>CM063284.1:35011446-36268946 GCA_032173965.1 Sitta carolinensis | reverse complement strand
CATCAGTGCTCATGGTTTTGGAATTATTTTAAATATCTTAGTTTTGGAACAGTGTAACTATTTATGTTATGTACAGCAGAATATGTTTGGAAATCCAGAACACTCAAGTGAGCTAGTGGAACACATACTATGAATCTGATGGCGATTTTAACAGCAGAGTTCTAACATTTCTTTATTTCATGAATCGTAGAATTTATGGAAAAATAGTAACTTTTTGTGTTGGAAAACAGTTAATTAAAAAGATATCTGCTGGGTTTTGTTTATGTGTTTAGCAGATTATTCATTTTGGAAATGGTTAGCTGGTTATGATGGACCACCTGTCTTAGCCTTGAATCTTTTCTTCAGTTTTAACTAAATTTAAACTGGTTTTATATGAAGTTTATTGATATTGGTCAAGCTCACCATCCTTAATATATGTGTCTGAAGTCTTTCCCTTACAAACTTCGCTGAGAAGCTTTCAACCAAATAGTCTGGGAGATAGCAAGGTGAAGAATTGAGTTAGTGAGGCTATTTACCTCACATTGTGCCCTGACTCACCTGGCTTTATCACGGGTGAGCTGCAACAGTAGGAAGTTGTGCCACCAGTCCCTGACAGTTCCCTGTTCTTCTCTAGCATTTGGTGAAATGTCCCTCACTTCACCTCTACAGCCACTACTCTTCTCACCATGGAAGGAAGTTACCCTTTGATCCTAGAATTTATTGCACTTGTGTAACTACCTCTTATCTTGCTCATTAGGTGCCTTCTCACTAAATTATATCGTTTCTTTGGAAAATACCTCTTTTGAGGACAGGTGGGAGGTAGGTAGTATGTTTTATCCACTGCTTGCAGCCTCTGGGAGAGAATAAGTGCACTTGCCAAAGTATGGCAGGGATTCCACTTGGGTGCTTTTTCATGTGGCTTGACCCCACAGCATGTTCTGCTCTCATCGTAAAGCTGTGTGCTAGAGCTGTAGGCTTGGCTGCAAAATGTATTACAATGTTAAAAAAAAATACAGTTATCCATATGGTAAGTATTTAATCTGATTAGATCTGTAATTTTGACCTTCTGCTCTTCAAGTGGCTATGATGGCTCAAGCAACTATAAGGCTTTCTGATGCTCTTTTTGTGGTTATTGAGACAAACATCTGCAAAGAACTTTGAATTTCATGTGTCTTTACCTGGCCATGAAGAAAGTATTTCATAGAATGCCTGATAGAGAGGATTCTGAATATATGTTAACACAAACATTGATCCTCTGACAGAAAATGTAAAATGGAGGGGGCAAAAAAGGGAATATCAGAACTTCTTTGGTCCTGCAGAGGAGATGGGGTGGCAAGAGTGTCTCTGTGTCTCTGCCTGTGCCTCAGTCCAAAAGTACAACTGCTCTTTTTATGCAAAGTTGCTTTGAATTAGGTGGAATGTTACAGATGTGGCAAGATGGGCTTTCACTGTAAGATGTTCACTGTTTGTCCTTTAGGAGTGCTGTGTGGCTGTGGCTAGATAAATTTTTTTCAGAGATGTTAACAAGGGCAGATTCAAGAAGATAGATGCATGCTTATCTCTTCACGCTTGTGATAAAATCAATGGGAATTTGAGAGCTTAGGATTTAAATACTTACAATTTGGAACTATCCCAAGATCATTGACATCAAAAAGGCGATGGCCTCGTTTTATGCAGATGTCCTAGCACTCAAAGGGTGCATAAATTATTGCACCACTTATCAATTTCTCTTTAATGTATTCCTCTCTTATATCTGGGACACTGTTAATAGAGGAAAAGGATTAAAAAGCATAAAAATAACTTGTATGTAAGTTTCTTTGAGTTGAATTTATATCAGTCAGCCTGTCAGCACTAACATATGGGAAATATAGTTTCGCTACCATGCATAGCAGGGGCTAAAAGTGCTGTTTAGACCATGTGCTCAACTCCTACAGAAGAGGGACTTTATATCACTCGTGCAGCCCACTCACAAATTTAAGGGGTGACATCCATGGATTCTGAATACATGGTAACCCAAATATTGATCTTGCTACAGAAAATGTAAAATGGAGGGGGCAAAAAAGAGGTAAAGAAGTTCTAGATCAGAAAGGAAATTTGGTAAACTTTAAATACTCAATTTTTTTCTTTTAAGAAGCTTATTATATTGATAGTGCTGTATTGAAATAGTAGTTGTAGATAATAGGGAATTTTCCTGTAGCTTTTCCATATCTTGGGCTAGCTTGCAGTAACATATAACATCTCCTTGTACAAATTACTGTAAACTAGTAAAGATCCCTACTGTTTTTGTTTTGTTTTGCTTCCTAAAGCCCCCTGCTGCTGTTGATTACACCTAGATCTGCTACTGATTGGAACTGTTAAAAGAAAAAGATAGTGTGGATGGTTTCTGAATCATTTAATTGTTGAACTAATAAGATGTTTTCACTGGGACCTAATAAAACAGATTATATTAATAAGTATGTATACTGTCCATGAAATTTCTGATTGTTTTTTTGTAATTTTTGTAGATACGAATGTAGGAGTTCCAAGCTTGGTTAGTTATATTTTTGAATAATATTGCTGGATGTAGTTGCAAGAAAGAATGGGGAGCATAACCTACCTAAGACGGTGGTACAGTAGAGATCTTTCTTAATAGACTTTATATATTTTTAGTGGTATGTAAATGTTCTGTGGGCATATTGAGTAGATAATTACATGGACAAGATGTATTCAGTCTTATGTTAATGCTACTTTTTAATAGCTGTATAATACACACTGCACTTTGTGCATGTGAACCTTGAAAAATTGCTTTCCTAATACAGTAATGCTTGCCAAATAATGCCCAAAATTGGCCTAGGGCTATGCTGGCTTATCATGAAAGAACCTCTTCTCCTTCAATGGTCTGTCCATGTCCATGAAACCTCTTACCTCTGGTTGAAAAGAGATATATGAATACACACAAGGAAGTCCTAAAATAAGAAGAATCCAAAATAGATCATTATTCAGGAAAGTTAAAATTTGAATTGGTGGCTTTCCTATAATCTTGGTTACATTATTTTTATTTTGTAATGTAAATGATTTTCAAAAATGAAGGTGAAATTACTATTTGGGGAGGACAGGAAAAAGAGAGAAGAGGGAGGGAGTCTAAGACTGACTTAATGCCTTGATAAATCTGCAGCAAAACTGGTAGGTTGATTCCAAGCATCCAGATAAAGATGTTGCAGAGCAACTCTTTTGTTACACACAGTGGAGAAGTCCACCTCCCATTATGACTTTAGACTAACTCGCTCTCTTTCCAGACTTCCCCAGATTTCTTCCTCTTCCTACATAAATATAATCCCTCCACATGCTTTGGGTAACGCAGCAGTAGGGACCTGCAGAATCTGAAGTTTCCAAATCTTTCTGGTCGTGTCAATCTGATCAGGTAACCTTTTCTTTGCCCAGTCATACCTTTCATCTCAGACAGATCTGTGTTACCTACATTTTAAACTAAAGTTTTCATTTTACCATTTTGTATACATTTGCCTCACTCACTCTGAGTGAGAACAAATTCTGTTTTCATTCACATTGTTTTTTTGGCAGACATTTTACTTTTCAAGCAGCTGAATACTCTAGGAAAATGAAATCATTGTTTGCAACAAGTGGTTTCTGGTAATTATTTTCTTCATTTGTGAAAGACATTATTTTATTTTCTGACAGATAATATCTTGCAACCTTTTTTTTTCTTGTGGTCATTTACATTGAATTTATCTTGTAGTAAAAGGAGTAGCATCATTTTTCCAGCAAAGGTAGTATTTTACCTATGTAGTAATATATAAGTTGCATTAACACATCTCATAGTAGTATTTTACCTATATAATAATATATATGTTGCATTAACACACCTCATAGCCACATATATGCATATTTCTAACTACTTAAAGAATGGGAGGAAGGAAAAGTTTGAGAAGTCATACCTTCTTAGTCTAAGAACATAGTGAGAGAACTGGGGAAACTGGTATCATATAAACTGAAATGCTTTTTTAAAAAACATTACATACTTGATACATGGTTCAGGGTTAATGCTGGAAGGGGCAAAGCTAATCTCAGTATTGAATGATAAAGATTGGTCATTTCTGCAGCACCCACATACACACATACTGTTCATGGAATGTAAAGAGTTTTAAACAATAATTATTGAATACAGCTTCCCTACAAATTTTTAAAAGAAAAATTAGAAGGCAGCCTGATGCAACCTTCAAGCATAAACAAGCCAGTCATCCACTTTATACTCTAGGAGACTTTTAGTTCCTTTGACCAACTATCCATATTAATTATTTGATTAAAAAGGAACGAAATAAAACTCCACTGTTGTATATAAAAAGCTTAATATAGAAAAGAAAAAAAATCTGTTTATCACAAGCAGATAGTGTTCCTTCTGGATTTCTCTACTTTCTACAAAGACAAATCCATTAGAGTAGTGCTCATTTACTGGACTAAGAGCTTGCAGGATCTGTTTCTTTGTTGTCTGAATTAATCAAGCTTATTTTTGCAGAGATTATTTTTTGCAAGACTTACAGGGGCTGGGAATTTTGAACCATATATTGTAGACATGAAAAATTAATTTGGTTTTTAAACTGAGGTAAAAGATTTAAAAAATGGATTTCTGTGGAGTTTTCATTCATGGGTAAGTTTGTGTCAGTCATTCTGTTTAAAATTGGAAAGGTATTTTTGTGAGCTATTTTCACTTGTAATTTTACCTGCTGGTCCCTTAAAGGCCAGTGTTTGTTCTTACAGATGATTCCTGCTGAAGATTCTGCAGCTGGAATTTAGTTTCATTGGTGTTAAATACAGCATAATATATATCTGAACCCACTGTATTGATAATGTGCACTAGGTTATTACTAGAGTTATATTGAGCTGAACCTTTGAAAAAGACAGGTATGGCTCTTTGTGTGGGGTGTTTGGTCTTCTCGTGTTAAGCATAAAAAATCCAAGTCAAACAAGAAAAAAAAAAAAAACCCAAAAAATCCTAATCAAACTAAATAACGACACACACCCCTCAGAGAAAAAAAAAAAAAAAAAAAAACAAAAAAAAACCCCATGCCATTTAAAATGTTAGATTAGATTTTTATTTTTTTTAATCTTGCCTCATAGTTTGTTTAGTACATTAGAGTCTCACAAGGGATGTGTAAGTGCACACTAAAACCAAACAGGAGTGCTACCTGGAAGTTCTCATGGCGCTTTTCAGAAAGCTTGTGCGTAAGCTTTCCAGTGCATGGAAGCAAAGGCAGCCCCTTTCTGCTTCTGCAGAGTACTGTAGCATCCTTGACCTTAATCCCTGGCAGCGTCACCTCCATTTCTTTGGCTTGTCATGAGCATCTCTATTAGAGTAAAACTCCAATGCGTGTAGCAAGAAACGAAGCGTGTGGGGAAAAACATAAAGATTCTTGACTGAAATAGTTCTTTAACTTATTAACAGACAAGGGTGCATGTCAGAAAGACACACTTGTTTGCCTGGAGTATATGCAATAGCTGATGGGTAAAGAAACAGAAACCTTAATGGCTGCTGGTGTTTAGGTCACCATTCATTCATTCATTTGTTGCTGGATCTATGAACTATTCATATGTTGCCACAGTATGTTACTTACACACGACTGGTGGTGAAGGAAATAAGAGCTAAAATGCTTCACAGACATCGACATCGGGGGGATTAACATGTCTGCTTCATTAATATATATGTGCATACATTAATGTTGAAGTATTGAAACTGTTTCAAATGAAATTAAAAACTATCTTTTGAGGTCTGCTGCAGTCCTTAGAAACATTTTAGATTTTGGCATCAGCCTTACTGGTTTCTTAACCATTTTACTTTTACTTTGCCAGTGGGGATACAAGTGCAGAGTGCTCATCGCTTGCCTGCTGCCTGGTTTTCTGTTGTTTTTCCTTAGCTAGGTCTGCTCTCTGTACTTGCTAGCCATCATTAAGCATATATGAATCCCTGTGGAGTGGCAGGCATGGATTCTGTGAGTGACATTTCTGGCAGCATTTTCTTTGTATATGGCACCAGGCCTGATTTTCTGAAATTTTAAGCATCTATGATCCCCATTTGCTTCTGCTGAAGCTGTAGGTACTCTGTCCTTTTGGAAAGCATGCTGCTCAGTGCTAAATCTCAGGCAGTTAAGAGATGAGAAAGTCCTGGAAACTTACTTAGCACTCATGTGACAGCCGGCTCTGTATAGCAGCAATATCGTCTCTGTGAAGGCATTGCCTCCTCTCCTGCTGTATTAGCTGGAGATCCAATAATCTGAAACTAGGTTTGGAGATCAGGAGTGAATTGTTTAGTATTGTTTATTGGAGCTCTTTAAAATATATTTGCAATGTATAAAACACTTTGATATATAGAAGCTCACATCCTAATAAGATTACATTAAGTATCCTAATAAGATCAAGGCTTGAAATTATGTTTTTCCGGATTTGAGTGATATAAATTAATTTTAGTTTAAACCAGTGTCAGTATTCTTAGATGTTCGTTGTAAATACTCCGTTTGCAGTTTATTTGGGTCTGCATTTAGATTAAAAAAATCAATTCTCCTATAAACACAAGAAGCATTCTCTCTCCCTCTCCTTCCAGTATGCTTCAGCTACAGATTATCAAGGCAATGCTGTAATTATTAAACTCAACCAGTGAATTATAGAGAGAACAATGGTGGCTGATCACTGAACTCTGTTGGCACTGGCCTTTCACTTCTCATTTAAGTCTAGCTTACTATATAAAATGAATTCATTATTGTCAATTTAGATCCCTTGAGGAAGCTAATCCAGATCATAAAGCCCTTCTACAGAAAAGTGATTTCTCTTTACCAAGATCTTACAAGTACATGCAAACTAAAATATGCAGGAAACTTCCAATACAGACTAAAGTAATTGTTACTTATAATAACAGACTGCCAGGGTGAAATGTAGGAGTAGTTCAAAAAGTACCCTACAGTCATAGCTTTGCTGTGACTTCTGTTGGTCAGAAGTCCATTCCACTTTTTATTTTACTGCTATTTCTGATTTCTCTGTAACCTATTGCCCAAAAGTATGGATACAAAGGAGTAACTCGCTGTTTACTTCTTGTAGTTTTCAGTGTTAAAATTTGGTGCATAAAGTCAGGGGAGAGGCTTGACTAGTTTCAGTATTGAGAAATTCCTCTTCTCCCTTATTGGTCTAGTTGGAGTTACCTTTTGGATTGGATAAATTGTCCTCCGGGTGTGCCATACTGGGTAAAGGAATTAGTGGGTTTACACCGACGTACCTGTCCATATGTAACCAAATTATTTGGTTATAATTGCCCTTCCAGGTGCACCGCCTGCTATGTCAGACCAAACCTAAAGTGATATTCAGTAACAGTGCACATTCCTTGCATCTATGTCAGAGAGAGTTTTGTTGGGTTTTTTTAAACTATCAGCATTTTAGTACACTACCATCTCTATTGGTGTTTTTTTTATCAGATTTACTTATTTAAATATAAATTGTTGTTATTTGTATCTTCCCATCAGCCCTCACAACCTATGACCTGGATAGCTTTGTTGATTTCATTTTTTAATCTAAAATATAAGTATTTTTGAGAAGATAAAAATTTAGTATTGAGTGGCTACTATTATTTCCTGCTACCTTTTAATTCACAGAAAGGTAAAGATATATCCTATTAATGAAATTTACCTTACCAGCCTGGTAACATTTCAAGTGCAGAACACAAATATAACAGCTCTAGAGAAGGTCTGTTCCAGTTTTATGCTTAAATGCCAAAGTTTTATGTGCAGTATCATAGCAGGGAAGAGTTGATTCATTGCATTTACCAATGACTGCCTCAGATTTCCTTTTGTCTTGTCCAAATACATCTGAATATATTTTTATGCATGCCTCAGCATAAGAAAAAACAGCGCTTATCACTGTCCATTTGACATGAAGCAGTGGACACAGTGTAAAATTATTTCTGTACTTGGATTTCTCTGTTGTCAGGCATGGATCTTGTCAAGTTCTTTACTACTTTATTTGCTTAAGAATTTTGTCCTGAACTATGGAGCAAGAATAGTAATGACCTTCAAATTCGATTATCTAATATTCATTTTACTCTGTAAGCTAGAAAATCCACTTCAATTTCATGACTCCACCTGACTCATTATCCAGTGAAGAATTTTTGGTAAATTTTTTTTGTGAATTTATTTTTTGTCTTTTTTAAAATTATTCCTCTTACACTGTGCAAGAAACAGTTTAATTCATATTTTTTCATTGTAAGAGGCTAAGAGTGTTAGCATCCGTGTCTCTATAAACATATTTAAAATTTCAGGGAGAGTTTAAATATTTATGAAAATATAAAAGGTAACTTAAAAATAATATATTTCTCTTAGAAACTGGTGGCCAGAACTTATCTGCACACAAATTACTTCTGGGAAAAGAGAGGAGCATGCTTAGAGTCAGTTTTAATATTTTTAATGGTTTTCACTTTTTACTTTGCAGATTATATAAAGCCTTCAAATATTAATATATATTCAAGATTAGGGATTTATAGGCTTCTTTCGTTTACTATACATTGCTTAGCTGTGAGATTTTCATGGTCTTATGATTCTTCTGAATCATAGTTATTGTGCATGGAGATAGACAGCTGATGCTCCTGATAACTTTTGATCACATAAATAAGTGAAACTCTTGACCTAAAGATAGCAAAAGCCTTTAATTTCTGTATAAACAGCCAACAACTGGAAAGCGTTTATGCTGAAGACCACTTTTTTTTCCTGTTGGTTTCTATTTCATGGATTTTGATGCTCTGCTATTTAAAGTATGCTGACTTTAAATGCTTGTTTTTCTGAGATATTTAGGTTGTTTTTGAAACAAACTCAGTGTTTCACATGGATACTATATCTTGCTATAATGATATATCTGAAAAAGCCACAGTGGTGGAATTATTTCATCATTACATATTTGGGGTGGGGTTGTTTTTAAAGAATCTCTGTGGTGTATTTGTCATTTAACTGCTGATCTCATATTTATGTAAAGAAAGAATTTAGATTTCTTTTTTACTCTTCTCAGAGGTGTAGTGGGCATGACTGAACTGTGCTCTTATATCCTATAATGAGGCTCTTGTGTGATTTTTCACTGACGCTTTGAAAAAGACCTAATCATCATTCTACCCTTTCTTATCTTTCATTGTGGTACAGGACATTTCAAACACAGATCTTTCATGTCACTGACCAGTCCACATAAAAGATGGATATTCTTGAAACTAATGTCACTTTACTTTCTGTATTTGGAGTGTTTCTTATTTTCCTATGGTACTTCTTCCTTTAAATACAGACAGATTTTTCTTTTTCCAGAAGTAGATACTTAATAGCTATCCCGCATGGAAAAAAAATTCAAGGGTTTCAAGGAATAGCTGTAGCAATTGCAGAAGTGTATAAATTACCATCTCTTTTGGGTTTTTTCCCCCTCTCAGTACAACTCTTACTATAATTAGCCAGCATTTAACAGCAAATGTTTGCTTTGGTTAAATTATTCAGAACATTTATTTTACTTGTCAAAGGTTAGATCAGGTTGTTGTTTGAACTGGTAATTAAATGCAGCCTAATACACTGTCATATTTATATGCACTATCAGCCCTGTTTCCTCCTTATTCTGTATAATTTTATAATGTTCAGGGCTGACATTTAGGCTTTCAACTCAAATCCTGTTTTCTTGTAAAGAAAGCTAAGATTATGCTTTTCTGTTTCATTGTACGTGAATACACTTAAGAAAATAAGAATTAAGGTTGTTTGGAATATCACAGCTATCATAAAATCAGTGAAGGCCCTTTGAATATTTTTATTTGCATATTTCAGTAAGTCATTACACAGCAACTGCTATGTATTAATTATTTTCCAGAGATTAATATGAGGTGGACAAGTGCAGACATCTCCTTCTTTGCTGATTGAATACCTATGAATCACAGTAACATACAGTATATTTAAATTACATTCCCAGATCTCTACCAGAAATATGCATAATACTGAAATACAGATAGGTTCCTAAAATAGTTACATAGTGGACTCAGATGAGCAAATAAAATTAAAAAGTCTCAGGGTAAGGGCTTCTCATGAATCTAGGGCAGTGGCCCCTGCACATGTACATGAGAGCTGTACATGTACTAGGGCTGGCTATCCAAGTTGATTAAATGAACAGAAGTTTTAGAATAGCCAGGATTCAGCCTCTGCACTTTCTCATGACAAGTTCAGAAACTGTTTTCCACATGCTTATATGAGACAGCAATTTAATTGAACTGTCAGGTATATAATATGTCCATTCCTTTTTTATTTCTGCTATGTAGGTTTATTTTCTTAGTCAAATTGAACAAAGAATAAATCATGCGGCTTTTTTAGGAAACTTCTATCCTCATTGGATGTGATATTGTTAAATGTGAAAGAAAGAAGGTTGCCGTCCAGGTAAAAAAGAAATAACCATAAAAGTAGATCATTAGCATTTCAGCAATGTTTTTCCTACAATGTTTAGACAAATATTTCTGCCTTTTTCTGTGCATTTGTGTGGCAGCTTTCTCTTCATGTAGCTAATGAAGTGATACATATACATTTAAGCCTATTTTATTTTTTAATATTTCTAAAACTTTTTTTTAAGTCTTTCTTATTGTACTGCAGGTTTGGAAGTCTTTCATCAAATAAGAGCTATGCTGACTTGCAGCCTTGTTAAGAAACAATTCATACTTAATGGTAGTGAAATCCTAATTTATCCACTGTCGTAGTGATCACCCCAGACAGTATTATGTGGTTGCAAAAACTGAGACAGAAGTGAGGGCAAAACATATAAGCACTATCTTAAAAAGCCAAGATCCACACCTCAGTTCCTGCACATATGATCTCAGAGTAGCAGAATTGATGTTTTTTAAGTTGGGTTGTTTTTTTGGTTTTTTACCCTTTCCTCCCCCATAACCGTATTTTTTATAAAACTGGCATAGGCCACCACAGGCCACAAGGTAGAAAGATACAGTACAAACAGAGTTAAAAGTGAAGTGTATTCTTGATTATAATTATAGCATTCCTAGCGTGACACTAAAGAAACTCGATGTATGGTGCTCAGTTTGTTATTTTGCAGCTTGTTAAATTTTTGTACTTCATGGTTGTGGGAGGTAGCTAAAAACAAGAGAATATTCTGTGCTCTTACAGAAATCATTTTGACCTCTAGGTAAAGTACATTTATTTGTGTATACATCATCTGAACTGAGTCGTTTTGATTGATGTAGTAGATTGCATATACATATGGCATAAAGAGGACCTGGGTTAGGCTAAAAGTTCTGGGCTCTTTCATGATGGACTATCTAAATATAAACTAGAATAAAATGAGTAAATTGATTTTAAGTCGTACAGAAGTGACATGCGGGACTAAGTCCTGGGATGGTTATGGCAGACTGTGTGTCTCTTTTATTCAGGAAACTGATATTAAATTAAATAATTGCTGAATTAAAGTTTAAGAAGTATTCACACATCTGTTGCACCAAGGCAACAGTGGGAAGAAAAATCAGTGATGTTTCAGATGCTCTCTTAATCATTAATACTATGAATTAGAATAGGAGGTTTGACAGCATGGCACATATCCATGAAAACAGCCATTTGTTGGAAATAATAGGTTTTAAATTTTAACATGTAGAGCTAGGGTGTGGATAAGGTCTAAAGCATTTTGTCTTTGAACTAAGGAGCTTGGTGGTCAATGATGCTTCAGTCATGAAAGAAACAACCCAACAAAGTGAAAATCTTGTTCATTCCTACAGATCTCTCATGGTCATTTCTACTGGCTTTGATAATGTGAACGATTTTGGTTAAAATATTCTTTTGTCACCTGTGTTACCTTTTATAGTGCAGGCTGTGTTTGTATCTTTGGAAGGTGACTCCTATTTCTTCATTAGCTGTTTCTGACATCCATGCAGTGAGAGAGCTACAGTAAATACAGAGTCGATTTAAAGGAGGCAAGGACGTAATCTTTCAAACAGACTAAATTTACACACATATACTAGATGAATTTGTTAGAAATAAATGTTGATGTTAAACACTTATTAAAACTTGAGTTCAGTTATTTGAATGGGGGAAGGGAGTCTTACGTAGGGTTCTTTGAGAGAAAGCAAGCTGACTTGGCGTGACATAGTAAAGGAGTGATTTCCTGCCTTTCTAAATAGTTTTATTTCAATTACCTTTCTGTTTTTGCTTTCATTTCTGATATGATGCTGTCAAAACCTCTAAATCAAAACTGATGAATAAATAATATTAGTTATCTGGATTTGTTGCATTCAGTAGTTTGCTCATAAGTGTGGCTGCTAAAACAGAACAGGATTTCCCTTTTTCTTCCTCAGTAAAGAACAGGAACTTCCAAAACACTGGAGTTTGGATGAGTAGGCAGAGGATCTGCTGCCTTCAAGCCTTCTTGGCAACAGGTGGAATTGTGATATGTGTTTGACAGAACAGTATCTTAGCTAGGCAATCTTTGTCTGTTACCCCTCTTTTGAAGAAAGATCTGTCCCCTTGGTCAACTTCTTCTTTTCCATCAGGAAGCTAAGAACACCTGCTACTGCCATCTTCTGTCTTCCTTTTAGGAGAAAAAGATGAATAATACATGACCAGAATTTCAAAAGGAACTACTAATTTTAGGTGCCCCAAGATGCACAGCCTTACTATTAAGCAAGAAAGAAAAGTGAGAACAGATCACACCTATATTCTATATGCTTGGTTTCTTTCCATTTACTTCTGGATGCAGTTCAAAATTCTGATTCCATTCTTCTTAATGTGCTGAGTGGTCCAGAACCTGGCTGCTGTTAGGTCACTTCTCTGCCTCAACTAGGGCACTTCTCTATCTCAACTGTTAGCAGAAATGCAACAACATAGCATAAAGAACATTTTTTCTAGGCTTTTGCTTGTGGCCGGGTTGGCAGTCTATATCAGGAAAAAGAAATCTGAAAGCTGCCTTTTTGCAAAATGGTCTTTTGTGTGTTGGGCAAGAGAGAAACTAATAAATTTGATCAGAAGGACAAAAAAAGAAAATAAAAATGTTTGGAAAGAAGAATGTGAAAACAGCTTTTTTGTCCAGGAGGATTCAGAATGCTTTCATGATTCAGATATTGGGATATTTACCTTAAATATTCTTAAAAAGTTATACTGGTCTATCTAGCACAGACAAGAATACTATCTGAAAAGGCTTTCTAAAACAAGAAAAATTTAATCAAGGAGGTTTCTAACCCTAACTTGTTTACATCAGTTATATTTTTTTTTAATAAAATGGGCTTAAAAGCTTAGCCTCAAAGCTGTTGTCAGCTTTCTGTAAGGTATAATGACAGCTGTTGTTCCAATACAATTCTTCGAATCTGTTTACTGCTTTGAGGGAATTCCAGTTCTTTTTGTTGATTACATACAACAAAACTTAGTATTCAGAGAACACTGTGAGATTCAGTCATGTCATAGGGTTGGTGAATTAGAGAGAGCACGCAACAAAGCTTAACTTATTTAGGAGCCATCAATCTATTGTATTATCTAATAAAAATCAAAAAGCTTTAGAGAATCTGCCTGCTGTTCTGCTCTCATTCCCCAGAGCAGAGAAGCCTATATAAATCTCAGGGCAATGGATCTCTTGGCCACCAAGACCTAAAGTCATGTTCTACTACCTACATGTTGTCCACAAATGTCCTGCAAAACCAGGCTTTTGTTTCTTGCTGTGTAATATGTGCTGACCCACTTTTAAAGCAAAATAAACCCAGCACTTAAGGTGAAGAAAATAGAACTAGTTGGTGACAACAACTTTACTGCCAAACCAAGAAACCCTTTTAATTTCAACTCACATTTATTAATATTTCCCCCTCTTAACAGTGTATTTTATCTGTATGTCTCAATTGATTTATTTGACAAATTCTTATTGTTACTATAAATTGATGGTAAAGTTCTGCAGAATTAAATACCTTTTTAATAGCCAGATTCTGCTCCTATATAACCTTACAAAATACTGCTTTCCTGCTTGCTTCATCTGTTTCAGGTTTTGAGGTGGTACAGGCAGTGTGCTTGATGTGCCATGCTGCTTGCACTAGGGACTTCTGTGCTTGAGTTTTACATGCTCTGGCAAGCAGCAGGGACTGCCCAGAAAATATTTTAGGAGGAATAAATTCCTCTAAGTAGCAGTGCATGATAGAAATCATTATGCTATATGGGTTTTGTCAGCCTGGCTTTTCTGTGTCTGAAGACTTCAGCAAGACCACTTATTCCCATGGGAGTTTGATGTGTGCGTACAGGAAAACAGAGAACATTTTTTCCAGCTGCTCAAAAAATTTAATGAAAATAGGAGAGTAGGAAGAGAGAGGAAAATAAGTTGTAACAGATAACACCATATTAAGAGATCAAATTATTTAAGAAGGAACATTATTGCACTATAATTTTCTCCCATTTATAATATTATGAACCTTGGCAGGAATTAGTACTAAGAGTTCCTGACTATCAGAAACAAAAGCAGTGCATCAGGTATATTGAGCAGCGGAGTTAACTTTCTGTGGAAAGGAAGAACCTGTCTTATCATTGTTTTTGGTAGCATGGCATACAGTGATAATTTCCTGCCACAAAAACCTTGAGTAAAATGTTACTCATAGCAGAAATGGTATCTTGATAATATCTTCATGCAGTCAATTACCTGCTAAGTTAGCAGCTTTTGTAGCTTATGTTTCCAAGTCGTTCTTTTGCTTGAGGTATTTTATTTTATTTCATTTCATTTAGATACTGCTGTTTGAAACTCACTGCATCTTAGGTAGGAATAAACATTGTACAAAAATATTGAGCCTCTGGAGAGACTCCTATGTATCCTGCTTTTGTTAGTGCTGATATGGCAAGGCTGCAAAGAAGCAATGTGAGCAGGCAGTACATGACAGAAATACTGTGCCTTATACAGACTAAGCCTTTGGGTGTGAAAGGAAGCAATCAAGGGAAGGAGATTCAGCATATTTTTTACTGGGGTAGCCCTACTTTGAGCCTTTTTTCCTTTGAGTATGACTTCTAGACTTAAGTAAGCTGCTGCTCCTATCAGCAGAAGTAGTGGCATATCCTCGCAGTCTGCAATCATTGCACTGAAGCAGAATCAGATTTCAGGTTTTCCTATGTAAGTCTGATTTGAATTCATTCATCAGAATTGGCTCACATAGGTGAACATGGGTTCTTCATGTTATATAAGAAACTTCATTTTATGGTACAAAACAAATTCTGCCTCTCTCTGCTCCTTTGAAAGTGCCTATGAAATTCTCATATTCTTTAGCAAATGAGGTTTCCACCAACTTTCTTTGTACCTCAGCATGATGGCATGCTGCTTTAGCATCTGCATATCTAGAAGAGAAAGCTAGAAGATAAAGATTTGATGTAAATGCTTCTGTGCTTGCATGAACATGCTGGTGTTTCTATAAAAATTCTGTCAACCCCTGTAGAAAACTGTTTTCTAAAAATAGTGAAAGAATAAAGGCTGAATCCAAGATTAATTGCTTACTACTTTAAAGCTGTGATATCCTAGAAACTTACTTCATTGAATACACTTTTAGTGTCTAAGCTAGTTACTATCATTTTGGGTAAGGCTGCAGGCTAAGCTGCCATTTTTTCCAGTTCACTGTTTTGATGATTTCTTTCAGTCTTGACGTTCTTTGGCCCTTTGAGTTACATTTGTATTACTAAAACATAAAGTGCGTAGCATAGCATGGTGCCTGGGTGTTTCTGAAAGTAAAACTCTTAAATACTTAAAAGCGTACCATAAACAGCAGTAAACCTAACCATATTTGGAAGAACAAAGCTTTAAATTATGTTGAACTGTTTTGTAACCAGCTAGATAAATTATATTTTAAATTAAAACTGAGAATTTTTCATTTAATGAGTTTCCAGTTATTTGAACCTTTTTAATATGAATAGGGTTTTTACCACCTCTAGATCACTCTAGAAAAGGTAGTAGCTTTTTAGTTGAATGATGTAAAAATTTGAAATCTTTATGGAGTTTTTCCTCTTTCACCTTCACTAAGGCAAAACATTGTTTCTTTCAGTTTTATGCCACAAGTTATATTTTCTATGCTCTTAATAGGTCTTCTTGCTTCTATCTGGACTGCAGCAGCTGGTCCTTGTCCTGTACTGTCTGACTAAAGATGTATTCAGTATTTCAGCTCAGGCCTTAGCCATGTCAGACAATGGGAAGGGATTTACACATCTCATTTTTATCAACGGTTCTGACTATGAGGAACCTTTATCTGAGATTTCAGTTGAAAGGAAGAAATGTGAAAATGCATCAGCATAACGTTTTGACATCTGGTGCTAAACATAGATTCTGTGGGTGGAGGAGTGTTCAGGACACAGGCTACATTTAGCTGTTGACTTTGGATCTTTTTTGGTTTGCTGGTATTTCTCTTTTGTAGTCAATGTGAGATCAAAGTTGTGTTCTCTTAACAGCCTCACATGGATTTGCATTAACAATAGCTATAGTTCTGTGTTAAGGGTGTGGGATTTGGGGTGTGTTTTTTAGGAAATTCAAACTGCAAAATGGAGGCTTGCTTTGGCTGCCTATTTTGTTTTTTTCGTTAGGTTGGTTTATTTGTAAGACCATACCGAACACATAACTATAGTATCAGGTTTTTAAGATTGTTGATGCCCCTTATACTTTCATTGCCAACATTTTCAGTGCAGAAGAGAGAAGTTGTTTAGCCATAAATGTCAGGTTACACTGTTCAGAGCATTACACCTTGATAAAAATTGTTGACCCAAGTGAGAGAGGGCTGTGACTATAAAACTTAGTGGCCAACATGACATAAGGGTTTTGATCCTCTCTTCGTTATTCAAGGTTTTCTTCCTTAGTCAAACCAGTGTTTCTTGCAGAATCATATAACCGTCAAGAAAACTTGTAACAAATGCATATCTATCTTTGAAATTGATCAAATTTTAAGTTTTTATTTAAGAAAAAGGTTTTTTGTCTTTTTTTTTTTCTTTTTTTTGTCTTTTTTTTTTTTTTTTTACTATCATGTGAATTACCAAGAGAATACATAGCCATGGTCCCAGGCTCCTTGTGTTTCTTATCCCTGACATTTTAATTCACTACTGAATTTATACTTTGCATGTTTAAGTACTGGTAAGACATGAAAGTTGTAGGGTTAAAACTGTAGACAGTGCTTTAAAGCTCCTGTGATAATTGTTCCTAGGTATGTATTCCTTTACTGTGGCTCTCGAGACAACTATTTAATAGACAACATTTGAATAATACAAATGTGTGGTTGGTAAAAATGGATTAGGGTTTCAGGGTGGTACCAATGGGTGATATTTAATATTGAATGACATGTATTAAGACAAATGCTTTTATATATAATTTATTTGGCATTGTAAATGCATTTATCTTGTGAGATACAGACTCCCTGTTGCCACATGAAGTATTCTGGAAAGGTTTGGAGTAAATAAATAATAAAACCACTTTGATATACAATCTAACAATATTAAATATTAAGACTTTCACATGATTGATTTTAATACTTAATTAAGTTATTTAAAGTCCAATGTAACTCTGTTTTTGTATCAGAGATCAGACAAGCAGAAGTTAAAATGCAGGAAATGTTATTAAATGGGACAAAATTAATTGCATTTCATGACCATCAGACTCTCTGGCTGTTAACCTGTCCATCTGAGGCATGATCTTGTTTGTTTTGTTCTGGATCCCAGCTGATGTTAATGTTAATCTGCTCCATCATGTCAGACCAGTTTTTATGTTTGCATCATTCTATTTTAATGATACTTAATCTGATACATTTTATAAAAGAAAACAGACTTGCTTTATGCTATCCAAAGTTTGTCAAATTGTGCACTTTTCTTCTGACTTAGTGTTCTTCCCTAGATGTGTTTTTTCAGTGGGTGGTGGCAACCTGTGGAAGTGGCTGAGTAGGAATCTTAGCTGGTTTTGAGCCGCTCTCTGTGTGTAGGAGGGTTGTTTGGGTTGGTGGAGTTTTTTGGTGGTTTTTCTCATGGGAGCACTTGGACTAGTATCTTCTGATTTAAATAGAGATGGTGGTAGTAAAGAGTGTCTTGGCAAAATATCCAGCTTGAAACAGATCAAATGGTTCTCATTTCCTCATTTGCCAAAGTTCGTATCCAGGACTGTCTTCTTCTGAGCCCTCTAGTTAGCATGCTTTTCCTTTTTTCTTAATTCCTGGTTCAGGATAAATAATTTAATTTGGCCAGTGTAAGAAAACTCATGATCTGGGACTGTTTCTAGATTATTTGGAAGACATCTGTGCTTCATTGCTTTAAATAAACACAGTGCATGTTTATTCTCCTAATATTTAATTTCTTACGTACTTTAAAATATTTTCACATTCTGGAAAATCCTCACGTCAGTGTTCTTACACACTTGATTACTTCATAAGTCACAAACGAGGGGCAGAGTTGTGAACCCTCATAACATGATGCTGTCAAACTTAACAAAACATGCATAAGACCATTACCACATCAGACACTTGCTTTTAGTCAGGTCATTTTAATCAATTTGACTTCACAGGGCAGCTAATTTATCACTTAGCTAAACAAGTATTTCCTCTACTTGTCATCAATTTAAGTAATTAAAATGGTAAACTTTGGATATGGCATAAAATAAAGGCCCAAAGATAATTTGGAGAAGGTGGTTGATACAGTCTAATAGAGAGAATGCGAAGTATTATTTAAATACTTTGGTATGCTTCAGTAGTTTTCAGAAATGTCATATTCAGGTAGCTTTGCTGGTACTGATGGAAACTGATTTTTATTTTTAGCATATCCAGGATTCAACTGAATTGTTCAGCTTCGTCCTCAGAGTTAGTGGGTTCTCATTTTCCTTTCTTCAAGCGTAAAATGTTTTGCTCTGTTGCTTGATTGTTTAGAAGTAAGAGAATGTCAGAGAGCAAGAGTGAAGCAAGTGCTGCAACTTGGGCAGTTCTTTAGCCCTCATCCTGAGTACCTCCCCAAGCCTGCAGTTCCTCTCCTTACATTTTACCATGGGGGAAAGGGAAGAGAGGGAGAATGGGTGTTGTAAAAGCTTTACCTAATTCTGTTTCACCTACTCAGTTACACCATCAAAATACCCTTGCTGAAACTGATTATATTTTCTAATTTTGCCCAAACAATATAAATACTCTTCACTTCTTAAACATTAATTTTTATATGTTTTGGTGTGTTTTGTGCATTGAGTAAATGATTTTTCAAGGTCCATATAAACAGTGATGATTATGGGAAACAGTTGGGTTTACTTTTTTTAAATGGAACGAATTTAGTCACTATTTCTGAAACAATGCTTTTCATCCACAAGCTGCTTATTTGAACACTGAATAATTTTATTCAGTGTCTGTGTCAAGTGAAGGTGTTAGTGAATGTCTTATGGACGTGAAATGAGGTACAGTGTTTCTGTTCAACTGTGCTGTGTTTTGTTTATGAAATGCTGATTTATCAACTTTTTTGAGATTAGGTAAATCCTACCGCTTGCACTCATAGTAGTAAATAGTCTCACTGCTAAAAGAATGCAACAAATTTTGATTTTATTTTGAACTTACCATCTTCTTAATGAACATAAATTATAATCAGGTTTTTATATGAACATTTATTATAATCTTATTACAGATGAGTCTTCTGCCTTGTACAGTTCTGTGTACATGTTCTTGCAATGTTTTACCCAACTTTGGTCCAAAAGTGACTGGTGCTTCACTGGCATTACAGCTAATGATAGAAACATATGTCAATTAGCCTTTTATCTTTGTCTTGTATTAGGTAGATATGACTTAACACATATTAATGGAAGATGAAGTGTGGCTGAATTGAGGCTGTTGCCACTGAGTCTGGAGAAAAAGTGGGGTTTGGGTTTCAGTGTTTTAAATGTAATTTTGTTTAAGTATTCCAAATTTACAGGTTTGTATGCAGGAAAAAAGACAATGCTAATGAAGTGAAGGCATGATTATACAAGACTGTTTTATGGCTAAAGGTGGTAGAAATCACATAATGTGTTAGAGTAGCTAATAGAGAAGGCAAAATATTTGTAAACTCTTGGGTGAATAAACTTTCTCATGTCTAAAAAAAAAAAGCGGACAACTTCCAAGTAAGTATTAAGTACTCACTAAGACTAAGTACCCAGTGAGAAAAAGGAGAGTTCTCCGAGTTAGAATGGGTATGTTAAATCAGACTATCTAATGCAGCAAGTAGTTTATCTGCTATGTAGAAAGACGTTGTTAGGTAGATGTCAGTAATCATCAGTTAAGTTTTTCCTAATGGAAATAAGTTGTTTTTCTATCACCTGTGGAGTATGGAGGAGGTCGTGGGAGAGGAGATGATATGCTGTAAGCAGGCACCTCCACAGAACCCTTTTTGTTGTTGAACTTCCAGTTGTGGGAAGCATGCCTGGTGTTTGAGTTCCTTAGCCCTTCAACTTTGGAGGTTTAAAAAAAAGTACTAATAGGTGTGAGTGTCACTTTGAGCTTTCACTGAGATGTTAGGGTTAGCCAGTATGAAGTATTGTAATCCAGTAATTGAATTTCAGGTTTTTATAACATTTTTATTGTTTCACATTGAGAATGGTTTTGAATTGTGTCTTATTTAATATGAACAATATGTTATAGGCCATTACAAATCAACCACAAACCTGTGAAGAATTAATCTGTCTCAGAGCAAGATCCCAAGTGTAATTGTAATTGTTTATAGTTCCCCTTGCTCTTTGTTAGAAGAGCAGAAAAGAACTTAAGTATAAAACTGTGAAGAAAATTGCTTGAACTGAGGAGTGAAGACTAATAGGTAGTGATACTTTTTTTACTCTAACCATATGTATACATAAACAAACACAAGTAACTGATTAAACCATTGTGCAGATATCAAAAGTAAATCTGTTCAGCTGTTTAAAACTGTTCTAACAGTCTGTAAAGTAAATTATGTTTCATAGAGATTGTAAAGGTATGGCATTTGGGGAATATTTTTTTTAAAAAAATAAAGTGTATACAGAAGAGATAGACATTGAAGAGCAAACTTACTAGGGCTTATTTGATACCATGTTATGGATGTAAGACAGTGTAAGTCTGAAACATACTGTGTCTTAATTAAGTGGTGTCTGTTAAAACTACAAGGTAATTTTGTGCCTGGTTCTCATTTTGAAAGACACTTAGGGTTCTGCTTTGGTCAGATTGTGTAGCAATCTCCAAAGGACCATAAAAATAAAAAGTTAAACTTAAGCAGCACAGTTTGAAATAAGCTTGTAATTTTAGTGAAGACAAAATCAACGTCTCAGTAGAAAGATATTTACAACTATATAGCAAAAGGAACAAGAGCAGCAACTAAAATTCCAGCAGGAGAAAATTACTTCTGCAAAGTTGGTGGGGGGTTTGTTTTTTTCTTTAAATAAATTATTTTAAGTTTTTCTTTTATTTATTTAATATCTCAGGTATTTATAAACATCTCTTTATATGTTTGTAGCCATAAGACTGCAGGTAAATGTTATTTAAGAGGCTAGCAAGTTTGTAAATATTTTTCTTCAAGATACCATTCATACAGTTTTCATTATTATAGTTTTAAAACTACATAGGAAACTCATGAGGTATGCATACATTCATAGCTTATTTTGTGGAGCCTTGTAAAGTGTTGTTCAAGGCAATTCTGTGTTTTAGTGGTGTGTTTTGTCTTATGATTTTATGATTGTAATAATTTGACATAAAGGTGTACCACTGCTCAAGTGGCAAGTCCTACGGTCCCTTAGTTACTGGCTCCTTGTTTTCAAGACCTTCAGATAATTCTCTTCTAGCTAAAGAGAAATGAGAGATGGTAAGATCATTTCATGACCACAGTAACACAGGTGCCAGGGCAAATAAAGGATAACCCCCTCAGGGAATAAAGCTGAGAGAACATCCTTTTCAAAACAGCCTGGGTGCACTGGTTTCAAGGAATTGCCTAAGAGTGGCCCAGCTATCTTTGTTTATTATTTAGGGGTTTTATGGGGTATTTTTTCCTCATAACTTACTAGGAAAATTAAGAAGGTGTAGACTATAAAAAGGTCTTAAGAATCCCATTTCCCTTTCATTTATTAACAGTAAAATGAAAATATAAAGCTTTTGTGGTCAATACCATACCTTCTAGGAACCAAGGGAAAAACATAATTGAAGTGATTTCAAATTTCTTAATATACCAGTCCTGAAGTGTAGATGCATACCTCTTTCTGTATCTCTTTTTATATTTCTTTCTAAATACAATTTTCTTGCTGTTAGAAAGTTATGATACTTGTAAACAAAGCAGTTAAAGTAAGTGATATTTAAAACTCATCTGGCAGTCGTAGGTAGCTACTTAGTGTGCTTGGGCAAATCAGACCTATTTAGCTGGCTTAGGTTTTTTTGTGTGCAAGTTAATAAATTGCTGTACAGTGACTAAAGTGCAATCTTGACAAATGTACTCTTGGACTGTTAATGCAGTGGAAAGGTTGTTTCTCTTTCTTATGCACCGATCATAACATTGTCTACTTTTCACCCTTTTATTGGCATCTTCTTATTTGTTGCAGCCAGTATTAGCTTCCAGCACTCCTCAAATCAATTTCTAACATAGTTCTTGCTCAGTTTCTTGATAGTGATGTGAGTGCCATTCAAGAGCTTGTGATGAGGAATCCGCATCACCTACTTCCTAGGGTTTCAGTTCTCCATTACTTCTATTTTGGCCTTCATTTTTGGAAGATGTCTTTGTAAATGTTCACCAGCTAGTTGATTATATTTCTTAAAATGCTTCCTTAACATCATCTTTCTTGAAAGCTGTCATGGTTTAGGAATGGTATTCTCCAGTTAAGTTTTCCTACTGAAACCATGGCATGCCAGACACAGCTCACTTGCAGACTCCCCTCTTCCCTGCAGTGGGATGGAGAGGAGAACTGGAGGCAAAAAAGGTTAAGAGCACAGGTTGAGATTAGAACAATTTACTGGAAACAGCAATGAGATAAAAAAAAATGAGCAGTAACAGCAATGATGCTAATGACAAGAAAATAAAGAAACTAATTACAAGACAAGAAAAGAAACGTTCTTGCTCACTGAGGAAACCCCAACAACAGATGATAACCAGCCACTCCCTCCAGCTCTGAGCCAGCATTACCCAACCACTCCCTCTGCCACACTTACTTGACCAGAAAAAAAATCTTCCCAGAAGAGACTCCCTTCTCCCTGCCCTGGTAGTGACATGATGTGAGGTGTAGATATAGATATATAGATATATAGATATAGATATCGATACATGACCTCTGGCCATGCCACCTTGTGGCTACTGCAAAACTCTGTTCTGGCCAGAACCAAGAGAAAAGTTAATATAAATCTTGATAAAACCAAATTTACCTATCATGCAAGTCAGTATTAATCCCATCTGGTTTTGTGTGTCTGTCACTGTTACGTTCTACTTGACCTATGATTTCTGAAAAAGAAATGGTTAAAAGGAAGATTTTCTGGGATGAGAGGTCTTGGGTCCAGAAGAGTGGTGATGATGGTCTTTCCTCAGTTTTCCTCTATAATCTTCATTATGCTCAAGATCTAGCATCAGTTCTCCTTGGAATCAGACTAAAAGATGAGTAGGGAACACTAGAAAAAGGAAGGAAAGAGGCTCTTGTTCTGTTTTACAGTTTGTCAAAACACACTTGGACTTTCACTTGTGGTGTGATATTTGTAGGTATTATAACAATTCTCTTGGACTCCAAATAATACAACATTTACAGTGTTCAAGTGGAAACACTATTGTTCTGCTAATTAGACAACTATAATAATATGCCTGGAAAATAAGGGGAGGTTTTATGTACTTTTGTTCTTGACTTGTGTGATTGAAAAATAGCTAAAGGAATACTGAAGTGTTTGTTTCTCTGTTTTTTTTCTCTCCAGATAAATAATAATCAGTTGGAATTTACCACTGCCAATATGTATCATTCTGTATCTGAAACCAGTCACCCTCTGCAAACAGAGGAACAAGAGATAGGCATTGATCCCTTGCAGAGTTTTTTGAACAAGCCAGGGGAAGGTGAGTTTGTATTTCTGTTCTCTTTTTGAGTTTATACCTTATATAAGTGTGTCATGATAACTGTATCTGTCATAATTTGTTTAATTCGCTCAATGAAGTTGAACAGGGCAACTTAAAGAACATTTCACAGAGTATGTGAGGAACACTCTGACACTAATGAAAACCACAAAAAGTCAACATTCAATTACAGACAGAAGCATTAGCCAAATGTTTAATGCGCTGTCATCCTTTTTTAATCATAAACCAAACACTGACTTCAGCATAAGAATATTGAAATGGAGCATGACTTTACGTTACTTTCTCAAGAATGGACTCTTACACTGCTTTGGGTTTAGGGATCTTTTTCTGTTTGTTTTCCTTTTTCCTTCCTTTCTTTCCTTTTTTTTTTTTTTTTTATTTTTATTTTTATTTTTATTTTTTTATTCTGCAGTAAAGTTCAGTATGTTATTTTGAAATAAAATTATGCAAATAAAAAAGTCTGATTTTTGTTTGACTCATGTTTGTATTTGAAAAAATATCTTGAAGTTGAGATAGAATGAATAAGGTCTAAAGATAGAAGTTACTACATAACCCGAAGCAAATTAGTTAAATGCAGTATTTGGAAGACCCTAATGAGCAATGAGAACAAACTGCTTGGATAATGCAATGCCTGTCTGTTTTGCTCATCTTTTCTGCTTATTTGCTAGTAGTGACAGTGTAGTTGGTTCAAAGAAAGTGATAAGCTTAATGAGAAAGCTCGTCCTTGTCATGAAAACATTCCTCAAGTACTCAGTTATACACAGTGGCACCTTAACTACCTGTAATTTTCCACTCATTGAACACATGTACCAGGAGGGCAGAATAAAAAATTTATTTTAGAAACAACTTTGTCACATTTTCTAAGTCCCTCACCCAGATCAACTACTCTTTGTGGGTGTATCTGTTTATAAATCCTCTGTTTACTAGTGCTTATTAAAAAGCTATGTCAGGTTTTGCTCAATCAGGTTTATTACTTCAGTTGAGAAGAAGCTGATGTTTTGCTTCAAAATATATTGGTAAACTTCATTGTCCCTTTGAGTTAATTTGTCCACTGTTTCTTCACTGGTTTATAAAGCTTCTTTAATGTTTGAAAATGCCAATGTATGTGATGGGGAAGGTATTTTAAAACCTGACGATTAAATTAAATAGCTTTTCTAGGTCAGTGTTTCTTTTCTATTACATTTGACATCTTAACAATATGAAGCCATTTTAGCCTGATAAACCAAATGCAATTTTTGTACATATTTTTAGAAACTTGAAAATAATCTCTTTTTTCAATAACATGAAATATAACCATTTTCAAGAGGAAAAATAGCTTGCTTCTAGTTTACCCGTCAAGAAAAAGATAAATGTTTTCTTCTAATTTCTATTTTCTTTATAAAAAATTGGTAATTCTTTCAACTCCATTTCCAGAAAAAGCAAAATTTTCACCCTGTTAAAAAACCACTGTAAGTTAATTTTACCCTTTATTGTGCCCAGAAGCGATTAGTTACCTTGACTGAAAAGGTTTCTCATTTTTATCCCAACCTTAACATTTCTATGACATACAAAGTTATTAGGATTGAATTGATGTTTAAAAGTGCCATTAATTCATTTACCCCAAATGTTCATTAACAATGTAAATGTATGCTGATGTTCTATGAGACAAGGAAGTGACTAATGACTCTTCGCACTAACAACACTTAAAATGAATAGAAACTTTAGATAGCTAATCTTGAAGTAATCAAGACCCTCATTCAGCTTGGCATCTCTGTATGCTCTAAAACAGCTGTCAACTGTTAAAAATATATACACAACACACACATACGCACATGCGAGGATAAAGATATGTAAATACATGGTTCCCCAAGTCATAAAGGTTACCAACTATGGTACATTTTTTATGTTCTAGCTATGTAAATATTTTATATAAAGCATCCATTTCATCTTCATAGCATTTTTTGCTGTGAAACACATACTGCATTTTAATTTGAAACTTTATATATCCAGAATAGGTCTTTGATGTTTTAACGTTTCATTTTAAATAAAGTGTGTGTTTGGTTGGTGTTAGCTCTTTAGGCCACAAAGTACACAGTCGTTCCCGTCCGTGCAGTCTGTGCACTCTCTTCACAAAAGTATTTCAAGACAATTTCAAAAGTATTTCTTCAATGCAGCCTCAAGATTCAGGGATGATACAGAATCAACTTGGTGAAAAACTGTATCTTAATTTTTTTGTATTATGAATCACAAAAGTACAGTGGAGTGGTGGTTCATTGGAGACATTCTGTGCAATACTGTAGAATATCAGGACATCTGAATTATGGCTTTGAAGCATGGCTGAATACTTACCTTGGAGGCAAAGTGATAAAAGCCTTCACTGAAATAAGGTGATTGGAAAAAAACACAGCACTGATAAGGGTGCTGAAAATAAGTATTTAGTTACTATCTACTCAGTTTTGTTAATCTACACGAAGTATTGTATTTTTAACATGTGCAGTTGATACCAAAACTTGATGGAGAACCAGAAGATGTCATGTCCAGCTGGAGTTACAAAATTCTCTCACAGTTTTCACAGAAATAAAGAAATCTCAAAAACACGCGGATTGCTCTTAAGTATAGCTGTTTGGGAAACTGTATGCATCAACTACTTTTGTTCATTTGCTGTCAGCTTGAAAGGGTATATTGGATAGGATTCCAGAAATATGTTGAGTCTAGTAGTAGTCAGTGCTTTTACTAAAATTTCAGTGAAGGCATAGAGAGAAAACATGGTTTATTTGGGACAGGACTGTTGACACAATGGAGAATAGATATAAAATTCAAAGTATTCTTGAGATTTTGGCAAAGTGGCCTGAGAAGAATAAGACATGGTTCGCTAGGAACAGCTGCAAAGATTAATATTACAGATGCTAGGCATGAGACACTTACCTAGCAGAACAAATGAAAGTAGATCATTACAGATGAGGTAAGTGTCATTTGGAGAAAGGTCTGGGTGTTGGTAGCTCTCCAGATTTTATGTAACTGATAAACTTTGAATCTTGAGTTATGATGAGCCATGAGAATGTGCTTGTTTGCAAGTTTAAAAAATTCAGAATAAGCCTTTAACTGTAAAGATATTTTTTCTATCCCTTTAAACATTTAAAAAAATCCATTAAGATAGTATTTTTCTCCTTTTCTGTTGATTAATTTGACCCGTGTTATTTTCCTTGTCTGATTTTTCTTTCAAGATACAAAAAAATGTACATGCATTATATGCACTCATATATGCTTCTTTTAAATAGCATTTTTAAATAGTTGATAAGAAATTTATGGCAGGGATTCTCATTTTTGCAATCTAATACTTCAAATGGAAGATTTTAGTTATTTTAAGAAATTTTAGTTTTTTATTGTTTCTTGTGGATCTGATTGTATTTTAATTTACATACATTTAGGTAAGTGTGCATTATTATGTTTTCTTTTGACTGTGGTAGGTTGTTGACATCTTGCTGCATTCTCTGTTCTAGGAATCATCATGTTCATTTTATTCTAACAATGTTTTTGAGTGATCCCCTCTGAAACAGATTTCTCATCTTTCAGAGAGAAATGGGTGAATCTTAGCTCTGTCTAGCAGAGACTTTGTGAGACCTGAATGAAAATTCAGAAACATTATTGTACCTTTTCCCTGCATATTGCATCTGACAAACTGTTTTTCTGACTTCTAAATGCTCAAGGTTTCTGTTACACTAAAGTGGGATAACTAGGTTAACTTTCTGCCATAAATTTTTACTCCAAGTTAAAGCGTCCACCACATTCTGACACAAGTTTTGAAAAGCATAGTAGGTAGTATTCCCATTTCATTGATATAATGAGAAAGTTGATCCTCTAAGGACAGACTGGAACAATACATTTAATACTCTTCAATTTAATTTGCTCAATATCACAATTAATACAATTAAGGTCACTTGAAATGAAACTATTAACAAATTGGGTAATTT
Organism: Sitta carolinensis; assembly: GCA_032173965.1. Classification (NCBI taxonomy): domain Eukaryota; kingdom Metazoa; phylum Chordata; class Aves; order Passeriformes; family Sittidae; genus Sitta; species Sitta carolinensis. Next base: position 36,241,012 of record CM063284.1, on the reverse strand, counting down.
ACTTTAACAATGTCAGTGTGTTCTCACAATTACATTTGCTTTCATTAGTGTACAAGCTATTATTTAGTAGCATACTTCACACAGAAAAATGTAATGTGTTTTTTGTTCTTAATAGAAGAAAAGGGGAAACCTTTCATGGGTCAGAGTGTTTTGGATTTGGAGTTTGGCAGAATATATTTTATATGTAAAGGCTGTAGATGGTGGTGAGGACAGAGAAGGCTGATGCTGTTGGAAGGACAAAGATAACTACTGGAGTATGTGACTGATATTAATCCAGTTGAGACAGATGAGTTTCCACCTCATACTTAATGTTGCATCCCATCCAATTCTCGAGCATGAAAAAAATATGAGAGATTATAAGAGAGCATTCATATTTCCATTTTGACCATATACTCTGTGTGTGTGTGTTTCTATTGCTTGTCTTTGGACAATTATGCTATTCTGGTGTTACCAGAATATGGTTAACCTCATAGCCCTGAGCACTAGAAGGTATTTCCATGGAGAACTATACCTTAGGTGAAATTTGAGATACCAGGTTTACATTAGTGTCATACAGAAAACAAGTAGATAAGAGAGGGGAATGAAGTATTAAAGTAAATGCCATCTTTTCTGGACAAAGCAGGACCCATGTGTTAGCAAATAATTTCCCCAAATCTTAAGTGTAGTTCACATGGACTGTTTTGGCCCTTGATATTCCTTGCAGGGTTAAGTGAATTTTTGCTGTCAGAAAATTATGTTATCTTCTAATTGGTCCTTTGCTACTCAGTGTTGAAAGTTTGGGGTTTTTTCCCCTTACAACCTCCTTCACTCAGGTATACAGTGCTAATGTGATTGTCCTGAATGGCATTTATTTGCCTCCATTTTTAGAGATCATTTCATTTAAAGATAAAAACACAGAGGTCTGTACCTCTCTGTGTGAGAAGTACTTTCCTAGGTAAAAGCAATTGAGAATGCAAATACTGTGAGTTGTTGAAGACTTAATATTTTCTTATCAGTTTTTTTTTTTTTTGATAGCGTATTTTATGATGTCATGTGTGTCATATAATGTGTGTTATTTCATCTTCTCTCCAGGGAGTGACATGAAGTATAGCATTGTGTTTTTAAGAGTCCTTTTAAATATGCATGCTACTGTGTGTTTTCATTAAAAAGACAAGATTGGAACAGAGAACCTCTTTTTATTGTACTGGAACAGAAGAACTGAGGGTTGTGATTGTTTCTTAATGACTTTGGGGTTCCATGCTGTGGTTTACACCAGGCCCTATAAAAGCCCCATGTCCTTCATTGGCCAGTTTTACCCTTCAGCCAGAAATCTTCAGTGTGCCCCACCAGTACAGTTCTTGCTGGGGGTCCTGTTCAGAACCTCTGTGCTTCTCCTGCAGGCTTGGCTTCCTCATTAAAGGCACAGGTATGATGGAGAAGGGGCTATCCTCTGTCTGTTTCACTTTGTATTGGATGAATAAAAGCAAGAATGGTTTTTACATCTTCAAATGCCATATGCTAACATAACAAGCATTTTAATATTCATTTATTAATAATAACTGCTGTTTAGCTTGCTTTTAATTGAGCTGCAACAGGATTGTAGTGACAAAGGCTATTGGAGCTGCACAGTATATCTTGAGCTAACTCAGGCTGTCACTAGCTGCTTCCCTACAACTCTTCATTTTCCTCTTTTCTGTATTAGACATTTTTATTAAAAGATCAGTTAACAGTAAAGCTATGCATGTTTAAAAATGCATATATTTAATATAGTTAGTTGATAACTATAACTTAGCTATCACACAGTACAATATTTACTTGAAAGACTGTATTTGTGCAGGTATTGACATGCTCTTAGAAATTTGGTTTCAATGCCTTACTGCAAATTTGTATTTAGGAATTGCAGGATTATTTTTAATTACTTTGGCTGTGGGAGCAAATGTGAGTAGCTGCCATGGGCTTGTGAAATACCAGTTTCAAAAAATGTATTCTCCTCTCTAGCATTGGTAGATACGGGGTATTTTGGTGGTTTCACATGAGTTGTGCATTGCATTAACTCCAATAACTGGCACAAACATTGTGTAGGGAAATGGCCTTCAGTGGTTGATGTGGCAGATACTAGGGATGGCCTTTTGGACAGTGATGTCTTTTCATGGAATGGTTTGGGTTGGAAGAGAAATTAAAGACCATCCACTTTCAACCACCCCTGCCATGGGCAGGAAGCTTCCCACTAAATCAGGTTGCTCAGGACCCCCATCCAGCCCGACCTTGAACACACTTCCAGGGATGGCACATCCACAACTTCTCTGGCCACCCATAATGTCTCTTGTGAAATTAAAATGTTCATATGAAAACAAGACCGTTCTCACTAATGACTCTGGCTCACTACCTCAGTTCAGTCATGTAAGCTGGGAGTTTCCAGGTCTTTCCAGATACTGAACACTGGCATAAATCACTTGTCGGCCTCATGGCATTCTTCTAACAACTCCTTGTGACCCTAGTTTGGGAATACTGATTTGAGAATTCCCTTTTCTTTTCCTAGCTTTTCCCAAATCCAAGTTAAAGATCAACTACTCGCTTTCTAGTATGCATGTAGCATAGTAATAATACTTGTATAAAAAGAAATATGTAGTATAAAAGGAAAGAATGCAAGTTAAATGAAAAAAAAATATTTTTTAAATAAATATTACATGCTTAGAGAACCTTAAAATACAAAGAAGAGGTTTCCATTTAAACTGTAGTAACCTACTGAACAGCAGAATAAAACAGAATAATATTTTTTAATACAACCTCTGTAAAGGTAATTAAAAGTGGTTTAAACCTAGTGCATTATAAAATGTTATACATAAGCTAACAATGAGAATACAATCATTCTTCTGAATATTTTACTCAGACTTTACACTGAAATATAATCCAAAGGTTACTAGCCATAAACACCTTACATATTAAGTGTTTCCAGGCAATGATCAAATTATGTTAAATGGCTCTGTCTCCTACATATGGAAAAGGCAGATTCTCTTAATTTAAAAAAATTGAACTGTACAATGTTTGATTGTACTTGTGTATGTATAATAAAAGACTAGTAAATCAGAATTCTAGCTGAGGCCAGCATGATTGGTACAGGATAATAATTAAATGTATGGGTTCACTTCTGTCCTCATGTACCAAAGATTGTAATTTACAAAGCAGTGTATGAATTGTGAGCAGCTAGCTGATGTTACAGACCTCTGTATCTGAGATTAAATGTACATTAAAACATTTTAAAAGAGCTTGACTGTCACAAATTTGATTGAATTAGAAATTGATTGTTCTATATAACAGAAATATGTCACTACAGATGTGATGTTTCCTGTCTTTCATGTATGCGGACATTTATAAAGACCTGGAATTCCTTATTTTACAAAGAGAAGGTTTCATCCTGCTTTCACTAAAGTGATACTGCAAAGCTTCAGTTTTAGGCTTCCGATTGACTAATAAGCCTTATTCTTTAGCCTCCATGGTACCAGAGTATTCCCTGTCCTCGTCCTCTTTGGGCATGCAAAACTAAGGCACGTGAAAGGGGAGAGAAATAAAGTACTGCCATATTTAAGTGGTAAGAAAATTATCTGGTAAGATGTGTATTATTTATTGACAATCTGGGCTTTTAACAAAGAAAAATAGGCCTATGCTTAGGTTGCCACTGCAGCAGCCGAAACAGCTGATACTTTAATGAACAACATACTGAGGGCCATCCAGGACATAAGGCAAATTAAGCAGGTTACAAACTGCATATCTTCTGTTTAGGTATAGGAGATCTCCCCAGCTCTGACAATTAGCTCCGCTGATCAGGCAAGCAGACAGACAGAAACAGAAGGAGGCCATTTGTATCAATTTGAGGAACAGAACTAGTAATGAAGTAAAATATCTGTACCAGGTAGTTTCACCTCTGCTTTGGAACTGCTAGTTTCAGCTTTGCAGTAGCAAATAAATAAATAAATATATGAATAAGTATGTGCTGCTTAACTAAAGCTTATTTTCTGTTGTTTACAAATTGAGAGCAAAGCAATAATAATACTTCTAACCTAACAGATTTTAAAAAGGATAAAACATTTTCTGGACATACAAGCAAATACGAATCTTGGTAACCTGACAGCTTTGTTTAAACATTGAATTTGAGTTTCCTTTCATGAAAATCTTTTCAAAGTACAGCAATTCAGCTGTGAAAACCTGAATACATTAATGATGACAAAGAACCTCTGGAGTGAGCCAACATTTGTTTTTGTTCTTTTACAACGTTTCCTGATGAATTGCACATACAAAAGTGTTGGAGGTTATTTTAATTTTCTTTTCTTACTTTGATAATAAATGTCTCCACTGTTTACCTTTTTGGTTAAGGTACCTTATTATTACTAATCAGCTTTAATTATTTATAACAAAGTGACTGTGAAAAGATATTTCTTTGATGTCAAAAAAGTCAGGGACCTGATCCTGACCCTATTAAAATTAATGGCTAGGTTCCAATTGACTGCAAAGGTAACAAGCCTGAGTGCCCTATAAGGGAAGCAGATGTTTAGCCCAGGTTACTGGACTGTGGTTGGTTGAGATTCCTGTTTTGGGGGTGTTCAGATTTTAAGCATTTGTTGTCAAGATTTGGCCATGCAAAGGCATAACACATATAACTGACTCTTAAAGTCAGTCCCTATCTTCATTTTGCTCATAAGATACACAATAATTTAAAGAAGGCTAAATATACAGGATAATAAGAGAACACCCTTCTCTCTAAACATGAGTGCTGAAATGGGGGGGGGGAAGAGAATTATGGATAGCCTTTCTGCTTTTGTCCATCTTTTTTCACAGTCAACAAAATAGCAAACTAGCTCGAATCTAAGCAGTACTGCATAAGGACCATCACATTTCACAGGCATGTGTGCCAGCTTGTGTTTAAATCTTATTTTGTTTAAGTGAACTACCAGTGGGTTTTGTTTCTGACTATTTTAAGCTTCAGATTTATATGGATGTACATAGACACACTCTGTGACAAGACTGAACACTTCCATCAGATCTAGAATATCTTTTAGGTATTCATAAGTATCTTTGTTCAGTTTCTTCATCATGTCACATGTTTAGTTTGTTACATCAGTAATCATGTGACTGTAACATTTCAACCACAGCACAAATGACACATAAGGATATAGCAAACGAGTCTTGCTTTCACCATTTGTGACGACCACACAAGGTCGTGATGCAATTCGTGCTCCTTGGCTTGATCTGCTTGAGAAGGGAAGTGGGACTTGGGATGTTTGGTTTTGCATCTGTGTGCTTACCTCATCCTTTTAGAAGGTGTCATATACAGAAAAAGCAATGAAATTAATTCTCATAACTGCCATAGGAAGAACAGCCAGATTATATGTTCTCACACAAAAAGGAATTTGAAGCTGGTGAAATGATACAGCTCATTCATACAAGAGGCCAGGTCCAGGAACTTGACCCACATCATTCATGGTGCAGGACACTGCATTGGTGATGATGCCATCCTTCAGCTCTTTCTTTCTTTCTTTCAGGCGGTTTTTGTGAGGCAGGTAGCTAATTAACTAAGAAAACGTTAACTTTTGGTACAGAACGCACACACACAACTTTTTCATATTTTATATACAAACTTAAGTAAGCATATATCATCTTAGAAATATCAACTAAAAGTATTTTTGTTAATGGAAATGAAAAGTATTTCAAAAGACAGATCATTGTCACTTTTTCATTATTTTGAGTAATTAAATAAAATTAAAATGTTTTGAATACGTTAAACTGACCTTTGATAAATGGTGTCTCAGTACATATATATATGGGTGTTACTATTAAAACATGATTTGGCTACAAATCTAAGGACTACTACTCCACCTTAATGAACTGATTGTCAAAGTTGATTTATTCTTATTTATTTCATAGTTTTGTATCTTAGTATTGCCAGTCTTAAGTCCTGCCTTACGAAGAGGGAAAATACTTCTCACAGGAGTTTTTCAAAGTAAGCATGACAGTGCTGTGGTTTACTTGACGTGGTGATGTTCAACCAAAGGTTGGGCTTGATGATCTTGGAGGTGTTTTACACCTTTACTGATAAATTCTAAATTTACCTCATTTCTGTACAAACAGCTAGCAGTTAAATCTTTTGCTTGGATACTAAAGTGATGAACGATGATACATGAACTCTGGGATAGGAAGACTGTGCTCAAATTTTTGAACAAGTCCCACCTAGTTTAGTGCAATTGGGACCATATAACCAAAATATTAGCAAGTAGTCTGTATGATAAATTTCTCCACTAAAATTTTGATATCCCAAAATCCCAAATTATTATTCTTGATCTTCCTAAAAGTTAAAAGGCACAAGCTTCATCCAAGTGAAGCTTTTATGGGTGATAATTCATTTCTTCTGAGAAATTTAATTTGTAATGGAATCAATGACTTAACCTTTGGAAAAATGAACTGTATAGTGTTTCATTACTAGGTGCAATTGAAGGGACAGATCATGTAATACATGTGAAAATATGTTTGTAATGATCCAGTAATGTTTTGAGTTTCATTATAAGGGGGTACATTTTTTAAATGTTAGTTATAATTTTGGAAGATGCCATTGTTGGTTTTGTTTCTTGCAATTTGAAATATTTAAAGGGTGGTGCAATGAAACATAAATCTGTCTATTATTGGGCATTTCTACTTTGCACACAGATGAATTCTCATCAAATTTGATTTGTTGACTGGTGGCCAGAACAGATGTTATCTTAATGGAGGAGAGAAGCATATGGAGCCACAGGACCACCTCCAAACTTCTGTGACCCAATATTGTTTAATTGTTTATTGAAGTATGAAAGAAAATACTTCTTTGCAAAAGTCTACAAAGCTCCATTCTGAATTATTACAGCTAGGTCACCACAACATTATTGCATTACTAAGATGAAGATTTTATTGCCAGAAAAAGTGTTGCTATTAAAAAAAAAAAAAATTAAGTAAAAGTACCCCAGGCAGATGAGCTTGTGTCTTTTGCTTATTTGAATTTGAAAGAAAGAAGGGCTGTAAATTAGAGCTTACACTGTGGAGAACTCTAGCTCCGTTTTGGGGTGACAGTAACATAGTGAATAATAAGTGAAAAATTCTGTTTGAAAAGTTATGGAATTTACATTATTCTGCAAAATTTATTTTATAAATTGGATTTATGATGAACATATAACAGTTTTTATTGTGGTATTTGCATGAACTAAAGTTACACCCTTGTAACTGTGCTACTAGAATAACTACTTGTTCAAGTGAAGACTTTTAGGTTTTTTAGAGAAACTGGTTTGAAATGTATGCCTGTCAGAAGCAAACTTCTGATTTGGAAAAATACCATGTAAACACAACATTAAATGTTCCTTTTCACTTTAAAAAAGAGCATATAAAGCCTGATTTAATTCTGGACATGAAAAATATACTGAGGATTTTTTGTCATGGAATTAATGTTATATTTATGATACTTCCAGTCCTCTGGATATTACAAATTTAGGAAGATACTTGCAGGTTTTCTGTGATTTCAAAGACACTTACTCATATCTGTCATATTCAGTTTGAGATTCTTACGGAAAAATGAGCCTGCATTTTGAATTTACATTACTTAGCTAAAGATAGTTTTATTTTCCTGCATATTACTCTGTTCCTTGCTAAAGCTGCAGCTCAGAGCAGCAACTTGGAAACTTTTGAATGTATTTAATTGATAATAATTGCATTAAAACAGTACTGAATATTAAGATAGAAGTGAGGACATCTGAAAACCATGTAGTAAATTATGTATACAGGGGTAATTTCCTATTAGCCTAGTATAAGGAGCAACTTACACTGGATCCTACAGCCTGGATGCTTCATTTCTATCACCATTTCTGGCTTGCCACCTAAAAATAGCCATTAATGGCACAATACAGGCTGCTGCCATTAAGTTTGTACATATCATAATTATTCCCTCTTTAGGTCTTTACTTTGACCATCAAGTGATTTTCTGTTTATAAATTGACACCACTTAGCATCAAAGATGATGAGTCAGTTTAGGGACTTTTAACTTACTTTAGTAGTCAGTTCTCAGTTGCTCTGAAATCTCTGTCTGGTTTCAGTTTTGTTGAAGTTAAGGCAAAGAACAATTTGAGGGCTTTGAATTGAGTCTGGTTGGTTTTCCTTTGCAAACCATATGGCAGTGCTCAAAAGGCCTGTCTTATGGATGGTTAAAACAAAATAGGAACATCTATAAGAGGTCCCACTCTGAGAAATGTGTACTAATTTCAGGCAAAAATTCTTTTCATTTGGTGTTTATGAATTGCACTTTTAAAACTTTGCCTAGAGGTAGGGAGGAGTGTTTCAAAAAATCAGATGTTAAAGTAAAATGGCTATAAAAACATGTAATCTTCCATTTTACTGTATTTCTTCTTCTGAATAAGTAATGCTCTAATAAAAATTAAAGAGCAAGTTGCATTTCGAAGATCAGGTCATCGTAATTCATTGACATTAGGCCACATAACTGAATAATGTCTTACTTCAGTGAAATACATCAAATGAGATCAACAATTATGACTCATAAACATGCCTCGCAGGCATAAAACAGCAGGGAATTAGCATGTGAGGCTGATAAATATGCATGTAAATAAGCTCCCAAAGGAATAACATGGGTTTGATTGATAGGTTTAGAATTGGAACATATGTAAACCCCTTTATTCCTCATTCTGGTGTAGCTAAGTAAAGATGCGTTTTACTTGTTAAAAGTTTCAATAACTTTGTAAATCTTAATGCCACATCTGCTTTTGTGTGTGCAGGCACGTGTGAGTGTCACTTGAGAGATTGATTGAATTGTCTACAGGGTAGATGCCCTCACACTCAGGCTGTCGTGTTTGTGGATGGATGTTGGAGCGGTTGTGTATGCGCGTGCACACGTGCACGTGTGTTTGGGCACCGCGTGGTAGGGGGTGTTGAGCAAAAGATTATTTTGGGGGTTGTTTTACTCACAATTTACAGGTTTTAAAGTTTGGTTCTCACTAGAAAACTGAGTTGTGACTTTTGGTATATCCACCAGTATATTTATTTTTGCAAATACATTCTGCATTGAAGGTAATTACTATTTGTGTTACAGAAAGTCCCACAAGTGCTACTACATTTGAGAGTCTGGCAGTGATTCTTTATAAACTTCCAATTTTTTTGGCATCTTACAGCTTGAGCTCTTATCTACGACTTCAAAGTACCTATCACAGCAGTATCTCTGTGTTGATCAGCACAAGTGTTTATGCTGTGCAGAGATTTACATCCCTATTGTTAGAAAAGTATAACATACATTGTGTTTATAAAACATTAATACTTTGCTTTGCCAAATACGGACCAATTGGTTGCCATTGTCATGTGGCCTGGTGTACATCTGCTTTATTACCGTTCCCTGCTATTAGGCAATAAAAACTTTTCCAACTGATGCACACTTACTGATGTTGCATCAAGCTGTAATTATGCTAAAGTGATCTTAGACCAGTGGCAAGCAAGATGCAAAGCCATTTTCAATAGTATGGTGTGTGTATTGACTGTAGCTTTTGGTTCTGGGTGGTTTATAGCTAAAATAGTCATTTCAGAGAAATTGGAGATGGGGCTTGTATCAGAGATCACAGTTGTTCACATGTGAAAACCTCAATTCTGTCATACCTACCTTTCCCTTAGAGATACCTTTCTGTGGAGATAAAGCTTCAGCAAAACAGCTTCCTTCTGTTTAGATTTATGGGGTAGCAGAGAATATATTTCCCAGTTAAGATCAGTAAATTCAGGAGCTACTGCTTAGTTCTGAGAGCTGGCTCTTTTTGCTGCTGGAAAATAAATAAACTTGTAGCACTTAGAGACATCACATCAAATCTCACGTGGCTTCTCATGAAGCAATTTATAGCTACCTTGTATAATTTGTATAGAAATGTTAAGTTGATCCCTGCTCCAACAGCATCAACTGTTTAACCCAGAGTGTAACAGCCTGTGACACCAAGAAAAAGGAAACCCTGTGTACAGTCTGGGGGAGGGGACTTATCATAACAGAGCTGAATAAGCAGATTGCTATCAGGAACTCCGATGGGCCATGTTTCTAGCTGCATAGCACTAGAACACATCCTTTTTCACAGAGGATGCCTAGATATCTCTTGAGCCAACAGAAATACAAAATAAATCACTTTTTTTATTTTTTCCTAACAATGTGCCTTTTTTTTACACTCAGGGTCATGACAGGCTGTTACTCAGTTTCAGCTCCCCACAAGAAATGTCCTTGAATGGTTCAAGAGAAGCCAGAAAATTGTTGTTAAGTGTTTTTTTTTTTTCATTCACCTCTAGAATTTTCCACATTTTCTCCAACATGTGTGAAGCCACTGGGAAATATGGTTAAATGAGTTAAGCAGACATCACCCATCTGTGCATCTGGGGGAAAATAAAAACAGTGCTGTCCCTCCGAGAGCTTTCTTGGTACATAACCAAAATCGGAAGAACAACCACACTCTAAAGCTAAACCTAGGCAAGGCTGTTGCAGGAAAAAAGGGATGAGCACTTTGAAGGAACTGTTTCTTCAGTCTGACTGGTGTGTGGCCTTTGCAGAATGTAAGGTGATCCCAACACCTGTCCTCCTCCTAAAAGCCTGAAGGCTACTGGACAGCCGAGAAAGCATGACTGCACAGATTTGCTTCAGACAGTGTTAAAAATCTGGCACTCAGCCTGAATTTCAGTCCCCTCACAAGCCAAAACAATCCCATTGCAGCTTCCCCCCTGTTTGTATAAATGTTTTATAATTTTAGTTAGAAGAACCCTACTTTTGCTCAAGTCTTGATTTACCCTTTAATATTGTTCACTGCAGCTCCTTCTACTACTGAAGTGATTTGTAATTTGTATCTCTCAAACAGCTCCCACTTGGATTTCTCATGCACTGAAAAGTCAGATGCCTGACATTACTGTGTAAAGTTAAGTGCTTGGGGTTAATGAGTGGCATTAAATTTTATGAGGTCATGTCCAGTAGATGTTAAAAGAAGCTTAAGGGAACTTTATCACTGATAGAAATTAACAGTTGGCACAAAAGAATGCCTGAGGGAGTTCAGTTCTAAGCAAAAATAAAATCGGTGGTATAAAAACTAAAATATAGAGTGATTGTGATTAATGTAAACATTTTTGTTAGGTAATTGGTTACTTGTTGCAGTAAAAGAAATGGGACCCCACAGTTTGAAAGAATATTATTGTATTTAGAAAGCAATTAATGTTTCTAGTCAAATAAAAATCTACATCACCTACAATATTTATATTCTTTCAGTAAACATATAACCTTTGGGGCTATATTTATCAAATATCAAGTCAAGCCTCCACTTGCTTACATTAGTTTTTTCTTTGGGCAAAGTATGTTTTCCCCAGTGGAGTATGTTATTTTGTTTCATTAAACCTTTATTTCTACTCACATTCATTGCTTATATTACCGACCAAATGAGTAAATTCTGTGTACTTAAGTCATCTAAGGTTTGTGTTTTTGGGTGACTGATGGATGGCATGAAAATTCTGTTTCAAAAAGAAAATGGCTACATTATGGATAGATTTGTTTTGCATAATTATGTGGGGAACCATTCGGTAATTACACCAGTATTCACATGCTGTAATTTTCGTCGTCTTTATTCCCTCTCATTCCAATGGGAGGGAATGGAAGCCTTGTTCAGACGTAGATATTCTTTCTTGCTCTGTCTTACAACCTGCAGTCACAGCATAGAGTGCTTTTTCAAATAATGTCTGTACTTGAGTAAGACAGCTATTGTATGGAATTTCACTCCCATAGTATGCATGAAAATTCAGCACCTCCTCCAGGGTGTCTAACACCACTCTATGGGTATGCTGAATGACCTGGTGCAGACCCCTTCCTTTCATGTCACTTGAGCTTTGTGCCATCTGGAGGCAGTGCTGGAGGGAACAGTGTGAAGCCTGATGAGAATGCAGAGCTCTAGGATGGAAGAGACAAATCTCTGGTTGAAAATGTTTTCTCCTCTCCAGCTTGACGAAGGTACTATGCTTGTCATAAAGCAAATTATGGCCATGTCCTGAGTTGAGGTGAAACTGAAGGAAAAGAGAAAATATTTTAGAATTTGTAGACCCTCAGGACTGTTCTGTTGATCTCCAGATGGTTATGTTTGAGTTTTAATATGAATTACACATGTGAAATGCCTTCTCACATTTTCTTTAGATGGTATTTGGTCAAAAAAATGCAAAATCAAAAAGCTGAATTTCTCCATTTTTGTCTTGCACACAGACTGTTTTCTTTTTGGCTGAAAGAAACTGGACATTTTTTGTCTTAGAGAACTGAGGTAACTGTTGAGAAGAATTGACTACTGCTAAATAACTTTTCCAGTAATTGTGTAAATTAAATCATCAAACTTTTGGAAAAGTTCGCTATAATCATTAGGCACAAAAAAAAATCTAGTCATACTTGTCTCATTTGCATTTTAGAAGTCTCATATTTCTTATGTTTTCAAGTGCTTTGTACTTGCGTCCTTAGTTCCATTCTGAAGTGCCACTAGAGATTGACACTACTCATCCTCCACACAGGAGGGCAGGGTGGAGAACAGAAATCTGTCCTGTGATGGATTACATACTTTTTTGGCAAAAATGTTTTGAGGGAAGTTTTTTTCTCCTCAATATCTACAACAAAGTGATAGTTGTTTGACAAAGCACCTTGCACTGTAGTAAATAGAAGTGTTTTGTCATTCTTGCTGTCAATTTGATATATTTTTATATTCTGATGTAGCTGTGGACTTTCATCTCTTAGACATCTAGAGTTTACTGCTAGTGCATATATACCTTTGCTCTTCAAATTTTTCTAGATCTGTCATTCACAATATGCATCTGCTTTTGCACCAGCAAAGTGCACAGTTGGTATTCTCCAAATTGCCTAAAGGTTGATTTACAAGAAGTTTGATTAAAATCTAGTGTTTTCATTATGCTTTGGCATATTTCAATTTGGCAGCTTAAAAGCTCTAGCTCAGTACTTCTTTTATACTGTTTTTTTCTTTGGAGAAATTTATAGAAAATGTAGGGTACTGCTCCATTTCAGGTTCTCTCAGTCATGGGTCTTCTGGATGCACAATGTATTCCAAGAATTAAAAGCCTTAATTAGACAGCCTCAATGGCAGTCCATGGCTTTCTGGCTTCATATTGTAAAACCAAGGTAGGAAGCTGTGAGCTCACTTGTCCCTTCCTGGTGCATGTTACTCCTGTATAGTTCATTTGATTAGGATAAGGGCTGTTCCATCATCAGCAGTAACATCCTTCAAGGGTTGAATATTTGAGTCCTTGTTACAGTGTTGGTTGTCTTCAGGTTTTGGTTTTTTTTTTTCTCAAGATGTCTTGCCAGGTTGTCAGGTACTAATGCTGCTGTAAGGTGAAGGTAACAATTTTTTTTTTTTTTTTTTTTTTTTTTAACCATGTGTTTAAGAATTGTGTTTCTTCTAGACTCTGCTGCTGTTGGAATAGGTCTTAAGTTTTATGCAGATAACTTTAAATATGTTACTTTAGTTACATTATTAAAAACATGTTTACTAAATAGACATGAGTAGGATCCTATTTCTAACTAATTTAAATAATATAATATAAATCCAAAGTTGCTTTTTAGACCTACACATCTGGCTGCTTCCAGCAGTACTGAGAGGAGTTGTGGTAGGGAAAGAGGATGCTGCAGCTGGAAGGAGTTGGCAGAGCGGAGCTGGGGTGACTGGGATGCTGTGGGAGCCCAAGAGCCTCTCCCTGGCTGGACATTTTAAGACACTGGCAACTTCCCACATTCCTTCACACGGCACTTTCTTCACCTCTTACTGTGTGCTTTTAAAACTGTAGTATTTAAGGAAAACCCAGGCGTTGCCCACTCTTGCATCTCAGTGACAGCTTCCTCACTTGAAGGTTCTTGTCTGTCTCCTCTTCCTCAGAGCCAAACCCCGCAGTTCTGCTGCTGCCTCTCGGGGATAGTGCCAGCCCTTCCACTGGATGCCAAGTAGCTCCTCTACCCTTTAGTTTCTTGTGTGCATGAATTTCTGTGTTTACATTTATTCTTTTATACATTTATTATTCCAAAATTCTGTTCTTTCTGGTTGCTGCCTGTTTTCCCATCCCAGACAAGCAAGTAGCTAATTACACACATATCACCACAGTAGCCACATGGATGCTCTGATTGCAGGCTGTCCCTTTTTGCATGCTTGTGGCTGGGTGAAGGAAAGTGGTATGATTTTCACTGTGTTCCTAAACACATTTGCACTCCAGAAAGAAGGTCCAGGAGAGCACATTTTGCTTTCAGGAGCCTTTCACATCCATCAGCAATGCTGTAAGTCATCAGCCTGCTGCAGTAGTATCCTTTGATAAGAAACAGCAAAGAAACAAAGCTCTTTTTAGCTCCTGGTCCTGCTTATCGTGAGACCATCTCCTCAACTTTAGGAGGTGAGGCTCCATATCACTGCCACATGGTTCCTTGGCCAGGCTGGCTTTTCTCCTGATAAACCTGTTATTCTCAGTTGAAAATCAGCTAGCTCCTTGTTGAAAGGGCAGTTTTATTTCAATAAAAGAGCACTTAATCCTTTCTTGTTTGTCTTCTACTATCATTTAATCTTGGAAAAACAACAGAATGCTAGAAAAATCCTGATCAATCTTTTTTGGTTTGTTTTTTTTTTTTTCCCTAAGCTCAATGGAATATTCATTACTGCTTTTGAATATGAAAATTAGACTGTACATCCATATGATTTATTATCCCAAACAGAAGGATTGCAACAATCTATAAGATAGAAATGTGGTTAAAAATAGGATGTAACTGAAGTAAGTTAAAGGATGATAGTAGCCTTCAAAGATGTAAAGAGATGGTATGTTTTTCTTATTGTCAGTGTAAATGGTCTCTGGAGACCACCTTTTTATAGTGATTGTGCATGTCTAAGATTAAGCAAAGCTGCATGACCAGTACTATCTCAGGAGGATGCTGAGTCATTAACTCATGTTTATTGCCTTTTGCCATCTTTAGTTTATTGCGATTTATAGCTCAAAGGCCTTTTAGGCTGTTTATAAGTTAAAATTAGCTAAATTCTTCTGGATGCAAGTATAAGTCACTCAGCATTTGTATATCATCAGGGTGTAAATTCCTAGCAATGATGCCAGGCAGCTTCTAAGATTTTTAATTCCTGTGCATAGTCCAGTTATGCTGCTTGTCCCTAGTTAAACTGGATTACTCTGACCTCTGTTTTACTAATTTTGTCAATCTGTGATTTTGAAAATTGTGTACACACCTAAGGAATTTACTCAAGTTAAAGATGATATTATTTATTGTCCCTGAAAATAAACATTCTGATTTGTTTTAATATAGTGGAGTCAGTTCTCATGAATTGTAAAATAAACAAAAATCATGTTTACATTCCTTTGTAAAAAATATCACCTGATAGACTTCTCAAGTGACCAGTGAAGATGGAGAGGTGGTAACCTCTCTGTCCAATCTCTGATCACTATCCAGAAACTTATATATACGAAATCAACAATAAACTAAAATCTTCTTCCTTTCTTCTTCTCTACCTAAACACCTGTTATGTGTGTTACTGTGTGTTTCTATCTACATCACAGTAACAATTATTTACTAGGTATACAGTTTACACTTCAGTCAGACTACACCAAAATGTCTCTATCTTTTCCCGGAGTCTTTTGAGTCACACTTTGGTGGGATGACCTAGGAATCTGTGTAGGTTACACATGATAAATTATCAGCCAGGCTGTGTAGCAGAGACAGGCTCCAGTACTGAGCATATGAAAAGAAGTGGACATAGCATACTATGGACCAAAGACAGGTGCACTCGGAGAAATAACTGAAAAACACTTAGAAGAATCACCTTTTACCTTACCCTGTGGATTTATTTTTTTTTTTCTAGTCTTATTGCTGCTGGTAGCAAATTCAGTTCAGGCATTACTGGACTAAATGTGTATCGACTTCAGTGGAGTCACATTTGCTTATATAAGCTAGTGTTGTGTGCTTGCCACTAAAAGGGAAGTCAAACTGTTTTTCCATGTACATGCATTTTCTGAAGTGTTTAAATCACTATTTGCATCAGTTAAACTTCTTTCCTTCCCGTCATGCCTAGAGAGATTAAATTAAAACACATCTCGATATAAAGTATTAGGGATTTTGGTAACATGCAATCACTTGGGAATTCTTCGGAAGCGTTCTTATGAATTAGTTCAGTGCCCTTTGAGTAAAATTTCTTACTCTGGTTTTAGTTTAGAGTACAGTGTATAGCTTAGTCTATTTTGGTAAATGCAGAGGCTTTAACAGGAAAAGAAATATTATAAATAAGTCCCTTGAATGTACTTATTGTCGAATTTATTTTAAATTGAGCTGCATGGGACTACATTGCTTAAACACTCATGCTACATTCTAATTTCAGAATCAGTCATCTAGACCCTTGTATATCTTTTCCCATTCACACTTTTTCACACATACATTTTACATGGGGAACGGTGGCATGTTAATTTACAGACTAACCTAATGACAGGGTTGGGTGTTTAGATTTATGAACACTCAGAAGCAGTTTCACTTAAAATGGAAACCCTCTTACATTCGTGTGTCTTGATTTAAACAGAAGTGCACAGACAAAATTGTTTTTCAGAGATGTTGCCTGGAGAATACACTGAGTTTACTCATATATTCATATACACATACACAATTGTGATTTTATAAGCAAAGATCATGGCAGGTGCCACTTGATTGTTGTAAGTCAGCAATCCAAAAGACGGGGTTTGAGCAACATGCGGTACAAGAGATTATCTCCAGAAGTTTGTTTTTTTTCCTAAATGGAAACCAATGTGTCTGCCTATCATACCGTTGAAACAGGTTTCAGCAGGGCTAAAACAGGCTTTGATTTTGCACCTTGGTGCCAGTGTTCCTTACCTACTTCCAAATATGACCAGGTTTCACTGTGGCAAGATTAGCATCTCTGCAGGTACTATATTGTGCTTTACAATTGTGTCCCGTTTAATAATTCAAATAAGCTTAAAGGGGAAAAAACACTAGTAATGCCTAATATATTTTTTCATGTCAATACTGAAGAATAAACAAAATATTTCACCCTAAGACTTTTTTACTTCAAATGGCAAGTTCATTAGTTCATTTCACAACTCATTATCTTCATATATCAGTAATTATCATAGTGTATAGGGGTTTATTTCATTCGTGGCAAAATAATATTTTAGGGCAGAGCTGATAAAACTAAAATGCTATCAGAAATCTGTGCTGCATGCATTCGAAGTGTGCTTCTAATGCTAAATGAACTTGAAGCGAGGGATAGTGAGCCAGATTTGTACGTAAAAAATTGCTCACCCAAAAGTTGCGTCATATTTATTTCAGAAAACCAAGCTTGCTCAGAGCGAACCGTTCTCCAACTTTCCGGCCTAATAATTATTTAATAAATATTAGAAGTGCAGTGCAGTGAATTCTTTAGCTGAAGGCGCTATTTACAGCTGCCGTGCGCTGCTCCGAGCGCGCTCCATTCAGTCACTCGAAAGGCTGACCTTGGTGTGCGGGGCTGCGCGGGGACCGGCGGGGCCAGGCGGGGTCCAGTGGGGTCCGGCGGGGTCCAGTGGGGTCCGGCGGGGCCGGGCGGGCTCGGTGGAGTCCAGTGAGGTCCAGTGAGGTCCAGTGGGGGCCGGCGGGGCCGGCGGGGCTGGCGGGCCGAGCCCTTGGCGGGGGCGGCGGGGCCCGCGCGGAGCCGCCGGCAGCCGCGGCCGGCGCTTCCCAAACTCTGCAGCGCCCTCTCTCGGCAGCGCGCGGCAGCGCCCCGCTCCCGCCCGCGCCCCTCGCGCGGAAAGCCGCAGCTCCGCGACGTTTCACTTCCTAAACGTCTACTTTATGTAGCAAAATCTCAATTTGCCGTATGTTTTCGGGATTCGTTTTCCTTCTATTTTCTTTTTTTTTTTTTCCCTCCTCCCATGGCCGTTTTGGTCTATCAGCGGACCCAAATCGGAAAGGGTCAGTGGTCTTAGGCATTTTTGTATTTTGTTTTATTTTTCCTTTGCTGCAGAGATCCTGAAGACTTTTCAAACTGCATATTTGGTGCTGTAGAAATACAAATTGTCTGCTCTTTTGTAAACCTTTCAGTTGTCAGACTGTTCTCTTTCAAAATAATAGAGGAGCTTGGAATCGCCCATGCTAAAATTAAGAATTTATAACTGTATGGAACCGATGTTTTCATAAACATTTGCTATAATTAATTTCAACTAAGGGATTGAAGGAACAAAGCAGTTTTTTCCCTCTTCAAAACTTTATTGCTTTTTGCCCATACAGCGAACTCAGAAATCTTTGCTTTAATATTGTTAATGAAACAAATTTACTCCTCTGTTTGGTTTTCATTGTGAAAAAAGGAAGGCTTTATTTGGACAAGGTACGGGTCTTTGAAGCAACGGAGAAATACCTTAAATTTCAAACATCACATATAAAGGCTTAAGATACAGAGCATAAATGTTTTGGTGCTCATTTCTGAGACCACAGCTCTTCAGTGTCAATTGTGAGAAGTGCCTATGTGTTAGAATAAATTTTATCCAGATCAGTCTGATGAATATCTGTCTGTGGAGTAAACAGTACAAAGGAATTTTATATTTGAAGAGTGGTGAACCTTGATGTTAGAAAAAGCAAAGGAATCTCATGATATTATATATAGTTTTAATGCATAGTAAAATGCTTATTGTATGTTGATTACCCCTTTATACTCACAATAAAGGTCTGCAATCTGTTAAGCAATTTTTTTGTTGTTTGTATTATATGAGGAACACATTTTGACTAAAATTATTCTTCCATATTTGTATTGTCACTATTTTGGGTTGATATTGTTTGGAATTTATATAGTTTAGGGCCAGCATTTTGATATTATTGCGAAGAAGAAAAAATACCCATGCTTTATTGTTCTGGTTTTGCTAGTTTCTGTGTATTATATCAATATCATTTGGGAAAAAAATGTTTAAAGTTTTAAAAAAAGAACAGCTTAATTGTTTTACACCTGAAAGAACCAGTGCAGCTGCAAGGATTTTTTTGAGCAAACTAGAATTCCTGACTGATCTGTCATCTATAAAGTGTGCAAAGAAAAATAGGTAGCTGTCATTAAAATTACATTTCAGCTTTCAATAACCATTTAATGAGTAGCGTAATTATATAAGTATGGTACCTCAAGTACTTCACTCAATAATTAAAAATAATCTCATCTTTAAAGTGAAAGCGCTATAATTATTATTTGACTTAACCAGGACCACTGTTGTGATCTCCAGTGGCACCTCAGATTGTTCAAAGTGGTTTTGAAAGTATAAATTAAAATTGGATAAATCATTAAATTATTAAGCTTTAAATATGCTGAAAATTAATATAGCATGGAATTTTGAAGTCGTGTTATAAGAATTGACAACCTTAGGCTGCAAGCATAGATTTGTGTTAAAATTTGACTTGTCTCTAATCATAAAACACTGTATTAATGATCGAGTGTTTATATCAACTTAAATTTTCACAATGTTAAATAAATTTTGTGTTTTAGCAACATTTTAATCTTTGATTGGAATACAAAGAAAAACATTAAGCAGAGTGCAAACAGGTCAGCAGAAGGATCTGTCTCCCTTATGACACTTGTAAGCAGGGAAATGCACAGTTTGGTTACCTAAATAGGGTCACTTTTATCTCAAATTCCTAACTACCAGCCATAAAACCCTTTAATAGGTGACACAGGATTGGTAAATTGGTTTGCACTATATAAACACGTGTGCCCACATACAGACATGCATGTGTGTATGTATACATGCACGGAGAAATATGGATATATTTAAAGACAATTCCTCAGTATCAACATATATTTTCAAGAGAAAAAAATACTGAGTTTTATTATGTTTTTTAATTAGGAGTGCAGCCATCAAGCAAGGCTGTGTCACTCCTTGTCTTCGTGGACTTATGGGCAGTATCCCACCCCTTCTCTTTAAAAATCCAGTGCTGAATTTTTACATCTCACAGGAAACTGCTGTTTTCAAGACGTAATGAAAGAGATGAGGGAGAAATGTCTGATCCCTACATCATTCTTCACATGCTTTTTTACTCTTGCTGAGCACATGCTTCAGCTCAGTGTTCATTGTGCCTGGAGCATACCCAGAGTATCTTCCCACCTGAGAAATGGGACTTTGAAATGCTGTCCGGTTTCTTGTTATTACCTGAAGTGGAAACTCTGCACTGCACCTTGAAAAAGCTCTTTGAGAAAGTACCCTATTGACTGAGTCATCATCCCTGGAGGTATTTAGAAAGACCTCTGTTTTTTTTAAAGATGTGGCACCTGGGGACATGGTTTAATGCTTGGTTTAATGAACTTGGCAGTGCTGGGATAGTGTTAGCCTCAATGATCTTGCAAATCTTTGTCAACCTAAATAGTTCTGTGATTCTATCAGTGTAATAGGCTGTTAAAAATGAAAAAAATAGTGTGCAAGTTTCAGTCAGGCTTCTTGTTACAATTTCTACACATAGTTTTCAGATAATCTTCAGGAAGTGAGGCACCT
Source organism: Sitta carolinensis (assembly GCA_032173965.1). Lineage (NCBI taxonomy): Eukaryota > Metazoa > Chordata > Aves > Passeriformes > Sittidae > Sitta > Sitta carolinensis. The sequence goes on along the minus strand of CM063284.1, from coordinate 36,220,483 downwards.
TACTTATTCTGGGGTCTCCCATTCTATGCTATGCCTATAATCTCAAATATGTTCTTGACAAGCTAACAGTTACTGCAAGTGACAAGCCCATGTATTCTGGGTGAATCTAGTAGCCTGGCAAGTGTACAGTTTGCAAATCCTTCTCTGTGCATCTCAGAAGTCTAAAGAAGCTAGCATTTGAAATGTTCTTTTTTTAATTAGTTAGTGAAAGTATAAATTTTGAGTTACACAACTTCTCTTGAAACAGCCTCAGCTGTGTCCAGTAGTGTCTGGTCCCTGTTGCCCAAGTCCCAGCTCCCTTTACTTGGGAGTTGGGGTTGCTACAGTTAAAGAAGAAGCAGTCCAGGTACTTCTCAGGGCCTTTGGAAGGATACAGCCTTATTTTATTATTGTAATAAAGCCAGTAACTGCTCTAGTGCTGAAAGCCATATGATACAGATGCTTGTTACAGTATTGCTCATTTCCCTTCTCTTTCCTCTGAAAGTGTGACAAGATTTATTTTACCTTTTTTCTCCTAGCTTGTACATTTGATGTTAGGAAAGCTTTACACAAGGTCCCTGGCAGGGTTACTAGAGGGTTTCTGTTTCTTCAGCAAAACACTTCTTCCCATAATTGAGTTTCAGAAGGAAATTAAAGATTAGGATAATAGTGAATCAATTTTTAAAGGGGACAACAATTTTTGTTACTAGATTAAGGAACCTTATATTCGTAAGTGTTCAGTGTACATCACAATTTTTACCAGAAATTTGTGTCACTGTCAGAAGAAGTATATATGTTCTACTTAGAATTCACCATATCTTTCAGGAGGAGTAACTGGAACTTTCCTGAGGAGAGGTGATTCAGGGCATGGATTCCCACAGCTCAATGTCATTAGTTAGTGAAGCAGCAGTCTCATTTTAACTCTATATCCCTAACTACGGAAACCTAATAGGGTTTGCTAAAAAGCCTTTTGGATAAAACTAGGTAAAATTTAGGGAGTCTTCCTGTTAAGAAAATGAATATTTTGCTCTTTGCTTTATGATTTTTATCACTTTCAATGAATGACATCTTAATTATCTTTTAAGGTGTCATAACAGACATACCTGTCTTAAAGGGGATAGAGCAAGGGAGCAATTACGGAAGGGTGTGTTCCATTAAATCCTGTATTTGAGAGCTGAGTACACCTAGCCCTATCCAATTTTGGTAGCTGCTGCTAATGATATGATGAGGCAGCAAAAGCAGCTCACTAAAAAGCACCCAAATAGTAACTTGCATGATTATGAGATTTATTAACAATGGGTATACAATTAAAAATGCTAAACTGTTTTGGTGATCATTTAAATAAAGGAAATTATTCTTTTCAGAATAAAGCAAGCTACACTTAATTTGTGAAGAACAGCTCAGTGGATGCAGCAGACCCAGGATGCCACCAATTGTAGGGATCCTGGTGAAAGAACAGCTATTATCCTTGAGTTTTTGACAAGTCTCTTTTGCTCTTCAAGCAGGACAAATGGTTTTGTTGAAAGATGATAAAGTCCATGCATTTTTTGAGATAGTCTTAAAGTTTGTTCTTCAGAAAGGAGGAAAATTATGTTGCTATTCTTGAAAAGACATTTTTTCAGTATATCAACTTAGCATTGTGAATAAGGGTTTGGGGTTTTTTTACTCAATCTGACTAGTCTGGTAGGTGAATGCTTAGTTTAAGTACAAATGAAGTGCAGTAGTGCTTTCAGGACCAATTTTGCTGTGCTGTGTCCCTGTAGCACTTGCCCCCAGTATCACTGCACCTGGCCATATGGCTTTAACAGAGACTGAACATAGTTCAGTCATTTCTCTCAATGCTCAGGATCAGATGTGGAGATGGGTAATATATGAAAAAGCGTATTACTGAAAATTGTCCCAATATGGGAGACTATTTTACAAGATATGAGAAAAAAAAAATGAACAGATGGTTATTAATAACAGGAGGGTCGGCTCCTGGATGAAATATCTGGTGTTGTTAATTTAGTTAAATTTAGTAAACAAAAAGCAGATTGATTAAGTAGGATTTCCATTTTCAAAATAAATGGAGAGAGCTAATTAGTGAAATCAACTGGACTGAGTGATTTTAGACTAAGATGTAGTAGAGGTTTGGGATTTGTTTAGACAAAGGTGCGAAAGTTAATAAAAAACCCTGCATTCCAAATTAGATGAGAAAAGAAACACTTGGAAGTTCTATGCCAAAGTGAATGATTAAGTATTTTTTAAGGAATGTCTGGAATAAGCAAAGATCCTCAAGGAAATAGAAAAACAGCTTGATCTGCAAAGAAGGCCACATCCTGGATATCAGGAAGTGTGGGGTTACAGCGACAAGCAGCAAAAATTAGGTTGAATAAGATCATAAGATGAGAATTTAAATAAACAGGAAAATATTACTTGACTATGTAAAGAAGCTTGCTAGGAAAGAAAACTAGAACCATTCTGCAGTGTGAATGGACAAATTATACTAAATGTAAAAGGAAAATATTTAATTTTCAGTAAAAACCAAATTTCAGGCAAAGGCCTGAAAATAAATCAATAAAATAGATGGGAGCGTTGGGTAGATACTGTAAATTAGCAGATCTAATAATCTGACTTGCAGACATCAAGAATATTGACAAATGCTGCTGCATGGAACAATTTTTTGTATTTTAGTTCATGGATGATGAGTGGAAATATTGTATCTGTACTTAGATTAACAGAAAAGTGATAGCAAAGCACATGCATGGGCTGATCATTATATATGTTGGACTCTAAAAAAGTTTTTAAGAAGTAAGAGAAGAAAGCAAATGGTATAACTTTTATTGCAGGGTTTTTTGTTAAGTGTGACATTTTGGCAAGCTAACCTGCTTACTTTTCAAAATACCCATTCAGGAAATACATCAGGTCTGTCTGGACCTCAGAAAACCACCTGATGTAATGCCACAGGAGATGCTGTGAAATAGAAAGGATGGGGATTAGTGAAGTATAGTAATTTTAGGATGAATAGAGAAATGCAAATTTTAATGAAAGAATTCTTTTTAGTGAAGCTTTGGGTTGAACCAGTCTTATCCAATATTTTTGTTTATTGTCTTGCCACAGAATGGGAGTTGATAGGCTTTTAAGTAAAATTATTGGAAGGTAATATCTAGTGCCAGCACAAATAGAGTATTCAGGCAGAACTGGTCCTTTCCGAAGAAAAGAGGACTGCAAACAGCATGACATTGTGTGAACTACAATATTGCACTAGCAAAATTTTTAGTGTAAACTGAAAACTTCTTTTCGTAAATAAAAAATGGAGAGTAAATGCGCAGGCATGTTTGGTTAAGGATGGCTGTGAAAATGCAAGATGGAGCAGCGTGACTGTCGTCTGTGTCGAGCAAGGTGTTTGATGGAGAAGAAAACCACTGTCCAAATTATCAGCTCTCTGAACTTTTAGTATGCTGACTACAGCTCCTGTCCCTCCTTTTCAATGTGTAAGGAGGACTGAGTTAAAGAAAATGGGGAATACTGAGCCTCATTTAAGAACTTGATTTCAGTGAGAAGAACAGAGTTGTGCAGTGCTACCTGTAAATTAACTAAGGAGGCACACAGGGACATAGAAGAATTATCAAGCTAAATGACAGGGCAGGAATAAACAGTATAAAACAGGACAAGAATAAATTTGCTTTGAAAAATACATGACTCCTAGTTTTTAGAAGTCTTTCAATAGACATAATTATAGAAGGAAAATTTCCTTGTAATCCTTGATTTCTGGCAGCATCACTGTACAATGTATTTTACATCCCTCAGGATGTAAAAGAAGATGTTTGGCAGACGTCTTAATAGGTACTTTCAGAGAAGCTTTGAACTTGTGCTATGACAAAAAAACTCCAACGACTACTATCACAAAGTCAGCTCCGAATTTTTCACTAAACAGATGGACTTGTACATTTTTTGACTTTATGTTGGTAAAATCAAGCTCATCTACTTATATGGTGTACTTCTGTAACCCTATACTAGTTAATTTGTGTTTAATAATTTATGAAGGTCCTCAATCAAAACTTTAAGTGAAATTAAGTATCAGATGTTCAAAACATTCAGACTCCAGTTTCAACATGAAGGCTAGTGAGAATTTCAAGAGGTGAAGTTGAGGTTCATCTATGTAAGTTTTAGGTGAATTTTGTTGTAATTGAAGTTGCCATATATGGGAAGATCAGTTGAAGTTGTCATGGATATTGTGTTCATATCAGAGTTTGTCTTACAACAAAGGTGTTTTCTCTTATTTGTGTATCAGGAGGATCAAGTGAAAATGGAAGCACACCCCCCACCTCAGATTCAGATGGAACTTTTACTTCTTACAGGTTGGTAAAATTTTATACTTATTTTCTAATTTTAAGAAGGTTGATTATATTAAGAGGCATAATCTGTTTAAAGCAAAAGAAAGGTCCTATACTTTAGGAGGATTGTGCAATCTAAATTGAAACCTTGAACAAAAGAACATGACATATTTAATTAAGGAAAGATCTGAAAATTTGTTTTCTGGATTATTATTTTTTTAGAAAGTTGTTCAAAATGTTTAACTAATGAAAGTACAAGATATTTTGAGGTTGTTTTTTATGGGGGTTTTCCCACCAAAGTATTCAATAAAGTCAACTCGCAGCAACTAACCTAAATGTTGAAATATTCAACTCACCAGTGATCTTCTCCAAAGTAGCTGGATCTATGGATCCATAGTATACATACTATGGATCCATTCATACATGGAGATACATGGAACTCTATTTTCTCATTATTTCACATCAAAAACCAAAGCCAAGATTAGTTAAATTAGAGATAATTAGACATGAAAATAATATTTAAATTTTGTTAGCAGTAAACACCAGTTAAAGAAACTTTATTCGGCAATGTCATTGACCTTGAATCTTGCTTGGGTACATACCAGAGGGTGCCTCATGCTTGAAAGCACAGAAAGCTAATCAGTAGGTGTATACTTTCATCTTTCACCCTGCAAAATACTGACTCTGCTATGAAAAATCTTTGTCCTTGTGACTAGTAAATTAATTGTATGATTTGTGCTAACCAGAAAGGTTGCATCTGATTTTCACATTTCAGTGTAGTTAAATAAAACAAGCTTACCACATGACTGTTTTCAAATCATTTAGTGGACTGTGTTGGTTGGCAGTTTTTTTCAGTTTGTGCTCTGCTGGAATCTCTACTTCAAAGAGGTGCAGCAGGCAGGAGGAACCTGCAGGAGGAACCTGCCTGTTCACCTTGCAGCCGCCTGGGTGGGGAATGTTGCGCCGTGGAGCCGTGCTGGTCACGGGGAGCCTCAGGCGTGGGGTGGCAGGGAGGGACACAATGCTGGAGAACCTGTTGCAGGCTGGAGACAGAGAGATTGCCAAGGAGAGCAAGGAGCGAACAGCCTGGTCTTGAGGATGTTGAAAAGCAAAACCTTTTGTAAGGACCTAGAGGGAACAGCAAAGAGTTTGCTGCGATTCAAACACCCAGAGGAAGCTTCTGGACTAAGAGCAAGGTTGGAACAAAGGGTGTGCCTGCAGGGACCCGGTGGGACTGGGGTGGGTTGATTTAGGTATCCTTACAATTTTCTGTATCCTAATAAGTCAACTCTAATGAAGCCTACTTTGTGGTGATGTAAAACTCTTCTAGGGTGGTTAGAGTGTTCACTTTGATAAAATATATTAGATCCTATTTAGGGTTCTGCATGACTCTGTTTCTTGTCGTATTTGTGTTTTCTGTATGCAACATACTGTCTAAGTTAAAAGAAGGGCCAAAAAATACTACCCAGGATAGTCTTCATGTTTTTTAGGTGAGAAGCATATGTAGATAGAGAGACCACAAATCAGTCTCTCAAAAATAGGCAAGATAGAATTTAACCAAATCAACAAAAGAAAGTTGAGAGCTCTCTCTGCCATTAATGCCAGGAAACTTATTCCTGAAAGTCATCAACTCAAGAGCACCAGCTCTTGTACCTATCAAGTGGCAACACTTGAAGAAGAAGCAGCCAGCTTTAGCTAGACTCTGGTTCCTCAAGAGTGTGAGCTGTGGAGTTGGGGTCTGCACCCTTCTTCTCACCCCTGCTCCACTCAGGCAGTAGCACTCATCTCTCAGGGATCTAGTCCAGGGAGCTAACCCAGCCCATCCTGTCCATTCTTCATAGGGACAGCTTTGTGAAGACTTCATTCTCAGTATCCTCCTGCCAAAGCTTCCCATGGTAGCAGTGCCAATGCAGGGAATGTAGCTAGCATGGACAGCTTGTGGGAGGACAGAGCATGGTACCTTTTTACCTATCAGCCCAAACCTTATCTCTTTAATGCTCCACAGATTAAGTGGAGGTTAAAGCTGGTCTTTGTATCTCTATATTCCTTAGTCTAAAGGAATATAATAAATATGACAACTGCTACAAGTTCCACTGAATAATACTCGTATTCTGTCAGAGACGATTACAGCCCAGCTTAGAAAACTGAAATTAATTAGGCTTTTAAGAGGGGTCCCATATCTCATTGTCAAAATATTATTGATATAATTAAAGGCAAGATAATAAAAAAAGATATGTATTGTGTGTATGTGTATTGGGGAGGTGTATATGTTTACATATATATAAAAGTAACCTCTGACTTTTCATAGTTGGCAAGTTATCACCATTATTTAGTAGTAGTGCTTGAGACATGAAATGTGTATTTGTTGCTCAGTGGCAAGTAATTCCTATTGTCTAATGAGACTGGCTGTAAATTTGATGGTTGGGTTGGATATTGTTTTCATTGTTATGGTTCTGGACTGCATGTTACGTAAAAATGAGCATCTAATACCTTTATGAAAGATGGAAAGTGAATCCTAAACTCCCTTGAAAGGTAACAATCATAAATGGTTATTTCTTTAAGGACTCTCTAGAGATTTTGACTTATTTTAGGATACTGTCAAGGAATATTGTTTTAGTAAGTTAGTTATTTGGTAAAACTAATGATAGTCTTGTTTACTCAATGCATTTCAGTCTGTCATATTTTAAAGAGACCAGCTAATGAATTTTTGCCATAAAAGAGGCAAAGGCATCTTTGGATCATCATAGATGTTATGGTAGAAGGTTAATACATGAAAAATTGTATTGAAAATTTTAGCTAAAACAAAAGTTGCTTTGTATTTTATCAGTAATAGGCCTTTACAACTTAATTAGAAGAGATTACTCAAAAATATTTGAATATTATAAGTTTTGTTATTAAAGTGCTCTTAAAAACATTTTTTTTACCACAATAAAAAAGAATCCCCAGGAGATATTTCTTGATTCCCACATTTTCTGTTTTAAAGAAAAATTTGACACTATCCAGTACAAGACTCCAATTCATATCATTATTCTTTGATATATTTATGATGATCCAGAACTATTTGTATGGTTTTATTTTTGATATGAAGTTATCACTTTAGACTTTGTGATTCTTCCTTGTGTTGATCACAGCCCAGATTTAATGCTGCGTGTGTTCAGATAGTGACCCTTTAGGTCATAAAGTTTCTAAGTAATGTAAGTCAGAAGCACATGTGACTGGCATATATTTCTAAATATTCTTTGAGTGAATGTGTTCTGCTGGGTTACAGAGAATTTTCTAGCTGGTCTTAAGGTTCTGATGGAAGGATTCTTTGTGTATTTGGGAAGAAGCTTTACTAATAAGAAATTATGAAAATTATTTCCTAGAACCATGTTGTCAAAATTAGAAGTTCACTATTAGGAACATTTGAACAAGGATTTAGACATATAATAACTTTCAGCTTTTAAATTTTATTTATTGTAAATAAGAAACTTAAGGAAAATATTTGAGCTCTGCTCTACTGTATTATTTTACTGCTATGGTTAAAGCCTTTTTTTGGATGTCTAAATGGGCTGGACTTCACCAAAGGGAAAAGGAAAATACATGTGGGACTTCAGTTTCAGTATCTGCAATGCAGTGCCACTGGAAAGTAGAAATACTGTCTTTCTCCTCCCTTCCCAAGGGCAGCTGACCTTCTCCTCGCCAAAGAGGTGAACCCCTTGCCAGCACATATGACTACAGACTATTACATTAATCTGTTTAGCCTCAGTACCAGCTGCTTGCATGTTTTTAATTATCTTATTAGATGGTATAACAGTGACCTATGAAATAAAATGAAGGTGAGTATTTTTTAACTTTATTTTACAGGCTATTTTTCTAAATATATTTTAATGACCTAATTATGACTTTTAGGGAGAGCCATTGATGCAGACATTCAATTTGGCTGTTAAAATCTAACATCTCAAGGACACTTACTTTCTTTCAAGGTGGATTCATACATTAATACTGGTTCTAATAAATATATAGCCTAAAAAAGCTCACTTTTCATACTTGTGTTGTTAGCTTACTTTGTGATTCAGAGATCCACAACTGCTATGTTGGATAATTTCTTAATACATCTCTGCACATATATATATAAGTTTAATTCTCACCCCATGTATCAAGATAAAGTTCTTTCCTCTGTGGCTTAAATTCCATGATAAATGATGATTGCTCAAAGCTGTGGGTTGTGTAGACAAGGTGTTTTCCTTCTCCTGCTCATATTTCAAACAGGCAGAGGATATGGTATAAGAAAGGCTTTTGTATTCCATTTTCTCCCCCGACTTCTTATAGATTCTGCTTACCAGATGTTTCCTTCCTTGATGCAAAAAGGCAACGTGGTCCTGCTGGCTGAGGCATTTCTTGTGTGCCAGCCAACTGCAGGGCTGACACTGAGTGTACAGAAGAAAGACGGCAAGGGGTGCAAGCTGTTCCTCCTTGGTTCTTCCCATTTCCAAAAGTGGTGCTGAAAGCAGTTGGGTTGCACTTTAGCCTGTGGCTTTTGCTGGCAGTTGAGCCAGAAGTGGCTGCATAGCCTCGAGTGTCCTTACATGTTGAACATACTGTGAAGATGTGTGCAACTTACATACCTCCACCTTACAGAAAACTTAGTCTATTAGGAAGCAACCCTTTTCCATCTACCTGAGCCTGTCGAGTCTTGTTCTTACACAGACGATGTTACTTTATTGTTTCCATTTTAAGCCACTCCTGTGCAATTATAATCTTATTTTTCCTGATTTTGTTCACTCTATGTCCACACATAATCAAGAGATGTAAAAAACTAACTTATTTCTATGATTGATGATGGGTTTTGATTATTTTGAAATAAGAAAAATTGGGTGTAGAAAGCAATGCAGTGAAATTGTCACCTCCACTCCACTCTACTCTGCAAGGAGGATTCACAGCACCTTGCATCCTTCCTCTCTTTCCACAAGGAAGTAGTAAAACTGGCATCCATGTTTATTTTGTCTTATACTAGATCATTTGCTAGACTCTGTTCCTGTTGATGCCATTTATGTGCAAAGAGGCCTTTTTAGTACAAGTTAACTTTGTCTGGGAGCATGTAAACGCTCTCCTTGATTTTTCTGAAAGATCATGTTCATAATGTGCTAAGAATCTCTATATGTGGTATTCTGTGCCAGTACTCTCATTTTGTCAGTGTTTGTGATGTTGTTAGGAATTCCATCTTGCAAATCTCCTTTTCTAGCAAGAGAAAGTGACTCTTTGCACTGATCATAGGTTTCCTCCAACAGGTTGTTTCTACTTCAAATCCTGGAAGATCACTGTCATACCTATTAAAGATTATTAAAGATTTCTAGATTAGATTCAGAAATCTAGAAGATTTCTGATTTCCTCTGAATTCTTCTAAAATTTCTTTCCTTTTATTTTCTTTTAAGGAGACTTACATAATTTCCATTTCTGTCTTGTCAAATTTCTGTTATTTACATCTTCCTTCTGCTATTTACTTTTATCCTTTCTTCCATGGATAGCTGATCCTTGCTGCATTCCTTGCTGTGTTACTAAGGAATTGGTGAAGGATAACATAAGACAAGGAAGAATAAATTGTCATTAAGGAACTGAAAACCTATATTGGGTATACTTTTTCTAAGGTACAAACATTTCAACCCATATTAATGTTGGATTTTTTTAACTTTTCCAGTGAAAATTATATTACTTTCTGAAGACAAAGAAATGGTAATATGGACTTGCTTCCTGGTTTTATACAGTGTTATAGGGAAGAACAAATTTAAGACATTTACTTAAAGCTTGAGATGCTTTTGACACAGAATCAGAAAGGAAGGATTGAGTTACCAACATCTTTTGTTGATAGAATGCTTTTTTTATGGATTGGCTGCAAGAAGGAAAGACTTAGACTGTGAAGAGTGACCATGAAAGAGAGAATGGTAATTTCTAAAATCCATGGAAAGCAAGTGAAAATTTTAGTTCACTCTTAATTTATTCCGTTGTACTTGAAAATCAGCATGTATACCACTGACGCCACAATCAACTGATGCTGTTTTTTCCCTTACTAATGTTTAAGTGGTTTTCATTATGAATTTCTTTCACTTTTCCACTCTCAATAACCTTCAGACTTTCATGGCTATTGGGAGATGTGACTGAGGATGGGGGAATTTTCAAGAAGGCTAAGAAGGAGCATGCAGGGAAATAGGTCAGTTAGCTGCACCTTGGCCCCAGGGAAGATGGAGAAGCTGGTAATATGCTGGGGGCTTGAAAAAGGGACCTGGGGGTCCTGGCAGGCATCAAATTGAACATGAGTCACCTCACCAATGCTCCCTTGCAGCAAAGAAAGCTAATAGTACCCTGGAATGCATTAGCAGCAGTGCTGCCAGCAGATCAGAGTTAGTAATCCCTCCCCTGTAATCCATACCTGGAGTGCTGGGCTCCCTTTACAGGAAGGACATGGGCGAAAGACTCATGACAGTGCCCAGCAAAGGGCTGCTAAGATGGTGAAGGAAATGGTAAATTTATGCAGAGAGTAATGAGTAGAGGAAAATGTGCTGGTGAAATTTAGACTTCAAAATGGCTGTAACAAGAATTTTTCTATAAAAGCTAAACTGTTAGAGGGTTGGAAATTATGTGCTCTCCAAAGGCCAGACTTGGCTCTTTGTCTGAGAACCACCAAGGCAAAGTGGCCAATTTGGAATATGGAGAAAAAGATCTTGGGGTTCTGCATCAAATCTAGTGCTATGAGGTAGGGTACTGGTAGAGCATCCTGCTGCCAGTGCCGCCTTATTTCAGTTCTGTGAACTCTGCTACACACCCACTGGTAGCTTAAAGAGCATAGCTAACTTAATAACTTTACTTGCTGAAATGTTTGCCTTAAAGTGATTTTACCTTTCTTCACACAAACCTTTTTAACTGTATGTCAGCCAAAAGCAGATGAAACCTGAACTATTTAGAAAAATCTGCCCTTTGAATGTTCAGCCCCCCAGCAACACAGCCATGCATATTCACACTTACATGGCTGTTAGCTCTGCCACGTATCCTGAGGCAGGACTTTGAGAAACAGAGGAAAAATACATGTATTTTCCAAGCAGACTGATAAGCCTTCACATTAAAGCTGTCAAGTAGATTTTCAGGGTAGCAAATAAAAATCTGCGTGTTTCAGAAATGTTTTTGAGAAACTCTACTTCTTATCACTTGATACTACCTTTCAATTGTTTGTTTTTTTCCTCAGTTTTTATAGAATTAATTCTGTCTTTACATTCCTGGCAGTTGCCTCACATTTTTATCAACTGTTGATTTTGTGACATAATAAATAATAGAAACTATGCATGTTTCTTGGATTTATGCAGTATGTTTGAAAGGAATTGTTGCCTCTATTTAAATATTTAAATATAGATACCTGATGTTCCTATCAATAAAGATCTGATATTGCAAAACATATGACACAATAATTTGAGAATTGATTTTCTTTCTGATGGCCTGTTCAGTAGCCTTTGGCTTCATTGAGTGCCCCTGAAGAGTCGATTTTGGGTCTCAACATTTTAAAAAGCATATTCTGAAGATGAAAACCAGTATAAAAATGTGAAATTGGCTTTTCTGTAAGCACACATGCCATTGTTTTAAGATCATCTTGCCAGTACTAGCAGCTCTGCTCAAGAATTTTCTTTGGGTCTCTCTGAGGCTGTCTATTTTATCCTTTAATATTGGTCTAGAGGATGGAATAAGCTTAAGATTTAGATTGAAATTCTAAATATGTATGTAAATGTTTCAGTAGTATAGCAGTGTTCTTCCATAGACTGAGGAATATTCTTTGTTATCTAAATGTATCTGTTCTGTAAATACCAAGTTGGTCTGGTTTCTGCAAGGACTCAAAACAACCAAAAGGGATTTCAAAACTTTGCATGAAATATTTCAAAAATGCATGAAACAAGATAACGATACACACTATCAGATGACCGGGTAGATACTGGTTTCTTTGTTAACTGCAGTTTCACCTGAAAATGAATTACTTTCAGTAATATTTACCTGCTAGAACTGAGTCCCTCCAGTCCCAGAGCTGAATCTTTTGCCCTTCTTCAGTGACATAGGTTGTAGTTCCATGTGGTTCTTCACATTTTTACATTTCTGTGAATTTTAGTGTCTTCCACAGAGTTTTGGTGTTGTCTGAACATGATAGTATGAAAATACTTCTTACACTAGTTTTAGACTTTGGCAGGATCTGCATTCATACATTTTCCCAGCTTTATCCTCTGAATCACTAAATGCAGAAACTAAGTACCAGTGATTGCTGTCTGTGCTAGACCAGTCTTCCTCAATTGTATTTCTTCCTCTTCTGAACAGAGCATGTATTTTGTAAGCAGCCTTAATGGGCTACCATTGCATTCTTCTGCATATCTGTGCTTGATGTGTCGGTTTTACCATTATTGAAATTTATTATTTGAATCTCTGCTGCAGATGGAAATTTAACAGGAGAGCCAGAGGCAGGTGTTCTGCTTCTGCCTATCAGTGGAAGAAAGTCTTTGTTACCTCTCCCCAACATGCACCAGCTCAATGTTGAGTCACTAAAGCTCTTGGAACTATTTGAATTTCAGAGTTATTTCCTAGGCATAGTGTTACATTATTAATGTTGTACATTCTGAAAGAGTTTATAGTTGCTCATTCATCTATAGCTGAGCAATAGTGGGATTCCAGTGACTTTTACTAAGCTGTTAGGCCTTAGAGACTCTTAGAGACTTTTCAAGAATGCTATTTAAGTGCATGTAGAATTTTACTTAGACTTCCTGGTGTAAAGTCCTGCTGTTGTGATCTCTACTAAGAGTCAACTGAGGGGAACATTTCTGTTCCAAAATTCAGGCTTTTGTATCTGAAAAATTCAATGCTTGTAATTGTCTTAACAAGAATCGTATCCACCAATCATACCCTGTTGAAAAGAAAGAAAAATAGACTTCTATATATGGTTTGCTCAGAGGTCAACGTCATTTCTTACAAGAAAGAATGTGTCTTAGAGCAGATCCCAGTGTACAGCTCTTTGGCAGAGAGATTTAAACTCTTGTGGTTATGACATAAGTGCATGTTTCAAAAGATGGAAAGGAACAGATGAGAACTATGAACAAATCTTGCAGAATTAATCCCTTCATTGATTTGCCTGCTTTTTCTTTCATACATATTGAGCACTTTTTCTGCTTTGAAGTAATGCAACTGTCCCTAACTCATGCCAGAAGGTATTTTACATTGGACAGCTACTTCAGAAATAACACATATGAAATTAAGTTTCTTTAAGAACTACTACTCCTGCAATTTCTTTTTCATTCAGGACTGCATTGGTTTGGCACAGCTTGGTTATTGGTAGCAGGGGGGCCACAGAGGTGGCTTCTCTGAGAAACTGCTGGAGGCTCCCACCGTGTCCAGCAGAGCCAATCCCGATGGCTCTGAAGATGGACATGCTGCTGGCCAAGGCTGGGCCAGTGAGAGGGGCTGGTAAAAGTATTTCTCCCAAGTCTGAGAAGAGGAGGAGGTGAGAACATGTGAGGGAAACAACATGGAGACACCAAGGTCAGTGGAGAAAAAGGGGGAGGAGATGCTCCAGGTGCCAGAGCTGAGAGTCCTCTGCTGGCTGTGGTGAGACCATGGTGAAGAGCAGCTGTGCCCCTGCAGCCATGGGGGTCCAGGGGGCATGCAGAGATCCACCTGCAGCCCATGGGGAAAATGCACACGCTGGAGCAGGTGGATGCCTGGAGGAGGCTGTGATCAGTGGGGTGGAGAGAGAGGGCCCCTGCTTCCAGGCTGGAGCAGTCTGTCCTTGGAGGACTGCACCCCATGGAAAGAGAGACCCATGCCACAGCAGTTTTTGGAGGACTGTCTGCCTGTGGGAGGGACTCATGTTGTTGCAGCTTTGGTAGGGCTGCTGCTCACGAGAGTGAACCCACACTGGGGAAGTTCATGGAGAACTGTCTGCCATGGGAGGGACCCCACAGCCTCACAGGGAAACGACTCCTCTCCCAGAGCAGCAGAAGAAAACCTTGGGTGACAAACTCACCAAAACTCCCATGCCGTTTCCCCACACTCTCAGTGGGGAGAGGGAGGGGTTAGGGTTGAAAAAAGGTGTTTTAAGGACTTCTTTTATTTCTCATTATCCTCCTCTGACTCTGTTAGTAGTAAATTCATTTTGCAGCTTTAAGTTGAGGCTGTTTTGCCCTTGAAGTGTTTTCTCCTGGTTCTTAACTCAACTCAACTCAATTTCTTTTTTCTCTCCTCTGCCCAGCTGTGGCAGGGGAGGATGAGTGAGTGGCTTTTGTGGGTGCCTGGCATTGGGCCAGCGTCAAACAAGGTCTTACATTATATATGTTTATTATTATTATGAAGACTTTACAACATGCACCATAGTACATTAGACAGGAAACTCAAATAAGAATCTAAAATGAAAAATATTTACAAAATAATCAGAAAACATTAACATTGACATTTCCTTTAATTGTGCAGTCTACAGGTGGTATAATACAGGATCATGCATTTAATTTTCTAGTTTGATTAAAAGTAAATGCATGTGCTTATTTATAGTTTAGGTGGTTCCAATTAGCTCTTGAAGTCCTTCAGTGAAACAAATGGAATGTAGTAGACTTGAGTTACAATCTTCATTGTTCATTTCATGTTGACTGGTGGGTTTTCTGCAATCCTGGGTTAACAAGGCTCTTAGATATTATTTTGCGTAGTAGGGCTATATAATTTTAAATGTTATCTTCTTAGAATTGATTGCTTGTTCATATTAGATCATGTTACCACTATTAAAAGTCTCTAGAATTGTAAAGCTGAATTTGTTAGTCTTCTTTCAAAATAGTTGAGAAATGAATTAGTGAATGCCGTTCAGAAAGGATTTTAAATACCATTCAGCTCTGCTAAAACTGAGGCAGATTCCAGCTTCCAAGTAATTTCTTTTTCAGTTGCTTATAACTTTTTTTTTGTGATCCTAGCAGCCAAGGGGGAATGCAGAGGAGATATGATCTTGCCAAATTTCTTTTGGCGGTTTTAAAAGTAATTTGGTTCAAAACGTGTTTGGAATTGCATTACTTTTTTTTTTTTTAAAGGCATAATATCTGCACTAATACAATTTCAGAAGTGTTGAAATTACTTTCTTACTGTGTAGCAATCACTTCCAGCAGCTGGTGAGAAAAATAACCCGAAGAGTTTCTTTCCTCTTGTTCTTTCTTTTCACAGTTGCGCTGGTTGAAACCTTTTGCTAACTCAGCTGACACACTGGCATTTTCAAAGACATTGTGGGAATGTCATCCACTTGCAGAACAATGTGAATAGCTTCAGAGTCTGACCTGTTGTGTGCACAGGGGAATGTGTCACTCTTGAAACACAGCTACCTTAGGGAGGCAGTTTGGCAGGAGTTGTAATGGCCAATGATGCTACAAAATTTAGAATGGCAAATGAAGAATATTATACATGATAGAAACAGGAGGATTGTTTAGATAGACATAATATACTGTAGTTACTGAAGTATAAGTGACTGTGAAAGAAAGGCCCAGATTTTTCTCAAGCTGTGTCTGCTATATACCATACGTTGTATTTAAAGGAGACAGAATCACGGTAAACAATCGTAGGCAGCTCCCTGCAGAAGGTGAGGATGTGTGGGAGATGAGGAGACAAAAATGACCAGATAGTCTTTCTGACTGGGAGATTGGGGGATGTGAAAGGAGTGAAGGAAGCTGCTCCACACTATTGGAATGACTTGCTGTTCCTTTGGTCACCTGGGTTACTGGCAGTTGGGAGAAGCTAAAGGCAGCCTAAACCCTGCAATCTAACACTGCTGTAGTCATCTTTGCTCTTATCTGGAATACCTTCACTTTTCAAAGTAATTGATAATTAAGACACAGAAGTAAACACCTTTTTTTTTAAAGGTATATGGTCCTAGCTGAAAGGTGGTATATTCACAAACGCAGGACTTCTGGTCTCAGCATGAATCATGCGCTGGCTCCTGTCACAGAGGAAGAGGACCATAATTTCCTGGCTTGCCAAGTCCATTCCTCTGCAGTTCTCAGCAACTATATCTTACAATTCTGTTTTAAAAAACTCACTCTCCCAACTCAGCTTAAAAGGCTAAAAACTATCTGACTTCATCTTGCATATATTTAGGGCAATTGGCAAAACCAGAGTTTGCTGGTATTTAGTATAACCCACTCTGTGACCCTCCTTAGCAAAGTAAATGTGGTGAGAGCTTAGCCTGGAGTCATAAAAGTAGTTTCCCTCTTCCTGGTTTCATTTGGTCTCCCAGGGAGAAGTAATAGTCTCCCATGTAACAGGGGGAGGAGGAGATGTTCACCTTAAGGACATGCACTGAAAATAAATCTGAAGCACATTTCTTTGCACGTAACCCAGCTCCTTACCTTGAAATTGCCCTCTGTATTTTAGAGTGGCTGCAGAAAGTCTGTGAACAAGTCTTCAGCTACTGACTGGCTTCAACTGTTCTTGAGATTTGTTTCAGTAGAAGTTGCAGGAAATATAGGTTTAATTCTTTTATTCAAACTCAGTAGATGGTTTGGGACAATTAATTTCCAATTGTTTCCCAGTAGAGCAGATTTACTTGTATATTAATGAGGCACAGGTGTTAGGCCCCTGGTGCCTGCATGCCTGGGAGGCATATTTAGGTTGTTTATCTAGTCAGCCATAGGTACTGCAAGGTACTCAAGCTTGCCTTTAACAGTTTATACAGTGAGGCTTTTTAATTTTTTGATGTTTTTTTAAATTTGCTAGCACCTGTTAAAATTTTAAAACTGATCATGTAGAAAGAAGTAGGAGTGATTTCAATAGTAAATAGCACTAAATGTTAAAGAAAGGCATCTTCTATGATGCTTAACTGCCCAGCTTGACATTAAGAAGAAAAGAAGGTTCATTTAAGCAAATACGTCATGTGAAGAGCTAATACAGTCAACAGTGTACTTTTCTGTTGCATATTTTTGGAATAGGTACTTCTTTGTCTACAGCTGAAACATGAATGTGCTTATATTAATATTCATTTTTCTTGTTTATTCACTGAACTGCAGTACCAACATTTTAGAGGAAATGGAATAGCCTCCATAGACATTATGAATTTCAGTAGCTGGCATAATTATAGCGATCTACATATTCATTAAATCCAAAGAAGAAATGTGTCCAAAAAAACAGCCATGCGTTTAGAAGTGGTACACAACTAAATATATACATTTTAAAAAGTTGCTTTCCTCTGCTTATCCAAAATTGTGTATTGTCATATAGTCCTTAAATCAGCTAAGGCGTTTTTTTTTTTTTTTTTGTTTAAATGTTCATTCCTTTTGCTTTTGCAGTAAAGAATGGGAAGAACTGTTTGTAAACAACAATTACTTGGCAACTATACGGCTGAAGGGGATTAATGGGCAGCTGAGAAGCAGCAGGTTCCGTAGTGTTTGCTGGAAGGTAAGAAGAGAAAATATTTATTTACAGTTTGTGGTTGCAATATATCAACACATTACCTGATGCGCTGGAAGATTATTGATGCAAAGAATCATGAATTTTCCAAGAGACTTCATCCCAATGTTTTCCTACTCATTTTTATAATTCATTGGACATTTGCTAACCACATCGAGTTGCTTTAAAGCTGAATTGCAGTTAATAGCAAAAGAAGCCTAGGAAGGAGTATCTTTGTGCTGGTGATACGTTTAGAATTGAGTGCCACACAGCCATCTCTTCTCTCAGTATCTGTGCAGGGAAGTCATGCATTGGAAATAGATAGGAACTTAGTCTAAAAAAATGACAGTTTTGTGGAATTTGGGTTGGCTTTAAAACCAGTCTGAGGCTTCTGCTAGCTGGTTTTCCCAGTGAAATGAGAAAATGAAAACCAATCCCTCTTGTAAGTACTGGATGGAGAGGGAAGCAAGGTCTTCCAAAAGCACAACAGCTCCTTGGGAGTTTTTTGTTTGTTTGTTTTTTTACGTAGCAAGGGAAGGAAGAGAGAAAGAAAGTAAGGTAATACTGGGTTGCTCTATAAAGTCCAAACAAATTTTGTTGCAATGACATCAAATCTTCTGTTGTGCACTAACTGATAGTAGAGAAAAATTTCTCTGATAGAGTTACTGTGTGTCAACACTGATCATTTAAATTACCTCACTTAGAATTTGTCAACCATCATTTTGTCACAGAGACTTATAAAAAGAAATTTAAAATACTCCTTATATATGAATGAAAGAAAGAGAAGTTTGAAATTTGAAATGTATGTAGCATTGAACTAGTTTAAAGTTAATTGAAGTATTTTATTCAGCAAGCCAGATAAATATATGCCACCTGCATTGTTTTACCAGTTTGCTTCTTTTTAAGTCTCTAAATTAGGAGGGCATAATTCAAAGTCCTGAACTAACACAAACATCAAGTCCTTCCCTGTCTACTAATTAAATCGAAAGAGAGGTTTTATTTTAGAAATAAGTCGGGATTTATATGCTTGTCCCAATATGCATTAGGGCTCTGTTGTTAAATTCTGAAATTTTAAATGGTTTTTTTTAGTAATTTAGGAATGGTTTTTGTTTGTCAGTATTTCAGTTTGTCAGTATTACTGTTTCTTAACAGTTTACAATGTGCAAATAAAAACATTGAAAAAGCAAGAAAGTACTGGGGTTTTTCCTTGCTTCAAATGCAATTAAATAGTATTTTGCATGGCTTGTTTCTTTCTAACCCTTTTTAAAGAGACGTGAAAAAACTGAGATGTAGGCATTCTCAAGGACTTTCTGCAAAACTGACTCTCTTGGCTGTCTTGCAGAATTCTAGAGCATGTTTCATTTCTTACATTGGTTACATCCCTCAGTGCTTAGTTCCTGCTCTGCATTTGTGGTTCATTTTAAACACGTTGCATCAGGTCAGCAGTGTTACATAAATACCTTCAAGTTTTGTGTATTTCCTTTCATGACTTTCCATTTTGTTTCTGCCTTGGAAGTCACCATCAACTTTACTGGAGCTGTAGCAGTTTACAAAGCTTGAGGTCATGACTTCAATGCTTAATTTTGTACTGTAGAACTGCTTTTGTTCCTAGATACTTATTTATGGACTAGAAAGCACTAAAACCAGAAATGTTTTATAAATCTTTCTTTCTGAGGTGGTTTATGCTGTGTGGTAGGAATTATATGAAAAGCTATGTAAAAATAATGAATCTTAATGAAAAGTTAATTTATTTTGTTTTGCTAATAGTTGTTTCTGGACGTTCTACCGCAAGATAGAAGTCAATGGATTAAAACCACTTCAGACTTAAGAACTTCTTACAATAAGATCAAAGAAATTGTAAGTTGGTACAAAACAGGTTCTCATACTTTGGCATAGATATTAACATTTATAGCAAAACAGGAGAGGATTTGAATTTTTTTTCTGTTTTTACCTAGCACATTACAAATCCTCGGAAAGCAGGACAGCAAGATCTGATAATCAACAACCCACTCTCTCAGGACGAGGGGGTAAGTTAACCCAACACATGCTACTGAAATTCTCATCTTCATACTGACACAAGTGTTCTTGCTGAAGTAGGCAAAATGGCAGCTGCTAAAGTCTCCCTCCTAAATGTCCAAACTGACTTGTGTTAACAGTTGTACCACAGGTTCTGCTGAACAACTGGAAATGCACGTTGCCAGGTTGATATTCTGATTTTTAGGGCTTAACTCAAGGAAGGCTGTGATAAACAAAAAATAAGTGCTGGACTATAATTAACTGATATGCTTTTTTATCGCTGTATGTTTTCATTTTATATATCAAATGGCTCTAGTTTAAGGAGTGTCCAAACAGTCAATATGAAGTGAATGCTAATAACAGAACTATGAAATACCCTCCTCTGGAAGATTGTTCAGCCTTGGGCAGATTTTTAACTGCATTTTGTTATACCTGAAAAGCTTCTAAGCATTTTATAGCATATATCTTTAAGCTTTTTTATTAATTATGTTACCATTGTTACCATCAAAATTCTTTTTTATCAATTTTTTTAAATAACCTAATGCCATGAAAATAATTTGTTTGGCTGCATTTAAGAGATTTACT
This sequence comes from Sitta carolinensis, assembly GCA_032173965.1. Lineage (NCBI taxonomy): Eukaryota > Metazoa > Chordata > Aves > Passeriformes > Sittidae > Sitta > Sitta carolinensis. The sequence goes on along the minus strand of CM063284.1, from coordinate 36,200,180 downwards.
CCTGAAAAGACTGTCTCAGATATCTCTGATGATATTACTCCTGTTTTTTCCACAAACAGAAGCCCATACTTCATCTATAGAGTGGTACTGTGCTCCTTATTTAATTTAGAAGGAGAGGGTTCTGCAGCTGTTATGACTGTGCACATCATCAAACTATTCTTGCATCCAGCTGGACAGAAAGTTGTGTCAAATGTAAAAGATTTAAAGCGTTTCTGCTGTAGTTGTGATTATACACAGTGGCTCAACCTGCTTTCTGCCTGTGGAGTCTTTCGGATATAGAAAACAAATGTTAACATATCAGAATATGTGGCAGGGGATTAATCTATTATACAAAGCCACTGACCAAATCAGGCATAGGACTGAAGAACAAAGTACCTTCAAGCCTCTGCTGTGACTTAATGTTACACCCATTTAGTGTCCTGATTTTCCCTTCCTTTTTGCAACGCAGCTTTTGTTCCTTCCTCTGTTCTGATGGGCCAGGGTGGGAGCAGGGACAGGGAAGTTCCAAAATGTGCTCTAGCTGCATGAAAGGAGTTGTGAGTTAAAAAGGTACTCACTGTATGTCAAACATTATCAAAGATATAAATATTTTCAAAGTTTAGTTTTTTCCCAAGTTGTAACACAAATACAGCAACTATTTAACATGGGCTTTTGTTATTTATTTCCCTCCCCATAGATAGCATTAATTTACTTTCTCTTTTCTTTCTGTGGAGTGTAAGCCACCATGGCAAAGAATTGTTTACAGGGAGGCAAGAAATTGTGGAAGTATTGTGGAGACTCTGTACTGTATTTCATTCACTGGTGCTGCTGCTATCTGAAAACTTACCTAACCTGCATAAAGGCTGCTATAAATTTTGCTCCATCTGTATTTTGATCAAGCTACCATCCCTTTAAAATAAAGAATGCAGTTTCCAATACTTTTTCTGCATCATACAATTAACGCACTTTCTGGTTTTTTTCCGGTTAGCTTTTACAACATATTTGTGAGCAAGGCATGGAACAAAAAGAGAGAAGATGAAAATGGTCATAAGCATAGCTACAGAAGAAGCTAAACCTATCTCATATTCTTTTATTTAATTTTTTTTTATTATTATTATTATTTTTTTTTTTTTGGATGGTGAGGTTTAAATACTCTGGCTTTTCCTATCATATTTTTTTTGAATGGTCATGGTCTTCGGAGTGTATTAGAATGGTGTTGGTTCTGTATTACATATTTGATTATCATAGACTAATTTATATGATTTTGTCTCCACTAAAACAAACTAGTTGACTCCCAAACAATTTCTTATTATGGATATTGCAGCAGCTTCCAATTAAAGTTCATACATTCATAGAAGAAGTATGGTACAATCTAGTGATGCAGACCTTTTTCCTTGCATGAAAAACTGGATTTTTTTCAGTTGAGTTGCTGGTTCTGATAAGTTTGACTTTATTCTGCCATTCTAAATATTCTTCCGGGAACCCAAACAAGTAACTCACAAACCTGCAGCCATCCAGTTAGCAAATGCTATGAGCCTAGAACAAGGATCCAGGAATTTGAATGTTTTTATTTCTGATCCACACTTTCTCAGATATGTTGTGCTGGTCACCAACATTCTTTATCTCCCATAAAATATTGATTTACCTGTCTGTCAGGAATGTTGAGGATTAATTAATTATTATTTGTACAGTACTTTGCTGATGTAGTTTATATGCCTTAAGTATTAGTAGAAGTCTGGACTTCATACAATTATTTTTCCTTATTTCAGAGTCTTTGGAATAAATTTTTCCAGGATAAAGAGCTTCGAGCAATGATTGAACAAGATGTGACGAGAACGTATGTAGACCTTTAGGAGAAATTTCTGTATATAAATTTATATTCTGCATTTTTCTGTGGGATACATTATATTGTGTTTTCTTGACTTTGGTTACTGTAAATGTCAGATTTGTTGAACATGAATGTGTGGAAACATACATTAAATGTATAAAAATGCAACTTACATAGAGTACAAAATGAGACAATCTAGCGGAACATTAAATCCTGGAGATTTATTGGTATCATTGAAGAAAAGCTCTTCTAAATTAAGATATTAGGAGGTGTAGTACTTGTGAAATTTAAAGTAGTTTTCTGTATGAAGCAAGGAAAACATAAGAGAAACTGAAAAGTCTTTTACGTAAACTATGATCATAATGAAAGACCAAACAGATTACTTTCCTAATTATCAATACTTAATACAATCAATAATAAAAAAGCAGTTTGTGATTAGTAAGGGAAATATCACTCATGTACAGAAGTTGAGAGGTTATATTTTTATTTATCATTATTCTAGTTTTATTTGTCATATATGCCTTTTAAAATTTGTCCTGATATTACTATGATTACGTTTTCATCTTCTTAGCCCTTAGGTCATTCCTGTTTAGAAACTTGCTTGAGTTAGAACACTCAGTTCCTGAAAATATTTCTTTTCGGAGTGCAAGCATTGACTAATGTGCAAATGTAATTAAATTCAATTACTGGTTTACTACCATGTGAAATTTTACTGTATTGCAAATATTTTTCCTTATAACTTGAAAAAAGTGATGATAGTCGTAGATTCTACAAATCCCAAGCTTACACATTTTCATTTATAGGAACCAAGTCAGGCAGAAGAAATCATTGCAGTCTGGTTTTCGAATATTTTACGTGTCTGTCCCTAGACCCATTCTTGAATGTATTTTGCCATGAGATGTATAATTAAAATCTGAGTATACTTTCATGTGCATTCTCACAACAGATGGTATTTTTTGTTTGTTAAAGGAAACAGTTCAGGATGTTCTAAGATTAAAATATATATGTATCTAAACTATAATTGGAGAATGAAAAGTTGTATGGAGGTTATGGTGGATGTAAGACTATTATTTAAATATATATGTATACACACACAAATTCCAGGCTCTCACTATGGCAAATGGCAACAATAGTATTCACTAGTATCTGTAATAGTGACTAAAGAAATTTCCATTTACGCATTTAAACAAAATAATATCTACTTAAACAATAGTAGTATATATTGTGTCATCAATAGCAAAGTAAGTCGAGCAATGACTCTACAAAAGAAGTAAAATTTATCGGTGACATGAATGTATTTTGAAAAGCTACATGCATTTTATATGTACACTTGATCATTGTCTAATCATAAAACGTAATATGCATTTTTACAAATACTTATGTATCGATTTGTAAACTGTAATTATTTTAAAAGGCAGTAAGTTCTTCATTCTGTGGCTTTAGAATGTAAAAACCCTCTCTTTTCATTTACATTCTTTAAATAAATCCCTGGAGTTAGAATTTTAAAAGTTTAAAATTCATCATTAATTTACAATGCTTTTTATTAAAGGTTAAAATAATTATTATATTCAGATTTCATAATCACTACTTTCTGGCTGCTGTTTCTTATTTAATGAATGTTTTTATATTCTGTGTCATCTAGTTCAGTCCTCCATCATCCCACATCAAGGATATAATGGTGTAGAGAGTGATGCTAACTGCACACAGAGTAGCAAACCAGAGTTCCAGCTATCAAAGCAGTAAAAAAATTACTCTATAATACTTGTGTTAGAATTCCCTGAAGTGTAGTAGCAATAAAGAGGAAAAGTGGCTAGAATTAGGTTCCTAAAATTGGTATTGGTTTAAATTGGTGTAAACTTCAGGATTTTGCTATCTAAAGGCAACTGGAATAAAGTTTGTTCACATGTGTTTGTTCTATGCATTTTGAGAATCCTTATCTCACCTAATTACTGGGTCTGTGAAGCCTAGATACTCTTAGCTGTGTAAGAGTATTTAGAGTCTGTGTACCTGTAGAACTCTAGGACACAAATCATCTCTTCCTAAAGTATAAATATAGTTTTTGTCTGATGAATCACACTGTGGAGAGGTACAGTTTTCTTCAGTAATTATAAAAGGCTTCTAGCTCACCAGAACCTAACAAAACTTTTGTTTTCTAAAGTCAGGTGGTAGAAATCTAATCCATAATGACTACATACAATTTTCAGCCCATTGCATAAAAATAACAACTTCCAATATTTACATTACAAGTAGGAAAGGGTATTGTTGAGTTAGTCCCAACTCATTAGTGATCAATATTTTACTTTTTTTTTTAATATTGTGCAGGAATAGAAATCAGCAGATTGGCAGATGCAAAAGCATTTAAATTAAAATACCAGATTACTTGTTGACATCACAGTGTACATCTAGGGTTGCAAATGGCTAAGCTTTCATTACCCTCTTTCTCTCTCCAGAATTTTAAGAAACTAAAATGCCTAGGGGACATTCCCCATAGACAGATCAAGTTGATTTCTTCTTTTTTGTAGTAGTATTTTTATATATTGGTCTGCTTAGTTTCTGCTTCAGGAGTAAAAATCTCAGTTTGGGATGATGGAAGGTGTGTGAAGATGAGTAGTGGTGGTTGCTGGGGTTCCAAACTCTCCATCCCCCCAAATAGGAAAAAAATAATTTTAAAAATTGCCAACATAAAAACAGCAGTGGAAAAGCCATTGGACAGCTACATCCTTCCTAAGTATGTGGAAGAGATGGTAAGAAACAGCAACCCATTGATGATGACCCCATTTCTGTCTGTCATCAGATTTGTTTTGTGCATCTATTTATTTGTTTGCCAGTCTGTTTCTTCAAATTTCTGTGTCAAATTCTGGCTACCTCTGGTGCAGGGGCCATAAATCATTTTCGAAAAAGCTATATCTGACTCACGCTGCTCTTCAGTTTTAGGAAACAGGGACCTGAATGTGCCATTGTTTGATCATAGAGTTGTGGTAAAACAGTCTAGGAAAATTTCCCATGTCCTTATGCAGGCTTTCTCAGAGATGTAATTAAATATAATATTCTCATGTTCATGAAAAACATTCTTACCTTGCTGATTTGAGGGTACTGTATTTCTTAAAACAGAGCTTTAATCATAAAATGACATTTTCCATAAAAATCCACCCTGAATTGATAATTCCCTCATGATCTCTTCTATTTACATTTACTATAATTAATACTTCAGCCAGCTTATTCCTGAGTTCGTTATTATCCTTTCTGTCACAATCTCTGGTATTACAAGATCCTCACAGATATCTCTGTGTATTTTTGAGTTTTCTTTGTTAGTCTCCTCTTCCTAAACTTCATAGGGCAGGCCTGAATAACAGTCCTTCAGAAATAATCTCTTCAAACCCCTAAATTATGTCGATTGCCATCTGCTGTAATGCACTTTTGGTCTCAGCTGTGTCCTTCCTTTACAGTAATGTGATTAGTACAAGTGCATACAAGTTTCCAAATGTTGGTCTACCATTACCTCCACCAGGTGCCAGGAAAACGTTACACCTCTCATCACAGTGCCTCTCTCAGCACTTCAGCATCACTGTGTTTAAGCCACGGTGTCTTCTCTGTCCTGGCTCTTGATTCAGCTCCTTCATCCAAGGATTTCAAAGCCCTTTTCTAGCCTTAATTAGTTCTGTTTCTGTGCTTGCCTGTCATCACCTCTGTGAGATGACCACAGTGATTACAACATTAACAGTCTTATCTGAAGTAATTTGTTCTAATTTCCTATATTGTTCCTCTGTGACAAGCTTTACAATAGCCTTAAATACATCTGGTCTAAAATACAGCATTGTAGTTCAGACGTGGGAAATTTGTTTGAAGAAATCTTATTTCAAATCATATGATTTAATTCTAAAACTGACTATACTACAACCTTTGTTTTAGCACTCTAGCCTGAGGCCTACCATTTTTGTCTTTTTTAAGTATTCTTCTGTTGTTCTTTGTCCAACTTTAGCATTTCCTTTCTCTTTAGTATTCTACCTTTTCAGATTTTATTTGTTACTGCTCTGTATTGCTCTGTATTACTGCTCTGTATTGTGGAACAATGTGGTGTTTGCTTTATGAAACATTTTTTGCCATCTAGTTACTTCTTCAGTAGCAATGAAAACACCTTTCTTTGTGCACTTATTCTAATTTTAAGAACGTCCTGTGTAACTATTTCCTACCTCCTACAGTCTAGGAGCAGGATGCACAGGTGAAAGTTGTTTCAGAGTAGTTAAAGACTGGAAATATTTACATTTTCCAGTATGCACGTAACAGGATTTTTCCAGAAGCTTTTTTTTCCTTATTCTCACACAAAGTCCACTTCGTTTGGGTTCACTTAGGATATTTGCCCAGCAAATATAACTGTAAAGTTTATTTGCAATAACTGTTAAAGATATTGAAATGTCTAATTTGTGTTGTATTGCAACAGATACCAGTAAGAGATACTAGATTATAGGATACTGGTTTTCATGTCAATTATGAGGTATTTATTTAAATAATCTTGTCATTAAATGGTAATATTTTTTCAAATATTAAATAAATATTGAACCCTTGTGTTTGTGCATCTTCTGACATATTCTCATCCATTCATCCATTTCTTCCATTGTTTTTCATTCTTGCAGATGTCTAGCTTTAATGAGATTAAAAGGGATTGGTTATTTAAATATAACTGTGATATCATCATATCTAGGCAGCAAACTGGTGTGTATTAAAAGAACATGGGATCATAATTTTTGTTGCAAAACAAATGTAACAAGTCATTAGAAGTATTTAAATTTAACTCTAGCAGTGCAGAGCAATGGGAAAGCAGACAAGGGAAATGCTCTTACCCAAAACCTCTTTTAGAAGACCAGCAACTGGTATTCTGTGCACTCTATTGTTTACTTTTGCTGTACTGCTTCATTTTCAGCTTTCCTGAAATGCAATATTTCCAGCAAGAGAATGTAAGGAAAATTCTTACAGATGTTCTGTTCTGCTACGCCAGAGAAAATGAGCAGTTGCTTTATAAACAGGTAATGAAAATACTGTACAGGTGGCATTCATTGACTCAAGAGTTTCTATATGGTTTGACAATAATGTAGCTCTGTTGTATCTGAAGTTGTATCATAATGCTGAAGGAATCAAAGAGCTGCTAGTCAGCTGGTTGGTAAGTAAGCTCATTGAGTAACATATGCTTTTTCCTCATAACACAGTACCTTAAGTTGTTTTCTTTAAGGTTGCTGAGTTTTCTAACTTTAAATTTCTTTATAAATGTATTTTTCTTTGTCATTGGTTAAGAAAGAAAAAAAACAAAGACTTTCTCTGTTTAGGTAAAGCAAGTACACAGCAGGATTTAAACTGGTACTGAATAAACAAAAAGCGCAGTGACTTTTGAAATTTAGTCAATTATAAATAAACTTATTTTATGTTTAAAAAATAAACTTATTTTAAGTTTATGTGATATTTTAAGTTTTTCCCCAAAGTGCTATAGCAATGCAGTATGTTAGCAGAAAGATCTTCATTAAACTTGTAGCATCCAAGTACAATGCAGCTGACAAAATCCTCTTGAGTGAAGGATAAGGGTGCTACAAAATGCGACTTTTACAGGGTTACTTGAATGTGAGTCTGCTCAAACCATTTTTTATGAAATGGTAAAGAAAGCCTAAGTTGCACTAAGTCTGCATCTACAGAGTTAGCAAGTTAATTAATTCAACGTTTGTTCTGAAAGTTTTGAAGTAACTATAAGCACAGTACTGTATTCATATAGCAAGACCATATAGCAAGACCAAGTATTGACCAAAGTATATTTGTATTTGTTTCTTCACACAATTATCTGTAGGCTGAGTAGAGAATGACAAACCGAGGGCTACTCTGTGTACATGGACAAAAGATAAAACTGTAGAGGAGCCAACTTTCAGTAGATAGAAAATTTGTCATGGCAAAAATACAGAGATTGAGTAAATGTGAAGATTTTTATAAAGCAATCTATGCTTTCAGGCATGGTCTGTAGCCACCCTCTCCTCAAGCCCGGGAAGAGGGTTGTTTCATGGAAACAAAGGGCATATGAGTTGAAGGAACACTTACTTCTGAAGAATTTTTGAGACAGTATATAAAAAATGGACTGTATAGCTATCAAACACATGAAACATCTATCAACAATTTCTCATGTTTGACAGATAGTGAGCAAGGAATGGTCTTGCATTAGAATAATAAAAATTAGATCTAGGAGCTGTATTTTGAAGGGTGCTACTTAAAAAAAATACTTAGCAGTATTCAGCCTCCTCTCTCTAGAATATAGGCTAGAGTACTGGTGATGGGAAAATGGAAGAACACATTCCAGCTAATTTAATCTATCATTTATTGAACAAGAAGCATTATTTTACTCTTTGATATGACTTTAAAGGACTTAATTACCCTCTGCTCATATTTAAAATCCTCTTGATTCCTTACCAAGAAATAATACCTTTCTATATAGGGATGGAATATTTAGCCAGATCAAATTTAAAAAAAAAGAACTGCGTTTCATCACAAGCTGTTAAAGCTATTATTTTCTACTAGGTGACACCCCGTTTAACATAGACCATATTGTTAATAGTTATGGGATTTTATTGAATTAATGAGACTGTTATCATGTAGTAGAATGTCTTGCTGAGTTAATTGAAACTGCAGAGATTATATAAATGGTATTAATGAACTTTGACTGCCTGATGCCTCAGCTTTAATAAAGACTGCTTGGTGGGCTAAATGAACATCGGCAGATAAAAGAACAGGTTCAATTTTGTGAGCCTACAGGCTGTTGACAAAGAAAACTTCTTTACCTCTGTTTTCAACTAGTGTGCATCAGTAGTGTGGTAGTTCCAGGAAGGATGAAGAGGGAGAGGAAGTGCAGAAAATTAAATTAATTTGGATCATGAAAAACTGTTGATTTAACCTCTCGAAGTGTGTTCAGTATATCACCCAAATTTTGCAGTGCCCTGCCAAGTCCACAAAATATTAAATGATTGTGATTTTCCTCTCATGTTGTGGACATGTGTTACTTGTATTAGAAGCTTTGCTTTTTTCTTACCTCATTTTAAAAGGGTGGGTTTGTTTGGTTGTATTTCTTAAAAAATAATGCTCCTTTTAGCTTATTAGTAAGATCCTCCCTTTTTGTCCCCATGCTTCTCTCTTGCTAGATAACATTTTTTTCATATTCATCATTACCCTTCTCTGAATTAGCTGAAAAGAACTAGTCTATAGTCAACAGATATGGGGTTTTTTTCTTTAATCAAATACCTAGCTAGCAGTCAGTCTCCCTGATGTAGTGCTTTTACCAGACTCATACCCCACTTCCCATAATAACAATAATTTCCACTACAGCAAAGCCTAGCATATTTTTTGAGAAAATAATGAAGCTTACCATTAATTCATCAGTAGCTGATCATCTCCAAGTAGTTGTCTCCAAAGTGACCTGAACACAAAGCCCAGATTAAGGAGCATGTCTTCATATGCAATTTCCATCATTGGGACTGGTCCTGTTGTCATCCATGAGAATTCCTCTGTCTCATTTGTATGATCACATACAAAAGATACAATTGTCATCAGAATTATAAAACCTGGCCAAGGAATGAAGACTGATCCTTCTGTCTGTCAGCATCTGTCCATACCCAATGTTATCTTCCAAAATATTTGGAAAAAGTTACAGTTCCTGGACAATTTGCATACTTACAACATTCTGTTGAAACTATTACATAGCATCAGCATATGGTATTACTAGAATCAATCAATAATGTTTTTGTTGTAGGGTTTCTGGATTTTTTGGCCAGCATGAAGGAACATTTTATTTGATGAAGAAAAATATATTTGTATCGCTAGTCTAATGGAGTAGAATGTTGTGAAGCTGTATTACAGCTTTTAAATGCAGAATCTTCCCTGGGATCACTGAATTTTTAAATAGCAGCTGAAAATATAAAATCTAAAGAGAATAGTGTATTGTACTTAAGAATATGTAATAGCTACTCTAAGAGTTCTTCTCTAAGACTGGTGACAAAACTCCAGTCCTAGTTACACTGAAAGGAAATAGTGAAAATTCATCTAAATCATTAGGCTAACTGTTGTTTGTTCATGATTTGATTGCCCTTAGAGAAGTCAATATAATTTTGAAATGCATTGATTCACTTGTCATTTTAAAAATGCTATAATTCTGGTTTTCTTTCTAAACCATAGACTGTATTATGAAATCAATATTTTGTTTTAGCTGGAGAGTGTCATAAAATTATCTGAGGTCTGTCAACTTATTTATTAACACTAAAGAGTTTTAGTAAACTGTAGCATTGAAAAAATATGTGTATGCATATTACACTGGTAGCTTTTCTTGCCAAGCTGAAAATCTCTAAACATTTGAAGTACTCTTGTAACTGAAAGATCAGAGGTATCTTTTTGAAATCCTGATATTTCATCATCTGTTTGTTTTGGTTTTGTTATATGTGGGCAGCCACATTATGATTCTATTTTATTATTGAGTTGATATATTATTATGTTGGAAGAATGTGTGATGTGCTTTTATCTTTCATAACTAATTCTTATTTTATGTCCTCTTTCTTTTTCTTCTGCTTATATGTTTACAGCTTAGGTGGTAGTTATTTAGATAGTCAAGTTTTTTGGCATTTCCATTTCTCCTGTTTCATGTTTAGTGTATCAGGGCGAATAAAAGATTAGACATGGAAATGTTGATTAAGCAAGGTCTGTATGTGTGGAAGTACAACCCTGGTTATTTAAATCTTTTTGCCACTTACATATTGTCTAATCCTGGACCTTTCTCCTTTGATACCACCATAATATTTTAAGAAATCTGAACTTGACAATTTGTAATCTAACCCATTTGTTGTGTTTTACATCAGCTTCTGAAATCAAATGAATATATTTGGTTTATTTTGTTTGTCCTACCTGAATTTCTCTTTAGGCTTTATCTTTTCAAGTAGTCCCTAAATGTGAAGAAATAGGAAGGGAAAGAAGACAACTGAACTTCAGCCCTGCCGTTGAGCCTCTGACAGCCATCTCAGTGCTGAAGAAATTAAAATTAAATTTCCTAGGATTTCAGTTGATGGCATACAGAAAGATTGTCAAAATTGTCAAAAACTGTGCATCCAAGCATACGCAAAATAGTTAATGACATAAAGAGGGCTTCCACATCTACCTCTCCTGTCAGCTCAGACCACTTAAGGAAAATCCCTGTTACTTCCAATAAAAGTTCAAGGGTTTTGGTAGTTAATGGACCTGGTCAGTACATTTGAAGCTGATAAGCTAACTTGCTGGTGTTGAACACTCCTCAGGTGCTGTATGGAATATTGACTGATACACCAGCAGAGCAGCAAGGTAGCTCACAAACGTGTAACACTTCAGTGTTCTTGTCTGTCCATCACTGAGGGGCCTGGAAAAGCAGGTGCAGAGGCTTCCTGGCGTGGAGATGCAACCATTAAAAGTGAAACAGCTCAGGGCACCCATCAGCTGTCATCTGACTCCTGACAGCACCTGAAATGTTGGTGTGCTCGATGGACCAGTGCTAGTGCTCCTTCTGCATCAGGATACTTGAGATAGTCTTCCTGGAACCCCTGTGTGCCCAGAGCACTCCCCTGAGTTGGGACTGAGGCTCCACTTGATGAAATAGTTATAGCCACTTGAGGAAAAAGTTGTCCTTGAACTGGAACACTCCTGGCAGCAGGTTCTTCTTTCTACAGCTGGGCAAGGACTCCAGCCAGAGCCAGGCCCAGCAGGGCTAGCCTGGGCACTTGGCATCAAGCCCCAGCTGTAACTGGTGTTTTTGGCAGAGGTCAGAATTCCCTTCCTGTGAGTGATCCTTGTGTCCAGAGGCAGACAGACAGATCTCAATCCTTCATCCCACATCCCTTCCATCACCAAAGGGCTCCCCTCCCTTCTCTTGTATGGCTGACCCCAGCCTAGGGTTTTCGTAGCTCCTACCTGCTGTCCTAGTCCCAACACTGGGATCCCAACTCTCCTGGGTGACGCAGCCATGCTTCTAATGCCAGCCCAAGTACTCAGCTGCCCACCCATTTTTTTTGTTCTGATTCCTGCCTATTTCTATGTTTTTTCTATATCTTAATATAGATTCCATATATAAGTAGTACTCTGCAGTGGAACAGTACCAAGTCTTCTATCCATTGTGTTTAATGAGTTTATTTTGAATATTGACATAACAACTTAAAAGAGAACTGAAAAAACCCAAAACCTCATTTTAATTCTCAGGTCTATAGAAATTAAAGTTTCACTTTCTTTCCCAAATAGCTACCCTTGTCTCCTTTGGCGCCTACTGTTACACTTTTATCTATGGTTTTGGAATATTATAAAATACAAAATAATTTTACATTTTGTAATTTTTCCCCTATTGCAGATCTCTGTACTATAGATCATTATTATAATTATCATAAATAAAATTCATATTTATGAACATAGATCTTGAAGTAAACTGCCAGGTGCAGGGTTGCCTACCGTTGCCAATTTGTTTTGAGTTGTGTTAGAAAAAGAGAGACTAACTTGCTTCCGTAAATTATAGAAGAATAAACACTTGCACTTAATCAGAATTTCAGATAAAAGCCATTGATTATGAAACTGTTCTGTTAACAGTGTGAATGAATGTTCATGCTTCTAGTTAGTCTGCACCTAATATTGCTGTGTGCCTTATGCTGTGCATTAGGAACTATTATATGACTAGATAATCTAAATATACTCTTATTTTTCTTTTTACACTTAGGGCATGCATGAACTTCTAGCTCCCATTGTCTTTATCCTACATTGTGACCACCAGGCTTTTTCACATGCCAGTGAAGCTGCACAACCAAGGCAAGCATTGCATTTTATTTGTATAAAAATTTACTTTCTTTAAAAAATAAGTTGTCTGAACTATAGCTTATAAATATGTGCTCCATAATTCTTTGTTTATAATTCATAAATTAGTATCAGAAATCATTGCATCCTTGTGCTTTGATGGGAATGTCTTTATTTCATCTTTCCTACTACAGCTCCTGAGATTTAGACATTGGCCCCTTCACAGACATTGGCTGTTGAAAAAATGGGAAAGAAGTCTAAGGAAAACCTTAATCTCAAAGCTTGCCTGCCTACCTGCAGTTCTACCCCATCTTTATTGCCAGAAGTGGTGTTGGTTTTGTCACTGCAGAGAGTAGACATTAGTGAGCTCCACTAATGGAGTAGACATGTTGTCACAGACCCTCTTTCCTCATATCTTAAAAGGGGAAATAGTCATTGAAGACAAATTGTTTGGCTTGATATTTCTTCCATCACCTGCAGTGTTATAGCTGTGATATACAACTATTCCTTGACTTGGTAATAACATTATGTTTAGCTGTTGATCCTTCATTTCATTCAAAAGCGTGTATGTGTGTATGCATGCAGTCATACCCAGATATATAAAATATTGCATCACATGGTTGTCTGCTTTTACTCTCTCCCCATATGTATGGCTTTTGTTTTTATTTAAAAAAAGAAAAAAGAAACTAGTTTCATTCCTGTGATATTTAGGGCATTTCATTTGGGGTTTTTTCACACTGGAGTCCAGCAGTGTATAAAAACAAATTTAATTATGCTTGCAATATAATATAACCTCTGTAGGTACCCATCAACATGACTGCCCAAAGGCAGTTAAGCATTAAGATGATTATTTACAAGTGTGTGTTTTTATTCAATGTCTGTCCTTAGAAATCCTAAAATTACCTTGAAGATGCTCTTCAGTGCTAAGCAACTTAAAATAACCATGTGTTATGTACAGCATTCTGTTCTATCCCCACTGAAAAAGTAGAGCTAAGCAGCAAAGTAGATGGAAAAGAGGTGCTGTCACTGATTAATTGCTGTTAAAGTACAATAAAAATACAGGCTATTAAAACAAAATAAATTAATGTTTTGATACTGCATATTTGACCAGTAACCATATTTTTTTTTTTTTTTGTTTGGGATAAACAGTGATAGATTGTGCAGCAATCAATTATTCTAGATCAAGCATATTCAAATAATACATTGTGACATTCAGTAATTTGTTATTTGGAATAATTAGATGGTTACTTCATTGTAGTGCAGACAAGGCAGCTAATTTGTTTTTGATCTTTATAAAAAGGAAAGACTTCATTTGTTCAATGGAGTTGCTCTTTTTAATTAAAAAGGCTAGTTTTCTCATTTGCACTTTATATGAAAGTTGGCTTATAAATACATAATAGTACATGCAGAACGCTGACCAGAAATAAGCATTCACATTTGGATTGTTCACTGTTCCTTTTCAGTGAGGAAATGAAAGTTCTTTTGAATCCTGAATATCTGGAACATGATGCCTAGTAAGTTTTAACAAGTTTCTTTACATTTAATTTGCTCTTATTTGTAATTGACACCATTATTTAACACCAAGTTTCTTGGTTGTTCCCTTTTAGTGCAATGTTCACACGTCTTATGAAAACAGCAGAACATTGGTTTTCAACTTTTGAACATGACAGTCAGAAGGTAAATATTGCTTTAAAATGTACTTACTGTGTTTTTAAGCAAATGGGATTTTAATATGATTGATGTTATTTAAAGCTAACTAGGCATCCCTTAATTTGGTTAAAGCAGTCTCAAACAACTTTACGGTCTTCAAAGGTTCTTCAGAATTTGGTCATAAGCACTTGTGGAATGTCTTCAGGTGAGAGTTCCTATCTGTTGAAAGATCACTCGGTAATCAAAAGCCAATTGTGCAAGCACAGCTTTTTCTGTACATAAGTGATATCCCTGCATAGCATTTAAAAGAGTGCCTGTCATAGGTATTTCTGTATGCCCAAAACCTGTGAAAATGTCATGTTAAATAAATACCTGTAGGTATTAAATATTAAAGAGTGAATTATTTTCCGCGGTTTACAAACAATTTGCTGTGAAACCAAAACTTTAACCATAGACTGTCTGTCAAAGGTCAGGGTCTGTCTTTTCCTGATACACAATAATCATTTCCTTCATTTTTTTCTTTAAACCTCAGGATTTTCAAAGAGATGGAATGTCTGTGCCTTCAGATCTCGTGTATCTGTGTGAACACTATTGAATTTAGTATGTTGCTGCATTCATTAAAAAGTTCTTGCAGTGTTCTGAGTTTAGCTCTACAGAACCTTTGTGGGGACCTTCTAGAGACCATGTAGCCCTTGCCTGAACTTTTTCATTCATGGCAGGAAGGACAGTTCCCTCAGTCAGTTGCTCAAGATTTCCTTGGACTACTTCTTTTCTTGTCTCTTCCTATGTTTGTGTTTCCTTTTTTTTTTTTTTTTTTTTTTTTAATTCTGAAAAATTATTTGTGATGGAGCATATGTATATGTCTCTAGAAGAATATTATTAACAGTATTATGGGTTTTGCCAAGATTTTCAGGGTATTATACTCTAAAAGAGTTGGCCTCCAAACTCAGTTTCAGTTTGATTCACTTCTGCATTTTTCACATGGAACATGGAGAGAGTATCTAGAGTTAGCAAAAACTTAATGAGAATTTGGTTGGTTCTGGATGTCCATATGTATGCACCTAAACCTATAGTTGCAAACTGTAATTAGAGTACTAGTTTGAATGGTGGTTTTGGCAGTCTAATGAAGAAAAAGTTGGTCACCGAAGACTCTTTTAAACACATCTATTTCTTTTAATTATTTAAAACATTATATATTTTATCAGATATGGAGCATTAGTGTCTTAGCTAAACCATCTACACTTATAAATTACTTTGTTTTCTATATAAATTCAGTAGCTAGGGATAAAGCATATGAGATACAAATTTTATGAAGTTACTACAGAGGCACTTTTATTTCAATAACAAGGCTGTGAGATATGTTTCTCAGAGTGTAGCTTTTCAAATTTCAGTGTATTCAAACGTATTTGTTCCAATTTATGTGACAGAGGTGGTAAAGTCTGAGGTTGTATTTTATTCCAGGAAATAATTAGGTCTGCTTACAGATTTGCAGTGCTTGGGTAGAAGGTGAAAGTTTACATTGCCCTTTCCAGTCCTTTCACGGCATAAAAAATTAACAATGCAAAGAGAATGGATTAATATCTAGTTGTTTGTTCTCGTTCTTTGCAAACATGTATAATCTTTAATAATCCTTTCTTGTACATATGCCTTCTACGAGCATGACTTTGAGGGTTAGCTACATAGTAAAGTGTGAATCTTCACAATGGAAGCAATGAAAGCTTGTGCTCTGAGAGACATGTTACATTTTACAGCCTCTAACAGTTGTTTCCATTACTCCCAATTGCCATTAGAGGAGCTTCTCCAGCTACTCCATTCCCTAGTGGTTAATGAGAGAAATCTGTCCTCAGTTTATACTTGTACTATGTCCTAGCCTCTCTTTACTGCTGTAGCATTTGTTAACTAAACGCATGAATATATAAATCGTATTAGTGTCGACTGCCAGCTATTGCAGTTCGTTTTGTGGTAGATAATGGTTTGTGACAGGACTTGGTGACTCTTTTCCTAGTACTTAGCTGAAGTTTTTAGCTGCATTTCACTGGTATTCGTACTTAAACTGTTCTTTGGGGTGAATCTGGTGCTCTCCTGTAAACAATGTACCACATTCTGAGCCGTCCCTCTTTTTTTCTTTTTGTTGTGAACCATGTCCTTTTAGTATTGTTCATTTATATTTCATATTAGTAGTAGATAACTAAATACATGTGCTCAAATTTTTTTTCAAGACCTGAATGCTCACAAAAAAGAAAATGGGTGTTTTCTCTCACATGGCAAATAATTATGTAGTGAGTATGAGCAGGGGCACAGTACTGTGTTGTCCACTTGGCTTTAGGCACAGGCACTGTGAGTCATTTCTAGTTAAACATTTTGGCGGCTGGGTTTTATTAGTTTATTTGAGCATGCTTCTGTTTGGGTTGTTTGTTTCACACCAGCTATGTGATTTTTGGAGCAATTTCAACTGACTAGAGGTATTGTCATTTTCTCAACCAAATTGTATGAGAGGAGACAACAGACATGACTTTGTTGCACTCCAGTCATCCACCAAGCTTCTTGGTGGAGTACACGGAATGAGGAGGCATGGACAGGCAAGGCTTTGTTATTGGCTGCAGCTGCTTCCTCACAGATTCTGTCATGCCTTGAAGATTTCTGTTAATAGGGTTAATTTCTGAGATGCTGATAAACTGCATTTTGATGGATACTTATCTTGTGCTTTTAGAAATGGCAAACCAGCATACTATTGGATGCACTTAGCCATGTTTGATAGTCAGTCAGTCTGACAGTCAGCAATGTGTCAGTGCTGCATTATGCCAAGGTGCACAAATGCTGCAAGTGACAAATAACTCCAGTTTTGGCACAGAGAAAGCTTGCATTAGTTTTGATATTCACAATCTTTCCTCACTTGAGCCAGGGTTTAATAATCTGTCTTGTAATTTTGTAAAGATGGCTTGAAACCCACAGACAAATAATGGTGTAAAGACTAAACTGAGTAATAGCTAGTCTTTTCATATTATAAGTTCAAATAAGCAGAGGGATTCTGATGTTGAGCTTTCCATATAAGGTTTTATGCCTATAATAAAGAAAAGCTTAAAAACACAGGTCTTCTGAGTCATCACAGTTATGAATGCATGAAGTGGTCAAGCTGAAGTTAAAGTCAATTTGAATAAACCACAGTAAAGTTCATACCCGAGCTGTGTGCCAAATGATAGAACATACACAGTTTTCAAATACATAGAGTTACATTCTTCTATAGTTTGTTTCAAAGATAAATCCATATCTTTATGAAAAAAATTAATATAGACTGACATTTAGCATTAAGGCAATATTACCGTATCATGCTTTAAGAGTGGTTTCCTATATAGAAGAAGATTAGTGGATACTTATTTTCAATATTTTGCCTTCTTGCATATGAAATTATAGGAAATAGCCATAAAATGCAGAAATGAAATTCATGGTACAAAGAAGGCTGCCCAGCTCGGTAAGAAAGAATTTAATAGAATAATTTTTAAAAATAATGTAGGAGTAATATCCTTTCTCAATGTATCTGCAGCTGTGAGGAACTTGGTATTTAACTAAGTAACAGCATTGCTTATTGACCTCTAAGGCCCTAGATGTTTTATTTTAAATTCCTATTTGCTAGAATAACAAAGATTTTGAATAAATACATGCCATGTCAGTTAGGTTTATTTGACAGTCTGAGGGAGCTTTTGTCAAATGATTTGCTAGAGTGTCTTAAATGAATATGTCTTGGTACCACAATACCATGGTTAAACTACCATGCTATAATAGACAGATCAGTCCCTTCGCTGTAATTGCCACAGCAAAGCAACCATTAAGCAGATTTTAAGATACAATTTATAATCAATCAGGTCCTTAAATAGAAACATATTACCTGAAATCACTGCTCAACATCTTACCATATTTTCTGCAGTACAGAAGTGGAATAATTAATGAAAGGTACTTCAAGCAAAGAAGATCAGCACAAAAAATAGGCTTTTTGGTAGACATTATTGAGTCACTGCCATTTGAATGTTAAACCATGTTGCAAATGATTTTGAAATAACCAGAGGAAATGACATTGGGAATAGGTTATACAACAAAAACAAGCTTTCTTTGTTACTGAGCATTAAAAATAATGCTCTTTTCACAATATTGAAACAAGTGAATTTGTATTTAAACAATGCGAAGTGCAATGAAGTCTCCTGAAAGTATTAACCCTTTGAGCTGGATCATGCTGACTGGTAATACAGTGAGCAAAAGTGCAGAAAAACAGCAACTGTTTTTCAAAGCTTTTGGGTCAGAGGTCATGATGACAGGTTGTAGCAAAGTCATTGCAAAATTCTTCTCTTCATACTGTTCCAATTCTCCCTGGTTTATAACCTTAACATTGTTCCTAACAATTTAATTCTCTATTTCCCTGCCCCCCATCTTTCTCTTGATAGGTTTGAATTGTCCTTTTTTCTTTTTCATTCTCCTTTTTACATGTTTCTTATTCAGTGTAGTTCATTACTTGTTGCATTTCTTTCTAGCTGTCTGTCTCTTTTTCAATAATACTTCACTCTTTTGCAAGAATGAATTTAAAACAGTATCATGTTCAAGGATGCTAATATGCCACTTATTTTCACTTGATGTGTGTTATGTTGTAGATCATGGCATAGTATGCACTGCCCTCAGGTCCAACCAACTGCTGTCTCATTGTTCTGTTTCTTTTTTTCCTTTATAAGTTTCTGATACTTTATCAAAGCTGTGTAGATTTTAAGGTAAAGCCACCAGATTTTCTGTGCAAGGGAAGCCTGTTTAGAAAGGATTGTATGAAAATAAGTTACTTCCTATTTAGTATGCAATTTATTGTCCTCTGAGGGCATATATTCTCTTCTGAGTTACCATTCATCTGCTTTATTTTGGACTGACTCAGACTGCTGATATTAAAGCTAAAATAAAGCTGTCAACACTTTGTCAGAGCATGAAAAGTAAAGCATGCACGTAAAATTTGATGTGCAGAATGACAGGCACTCCTTGGCACTCCTGGGAAGGGGAATCCCACAATACCTTCTGCAGAAGTGGATACTTGAGATTCCTCTTCTGCTGTAAAACAAATGAGTTATTACTATATTTATTTGGAAGCTAGTGTTTACAACAAATGAAATCCCCTGCACACAATCGCTTTAGACAGCAAGTTCTTTTTTTTCACCCTGTTTTCTGGTCTGCAGGAGAAAGATGTGATGATAACACCTATGCCCTTTGCAAGGCCACAGGACTTGGGGCCATCTATTGCTATTGTAGCAAAAGTAAATCAAATTCAGGATCATCTGCTGAAGAAACATGATATTGAGCTGTACATGCATCTGAACCGACTGGAAATTGCTCCGCAGATTTATGGACTGTAAGTGTTTGCAAAGCTTTATTTAATTTAATTCCTTGGGGGTTTTGTTTCACTCTATTAGGAAATTTTTCCTCTTAAATTTTGGATTAGAGGAATGGGACTAAAAAGAAGTACTTATCTCTTAGAAGTTACTTGTTTTGCAGCGTTACAGTAAATGCCACCCTGTTGTTGCAGTTGTGACACTGGCACATGACAACATCCATTCAGCTACATATTAGAGACCCTGATGAAGACTCCTGTACTTTCTGAATCGAATACAGAGTCTACTTGGAGTTGTCCTCTAAGAATACATGGGATAATAGGATGCAAAAAAATACTAGCATTGAGTGGTTTATTTACTTAATTTTATCACCACTTTAGCATCAGTGAACTTTTCCCTATTGTGTTACAGGGTTTTGAATGTTGTAATACAGGGGGAGGGGCATGATAAAACAAAACACATGGGTATAATAAATTGTCTGTGTACAGAGTCAGCCCAGGTATTCCCTTTTCCATGAAGCTGCTTCATATCTAGTCAGCTGGTTGTGTATTTTATACCGCCATTCACCCCCCCATTCCAGGGGTTCTTATTGAGCCAGATGTAACTTTGGATGTGGCCTTATCCATGTGTTTGTGCAGCAATGAATTCAAACTATTTATACCTGCTGTAGTCAGTCTGGGTCAACACAGAGTGTGCAGTTTTTATGAACCATGAGTAATGGTGAAATGACCATGGTTTTGAAGAAGAATCTTGCCTTCATTGTCTGGAATTCTAGACATTTGATTCATTTTGATCATTCCTCAAGCCATATGTGCCATTGCAGGGACAGAGAAAATGACACCTTTTGAATTTTATTTTTTTTTTTGCAGTGATTTAAAGTAAGATTGGCTTTGCCTTAAATGAAAAAAAAGAAATTACAGGTGTGAATTTCCAAACACAATTGTGGATTGTAACAACTCAATAGAAAATAGAAAAAGGGAAGGAAAAGGTGACTCTAAATGTCAGGCCATAACTGCAATACTTAACACTAAAGTCTAATTTGATGTTACTGTAAAATGAAAAAGTACTGCAACGTAATATACTCTCAAGAGGAGTTGAGCTACTTACTAATATTAGGAAAATAAATATAATTTTACAAATCTTACTTAAATACGCTTTATACGTATGAGTTACCTATGGGGGATGAAAAATAAGCCAAGTAAACTCAAGGTATTAAAAGTACAAAGAGGACAGATTGTCTTATTACAATATTTTTTGCATAGTGTATTTTCTTAATATCTTCACTAGTATGGATGAGAAAGCGAGCATCCCTAATAAACTTCAGGGGCAGTAATGAATAAATAGGCTGTATAAATATCAAGGAAAACAAAAATACATTGTTTCATTTATGAAGACTTATGAAAACAAAGAGAGAATAAAATAAGTTAAACTTCAGAAATTTGCAAACAGGTATTTTAGGGCAAATATAATTTGTAATGTAGGTATTCACATCAGCTTAAGATTCTGCCTTTCAGTAAGAAAAGTAATTGGGAGAAAAAATTATTTTTTTAGCTCTAAACATATTATTATAATAACAGAAGAGCGATTCAGTCTGGTGTGGCATAAATAGAACTGAATCTGAATAAAGAAATTTACAGTTAAGAGAATGAATTATGAGAGAGCTTCAGGCTGACTATCGGGAGAACCTTACTAACAGGGAGCTGTTAGACTGTAAAATAATATATCAAAATTAACAAAGGAAAAACCATCAGAATGTTTTAAAAACGGACTTTGAAAAGTTTGCATAAATAGGTGGTATCATATAGAGAGAGTCTGCATTGGCAGAAGAGGAAAGTAGGTTATCTGTGAGGTCATATCCTTCTCTGATTTCTGATTTGATAACGACAGGAGAAAAAGAAAGGGAAAGGAGCGTGACTGTGTTGTATTATTCTCACCTTTAATGATGTCTGAACTCTTCAGAGTAGTAATTTCCAGTAGTGAGCCAACTGACAGTCTGAGGTGCTGTATCTTTTCCTGTATTTACCATTTCTTGAACTAGAAACAGCATTTCTTAAACAGCATAGTTTATCAATAATTGCTTAACGTAACCAAACCGCTGAATTCATTTGAGTTTTTTGTTGAAGTTTATTGTTTTGCTGAAGATTTACCAACAATAATTATTCATCTGTCAGCTTTGATACCACTCGAAAAATATACAAATGGTGGAAGGAACACTGGGAACTTTACTCAAAAGATATTATGGTATTCCTGGAGAACAGGAGCAATATGAAAGGCCTGTATTTAGTAGCAGTCTACCCTAACTTGCCCAAGTTAGAAAGTTCACTTATTTTAAAATTCAGCATTTTATACTTTGCATCCTTCTATAAACTTCTGGGGCAAGACAAAAACAATTCATAGCATTTTCATACAGTTGATTCCATCCTCTGATGTTTTCAAATGCTTCTTTTTTATTTTTCAGATACTAGCAAGACTTGTTCTGCTAGGATGTCAGGTACCCCAGTTGGTTGTACATTTCCACATCCAGAAACTGTCCTTTACAATAAAATGTGATTATACACTTCCTGAAATTATGATTACCTGATTACAAGACCAAGTTTAACAGGCATTTCAGTATGTGTGGTACAACTCATTAATTTTGGTTACTGCCCAGTTTTGAATTTTAGCTCAAAGCAGATTGTCTTCTCTTCCACAGTGCAGCAGTGAACAAACTTCACATTCCCTGGCTGTCTCATTCTATTGCTGATTGGGAAGAGAACCCAGTTAGGTTCAATTCCAAGGTATACTGGGTCCTGGCTATGCCATGCTTCTGAGCTCTGGAAGTTCAAATTGGTGTCACAGACAGTAGCAGCCTTAGCACAGGAATTTCTGTATCTGGAAATTTTGAGACTGCACTTTCATTCACTTGCAGTCAGCACTGCTTGTCCCTGTGATAATTATTCAGCTACTATTAATAACAGCTGAAATGGAACCAGAAATACAGAGATAAAGGGTTTGTGCCTTATCATTCCTCAGTCTTCTTTCTTTGCCATGCCTCTAGCCTGGACCCCAAGATAATGTTTTGCAGAATAGCATTGTTTCACTCTCCTGGTAGTACTGCGAATAGTCTAACCAAACTATAATATTTATCTAATCATATCTAATTTTGTAAAGTCAGGTACAAGAGTGGTTTGAAAATAAAATGGAATTGATTACATTAATAGGTCAGTGGCATGCTTCCTGATAATAAACCTTTCCCTAAATAAAAAGAAAAAAATTGCTAGGATTTAACATAAAAACTGGATATTCTGAAAGGCTGACAGATTGAATATTCAGTTTAATTTTAAAATTAGAAGTGTTAACAATGATTAATGTCCTAGATTAATTGTACTCTGATGTTAATTTCTTTGACCATTACATCCAATTCACATTAAAGTACAATATCTTGCAAAATTATGCTGTGTTTTCTGCAGTGGCCAGTGTTTGCAGGGACAAATTAAGTAGGTTAGGCTCTCAGCTTGAGAAAGGACATGGTTTGAGGAAAGTCTTCATATACCTGTATTTTAGGACATTATCTTCCATTTAAAGGAATTTGTAGTAGGAAACTTCTTTTACATTTCACTGAAAAGATGAATCAGTTGGAAAGGTCACACATAATACTATTATCACTTTATTTTATGTACTGAGGGTGAATTATATAGCTCCAAATAAATTTCTCATGGAACTGCATGCAATAAGTGCAGCCAGATTATGTAAATATATATGACACAGTTGTATAGAAATAATACACAGAAAGATAATGACAAGGCGTAAGGATAAAAAGCATTATTTAAGAACAAAAATTACACGTTGGCATAAACTCATCATAACCCTGATGGCAAAAAGCAAACTCCTCCTAAGCACATATCCAATGGACAGTAAAGAAGTGCGTGTGAGTATTTGATGGTGGCCTTAGCTCAGCCAAACCCCTCTGAGGACGCTGGCAGCGATGACTGTGCCTCCCGCTGCCGCCTGGCTCTGCGGCTGTCAGTCGGAGACGCTGCCCACTGCTGCTCCAGAGGCGCCAGGCTGTGGGCTGGGACTGCCACGGCACTCTGCAGGAAAGCCCACCTCAGGAAGCAAATAAAGGAACACAGAGCAAACGAGAAGGGTGCAGGGGAACTAGACATGACCATAGGTCTGAAGATAGCATTGGAAAGGTTATGTTGCAGTAAAGTCAACAGCAGATGTGCTGTTCCACTATTACTATTCTTACTTGCTTTGCTGTGAGCACTGCTGTGGGGCATCCACCTGTTTTAGTTTCTTGCCTGTGCCATTATGGTGCCAGGCAGTATTCTTTTGCGTAATCAGAGTGGTCTCTGGAGGGAGAATTTAAAGGATTTTACTTGTGCAGTAAAGGAACATAAATCATATTCATTGTATCAGAAAAAAAAAAAAATCTCACTAATTATCATAATTAGAAATCTTTATGATCTACAGAAAAAGTAGATCAAAGATCAGTCTTGCTAAGGAGAACTTTTCAGGTCATGCAGGATGCCTGAGTTTATTTTGGATTTTCACACCAAAAGAAAAAGAGATAATATATGACATGGTCCAAACCCATTACATTTCCTCTGTAGCTTTTAGTCCAGTGTCATCAATCAATTGGACAGCAATTACAATGAAAGCAACTTTGGGCTATTGTGCACATAGTAGCTGAACCACCAAAATCTGGCCTTGCTATTAAAAGGCAAGTATCTGGCAGTGAGTATCTAGAAATGGGTAAAACTAAGAAATAGAAAGTCTTTCTGAACAAAGCAATCATTCTTATTTGAATGTCCAGGACCAAATTAATCATGAATTTAGTAACTGGAACTGCTGATTTCCAGCACCTATTTTCTGTTTGTATTAAACAAAACATTATATATAAAACAGATTTTAGTGGACTCTAAATCCCATCTTGTCTCTCAGTAGAGGACTTGTTGAAGATTTAGTGCCAGATGACCAGGCCTTTCTAAGAAACGTTAGTTAGTCCACTGTTGGTCCCACAAATTACAAGATACAGTCTGCTGGTTTTTTAGATAAAGCTTTTGGGGGCTGACTCAGGCATCTGAAGACATTACTATGAATTCTATCTTGCATAGTGAAAGAAGTACTGTAAGAGGAAACCTTTCTAATTTCTAAGTTAGGTGTCAGAAGGAAACGTCTGAGGCTACTTTAGAAATCTACAATATATTTTGATGGAGACGGGGATTGCCTCAGCTACTGCTGCCGTACCAATTGTACTGAAATGGTTTACTAATTCAAATTACTTCCTGTTTGCAAATAAATGAGGACAATTCTTGAAGATCAGGGCAAGTATCTTACCTCAGGCAGCAAGCAAATCCTGCTTAACTCTAAAAGCTGCTTTTCTTCTGTTTTGAAGTAAGGGTATTCACCCTTTCATGTTCCTAAATGAGCGATAGTGTTCCTCATTTCGGAGTTTCTCAAAAAGCTTTCTAGTTCATTGATTGAAAAAAAAAATATATATTTGATTTTATACTGTTTCTCATTGTGTATTAGGTTAAAACTTAGAGTATGATGAGCTTCTGATTTTATTCTTTTTCCCAACTGTCACAAATAGTATTTTAGTTTTACCTCTGACCTTAAGATTTTAACATGTAAATGATGTAAAAGACCACTGTATAAACAGAATGAAGGATTGGTTGAGGTGTCAAAAGTGTTTGCCAGAGTTTTACTCTCCTGCAGCATAATTATGTGCTGAGAGGATAATGAGTAGTACTGGATGTTTGTGAGGATGGAATGCAGATTTGTCATTTTGTTGCTCCTTGATGCAGGTGATGTGCTTCCCATATGAAGTACAGCAAGTTATCTTCACCTGGGAAAGAAACAAGCAAGAAAGCTTCCATTTTGACTTTTGTTGCATACCCTAAAAAGAAAAAAAGCTGGTAGCATTAAACATAAAATAGGCTTAGAGACCACTGGAAGGCTTAGAGACCACTGGATTTGAATAGACAGTAGCTGTTGACTATAAAAGCAGAGCAATGTATAGAGAAGTTCTATTCCAGTAATGAATTTAAGGTGCCATATATCGATTATTTACCTCCCCTTTACTCTCTTTTTACTTAAATCACATCAGCTGTTCAGGTTAACCAGTTACTGTTTAATTTAGTACATCATTTTGTTAATTTCAATGATGTGTAATTTAGTCTAGAAAACTCATCTTGGAAATTGGTACAAAAAAGGCAGTAAGTAGGTCAAGTAACTGTTGTAGAAACTAATTATCTCAGTATATGCCTAAAAAATGAAACTGTGCTAACATGCCCATGCTGACATGATGTTAGGAGACAAAATACAGCATTTTGGACTTAAGCATTTGCTAGTAACCAAGACACTTCCTGTAGAATCCAGTCCTGTGGGTAACTCATGGTGGTTTTGGTTAACCAGTGCTTCATCCTCACTGCTTATTCTTACTGAGTCTATATGAAACAAGTTAGTATGGGCATGCAATCACATGTGACTAGCAACTCCTTTATTTTCCTGTGTAGATATACCTTCAGAAATTATAATGAAGTATTGAAGAGAACCATGTACACCCTCCAGCAGGGAAAGATTATCCTGTCATCAGTCCTTTAGATAAAAATCAATATACAATAGTTGTCTGAAGGCTAATAAAAACATCTCAAAATCTTTTGTGTCATTTTGATGCACTTTAAAAAGAGCCATACAAAGCAGACCCTCTCTAGAATCCAACAAGACCAATAGTAAGGGATAGTAAAATTTCAAATTGTAAAATTTAGGAGTTATACCAAACTGGTGGGTAACGCAGCTAAGAAAATTTTGTTTGAAATTTTTATTAAATACTTAAATGCATAATGTTGGCCTGTTGGAAGCAGAGGTAATCTCATTTACAAAAAACAAAGGTTTTAATACTTAGTCATTATTCCATGTCAGAGCAAACTAGGCCATTTTGGATTTTTATAGAGGAGGAGAAGGATGACAAGGACTTGTATTTGAGAAGAAAGCAATTGGTAATGAACCGGCCTGAGGTGTGAGATGTCAACTTTAGGCAATAGCACAATCTTCAGTCTGAGTCTCCCTTAGCCTAGGAGGACATGTTAATCAACTGGTTCTTCAGGGTCATTTTCATCTGAGTTCTTCATTTTAGCTGAAAATTATATCCTGAAACCACAATTCATCACTAATGAAAATGTTGTTGAAAATTAGTGAAATAGTAATTCTGTAGGAACATGGCCAGTTTGCGTTTTCCCTAAAAGCATCTGATTGCCCAATAGAATGCAGTTAATTGGGAAAATGAAAGGCAGTATAGTGTCAGCATTGGGAAGAATGCTTCCTTTTTGGGTGTTCTCCACACAAAAGTAATAATTCACCAGGTAGTCAAGTCACTCTGCTTCTACTTCAGATACCAAGATTACTTCTTGGATAGCCATTTCTACCCCTATGGACAGTGCTCTCCCAGCCCTTCAGTCTAACCAGATGTTATAGACCAATGTGAGGGGTTTGACCAAGGGAGGGGAAAAAGGTGGGGAATCCTACAGACAACCTATATAATTCCCCTTACATGTTCTGAATTTTTCTCTGGCAGTTGTTTTATTGGGAATTCATGAGTTAGAAAGATACATAACAGAGCTGGAAGTCCATGCAACAGTAAAAGATCCTGCCCTGAAAATAGTGCAACAGTCTGTCCTAATTTTTAAAATGGGCGAGCTGGATAGTAGTTCTCCATGACCTTGTGAACCTCTTTCCAACATCTTGTTGGAGTTGTAGAAGCCTCATCAATAAAAAAAAATGTTGTTCCAGATAGGTGCATGCCTTGAGTATCTTTTCTGGTTCTGATGTGGTTTTGAGCAAATTTTTAAAAGTTCCCTATAAAATATTAAAGCAAGCCATTCATATCTGAAGAATAAAATCCATTAACACAGGTCACAGGAATAGGTTGCTCAAGAGTAGTGCTGTTAATTAGGTTGCACAATTTTGTGTAACTTTTGCATATTGTATGTATTCGCAGTATTTTAGTCTAGGTAAAGCATGAAAAATTATGTTTGAGAAACATTTCTGAGAACAGAATTATTTCACCAAATAAATGCTGTAAAAATGGGGAGAATATTTCATCACACCTATACTGAATGTAATAGCAAGAGGCCCTAAAGGATTAAAGTACATAACTTAGCAGAAAGACTCCACAGATTCTGGCAAGAAGAGAAAATCTGTGCACAGCATTGCAAAATAGAATTGTCTAGAGAAAAAGAATAAAAGCAGACAAGAGTAGGAGCTTTTTTCCAATACATATTTTGAAATCAATGAACGAGTCATACTTGAATCTTTACAGCAAGCCAAAGGTGCTGCCATTCTTATTCTTTCTCTGAATACACTCTCAACCTAGCATTTGCAGCTTGGTATTGACTACCAGTGATGACTCCCATGAACTTCCAGATAGCACTGTTTCTAAGGAAAAAAGGCTGTAGATGCATCTAGACTTTGTTATCGATAGCAGAACAGCAATTTTTCCGAAATTTCAGAGAAGCAAAATGGCATCACCCATCAACATCAGGTTGAGAAGTCCATGAGGGAGCATTGCCTTTCATAGACCTTTATACTGTCATCTGTCACTTTAGATGATTTACTTTTCTTTACTTCTTATCACCTTATTTGAAATTAGGACCATGATTAGCATACTTCCTTTGATTACTTTTATACATTTTTGTCTGAAAAAGAGTCTAATATAATGGTCTTTGAATGCCACAGAAATAATATATTTTGCTCTTGGTATTGAGAAAGTGGAGAGAGAGAAGAAATTTCATCTTTTCTGGTTTTTCAATTCACAGTATATTACAATGCAGAAAATACAAGATAATGAAACTCCTGCAGCTTCTGACTGCTGTTACTCCTACCAGTAATGCTACCAGGTTTTTATTCTTAGAAGTGGAGAAGTTAGTAAAAAATACTTTCATACTTTGGATATATCTATACGCCACATGTGCAGTGTAGCAACAGAACTGTGAAACACGTTGTATGTTATGAAATATATTGTTTAACTTGAAATTCCACACACCTAAAAAAAGTCTTCAGTTGTTTACAGCATACATCAGTGAATGTCGTGTGAGCTGCTAGAATCTTCTAAGTTTGGGCCTTGCAGTTTATTCTATTTCTAACAAGTACATGTAGGAATGACATGCAAAATCAGTAATATCAGGTTCAGGGGTTTTTCACTAATGGAAGTACAGCTGGATAGAAGTATATGGGACATTTTGAATCAAAGAATTCTCATTGTCTTATCTTATGAGAGAAATCACAAAGGAATAATGTCAACAGAAGAAAATAGTCCTCGCAGAATACTTACAACATAATAACGTGCTTAATATCTAGAAACATTAATGATGATGGTTATATTTGTATAGAATGAGTGGTAGAAAAGATAATGGCATCTTTGACTTTAGGAATTCATATATTAGTATTAATGGTTTGACATGCTACTTATTGAAAAACTGTTTAAAATAATTGAAATAGATTTAATTCTCCTTTTTCTTACTTCAATAATTGTAATGAGAAAAACCTTTTTAATGGTGTAATCCCAAATCCAAATGAAGTATGTAGTTATACATCCTGCTTTAATGTACATCTGAGCTCTGGGGCTCTCATGCTGAAACACATTCCCTGATTTATCTTCTGTCTAAACTATTTCTTACATTATGACTCTGTGCTGCAGCCTTTGATATTCCCTGTGACATCATGAGACAGCTGTGTTACATTGTGTTTAAGCAGTACTAAACCTTTAAACTTTAAACGAATATTTTTCTTCTCAGAGGTATAAATAGAATATGTAATAAGCATCTGTGGGATATGCAATTAATGTCACTTGTGAGGAAAGGCCTTCATGATGCACTTGGGTTTTGGCACTCTTAAATTATGAGCTCTTTACTACACTCATGGGATAAATTCTATATCCCCCAGATGCTTATTATGTATCTTCCATCTCCCTTAATTCCTATTAGCTGGATTAGTAGTTGTTGTGATGTTGAGGTTTATGGTAATTTAACTGGGGTGGTTCTCAGTGATCAATAAATAAACTTCAAAAGTTTAGTAATTTTTATTTTCTAGCAATTCTAGTGTGTATAACTGTAGCAGTTTACATTAAGTGCTAGTGGGATAGACGAAAAACTTTGGTCATCTGTACATAGTGGTCTATCCATTACCTAAATTTCAAAGAAAAAAGCAAATTCAAAAAGCAAAAGATTTCAGTAACAAAAGATGAGCTGAATTGCAATGTTGTGGTGTGACTAATACTACCTTCAACACCCACAAATGTTAAAAAAAAAATAGTTTACATAAAGAATAAATATTTTTTGCTAAATGACGATATTATTAATGTTCTAGTCACAGTCATTATCTGAAGAGTTTGTCAAACTGGTACAGAATGGCCTAGATTAGTTGTCAACTCAGGAGCAAATAAGATTTTTAAAAGACTCAATAAAGTCCTGATTAATTGCTATATATTCTGATTCATGCCTATCCCATTTTATCTAATTTAATAAAAGTCTAAAATGATGATTAATCCTTTCACATCAGCAGTTGCTGGTACATCCATTACATGTCCAATCTGAATTCCTCTGCCAAGGAGTTAACTACTATTTTGAACTTGGTGTGAAAAATATCATTATAAATTTCATTAACCTGATCATCAAATTTAAAAAAGTCAACTCGTAAAATCCATTACTACATATCATGCATCGAAGATTAAAAACTGGTCCTTAGTGGGCAGGAATAGCCAGGATTTAATTCCCACAGCATATGTTTAAAGTGCTCATACGAAATTATTGTATCTGTAATTATCAGAATTTTATGTTTATTAACCCAAGTGAATTAAGAATCTTGTTTTGCGTAGAATTTAGCATGCGTGTTAAATTGACCATTAATTCAGAGCTTATCAATGTATATGTATTTACCACAAATGCAAAGATACTTGTTTAACATATTGTAATCATTTTAGCTTTTAGAGGATTGCCTTTCTTTAATTTTTCCTTCTCAGACAAAAAAAATTTACTTTTTCAGTGCTTCCAGTTGGCTGTCTTAGTGTGGATCCCAATGGATGACAGTGATACAAATTTTACTTCAAGTAGTCCTTCTGTGGGAAACTTGGAGTATTTCACATTAGCACTATGTCTCAATTGTAACTATAACTTTTTCTTCCTCTACACTAAGGTGGTTTTTCCCATCCATGGTTAGATCTGAGAGACACCTCTCCATGCTATATGGTAAAAGTCCCTCAGCCCAAAAATACCCACAAAAGCCTTGCAGATTCAGAGTGGGTTATTTATTTTTGTGAGGGTTGTTCAAGTTGGTAATTTACTAAATGCATGAAAAACATGCAGCGGGAGAGCTCAGAGAAGCTGTATTCCCCCATCCTGGTGCTGGGGCGAGGCATGGAGTACCAGCAGTTTCCTTAGGAAACAGCAGCCCTGGCCTGGCCAGTGCCCCAGCATACCCCACCTAAGCTGTGCCCAAGGCTTAAATGCTTTTAGAGTAGTGTATGGAATGGACCCCAGGAAAAACAGGAAGTAATTGGGACAGACAGCTGTTCTCTGGGTTGTTTTTCACTTGTGGCTGCCCATTGTTGGCTCCCGGCAGAAGGATGAAAGTCATGTGGTTTGAGAAAATAGGAACTGTGGGGGTTTTACCAAGCCAAAATCATCACTATTTTGTTATTTCCTTTTATTTTCTTTACTGGGACAAAAATGAAAATGCACCCCCCCTTCTGAAAGAGGTTTGTGACTGTGGGATCCGCTCAGGCTGCAGCTGGAAGATGGAGGCACGGCAGGTGCGGGATGGCGATGCCCCTGTGAGCCGCCGGCTGTGGCTCTGCCGGCTGCTCTTGGCACGGCCCGAAGCTGAGGTGCTGCAGGCCGGCACAGCTGTCATTACTGCTGCAGGGAGCTGTGCAGCTTCACAGCTGGGTGTAGTTTCACCTTACACATCCCTCCTTGGCCTGTCCTCATGGCTTTGGCCATCTACCTTAGCCCTGCTCAGATGTTCTGCAGAAACAACATTCCACGTTGCAAAACATTTCTTCATGGGATGGGTTGTCAAACATTGGAACAGGCTGCCCAGGAAAGTAGTGGGATTGCCATCCATGGAGGTATTTAAAAGGGGGGTAGATGTGGCACTTAGGGATATGGTTTCACCATGGACTCAGCAGTGATGGGTTGGACTTCATGATTTTAGAGGTGTTTTCCAACCTCAATGATAATACCATTCTCTAAAAAGAGATGAAATTAGAAAGAGTGGAAAGGCCCTCTTTTATCTACAGCGTATCTACCTGGTGAAACATGCTTTTCTAGCTCCATTTGCAGACAACTAGCATCATTACTTCAATAGCTAGTCGTGGCAGTGCAAAAGTATTTCAGAACTGCCAGGTGATTCATCAAAGATGTGTATCACATAATCAGATTATCAGGTGTTGGACTTGGAAATGCACATTTGCACCATAGGACAGATTAGGTTCTACTTACATAATAAAAGAAGGAGAGCACCTAGGTGATTTTAGTCTTGGGTGGACCAAAATTTATTTCTAAGGCTCGCCTTTAAATTAAAAAAAAAAGAATTATCCATTGTAAAATCTATGCCTTTAACAAACTTTTTCATTAAATTAGCTTTATCTTATCTTTTGATCCATCTTTGATCTAATTTATCTTTTGATCTATTAAATGTTGGAATTAGAGCAGCTCTTTCTTCCAAGAAATGGTTTAAATAATCTGTCTGCAGGACTTCACATTACACCAGCATGAGTAAAAAAATCTTCAGTAGAGGTTGCAGGTGAATGTATGTGATGTAGTTGCAACTCCCAAAAATTTGTCTCTATACTTTATAGGCTGGAATAATACACAGCTGTATTTCATAGGGTCCCTCCTATAAATTTTTTTAACTTATATCAGTTTATGAACATTATAGAGATCTGTTTTCTTAACTTTGAGGAAGAGTTAATATTAATTATCTCCTGTAGAAAAAAACAAGCAATGCTATGTTTCCTTAAGAACGTTTTAAGAGTTTTAAGATCTTTTTTTAATTTTACTCTCATTTTACATTTCAGCAGTTCCCATTCCACTGAAAAATTTCAGGTATCATTAGTTGGCTTTTGGTGTATGGCCATTCCTGAAAAAATTGCAGTAGTTTCTCTTGAGATGCTTTCAGTAAATAGCATTTGGCGTGAATGTTGAAGCACCTCACAACAGAAGTCATCTAAAATAAAATTTTTCACCAGTATATTTGAATCTTCCAAGTACCCAGTCATTTATTTTTTTATTAAACCTCCAAAACTGCTAACAGTTACATGATTTTCATAATTAGCACATTTAGTTTGGTAGCAAACTAAACTACCATCAGAAGAAAAGACAACATGGTAAATATGTGGTTAGTAAGGGGAAAGAAAGTTTTAGATTGTTAAATGACATACTGTGTGAAGGTTTTGCTGAAAGGGGAGGAGAATGTGGGAGGGAAGAGATGGAGAGACCAGACCAGACATGAGACCTCACCAGCTGAATTGCTGGACCTGGAGAATATGAGGTGTGTTTGCAGTGTAGCTCAGTCATTAAATAATGCACAAGGGTTTATCTCATATGGCCAGTTGCAGCACTCGCCTGGTAGTCAAAGGATGAAATAAATATCCAATGTGTAAACCTAAGCATATGTAAAATAGGTAAACACAGGGTAGCCTTGAACACAGCTTCTCATTCTTTGTGTATGTGTAGGTGTGGATAAAGTCTTACATATGCAGAAACTGTTAAAACCCAAATTATTTAGCTAACTCCTAAGTAACAGACTGGCAAAAAAAAAAAAAAAAAATCTGGTTCAACTGATTTCACTATGAGTAAGGGGAGAAAGAAAGTTCTTCTTTTTTTCCCGTTTCCTCTAGTTATAAAAATTACAGTGATTACACATCATAAAGCCTATCTGTAATAAAACGCATCAGCTGGCCAAGGTTTTCATCGCTCACTCAATAATCCATTAATACAGCAACGCTGCCCAGGCATCTTTATAATACCAACTCGGAGGTAATTTTAATCAGCTAGACCAGCTGGTATTTAACAGCAGCTGCTGGAGACGCCACAAATATACTCAATAGCTGACATCTTTATTTGCAGTTTTTCAAGGGGAGAAGAGATCCTCCTGTGGTTACTTATATTAAGCTTCTCTTTTTTTTTTATATAAGTATTGGTACCAGAGGGTAATACCTGAATGAAAGCAGGAATAGAGTTAATGCAAAAAATGAAAAATACATTCTTGGATTCAGAGGGCTTTTTCATGAAGTCCTCCTCATAAATGAACAAAAAAATAAAGCGTGGATGCCAGCTTTGTTGGAGTTTAGAACCTTTTCCTGGTACATTTACACTAATCTCAGACATGGCTTGCGGCATAAAATGTACTCTGCAGTGCTGCATCGCCCTATCTTACTGAAGCTTTCATGTCTCTCCACAATATAAATATGTGATAAATAGTGCTCTTGGTAGGAAAAAAAGTGATGCTTGCTCACATGTGTTCAATTTTAACTGACACGTACTTCTTTTGTCCTCAGTTTTGGCTTAGAGCGTCTGCATGCAGGAGTGTATATGTGTATATCTGTGCTTAAAGACACGGGTGTTTGTGTATAAATAATATACAATATGTTTATTTGTACTTCTCATCTCTTATAAGGCTAGAGATGAAATCAGCAACTGAATAAAGCACCACTCTCTGCAGCAGTAAATGTGGTTATACTATTTCACATTGGATTTGGGGGGAGAAACAAGCAGAGGCAACACGAAGTTAACAGTCACAAACACATTATAAATAAAAATTTAATTACACTTGGGGGAGCTTGGCTTACAAAGCTCACAAATCCATAATGGAGCTTGCTGGTAATAAAGGCCTGATCTGTTTGTTAAACTCCAATATCCCTGTCCTCTGTTTCACTTCTTTTATATAAAACTTCAGTTTCTGCATCGATTACCAATTGCAAAAAAGACTGACTTCACTGGTAAACAGTTTTTTTTCTGTCAGATACCAAATGCCATATTTCTTTATTAAGAAAATAGTTATGACTCCTAGGTAGGGCAGGGGAGGTGCCATGAGAAGTGTAAGTATATCTATTTTTGTTGACTATTTATAATATGTCATGGATGAGCTATATCATGGATGAGATCTGTGTTTAATATGAATTTGAGTTTCTGGAGAGAGGCTGTTGTTAATTTGTGAACAAATTCTGAGGTAAAAGCTTCTCTGTAATGAAGATTTCAATAAATGCTCCTAATAGTTTAAATGAATATGAACATTGAAAAAAACACACTACTATTAAACTGGTATGTTTCTAGAACAGTAACAGTGAAAAGTAGTACATGGTCTTCGTTTTTCTTCTTTCATTTCAAAATCTCATGTTGAAAAAAGTTGATGGTGTAAGGGAACAAACCTGAGTACATAGATATAAATCCCTAAACAAATTTGGGGCTATAGCAGTCATTTGCAGGTACTCATTTGTTAGTCCCAGTGAGTTACCTCTCTGTAGTCAAATATGGATCTGTCTGAGACTGTGATTGACTACTGCAAATTAAAATCCAGTGACAGAATGGATTACTGAGGTTGCAGTTTGACTAAAAAATACTTAGCAAGCATGTTTTCTCTTATTTGTGGTGAAAACATTCTGTTGAAGTTTGTTTAGTATGTTTGACAACAGACAGTTTGATATATTGCTGGGCACAGCAGTAGGTTGGACTTGAGTAGTATTAGCTTTCACTGTTTTGATTAATTGTAATTGTTTCGATGAAAAGGCACATTTTACATACAACTCATAGTTCTGGAAAACAGAAGTCAACTTGCAAGATCTGTAATTACTGTTCTGAGTTAGCATATAAAAAAAAAGCTTGGAGAACATGCAGGCAAATCACAGTAGGGTTTTTTTGTATGTCTGTTTATTTTGTATGGGATTGCATTTTGTAGCTTTTATATACTGTTTCTTGTCTGAGGAAATAAATCTTTGGGTTTATATCTTCTTTTTTGCTGCAGTGTGCTTTTAGATATATTTCTGAATTCCTCATTGTAGTCTCAATCTTGGTATGGTGAAATTTTTAATATGTTTTCCATCATCAGTAACAACAGCCACAAAAGGTCAATCTGGAGACTCCCCTGTCTCCTCAGATCCCTGCACGTTCCTGAAGGAAAGGAAAATGTATCTGTTTCTCTTTAAAGTCTGTTTTCTCTGGTTAGAAAAAGACTGCCTTCTCCCACTCTCAGAATTAATTTTCTAGTTTTCCTATGATACTTCTTTTAATAAATATTTTATTTTTGGTGTATCATCAGGAAAGGGAAATAGATGATTATTTTTGTATTTAGGTAAAAAAAAAAAGTTCAATGATGTGTTTAGATGTAAGCCAATACCTGCATAGTACAGAATGTCAACTATTATTACTAATACCATCTTTCATTTATATAGTGCTTTCATCCTAAAAGATTGTGGTTTCTAGAAAATGTAGATTTAAGCCAAAAACACAATTAAAAATATATCTCCTTGTCCTAACATGTTAGTTTCGAAGTATTGTTTGTCAGTTTAACAGACAGTATCAAAATATCTTTCTTTTGCTTTGCAGATGCAAAAATGTACCATGAATTGAATATGCTGAAAGTACTGTTAAACCATCTCTAGAAGGAGAGAAAATTGGTTTTATAGGTTCCTCATTTTATGACATGCTTTCTTCTCAGATTTTAATATTTTGCAACATGTTCTGAAAGGAGAAATGAATAGATAGTGGTTTTCTATATCTGAAGCATGTAGGGGCATCACAACCTACCTGAATTGTTCCCTAGATAGTATTAAAAAGAAAGCAGTAATATCTAAATTGTGGAGGGAGGCAACTAGGTTTCTAAGTGTGGTGCCAATGTTTGTAGTCAACAATGAGACATAAAAAAATTGTAGCCCATGTTGATAGCAGCAGGGTTTGAGGTTTGTGTTATTAGAGCTTGCCTAAAAGTATTAACACACAACTCATGTATAGCCTTCATATAAACTATGTTCTATTATATATTTTGGGGGGAAATAAAAATCTGTAAAGCATGAAATTGTGGTGTTACAAAACGATTATTTCTAAAAGTGAATTATCTCGTCTCATAGTAGTACTAGCTTGGATTGCTATGTTAGATGTCAGGTGGTTTATTTCTGTGCAAAATACAAATTAATAAGTGTACATTTTAATACTTACCTAAACCAGTGACAAGAAAATAAATACTACTTTTTATTTACCTTGCAGTTAACAACCATGTGTCATTGCAGCATCTTTTATGGAAAGGAACTTTATTTAAGTAGCATAAACTTGTTGGATGGGCTTCAATTAAATGATGATTTGTTAATGCAAATGTGTAGCGAATGACTGGTAGTACATCTGTCTCTTCATCCATAGGCCATTACTGTGCAGCATTAGCACATGATTGTAAAAAACTGGAAATCATTATATGCAGGTAGTACATATTCAATCAATTCTGACCTTATGTCTCTGACGAAATAAAAAAAAAGGATGCAATTTAAATGATATTTAATCTGAACAAAAAAAAAAAGAGGGGAGAGAATCTTTGAATATCGACGATTCAAGCTGTTAGATGATGTGAGGTGACTGCTGTTCGGAATTGATTGTTATTGGTGGCCCCAGTGGGGAACAGCCAGCACATTAATCCTCTCTTACTCCTCCCTCATGCTCCTTCAATCCAAATAGTATTTTTGTTTATATTAGGAAATAAATTCTGTTCTGTTTATCTTAAAATTCCTTCTTTTTTTACACCTCTTTTGGAGTTTGAAAGGAAAAAGCTCTGTATTGATGACCAATGTTAGCCAGCTAAGCAGGCAGTGACAATTAATACAACAAAAAATTGTACAATTAGCTTCAGTTCTATAAGTGTCTAATGAGCCATTTGTCAGTCTTTTGGTGAAATAAACTACTCTATCTTAATTCTCCACTCTTGCAGCAAATAAATAGAAGTTATTAAATACACGGGCACCAATAAAATCTAATTTATTTTTGCAGGGCATGGCAGAACTCCTTACATATGTAAAATGAGCAAGTTATTTACAAACAACTTGTGATACAAATATAAAAATACGAAAAAGAATTTCAATGTTAACTGCTTTCATTCTGCACTAGATATGTTTTCTTCCTGATTTGTTTAATCATTTAAATATATAATTACACCTAAAGGCTTATGAGTTGAAATGACTTCTCCTGACGTGATTAACTCTTAAAGCTAAAATGAACCTTCAGAGAAGAACCTGAGAAATTCCAGAGATTGACAGTGGGCAGCTGAAGTCCC
The DNA here is from genome assembly GCA_032173965.1 of Sitta carolinensis. Classification (NCBI taxonomy): domain Eukaryota; kingdom Metazoa; phylum Chordata; class Aves; order Passeriformes; family Sittidae; genus Sitta; species Sitta carolinensis. The sequence continues at coordinate 36,162,266 of CM063284.1, read as the reverse complement.
TGCCACTGCTGGGGAGGACAACATGCACATTTCAAGCTGGGAGCACATCCCTGCTGCTGTTCCCGCCCTGACTCTTCTGGTCTTTTTAGTACCACAACCACCTTTCCACAAAAAACCAGCACTGCAGGAATTGCTGTTCCAGCACTGTGGGGGTTGGTGGAGGTGGAGCCAATACAGTCAGTCTGGCAGCAGCTCCTCATCCAGCCACTTGTGACCAGTGGTAGCCACCAGATCTGCTTGTACTCCAGGCAGTGCCAGACCTCGCCAGAGGTGGGCAGGGAACCAGTGGGATGTCTAGTTGGAGGGACCCAAGCAAGGCTATCTGCAGAACCTTTAACTGTGCAGAGCAGGGCTATTCTGCTCTCCTTCCCCATTCAAGTAGGCTCTTTGTAGCATAAGCTGGTGAAAGTATTTCAGACCACCTGACTTCTTCCTCACTCTTCATTTTAACAAAAGTTTGAATTTGACTCTGGTTCGCTTTTGTGATGTATATCTGGCCATCTGTCTTCCCAGGCTGGTTTTCAAGCTGACAGTAACTTGGTATTTTTAAAAAAAGACAAAAAGAAGACAGGACGGAGCGTGATGTGTGGACAGAGCCAAGTTGCTAGGTCTCAGAGTAGAAGAGAATATTTGAAATTACAAAAGATACAAAAGAGGCAACTAAAGAAAGAAGGGTAGAGGGATGGCTGCTGGTAGGTGCATGTTTGAGGAGCGAATGAGTAGAGGGTCTCAGTGGGAATGAGGGAAGGGCTCCCTTTATGGAATTAGGCTTGAAGAAAGCCTGAGATTTTTTTTGTCAGGTTGAAATATGCACTTAGAAGAGCGCCCTGCCAGTTCTATTATTTCCAAGTGGAGAGGTGCTGCATAGGAGAAAGCAACTCTGTGTGGAAATCAGAACTCTGATTTGGGAATTCCATACAGTGGGTTTCAAAGCTAGCTACAGCGTTTCATTGTAATGGTCATTTCAAGATGGTAGTTCTTTATGTTTGGCCATATTTACAAAGGTAACAAGCCAAGTTCAGACAAATGTTGAACAAAGAGAGTCATGATGGATGTATTCTCAGGGAATCATAGGCAGTTTCAATTCCGACAGATCCTGAATTAGTAATAGGAACCTTCAGTATAAAGCTGGCACAAACCATTCAAGAATTTGAGTGTAAGTGGGAAGACAGCTTTTTTAGGGGATCGGTGAAATAATTGAAGAGGTTAATGTACAAGAGGAGTGGAAGAAAATTGTCTTTGAGGAAAAGAAAATGTTTCAGTTGTAATTTATAGGGGAGATTTAGTAGATCTTTTGTATCCTCACACAGTTTTGAGCTAATTTAAGAAGTTTATTCTGGTCATCCTTTCAGATGAAAAAATGAAACTCTCTTATTACATTTTACTGGGTTTAATCATACTGTTTTGAAGTCTTTGGGGGCAGTTACTTCTAGTTTCCTCATGAAATAACTACACTAAGGAAAATTTTTTTTAATCCCAGTGCTTGTGTTAGTAATTCTTCTGAGTGGTACTATCACTCTGTAATCGAATGTGTTTGCTTGGCATTCAGGTATTATGAGGACTGCACTATGTTTTTGCATACACACAAAGTGCATTCAAGTTCTTTTTTTGCTTTACATTTCAGTTGACTTTTAAATGTTGTATTTTCAGAGCATGGACATTCAATCTTGAAAAAGATTGTAATATACTCTCCTAAGCAACAGAGATACATTGAGGGTAACATATTTATGGCACTGTGGTTTTCCTTAAAATTGTTGTGACAAAATTTTATCCTTTCCCTAATTCCTTCAGTATATAGATACCACTGTAGCATTTGCAGGTGGCAACTGGAAAGATTTTTTTTATTATGCCTGCCATACATGTTATAATATTTGCCATAGCAAATAATATACTTAAGGTCAAAATTCAAGATCTGTTATGAACAACTGTTTTCACCGTTCCTTCGCTCCAAGTCATCTCCTTTAAACTCTTTTGTTCTTAACTCAAACTTAAAAGGAAAGTTGCTATTCATTAGAAGAATAGCAGGCAACTGTAGTCATAATTACAGACAAAACTAAATGGTTAAATATATGTATGTTCTAGAAGTATTTTTTTTTTTGTATTTGTGTAAGAGGCAAATTCTACCAGTACTCAGTCCTTGAATACACTCAAATGAGGATTGGTCACATTATTCTTCTGAGGACTTAGAAGTTGCAGCTTATTAGCATTTTAAAAAATGAAGACTGGAGTATTCTGAGAAATTTTTGAAGGGGCTAACATCCTCAAAAACAGTTACCCCTTCAAATAGTTTTATGTTTTAAATCATCTCTAGGTGGCAATATTAGTGATGTCTCTCTACCCAACCATAACTGTTAAAAACACAGGTTGACAGAGCAGAAGAAAAGGGCAATGTGTTTTTTACTTAACAAAAATGTTTGATAAATGGATGAAAATGAAAAGCATCTTGGAGCCACCAAACTGATGAGCCATGTAAAAGGCAAATGCTGTCTGGTTACCTGTGTTTCAGGAAGAGATATGAAAGTGTCAGTGCTATTGTTCAGGTAGCAGTAAGACCTCACCTGAAATGCCCTACATATTTTTGGTTAACCATATTAAAAAAAAAAATTCAGATCATCTTCATTTGTCAAACAGAAGTTGAGAAGGTGAACATCTGGTCAATAGAAGTGTGTCAGGGATATAAACATATGATAGAAAGGGAGTGAGCTGAAGTTGAAAATGTTGTCAAAAGCAAAATGATCAAAAATGGCCTCAAATTTATGCATTGAATATCAGGAAGTTTCAAGGGGGATGTAGTTCTTGCAGCCCATTGTAGAAGCGAGGTTCTGGAGCTGTGTGATGACAAGTGTAAGAACAAGAAACATCAGTTCAAGGTGAATCTTGTAGTACCTGTAATACATTAACTCATAATCACAGGGAAGTCAAGTAAAGGAGATGTGTCTGTCTTTCAGGCCTAAAAGAATCCTCTGTGGATCTTATAATCTGTCTCCTAACCATGGAATGTCCAGTGTTAATCCAGATATAACATTTTCAGTAGGCAGTTTATCAAAGGCTCCTAATATTTTTATGCTTATTGAAGAGTCATTTTTAAAGACAAAAAAGGGTCTTCATTGGTTATTTGTAAAATTGTCTCTTAAAGGTATTATTGCTGGGTTTTGTCCCTGGAAAACTCCTTCAGCTGCATCTGATTTCTTTGGGGAAAACTGCAGCTTTTCCACTCTAAATGATAAGATTACATTTATTATTTGCGCTTAATTCAGAAATAGGCAGTGTGAAGTGCTTATGTCTGAGAATCCCCACAGTATTTGGTAGCTTTTTGTGTTCTCTTTTCCATAAGCAATAAAGTTATAATGGGGTTACAAGATCACACTGAATCTGTGCTAAGGTATCTGCTAAAACTTTGTAGCAGAGCCTAATAAAGCCCTGCCCCATTTGTGACATACCAAATCACATTCTCCTTGCTGGTCTGACAACCACAGCTCTTAAACAGCTGCTGGGGTAATTTGCATAAAGGAGATTGTAAATGTCTCATCAGAACCATGCAGCGCAATTCACCCCAAAACCACTGCCTGAACACCAGGAAAAGAAGATTGTAGTCATAAAAATTGTGGCTCTCATGATTTCAGATTATGGTCTCCACAGTCTTACAGCTTTTGCAAATACCAAGCTTTTGTGGCAAAAAAAAAAAAAAAAAAAAAAAAAAAGGGAAAAAAGGAAAGTTTCATTTACTTATACAGAACAATACAAACAGATGCAGTGTTGCTCTTTTGATTCAGTCTAGCAGAAAATTGACTTCAGCAGCTAAGGTTCATGATGACCCCTCCTCAGTTCTTCACCCCAATGATAAGTGAATTGATCCAATTGAAAGCATTTAGAATAACATTAGTAAAACCAAATCTGTTTTATGGTAGTGAAAGAAAAACAAAGAAAATGCAAAATACAGTTAATGCAATACAGAGGATTCAATAAAGAATAAAAAAATGCAGAAGTTAATATAATATGTTAATTGTCTGCCTGCATCTGCTATGTTTTGTGATGCATATTGTAATAGAAATTAGCGTTAAAATTATGCGTATTTTTGATAGAAATCAGAGCTAAAGGAGATATACGTGCAGAACTAGGATTTCACAATGTGACAGGAATTAGGTGTGTGCATTTCCTGAGTTTTAACTGTGTAACTTCAAATTTTCTCTTTGAAGCATCATTCTTCTTTGCCTTGAATGAATTATGCTGGAGCAGGTTGGCATGGTAGTGAAACTCCATGTTATAACTAGACAATAAAGAAGTCATTAAGCTTCTAAAGTTAGTATCTATATGAGCTAGATCCTCTGCAAGCTCACTGAACCTGTGCTTTTCCCACTTTGTAGTTCAGGCTGAAGCTATTTGACTGGTGCCTCCTTGGTTAAAACATTTCCTCTGGCCTCTGTTCACAGAAACACATCGTGATTGCAGCTACACCGGTCACAGTTGCATCATCATCAATAAGTACAAAATAGCTAATAGCTATGGAACATATTGTTCCAACATAGTCATCCTCCCTCCACTCCAAGTGTTAATCATCCATGATATACGGATTTATTAGCACCCAAGTCACCTATATCCTTGCCATTAGTAGTTTACTTACTGTCTCAGTAAATCTGCATTTGACATAGTTAATAATTGTACATATATCTGTGCAATGGCACAACTGACAGCAATCAGTTAAATGCCTTTCAGTTTTAATACTCACACTTATCAACATTAAATTGAAGGGAATTTGGTGTCAAAAGGTGCATAACCTCCAAAATCTTGAAAATTGTATGCACTGTTTTTCTTTCGGTAAATTCCAGCTTCTTTAGAAGAAGTTTATCAAATTATTTCAAAGTTTGGTTTGTCCCTTTGTGTAGCAGGATGTCTACTTTCAAGGCAATGATGGTAAATCAGTAGTTTCAGTTAAAGTTCAGTAATGATCAGCCAATGAATCTGAAAAGTATCTGATACCTGTGGAATAGAGGTTTGTTAGTAGAGAAGTCAAGAGGTGAGGTGGTTTTGACTAGGCATAGTAGAATAGCGCTCTACAGATTTTGAACTATAAGGCTGAGATAAAGTACAGTGGGCCATAAAAGCAGTGGGGTTTTTTTTCTAACCTATTTGTTATATCTAGACTTGTTAATCTCTCTAAAATAAAATCTCTGCATGTGACCAGTCAGTCTTCAAAGCCAGTAGAATTGTGTCTTACACTGTGCACCATCCTTACCTCAGCTTGTTACTTTCCTGACATGTGTGTGTAAAATCTGTATCCATGACAGACACATTTAAATCAAAAATTGTGCCATTTTCTTATTTTCTAATGCTGATAGGATAACTGATAAATAGGTATTACCCTCACTAATTTTAGACCATGCGAAGAAAAAAATATCTTTGTATGAGTGAATCTCAGCCTTTGGGTTTGATGTGTGAAAACTCCATCATTATATATGTTATGGTATTCATGATAAGATTATACACAATTGTTTTATCACAATAGTGAAATACTTCTTTTTAATATAAGCATTTCTCTGATAAGGTTTTAATGCATAACACTCGATGAAAGTTATTATGCTTATCTTCCATAAAGAGAGAATAATTATATGGGACAATAATTTGCCTATGGCTGTGCTTCCCAGTTCCTAAATTGTTGCTTTATCCTGTGGGTTACATTTGCTTTCAAAAGATGGATGTGCTTTCAGTTCTTTTATTCTCCATACTGTAGTTCTTACTATCCTCACCAAGTGCTTTCCTAAAGTTGATGCTGGATTTAAAAAGTCATTTATTACTAATGATTGGACAGAATCAAAACAAACTCCCAAGACTCCACATATTCTCACAAAGCCAAACTGAGATCTGAGGTGATGTGCATTTTCCAAAGATAATTATCTGCAGACAATTTAACAGGGAATTTGGATCTGATTGCTCCAATCGTTTTTGTGTACAAGTTACTTCCCTCAATTACAAGTGAGGTCTTAGGGTATAAACCTCTTTGAACCTGTGTGTATAAACCACAGACTTAGAGCTTCTAACAGAAAAAAAAATGTAAAAGATAATGCTGTGAGGGCAGCCTCCATTTTTAGTCTCTGATCCAAATCAGAGCTGTTGCTGAGTCAGCCTGGTTTAGACGTCAAAAGCTTACAAAACTCTCTGTGCACAGATCCTTTGGAGACCATGCCAGTTCTGTATGAAAGTAAACTCCATAAATTATTGGTATCGTGAACAGCGACCTTCCAAAAGCAGGCAAAGGATCACATATCTAAGATTGTGGAATACCACCCAAGACAGTAGGAAAGTTTATCATAATCGTTGGCAAGTGTTTTCACAGTATGGTTCAACTGGCAGAGATAGATGCCACCTCCTCAAAGTATGCATTTCTACCTGTCACAGCCAACTAAATGCTCAATGGCATGATTACCTCAAATAAAATACCTCCTACCTCCCAAACAGCCGTAAGCAATGACTGAGTCAGGATGTGCATCAAGAAGTTGTTGAGGTTATCACAAAACAGTGTGAGCTGTTTTAGAGGGCTACTCTGTTCCTACAAGCTGAAGGGAATATTTCAGTCCCTCTGGCAGGAGGTTTCCAGTGCTAGGTGCCGTGCTGCCATGGTTTAACAAGCAAATCGTTTGGCTTCACTAGCCCAGATGCAATACCAGATGTGTTTCTGGCTTTTTACCCTCCAGGTACACTGTGGCTTTGTTATGCTGCATCATGGAAGAGTCTGGTCAGATAAATGAGCCTTTAGAGGCAGCTCAACTCCAGCCCTCCCTTTTCATGCCTCCCCTTAGGGATCATTTATCCTGTATCTGATCACATCTTTGCCCACTTCTCGCTTTCTCCTAAAGCCAGGGAGCAGCATGCAGAAGAGCTTACCTGCATTCCTGGGAATGGCTCCTTCACCTCCAGCCCATCAGACTGACTCTTTCCCCATCTACATTTCCCAGTCATAGGAACTGCCAGAGAATTGGGATGTCAGGTCCTTTTTGAGTTGTCTGAAAACAGTCTTACAATGTCCATTGTGTCTCTCTCACATTAGCTTTGGAAGGTCAGAGGTTCAGGAAAGGATTCTTCTCAGAAGGAAGTTAAAATACAGTTTTAAGAAAACAGATCAAAGTATATAGAGGCCAACAGAATTCAAACTAGTGTCATTTTACAATATGCATTGTTTCAAATGTAGAAGTGTACAAGAGATTTTCTGCCAGTCAGAGAAGGATTTTTAGTGCCACTTTTTTACCCTGAAATTTCTGAGAAGCTTACCAAAGCTTGAATTCTTTGCTGGAGGAATATTTCTGGTTGTCAAGAAACAAATAATTAAAAGTAAATTTTTTATTTCTGAAATTAAGCACCTGTTTGAGTGAAAGAGCTGTGAAACTGACCGTATTTTTCATTGTCACAGGTTTTGGTCCATATATAAGAAGTTAATGTAAAACAGTGAATTAGCAAAGAAAAATTGGATCTAGGACTTACAGCCAAATTTCCCATGCCAGAAATAATCACAAATCCACATATACATAGTAGAAAGTTTCTGAAAATACTTAATGTTGTCTAAATAAGATAGAAGTGGAAAAGAAACATCCTCCTCTGTCTCTCTGCAGCATTGGCTATAGCAAGGACACAAGAGTTGTTTAAAGTGTGTGGAGCTGTGACACTTTTACTCATGGTCCTCATATGGCCAGTCACAAACGTGTGGCAATGAATGTTTGTCCAGCTCTCAGGACAACTCAAACTCTCACTTTCTCTATCCCACAATGTTTTGCTGCCCATGCCAAAACCTCTTCTAAGGACAGAGCTTCTTCCTGACATAGAGCTTTGACAATGACTTTGGCCAAGGAGGAATGGTTATGGCCTCAATTTCACAATTTCAGGCATAGGTTGGAGTTGACCTTGCTTTTGGATAGCACCATTTTTAAGTTCTCTTTCATCTTTCTAGTTTGCTCTAAATATTGAGTAACAGTACTAGCTGAAAATATAGCACTGTCAACTGAACTGTGTCCAAAATTTGTGGTTGGTTAACAAGTAGAAAACAGATACATCATCTTAATCATCGGACTCTGTAGTCTGCAGTCACATTGTAATCACAGTTGTGTTTTTGTAATGGCCTGTGAAGTAGAAAGCAGATTTCCATCATGGCAAAGACAAGAATATATCCCACAAGAACAGCAGTCCTGCTCCTTCTGCAAGGATACATCTCCAACATCAGGGTCTTCTCTCTCAGCCTCAGAATCCATGTGGTGGACATGGGTGGAGTTCTGCAGACGCTTGTGGAGAGAACAGTGAGTTCAGCTCTGGGCTAAGCCACAGGCTTCTGCTTTTGCCTCCTACCAGCACCCACTGTGGATAAGGAGATAGCTAAATCCTTGGCACTGGCATGGGGCAGAGCCCAGTGTCCAAACTACCCTTTATGTTATATGACCTGGTCTCCACAGCTCCTATGAAAAAAATCCCCATTGGTACTTCGTTTCCAGCTAAATTTTCTATTACCTTTTGTGTATTCGTCTCTTCATTCTTTCCTGCTCAGTATTTATTTCTCTCCTTGTTTTCCTCTTTTCATTATTTACCTCTTTTATACTCAAACCCCCTCCACATATGAATGTCTATGTGCACAGATGGGATTTCTAGGACAGTCAGTATATAATTTCCCACAAACACTGTTATTTTAAAACAAACTCGATCATCTCAATCAAAGGAGCTTAAATGGAAAAAAGATTTTAGGGGCTTTTTTCCGTTTTGAAACTAGCTCTCTTTAAAGTTGGTACATCTGATGAGAAGCAGATCCAGTCCCTCCCTTTTGCCAATAACTTTATTTTTCTGATATAGACTATTAGTAGTGAGGTGTGCACATCCTTCTTATGTGGACATTTTTCAGCAAGCTTTATGCCCAGATGTCTTGTCAATTAAATTCTTGTCATTAAATAACAAGTTAAATTTAGTTAAAAATATTACACCTGCTCAGAGTCCTCTGTCTATTTTTATTTCTTTGCAATTACTTTTATGGTTTTAAACGATGTCTCTGTCTCCTCACAGTGTTTGAAAGATCTATACAGATGGAAGATGGTGACTATAAAAGGAAAGCTACTGTTAGGGTAGAGGTATTGGAAAAATAGAGGAGAAATAGCAATCCTTATTGTTCTTTTTAACAGTAGCTGATGAATTTCTACATACTGTGGTTTTTCTTAAAGTTCTGTGCTACTTAAAAAAACTTATTTCATAGCATCATTTTATTGTTATTTCCAGGAACTTTGGTTATTGCTTCCTCCTCTCATGTTCTGAAATACATAAGCACACTTTCATCAGTTGTGTGTGGCATCCTTGAGCAGGAAGATGCTAAATCTTGAGTGCTTCCTACTCCTTTTAATAAGGACTAACTTGTTGATTCCTAACTCTGGACAACTAGACAAATTTGGAGTTGTCTTTGATTGCAAACATTTTGATTTTGAGTGACATGCTGACAGAAACACATTTGCAGTAGCTGATCTGGAAGAAATGTTGGTGAAGCAGTGAGACTACTGCTGTGCTTTCAGGATGAAAACAAGGCAGCCTTACGTTATTAATGAATTTTTCAAGCTTCCACTTGTCTTAGAGACGATCTTCTAGAGATGAGCAGTTATTCTGACCACAAAATAAAGGAAAGGATACTTAGAATAAGCGTTATTTTGTAGCATGTACTTTGTGTTTTAGAAAGGTGGCTCATAAAAATCGTCAGCTTACTTAGCTGTCAGTTCAGCTGACCAACCTGACAGGAGTGCTTTCCCATGGTCCCTCTGCTTGGAGAGATACATTTCAAGCACATGATAATGTGTAACTCATAGGTGTATAAAGTCATAATAGAGCATTTCATCACATCTAAATAAGGGTAGGTGCATGCTGTCTGAACAGTTAACCATTGAAAACATCGAATACAAGACATTTGACACTAATTTTACTGGTCAAATCCTCCCCTGAAAGAAGTCTGCCCTGACAAGCCGCTCACGAGGCACCTTTTGCAGAAGGAGCCTGGCTTGATGGGTCGTCGCATAAGCTACTTGACATTTGTCCCCAGTCAGACCGGATGCCACATGAAAAATTTACTCAGGCACGGGGCTCCCAGGAATAAACATTTCTCTGGTGTTGCTCACCAGGGACTCGGCAAGGTGAGCGGAACTCCAACTTGTCACGGATGCTCTGTTCTGACAAACATAAGTAGATGCTAATGGCTAAATCGTGACAGAATAAAGTCCCACAACCATATGGCTAATTGCCACAACAATATCTTCAGTGTTATTAATCAAGTTTTCATAGTGTGCCATGATAATTGGAATAATTAGAAACAGCACAGACATTGCTTGCCTCTGCCGCACATCCTGCAGATAGGGACCTGGAACAACCACAATTGCACTTTCTCTGCAGTGTTGTTTAGTGCTTTCCTTCCCGGCAAATACTGTGGTTAATTAATGAATTAGCTGTTTGCCACCAGAGTGTTTTATTGCTAGCAGGGCTTCTTCAGGGGCACATAGGTAACTAAATGAGACCACTAAGCCCTTGTGCATCTCTGAAAAGATGCAGAATTCCCACAAGGCTGCAGCTACACAACACAAAACTTCACCAGTCAGAGGTACTTTTGTTTCACAAAAGTTGAAGCTCATATCCCTGCACTTAGAGAAAGGATAAAACAAACTGAGAATGTGCATTTTTTTGCTTAACAGATTAAATGAAAGTAAGACTCTGGATAACAGTGGTGCAATTTACTTACCAAGCAAAAGAAGTTAACTCTTATTTGCCTTACCCTGCTTCATAATGAAATTGGGCTCCAGACATATCGTCTGCCTTTGAACCAAGTTTATAAGTAAAGTGGTGATTCTAACACTGTTATTTACACTAAGCAGCTAAGTCATCATTGTGTGCTAGCTATTAGAACAGCCTCCCTCAATTCTTTCAGGAATATGACAGCAGGGAGGAAGCACTTGTGTTTCCTCAGTGCATGCATCAACCTGTAGTTGACTGGTCACTAAAACTGGCAGATTGATCATGATGACTCTTTTCACTGGATGTATGAAGGCATTTAACCAGACTAATAGATTGAAATGGACTGCTGCATGTATGGCCTCTGAACAGCTTCTTAATTTAGTTTTAGAGCATACAATAGATGTAATATTGAATTCAGTGATGATATAAATCTTCCCACCTCATTTTAAAAAGCAAATAAATTTATTTGAAGCAGAGATCCACAAAGAGATTTTGCAATACTATATATTTACTTATAAAGAGTTTTGCAGAAATAAGGTCCCAGTTCAGGTGGTAGGTAGGATTCTGTCCATTTTGGGTTTATTGCTGTTTATTTTGACTTATTTTGGGGAAAATACCAAGTGAGGTTTTGAATCTGTTTTGGTACCCTAGTATCTCTACACTTTTTTCTTACTAGTTTATTGGTAAGGGTTTTATTTATCTGTGGTAATCTAATTTTATCCATGTGCATATTCAGTGTAATTAGGAGGAATTTTCCAAATACTAAAATAAGGCTTCTGCAAAAGCTATGTTTAGTAAGAGTTTGTTGAAGTTAATAAACTTCATTACTGATGCCTGTTCGATTCTGAGTATGACTGCCAAATAACAAGATTTTTACTTTCTTAATATCAGAGTATCACAATTTCAATTTCTTCTGTTGTAAACCCAGCTGAAAGATTATCACTTTGTAAAGGCCATGTCCTTTTACTTCAGATATGTTTGACATATATTCATGCATTTTTATGAGATAAAGGAGGCGATCTGATATATAATTTAATTATCTTAAAGTTACCAGTTTACTTTCTAATTCATATTCTTGGATATATTGCCATCCTTAATTTTTACCACATGTTATGACCTGGCCCTGAAGGCAAAGGTAACTGAGTTTCCTGGTAATAGATCCCTTGGGGCGGATTAGAGTGAAACGACACTGAATGACTGCTGTTTTTAGGGGGTTTATATATATATATATAAAATGCAAGTTATATATATAATGCAGGTTTATTTTAGAACAAGTAGGTTGCAGTGGAGAGGAGGTAGGTGTGTTTTGGTTATTATCTATAGAAATTATCTTACACTTTTCATCTGTATAAAAGTATAAAGATATCACTTAAGAAAAGTGAGGAAATTTGAGGAAAAGATGGAGAAAGGATAAGAGTATATAGTGGAGTGAAGAGACATCACCACCCATGGATCCAGCATCCTCTTGGTCCAGGTGATGGTTGCAGTCTTGATTCATCAGAGGTGGGGAAATCCCACGAAACACAGAGTTCAGTGTGTTCATTACATTCAGGTTCAGGTGGGAATGCGCAGGAACCTCCCCTGGGGGAGTTTTACACTGTCTGTTCCAACACTGGGCATCGTGTGGAGTGATCTGGTGCAAGACCCCAGAAATGAGTCTGGGGGCACTCTGGGGGTCTTTGGTGGGTTATGACACCCTCTAAGCCATGACAGCTGCCTCTCACAGCAGCCTAACTGAGCCAGTTCTGCCCCACAGGAAGGGCTGGACACCTTCAGGCCCAGGTGTGAAGGTGAGTGTCCCTCCCTTCCCTGGGAGGGGAGATTTACAGCTGGCCCAGCCGTGTAAGGGAGGACACTGGCATGATAAAAGGCATTACCCCACCTCAGCAGCACTTGCCTCTCACTGGCCTTTTCCCTTACCTGGCTCAAACCCAGCTTGTTGCTAAACAAAGGTCAGTTTGTTGTGGTCATCCTCTGGTGGTGGGTGCTCACCCTCCCCACCCCTGGGCTGCTCGTATACAGACAGAATTCCCACCACACCCCCAAACCTCTCCTCCTGCCCTTCAGTCCAGGGGCGCAAACCTGGCCTCAGCAAAGCCCCTATAGCTTTTCCAAATGGGCAATTGCTTGAGCCATTAACCATCAACGTTTCAGTCTGTCTCTCACACCACCCCATGGCTCAAACACTTTGTTATTTCTCTTCTGCTGCTGCTCACTCCAAATCTTTTCTCCTGTAGTGGTGTTTTCACATAGCAGACAGAAGGAGAAAAGAAAAAGAAGAAGGATAGTACATATCATTGTCAAATACAACATGATAACCAAAATGAAAATACAACAGTAGGCATCAGGAAGATAATCATAGGGTATGATTAGGGTGCTAAAATCATGTCTTAATATTATAATGAACACAAAAATTAGAGTGAATACTCATACCTTCAACAAGGCTATCTGTGAGTAAAAAGGTCTCATGCAAAATCTCGTGCAAACACATCCTTCCACCAAGCCCATACTCTGTGGAATAAAAGTGGCATTTTGCAATGTAATATTTAGGTTCCATAAATGGTTCCCGTAAAGTTACATGGGAGCTGATATTCTATCCATGTCCTGTTTACAGTCCATGGCTGTCCTTCCTTCTGCTCTGGGATGGGGAACTCAACAACTCTCCATGCAACATTTTCTTTCATTAAGATTATTTAGTTGACTGGTTAATATATCTTAAAAATGTAGCTAGATTATCATAAATCTAAAGCCTTCTGAGGCAGAAGTGGGAAGGTTAATACGTGTTCCTTAATTTGTATGATTCCAAATACTCATAAATCCTTGTACTAACTCCCAGGCTAAATTTGGTTGAATTCACTGATTCCCATTTGATTGAGACAAAATTCTACATCCATAAGAAAAATATTACAAGTTTTTCCCACACCTTTTTTTCTGAAGAAAAACAACAAAATAAACTTCATAGAAATCAAATTAACAGTGCAAAAAAGGGTCTGTCTCATATAATTCTACTAATATTTGGTCTCCTAATAAGTTGCTTGTGACAAAAACACACACACACACAAAAAAAAAAAAAAAAAAAAAAAAAAAAAAATCAAAAATTAATAAACTGGTAATGCAAGCAGTTATAGGGGCATTTAAAAGCTTCATTGGTCCTATTCAGCTTGGTCTCTTTAGATAGCATGTTCCTTTAAAAAGAAAAGGATAAGTTTGACTTACTGCACACCAATTATTAAAAAGAGGGCATCCAGGAAAACCTAAAAATGTCTTTTTTTAGCCAGTGAATTTTTTGTTACACCAAAAAAAAAAACTGTGATGCAGAAGCAGGAGTAGAGAGGAAAAAATTACTAACATGAATTGGTAAACTGGTTGTACACTCACAGCAGACATGGTCTTGTTGGTTTGAATACAAAGTGTAGCAGTTCCATTCATGGACACAGGCAGATAGCTTCTGAAGAATTTAAAAGAAGTTAGATCTCCTGAAATTTTTAAAATGTTTTAATGGCATACCAGAAAAAAATAGTTCATTTCATTTCACATTTCACTACAGGGTAACAGAAAGATGGTTCAATTGTAGATTTCAATTTTTTTTGGACCGAAAAGACATTTTATTCAATTATAATAGGGAAGTCTCAAAGATGGATTATAAACGTTATAATATTTTATCTGTGCTTTTTTGTTTACTTTGGAGCTATTAACAAAATTATCTCTCTTCCTTTTATTTTAAAATACATGTCTTTTTTATTAAGTCTTGCCCAAGTGGATTCTACAGAAAAACTTACTAACGCTATAGAATATTCGACAATATGGAAAATTAAAATATTATAGACTCCTCTTTTAAAGAGAAATTTTACAAAAGGATCGTATCTTTTAAACCTACAGCATACAGCTTGAATCAATGGATAAAGCTATTAGCAAATTTATTTTATCATCTTAAGAACTGTGCTTTAATTGCAACACTGAGTTGTTTTTCTAATATAATTTCTCCACTTTAAAATGGAATTTAATCATTGCTGTTTAAAGATGGAAAAGTTGGGGGGGGTGGAGTTCCTAATTGCTAATAGCTGATATCAGTAGGAACTTCACTAATTTAGAAGTGCCTCTTTTGTTTCAATAGGTTTATTGCAGCAAACAGTGTTTAAAATCATTCACCTGTAATTATTTTTGTTAAAAAAAAGAAAATGTTTTTGCTACTCTGCAGTGATTTTCAAAACAAAATGCACATGCATCATCAGTATTTAGGACTGTAGGTTTTAATTGCACAGAGGCAAAGAACATTAAGAATTCAGCAGACACACTTTCAGGTTCCTGTATCTTTCTCTGACAATTGCAGATACTGGTCATTATATTTGGGGTTTACAGAGTGTGAAGATGAGATGAAGTCCCATACTCTGTGCACTTAGATGTTGTTTATCATTGGCTTCAAAGGGTTTTTTTCCAGTATAATGTAGCACTCCTTTCTCTTCATTCTGGTTTATCACCGTAATTTTATCGGGCTGATCCTTGCTCTTTAAATCCGAACATTGCCTGAGCTGTTTCAATTTAGTTGTTTTACAGAAACACAGCAATGTTCTTCAGTCTTTTTTCCTTTGAATGAAAGCACAGTTTAGCCCAGATAACTGCTAAATAAGTCATGGTGTAACAGCTAAATCCTTCATCTTGTAACATCTGTATTTTGGCCAAAGTGAAAAAACATGTGCCTTGGCTTTGATCTGTTATATTAGTTGTCAACTTGACCCATCTTTTTAAAAACTAATAACAAACACCTACGATTTCTGTCCTTTAAAAAATCAGCAGTGGCTAAAAGTATGTTGCTATTTCATTGTGCTCATTCTTCCTGTGGGTAATTCTGGAGTACAACATTTTTATCCACCCTTCACGCTAACAAATGGTTGGTAAATTGTTACAGTCCAGTAACTGTTGTATTTGCTGCAAACACAGGCTGGCAGTGTCAATGCAGTGCTTGAATAGCTGTTAATTACTAAGCCTTTATAAAGTGTTATTTATCTGAAATACCAAAATTGAAGTATTTTAACTCGTAATGGTTAAGAAGAATGAAAAAGAAACTGAACAGTGTACTTTTCTCCCACTGCAGAAAATTTCCTAAATTGCTGCATTCAGTGCAAGTCTCTGATCACTTAGAGTTATATCCACAGTATAAATTTGGACCCAGAAGTCCAGTTTCTCCCATCTGCCCTGCTGAAAAATTAGGAAATTTCTTTCTGTTTTCTAAATAGATTCAAGTTCCTAGCTCTGTTTTTGAAATTTAGTGTTGAAGAAAAGCCAGTTGCTGATCACTCCATATGATTTTTTTGTTTCATGTGCCTGGAAGTGGTTTCCAGAATTAGCTGCTTCACCATCTTTCCAGAGATAAAGGTGAGGCTGGCAGCCCTGTAGTTCCTTGGGTCCTTCTTAACCTTTTTGAGAATAGAAGTGACAATTGTTTGGTTTTTTTCTTTAAATGCATTTGTGCAAGTGAGTATATTAGAATTGGTCTGGCTCAAAACTGCAGTAAGTGCTTTTGCAGAGAAGGGTAAATCGCAGTAAGAAGGAAAGGTAATTATTAGGAATTCATTTTTTGGAAAAAAATATCCTTCATTAATAAGGAAATGCATAGAGCTTTCCCAAAACACAAAGAATTTTTCTTAATGCAAAATTGAGTAATCTTTGCCAACAATCTTAAAGAAATTAAATGGGAAAGGAAATAATCCACAAAAGAACTAGATGTTTGTGTCACTTTTTAGTAAGAATCAAATTCAAGGTATTTCTTTCAAAGAGATATGCTAGTCTGTGTTTGATAAGGTAATTAATATAAAAAAGTTCAGGATATGTACAGCAGTAGGAAGTGTCAATAGAGCATATCAAAACCTTTTTCCCAAGTGAAAGGAAGGCAACAAAGTAAACTATGTACAGTATTCTTGTTCATCACTTAGCCAGAATTTGAGTAGATTTATATTAATAAATGAGTGTTTATTTTCATTAATCTTTAATTTTAAATGCTTCTTTTCTGACAGGAAAACTTACAGTAGATCTGAAACACATGTAATCCGTAATGCAAATGTGTAGTTTCTTTTTTATTTTAATTGTTATCAAACACTGTAATTTTTATCTTTGCATTAAGATCCTGGTGTCTAAGCTGTGGAACAGAAAGCTTAGTATGGATATCATACTTTTTCAAGTTGAGGGGTTTTTAATATAACTTTGTTAAAGTTCAAACTGTACAGATGTGACCACAAGCCAAACAGAATTTGAAAAAGAAAAGGGAAACCAAATAACAAAATAACTTGGACTGTGTATCCACCCAGCAGTAGGGCCGTGATTCCTGTATTTGGTGCGGTGATCCCCCAAATCTTCATGCAGCCAGTACAGGAGAGGCTGGGTGAAATGAACAGCCTTGATGGGAGTCCAGGACAGGGCAATCCCACCCAGATCACGGGGAAATTAAAACATATATGTCATCCTCTAGCAGTATAGTACTCCACATACAAGTCTGAAATTACTTAAATGGATAAGGCAGACGTACATAAGTATATGAGTCTTTTTTTATACTCACTATTATCTCTAAATCTAAGGAGAAGCTGAGTGATGTGTTAGATGCTGGCACATACTTTCTCCTTCCTTATCACACACACTTTTTTACAATCAGCATACACTGCTGGAGACAATGTGGTAGAAATCTATAATATTTAAATGTTTTACAGCCTGAGGAAAATCTGATCATCTTGTCTGCCTTCTCAAATGACAAAGGCCACATAATTTTATCTAATAAATCCAGAATTAACATTTGAATTTATGGTTGAAGTAAACACATCTTCTAGCAAGATGTCTGTTTTCATTCCCTTCACAAGTTAAGTAGATTAAGGCAAAAAATGGAGCATATGCTGTAACAATATCACACTGTACATCATTTATGGGTAGTGTGCATATGAGGGTATGCCGTGTGTAAAATTCTCAGTGTTTAAATTGAACACATTAGAAGTCTCTGTAAATCCCTGAAAGTCTGGTGAGCTTCCCACATAACTTCTTATACCATTTTTTTTTTTTTTGCTTTTCAGCAAAATGTAGGGATTTCACAGGCTTCTTTCTGTTCTGACAAAATATTGGATTTTAATAAGGTTTTGTTTATCTTAGAAATGCCATTTTGTTAATTGTGACACTTAGCTGTTTTGCCTTTCTTATCATCTCTGGTCATTAAGAGTTCCTCATGCACCATAAGCTGTACTGCCCTTCCATAAAAGCCTTAGAAGAGTAGCTGAAAGAACAAGTTAGGATTATACTTCAGGCATGTTTCCTTCTCTGTCCTGTATGATTTGAAGGTTTTATTAATCTCTTTAGGACATTTGGAACAAAAACCTGGAACAAATAAAGGCATGGTGGTTTTAATAAAAATGAGATTTATTAAGGAAGGAGATGGAGCACTGGAGAAATGGTCTGTGTAACAGGTCTGGAATGCTGCTAAGGCTTGTCTTGATTGGTCTCCTTCGTGTCACTAAAAGAAAGTGAACTGCCATGAACATCCACTGATTGAAATTACCTGTCTCCCTTCTGCCTCCTGCAACTACCAAATCTGTGAGAGTTTCTGGAATCAGATGTCTTCCTTTAAGGTTGCTTTTGCTGTGTTTTTCCTTCTCATCCCTGCAAGTGTTGATGGGCGCTGCCATAGGAGCATGTAGCCCCCATGTTTCCCCATGCTACCTCTGCAGGAGGTAACTCAGCCTACCTCATCTGCAGCCCACCCACATCCATAGGTTAGAAACACAGCCTGAAATCCTCATGTAGCCACCAGGTCTGCCCAGAGTAATGCTTTCTGGTGGTATTGAACTATTGAAGTCTTCATCTTCTGTATAATTTTAAGTTCTTTAGAAGGTGGTATACAAATGTCGCTCCTCATCCTTTTTCCATATCTTATTTTTGAACAAGCAGATCACAGCGCAAGTCTGTCTACCCTTTCTCCTAAATTATTGACCATGACTTTACATAGTAAATTGCACTGGCTACAAATGTTTGCTTGAACATAATTCATGACAGAGTTTAAAGAGACAGAGCTTACATATCATTTTCTCAGTTAGTAAACAACTGATGTTAATTTTGGCATTTCTCTGCTTCCGAGTGCTTAGTTTTGATAAGATGGTGTTCTTTTCAATACTTACAGTCCATTTAAATAATTTTCTTATTAAAAAAAAATAAAAAGGCAGGAAAACTTGCACTGAAAATGAAATTACATCCTGTAAAATCCTACTGGACCTCCTTTCTCTGAAAGACCTTGACTAGTCTTGTAAGCATTGGAAACCAGAGCAACAGCATCCTCTGCCACCACATCCCCCACATGACAGTAGCCGTTGCAGGGGATGATACACCCTTCTACCATTATTTCTACCATTTTCCATGCAAGGAGAATAGTGTAGCTGGGATGAAGCACAGGGTGACAGATGCATTCTTGGGCTGGTGGCAAGAGTTAGGGAGAAACAGAACATGCTCTGTGGAAATCTTCACTCTGCTGTGTTTAGGTCAAACAAGGAATTACCAAATTTGGGCTTCTCTGTTTTTTGTATGCACAGTAAAAAGGAAGATACCAGAGACCTCGTTGTTTTGATTCTAGACCTTAGTGAAATGCTTGCGGAAAAAAAACTAAGTTAAGCACAAGCAGAATTTTTTTAGCCTTTTTCTAATGAATAGTATCAATGAATGAAAAAGAAAATCAAGCCTTGAGCAGATGCTTGGAGTGGAAATTGTACTGAAAACTGAGTTTAGCAAATGTATAAATGACTGAAAACATGCTCCTAACAATAGACTTTTTTAGGCACCTTGTTGTCAACTTGTAAGTCCTAGATCAAGTCATTTAGCACCAGAGTGATGCTTTCCCTTTTCTTGTAGTTAGATTTTTTCTTATTCTTTCTGATTTCATTGTGTTGTTTTGGCCTCATAAACATTCCTAAACTGTTTGTTTTGCCTCATTTGTAAACAAGTCTTGGGCTTATTTAATTTTTTTAAAAAGAATTCTCTGCCTCACAAGAAGACTGAGAAGCAACTAAATATATGGAACACATAACATAAGTTTAAATTTTGATGGTTGGGGAATTGTCCTGTAAATTTCTGTCAAGATGGTTGTGGTGTTAGTTAAAACTGGTAAATCTGGATCATTGCCTTCTTTAATGGCTTTACTAGTGCAGAGTTTTCTCCTGCTTTCCCCATGTTGTAAGGTCATTAATGAACCATTATCTATTGCTAGTAATTACTGATCTCTTGAGAATATTGGTTTAATTATATAGGAATCGTAAGTGGAAGATACAGTTACATATTCTACAATATAAGTAGTAGTACCTTGGTGTATTATGGCTTTAAAGAATCTGGGGTTTTTTTTGTAGATTTTAATTGCTAAATGTGCCTGGTAAAATATGAATTATTGTATTACTACACGTGATAAAAGGTATACTATTGTGAATTTCACAGTCTGCAGGTGTAACAGATGTAAGGCAAGATTAACAGGACAGAACAATAATTAAAACACAGACAGCCATCTCAACAAAAAAAAAAGGGGGGGAGAAACAAAAAGAAAAGGTTTATCATGTGCAAGGCAATTATTAAGGGTGTCTTAAATTCTCTGCAAGTACTGCTAAAAGCAATAAAAATGTGTTAGTTTGAAAGACAGCTTTTCAGTGTGGACACTTAGTTAAGGAATTAAGATCTTTTTTTTATGAATATAAAAGCTGAGTGAAGTCCTGCCATATGGCAGCATGGTTCATAGGCAATAGGGCCTTCGGTTTATAGATGCTGTGAGCTAAATGTTGCTAAAAAATAAGAGAGCAGTTAGTATATATGCATTTACAACAGTATGAATTGCTCACTCCCTTTAAGACAGGAAGGTTCAAATAATTAATGGCAATATTATGGTTGCAAAAGGAAGTCCAGTTGTTCTTCAGCAGTCTACATCTGTGAAACATGATACCTCTGGGGAATGAGATTTAATTTTCCCAGGAGAAAATATAAAAGCAGGAGAAAAAAAAGGATTGACTTCTGCTTGAGCAGAATAAACCTGCATCTACAAACGATTAACACTGCATAATGAAGTAGTAAAGAAGCAAAAGAGATTTCTAATAAAGGACTAATAACAAATCCCATTACACCATGGTGTATTTTTTTCTCTTAAAGTGTATTAGACTCTTAGCAAGGCTTTTGAATGGGACTTGGGAAGTTGCAAGCAAAGTCAGCTCAAACACTTCAAGCTTTGCTGAGATTTCTTGCCTAACAGTTTGTATAACTCGAAAGTTGTGGTTTTACAGGTGGGAGGAGTTGCTAATGCAGGTAATGGGCTTCATACAGAGTTTGGGTAATGTTTGTGTCACCACAGGGTAATAGTCTCCTGTAGGCTGGGCTCTGCAGGGTAATGTGCCACTATGGCAAAACCCCTTAGGTAGAATAGACATAGTATAAAATGCACTAGCTAAGCCTGCTTTTGTGCAACCATTCTGATTTCTTTTTCTGAGGTCTCAAAGTCCGTGTAGGATAAGGGTTTGATCAGAGAGGGAAATACAGAGTTTTTGTTTTGTTGTAGCTAATACTGGGACATTTGTAATTACTGTAGTAACATAAAAAGTTACAAGACCTTAGAACATACATGTTTGATATAAGAATGAGATGATGCTGTCTTTTGAAATCATGTATTTTCACTTTTAAACATATCTTGCAAGGAAAAGATTCTATGTATTGGTCTCTAAATCTGTACGTGGATATTTTCGTGGATTGTACATATAGTTCCAGTAGTATGGGTAATAAAAGTTTAGTGAGCAAAACCTTCACTCACAGCAGTCCCTTTGAATTTCTTTTATAAGAGACTGTCTTTTTGTACAGATTGTTACTATCTTCAAAGCTTGTGTTAGACTGGCATTCTGGAATTAATTTGTCCAGTATTTTCTTTATACTGGAATAAGAAAAAAAAACAAAAACAAAACCCCGGATGCCTTAAACCAACAATGAGTTCTGGAACAAAAGTGGTTAAACATGAATTCTTACAAGTGAAACTAATCTTGAACAAGAAATTTCTAGTTGCCGTTTTAGAAATTTTTGTGAGTTTTAAAGAATGACTTAATTTGCTTAGCAGAAATTTGCAATCAATCTTTTCTTGCCACTGAATAAACAGATTCCACATGCGTAGCTATTTGCATATCCCAGCTAAAAATGTAATTCATTATTTTTAAGTCCATTTCGTAATAACTATTTCAGGATTAATGTTACTAACTATTCTTTAGCTCATTCAAATGTGACCTTAGATAATCCTACCTAAAAAGATACAAAGCTAGTGGGTCTGTTCTGGAATAGGGAAGAGAAGTGCCTTTCCTGAGGTCAGCCAGTAAGTCAGTGTTGTAAGAGTCAGAACTAGAAATGAGAAATCTTGAGAAACAGTTTTCTTCTACTGCGTCTCAAGCTTCCAGCCTCCAGCAAATATTGCATTTAATGTGACAAATTTTGACGTTTTGCTAGGTATGGAAACAGTGCAGAGATGAACAGGAATTTACAGTATTGCCTACATGCAGATTATCACTAAATCTGGTAAAGATTTAAATTAGATTAAATGAAAATAGCATCCATAGCATATTTTACATGGAACTGCAAACACTGTCACCCATAACAGGGAGAAAGCCCCTTCACAGTAATTGTGACCCCTGGTCCATTTTAGTTGCTGTTTGGCATCTGCTTCTGAACTGGCTTTTGCTTGACTGGGCTTTTCAGGGCTTCTCATAAACCACTGGCTTCACCCCCCTGTTTTTGCTGTCCAGGCCGTTCTTGCATAACATTTTTTCCCGTTCATCTCAGGTCACTATCACATTAAATGCTCAAAAATGTGGTATGTGGGGTTGATGTATTTTGTCCTTTGAGGGTCACCCACATAATAATATAGTCAGTGAAGCTTTTACAGTCTCTAGTGTATAATTTCTTTGATGTAGATGCAGTAACATTTCCACAAGTACAATTGGTTAAGTCGTTATCACAGATCTCAATGCTTTGCAAAATTTTCTGGTAAAATGTTTAGGACTGTAGTTGATCCTGGGATACTGACTTTACCATACTTGGTAAAATGGAGAAGTGCAAATCATAACTTTTCCCTTTTATTTCAGGCGATGGGTAAGGCTCCTGTTTGGACGTGAATTCCCTCTTCAGGATCTTCTGGTTGTCTGGGATGCTCTATTTGCTGACAGTATCACCCTGAATTTAGTTGACTACATTTTTGTAGCCATGTTGTTGTATATCAGAGATGCCTGTAAGTATCAGCTATCTTACAATTTATTTTTTTTAAAGAATGCATACGTAGTCTTTGAAGAAAAAAAGACCTTAAAAATGCTAAATTTCATTGTGACTTTTTTTAACATATTGAAAATAGTTTCAAATACTAGGAGAGGAGCTATTTATTGGCCTGCTGCATTTATGAAACAAATTGTATCTTGGAGTTAAATGCAGTTTTGTTTTGTGAGTAGTTCTGTGTTTTCACATGGAGTTGTAGATTTTATGTGCTCTGATACAGGCAAGTATAGAGCTCCACCTTCTGACCAAGCTCGTGAATTGAGTAGAGCTTCGCTGTGACACTTGAAATATTTTTATGCAGTTCCCCTGTGAGAAAGAAGAAAAGGCACAAGACAGTGACTCACAATTTTTGAAGAGATATCTTGAATAAAACACAAAGATGAGTAGCAATTACTGAATATGTTTATTCTGTGCAAGAGCGGTATCTTAAAAAAATTATCATTTATTTTATTCTGGTTCAGTGCACCTGAAATTTGTGCACAGGTGAATTCTTAAAATTTAGTGATAACAAATAATATTAAGTTGGGACAAACAAGCAATCAAGAAAATTTTGTTAGCTTATATAATTACAAATGGGAGGAGAAAGATACATAATGATAAATGAGGCATTTATTTCTGTCCTATCAGATTCTGCAAAAAATTCTGTATGCAACTGATGCAGCAAAGTATGCATTTCACAGCAAGATGTATGGCTGTCATTAAGTATATAAATTCTATAGCAAGTTATTCAGAGTTAAGTATATACCATCTGTAAGCTTTAGGTTATAACAAGGTCACATATTTGACACAATTTTGTATTCTAGGACTTAGGAAGTTTTCAACATCTGTGGTTCCTATTTTAGGGCCCAGTCTTGAAAATATAATGTGGTACTTTACACGTACATGTTGTTCCAATGCCTGCCTTCATGTGTTTTTTAATTACTTTTTAATAAACATGCAGAATATAGAGCCACCCTTCATTCCTCTCAAAAAACTGGACATTTAATTCTGGTCAGAGGTTTCAAAATCAATGCTGATGTTTCAGGATGATCTGATTCCAGGTCAATATGTTTTGCAGTCTAAATCTTTACTGCTTATATGCAGTAAACTGAAGTAATTTAAATTTTTTGGTAGAGATAGCCTTTGAAGAGGCATGTAAGAATGTTTCTTAGCATCAGTGTTTTATTTTATGTCATTGCTTACCTTTATAAAAAAAGCACATTAGAACTGTGCTTCTAAGAAGCCTCTCTCTTCTTGGGGAGGGAAAGTTGTTCTGGCTTTGTTTGCTTTTGATTTGTGTTACTGAAGTAAAAGTATCAGTATGAGTTAACTAAAATGTGAGCTGAAAATGTGTTCCTGAAAATGTGAGGCTTTTGTATGGAATCAGTCTCCCTCTTTTCTCTGAACTTCCCAGGCTTAGTAAATAGAGTAGTAAATAGCTTTGCAGTGTAGTATGTTTACCCAAATGAGAGGCAGTCATCTCATCAGGACAGCTAACACTTCATATTTTGACTGTTTCTGTAATAAGAAACTTCTTCTACGACTGGACCTAGTTAGTTACTCTAATCATAATAGAATGGGGAAGCAAAATAAGTCATAAATACTGTAAAGTTGAATCTATTTTTCCAAAATCATGCTCAAGTCATAACAATTTCCACAGTTCTTGATTACATAAAAAATCTTTTGTTATATAGCTGTAAAAGAAAGTTTTCCTCATTGCTGATAATATTTGAGCTTTGAACAGAGTTCAAAGTTGTAGTAATTTTAAAAACATTTTCACATAAAGTAAGTTTATAAAAGCTTCTCTTTATTTGGTGAAAGCAAACATAAGCTCAAAGCATCCAATGGTGATAATCATCTTTAATTTAAATAAACCATCGGGAAATTTTTAGTTCAGAAACTTCGAAACAATAAGAACAATAATAAAGCTCCTATGATATTATGTAATAAAAATGTCAAATATAAGCAATTATAATAATACAGTACTCAAAGCATTTGAAAGTTTAGAAATTGTGCTGATTCTTCTATAACAGCACATTTGGGGATGGGTGAAAGTTGCTGGTTTGAGAGTTGATGAATTTTTTTTCTGTGCTCTATTATGATGTTCTCAGGGAGATGATTTTAAGAAACTATTATTTCTGCTATGTTTCTCATTTTTATTTTGGTTTTGAAATCCTCTGTTACTCAAACAATATATTATGCAAGGAGAAGGGAACATTTAGATTATCAGATTTTTGCTTATATATTTTAGAGATTACAGATACATAATCATGTACACAGCCATTCTGTAAACTGCTCTGTTCAGTTTTACATCTGTATCCAAGCAGATCTTTGTGGAGTGATAATCTTCACATGCCAAGGGTAGGGTCATGTACCAATGTGTAGCTGTTATGTCTTAATAAATTATTTCCTGTGTTTCTTTGGAAAAATTCTTGAAAAGCTTTTTTTTTTTTTTTTAACTCTATCAGAAGCATAAATATTTGCTTCTGTTTCACTGGTGTGAATATACATGCAGTTGTTGATGAAATCAAAATGGAGGGAAGGATGTGATGCAAAACTAGATGTATTTTATCTACTTCCTTCCAAGGAGGATAAAAATGAACAAACCTGGAAGACCTGTCTATATTTTGTATACTAAATTAATGCCATTGTTGCACCTTGAGCCAACTTTGACTGATCTGTATTAAAATAAGTGTATTTTTATCTTGTATCCACTTGAGGAATAGGTATGGCCATTAGTTTTTCATCTCTAAAAGCACTGTGAATATTTTGAGATAAATAAAGGAGCCATAGCTACTGCTTAGAGGAACTGATTAGTTATTTTTGTTATAGTGCAAGATGTTCATTTGTCTATGTTTAACTCAGTTTAGGGGCTACTAAGGAGAATGTGGCCTTGTGTAAAGCAGCAGGAGGGAGTAATCCCACCCTTCCAGGGTTATGAACTAATCTGGGTACAGGATCAGTGACATCAAATATTAAACTTTTAAGAAATTAAATGTATCATAAATTTTGGACTTCGTTGAGAAGATTACTGTGAATTTTCAACTTTTCCATCACAGTACTGCTGTTTGCATCCCAGGGTAGTTATTGGGCCAACAGAGAAAGGTCAGTCTCTTCTACAGCCGAAGGGAGAAAGCAATTTGTTGTTCCTCTGGGCACTGAGTTACAATATTAATAAAAGAACAGTGAGATTGTTTTCTCTATGGAGGAGTCTCTCTCTTCCTTTCCTTAGAAATGCCAGTAGCATTCTTCTTTGGGGAAGAGAGAACTTGTGGTTCACAGTAGAAGTTGGATCCAGATGTGACCCTCACTAAGCCAATGGGAGCAGGAAAAGCACAGCTGAGAACGGCCAAGCTTTCTATAAGGCAGCTGGACACACCAGCTACTGCTAAGACTGGATATCTGTATTTCACAGAATCTCCTTCCAGAAGCTTCATCCTACTGATGATACTTAGAAATCCATTTAACACCAATAGGCATATTAAGTTTTGGTTTACTGCTGCTTATCTGTAATTTTTAAGAAAACTCCCCCTCTGTTGTATAATATTATGCATTTGGTCCTGAAGAGACAAGAATCATAGAATGGTTGGGTTGGAAGGGACCTTCAAGGATCATCTAGACCAATCCCTTGGCATTGGCCGAGACATATTCCACCAGACCAGGTTGCTCAAAGTCCCATCCAACCTGATCTGGAACACTTCCAGGGGTATCCACAACATCTCTGGGCAACCTGGGCCAGTGATTCACCACCCTCAGAGTAAAGAATTTCTTCCTTATTTCCAATCTAAATCTACCCTCTCTCAGTTTAATTATGCGGGGGAAACCCTGAAGATAAAAAAATGCATATATAAAAGTTAGCATGTCTTCTCTTTAAAGTGCTGGAATTTTTTTTAACTTTCTGGATAATAATGGGGCTTTGTCAGGGGTAAGTATGAACCATTAAAATAAATTCGGTTTTTTTAATATTTAGTTTTCTCTATATCTGTGAGACAGCAAATAACTCTTCCAGGAAAATAAAGAAAATATATTTTTAATCCATTTTACATTGCAGAATAGAACACGACTTATTTGTTCAAAAGAGAAACACATTGGTGTTACTGTCTATCATTTATAAAACTATTTAGCATTTAATATCAATATTCACTGTTTTTATTTGCTGTGGTAGAAAGGAATCGTGATCACAACTGCAGTTCAGTATCTTAAATTTGATTTACATATGAGAGTTTGATTGGGTATGTTCTGTGTGGTGCTTGTATTATACTCTGAAAGAACTCTGACGGAGGCCATTGTATTATGTTCATTATGCCAGCTTTGTGACTTCAAGAAGAAAAAGCAGGTACCTGAATATGAGCAAGAAAAACAAAGGGTAGGAAAAAGAACAGGCAGAACAGATAAAGAATGAGTAGGATAAGTGAGTGCTTTACAAATGAAAGCAGATGTATGAAATTACAAGCTGTCGGATCAGCAACGGAAATGAAGATGATAAAGTGGTTCCTTACACAGATTATAATTACTCATTTTGCCCAGTCCTGCATCTTTTCCCCATAATCCTCTTGTTGAGGGAGGTAAGGTGCAGGAGGATATGAGGCTTATTCACATGAAAGAAAAAAAGTAAACCATTTAAATTTCTCTGTAAAATTGCCCTTTATTTTGCCTTTTCTTGATTCAAAATAATTTTGTATTTGCAATTTCCCAATTAATTAAAGGAATTTCTTACTTCAGCTAAAGTTCTCAGAATAGTAAAGTTTGTTAGAAATTTATTTACAATTACTATTGTTGGAGGCTGTCTTTATGTTGCAGAGTGGAGGCATCATTAACAGGCATTGCTTTGACAGCTGTGGCAGATGGATTGCCTGGATTTAGATGGTGCAAAAGAAATGAAGTAGTTTACATAGACCTGCTTGAAAAGATGTCTTTAATAATTGCACTCATAATTAGATTGATTTGGGAAGGAAAGAAAAAAAAACAGAAGATGGCAACAACAAGCAAAAAGCCATAGAATATTCTTACACAGATTCAGATAAAATCAAACAGATTAGAAAAAAAATATAAAATTCAGCAAAGCATGTTGAAAATTTTCTGAATAGGTGAAAAAATCTAAGCAAGTTAATGGTGTACTATATTTTTTAGTATTTATGAAATTAAAATCTAGTCTTTTCCCTTTCTCATGAATATTTTGTGAATTTTCTGATTTAAAAGAAAGCAAGGAGTTGAATAATTTTATGTATGCATAGGTATTCGAGTGTGTGTATGTATGTAAACATGTATTTAAAAACTACATAAATACATTTCAGCAAAAATTCATCAGAGTGGGGCAAACATCATAAAGCCATAAATGCAAATTATCACATTTAAATTTAGATGTCTGAAAAGTCCATGTCTGTTTTGCAGTATAAGACTGGTTCTTCAAGCTCTGCTGATGATATTGCCCTGAGCTCCACCGACTGGGGCAGGCTTTAGGGGCACAGCTATGGGGGTCTGAACTGAGGCATCTGAATCTGGAGCTAACATAAGTGTCTGTGGCATAAAGTTGTAGTTTTAGAACTCTCCTTAATTATACTGGACCAAGTGTAGTCACGAGGCTTGATTATGTATATCTCCTATTACTTTGAGCATTGCTAGAGTTCTGAGAGACCATGTGGGAAATGAGACCCAAATCTGAACTGCAGTGAATTTACTGGTAAAAGTAATGTTTTGGAATATCAAAGTAAGACAGTAATATTTTCTCTTTTTCTCTCTTTTTTTATTTTCATTTTAATTCTAGTGATTTCAAGTAATTATCAGACCTGTTTGGGACTTCTTATGCATTATCCACCTATTGGAGATGTTCACTCCCTTATCCTAAGAGCACTTTTTCTCCGAGATCCAAAGGTGAGATGCTTGCTATGTTAATACAGGAAATAAATCACTGTAAAAAAATGTTCTAAATGCTATGAAGTTAATAACAACCTACATTTTGGAAACTAAATGGTAGTTTCAGGTTTCTTCTTGCCTGACAAAAGAGCTGAAGGAAAGATTTGGAAACAGAGTAGAAACAATTTCCTTTACTCTTTAAAGGATACTTTAAAGGACACTCTGAATTATCTGAATTCGTATTATTACTATTATTATTATTATTATTATTAATTATTATTATTATTATTATTATTCGGTTATTATAACCGAAGTTATCTGGGAGCTCTGGTAACTGCAGATCTGCTATTTAGAATAACTTTCTTTGGTATTCAGCACAGACATCTTTTAGGATAAAGTATACTTTTCAGGGAAACAGTAATGTTACTATTTAAAACCTAGTAAGCTGTATAGAAAGCATCATGCAATTTCATCTAAAAGACTTTTTTCATGGGATTTCTGGGATTAATCACTGTTAATCCTTAAAGCACTACCCCTGCCCAATATATAATGTTTATGTGATGGTTTTTGATGAAAAACAAGAGTTTTATGTTACAACCTGTAAAGATTCACATATATAAAATATATAAATTCATAAATTTTATGTCACATATTGCTAGCATGAAGTTTCTGATGTAGTCATCTATTTAAAAAAAAAAAAAAAAAGAAAACCTCTTCATGTTTTAGAATGGCATGTGTATATGTGTGGGTATAATATACAGGAGACACTCACTGTATAGTGGATAAAGTGCTTGAGATGAAGCTGTACACAGTAATCTTTGCTTACCCAGATCTCTGGCAGATAGCAGAATTTATGCTGCTCATTTTGAACTGTCTTTGTACATGTCCCATTAGTAGGTTGCCAGTGTAAAGTCTGATTTCCGTCACCTTCTTGATTCACATCTTTGAAAGAAAAAATTCATCACTTCTGCACTCTGACTGCCTTCTGCAAAATTGCACTCAGTACCAGTGTTTACACTTTTATGGATTAAGAAAAAAATTGTCTCTTTGTTTTTCTGTATCAGTTTTTTGCAGAAATCTGCATCCTTATAGCTGGGTTTTTTTTTCATTCCTCTCAGGCACAAAGATTTCTTTCATGATGAGAAGTAAAGTGTATCATCTTTTCAGTGTGTAAGAAAGTTTCTAACGTTAGATCTCAGGAATCTTTCTTAAGATTTTGGCAGCAGTCTGTGAAATCAAACTGCCCAGCATTTATTTATGTACTTTCATAGCAAAACAAGATAGAAATATTTTTTAGAAGAAAGATACAAAGGGAGGAAAATTTTGCTCATTTATCCATCTGAATTCAGTATGTAATCTGTCATTTATTGAAGAGATGCGTTAAACAATAAAGGGATTACTAATTATTCAGCTGTCCTCTGAAACATGCTAAGCAGCATACAGGATATCCTATCAGCTGAAGGAGGCAAAAATTAACCACCAACTTCCCACAAAGAGGCTTAATCACTGTTCCACTCCTTATGCTCTTGTCTGCAACAGAATGAAGTTGTCAGGCTCATAAGGCCTTGGTGTCCTATTAATTAACATTCTCAGGTGGGCCTTGAGCACCTTTCAGATAAATACCGC
This sequence comes from Sitta carolinensis, assembly GCA_032173965.1. Taxonomy (NCBI): domain Eukaryota; kingdom Metazoa; phylum Chordata; class Aves; order Passeriformes; family Sittidae; genus Sitta; species Sitta carolinensis. Next base: position 36,131,786 of record CM063284.1, on the reverse strand, counting down.
ATGTAGTTCTACCATGTCTTTCTTGTAGTTCTCCCTTTGCTCAGGTGAATTAGTACTTGAAACTCTTTGATGCAAAGAGTGGTAGTTGCTTTGTCAATTTAAATATGATTAAATGCTATTGTTTCTCATTTCTGAGCTGTACTTTTCTGCCTGGGAAATACTCTGAAGGTTGAGAAGTTCTGATTTCCAGAGAATGAAGAGCTTAAGGGACTTGCAGCCATCGCTAATTTTACACCAGGTCTTTGTGTTGAGGCTGCATAAAGAGATCAGGACTTCTTACAGTAAGGAAGTAAAACTGTTCTAAAGTATCATTCTAAAACTAAAGAATTGCTCCTGATCTGAGAAATAAATGTATTTTCAAGGCTATGACTTGAGTACCTTTTTCTTACCTTTTTCTAAGTGTGACTTTATGTTTCACTTAGGTGTCTGTAAGCATATGTTTGTTCAGTCACTTTTTTCCATATATCTGAAATAGAAGTCTTGGTGTTCTGTAAGACCTATACACGAACATTTCCAAGTCTGTCAAAATTTTTCATGAAAAGGAATGAAAGGAAAGACTCAGCAAGTCATCATGGGTGCTGCATGAGTCTAAAGTCAGTGCACAGATTATATACAAAAACAGGTGGGAAAATTATACTTTTTTTTTTAGTTGTGTAGAAATAATTCAGTTTGCCCTTACTCCCTATGCATATAAAAGGAGATTGGAAGAAATGACAAAGATATTTTAGTATGTAGTGCAACTTGAAGTGGTGATTAACAAATTCAATGCTTATTTATTTTTCTTCCTTCTCTAATGTTTTCCTGTGCATTTCTCCATCACAAGCTTCTGGTTTCTAATAGGAAATTACATTTGGTTCAGTGCAATTTTATCTCTCCTTATCCAGGGCTGAGTTTTTCTGCATAGTTTGCTTTGTTTTCAGTATGTGAAATCAGAGAATTCTTCTCTGGAACTGTTGCATGGTCCAGTGACTTATTTCATTATTTGTTGAACATACCAAGAATGTTTAGTGTTCTTCCAAATATTTGAGAGGCTTGCCCTCTGCTCCTTGGAGCTTTAAATCTCAGCTGAACAAGAAATGCAGTTTAGAAGTCATGGCCATTTGCAAACAGGAACCTCGCAGGGTTTGCTAATATATATGTTGTCTTCCATATTATTTTTGCAGCTAGGAAAATACCAAGTCATCTTACAGAGGGGAGGTCGTGGGGTATTTAGACTAGAGAAGGTTGAAGGTAGGTGGATAAAACTGAAATGTTCTTAAGGAGCAATCTTGTCATAAATGGTGACGTTGTTTTCAGATGTTAAACCCGATACAGCTTTTCCATCTGTAATTTCCAGTTCTGGAGATGACCTGGGTTTGTATATCTAAAAACATCTATTATTTTTTCTCTTTCCTTGCTCTGACATAACAGGAATTTCCTTCTTACTTTTTGTCATGTAGTCTCTCAGGAGAGCTAAACTTCAGCTTGATGAACCTGTCGCATTTTGTTTGCCTCTTTTCACTGCAGTCATCACCAGGAGAGCAACCTAAATGTCAGAAGAAAGCTGTACTTAAAAGATGGCTGGCATTTTTTTCTTAAAGATGGACAAGTTCAATTTCCTGACCATTTGTGAAATCAAACCTTACCAGAAGCCTTAGCATTATCCAGTATTAACAATAATATGAAAAGGAATTAGTACTTGCCATTAACTGGATGCTTTCAGCAGCTCTCCTGTTCACTTTGTGAACCCCAGTTGGCAGTTGAGATGAGAGAACATTTTAGATATCCCTTTTTTTTAGATAGTTATATCCCTGATATTTTTCAATGCCACGGAAGAGAACTACACATCTCTGTAAATGCTGAAAACAAGTTAATGCACCTGTCGCTGAGGGGGGGCCTGAGAGGTACTAATTTTACAGGCATGAGTATGGATCAATGCAGAATAATTGAATTTCAGCCTTTTCTGCATTTGGCTAGCTCCACTTCTTACGAAAATGTGGAATGAAAAGCTCAAATCAGTGTTGTTGTCTTTGCATAGGGTGATAAAGTTAACCTGCTTAGCAGAGTATTTGTTTCACATTTCTAATCTTTGAACAGATAATTGCGTCAATTATTTATATTAAAGCAACTTCTATGCACTTACAGTCCTTCTGAATATAAAAGCAGAGCTTATGGAAGAATGGGCTATTAAAATTGTGTATATGTGAAATGAAAAAATAAGGTAGGGTTCTTTTATGTATATCCAAAAACATTTACTGAAGGTGTGTGTCTGCATATTTAATACACCATGAGTGGCTCATTTTCTTCAGTTTTTTTCCTTATCAAAACCATTGAGCACTGTTAATTTTCACAGCAAAGGCAGCAAAATTAAGAAGTAGAGATATGGAGATAGGGCATTGGAAAGATATAAAGTGATTAAAAAACATAGTTCTAACTAAAGTTGTTCAAATAAAAAAAAATTTAAAAACCCAATTAGAAACAAAAGTCATAGAAAATGTGAACATATTGTGTTCCTTAAATAACCAGATGTTCTTTCCTTCCTGAAGGCAAGCCAGGGCTAGGAATAAAAGGTTTAAAACTATTGTTTTAAGTTAACTGTGAATTTTGAAAATCTGTTTTCACCCTTTAGCAAATAAAATTCTAATACAGCAACATAAGCAAAGTAATTTTCATCTTTGGGTGTTCTTATTTGTATGTTTTTTCTATGTTGAAGTGTTAACCTTATCACAATGACTTATTAGAAAACTAAAGCACTACATAGAATATTACAGTTTTACACTGCATACTAAGAACCTGACAACTATCCTTTGTCTGAAAGCTTACTGTATGTATTCTTAATTTTTCTATAAAGTAAGTTTGCTTTCAGATCTTTTAGCATGGTGAGTTGTCCCATTTATTGAGCAAGCTATTTAAGAGCTTAATTCAGTGGAGACGTCTTTTATCGTAAGCTATCAATTAAAAAAAAAATAGAAAAAAGGATGTGCTTGGTTGATGGAAATTAATTTGTTACTTATGCTAATATATTACAGCTACTGCTGCTGCTATTTTCTCAACACTGTATTTTAGCTATTTGCTGACATTGAAAGTAGCTATATAATAATATTAAATTCTAGATAAATCCATGGAAAAGCATACATGACATTTCAAAGAAGTCGTATTAGTTTATCATGCCTGAAATTACAGGTACTGCCAGAAAACTTAAGCAATAAAATATGGTCATGATCACTCATATAAGGAATAGTTGGAAAAATCTGCATTCTAGCTTTTAACACTATTCACTATCTGAGCAATGAGTGACAGGGGGAAAACACATTGCTGAAATTTTGAACCAAACTCTTTGTACATTTATTTTCAGCTGAATTTTCTTCTTAAGTAGCTGCCACCGTCTCATAGTTTTCTCCAAGCTGGTTTCATGTGCCTGAAAGGCTGTTGAGTTTCACTTTCTTCTTCTTCAGATAAATTCTTTTCTATACACTCATTAACTGAGGTGCCGCTGCAGAGCTGCAACTGTCCTTTGAACGCTGCCGTTATGTCAGTATTGTTGTTTTGCCGTTTGTGGCAGGAGAAAAGCAGGTTTGGGGTTGTTTTGTTTGTTTGTTAGCATTGTGTGTGCAATCTGGCATTAATTACCTCTCTTTAATGACCAGATTGCAGCCAATCAGAAGTCGGGGTCTGGCGCTGCTCCGGCATTAGCAGCTCATTAATTTGTACCTCCACGCAGAGGTACCGCTGGGTGTGCGTCCACTTCGTTACAGGAGCACCAGCAAGGGGGAGGGGGACGGGGACTCTGAACAAACATATTTGCTTTTTAGTTTTGATCATGAAGAATGTGACTGATACTTCAGGAGCAATAACACATTGAGGGGGGGCGTAGGTGCATGAAAAGTAAGTTTCTGGGAAGCTGGGATAATGGATATCCTAGTGCAGTATGAGCTGCCTTTGCTTAAAGTAAAGAGAATTGCCTGACTGAGTAAAGTCACCTGTACTTTAAAGGAGAGTTACCTTTACATGGTATGTTATTGATAAAGGAAATTAGGTTTTCCAGGAAAGTTAACTACACATCTCTTCATCTGGGAGAAGAGGACTTAGGAGAAACAAAAAATAAATGCATTTACTTTTAGTGATTCACAGAGAACTTCTGTTTGCTTTGATTTCTGAAAGTTAAAGATCTTGCATATTCAATGCAAGGTAGATAGATTTTTATGGACAAAATGTGGCACCATTCTTAACTTGACCTCTGCTTTTATAACCACATTCAATTCCTTGTACAGAACTCAAGCATTTTGATGTTCTGACATTCCCATTTGCAAATACAGTGAGGTTAGATGTACTCTAAACACCTCACTTTAAATAAATCAATGTTTTTTCTGTAACTGCATGCTAAGCTTTATAATGGAGGCCATGATAGTAACTTACTCTTTGTTTATGTTCATGTTCTTAAAATGAGAAGTTTACATTTTCCAATGAAATAGTCTATGCTTTGTTTTAAGAATTATTGATTTAAATATTCAGTTACTCATTAATAGAGTAAGGTATGACAGGCGGCTAAGAGTTTAATGATAAATTACTTGGAATAACCATGTTGCCATAGTACCACATAAAAATAGTAAGTGAACCATGAATTAAAAATCCGCTTCATTTTTTTACATTTATTTCAACACCTTCTTTCCTAGTACACCTATGCATTTTAGAATACAAAAAGGCTGCATGGTCAATACTTGTGATACAATAGCCTTGTTATCTCTCTCAAAGTTCATTGCAATCTCTTCACTAATGCATTTGCCATTTGATCAACCCCACCATAAAATAGTCATCCTCAATATATCCTGTATGTCACAAGCAGTGTTTTCAGGAAAAAACTTGGAAAGTGGCTCATTAGTCATCTAGTCAAGACTTTTCAAATGAGAAACCTTTCCAAGTCCTTCTCATTCTGCAGCACCATATGCAAGACAGTAGTCATCACTTGAGGGAGAAAGCTGATCTCTTGGATGGCCAATGGCAATGCAGTTCCCATGTGTTGCTGTCTCCTCAGTGTTGCACACACAGGCCATTTGTGTGGGTAAGAACTCACAAATACTGTATCCATGTAAGCTAAACAACCACTACATTTAAATTAATAGGAATATTGTGGGAAAGAATATGTAATAAAGCAAAGATTTCAGAGCAGTGACACCTCTCACAGTTAAAGCCATGCCACAGGTAAGATGGCACAGAAGCAGAGGATTTGTTCCAGCTCGTGTGGGGCCAAGCAAGATGGTGCTGTCCCAAGCAGTCCCCTGCTGGCAGCAAGAGCAGAGCCCAGCCAGGTGTCTTTGTTGTCCTCATTGCCCATCTTGTGTGGCCCCACAGGAAGCAGAGCCATTGGCCTCCTTCAGGGCAGGAAGGAATGGGTGATGTGGCTGCTAATTTCTGGGAGAGTCAGGAGGTGCAGAGTCTTTCAGAGGAAATGGCTAAAGGTGAGTTAGGAACTGCTTCTACTTTTGGCTAACATTTGGCATCTTGTCTCCAAGACAAAGAGGAACCAGAAAGTTCTCTTTGGAAGACAGAAAGTTCAAACTGTTCCTTCTATTTGAGCAGGTTGATATCCTCAGAAGCAAAGTAAAAGCAATTCTGATTGTACTTGCTGCTAAAGCAAGAAGCTGAAACATTTTAAGCTCTTAATTACTTTAGCTACCAATAAAACTTACTGCTTGTGAATTTCTTGGGGCTGTTTGTTCAGTTGATAGGTTTACTTCTGTTTAAAAAGTCATCTGAAGGTACTGACCCTCTCCTAAAAAACAATAATGTTATTTATAAAATTACACTTACGAAATTTATTTAGCAGTGTTAGTGAGGTGATTATGGTTCTTCTTATGTGCAACCTGACAATTCAATTAATCATTTCTAGTTTGCAAGGTAGTTTATCAAAAGGAAGCACTTAAAGCACTTTAATTCTGCCTAATCAAAAGTTCTCCATGTCATAATTTACTAAAATTTGCAAAACACAAACTGTGAGTTATGTAAAAATTGATTCATAACTTTTCAATAATATATGAAAGATTAACTACTGTATCATATCTACTCTATTATGATGGAATTTGAGTTCAGACTCTTCTGATATAAATGTAGATATACTGCTTGTGTAGCTCCATACTTCATAGTAAATATTAGTGTATCAATTGTAGTGAAGGCTATTTGAGTACATTTGTATTGGGAAGCGCTTCTCTGAAAGAGCAAAATACTGTCAAGAAAGAATAGAACTGGGAATGATATGTTTTATCCTTTGCTGTAACTTTTTATGGAAAATTAGGTATGGAGATGTTATGTCTCTTGTCCTTTGTCTTTTTAAGGAGCAGTAGTGATCAAAATGGCTCTCTAGGATAATTCCTCACGATTGGAATCCAAAATGAAAGGTGTTGCTTGTCCCGCAGCACCAGGCTCTTAGCTTTTCTCTGTGTTTCACAAGAAAAGACTTGGATGTCATATTCTTTGTGGTGTGGTGTGTGCATGGGCCTTTGTGAATGAGCTTTTTTCACTCCCCTGGGGACCTTTTTCAAGTGGTTTACGTAGCACATTAAAATTACACGCAGAACATGAATTATTGTTTCTTCTCCTCGTAGTGGAAATAACCAAATAGCACCTTAAAATGTTCTTGTTTTTCCCTGATATGTGGGATTTGTGTACAACCATGTATCTGGAGAAGATATAATGCTGTAAGTGTGGTTATAAGGGATGTATAAGCTTCAGATAACTGCATTACTCACAAAGCCATCAGTGAGTTATGCAGGTTGTCCAAAACGAGTGCCAATAAAACCATAATGTGGTAGCTTTTCTGTACATAAAGATGTCATATTTTAAATCTCATAATTTGGAGCATTCCAGGGTTTAAAGCAAGGCTTGCTGTGTGTTCCCTTCAAAAGCCTGGAGCTTTCCTCCACAATGTTGTAAAACTCCTGTTCCTAACTGTGCGAGGCTGCAAGATGCCAGAGCATAAATCTGTCACAGGGTAGAGCTGAACACTGTCAGATTTACACCTTACTATTTAGTTAATTTACTTCTTAAAACCAAGGGTTCAGCTGAAAAATAGGCAACTAAATTAAGAGGCAGATTTAAAAGGTACTTAAGCGATTCTGTTGATGCAAGATGGGGATTTTACACAGGTTATGAACTTGAACATTGGCAGGTCAGAGTCTTTTTGTCTGGAATATCAATAAAAGTTGATTTGGTAGGATTTGATCTACCTGTTAAAATGCAATATGTTGTAATGCTATAAATGAAAATTAAAAAAAAAAAAAAAATACTTCCCAAGCAGTTAGGACAAGAAGCCAAAATACACAACTAGAAATTTCTTACAGTCAAGTCACTGAAGCATTTTTAAATCTCACTTGTCATTTTTTTCAGTTTTTCATCTCTTGTCATAGAATGCCCATGTGAGAGAAGGCATGTGTGTATGAAGTTAAAAACAGACCATAACGCACAGTATTTAAAATATCTTCCTGGTGTCTGAAATTTCTAGTTGCCAGGGGAATGGAGGGTTGTCACGTAACAAAACTGGAGATAATTTATTTCAGCCTAATCAGAGTTCAGGGGTGTCTTCCACTCTTGACCCAATTAACTGATTTTTCCTTCCTTTTCTTTTTTTTCTGGGAAATTTTGTTGCTTAGGGGAAAAAGAAACCCTCCTTAATTTTCTTTAGAAACAATTAAATATGATAATTCTTCATGCTGTTATTGCATTGTAAATAACAAGGTCCGTGATTGAGACCCTTAGCATCTTCTGAAAAATGTAAACAGGAAGCATTATTCCCAGTTTGAGGATTATGGCATTCCTTTGCCAACACCAATATTAGTGCATGGATCTCCTGACTCCTGTGATTAAAGGAAGTTCTTTATTAGTTCTGTGCAGTGTACCCTTCATGTTGTGCTGCTTTCATATGCAAGGGTTGTCAGACTATCAATCTATGTTTTAGATGGTATTTTGCTCTTGGCCTTGAACTACTTTTGGATTTGCAATAGTACCTTATATTATCTAATGTCTCACTGGGTTTTTTATTCATTCTAATAACTCAGTGGTTCACAGGTGGATACAATACCTTTTGTGCTCCAGTAGGTTGCTTGCTGGAGAAGGTATAATAAGGGAAGAGGAGAATTAGCAGGTGAAAAGAAAGGTTTGTTTGTTTGGGGAATGGTTTTTTGCTTTGGGTGCTTTGGAGTTCAGTGTGGGTTGGTTGTTTAGTATACAAAATACTGTGATATGTTTCTGTAATGTTAAGAAATCTGCTTTGCTTATACTGTATAAGTGTGTTCATGTGGAGTGGGGCTGCTTAAATAAATATCTGACGAAAGAATAAAAAGAGAAAAGGTGGATTTCTCTCACAAGTTATTAGGTAATAATTAGTAAATACTTCATACTAATTATTAGTGCCTAATAGAAAAACTGCTGCTGAACTTAACTCTGTTCCTTATCCACATCTCAGCTGCTGTAGTTTTGCTCTGTTCCCAGTCAAAATTTTTGCCATGTTTATGTCGTCTTTAGTAAGGAAAGTAGCATAGATGATCTAGCAGGAAAAGGTTTCCTGACCTCTTAGTCTTGTTTGAATTTAGCGTCACATGCTCCTCCAGCTTTCATGAGAAACAAATGAAAGGGAAAAAAATAGAATTTTAATACAAAAATGTCTTAGGCAGTACAAGAATTATGAAGAAATCCAATTTTTCCATGTCAGCTGATGAGGGGAAAAAGGAGAAAATTTGCTTCCTAAAAATAATTGTTTAAATAAGTAGAACAACATTCCATTGTGATCCTTTTCTTTTTACATATGTTTGGTTCAGTCTGGGTTGATTTAGGCTTAAAATATTAGTAATTTAGGGGAAAAAAGCAATAAATGTTTGGCAGCATTTGGATAGTATCTTATATTTTGGAATATTTTAGAAAAAATGGAAAAAAAATAGTTTTAAAACATTCCATTTGACACTAGTGAAATGATTATTTTGGTCAGCCTGTTGTGCCTGGGTGTAGATTCACTGCTGCTATTTTGTTTGGTTTTTCTCTGTTGCATTGGGGTTATCTAGTTTCAGATACAATCTATTAAGTGGAGTATTTTTTTTAGTAGCTGAGGTTTTCCCACCTGTCTACCCTAAAACACCTGCAACATATGTTTGTGTAACCCTGCAATGCTCTGTGGTTTGGGCCTTGAGAAATTCCCCCAGAGCTTTTTGCTTATAAACAGCTGAGCAATTCATTTCTCTAATGACAAGTGCTTTTCCCTTGGCATTGAGGCAGTAGCATGTTTGCTAAAATACGTCTCATTTTTCGTTAGATACACTGAAAATCTTTTTTCATTCTTTTCTCTTATCCTGAACCTTCAGATATTGTGCAAAATTGTGTTTGATTTTTTTCCTCCTTGTTAATAAAACTAAAAAGGGAGAAAAGAAAATACCTCAACAAAGAAGGGTGTTATCAAGATTGCTCCACTTGCACCTGCATGTAAGCTTTTAAATATGCTGTGTATTCAGGGGATGAGATATCAGGTACGTTGTAGAACAGCCTGTGACTTCAGTCACACACAAACATGCTTTGCTATATCCTGTCTATTCCGTGGGTAATGTGATGTGATATGTCTCTGGAGGCCAGGGAGGAAAAGGGGTTTACTTGGGAATTGGAGCATGTGGAGCAAGATCCTTAGCTGGTGGGAGTTGCTTTTGAGCCGTTTTTGTAGGTTTAGGGAATTGGCTGCATTCAGTGTGACTCTGACCACAGCGTCAGTCCCGCGCCTAGGAAAAGTGCAGCTGTGGCTATAACTTAGCTCAGCCCCGTGTCCCTGCAAGAGGATAAAGGCAAATAGAAAGTCCCCAAGAACCTCCTGGCAGCCGTGGGGATTGGAGTGTGTTAGTCTGGGGGTGGCTGGGAATAGACAGGAGAACAGGGAGAGGACTTCAGCAGGCAAATGAGCTGGGGACAGGGGGATCTTTTAAGCAAGGAAAGGCTCAGATGCAGGAGTGCCTCAGAGATACCTGAAACATCTTCAGGCTTTTTTTCCCTTTGGACTGTGGCTAATAGATTTTGAAGAGACAAAGTTCAAAATCACATCAATTTTTTTGTGTTTCTATATGTGGATTTCGTACCTTGTCCTTTTAAATGCATAAATTGGGCATTTTCTATGAGTTGAAACTATGTTCACTCTAAATAGACATTAAGATTAGAAGAATTATAAATCCAGCACACTACTTCTACCAAATGGATCTGGGAAGTTGTGTGTGGGGGGGGGGGGGTGTCTAGTATTGTTATAGACAGCTTTTCTCTGATTTCTGCTCTCTCTTTCATTGCTAGGGGAAAATCATAGATGTGTTAATCTGTATAATGTCCTTATCCCTCACACAATTTCTTAGAGGGATTCAACAAACTATAAATTTGAAGGATTGATTTCACTGTCATTTTAACATTATCCTTTTAAGAAAAAAATATTTTATCTGAGTTAGGAACAAAATAATGTACATAAATTGAAAAAGAAAATAAATAACTTTACTTATTTAAGTAATGAAGAATACAAATTGGATCATTCTAAATTGCACTGTGCCAGAAAAAACTGGTTGCTGTGAATATTTTAAGCAACAGAGGTATTTTTTTGGTAAATAAACATACCTCTAACATCCTTAGTTCTGATACATAGTGTGTAATTTAGGAGACCGCTCAAATTGAATGCTTAGAGAGAGGATTCTCTAATTTAAAATTCTTAAAGAACAAGCATCATAATTGTGTAGGTTTTCTGTTCTGCTTTTTACATTTAACTTACCAAAATGGTTGAAAAGCATACAAAACTTAAAGGACAACCACAGTGACACAAAGATCATAATCTTCAAAATAACTTATTTTTTACCGTCTGAATTTCAGTTTTCAAAAGTATTTAAATTTTCTGTGGAGATACTTCACAAATACTTGTCTGCTAACATATATATCAGGTTAGTATTTTTTAAATATTGAGATTTTTTAAAGAGGATATCTCAGTGATGCTACAAAAGTAGTAACCCTTGGCATTTACTATATTGCATTTCTAATGTTTTTTCAGAGTGCTTTTTTTTTCACTGCATGTAATAATACTTTAAACTGCTTCTTCCTTTGATACCTTTAAACCTCACAGGAATTTAAATAGGCTCCTGTGAAAGTAATGCTTGAGCCTCATTGCCTCATTCATATGTTCGAGTTAGATGTTATTCCTATTAAGGGCTCTAAGTGCTTAGATAGTAGATCAGCTTTTTGTGTCTTCAATTTCCGAATAAATATGTTTCAAGATACTGTTTCACATGATCTTTTCCTCTTGTTCTGGTTTTGTGTTTTTATTTAATTCAGAAGCAACGTTTAATACTCTATTTTATTATTTATTGGGTGGTAAAAAAAGAAATTTAAATGTTATTGCTGACTATTAATATATACTGAGTTATTGGAAGCAAATTGCAAATCTGGCTAGCACCTGGTAACTTACTTTTCAAAGAGCTGACTTACAGCTTAGAAGTGCCCATCTTATTTTAGCCATCTCTTGCTCTTCAACATTACCCTTCAAAACATGTAAAGAAAGAAGTTACTTAATTCGTAGGAGAAAAGTTACACTGTTTGATTACTCACACAGAAGTCACAGAACCATCAGTTATCCTCATCACATCAGTTTGGATTTGATTATCATAGAAATGCATTGAATTGCCAAACTAGAGCAATAGTAACTAAAGCTGATTCATTGTTACTGCTGTCAGTTGATGAGGACTGACTTTCAAGCTCTATGAATCGGTAGGGTTATTCAAACATTGTTTTTATAACAGGAGATGAAAAATGTAGAACAGCCATTACAAGTGCGGGTGTTAGGATAGGTGAAAAATTTTTTAATGCTTGTCTAAAAGCATTGTTTCATTTTTTAAAATGAACATTACAAACAAATATGTTTAAAATGTTTATTGTGTTAACAGAGAAAGAAAATGAGACATTTCATACAAGATTAAGTCTAACTGCAGGAAACAGTTTGGAAATTCCCACTCATAAATATGATTCCAGAAATCATCTGGCCTTTGGTATCTACCAATTCTATAAATTTTCTTCCCTTCTTTTATGCTCATGCAACATTTTGGTCTTTAAGTCCTGTATCGTCCTCCAGAAACAAGATTTTCATGGAAGGAGGGCTATCTGTAGGTATGTGGAAAATGAGAGGTTAAGACTGTAGATACTACAGTCTGTAATGAAATCTGGAAAACAAATGTACCACATGTGAAACTCAAAACACCTGAAGATTGACTGTCAAAAATATAATGTACTCACTCACCTGTGAACAATGGTTTTGGAAAGGTCAATGTATGGTTCACTAAAACTGTATTTACTACTAGCAGGATTTAAGAAGACAGATCAGAATATAAGGCAAAAGCCAATAAATGATTAAACCTTTGTAGCAAATACTTAGAAAGAATTTAGATCTCTTTTACACAAATATCTCATCATTTTGCAGAAATTTACCATTTTATTTTCTCTGGCACTAGAAATTATTTAAGCCATTTCTCATTTATATATATATATATATATATATATATTTTTTTTTTTTTTTTTTAAGGGACTCTCTGTACTGCTCCATTATTTTGTTTCCATGTGCATACAATTTTTTTTACTTAAAAATATTTACTTGTCTCTCCAAATAGTGTCCTTCAGGATGCATGCGTTCAATCATGATACTTTATGCATATGCTGCAATCTATGCTTAATGTCTAATGGATTCTTAGATCCCCAAAGGATGATTTCAGAATTACTGAAGGCAGCATGATTCCATAAAAGAGTTTCATTGTGACCGAAGTGGAGAATAACAAGTGGATTCTGGTTTCAATATGAATTATATGTGCTTTATTATAGGACAACAGTTCTTTATTCACGGCCTTGGTTTTGAGTAGGGTGAAATTTGGAGAGCAAAAATAGGCTCTGTGTGCCATCTAGTGGGATTGTTCAGGTTGTTTCACTAAAATTAATTCTTTGCTTAGCAGAGATACTGCTGGTATGTATTCAGTTAAAAATGTTTGCTATAGTTTCTCTGTGCTCTTACCATTTTCATTAAAAGCATAGCACTTTAGCTTGGAAATTCTATACCTGACCTGCAGGAAGAAATCATATGAGTATCTCGTCTTGCCCAAGAATTATTGATTTAATTAGGAATGTTACCACTACAGCAAACAGCCTCATCACCATGTAGAAGAGTACTGATTTCTGTGAGCATGAAATGGACTTAGAGGTAGAATTTGGTATTATGTTAAGTATTTTAAGTCTTCACTTTAATGTAAATGACATTACTGCCTTGAAGAACCAAGATCACAGGAAAAGAAATTGTTCTGTAAGTTTCTAATCCTCTTTAATGAACATATTTCATGTCTCTGCTTAAAATCTCCCAGAAAATTGCAATGAAGTACTTTCTTATTTTTTAGAGAAATCCAAGACCGGTGACTCACCAGTTCCAACAAAATTTAGATTATTACAAAGCACGTGGAGCAGACTTGATGAACAAAACCCGGTAAGCTATTTCTAAAAATATGTCCACCAAACTAAGACCTTACATAAACCAAATGTTTCAGAAGTCACGTTTATCCTAAACAGGAATTGCATAAGCAATATTAGAAGCACATGTGTTTTATTTCATTACATTTATTTCAAATCTGTCCCTTGACTATTATTACATGAAAAAAATGGAGTTTTTACACATAGTGTTGCAGTCACTGACTGGCATCGTTTTAAGGGAGGCTGAGGGCACTTTTACACAAGTGACATGTATCCTAAAAACAGGGTAAAACATTACCAGTGTGAGTTCTGTAGCTAATTCTGATAATGCACCTAATTGCTATCTGGACTATCCATGTACCAGAAGCTAAGTTAAGTTGAATTAATGTAAATGCAGTTCGAAGTAATTTTCCCAACTCTTCCTCCCATCTTTTGGAAGTGCTTTGTATCAATAATGCCAAAATTCCTCATCAAGGCCATATTATGTAGGTGGCCCCTAGGTGGGTGCCACTGGCTGGTGGCCACTGGCAGCTGCAGGTCAGTGCAGTACAGGACAGAGAGCTTCAGTTGACACAGTCACAGGCAGTTTTCTGGGTTGCACATGGCCCCAGCCCATACCCTCTGCCTGCTAATTCGTGGGAACTTGCTGCCTTTTGGACTTTTTTTGGACTTTGGACAGAATCTCTGTCACATTCTGTTGAAATCAGCTATATTAAAAGCCAACTAAAATTAAAATGGTATAGTTTGAGAAGCTTTTTAAAAAGGGACAAAGAAGCAGAAATTAAAGCTAAGGAGAGAGACTGCAAAACCACCTTTTTCTTTATAAATCGGGCTTTAAAGTTGAGGACAGGTGTCAAAAATTATTGCATTCCATTGAATTTTCCTAATGTTTTTACTTATTCTTTTGAAAAATTTTAAGTGTTGCCTAAACTGGAAAAATAAGCTGTTTGAAATTTCAGAAAGAAAGATTTCAAGGATTTTGAAAAAACAAGGAAATCATAAAGCCCAAACGAGAATGACACCTGCTGGAAACCTAAATTCCAAGAAAAAAAATCATTAAATCTATGTAGGAATATAAATTAATTACACACATATACTCAGAATACACTATGTTGGAGATGGGAAGTTGTTTAGAAAAATTCACATAGAAGAAAATCTGGGTTGAAATCTGGGATAAACACTTACAGTAGGTCAAATGCAGTAAAAGTTTGGACTAGAGAGAGAACTGGATTTAACATTAGGAATTGTTTGTGCAGTGAGCAGAGATGAAGTAAATCAATTACCAGGTCTATTTCATCTTTAATTCCACAGGCTCAGTGATATATTTAAAATATCTTGACAAATCTCTAATATATATTGGGGGTTTTTATCACATATAAAACTTTTTAGTCAGGCATATTCATATATTTGTCTCTCATCTCTTGTAATGCTTACATACTGAAAAGAGAAATGCCTTTGAATAAGGCCTGCTTAAAACAAAACATTTCCATCATAGCAGAAAACTGCAGAGATTGAATCATCTTCCTACTGCTAGTTTAAAAATACACCATTCATAGTCAAGGTCAATGATGCTTATTGTAATGAAACAAAACTCTTTGCTTCATGGATGGAATTCATGACTCCTTGATATTCATATTTTTAAACTGATGCCTTACTTTTAAATGCATCTGCTGATAACTCTACAATATAAATCAATCAGTATTTTTCTTGTAATTGTTGTGCATGTCTGGTACATTTAGATGGCTAAAATGTAGACTGATCCATGTTTAATGGCTGTAATCATCCTTTGCATTAATATATCAGGCATTTAAATGGTAAGAAATAGACACATTGTCCTTATTTTAGTGAACTTCAGCACACTTCTAATGTAAGTCCTCCAGAGATGTAGCACCTCACTATTGTTCATTTTCTGAAGCTGTCATTCAGGGAAATTGCACAGATTTTACTTCACAATACATTTTTAAAAACCAATTCTTGAAAAGACATTTAGATAGCATCATTATTTCTTTTTTCATTAATTTATATGTGTTCTGAGCTGATCATTAGCAATGTCAGTGCACAGCACAGCCAAATCACACCACAGGTTATTAGGAGCTGTGATAAATATCCTTTCTAGTTGTCACGTAGTTCTAAAACATTCTTGCATGTTATTGTTGGAAGCATTTCTAAAAATAATGTTTCCAACATAAAGGCTTGGCAATTGTTTGTTTATTGTTCCTGTAAAATGAAGTTTTTCTCGAAAAATCTCTTCCCAAACATCTGAAAAATGCAAATAAACTAATTTGTCCTGGTATACATACATGTCAAAGAAGCAAATCAAACAGTGTAGAAGAAAAACTGACACCTTTTTATTAAGCAAAATATTGCTGAAAAAAAAAAAAAAAAACCAAGAAACAAACAAGCTGCTGGACATAAAATGCACAAGCTTCTGTATACGCTTTGTTTCCTACATGTGTGTACTAGTCCATGATGATACATTAAGCTCAAAATGTCCAGTGGCTTTGTTGCTCAGGTGGTCTGTCAGAGTAAATCACTTACTTTCAGTAAACATAATTTGTTGTGCAAAGTCAAGGGGGATTTTTAGTGATTGTCAAGGCTCTAGACCTAGAGGAAACGTAAACCTAAGACTTAATGTGCATGCTGTTATCTTCCTTCTCAGGTAATGTTTCAGGTGAGTAAGTGATATTATCACCGCCAACTCCAACTGCAGTGATTGTTTTCAGTAAATGGAGGGAAAAATACACTAAAGTTTGCATTCTGAATCTCAGCCAAGTTATTACTGGTATGACTCCCAAAATCAGCAATGTAATGAGATTTATTGCAACTGTTGATAACTGATTGAGATCCCATTCACCTTGACCTCATCTGTTAGCAGGTTCCTATAAAAAGAGAAGAGAAAACTCAGCCTGCTACAGGCATATTATTAAAAAGAAGCAATCCATTGAGCATTGGTTCATGAACCCAGCTTCTTTCCTTGTCTTGGCATGATCCACTAGAGCAGCAACTTCAGTTTGAAATACTGACCTTTGTGCTCCTGTGTCTACCACAAAAACAACCAAATATTTAATAGGGCCCAAGGGAAAAAGGATTATCAAATCTCTCTGGCTGTTTTCTGTGAACCTTTGCGCTGGCCATCCCTCACTCAGAACCGGTTAATCTGGTATGTCCATGTTCTGGAGGGTCTGAGGGGACCAAAGTGTTGGACTCCTGAGGGGGCTGCCCTTAGAGGAGTGACTCATGTCCTTTGATCTTCAGAGGGAGTGTTCTGGCATCCTTCCTGGTAAAAGAAGACAATACAAGTCTGGAGGGGTTGGTCTGCACAGATTACCCCTTAGTGGCTAAAGTTGTTTAACAGCTCAGTCTTCAGATATTTCTCAGGTGGAATCTCAGCTTCAGTGTCATGAAGTGCTTTTCACACTGTTGTTGTTGCTTCCCCCACCTTTGTGGGGGGTGTCCTCCAAATAATTTCATTTCCAGAGGGAGTGAGACTGTTCATTGTGCAGCCTGGAGTGAACAGGTGGGTGAATGTTCATACCCTTGCAGGAGGCTGTTAAAGGTGTATTGCCCTCTCTTCCAAGCCTGTGCCAACTGAGCAGTGGTTAAAGATGCGGTATTGGCATTCAAATGCCTGAAATAAACTGGAAGCCACGATTCTCTCTGCTGGCTCCTTCACTGCCCAGGCAGGTCAGTTAGAAGGGGACTTTGAAACCAGCCCATCAGTACTTAATCACACGGGTGCTTATATTGTGGCTCTGGGGTTTGCAGTATTGGGTGTCGCAGCTGTTAGTGGAACCAAATCAGCTATAATTTCAGAAATTCCATTTTGTGCTCCAGCAAAGATCTGGCACTGTAATACACCAGCAATCCTTGAATCACGCAGTGCAGGCACCATGTGGAGCAAGTGCACTGCTGTCTCTGGATTTTTTTTAGGGTCAGGGTCAGCAGGCTTCTGCTTCCCACCCAGAAGCCACCAAACATCCAAAAACTCACCTCACCCCCTTCAGCTGGGGGTGCAAACCTGGCTCAGCAAAGCACCTGCAGCTTTTGCACATTGGTGATTCTTTGAGACACTAACACTTCAGTCTCTCACTGAAGTGAGTCTCTCACTGAATAGTTACTCAGTTTGCTTTTGAAGCCGTTTGGACCACCTGCAACAGTATTTTATAGTAATGCAGATGCTTTCCTCCTAGTGACTTTGTGAGTCATTCTCAGGTGACTGTGAAAGGACTTTTTGTAATACCAGCAGCAATCAATAAAATCAGGAGACACAGAAACATCCTGTAATTATTATTCAGCAATCATTCTATTCCAGCATCCATAAATTGGGAAGCAACACTTGGTCCCAGTCTCTGCACTGCTGTTTGTCCTAAAAAATTCTAGATGCCATCTTTCTTCATCACCAGTATATGGCAGAAGCACCCCATACAGCTTGGGGCTGTATCTCGTGAGTGTGCAGGCTCTCATTCTTCCTTCTGATAGCTTTCCTTTTCTGTCTATTCTGAGTATCTTTTCTGATTCTACACAACTCAGCTGTTGTTATTTTCTGGATGTGCTCTATATGTGTGTGCATGTTTATATTGTGTATTCTAAAAAAACCCCATCTCTGGAGACAAATAGAGAAATTATAGAAAGAGCAAAATCAAAATTACTCTACCAGGTGTCTACAGAAGTTACAAATTACCCATTTTAATTCAGTTGTAGTTTATTTTTAGTTCAACTTCCCCAAAACATTGCAAAGCTGTTTTTCCCCAGTACAATGATTGTGTTGGTTTTAATTACATTTCTTCAGGTTTTTAAAGGACAACTATTTATATCCTGGAAGTACAGATCAGTAAAATAAAATTCTCAGGAGTAAAAAGGTGTTTGTGGTTGTGCTATATTTCTATGAAGGGTATTTCAAGCATTAATTATATAAGGTAGAAAATTATTGCATGAACAAATAGGAATGGCCTTGCTAATCTGTGGGTTATCCGAACACTTCCACTGGGAATTAGAAGGTTCTTTGCCTCTTTATTTTAGACAAATGATTAGACAATGTCCTCATTCTTAATGTTGAATACAACTGAAGTGAATTAGATAGCCACTGCAGTTAAAAATAAAAAGTAACAATTACAAGGATTGTGATTCAGTGTGTGTGTTATACACTGAAGCAATTCTTCAGCAAAATCACTTTAGAAATCAGAATTCCTGTTAAAAAGTGCTTAGCTTGAAATTGATTGGGCTGGGCAGAAGGTGAGCTCAGAGCAAAAGACATCTAGTTCTGCCAACCTAAAAGGAAAGTCTAGTGTTAGCTTTGCTTGCCGAAAGAAATGTTTGGGTTTGAGTCATCTTAAACATTGGAGAGAATTTAATCTAGCAGAAATAAATATTAAAGCCATTTTTAAATTCAGTTTTATAAAGTTTTTGATTCTGTAGAGCCTGGATTGCTTTTTGTCACTCTTTTTCTTTTTTTAATTTAGGAAGGCAAATTAAGAAAATTAAGAAAATTGGAACAAACTTTGTTTGGGGCTAGTCTTCATTTTTCAGGGAGAAGGACTGAAAAAATTTGTCCACTTCTGGTTGGGAAAAATTCATATCACACCCAGCCCCTGTGTGTATTCCAGGGCATCTGTAGTAAAACACCTTCTTTGTAATGTTCAAATCTTGGATTTTTATCTCCGAGTTTTGAAGAACGGTGCATGTATGGCTGTGCCTGTCCAAACCATTGGCAATGATGCAATGATTTCTCCTCTTCTTTCCTCAGTGCCAGTGCTAAAGCAGCCCCTCTGAACATTAACAAAGTCTCCAACAGCTTATTGAATTTTGGCCGAAAGCTCATTGCTCCAGCCATGGCTTCAGGTGGGGCAGTGGGCACTCCTGCCAGTGGGAGCTGCTTCCCCCCTCCTCAATGCCAAGCAGGAGCACAGTGGAAGCCCCGCAGCACCAGCAGCACCACCAGCAGCAGCAGCAGCACCACCAGTCACAGCAGCAGAGGATGATGAAGTCTGAAAGCATGCCAGTTCAGCTGGGCAAAGGTAAAGGGGAGACGTGGGGCAGTGCCAAGACTGAGGGAGGTTTTGTCATACATCTTCAGGGCTGAAGAAAGTTCTTTCTTCGGTTAATTTTTATATGAGCATGTACGTATTTGGAGGAAACAGCAAAAAAAGTATTTTGTTAGGCAGGATGCCTGTGCCAAGTACAACAGCACGTTTGCAGTGCGATACAGAATTGGATGTTATGTCAAAATTGTACAAGTACTGTAAGAAGTTTTGAACTTTTAAAAGTATATTAACCAGAAACTGCATCAAACAGACCAGCAAATTTAATCATTACCATAAACATGAGACAATTAATTTTTCGGATTTTTAGATGCAGCCTTTTTTTTAACTGAAGACTAATTTCATATATTGTTTTTCAGGTTATTGGCAAAAAATCCCATGCCTAACAGTGTTAGCTAGATACGTAATAATAAGTGAAGGAAGTTAGAGAGTAATTCTTAACAAACAAATTCTTATTCCCTTTAGAATGTGTGGAGCTTATTTAAGAAGTTATTTGAACCATAATATGAATTTGTGTTTTTATAATTCGTGATGGCCCTCTGCACTTTATTTAGTAAACACTGCATCTTTTTCTTAAGCCTTTCTTTTTATATTTCTTGAGGACAGCTTATTCAAACAACAAATTCACAAGCTCAGCTTTGATGGTTGTTTGCTATACCCTGCCATGCTCAAGGGAGGTTACTGCTTTTCATCTTCGGCCAGCCTATGACAGTAATGTGCTTCTCAGGGAGTATGTAGAGGAAAAAGTATCTGCTGCTTTTAGGAACTCATCCAGTCTCACAGTTATGAGCTTGAGGGCTGGTGCTGGTTGCCCTGAACCTTTGCTTAGGATTGCATCTTCTTTTCCTTTTTTCACCGTATTTGAAAGTGTAAAAGAAAGGAAATAACAGTTCATAGCTGAAGTTGGTGTTCTTTCTCTTTACTATGGCACCCATATGGTCCAAAGGCCCTTTCCCGGTGCATGGAATCCCCAGCAGACCCAGTTCTGAGGGAGCAGAACTGAAAGGTGCAGCTGTTCTTTTGGAGCAGACACATACAGGCACTTCTGTGAGAGCCACTGCAGCTGCTTGGCAAAATCCAGATATGCAGCTTCTCTCAGTTATAGAAGAAGCTCAAAACTTGCTCCTGCGAGGGTTTTACAGTGCAGATGGGAAACTGCAGTGAAACTTTGATGCAAATCCTGTTCACAACAGTGGAAGTAGAATTAGGTGTAGAACAAAATTACTTGCATTGTTTCAGAGAGACTTTTTCTTTGGTTTTTTTTTTCTTTTTTTTTAAGCGTTTTCTATAATTTCTTTATCACATTATTACCTTTTTTCCCTTTTGAGTTTAAAAGTGGTCCTTGGGTGGCTGTTTTCTTTCCTTTTACAATAAAAGCATACAATTTGAAGCAACTTCTATAGATGGAATTGATTGTAGCTTAATCCTGTGGCTGCTAAAGGATGGCCTATTGTATGTACCAATCAACATGTATCATCAGGAAATGCACCTGATACTTTCCATACAAGAATCAGAATAAAATATTGTAGTTATGTTTGGTCATTGTCATGTACAAGCTGTGCACGTATTGCTCTATTAGCAGGAATATGGAGATTTGGTAAAGTTATGAAAAAATTATGATGTAGGGCACAAAGTATTTTCATGGTAAGAGGAAATAACATACTGCAGCTTCCTCTTAGTGTATTCTGTCTATCCATATTTAGTACAGCCTTTGCAGAAGTAATTTAAGGGCAGCAAAATGTAAATATACTATTTTTAATAGGTTCAGATGACAGAGTTTTGTTTTGCATATTAGTGCCATGCTTGTTGCTCCAGACCTGTACAGTTGTGTTTTGCCTATAATTGTACAGAAATTTCAAATTATGCAGCTGTGTTTGCAAGTGCCATAATTTATACTTTTAAAGAGACACAAAAAATAACAAAAGGAAAATAGAAATTACTTTAGAGGCTCCCCAGTGAATTCTCCTGAAGTAAGTTTAAATGTTCAGCAAAAAAAATCCCTATTTGCAATGACTCCACGGTGGAGACAGGCTAAAAAGCCTTTTGAAGCTTGCTGCAGTGACCTTTGTAAACAGCACAATCTCCACTACACCTTAAAAGCAAGAGTCTTTTCTGTTCTGTGGAAAGATTAGTACAGCAAATTCAGTGTGTGAGGGCATTCTCCAGAGCTATGAGAAGCTGCCAGTACTTCTATCCCAGGCACTGAGATTCAGGATTTAAAATATATTCATATTATTAGAAACTCTCGTTCCACTCATGTTTGTGCTGAACTTTTTAGCTTCTACACTGGCTTTTTTTCTAACTCTGGATTCTGCTGTAGGTTTTGATATCTAAAAGCTATTTGGCATGGTTTGGAAATACAAGGCTCCCAAATTACTAACTAGCTGTCACTAATTCTCTCCTGTTCTTGTTCTTCACTGTGTTTTCAGCTCTCCTCAGCCTCCCGGAGCTTGGTTATTTAGCTGAGATAGGCAGAGACATGGATTTAGGATTTAAATTGATAGACATTTGCACTTCCAGCTGATGTAATACTCACAGATGTTCAGTTGGACAGTAAAACAGGCCAAAGTGGTGTAAATCTAACAGGCATCAAGCCATAAAATAAGTAATCCATTTTTCTTTTATTGGTCCTTTCAGGTTTTGAATGCTCAAGTAGTGCTGATAATGTAAATTAATATGTAGATATTTTTAAGTGGGAAGAGATTAAATTAATTGTCTGGTCTACTTTGTGAAAAAGTCCTTGGTAACAAAATACCTTGCAGGACTGTCAAAATAATCCTATCCCATCTTTAATAGCTCTGTTTCAACAGAGTTACCACTCACAAACCAGCTACCATTCATGCTGCCATATTCTAGATGAGGGATGATTGGGTTACATAATCAGTTGTAATTATTTCTCACTCCAAAGTTTTGGTACTTGCTGAATTTCTGTAAGAAAAAAATGAATATAATTTAAATAATGTAAATGGAAAAACAGCAGACTGAAAAAAAAAACCCAACCATAATTGCAAGCCTGTAATTCCAGATGAGTCTTCAGTATTACAAATCACAGCTGAACGAAGTATCCAGACACCTAATTGGAAATTCAGTTCCTCCTAATAATATATTAATCCCATTCAGCCTGTCCTCAGCACAGAAGAAGATCGGCTATCATTACTGATTACTTATGCAAGGTAGCCTGCTAACAGAAGAGGGATTAAAACATTCTCTTGATCCTGCACAGTGAAGTAATTCATTGGCACAAAAGTTAAATTCAAATATTGAGTTTATTGGATTTTCAGTTGAGGTGGTTCGTTTGAAAGATAAAAATATTGATAATGAAAAAAACATGGAAAAAAAGAACAATTGTTGCCCTGTGTGTTCCAGTGGATCCTTCATCATTCAGAAACTGGATATTCTTTGATTACCAAATGGCAGTGTATTGCCAAGAAAAAAAAACATTTCTCTTTCTCTTCTTCCCTGATAGTGCCAGATACTGTTTTCCTTCTAGGTCATTTTGCAGTGAAACCCAAAAGGCTTTTGATTTGAATGCCACTTTATCACAAGGACACATCAGAGGACCGTTTAAAGACAAAGTTCTGCTGAAACTGTATTTTAAAGAGGTTCCAGGCTACTCTTTGTTTTTATGAGTTGATACTACTGTGGTATTTGTTGTAACACAAACAGAATTTCCACAGTCACCACATATACCCTAAAGAAATGATCCCCAAATTTAGAATTATTTATGAAGTGTTTCTAGAAAATGAGTATGCTTTTCATATGGATAAAGAAATTGTCCTTAGTAATAGCAGAACTGACTACAAATTAGAGGAATAAAACACAGATTGACAAATGGGGATTTTTTTCCTTTTTTAAAAACATGTATACATATTATTAGGCAATTATGAATTTTTTTGACAGTATGGGTTCTGAGCTGAAGTACAACTTCTGAGCTCCTCAGTATGAGAGACATGGAGTGAGTCCAGAGGAGGGCTCCAGAGAAGATTAAAGGACTGAAGCACATCACTTACAAGGCAAGGCTGAGGAATCTAGAACTGTTTGGCAGAGAAGATAGAGAGGGGATAGTATCTAAAAGGAGGTGTGAAGAGGGTGGAGCAAGCCTCTTCTCGGTGGTGCCAAACAGCAGAACCAGAGGCAATGGGCAGATTCCTGATGCACAGGAAATTCCATCTGCATATGAGGAAGAACTTCCTTACTGTGCGAGTGACTGTGCCTTGGAACAGATTGCCCGGAGAAGTTGTGGAGTCCCCTTTCCTGGAGATACTCGAACCCCATCAGGACACAGTCCTGAGTGTGTGTCCCAGGGGACCCTGCTGGAGCAAGGGGCTTGGGCCTGGTGACCTCCAGTGGGCTTCCAACCTCAGCCGTTCTGTGAAGCTCCCAAATAGCAGAATGACACTGTCTCTGTAAAGTGCCACTGACCAAGCGGTTTTGACTCTTCAGTTAAGTTTAGATTTTGATCTAAAGCAACGCTTTTTAAAAGCACTGGGCTTCTGCAGCCTGTGACTACTGGTTATCCAACCTTCCCATTATCCTTTTGCCTGTCCCTACAGCCCTCTCTCACAATGTCCTTTCTGTCCAAAGCAGGGTGCTCCGGCTGAACGCCCCGAAGCTGCGGCTCTTCCCTCGGGCGAGCTGCAGCGGCGGGGCCGCGCTAACGCTGTTGTTTGTTTGCCAGGCGAGGCGGGCGAGGCGGCGCCGCCGGGGCCGGCCCAGGCCCAGCAGCATCCCCCGGCCACCACAGGTAGGCCCGGGCCCGCCCGCCGTCACTGCCGCTGTCCCGCCACCGAGCGCCGCTGTTGTGCCGGGAGAGAGCTCGGCTCCGCCGCGGCCCGCCGACCGCTCTCGGTGTCTGTGTGTGTGTCTGCGTCCGTGTGCCTGCCTGTCTGTGTGGGTGGGTGTCCGTGCTGTCTGTGCCTCTGTGTGTCTGCGTGTGTGTCTGTGTGTGTCTGCATGTCTGTGTGTGTGTCTGCATGTCTGTGTCTGTATGTCTTGTGAGTGTGTCCGTGTGTTTTGTGTGTGTGTGTGTGTGTGTGTCTGTGTGTCTTGTGCATGTGTTTTTGTGTGTGTCTGTCTCAGTGTGTCTGTGTGTCTGTGTCTCTTCACTGGCATCTGCTGTGCATTGGCATCCATCTGTACTACAAACCTTTGTGCCCTTGCACTTTGTAGCCCATTTCCCACTCTGTCATGGGGGGCCAGTTCCACCATCATTGTCCCTTTTAGCTGCATTACTTCCCTCTTGTTATATTTGGGGCAGGTATTTTGGGCCAGAAGTCTACTGAAGTGCACTTGACTAACAGGGAGCTTACCTGCCTTGGCTGAAATAAAAAGCCTATGGATTTGTGTGATGAGGTGGTTTGAATGCATTTTAAAAGTGCTGGAAGCCTTTGTTCCAATTTCACTGTAGGAGAAAAAGGGAAACTAATTTATCTGAAAAGTTTTATAAAACTTATCTCATTCTTTTTGCAAATTTTAATACCCTACATCCTCAGTATAGTGAATACAGACAGATGAGCAGATCCGAATGGTTTTGAATTATATATGGTGCCATACTTCTCTTCTTCTTGGTATCTTTGTCCTTGCTCTCCTTATAACTATGAAAGCTATTCTTTTTCTCTGTAGGGACCAAACAGAATGAACCATCAGTTTTATATGTCTTTTTTGCATCTTTCTCCGATTTTTCATATATTTTAGCAAGGACCTCCAAAGTACCTGGTTATATCCCACGTAACTTAAACTTAGTAAGACCTGAGGCTCACTTTCCTGTTATTGTAAGTCTTCTCCTCCTCCTTGCCATTACCCTTTACTTTATTATACGGCCTAATCATTGATCCATTAAATTTAAATTATCATTCTTTTTAAGACATCAGAGGTCTCCACAATACCGACAGGTTGGTTCCTTTTTCCACTGCCCCATCTGTGTGTTTTCAAATGGTTTTGAGGCAGAGCATTTGTCACCCTGGGGTCAGTCCCAGTATCAATAACAGGCTAGTTGTGAGCCACTTATAAGCCAGCACATGGAGATAATGTTGCTCCTTTTTGCCTCAGAAGTGGATGTATTTTTAGTGTGTGAAATCCTGTGCATCATTACTGTGAACTATTTAAGCATTTTAGAGTGCATATATATATATATATATATATTTTTGAGACATCCTATGCAGTAATGTGTTCTGACTGCTGAGTATGTCAGGGATCCTTACATATTTGTTCTGTGTGCTTCATAAGCATGTATTTGATTTCCATGTTTATGGGCTTTCTTCAGCCTGTTTTGTATAGGTTTTAGGACTTTATGGTATATGTTTATATGGTCAGAGATTAGATTTCTCCAGTGTTTTTTAAGGAGTCATAATGTATTTATCTGATATTGACAGAATGAGCAGATGAAAATGAGAGTTTTGATTCAGTTGTGTTCTCAGGTTGCTGATGAAGCTGCTAAAGAAGGACATGGACTTTAGTTATTAACTGTACTTTATTGCAAACTTTATGCATTTTGATTCTACATGAAGGATAACACTTCTTTTTTCTTTTTCCCCTTTTTTTTTTTTTTTGTTGAGTAATAATCCAAAATTAGAAACTCTGATTAGAAATTAGAAATTAGAAATTACCTTCTTGTGAAGCTATTGAGTGAGCAGAATGTACCACAGTGCACATTAAGAAAGGTGTAAAATCAGTAAGACACAGAACAGAGAAGGAACAAATGGCATTTTTGTCATTGTCCCAAGATCCTGAAATCTGCATGTTGGTGCTACAGTTGTTTCCAAAGTTATATGAGGGTTGTTAATGCCTCAGTGCATACATGGTACATCTGAAGAACTTCAGAAGCAACATGGTGACTCAGTTAAATGCTGTTGCAGCAGTTTTCTTTAAGAGTTGGGGTCTTTGTGGGTTCCTTCCAGAGTATTCTGTGATTCATTAAATTTCTGCATTGAGAAAATCATAGATTTTTTAAATTTTTTTTTTCCCACATTAAGGAAAAACATACGACTGGTGTGTGTCTTTCAGCTTTCATATTTACAGTTGTAAAAACAATGAACTGCTCTGGAAATTAGAAAAGCCTGTCACAATCCAAGAATTCTGCTTTATGAGTTGCAACACACTCTAATTATTCATAAGTTCTGTTCTTTCTGTCTTAATTTTCAGTTATATCCCCAAATGATCTGTGTCACGGTACTGTTCACAGGGTTGGATGCAGAATTAAAAAATAGTGTTTCTTAATGATAATTTCCCCAGATTTGCTTATTCATGCCGAAGGATCAGGTACATCCTAACCTTTCTTCTTACTTGGGTATCAAACATAGATATAGTATTTTTACCACTTCCAGTTTACTGTATCTCTATCTTAGCTTAACTAGATCTTGTATTGTTCTTATTATTTATTTTCATTATATATTTTATAGGCCTTAAGAACCAGACTGTTCAAAGCTCTTGGTGTTATTTGAGCAAATTCCCTTTTAGGACAGTTATATTATTCTGTCCACAAAATCTTTATTCTGTCCAAAAAAACTTGGTTATGCAAGTAGTTGCATATTCTGTTCCTCTGAACTGTGATCCATCTTTTGAAGTGTAGCTTCATGAGGACATGAGCTACACTTCTCTGTCTTTTCAATTTCTTACTATGTTTTTGACTTTTTTTTTCCTTAGAGCTGAAAGATAGCATATAGAAAAAAAAAAGTCTTCACACCTTTTTTACATTATTTTATCAAGCTGTATTATTTAAGGTGTGTGGGTTCCTCAAATATATTTAAAGCGTTTTTCTCTCAATAATATTTGTGAATTTTTTTCACATAATCTATTTATTTGCAGGTGAAGTGTGTTAAGTCCAGGCCATACAGTGAAGAGTATGTGAAAAATACACACAGCTCATTGTTAAACTTTTTTTGTTTGTTTTTTTAATCTTGACACTATGGGGAATATATACTCTTATTACTAGGATGGTAAACAGAGACTATTTAATCTGATATATACTTAATAAATATTTTTCTGTTGCACTTTGTCCACCAAACAGACTTTTTTCACATTTAGCATTTATATTGGGTGCTCTTGCATAGCTGCATTAATTGCTTTTATAAATGCTTTATTTGCTAAAATATGTGATTCCATCTGTTCCAAAACTATTTTTGAGTTTACCTCTGCAAAAGCACACTTTTAAAATAAATTGCCACTATGAAAGGCTTAAAAAGTCTTTTCCTTATAAAGGCAACTGTAAGGATAGCGATGTTGCCAAGTGACATGATTTTATCCTAAAATTAGAAATTTTCTAAAAATTTCCATGCAACTGAATTATTTCTGCTGTTTGCCATGCAGCGTTTTCTCCTTTTTCATCTCCAGAATTATTTACAGTGTACTTGATTAATGCATATCCCATTTTTCTATAAAATGTGAAGGCAAAAGTTATGTGAGATCTACAACAGCCTCTGTCACATGCACTTTTAAGGAAACTCCTGAGTCTAGGTGGTAGGTAGTAATTGCTTGGAGGAGGACTGTGAAGAAACAGAAAAATCCAGTTGAATGAAGTTGGTGGGAAGTAAAGGAAAAAAAGTTAGAATAAGAAGTTGCAGAAGAGACAGTGTGGAGGGATCTGAAGAAGAGCTGGACACAGGCAGGAAGGTCCACAGAAGAATGAGAAGCAGGACATAAAATATAGGAGGGCTATGGGAGAGGTGAGCAAAATAAAGCAACAGGGAATGAAGGACAAGGTGGGAAGCAATTTATATGAGTGTTCTTCTAGAAAATGTCCGGGATATTAAACCCTGATCCTTTCTTGGGTTTTGTCATTTAAGGTCTGTTTATTCACACATGATATTTTTGTTCTTTGCTAGTTCATATCTTTGCATTTAACAGTATCCTTGAAAAAAAAGTGTATTTCAAATAAATCTGTATTCATTCCCTTAAGAAAGTGTGATTGCTATAATTGCAGAGGATCGTATTTAGTGCTAGAGATGGTAGCATGAAAGCACACCCAAAACAGAGGACAGGAAAAAGGAGAACATAAACCTTCTCATCAGAATAGCCATCAAGCAAGAGAACGGAAGAATTCTTGAACGTTAGCTTTGTGTGCTATTTAACTTTTTTTCCAGAATGGAAAACTACAATTTCATGGAATCATTCTAACTTGACTTCCTCATACACATGATAAAGAGATTTTTAGAACTAGCAACTGTCCTAAGGCAACATTTTCTTAATGAAAGTTGATGAAAACTGACGTACTATGTTTTCCTCTCCTGGAACTAATGAAAATAAATTTTTAATTTAAATATTTAAAAACACTTTGTAAGCCTCAACTAGAAGAAACGGTCTTCATCAGAGACTGCCATGGTGAACCAGCCTGGGCATCTCTGCAAATGACTTCACTATAATAGTGGACAATGCTGGATTTATTTTCAAAAGTTCCATGAAATGACAATAAGTAGTTTTTAAGTAAACTTCATCAAAGTGTCTGTTAGGTGGAGATGGCCTTAAAATTTGATGCAGGAAAACTTACATTCTTTTCCAAACTTAACTTACTTTTTTCCCTGTTTGAAGTCTAAATACTGTGATCTAAATCTTCAGTGTTCAATCCACTTTTGGAATCTGAAGTTCTTTTTGTTAGCATTCTTTGCCAAGTTTTATAGTTGGTAAAAACTATTTCCATTTTAGTGTTGATGACATCAGAATTTTATTTTTTTTTTTTAAATTATTATTATGAGATAGTACTTTGCTCATTTTGCCACACAGGGCGTGAAGTTCCTCAGTTTGTGGATACATTGGGGTGCATTTAGTCAAGTGGTATTTATATATATATATATGTGTGTGTGTGTGTGTGTGGTGTGTGTGTGTGTATATTTATACAATGAATGTATATATATATACATACATACACATACATCATTTAGCATATATATAGATATAAGTGTGTACTTGGTAGTGTATGTTTGTGTATATATCTATATATACACAAAGATTTTGTGGTTTTCTCTCATACAGAAATTAAGTTCCATGTAAGAAGAGTCCTTCAATCTCTCAGTGCATGCTGACACACTTCAACATTTCATTCTGTGTTGGGCTGTCTGTGACTTGCAGTCAATGCCAATTAAGACAAGGAGGTATTTGTGGGGAAAGGAAAATGTCCATTGAGTAACTGTTTTGGTTTTTTATACTTGCTTTACAGGCCAAAGTTCAAAAAACATCAGTTCATCTCCAAGCATAGAGAGCTTGTCTGGAGGACGTGAATTTACAGGATCTCCACCTTTGTCTGCTTCAAAAAAGGATTCCTTTTTCAGCACCATCTCCCGCTCACGTTCCCAAAGCAAAACTATGAGCAGAAAAGAGTCGGTGGGTTAACTTTTTTAAGCTATTTTAATGTCACACTGCATTACTTGTTAGTGACACCAATTTCTTCCATACATTGAACACTTACACTTGGAAATGTTTCCCTAAGCATGCATTAATGGCCAAAGCAAAAATAAGCTGTTTCAACTTTTTGTGTTGAGTGACATCTGCATTGTGGCTTCCATCCCATTATCACTTGAAATGAAACTGTGAAAGTGCCTGTTGCCTCTGAGAAAAACGAGAGAAGTCCTGTAAGATTGTTTCTTTGTTAGACTTTTGCTGTAGTCCTGAAGGTAATAAACAGTTCAGTGGGAAGCTTGAATGCTCAGCAGATCCAAACATGTCCATCTGTTGTCCCTGAAATTCCTTAATACATCAGAGGTTTCCCAGTGTCTGTAGCATCTGTAGTCTGCAGTCACAGTTCTATTTCTTGCACAGCTCTGACCTTCCATTTGGTCACAAGAAACTAGTGTTTAAACAGATTGTTCTCATCCAAGAAAATCAGCTCTTATCATGGATATGTTCCAAAGAAATTCTCATCCCATCCAAGATATTTTAGGAAGCTACCTTGATAAACTAGGTATGCCATGGAGCATGAGCATTCTTGTTTATTCTCTATACAGATTTCCCTGTATCTCTCTGCCGACTCAAAAATAGTTAGATAGTAGATAGAGTAAGTTGTATTTTTTGCAAGGTGAAAGCACAGTGGTTTTCTCCATTCTTTTTTCAGAAATGTAGACTCATTTAACTGCCTATTGATTTCATTACATAGGAAATGTAATAGCTAAATTTCTGTTACAGCATTCTTCAGGTGTTCAGAGCTAATATCGCACAGAAATTTCATACTTCTCAGTGCTTTTTACTTTAAACAGCCGAATCTTTATTAATAGTCACATCATGTTTTCAATTTGATATTCAAAACATTCTAATGAAATGCATAACTTTGAGCAACTTTGTTCAGTTTTTGTTCACTGAATGAGAGTTTTATTCTTGTTCCAAGTGCTTTACTGTTGCCTTAAGAAAAGCTGTGTTTTGTGGTTAGTCAACAAGAAGCTATAATTTTGGTTTGTGACCATTTATAACATGTTGAATTTCATTTAAAGCTAAAACAACAATTTAATTTCTTTCTGCTTGTCCTCATGAGTTGAAGAAAAATAAATACAGCAATATTGAACTTTTCTTTTCATGTGGCTTACAAGATCTAAATACAGCTTTCATTTGCAACTTTTATCCAGGCCAGAACTTGGGGATTTTGCAACTAGTAGAGTTGAAGAATAATTTGTCTTTAGTCCTCTAATAGGAGATAGGAGAATTTACCATTATATATTCATACTCAGTTAAGATCCATTAATTGTTAACATGTCTTTTTGGGTAAATAATGTCCCAAATATGGGGTGTTATATTAGTGTTTTCATGAAGAATTTTGGATAAAGAATTATGCATTTTAACAGATTTGTTGTCCTTATGATAATTTTTAGTGGATTGGTAATCATGATAAATCAGGACATACATTTTCAAAATAATTCTTTGAACTGTGATATGTAATTTATATTTTACCATTTTATGATAAACAGCTAGAAAAGGGTTTAGGCTATCAAAATCCATTTCCTTGGGTTCAGTTCACTGACCCTTAATATAGGCAGATGGAATTTGTAGCAGATCCAAGAGCAAAAGGTTTGTTTAAATCTGTTTTCTGTTGCACAGAAAATGTTTGGGTTTTGTTTTCCTGTAAATTTCATGGTACTTCTTTCTCCACATAGAGTAGAAGACCCCAATGAGTTCTTCCTGAGGTCTCGCAGTAGTTATCAGTATTCTCGAGTTGTACAATTGCTTCATTTACAAGTGTTTTCTGGAAGCAGAAGGCTTGAAAATATAGTGCCTCCACATTGTTTTATTTATCAAACTGAACTGGTTTATATTTTTAATCTTACAATTTTACAGATTATATTAAGTATTAGGGGAATTACCTTTGTTGAAACATTGCTATGCATCAATCTCTTCATAAAAAGATGGTTTTAAAATCAGTTATTTTTTTGTTTGGCAGATGAAAGATAATCCATTTTCTTTTCATCCTTATGTTTCTAATACAAACCTTTTCAAAGCAAATTTGGAAATGGAATGCATGCATAAAAATAGGTCCTTTAACATGCAGTTAAAATAAGTCATTTTCAGAGACCAGAGGGCATTACTGTAACAGTGTCCTGGGATGGACAGGAATGTCACTGTCACAGATTGCAGCTGGAGTGCTGTGTCCAGCACTGGGCTCCCCAGTACAAGAGAGATGTGGGCATACTGGAGAAAGTCCAGCAAAGGGCCACAAAGGTGATAAAGGGACTGGAGCATCTCTCCTGTGAGGAAAGGCTGAGAGAGCTGTAACTGTTTAGCCTGGAAAAGAGAAGGCTCAGAGGAGATCTCTCCAGTGTTTATCAATATCTGGAGAGAGGGTATGAAGAGAACAGAGCCAGGCTCTTTTCATTGGTGCCCAGTGACAGGACCAGAGGCAATGGGCACCAGCTGCAACACAGGAGGCTCTGTCTGATCATCAAGGAAACCTTCTTTTTGCTCTTGAGAGCAGCTGGACACTGGCATAGGTTTTCCAGGCAGATTGTGGATTCTTTATCCTTGGAGATATTCAGAAGCCATCTGGACACTAATCCTAGGCATCCAGATAAGCTTGGTGGCCCTTCTTGAGCGTGGGCTTGGGCAAGATGAGCTTCTGAGGTCCCTTGCAACCTCAGCCATTCTGTGATTCTGTAAGAGGATAAACTCTCACAGAGGTATGTGACATGTCTAAATTCTTTCTTTCCTAAAGCCAGTCCAACAAGTTGGGCTTTATCTGTGAGAGTTACAATCAAAATTGGTACTTAGCTTGTTTCATTGCATCCATGAATGTGTCCATTTCTCATACTAAGGACTTCTTAAGGTTAGTAGCATTTGGGTTAAATTTATTCTCCTACATATTTATTTCCCCTCACATGCAGAGATCAGTGGAGTGACTATTTTATTTGTTACCAGAAACAGATGTCCCCTGTTTCATTTAGTTAAAGAAATTAATCTACAGCCTCAGGGCTGAATGCTGAACAATATCAGTTCGTGTTTTGGAAGCCCGTGGCATGCTGATGTTTTTGACATTACTGTTGAGTGGCACAAAGGTGTATGTTAATGTGAGGTCCAGCAAAAGGGTTTGGAAGCCTTTTTTGTGCCCAGCATTGAGCTGGTTCCCTGTTCCTTTGTATCCTTTGTGGCTTTCTGACAGGATTAACTTAAGCAGCAGATTGTGGAACTGCCTTCCCATAAACAAACATAGGAATTTTTAATCTGTAATGCACTCTAGTGCCCACTGTCTTCTGAATTCCAGTCTTGCTGGAATAAAGTCCTACAAAATTTCCTCTCCCTGCCTGCCTGCTGCCCTCTACTCTTTGGCAGAGTTGTGAAAAAGGATGCATTTATGGTCCATTTATTTCTTATTATGTTTCATTTATGTCTCCAGCAACCATTAAAGAAAGTCTACCCCCCTATTTAGCAAATAGCAAAGCTGCTTAGACGTTGATTCTGGCAAATATGGTTGGCTGGTCCCAGTCCCTGGCAGAATATTGTGTAAATTGCTTTCAGACACAGAGACGTTCCAGAGCGGAAACTTCTGAGTCAAACAATATAAACATTTTTAAAACTTTCATTAAAAAGAAAAAAAATTAGGAAAATGTGGATTTGACAGAAAATGAAGTTTTGATTTGGATAAACTTTTTGTTTTAATAAGTAAATTTCTACATAAAAGATACCAACTTAAGAAAAATCAGATTACCCATTTGGAAAATACATTAGTTTAAAAGTTCCCAAGAAGGAAACATTTCTAAGGAAAATGTGGAGTGGTTTATTTTCGTTACTAAAATAATTTACAAACATGGTCAATCAGAATCTTCCTTTCTTCACAAATATATCTGGAACAGAAGCGTCATGCATTATGCTGGTTTTGACTGCACAGACTTTTTAATTAAATCAAATTTGACAACATATGCTATTGTCCCCACAAGCATGTATAAACAACTGCTACTGTCTGTGATTTCCATAGCTAGTCTGACTGATTTGAAGTTAGTTACGAGTATCCCTACAGGTTAGAAAATTAATGTATACCATTATTTTCAATTAAATAGGCATCTGCTATAGTGATTTAAGAGCCTGAGTTTAAGCATACAAACTTGAAAGTTCTGCTCAAGTAGAAGTGGTATATGAAAACCTACGAGGTAATAAAATAAGTACTAGACAACCACACAAAGAAAACCATGTATGCAAAAATTCCTTTGTAGAAGAGCATGCTTTTTGTGCATGGTACACATCTTGGAGATGGGTTTTATTGCCATATATCTTTTCCCTGACAGTTGCTTCTTAAATTTCTTTAGAACGTTTTAAGCATTGTCAGTTCAGACTAACTAATGCCAAACATTTATTTGGAAGTGCACATTCTATGATGAAACGTCCTATTTTCGTTAAGCAACATAAAATGTGCCCAGAATAAGTTTGTCTGTGTACATCAGCCAATTCTTGATTAGTATATTGGATTTGTTCAGCCTAAAGTTAAAGACATGTTGATTATTCTCAATGCCATTAAATTTCAAATACTTTCGTGCCTTAATGTTTAACTGCAGTTAATACTGGAGGACATATATCTTCCTTATTCTGATATGACAGGCCAGTTCAGACACAGAAAAAAAAAATGCAATATATTTAATACTTCAGTACTAGTCTAATTTTAGGGTTAGATGAAAAGAATACTAAATTTCAAATGCTGACAGGTCACATGAACAGAGTTCGTAGAAAAACCTCTGAGATATTTTGGAAGTATGGTTCTTTTCTTGGTTGCCTTCCTTACATGACATCCTGTAACTCAAATGAAAGAGCTGAAAACAGTAGAAGAAAAAATAAGTTGCCCGTTATAGTTTTTATTAGAAATAATTCCAAGTTTCTTGTAATTTAGTAAAACAACAGCTGTATGCATGAGTGGCAGCTTTGAATCCTAGGGCTCCTTATCTTTTTTGGAGTGATTTATTTCAGGGAAAAGAAACTGTACTGTGATAAAAACAGGAAGTTAATTGCTTGGAAAAAAAAATAAAGAGGAATAAAAACCCAGGAGACTCTGCAGTGCTGTTTCTGTCATATTACAAGCAATAAACATGTATACAGAACAGACCTGAGGGGCCATTTGGAATATTTTTTAAATGTCAGTGTAAACTTACTTTTCTCTAGTACAAAAGATTCAGATACATGTAGGTGAATGATACTTTGCAGTAACTTCTGCACAGAAACAGAATGATGCCACTTAAAAAAAAGGCAGTGAGAATATTAACAATTAATGGCCAGCACTTTGAAACTGTCAGAAAGAAATTAAAAATTGGCAAAATCATGAATGGATCAGCAATGTTTACAAAAGGATCAAAGTGATTGAGGACACAAGAGTGTGACGCTTCATTTCACAGCAGTCAAACCACCAGCAGAGGTACAGGACTTGCTCTGTCCATCCTCTTTCCATACATTAATCAAGAAGTTCATGTTTAGACATCCCAGTGGCAAAACATATCAGAAGGTCTGTGTTGGTAGCTTGAGCTGCACCATTTTCATTTTCAGTGGGAATTTCATCTCTTAATCCTGCTCTTTAAAGATAACACCTTGAAATTACTGTCCATTTCAATGGAGAGCTGAGAGACCTGCACTAAACTCTGAACAAAAACATGGACGTGGATGAGACACATGCCTCTAAACCAGGCTGTTGTTTTATTTGGGAGTTTTTTGGGCGGAAAGGGTTTCTGTGTTTGGAAGATTTTTTTCCCCACTGGAATATGTTGGTGGCTATGCATTTAATAGCTTGATTCTTATTTCTATCTGTGTTTCATTATATCAAACAGTTCCCTATAAAAACAACAAGACTCATACTTCTGTTATTTTAACAATGTAATATAAATGGTGTTTATTTATAGCCCCTACATAATGACTATACTTAAGTTTTACCTTCCTTAAACTCAGAAAAATTAGAGATTCTTAAACCCTTAAATAAATAATCCTGCTCTGGTCTACATCCTCAATCATGTTATGAATCATAGCAAAGGTCAAATACATCCAGCCTGACCAGAGGAAGATTTAGTGAAACTATTTTGCAACTGATGCTTTAAAAAGAATTTAAATGAGTATGAGTTTAGCAAAGAGTGTGCTTTGGGAGTCCTTCATAAAGGACTGTGTGTGTTGAACTATGTGCAATAAAAAGCTTATTCTGGCAGCAAAATCAAGAAACATAATTATATAAGTACATAACACCTAATCAACTCTTTCAGTAAGGTTCAAGTAAATATGTTTGTTTCCCTGCTCACCTGTCTCTTACATTTCCCATAGTGGGCTTATGCAGTCTCAAAGGCCAGCAGTGTGTGTAACAGATGGGCAGAAAGTCCCTCAGATGTGATAGTGAAACCTTATGGAAGAAATGGGATTCTCATTTGCCTATGTGTTTATTTATAACTACTTCCAAAATGCTTATGACCACGCCATCTAAATTAATGTATCAGTTTTATTATTTATGAAGACATTTTCCAATATTCTTAAGTCAACAATCTCAACAGCAGCACTGACAGAAGCCTTTTATCAGCATTTCTGTTCAAAGAGATAGTTTCTAATACCCTACAGCTCTTTCTGTTCTTATCTATTCCCTTACCAAGTGGAATATTACATATTTTCTCAGCTGTTCAGTGCCTACCCATCCACAATGAGTTCTGCCCAGCTTTTTGCATTCCATGGATCTTGCAGATTTTTATGGGTTTCATTTTTAAACTGTCTCTTGGCAGTCCCACAGCGCAGTGCCAGCAGGTGGACTTGTGCAGGCAGCCAGTAGATAACTCTCCCATGTCTTGTGTCTGCTTGCAGAAGAGGTTTCTTTCCATCCCTGATTTCTTTGTCTCCAGGCAGGAGCTTTCCCCATTAGTCATATTTATCCTTCCCCATCTTCCTGCTAAGGAAAAATTGTCTGACCGTAGAAGTAGAATATTTTTAAGAGGAAAATATACCCAGGTTAGATGAAAACAAGTCTTTATTGTGCTCCAGTAGTACTGTTGCTGGTTTCCAGCTCTGAACAGTGAGGCTGGTGCACCTGGAAGCTGTTCCAATAGTAGGTTCAACAGCAGGAAGTGCTTTGGAAGATTTCCAAGCCCATGGTCCTTTGCCACTAACACCTCCAGGCAAGGTGGGAGGTGGCAAACTAAGCTGGCAAATTGACTTTGAACTGTTGAAGATGGAAATTCAACAGCAGGACCTGGTGATTAGAAGCTGTTAGCCAGAGTTTCAGCTATTTTCAGAACATTAATTGAAATTAAATATATCTGTCGGCTTGTAGGGAGATCCTCTGAGGCACCACGTTTCATTTTCTTCCAAATTTCTCTGTATATATTTTAGCTTTGTTTTAAGAGACAATAAATCAAATAAATCGATAATCATTCATCAATGCAATAAAACAGCTATTTTGCCTCAAAGTCACCAATTTTAATAGAGTTTATAAATAAATATGGATGGTAAACAAACATTGTTTGTATGTAAAGAATAATTCTAATTCTTTTAATCCTTTATTATAGTCTCTTTGTTATGCTTATGTATGCATAGCTTGGAGAAGCATCATGAGATGCCATCCCTTACTGTGTTGTTAAAGAGAGCACACAGGAAGTAAGGATTGTAGTAGTGCTCAAAAATATGTGCCTTTGCAGGTGAATGCCTTCTAGCATTTTAATTTATTGCTAAATTTGTCTTGGTCTCATTCTACTTGAGCATTTTTATCTGTATTATAAAATTCCTTACTTGTCTTTGATACTTGTTTTCAATCTGAGCCCTCTGAACCAAATAAATTTCTTTGTTGTTGTGTTGGTACATAATCTGATTTAGCTTGGCTCCTTGGAGTCACAGTGGATATTTTGTTGACCTTTCCTTCATTTTTTGTTTTATTTTCTTATTTTTTTTCTCAGTCCATTCCCCCTGCTCCTTTCAGAGGGTTTTCACAGATACACATGCACAAAAGATTTAGCAGTGGCAGTTCTGTTTCAAGTTTTAAATAGCTAATTACTCTTCTGAGTTTACTACTTTGAGCAGAAGAGGATGCATTGTACTCAAATGTTTTAACTTGGACAGCACTACGTTTGGAACCTAGGCTTCTAGGATTACTGTTTGCTTAATTCATTTGTGCTTACTCAGATGTCCTTTGATATATTTTGATATATACAGTACTACCAGAAAGCCAAATTGGAAAGCAACAGGTCAAACTAATGATAAGGCAGAGAAGAAAAGAGATTAAAAAAAAAAAAAAAAGTTTCTCTAATCTGCCAGAGAACCTGTTTGTGCTTTAAGGGTTCTGATCAAGAAAAGCACTGAAATAAAAATGTAACTATCAGTAAGTATAAATTCTGAGGAACTATGCTTACTAGCACTACACTACACTAGTGAAATTAAGAGAAGTTTTGAAGAATATATAAGAAAAAAATAAGAAAGACATTCCTATTTAAGCTATCTCATACCACACTGGAACAGCAGTCCGAGTTAAAATGATGTAAAAAAAAAAAAAACCCATAAGCAGGGGTTAAAGTGGTGTAAAATAAAAACATGGTTCATGTTTGTTGTGCCTACAGTCCAAAGGAACAAAATACAAGTTTTTAGGACTTAGCTGAAAGTACCATGCTTAAAATTCTTAATATTTATGCAAGTATATTCAAAATAATAAAAACTAGGCAGTTGTGAATATGTGAAGACAAAACATGAGTTATTTGGAAATATATTAAGTGTGGGCATACTTCAATTAGTGCATAGACAAACACTGTCAGATAATGGTTCAGCACAGGAAATCAATACATAACCTCTACTTCTGTGGGAATTAGTATATGAAGGCAGTGTCTGAACTTCGTTATGTCCTTCCTCAGTAATATATTAATATTCACAAAATTTCATTTTGTGCAAAAATTTCACAAGTACAAAAATTTTCAATGTAAAAGTGACAATATACATTTCACCCCTGACTCTAATGTGCTTGGTGCACTTTCATCTAATCATTTCAGAGCCCCTTCCACATAGAAGAAACTTTCTCTAAACATCTGCAAAATAAATGCTTTATGAAAACTCTCTCAAAAAGTCCACCTTTTTATCAACAATAGTTTGGCTCCATGCTGAAGCCATGTCTAGAAGACTGACTAATATAGCCATATTGTTTCCATGTCCTCCCCATATGTGTGTCTCCAGCCATCTGTTGTCTCTTGGCTTACACCATGAAGTCCTTCAGAGAAGTGAGATTTTTCTTTATGTTTGTACAGCACCCAGCAGAGCAAGGCCTTGGTCCTGGTGAGGGACTGTGAGTGATACAGTTAAATAAAAAGTTAAATTCATAAATAAAATAAATTAAAAGCTTGAATTAAGTTCCACTATGTGTAATTCAGTGCTCAGAAACAGGGGTTTCTGGTTTAAATGTCACCATATGCTGTACACTATTCTGTGGCTGGCATAAAATATAAAAAAATTATGGGGGTGTCAACCAATATTCAACTGTCAGAGATTCAAGATTATAAGGTTACATCTTGTATTTAATTCTTAGATTAGAAAATTAAATAAATTCCCACAAAATGGAAGTAGTAACCACTGTTTTTTACTCCAGGGGAATTTACTTAAAATTAAATAAGAAAGCAATTTATGCCTTGCATCTGAGTCTTGTTTGACTTGTAAACTGCTACTGTCATCTAAAAAGTATACTCTGTGTATAATTTATGAATAAGAACTTGAATACTGGTAAGACTCACTTTAGCTAGTTCCTGAGTTCAGGATTTCCATGTATCAATCTCGGTTTTCCCATTATTTTCCTATAAATGTTTTGATACCTCTTCAAAATTATTTTCTAATTTGCCCTGCCAGTTTGCCAAGAGCTATGGGATGTTTCCTGAGTGCTCTTACTATGAATACTGAAAAAACTGAAAATGTGACTGGGAAAATTAATATAAGTGAAGAGTAGCTATTAACTACAGGAAAAAACAAACAAGCAAACAAAAAATATCCCACACCAGCTCGAGCTCAAGACATTGCTGATGTCCAAATCTGTGTACTCTGGAAGAGTGTTCTGGAAGAGTATTTAGTATACTGTTACATGTTTATATCATGACATTCTGTTTTCTCCACACTTCACCCAACCCATCGCTGACCAGCATCAGAACAGACCCCAGGAAGACTGGGCTCTTCTGTCAGCTCAGTTCTGTCACTGGTTTGGGGAGGTTTTTTATGTTTTAAATTTCAGCATTAGTGCTTAAATACCTTTAAATACTCTTCTCTTTGAAGACGGTTTCTTTTCCACAGCACTTAGCACTTGGTAGTGCTGCCAAGTTTAGTCTTATTCAGGATTCAGATTTAAGATTAATGGAATTTTGCCATTCTGAGCATTCATGAATGAAATGCTTGGACACATTGTTGTAAGCCTTGACAGCAGAGTTTGCTTTTCCTTGACTTTCCTACATGGGCTAAACAGACAAAAGGACCATTATCCTTTCATCTCCTGAATAGCGAAACTAAAAACTAAATGGTATTGTGAAAGAAAGGCATTACAGTCCTGATTTTCCAGGTTTGTATTCCCTGTTTTCCATAATTGAGTTAAGCTACATCTCATGTATTTGGGGGAAAATTTGTTTAAACTGATAAAAGCAAGTTTGAGAAAGAGTGCCTTCTTCCAAAACTATATGTCATCAGACCTTAAAAAGGATACCAAATTCCAGTGCCCTTACCCAGGTCTGCAAACCATATTGAAGCTTGTAAAGCCATGAGCTGTAAAAGGATAGAATTACAATGTCAAAAGTGTAAAAGTTTCTGTTCTTGACTATACTGACCACTTTCAGTTATTCACAGCTTTTTTTTCTGGTGCAGTAAAAATTTGATGAAAAATGGGGCGTGGGAGAGGCATCACTGTTCTCATTATGAGCTCAGGAGAAAAGAAAGGATATAAAAATTTATTTCCATAGCTCTCTTTGTAAAGGTGAGAAGATAGATGAAAGGAGGGGTAATAAAAACAGAAGAACAAGCTTTGGACAAATGGAGAGTACCAGAACTGTATAGATTGGAGGAAAATAGGAAAGAAATGTAAAAAAATTAATCATAAAGGAATTAGTTCTCACAGCAAAAGAAAAAAAAAAAGGAAATGTAACAATGTAATCAAAGTTCTATATGTGGATGAGAAGAAAGACCAATATGAGAAACATAAATGTAAGTCAAGTTTTTTGCAGATTCAGTCTTGCCAAAACCAGAAAAATAGTTAGAGATGTGTATATGAAGGCACTCAAATAGAATCCTGATTTGACTGGAGGCATAAATTTTAAGCCCTGCTTAATATTGTTAATGAAATGTAAATCAATGTAGTATCACAAATAAACTACGTCCTTTTCATTCTCCTGTTAAATTCCAGATGTTAAGGGTTATCTGCTCTACATCATCTGCAAGGTTGAAGGTGTCTCATAATATTTTTGAGAACCCTGGAACTGAATTTTCAGAAAGTACTAAGTTCTTTTTCTGCAAGATTGCATATGTAAATTTGCAGATCTTGGCCTCCCATGTCTGATGCAGTGATTCTTTAGTGTTATTTGCTGCTTGATTTGCATCTCTTATTCTTAATACAGCTCCCACTATTAGAAAATACTGAGCTTTACAGAACATGTTGTTTGGTAAATTAACACTGATTTTGTATTTTGGTTGAATGAGTTGGAATCGTTGTCCACATGTTTCTGGTGCTGTGTGTATGAAATCAGCTGAAGGGGCAGTTTCAGCTGAAAGGTTGGTCCAGACCATACTGGATTTCTCCTGACTTAGGTTTGGCCTATTCAAAGAATTTATAAGTCTCTTTTCATGCATAAGAGAGATCAAATCAGCACTGCTATATGTACACAAAATAAAAATGGTATCTAGGCTACTCATTTTGTTAGCACAATGAAAAGTTGCATTATAAGAAAGTGCAGTCTATACTGTACTGAGAGCATCTGCAGCATCTATGCTGCCTGTAAATTAGTTGTTTCATCTAATACTGCTAAATAATTTGATGTTAGAATACTGAAAAAAGGTCCTTTTTCCTGAGGGGCTTTGTGATTTTGCTGCTTACCTGTACAGAGCAGTCTTTGAAAGGTACTGTGAAAAGATTAGTCTTAGAAATGTTGTATTTGAGAGACTTCTGCTTAAGCTGCTATTTGGAATAAGACAAGCATTGTGTCAGGTTAGTGACTTTGAATAGAAACTATCTGTTCTGTAAGTAATCTCTTCCAGTGCTGTGCTGCTCTTCTAGTGAAAAATATTTTCATATTGACCAATTTGAACCTTCCAAGAGGCAGTTTTGGGCTGTAGTGCCTTCTATATCATTTTTGAAGATCTTGATTTCCATCATCTTTGTCACTTCATGTAGTTACAGGCTCCCATTAGATCCCCCTTGAGCTCCTCTTCACCAAAATAAGCACTGCTCCTTCAGCCTCTTCTCCAGACCTGTAGCCTTCACAGCAGCCCTGCACTGAGCCCTCTCCAGTTTCTCAATGTCTTTGATCTGCAAGCACAAAGCATTATTAAAGGTGAGGGCTCAAAAGCACTGAGTAGAAAGGGGTCTAATGAATTCCCTGGATCTGCTGACCACATTGCTCATAATGTAGCTCAGTGCAACTGTTTACATTATCCATTATAACAGACCTTTATTATAAACAGCTCAACAGCCACTGTAGCCTCCATCCTTTTTGGCAGATCTGAAACAAAAAGTTCATCTCTGTCTGCACTAGTGCATTGGGATTTTTCTTCTCAAGTGCTAGAAGAACCTGAGGTGCAAGAATTTTGCACTTAAGGAAATTTCTAAAACAGAAACTTCAAAAGGGCTTCTCTTGCCTAGACTTCCTGTGTCTCATGGTGTTTGTGAGCTGAAGTTCCACCAGTCAGCACATCAGCCACACCTCCCAATTTTATACCGTCTGAAAATGTACTGAGTGTACATTCTGTCTCTTTATCTGGGCTATTGATGAAAATACTGAACAGTGTCTTCATAGCAGTCCATTTGTTACTGTGCTCATTTCCAAACATCAACTGTCCATCAAGCTATTGACTCTGTTCTGTTAGCTT
The DNA here is from genome assembly GCA_032173965.1 of Sitta carolinensis. Taxonomy (NCBI): domain Eukaryota; kingdom Metazoa; phylum Chordata; class Aves; order Passeriformes; family Sittidae; genus Sitta; species Sitta carolinensis. The sequence goes on along the minus strand of CM063284.1, from coordinate 36,088,851 downwards.
GGGCTTCTGAACAATCCAGCCCACCTGCAGTCCTTTCATTTCATAATATAAGTGACAATGCTTTTTGTGTCAGAAGCCTAACTAAAGTAAAACTCCATTGCATTCACTTCTCTCCCTTCATCTGCATGCCCAATCATTTTGCTATAGTGGGCAACCAGGCTGGTCAAGCATGATTTGCTCTTGGTAAATCCGTATTGACTTTTCTTGATTATTGTTTTGTCCTTTACATGATGGAAATTGATTCTAAGAGGACATGCTCCACGATTTTTCCAAGGACAAAGGTGAGGCCCACCACTGTATAGTTCCTTAGATACCTCTCCTCACTCTCGTTTAGTATGTATGTAAAGTTAACCTTTCTGCAGTCATCAAGGATGTTCTGTAATAGCAGTGATTTTTCAGTGGTGTTGTGATCACCCTGTCAGTTTTTTCAGCTCCCATAAGTATATCATGTGTGGTCCCATGTGTTTGAACACACACTGCTTCTTCAGGTATTCACCAGCTTATGCCCTTCCCCGCTCTCCTTCCCAAACAGTACACATGGGGGTGTGGGAACTGAGTTGGCCTTAAAAGTGAGATGCAAAAATGGATTCAAGTGCTGCAGCCTTTTCTGTATCATGTGTCTTTGTCTTATCTCCCTAAGTAAGCAAGAGATCATTTTCCTTGAATCTCCTTTTGCTGCTCTGCATACTTTTAAGATTACTTCTTGTTACCCCTTAATGTCCCCCATTAATTTTTGCTCCAGATGGGGTTTTGTCCTTCCTAGTTTTGTTCATGTGCCCAAACAATGATTGTGTGCCTGTCCTTTGTTTCCTGCCATTGTTTCCACACATGTGCTCTCCATTTCCACCATTTCCACCTCCATACATGCTTTTCCCATTTTAGTTCATTAAGAAGCTCCTTTCTCAACCAAGTGGGCCTTCTCCCTACCTTGTCTGTATGTGCTGATTCCTCATGTATATCTGGAACATGGCAAAGTTCCCCCAACCCTTGATTAACAAGTCTGTTCACCAAGATTTATTCCCCATCTTTGCTAGGTAGACCTGTTCTCTTAAGTTGTCTGTCCTCATCATATTTTTGCCAAAAGTGAAATAGCTGAAGTTTGGATAATGCCACCAAGTATTTGGCCGTATGTGGGCTCCCTGGTAGACCAGCTGTTCTCCAGGCTTTTCCCTTTTGCCATGGGATTGAAGGAAAACACCACCAGGGTTCCTGTCTCATTCACCCTTGATCAGGAGCCCTACAGTCACTTTTGAACTAAAATGGTTTCACATCACCCTGTCTCTGGTGGACACATGAATAAGCAGGAATAAAGTCAGAACATTAGGAGACACCAGTCTCTTGCTACACCCAAAGGTGAGGCTCCATACAAGCAAGAAACTTCCCTAGCTGACAAGTCAAGCTGGAAGAATCACCAGCCATGCACTGTCACTCATCATTTTTCCTTGATAGTGCTCTGATACAGTGTCCAGCCTAAATTCTTCCTCTGAGGGAGCTTGTTCTTACCCTCTGCTGCCTGGGCCCTGCACCACTGGGCAACTCTTCTGCTGCCAGAAGTGACAAGTTTACAGTTCCCTCCCTCTTCTAAGTGCATGCCTTCTTCCCACTGTATTTTCCCTTCATTGACCTTTCCTGTCTGTCACATGAAGTTTTACACCTGGAAAGATCTTGTCAATCACCTGGCGGTCACCCCACTGCAATAAAACACACCTGCCTCTTCTTAAAACTCCTCACTTGCTGCTGGGGAACTACAACAGAGCAAATCCCCCATCAGGGAGGTCACTCTTAGAGTCTGCACAGAGGTTAACAGCACAGAGTGTCACAGCACTGCTGGTGACAGCAGAGGTGGAGGTTAGTCCTTGTAGCAAGTCATCACCATTTGAGTGTTGTCTAACTGTGCAAAAAGCCCTGGGTCTCTTGTGTGTCAAGTGCCAAGTGTCTTGCCTATTTGCCCATCCCACTGCCAGTACTCCTTGGTGCCCTTCCCGCAGGTGCTAGATAAGTCAGGAACCTCCAAGTTTCTATAGCCTTGTACAAGATCTCCCACTTGGAAAGGAGATCTCCTGCTCTCTGGCTCCCTGACCACAGCTCCCTCCCTTGTGCCTGCTGGGTCTGCTGAACACTGCTCCTCCCCAGGCTGGATCCCAGCAAGCAGAAACAATGGGGGATATAGTTTAATCAGCACTTCTCTCACTTGCCGAGAGAAGAGGCACTGTTGTATAATTGAAAAGTCAGTTTCAGACTCTGTTTGGGTGGATTCAGCTGTCCAAAAGCATTTCAAAATCAATTTACTGCAGTTCTTGCCTATGAATAAGAAAAAAATTAGTCTAGGAGACAAGGAAATATTTATTACAAAAAGTTAAATTTTCTTACTCACCTGTAGGAGATAAACTGGGGTTCAATTACTGGCTAATGATTTTAGAGTTTGATTATGTTATTTTATAGTAGAATACTCAAATATTGTCACCTTTCCCTATCTTAGAGCTGCACTTGCAGTGCCAATGGCAGTTTAATATTTATGGTAGATTATTTCTTGCAGTCAATAGCTGTTTGTACTAGAAAAAGGTCTTCTGCAGGAACACCACTTGAATAGAAATGTCAATGCAGATATGTTTGTATATGCCGTGACAGAACTGCAGACTTTGAATGAGGTCACTCAGCAACTCTGAATTGGCAAATGAAATCAATCCCTTTGAGGTCTAAGTGGTCAAAGTATGAGGATAAGAAGAAAAAGGTGAGAGTATATAATATAAAGAAATAGCAAGGAAAAAATGTTTCATATCTATGAGGTGTAAAGAAAAAGCATGTAGGCAAAAAGTGATACTGCTACATCTTGCAAATACTACAGTTACATTGCTTTTTATTTATCAATTGCTTTTGGATTTCTGATATATTAGTGCAAAGTTTCCTTTACTGGGTTCTGACTTGGTTTCTGATGGAGATTAAGATCACTTATACCTTTAAAACAAGACTGATTCATTCTGTTTATACTCGTTGATCAGTTTTGAGGTTTTTTTATTTGAAAAGTAATTCACTCTCTAATGCTCAGTGATCTCCATCAAACAAGACTGTGATAGAACTGCAAAGCTCCAAAGAAAAACAGGAGGCTAAAAAGTTATTTTGGCTTTCTCTGAATATCTTCTTCAATTGCATACTTAAACAAAAACCTGCTTAATACTGTTTGTGACTTAGCTTTGAAGGAATTTTTCCAAAGGAGTGGTGACCTTCCTCTGCAGTATGGTCTTCAAGGGCAAGACTGGATGGATTTGTAAACCAGCAAACAAAGGCATTCAAAGAGGAATTCTTAGCTGAAGTAGTTCCCATTGCTTAGACAGGGCATGTATCCATGGCTGGGTACTTATGCTTCTCCTGAGCCTTAAAATCAATTTTTTTAAATTCCTATTTTAAATTATACTCAATGCCTATTTTTTAAACATAACTTGGTAATTTAGAGTACCTGCTTTATAGTATGCTCTTTTTAGAAACATTTCATTTAGTTCTCACCTAAATATTATATGATGGTGTCTGAAAGTGAAGTTGGCTGTGCGCAGAAGTGTGGGGATTAAATATGATAGAGGATGATGTGTTACAAAAATAAGTGTGCCAAAATATATGGCAATAATGCATCCTTGAGATGCAATACTAGATCTCATGAAATATATCTCTTGAAGTTAAAAAAAAAAAGGTTTCAAAGGAATAGCTGAGGAAATTAATCTGGCAGAAATTAAGAGTTTTTCTCATTTGGTGAGTTTTTTTCAGCCAGTGCTGTGGTACTGTGTTTGCAGAAGTGAAACAAGGTAGCAGGTCTATAAAAGAATTCTGAATCATTAATCTTTCTGAGGTCAATGTAGATAGATTTTTATTTCATTCCTCAGAAGGAAAACCAGTAGTACTAATAAATACTGAGATAATAACACCAAACCATGTTATTTCCATGAAATGACAAAACTTTCCAAGAGCAAAGGAATAGGAAAGGTTAAAAGAGGTCTAAGCATGTCAAGGATTAACCTGCTACTTTTACTCTGCATTATAGAAATTTTGGAGGGTTTAATGCTAATAATGTCTTCATTGTAGGAGGAGGAACTAGAAGCTCAGATTTCATTCCTACAAGGACAGCTAAACGATTTGGAAGCCATGTGCAAATATTGTGCGAAGATGATGAACACGCATCTTGGTAAGTGCAGTACGTTGTATTAACCTGTAAATCTTTGCAAAGGCTCTTTCAGTGTTTGTATTAGAACTAAAACAATATTTATGTAGTACAGTGCATATTATTTTATAAACCATGATGAAGATTGAATTGATGTACTCAGTTGTTCTATCAGATGCTGCCAGCCACTGTATCTTTATTCTGTCAAACTTTTTAACTTGGGAGTAGGATAGCCACTGATGGTACTTAAAGGAAATAGAGGCATTTTTAAAAAGATGTCTTTGATTTCTTGTATTGTACAAGACGTGTTGGAGCTCAAACCATGTGAACTTACAGACTTGAAGTCCATTTGCAGTCCCACAGGGATACTTGATGTGTGCAGTGATAGTTGTATAAGATTCATATACTTTCATTAAATGTAACATTTTCATAATTACCATTATCTTTGATATGTTAAAATGTTACTGTAGGCTGGATAGTTTGTAATATTTTTCTCAGAAAAAATATAGTAAGATAAAAGTCAATGCATTGGGAACAGAATCAGCAAATACTCCAGTCTAAACTTCTGCCTACACACTGCCAAGACAAATCAGAGAAAGTAAACAAAAAACTTCACTCAGGTCAAGCGTAAATATTTTCGAGCAGGTTTTGATAAAAGTGGTGTTTTAAAATTGCATTGAACCAAACTCTAAATGTTAGTATATTTAGTTATGTGAGAAGGCACCATTGTTGAGAAATCCGGGCAAAACTGCAATAATTTTAAGATTTGTTTCTGGTCTGCAATATCTGAGCAAAATAAATTAAAGTTGAGTATTTCAGTGGGTAGAACTAAGCATGTGATATCTAAGTTTGCCAGGTCAGAAGGTTCAGATGTAAAAACCATATTGTATTTGTATTTTCTTTAATGTGGGTGTTTTACTAGCCACTGTTATAAGCCTAGGAAAAGTTATAAATATTATATTGCTTGAAAGTTGGGAATCACAACCTTGAAAAGCCAAGTCTAAACCTCTAACCCCGACAGCTTTAGTCTGATGTATTGTATTGCTTTTGTGAAGGCACATGACTAATGATGAGATTAGAAGCAAGCAAAGGGATAAATTATTGGCTGCTGAAATGATGGGGAAAAGATTGCAATGTCAAGAAGAAAAACTGAAGTTTCTTTCCTCTGGGAAAGAAGACAAGGAGTGTTTAGCAAGGGTATCAGTTCCAAGCATAAACATTTCACCAACTCTAGCTGCACCAGAGATCAGAATAAACCCAGACAAAGCTCCTTGAAGTGGTCTGCCATTCAGCACTAGATTCATGAACTGAAAGGATATGATCTGTGATTGTATCCAGGTGTTAAATTCTTTCTCCCAAATATATTGGAAATTAAAGCATTTAGGGCCAGTATTCTCCCAAGAGCACGTGGAGTGTGGAGTGGTTTGTTACCCTCACAGGACAAGGAAAGCCATCCCATGTAGAGCTTTGGCTGCGGGGTGTTCTTGGTGACACCCCTGCAACAACTCTCAGAGCCTGCCAGCTCTGTCAGGCTTCTCTTCCATGCAGTCTCTTCCATGTCTACTCTCTGTACTTCTTCACAATATTCCTTCATATCTTGTCAACATTATGGACTAATAACTTTGTAAATTTGTCTTACATTGGTGTGTTTATATCCTATAGAGATTAACAGTTATGAGTGATAAACGGCAAAAGAGAGACAGAGACACCACCAACCTTCACAGCCTCTGCACTTGTAGCAAACTGATGAGTTTAGATATGCCCAAATCAGCCAGCAGATGATCCACATGAAGGCAAGAAAAAACCCCACCAGGATTCTTGCTGATGTGCAAAATCCCATCTGACCTGAAATCTGTCTGTCCATGCAGCACACGCAAGCAGGCTGTGCAAGAAAATGAGTTCTCTGGTGCATCACAGAACATCCCCTGAGGATTGTCTCCAGAGTCTGTACACTGCTCTGGGCTTCAGAGAAGGGCAGCAAAATAAACCCCAAGAGCATATCTGATTATTTCTAAAGGGAAAAGGTAGTAGGGGCTGCTGCAGAACCTGATCTGATTCTCCCCCAGGTATCTGTTTACCCATGAGTATGGCTTTATTTCAGAAACTGCAGAGCAGGTGAGTTATATCACTCCTCTTGTAAACTGTCAGAACACTTCTAAGATTACTTGTTCCTCTGGGGCTGAATTTTTCTGACTTGATCACCCATCTATTGGCTCATGTAGCATTTTTAGTAGCAAAGTTGAAAATCCTCATTTAACTTACCTATATGCAGTGATAAAGCAATCTCTCAGCACTGTCTTTGCTAAGTAAAACACTACGTTTCATTTTAAGTGGGTTACTTTTTAGAGCAGATCATTTTTGTGGTCTTCCTTTGAATTCTTCAGGATTTTTGTATGTCTTTTCAAGTGGTTTAATTGTATCAGGATATGCTGATATCCTAACACCAGGCACCAGCACTGGGCCCAAAAAAGTGGTTACTTAGCACCGGGAAGGTCATGTCTCTCATGTGGCATTGCTCTTTTTAAACATTTGTAATGTAGCATCACATTATTGCTCTTTGATACTGTGATAGTTTGAGGTGATAACATGTTATGACCTTCAAAATTTGATGAATTATAGTTTTCTAAACAGAGGCATTTACCCTGTAGGTAAAAATCAGGAAATGTTTCTTTCCGCATGTGTTCCTTGTATTCGACGATATTAAAATTCACTTCTTGCCATTTGGCATTTTAGCTGAATAATTCAGGTAACTATGTGATGTACTCAGTTTTCTTCTGCCCTTCTAACTGCAGACATAACCATCATATATTTAATAATTGTCTAAATTGTTGATAAAAACATGCAGATATATAAAAGTTGGGGAGCCTTACAGAACTAATTCTTTCAGCAAAGAGTTAGACAACATTTCCATGAATTATGAATATGTCAAGCAGTCAAGCCTGCCTTTTAAATTTGATAAAATATAAGTGCTTATTCTTAAAAACCTCCCTTTTTTTAGATTGATGTTTTAAACTTTTCAGACATTATTACTCAACAAATATTCTTCTTCCTGTATGATGCACTGCATTTGCAGGTCACACTATAACAAAACAGTATTAATTCAGGCTTACAAAAATGCATATCCAGTGATCATTTGCCACAAAATTATCACAATATCAAACAATTACAGAGTAATCTTCTCATAGATAACAATGAGACAGCTGAGGATTTTTGGCTGTCTTTTCTCAGGTCCTTTCCCTTACAAGGGGCATCTAGACAACAGTCACATGCAGTCACTTCATGACAGAGATGATGTGTTGTAGCTGAGAAATTATCAAAATAACCATGAAATTATATATGCTGTTTTGAATATGAGGGATAGAATTGCAGGTTTTATTTTGTTCATATATTGAAAGATTCTTTCATTAAATGTTTATCTCCTTCTGTAAATAAGCCCCACGGTCTACAACATGGCAACAACGTAATTAACTGCTTGTAATATCGGGGCATGTTACCATGGGAATGAATGATGGTTCTGAAATACTGCTACTTAGTGCTATGGGTAGAAATTAGAAATAGAGTTTTCATTATTAAAATGGAGGAAAGTAATTTTGTGATCTTTGTCTCCGTCTTAGGGCTGTGCATTAGAAAGAGCTTTGCTTTTCTTCCTCTCTCCCTTAACCATTGGAGTACTGCTCAGGGGAAATTCCTTTTAACACCTCTAAGGACAAACGTAAAAATTTAGGTATGTAAAATGGCAATACAGGGAAGCAGATTTTACTGTTGCTCCCACCTGTTTTCACAAGCTTGTCGTAGCTTTCAAAAAAACAAAATCCTGTGTTCAATTTTTCCATTATTGAAATAAAGATGCATCCAAACTTGTAAGCCTGTCATGTGGCTTTGTTCACAAAATAAATGCAGAATATTACTCAGCTAATAGTGAAAAAGTATAGTTGCCATAGTTATCACTGCTCCAGCATCATCAAAGATACATTTTCTTGATGTTACTTTCTTACAAGCACTAGCCTTTTTCAGGAAATAATATTGTCACTGGTGATTTCAGAAATATGGTAATATTCTTCAGCATTTTTCTTTCTGGGAGATACTCTACTGTTATATACTCTACTGTCTTACTGTTATAAATTCCTCAAGGCTCAATGATTCAGAAAGCTGTAATACACCATTTATGTATTACAATATTATTACCTGTCATAATGTTATTTCTTTTTTGAAGAATTTTGATTGTTTCCTCCTTTCTTGCACAATGTATAAATAAAAGCATCAAGCTATCAAGTGCATTCAGAAAAGGATTTTTCCTCATAACTGGTAAATGTGACATCTAGCTGATGTCTTAGGGTAGATCATGAAAAACATGTCTAAGAGACATGCACACAAACAGCACTCAGAAGGCCTTATAGTATCTGCTGGAAGATTCCTCTCTTGTCCTTCACATTGGACTTGGGACTGAGTTTGAGGTGTTTGTTCAACATGAAAACAGTCTGGAGTGTCTCAAAGAGCAAAGCTTTGTTACATCCCAGGCTCATACCAACCAAGCACTGTTAAATGGCAGTTCAGGTGACACTAGCTAATGACACTGTCATCTGACACCATCTGCTATTCTAGTATCTTTAGGGTTTGGATCATGTCTGCACTGGCCCACAATTAAAGTGCAGCTTCTTAACAAAAGTTAAATTAAAGCCCTGGAGAAGTATCAACCCTCCATAGGCAAGTAGCAATATGAGAGAGATTGTGGAGGTTCACCAGTTTTGTTCCAGAAAGAAAACTGCTGAATTTCAAAGTGTTATATGGGACAGGAATTAATCCATCACCATTATCTGAGAAGAACCTACCATTTATTTCCAAGAGAGACATACTTTCAGACCTCCAGTGTGGGAAAGTTTACCAAATAATTATACAGGTAGTACAGGAAGTCCTTCTCATGAGAAGCAATTTAAAGGAACATTGGTTCAGTATTAACTTGGATATGGAGACCTTTATATAGAAACTATTTTTTTTGATGGCTAATTTATCAGGTTATAAAAGTAGAGAAACTAAGGTCATTCCCCATTTGCTTTTGCTTAAGGGCAGCACTATGTAAATGCAGAAGTTTGCTTCCCCAGCTAGCTGAGATTCAGAAGCAATTTAGCTGCTTTCTTGCTGCACAGAGCCTCAGCTAATAAGCCCTAAGGATTCATACCAGTTCTGCAGAGTTAGCTCACAGGGTTCTGCACAACACCCTAGAAATACGTGCAAAGGTACCCAATTATACAGAGGAAACATAAGTCTGCCTGGTTTTATTAATTTCACCTTCATATTATTACTGCTTAACTTGAACCAGCTGCCAGAGGGAGATTCAGGTGGCTCTCAGAAATATGTTGCTCAATATGCAGGTCTTTAAATCACTTCTTCTGTTGGAGGCAACATCACAAAAACCTCTTAGCTCTGACCACATCTAGTAAGTTTATGCTTAAGCATCATGGCTTTGCTAAGCCAAAGCAAATAAATCCTTTCTGAGCTACCCACATAGGGCTGTTGGTTTTTCCTTGTGATGCATTTTCCAATTTCACTCCTGCTATCTGTATATGTTGCTATGTCCTTCACCAGTATTCCAGTACACCTCTGCCACTCCATTGTAGATTATGAAAGGGATGTGGAAAAGTGAAGTTTTCATCTCCCATTCTTCTAAACACCACCAGCATCCTGCCTGTGGAATGGCATGTCAGCCCACAGCTTTCATAGGTAGCCTGTAAAAAACTGTATCTATTTACAAAATGCTCAGAAGTTACGGTATCATGGTAACAAGAAAAATGAAAAATAATCTTTTGAGAGTTCTTTGCATGGGATTACAGGACATGAAATGTGGGAATGTTTACTGGGAAACAAGTATCTGTTGTATAGCATAATACACAACACATTTTTGTTGTACAGACTTACTTTCAGAGTGTCACTTCTGGAAATTTTACAGATTATATATTTATATGAATAATAAAAATGTAATTCTTCCTGTTCCATGATTTTTAACCACCTTTTTTGTCACTTAAGGGTAGCTCTTAAGGTCAAAAATAACTGGTTCAGCTCAGAGCAAGCCTACTTTCTTTTTATAAAGTGCCAGTCCTGAAAGTCCAGCTGTGGTAGGCACCTACAGATGCTTTCATCCCAGTAGTCTGACTGAAAAGGAGATTAAAATAATGAAGCTTACATAGCCCCTCATTACCTGATTAACAGCTTTCCTTGCAACTCTCAGTGAATTCCCAGTGCTTCCTCCCTGCTGCTCAGTAAGCATCTCCCTTATACTGAAGTACACTGGCAATCCACCCTTTCCTTTCCAGCATCTCTTAGGCAGTGGTTTCTCTTCCAGTTCCAGCTTTAAGGGGATAAAACCTTAGCAGAAGCTAAATCGTTGTATGACTAAATTGTTAGTTTCCCCATTATTTCCATATATATACAGATGTAAGGTATATGTTAATATATAATCATGTTAATTATAATATAAGTTATATAATATATGTTAATATATAATTTGCTTACTGTGTGTAAATTAGAGTTCGCAGTTAAGAATTGTTTATGTCTTTGAGCAAGGTATGGACAAAATTGTTTCATGACCCTACCAATCTCCTTCTTGGTACATCTGCAATTTCGTGCCTTGCTATGACTTGATGATTGGTAACCTTTTACTACTATTTCTCTGATGTTGTGAGCTTTACCACACTTTAAATATTGATAAAGTCTTGGTGCTCTGCATGACACATGAATCAGAAATCTAAATACATCACTTATATTTAACACTGTATAAACAAATCATTTATAATCAAATAAATGTTTTAAAGAATGTGATGTTTCACAGATAATTTCATACTTCAGATTTTTAGGATCTTTAAGTTCTTTGAGACTCAAATGTTGCTAAGTGGTGCTAAGTGATAATTGTTACCCTAAGTGTTGGCATTCACAGTGGGATAAGTAAATGAAAGTTAGGCTATTAGCAGTGTTGCCTTCATCAACACACAGATCACAAACACTATTGTTTTAGAGGGGAATTTAACTCCTCTCATTTGTATTTTTAGTGCTGGAAGGAAAATGTTGGAGACCTCCTCAGTTGCATTATTAAACAGCATTATCACCATGTCATAGAGCGTAGCCTTTCTAGAAAGTACACAAACCAGTGTTGAGGTCTAGAGTTTATTTCCAAGCTCATCAGGCTAGGTTCAGGTAGGAAAGCAGTATTTGTTGTGAAAAGAGAGAAATATTGATTATCAGAAGCTGAAGTCCCAGTCTTCTAGCCTCTTAATGTTCTTGAGGCAGTCTTGGTATCACTACTGTATTGTGCAGGTAATATTGGAAATGTTTTCTGTAAACCCTGATTTCATGAAAACAGTCATACAAATGTACTGGAATATGAGTCTGGAGAGCTGTCTGTGCCTTGACATATATGGGAATATATGGAATTTTTTGGTTTTCCTCTTTTGGATAAATAAAGAGGTGTAGCAATGCACTCAGTTTTCTCCCTCCTGCCTAGAGTGGAAGTGAGAAGGTACTTTTGCATTCTGAGTTTGAGCTCTGTTCTCAGTAGCGAAAAAAGTCGATTTAACATGACTGGCACTGTTGTTTGTTCACAAGACATTGATCAGGAGCTAGTAGTAGAAAAGCAGCATTCATAATACAGCTTGCAGCTATTTCGAGTTAGCTCCTCTCAGCAGGAGTCATCTTCCTGGAAAGGCCCCACAGAGACCAACTTAAAATAGAAATCATTGGGAGGGAGATGCACTGCAAAAGCAGCAGTGCGGGAGAGAACAAAGTACCTCAGAGAAGTTTGGTTTTCTCTGCATCCATCTGATTTTATATCAAGTGTGTTTTGTGCCTTCATCTGGCAGGGTGTGCCTCCCACCTCCTCGGTGGAAGGGAAGAGGTGCAGATTTGTCTTCTGGATGAATGGGCATGAAGAGATGCCTGAGGGGACCTTGTCTACAGCAGACAAGTTTTCCCATTCATTTAGTGCAGCTCTGGTTAGGTTTCTTGCAAAATCTATATTGAATGCAAGCAAAATTTTCATTGGAAGCTACTTTATTTAATAAGTCTCTAAAATAATTATGCCAAGCCTAACAGCTTTTCCACATTCAGTGAGGAATATTTTGAATAGGCCCTTTCCCTGGCCTGGGAACTCAGCAGTGACTGCTCATACCATCCTGCAATATGGGGCTTTCAATCATCAAAAACCATAAACTTTCTCTAATTTTCCTGCTAGAAGCTGCTGTGGATGTTTTTCCTCTTTTGTTGCTATAGATAGTGTGTCTTCAGTTTAAAATTTAGCAATTAATTTACAGAAGGAAATAGAAATCCCGATTTTTTTATAAAATTACTTCTACAGTGGTGAGCATGTAAAGTGGTTCACAATTTGAAATAAATGTAAGAGCAAGAAATGAAAAATATATTTCATCTTAATTTTTGGCTGTTTCAAGTGTTGATAACAAACTGTTACGTGCTACAGCATTTCTCCATATTTTTTAAAAAAGAGCATGGATGCAATCATTTGCATGTTCCTGCTCTGTAGCTGTAGTTGGGTTTAAAGTATATCAAGGCAGCTGATCACAGTTTCACTCGGGAAGTAATTATTGATTTACTGATCTAGTATCTATAAAACTTAAATGAGTCTGCTCATTTAAAAATAAGTACCCAAAATTAATTCTAATCCATTATATAAAAGGCATCCTTTGAGATGTGAATCTGGTTTGAGGGCATCCATCAAATTGGATAATGTTGCTGACTTCTGAAAAGAACAACTGGTTTAACAGCTCAGGAACAGTCAGGGTACGACAGTTCATTTTGTGATAATCAGACGTTTGTTAGCACTATTTTGAAACAAATCCAGAGTCTTGTAATGGCAGTCTGGTATCTGGTACATCTCACAGGAGTGCTCTGACCTCCAGGTGAGAAGTTGCAAAATTCACTTTTTGTTTTCCTCTACTAAGAACTTCATTGAATAAAGAAATATTTTCTGCAGGAAACATTTGGCATCAGCTAAATGAACTCTTAAAGAAAAAATAAAAACAAGGCAGTCAGGAATATTTGACCTTGACCTTGGTTTTCTGTGTACAATAGGATTTTGATATTTTTTGAAGAACAACAACTATCCCAATAGATGGAAATTTATAGCACAGAATCAAACTTGACTCCATTTTGAATAATATAGAAATCACATAATTGGGTTTTTTGATTCATTATATCAATTGGGGTTTTTTTAAAGGTAGGAAGGTGTTTTCAGTTCCAAATTGACATCTGTAGGGTTTTTTAAAGGTAGTTACTTTGTTATTAAAAAAAAGAAAAACAGCTGTGAGGTAGTGATATAGAGCAGCAGATAAGGAAAAAAATCAATATATGGCAAATTCATTCATATACATGAAGTGCTTCTCTGGAAGTACAGTAACATCTCTTATGAAAGAATAATTAAGTTATACATCTCGACTTGAAGTAAAAGTCCTTCAGCTGAGTAATACCATATCAAATATACTCCCTAGCACTCTTGAAATTATATATTTTGAAGTATTTCTAGTTGCAAGGGTATCTTTTAAGATAGAGAAAGGTAAATTTATTTTTTTTTTACACTTGAGAGTTTATTTTCCCTCTTAATCTCAGCAACTGACTGCCCTATAAGGTCCCCCCAACAGTGGAAAAAGCTTGGATGAGAGTCCCCCAGTGAGGATGCTGCACCCTGGCACAGCCATTCACAGGAGAGCAGCTGCAGAGCACATACCAACTTTCTTGCTGTCCCTCCTCTTCTTGCCACATCTCTTTCCAGTCCACATGGATTCCAAAGGGTGGTCCCAGCAGCAGGATGTGATCAAGGAGGCACTCATGCAAAATCACATTGCTTGAATGCTTCACTCTTCTAAGGATTATTCTTTTTAATACCTCCCTACTCATTAGCCAGGGAAGAAGAATGAGCACTGGTAAATTTGGTTTCCACTTATTTTAAAGTTAAAAAACTTGGCATTCAAAAGAGATGAGATTAAAAGCCATATGCAGTTCAAGGATATATTTAAGAAAAGGATTTATTGCCAATTCCACAAGGAATTCTACCTTCTTTCTGTTTCATTGCAATAGAGAAGGACATCCCAATTTATGCCTTTATGCCTCAGTTGCTAGTTATTGGCTGTATTTCCTACATTTTTGCTCCTAATCTTTTTTCCTCTGAAACTAATATTAAAATCTGGCATTTATCTTGCTAAAGTAAATATGTGATGATACAAACATTTCTATTAATTTTTCCTGCTGGGTATATTCTATTCAAAGTTTTTTAGCAATTTCTTATGCAAAGCTGAGTTATGGTACCTTCAGTGATGCTCTTGACCTTCATCACATCACTTTGACTTTCATGGCTCTAGCCTCTTTCATTCCTTCTGTGTCTCATATTGCTTTTTAGCGGTTCACTTGGTACTTAGGTGTGGATCCTTTCTCCTCTTTGCCCTTTCCATTACTCCTCCATACCCATTACTGATTTCTGGCCTCAACTCAATTTCAGACTTTTGTTTATACACAAGTTTAAAATCTACCTCTCCACTTCTAATCTTTCTTCTTGTCTTGTTTCTCACATCTGATTATTTTGCTATTTATTCTGCAAACACAAAACTCATACCAAATTACTCAATGCTTCTACTTGAAACTTCATATTGTGTCAGAGTTGGCAGTATCATCATATTTGTCCTTGTCGCGATCATCTGTTAAAACAATTCTGGCTTTTCACTGATTTGGGCCCTGAACATGCAGAACATTGTTAAAAACAAGTGCAATGCAGATGCAGATTAATGGTAAAAAACTCTAGTTGTGAAGTACCTGGGATAAAGATATTCATGAGCAGCAAAGCATTCATTCTTCCCAAATGAAAGTCACTGAGGGATTTGGGCTCGGTCTGTGTATGTAAGACAGGAGTGGCACATTGGAGGATCCTGTGATTTTCAGTTGACTGTTACCATCTCATTCTGGCAATCTCTCACTAGGAATCTTTGCTGTTTCCCTAAAGAGGAGGAAGGCAGGAGCTAGGAGGCCAGAGAATGATTTGAGTCTGCAGAGTTATTGGAGTTGTAGTTTCTCTAGGTTGTATTGGAGCATAGTATTGCCTGGGGTTGTCTTCCTGCAAACTCTATACCAGGATATTAAAATGCATTCTTGAAGGACCACACTGTGGGTATGGAAGGCAAGAATCTCCTGAAGTGTTGGAGGAATTGCACTGCTCCTTCTGTCACCCCAGCTTTTACCTGAAAGAAGAGACTAGAAAGGGAAAGAAACTTTTTGTAGTCCTTCTATGAAGAAGAGTATTCTAGCGTCTGCAGTGGCCATGAGATCAAGATGAGGATTGCTGGACTTAACTTTCCTGTGAGATGCAGCAGATTTCTCTAACTGTTTTTGAATGCTTTCCAAAGCATTTTCAAGTTCAAAACTGTATGTAACAAAGAGGCTGGTGTGGTCTTCTGGGGGCCAGTGGTAACCTGAGTTCCTTGGTATACAGGGGCAACAGAAGTCCTGCAGGAGCAGAGCATTGCTGGAGGCTTCCTGGTTGCAGTGCCGGGCTCAGGCTGGCCTCAACTCTGCAGATAATAAGGTTGTCAGTCTCTTAGTTTGGATATGGAATGGTGTTTGCAGGTCACAGAAGTTTGTTTAGAAAGCACCACTCAGCAATAAGTAACAGCACGTTAGCTTATTTAGAATGTTTTCTCTCTTTACCTTTCTTTTCTTTTGCTATTACAGGAAATATTCAGGAAGTAATTTTGCAAGAACGCTTGGAAAAAGAAGATGAAATTCTGGTTTCCTTGGCTGGTTTGAAACAGGTATTACTATTGCTTAGCTTAACCTTCTTCTGCCCTTCAGAGCTATTAATCCTTTCTTCTTTTTTTCTCCTATTTTATTCTTTTTGTATACTGCTGTTTTGTCTTGTAGATGTTTTAGTGGTGCATCAAACTTCGTGATGTGTTTTTGTTTGTAACAGTAAAACTCAGCTATAAAGAGCTCAAACACCTTGCACAGTATTTGCTCCTGTGGAAGTTTTGGAGGCCTCAAATCAAAACTGCAGAAGTGCAACACCAAGTTCTGGACTTAAGTAAAGCCACACTATCATTTTTCTTAATACAAAATGTACTTGCTAGACATCAACTATTCCTGTGTCCCCATTATTTCATCATGACAACACTTGAACTTGAACACTTGAATCATTGAATTAGAGGAAAAAATACCACATACATAAAATGAGAATGCTGCTGAGCATCTGTAGCTCTGATTATACTGCCCTCTGCTCCCTCAGAATACATTTTATGAAAAGCAATGTGACATATGTTAAACCTATATTGAGGCAAGGAATAATCTTAACAGTTTTATTCTCTTTAGATTTCCTGGGTAGTTGTTTTTCAGACTCTAATGGAAACCACATTTCACTGTTATTTCTATCTTTAACCAATATAGGTATGAATATTGACTTGCTTCCTATCTTTTCAAAGCAAATATTTTGGGGAAATGGTATATGAAAGCAATCTGCACAGAGCTTTAGAAAATGTAGAATTCCTCCCAGTTTTTAACTTAGATCCTTTCCCCTCCTATTCAACAACAGATCAAGGATATCCTGAAAGGTTCATTGCGTTTCAACCAGAGCCAGCTGGAAGCTGAAGAAAATGAGCAAATCACTATTGCTGATGATCATTACTGTTCCAATAATCAGAACAAGGGAGCAGGTGATGTCCTAAAGGGACCTGTCATGACAAAGCAACAGTTCATCTCAGGACAACAGGTAAAATAAAGACATCTCAAGCAGATCATTGATGGTCTTGCATTTTTTGGAGACTTCCTGTGGCATGTCCAGACATTATGTGGGACACACCAGCACTCCTGTTCCATATGGAGAGTGGGTTAAAATTGTATCTCTAGCTACTGGCCTACTCTGGTCAATTATTTTTACAGATGTTTAAGTCTAAGGGTTAGGCAGTGTTTGGGGGGCAGTTCTTTCACACTGTTGAATCACAGAATCACAGATTAATTTCCGACAAAAAATGCAAAAACTGCAGGTAAATGTTCCCATACCAAATGTTCCCACATGATTATTCTCATTGTCCTTGTCCTCCAGGATCCCATTATGTAAGAGCTGATTAACTGCATTGCAGTGTATTCATGGCCAGTGCCAAGAAGGAAATAGCAAGGAGGTTGCTTTTGCCTTCTACTTCATTGTATTGACTTTCTCCTTGAATCTGTAAACAATGTTTTCACGTACAAGGCATACAGTCATAGAACAAGTTCATAGACAAAGGGCCCTCCTCTCTGTCCAAGACTCAGTCCAACCCAAACGTGATCTTAAAAATAAGTACTTTTGTGCCTGCTCATTTCTATGTTGAAGTTCTATTAAGTCTGCCACCCTGCTGCTGATACTCACACTCGTAAGTCAGTGGCAGCAATATCACCTCAAAGTCTAACTGAGCTTGCAGTCAGTTCACTTCTGACAAAATTACTTAGGAACTACAGAAAATATTTATTCATTTCCAAATAAGATACAGGGTCATTTTGATTAATTACACACGATCCCCCTGAGCTAGAACACTCTATATTCAAAAATATATTTTATTTGTATTAGAGGCAATACAGAGATTTATTTTTTTATATACTCAGTAATGGCAAAGAGCAAGGCTTTGCTAGAGAGTTTTCATTGTTTGCTTAGGTGTTATCATTACAATCACTATTTTCTGCAATAATAAAGCCATAGGTTAAACTGATACAGTATATAATGGCCTCCTATTTTTGCCCTTGATCTCTGAGTATTTTATATGAAGTACCTCTTGTTTTCTTTCCAAAGTGGCAAATAATGGTTTTTTGATTATTTTTTCACTTCTAGAAACTAGAAAGTAGAATGCCATATAACATGGCAGCAAGCTCTGTGTGTGTGTGTGTGTGTGTGTGTATTTGTACAGACCCTACTGATGCTGGAGAAGCCCTTACTCAGAGGCTGCTCTGAACCGTGTATCATGGTCGTGCTGATTTCTCTCCAGTGCAAATTTTCAGGGCAATGTATAGTGAGGTTTGGGCTTATCCTAGTGTGTAGCTAGGGTATATATACATCCAGCCCCAGGAAATGAGTGGCATCCATGGCTCCCACAATTTCAAGTCTCTTCATAAGTCAACTATGAGCAACGTGAGTAGAGGTTGTACAAGCTGAGCTGCTGCAGAGTATTCATGAGGCATTAGCACTGCATGGTTTACCTTTGGAGGTGCAGCACATTCATATGGATTAACCTCCTCTTATCTTCTGGAAATTCCAATTATGATAATGAGCAACAACACCTTTAACAAAAGAAAAAGATTAGTGTTAGAAATAGCACTCCAGGAAGACTGGTAGTATCCTTAGTTAGTTAATTAGGGATGGTTTGTCTGTCTAACTACCCCCTAGTTGTCCTGTGCTGCTTCCAAGCACAAGCTAACTTCATCTGTAACCTTCATGTTTAACCACCATGCATAAAATCAAACAAAAAGAGAAGAGCTTTGGACCCCTTTTAATAAAGCAGAGTAAAATAAAACTGCAGAATAGTGGACTGTGATATTAGACTGTTAATTCATGGGCTCAGTTGTTGGCCCTAACCAGGCCACAGCCCAGGCTTTTAGCTCTTCTGAAGAAAAGGGGCTGCACTGGTGCCCTGGGTCGTGCCGGGAGTACTTACTGAGAGCTGCAGGGGGATTAAAAAACAACCACATCTAGGCATTTTAATGCATTTCCTGCTAAATAAATTTCTACTCTATTTGCATTTTCTGTGACTTCGTAATGCCTGTAATTCTATTTGGTGTGATTTGTACTGTAGAGATTGTTCTTTGCTGGAGTTATAGGGTTATTTTCTATTTATAGGGCAGCTGGAACAGTTACAGGTGTAGCTATTCTGTAATTGAGATTAAAATCTGGTCTTTTGTGCTTGGTTGTTATATAAGTATAAATTATTTATCATCTTCACTTTTTTAAAAAGTGTTCTTCCTCTTTTTTGTCTCAAAATCCCTTTCTGCAAAATGAGGATAAGGATATAGCCCTTCTTTAGAAAGGAAAGCTGCAAAATTAAAAATGCAAAAAAAATTAAGATAAAGGCTAAAAGAAATCAAGCGTTTTTTGGAATGTTTAGCTCTGGTAGCAGCGTGCAGTTGACAAACAGAAGGCTTCTGTTGCTAAATAATGAATGATAATTAACACATTATCTTGCCTTTATGTCTGTTCAAAGAAGGACGCAAAATGAGCTGCTGTTCTTCTAAGCTTTCTTGAATCGTATCCTTGCAGTTAGTTTTAACTCATTCACAGTGTGAAGGCAAATGAAATAAGCTGGTCCTAGTAGCTGATATTCATCAGGAAAAATTGTTTGGAGAAGCCATATGGCAACGGGCGTAAGGTTGTTAACTTTCAAAGCTACTGGAAGTATAATTCTGTCATTTTTCATTTATTCAGTAGTGGCAGCAGATGGGAGAAAACATGCTTCACGTCAGCATGAGTTTCCTGAAACAGAAACAGGCAAAAGAAGGAAGGAGGTATTTTACCTCTGGAAATACCAGTTCCAAAATACCAGTGTATGCTACAGATAGGAAAACACGTACAGGAAGCCTTTATATAGGATTTTGGGGTCAATATCTCTGCTTTGCTGCTTCTCTGTTACTTCAGTGAGCTGTAGGTCTTCTTAACCAAACCAAAAAGTGTGGGTGGCATGAAGAGTGCTGCTGGGAAGCTCAACAGTAACAAGAAATTGGGATGAGTAGTTTTCTTTCCTTCATTAAAGAACAGGATGCTTTTTTAACTGCACTAGAGCATACTCATGAGAGCAGAAAATTTAGGAAACTGGGGAGTGCCAGAGACAAAAATACTGATCTTCCTGGGCGAGTGTTTCACTAAGTAAGATCTGTGTCACCCTACGCAAGGTGGAGGTGTGAGGGCTGTGAGGACTGAAATAAAGGATTCTTGATAGCTTGGAATAATAAAGTGTATAATTTTGAAAAATGAGATGGTACTGCGTTCCCTGAGAGTTTTTAAATAGAAATGTGGAAAGAGGCCAGGTGAATTATGTGAATTATGTGAATTATGTGGCAGTGGTTGTTTAGAGGAATGTATATTTCTGTTGTACAGGGCGTGGGGGGGGGGGTGTTTGGGAATAAAGTGCTGAAATTTTGACTATAGCATTTAGAGTTCCCAAAAAAAGTATCAATACAGGCTGGAGGATTAGGAATTGAGAACATCCCTGCTTGAGAAGGACTGGGGAATACTGGTGGATGAGGAGCTGGACATTTCCCAAATGTGCACTCGAGCCCAGAAATCCAACTGTACCCTGGGCTGCATCCAAAGCAGTGTGGCCAGCAGATCAAGGGTGGTGATTCTGCCCCTCTGCTCCCCTCTGGTGAGACCCCACCTGGAGCACTGCATCCAGCTCTGGGGTCCCCAGGACAGAAAGGACATGGGCCTGTTGGAGCAGGTCCAAAGCAGGATGACAAAGATGATTAGAGAGCTGGAGCACCTCTCCTATGAAGACAGGCTGAGAGAGCTGGTGATTTTTCAGCCTGGAGAAGAGAAGGCTCCAGGGAGACCTAATTGTGGCTGTTCAGTACTGAAAGGGGGCTTAAAAGAGAGATGGAGGCAAATATCTTAGCAGGGCCTGTGGCAGTTGGACAAGGGGCAATGATGTTGACCTAAAAGAGGGTTAATTTAGATTAGATCTAACAAATTTTTTTATGATGAGGATGGTGTGATACACTGGAACAGGTTTCCCAGAGAGGTGGTGGGTGCCCCATCCCTGGAAACACTGATTGTCCAGTTGGACAGGGCTCTCAGCAACCTGGTCTAGTTGAAGATGTCCCTGTGCCTCGCTGTGGGACTTGAACTATGTGACCTCTAAAGGTCCTTCCAACCCAAACTATTCTGCGATTCTGTGTTGATGGAGAAGAGCCACGGTTGTGTGCTGCCTGTGTCCTAAACCCCCTGGAGGTGGCAGCTGACTCACTGACAGCTCATGAAGACAGCATTTCAAATAGACAAGATGAAAGCAAATGGCTAATTACTAACAAATGATGTCTCAGCTCAGAAGTGTTTAAACAGTGAAGTATCTCTCCTTGTAGGATACAACTCTGTGGTTTTAACTTCATGGAACTGCTTGAAGTTTTTGACATTTGAACTACTCTGGTTCTGCCTGTATCAAGAGGTTTGGAGATCAATTTTGATAACAGAAAAGGCTAGTTGTTGTTCTTTCTAAAACCTGTCTGTTGAGTTTTGTATGAATTTTATTAAGTATTCTGTGAATAGAGAGTTACTATCAAAAATAATAGATGTCAATTTCTATCAGAGTGACGACTGTCTTACATTGGGACAGGTAAAATTTTAACCATGTTCTGGATCAAGATACTTCCATTTGAATTATAAAGTATTAAAATTGGTTCATTACAAAACAGAATATTTTATGTTATTAAACCTATAGTAATATTAATTATATGATATTATTGTACCTGAATACTTGCAGATAACGCACAAAAATTATAAATCATGAGAACATGATATTTCAAAATTACTAGAAAGGGAGGTATTTGAATACTTATTAATATAAATTTGGGCACAATTCTGTATTTGAATATATTCTCCCATTCAGCTGATATTTATTTTGATTGTGACTTCTAACAATTTGTAATGACTGTGTAAATGACAACCAAAGACTTTCAGCTCCCTCATTTCATCTTGCAGTCATTCATAATCACAGGTGGGTTTTGCTTCCTGAGCTACTCTACAGTACCATTTCAAGAACATTCCGATCTATAATCAGTAATGAAAACAAGAAAATAATTTTCAGCTGTAATAATAAATTCTGCAAAATAAATTTTTCTGGTGGCCATGGATTCTGTAATTGTAGTTGTGGCTTCCTGATGCTTGTGATACTCAAATTTTATATACCATGCTGTAGGTTCACCTTTATCTCATTCAGATTACTCCTGTTTTTCTTTCTGTAACTGGTTTGTTGTTTCTGTTTTGTTGGATTTTTGGGGTTTTTTTTGTAATACCTATAATCTCTTACCACCCCAGAATAAGATTACTTTTTTTTGTTTGTTTGTTTGTTTTTTGTGGGAGGGTCACATATGGAGGGCTTGTATTGCCACAAATGTGGACATAAACATTACCTTCTATTTCTCCTTTTTCTCAGTCTTGCATTCATGTAACCAAATCAAATTGTCTTCAGCATCACACCACCTCAGAATGCTTGTACCTGCAGGCTGTTTGGCAGTTTGCATTATTACTCTGAAAAAACCTGTGTGGAAGCAACCAAGAAAGCACTCATGTTCTTGCCAGAGGAACACAGCACTAGACAGGAGCTTCTTGCAGAAGGGAACAAAGTGTTGTTCTTCAGGGTTGTAACCAAGCTGAAAGGCTGCCAGTTGTTCAGAAGTGAGAAATCCCACTCCACTGTGTATGGCAGTCTCCCTTTTTAATTACATAGAGCTCTGACTGGAAAAGCTGGGATTCTGAGTGTGGCTAGTGTAATGGAATGTAAGATTGAGACTTTGTAGAGTTTTCTGATGAACTGCTGCATGATCTTGAGCCACTACCTAAGTGCTCATGGACACACATTTCCCAAGGTCTAACCAGACTGAATTGGGATTCCCAGACCCTCATTTTCTGGAAGAGTTAGGAAATAGTCAACAGCACTAACCCTGGAAGTTCTGGCAGCCCCGATTTTATGAACCCAAACTGGTACACACTAAACCAGGTCTATGAGTGGTTCAGATTTCACAAGTCAGGGTTTTACTAGGAAATATTGTATAAAACCTTTCTCCTGACAAGCTCCAAAATGCTATTTTATGTTGAGTTGGTTTTTGGGTCTGGATCTCAGAGAGGCAAGAGCAGTAGCTGATTGGTATAAAGTTTTTTATTGCATGAATACATCGGTCTGAAGACGAGAGTTCAGAATGCTTAAAGTCTGTGCTAAAATTTTCTGGCCATGCCTTGAGCAGGAGCAGGGCCTCCTGCAGCTTTCCTTGGTATAAAGTCCTGAGCAAGGCAGCAGCAGTTTCCAAGCCTTTCTCTGGCATAGAGGTCTGAGCAGAGCAGCAGCTTCTCCATCTTCTTTCTTTTTTCTTCTTTCTTCTTCCATGTGGATGTGTGTATGTGAGAGTGCGAGATGAAAACAAGCATGTTACTGTGACGTAGATAGAAATACACAGTAACACACACAACAGGTGTTCAGGTAGAGAAGAAGAAAGGAAGTCTCTGTTTATTGTTAACTTTGTATATATAAATTTCTGGACAGTGATCAGAGATTAGACAGAAAAGTTCCCACCTCTCCATCTCCACTGGTCACTTGAGAAGTCCATCAGGTGATATCTTTTACAAAGGAATGCAAACATGATTCTCTTTTATCTTACAATTCATGAAAACTGACTCCACTATACTAAAATAAATCAGAAGGCTTATTTTCAGGGACAGCACAAGCAAGCAACAGCAAAGGGAGGCAAGAGGCAGCGGGCCACAGATGTGGGCTTTTAACCATAAATTATCCAATCAGCTAAAAACACGATTCTAAAACATTATCTCTTCACCTATTAGAATTATACTTTAAAATGAAAAATGCAGTGTCAGTTCTTACACATCTTTACATATATTTGTGCACTTTATCTATCTGCATACATGTTCTCTCTGTCTACATTCATAGTTCTATCTAGGAATGCAAAACAATATTCTGCCGTTTTAGTTATGTCTTAGGAAACACTGAACTTTTAACTAGAGTTTAGGGCACTCTGGTCTACTAAGGCACTTAAAAAAGCATAAAATGCTTTTACTTGGGCTTAATTCTCACTTAACATTAACACTTCTGCTTCGTATTTATATGGTTTAATATATTTCAAAGGCTTTAATTCAAATTCTACAGTCTTTTCTCCCTCTGAGGGACTCAGAAGGGGTCTATTGTCTTAATTTCTAACAATCGTACATGCAAACCAACAAAAACTTTCTCAAAACTACTTCACTAAATACTACAGGAATCTATTGTAATTACTGAAAATCTTCACAGCTGTAATGTGTGTGTTTGATGCTTGGCTGCATGTGGTCACTACATGGATGCACTATGATGATGAGACATGCAAGACTTAGACCAAAAAACGTATTTTTAGAGTGTTACATTTTATGCTTTTTTAAATTAGCTCAGTTGGTCAGAGCAGGGTGCCAATATGCCAAGGTTGTGGATTTGATCCCTGCATGCGCCGTTCACTAAAGAGCTGATCTTGATGATCCTTGTGGCTCCCTTCCAGCTCAGAATATTCTGTGATTCTGTGAAAAAACAAATAATGTCATCCAAAGTTAATATCCACTTTATTTTTCACTTTATTTAGTCATTGCCACTTTTAGATATAATTATTCCTTTGTCCCATTCCCATATGCTGACATGTTTCATAAGCCCCATTATGTGGTAACACTGGTGCTCACTTTAAGTCCTTTCTGTGCCGTTGTTTCACAGACTACGACTGAATCGAGCACTAGTGAGAGCAAGAGTGCTGATGACTATATAATGGTTTCCAAAGAAGAGAGGAAAGAAGTAAAAGTGCTGCTCCAGAGCCTGTGCAGGCCCTTCAGGCACACAAGGAGGCAGTGGTGAAACCAGAAGCTCCATCTCGTTCTTCTTTGATATTTTCTGACCCTCTGATGGGTTCCATTTCAGCCTCCTCCAGCAACCTGAGCTCCAGCCCTGATGACGACAGTAGTAATAACAGCAAAGATTCTGACTTTGCTATTGTCAGCCCACTGGACATCTGAAGAAACAGGTTGGGGGAGTTTGGGAATTCTGTCATTACAACTCAGCTCTGATTTCTGTGATTCCACGGGCTGGATAGTTCTTTGGATTACAAGGACAGAAAATAGATAAAGGTGACCCATTTCAACTGCCAAAAGCCTAAATTAAAATAAAAAGACAAACAAACAAAAAAAGAAAGACATAAATTTGCTACTTTAAAAAAAAATAATATATACATTTTAATAACTGCCTTAAATAATGACCCAGTAAAACCCAGTTCTAATATACAATTATTATTAATTATGCTGTTACCTTACTTAGGAGCTTTGTTACTATAGAACCATTGCTTTCCCAAAACATAGAATAGTATATGCTAGGTACCATAATGGAAATGTGTGGATACTTGGCATCAGACCTGAAGCAGCAAAGACAGGCTAGATTTAATACTATCCTTTTACAAAATATGCTTGACTGGGTTTTCTGTGTAGGAAAGGGTACTGTTTCGTCAGAGACCATGATTAGAAAAGTAGGGAATGAGTATCAAAAATATTAAAAGCATCATCCTGATAGGAAGTTTGTTCTCCCTTAAGGAATCCTAGTTTCTTCATTTTTATCCAGCAGTAGCCTGAGGTGTGTTCAGGGCAGAAGTTGTGTAGTCGTTCCTCAGAGCTTACAGGAGACTATGTGACAAACTCCTTGAGAATGGGAACCTACACAACAGAACCTTATTTGCCTTTGTCTACTTTTTCCCCTTGAGAGTTCCCAGTTCACCTCTTTCCCTCTTTATCTTTGTCTACTTTTACTTCCCCTGGCACGATTTTTTAAAATTTTACTCAGACTACCACAGTTAAAACAATAGGTGCAAGGGAAATAAATCAGTGTTTCATAATGTAGACCTGAGCTGGAATTAAAGCTAGCTGGAGTATGATAACTTACCAGGGAAGGTTGCAAAGTGAAATGAAATGTTCATAATTAAAAGCACTTTATGTCTCATTGCTATTATCTTCTATAGACTCTGTTTACATATATTCCTATATGATTTCCATATTTCTAGATAATGGTGCAGCAGCATTAACCAGCAGAAAGTTTCTAATTAGCTCTGTTACTTGTTCTTCTATGGAAAAGTGTATTCCTTTCCCATCAAGTCCATAGTACGTTTAATAACAGCTTTTTTCAAGGAGATAGGGAGGGCTTTCTGTACTCTCTGATCCCTGTAACCTCTGTTGGAATTCACAAATCAAAACATCGTGATCAGTAGACCGCTCCTCTTGCAGGACTTACACAGAGTTAGCTTGAGGAAGGAATGTTAGTATGTCACTGTCACAGCAGCAAAAGGAAAAGCATTATTTGCTTTTAAGATGCATATACATTATACCATGCAACAACTTCCTATTTGCATGGCAAAGCTTGTGTTTGTTCAAAGCTATGAAATTGTAGTTATTTGCTGCTTAGTCTGTAATTGTAAATAAAGTACCCTATTGCAAAGATGAGGTGACATGTAATTTGCTGGTCTTAGATTTTACAAGGTCTGTGTTGGTGACTGAAGAGTTAATTGTCCTGTAATTACATGGTAGCTGCCATCCTTACCTGCTCAAAAGCCGCCATGTAGTTCTTCAGAGATTATTTGTGCCTTGTAAAATGTTAAAATACTAGAATGTTATGAGCAGGCATAGCATCACACCTCTCTGCAACAGTGATGCAAACAGTCAGATGACTGTTTAGATGGAAGATCTTAAATGCCTAATGTTTTGGAGAGTATTCATTTTGGCTTAATTTTATGCTTTATAAAAAACCACTTTGGAATTCAGCATGCATGCCTGCCTCCATTTTATTTTATTACCCTGAGTTTGCATGAATGCCCAGGGATTGGGTGGCTGGTTGATTTATTTAGGTCTTTCAAGCTTTTCTAGCCTTAACCTGTACAGCAAGGCTTGTGGCACCATCAGCAAAGGATGGCTTTAGAAGAAGTACCTGTGTAAAGAGGAAAGAAGTATTCTGGGGACAGAGAGAAAAGTTTTATATTCTGTGATACATAAACCTTCAAAGATTCCAGTAGCTTGGCAGGAGAAAATGTTTTTACTTCTTTTTTTATTTTTTTAAGCATCAGTCTTTTGATTTCTATCCTAGTGGGTTGTTTCAGGGATCACATTGCTATTTTCTTGAACAGTCTCTTTGCCAATGGAAGAGTGTGATATGTACAGGTTTTTTATTTTTGTAAATTAGTTCTATCTTTAATAGTGCATATTTTAAAACAGTAGTGAAAGTATATAAATATTTGGGGAGTTTCTAAGAAGAATCAGTGAATACCGATGAGCTGAAAGTGTATCATGCCATGGGATATGATAAAAATCTTCAAAGGCAGAGAGATGATCATACAAATAAGATCAGAGAAACTCCAGTAAATGAACCTGCTTTGGTTGTACCATGTCCTTCCACATCTCAAGTATGTTGTCTCTGATATTTGATCATTGTGCAGAGATAATTAAAAGTATTTTAGTATATTCAGTAACTTAGAAACTTGTAAGTTAGATAAAACGTCAAATCGTCACCCCGTTTTGTGTTATGTTAAGAACATACTGAAAGAGAAATTGTCATTTAAAATACAAGATTATTCTTTTTCTCCGGAAATGGCCTGCTCATAATGTTCATGGATAAAATAATCAGATAGAAAAATTATAAGCATTGCAAATTGCTGACAAAAACTAATGCAGCATTAAGATTGCTGATATGAGACTGTTTTACGGTATCTCACATCTGTAATTTATTACTTTAAAGTCTCTTGCATGTCATGTCAGTTGTATGTACTGCAGAAGGGCAGTATCATATTTTGACTGGGTATTGATTTAGTCGTGGAGCTTTGTATCTTTACTCTGGAAGAACATCTAGCCCGCTTTATTAAAGAAAGAATTAACAAACTTTCTGGGTTGTGCTTGTGCTGTTTTCTCAAGAAAGAAGGAAAGCTTTTTGGCTAGAATACTGGAAGTATAATTTCTGAGAACTAGGATTTCTGAGAACTGAGAACTTTAAAACTATCTATATAAGCATAAAGTTTATTAATACTTTAATCAGATTTTATGTTTGTGATCCAGGGAATAAAATTGCTTGTCATTTATCTCAACTAAACAATACAGAATATTTCCTGGTTTACTATATTTCTTGTATCTAAAAAAGAACCAGAATTTACCATGACATAACATTTCTGCAATTTCATGAAGCTCAGTATAGTATCATCATTGTGTCTCAATAACAGTGCCAGTATCTGTACAGAAAATTTCTGAATCTCTATACTTGAATTCATACTCTTAACTCTTTCCCATGATTCTCCATTATGTTCTCATTAAATGGAATTGAGGCAACTATTTTAAAGATTACATTTCAGATTTAAGGTGTACTTGTGCCTGGCAGTTACAATGTCATCTGTTCAAATACAATCCCACATGAACAGATTTTCGAATTCTTGAAATGTGCCAGCCCTTAAATAGTACTTTTAATTTTGTGCTGCATGTATTGGTTTTGAATGAATTATTCCAGTGGTTTATTAGACTTGAAAAGGTGCAATTTCATAAAATAAACTTCATTTGGCTACAGAGTAGTAATTACACTGTCTTGTAATCTGTGCTGTTCTTTTGAGAGTGATTATGTACAGTCTGTGCATTAGTGCTTCTGTGTCCCCCAATCTGCTAGACTCTGGCTTTAGTAGTTAGCTAAATTTAGAGATGAAAGAGCATGAAAAGGTCATTAGAGTAACAGCAACTAGAAGCATGCACACTGGCAACTTGCTTTCCTGCTTCTCACAACTTATTTAGCCACTGAAATGGTAAGGGAGGTTTTAGGTATGTGGGAGGATCCTGCAAGAGGCAAAGTACAAAACCCTAGAAACAGACAATGAGCTGGAAGGGATGCAGCTTGAGACTCTGAAACTATGGGTTCTTTAGGGCAGGAACCATCTTTTTCTCTGATGTTGTACAACACCAACACTGTCAAAATTAGGACAACAATAATAATTATATACTCATTATTTCACCACATTTTGCCCTTTCAATCAGCGAGGTAGATTTAATCCAGTAACAGTAACTCAGCTGATAGCAGTAGTGTTGGAGCAGCAGAATCTGGTCCCACACTGCTGAAATAAGTGCAGATGAGGAACAGTAGTGTAAATAAATAAATTAAAAGCAAATAAACCTCACATCAAAAACGGGACTATAACATTGCCTAATACAAAAAGCTGTGCTTCTTTCCAGATATATATGAAGTATAAGAAGTATTTTCTGAACTGTGCTTCACGTAGCACTTGTGTACCTTGTTTGACTATGTCAGGTAGGTTTGTGCAAACCTATCTTGTTTTTAACTTTTAGCTGATGCCAGGATGTGGAAAGTATTCAGATATATCAGCTGCAGGGAGAAGACATTGTGGTTCCATTTTCTATGAATGGTAAGAATTTGATCCTTCAAATCCCACTGATTTAACACTTTCACTGTCTTCCATGGTAACAACATGAAAAATCCTGTAATCATTTCAAGAGACCTGATGGGAACTCCATTGCTTAAGTCATCACATGCAGTTGCAGAGCTTTGAGCTGAGAAAGTTTTCACAGCTTTGCCTTTGACTGTGAGCTTTGGAGACTGTAGCAAAATCAGGTTTGTCTGAATTTTTAGCTCATACAAAGAAGCATTTGAAGATACTACAAATTATCGTGTCAGTATTTGAAACCTTTTGGAATATAAATGCTACATAGTTTTGAGGTGGAAGAATAGTTGTCAAAATATCTTTACTGCCCACCTGCTGTGTTAATTGAATTCAGCGGATGGGAATATAGCAGCATTTCCAGAGAATCATTAAACTGCCCTTTAAAATAAGAGTATATCAAGCAAAAAGATATTAGAAGGCAGATTGTCAGCAGTGTCATATAGCATGCTGGATAATATATATCTCTCTGCAGTAGTCAGGAACATGCATAATTTCTGTCCACAAACAGAGAGGCTTGTAACATTCTGGAACACGAGGCAGAAAATGTACATGAACGTGAGCCTGTTCATAAAAACATTTTTAAAGCTTCAAGGATTAGAATACACCAAAATTTTTTTTTTAAATATAAAACAAATACACAAAAAGCTTATTTAGGCTTGCACAGATTATCAGGTCTCAAAAAAGTTTCATTTAGTTTAGAGAAATCCGATGGAACTCCAGCCTCCAGGTGATAGCACAGGGTGACTTACAGAAGCACCTATAGGAGTCTGGGACTGCAATGAACTTCTTGTGCTTCAGACTTGTAACTTTCAGATTCTGGAGAATATTAATTCCAGTATGTAAGCAATGAATTGCACATGTTAGTACTGAGTTGCAAAGAAGTCATGATGGGGGAATTCCTCAGCAGACCCTCTTTCCAATCTTCTTTTGTTCTCATTTCCCACAGTCAAGCCCATCTGAAAAGTTTGTGGTACCCATAAAAACTTCAGCTGTTTAATCTTCTTGAATAACTGAATTCTCAGTCACTGTGATCAAAGTTAGCTGTTTATCATCTCAGGACTCTTAACACTCTATGCCTGCATCCTGGCCACCAGCCCAACCAGTGTGCTTCTTGTTCTCATGTAAAAGCTGAAATCTTATGAAAATCTCACAATACTTCTACAGCAGGTGGTATCCATATTTGGTCCTCATGACTTCCCTGTGGTAAACTTTATTGTAAGTTTTATTGCCTCATATTTTCTCTAGCCATACTTCTGTTGTAATTCTTATAATCAAGGAAAAAAGTAGAAGAAAATCTTGGCTTCACTCAAAAATGCTTGGCTTTTTCTTTTCTGCTTCTATTGGTAAAGTCTCTTTGCTGAATTTGGTTCTGTTTCTTGTAAACAGTCTATGTGTATTTATACTGCTTGTGAGGTAAAGTTTTGATATATGTTCTCTTCAAAAAGGCTGAAACAAAACACTGATTTCTCCAGACTTTTTCCCATAATAAATGGGGCTTAAGTTAAGCGTAAACTTTAAAAAAACTATGAATGGCAATAGTGTCTGTTTTCAATTTCTAAAAAACAACATCTTTCAGTAAACAGACTGGAGGGCAAATAATGCACTCTACCAAACCATGCCATTTTCTTTTTTAACAAAAAGTCTAAAATTCGCTATTCCCCCTGGTGAAACCACGGAGAAGGAGAACCCTATTTGGGGCAGGGTGCTCCTGGGCACAGGGGAAGGTGGCCTACGGTTGTGCTTGGAGGACATGCAGGACACCCAAGACCATGCCACGCTGGCATGTGTTCCCATGTCTGGTGCATGGGAAGACCCATCCTTATGCAGGGAACACAGACTGCAGTGTTACTGGACAGATGGAGGATCAGAAGATAAAAATTAGTGTGTTTTACCTTCCATGGATCTTTAAGCTTCAGAGGAAATAAAAATGGGAAAGCAATCGCAAGCTTCATTAACTGTGCTGGCGTTGCAGTCACTGAAATGTGCTTTCCTCAGTGTTTTCTTTCTGTGGTATGCAAATTTTGCATTGTAGAGGGGCTTATAAAGAGTGAATAAAAATCTCTTTTTTCATATTCTGACACTTTTGCAGTATGTGAGTATTATAGTTTTTTTAAGAGATGTTATTATTGGTGTACATCCACATAGAGATTGCTGCAACTTCCCTCCTTCTCTCTCTTCCATGTGTCAGACATTTTAAAGTAAGCCAAAGAAAAGAGAAAGAGCATCTTTAAAATTCTAAGTGCTGAGTTTTTATATGATAGTATTAGTATGCTTGGTAGCTTGCACCGAGCAGAAAACCAATGTCTACTAAAACATGTCGGAGAGAGAAAGTGTCTACAGTTTTTCATCATCTATGTGAGCATTGTGTGTTTTGCCAGTGCTTATTAAGGTGCATCTGTCCTTACTGGAGGAAGTTAATATGATGAATATGGCTTCTGCAGATTTATTTTTTTTTTTTTGCAAAAGAAGAAAATCAGAACTTGCTTTTGCATTTAAAATTTCTTACTGTTTTCTAAAATCTTTCATTCTCTGAAAATACTTTTTTGTTGTGCTTCTATAAGATATGTGAAGAGTTGGGGTTTTTTTTCCTCACTATCCTCTGGCTTTTGTCTGTACCCTGGCATGTGCACAACCTGCAGAACCATCTCATTTCCCCATCTCTACCTTCCCCGGGTTGGGATTTATGAGAGATCCAGTTGCAAATCATTTGGGGAAAACTGCACCAAGGTATATGAAGGTACAATACAAATTGCAGCCTGACCCAAACGAGCAAATCACATCTTGCCAGCAAACATTCATTGGTTCTCTGACCTTGCAAAGCTCCAAACACACCAAAGGTCTTGGGCTGTTGAGTCTGGCCTCTTGTGAAAAGGAAGCATTCATAGGAAGCAATCTGCATGGTAGAGCAGAGTAGCATTATTTGAGAATACCTGTATCCTTTGCCTTCAAAATCAGAAAACATGAATCTAACCTTCAGCAAGTTTACAAAATGCACAGCAAAGACCTCAAGCACAGAGAAGCAGCCCAAAATTCTCACATTTCATAAGCCTGTCAATGCGCACTGTGGATACAGCCGTGATCAAGAAAAAGACAAGCACTCCAGGCTGGTGATAAAAATATTAACTCCAGTTTCTGCTGAAAAATGCTGATGAGACAAAACAGAACCATCAGGTGGGAGCGAGGTGAGTTCAACAAAATGCGAAATACCATTCCCTTCCTTCAGAAAGAAAGTAAAATTTTCGAGTACACTACTTTGATGTTCTGTAAGAGAAAGTCACATTCTGGTTCAAAATTATTTCAGTTGGAAACTTTATGTAATCTTTTACAGAAAGTGCGAAAGGTGAAATATAAACAAAACTTTTAAAACTAATTATGTTTCAATTAATGATGTTTTAAAATTCCTTCATCAATTCACTGGGTTTTGGATGGAGGGAAGCTTTTCTTTAATAAGAAATAAAATCTGTATGAGGCAGGTGGGGCTTTGCTGCAGGATGCTCCTTGAGAACAGATCTAGGCAATTTTAAAACTGAGAGATACTTAAAACAGAAAGTGGGGCTTTGCAGCTTACACTCAAAGGCAGGACAGGAGTTTTATGGGGCGGGCTGCTGGAGGTAGGTGCTGACACCAAAAACTCACTCCTCTAGGAGAGCTTGTGAGCAGCACTGTCAGGGACAGCTTATACACTGAGGCAGATGGAGCTGTCTATCTGTCTGTCTGTCTGTCTGTTGTCTCTGTACATGCCTAGCCGTCTGTCTGGCAGACTGGGATGCTATATCAATATCGAAACCTTTAGCTGTATGATTGGCATTCACCAATCATATTTCATCCACATATTTTGGATGAAAGACCAGTAGTTTAAACCTGAGGTTTTAGCAGTGTTCTGGTCAATCTTCTCTCTAACCTTGTCACACTTGCAGAGCCACCACGGGGAGAGGTAAATCCCCATTTCCAGAGCCTGCAGTGCAGACCCAGCCTGCATGGATCAGATCACCCTGAGTGTGAATCAGCACACTTTGACTGATGCCCACAGCCACAGCAGCTTATTCAGATCAAGGTATGTTTCTTTTTTATCCAACATCTGCTGGCCTAGATAACCATGTGCATCAATGGTTCATCACAGGGCTTGGGGAATGGCACTGCAAGCCAGCAAGTCAGGGGAATGCAAATGGTCTCCAGAAACAAAGACACCACAGGAAAGTTTTTATTTATTTTTGCTTAGAGGATCTGTTAAAATTTGAGCATTTTAGAGAGAATAACAGAGGACTAAGATTATTGAGAGCATTTTGTTTTATCAGCTACATTGCTGCACTGGTAACTTGGGTAACCTTAGCACTGGGGAGAGCCTCTTCTCCCCTTCCTGCTCCATCAAAATAGCTCTGCTAGCACTTGTTCATCTCTGCTGATGGTGTGTGTTCTTTTAAGACACCCATAAGAAATGACAGGTCCTTGTCCTGTCCAGGGCCACTGGAAATGCTCACTGCAGACACAGCCCCTAAGTACCCCTTGGTCTTCAAAGATACCAGACACTGATCACACTTGGACTCGTGGGACTCGTGGATTGGTTATGCACAAAACATCCGTGTTGAAAGCACTCTTACACCTCTGCTGGGAGCAGTTCACCACAGACCCTCCCCGTCAACGCCTCCTGCAGCTGCTGATGGTGCTAAAGCACGTAGCAAACCCCAACGAGGGCGGCAGCAGCTGACACTTCTTGGAAGTTCTCGCCTCTGTTCAGGGAAAGTCCCTGAAGAGGAATCACAGTCCACCGGCTGCCGCTGCACTGGGGTGGGGATGGGACACTTGCCAGCAGCCCAGCGCTGGCCACTAGCAGCATATGGACAGCAGCACCTGGCCCTTGCCCACTCCAGAGGCTGCACTGATTTTGGGGCTGCATGGGGCACTTGGCACCTATCCTGCAGCACACTCTGTGCCAGACATGCTCCCCACACTCTGCTCCCCAGCCCCTCAGCATCACCTATCACTGTTCTGGGGCTGCTGTGGAGGTGGTGACCAGTTTGCAAAGGCTTTTGGTGTGAGTGAGCACTGAGCCTCATACAGGCTGGTGTAGTCTAATTTTCACTCATCCATACATCCTCCAGTTTGGCTACGTCTGGGGAGAAAGGTTTCCGTTTTGGTTGTAATTGTCTTCCTGCTGAAAATGTTCACAGAGCTGTTCTTGGGACTTGAACTCATCAGGGGGGTGAAGGGACGTGTTGGTGCTCTTCACTTTTTCAGAGCCAGGAAAATGTTGGGGGTTATTCTCTTTCTTTTAAGTGTTCATAGGTCTTCCTCCTGGGGATGAGCACACAGCCTCTCCAGTGCTGCTCTGTGCCATGGGTGATGATCACAGGGATCCGACAGTCTGCTGAGCATGTTCCAGAGGGAGCAAGGGGTACCACCAGTGATGAAGGGAAAAGTCTGCATCTGAGCAGGTACAGCCAAGCCCTTGCCCATCCCATGCACACCTGGAAACTCAGGCTGTGCCACAGCCAGTGTCAGCAGGGAGCAGTGCAGCACAGCCTCCAAGTTTTCCTGTGAACCAGGCTCTTCAATAAGCAGAGCATGAGGAACCCCATCACCAAAGGTCCTCTGCCACGTAATGCATGGGCCAGGCAGTGCCCTGTGGACTGCCAGTGCCCCACAGCACAATGAATCTGCACTGACCTGAAACAGCATTAAAAATAGATCCCAAGATACCAGACTGGGGAGAGTGGAAAGGCGAAGCATGAGCTCATTGCTGCTGCTGACTTTTGCATTTGAATAGATTTTCTTAAACAGTAAAGAAACAGCTAACATCTGGTTAGACTTTTGTTATGGAGTCCATGTTTTAGCACCATAATTACTGTTGCATTCAGAGTTTTCCTGAATCCCCTTATTTTACATCTCATATAGCTCAATGAAAGTGGCTAAGAGATTTGGCTGAAAATGCTTGTGCAATATTGATTAGGAGGATAATTTTAGGAATGTTTGGTAACTAGAACATTTCACTAAAAGAACTTCTTTTTCTAAAAAATGTTATATCGTTTCTTGTGATTTTGTGACCTACCTTCTCAGCTAAAGATTAAAGATGATTTTTTTCAAGTAAAGGTGTGGGAGAGTAAAAGTAAGTAACTGTACCACGATAATAATGAGGAGAGGCTGTGAGAGCAGTGTGAAGGCTATTGACTTTAGTTGCCTCGAAACGGATTTACAAACAGCTCAAAGAATAAATTTAAGTACACATGAATAACAAGTGCATTAGTCTCATTAGGGTTTAATGAAGTGTTTATGAAAAGCAGCCTTGTAGCACTGTCCTTCAGAAGTAATTCACTAAGATGAGTCTGATAACATGTTCTGTATTTAATTTGTCCAGTGTTTTGGTCACTTAGGAAGGGAGGCAAGGACAGGATACTCAACGTTGTTTCAGGATTAACAATCAACTGGAGAAAGTTAGAAATTCTCTGGAGTATCTGTGCTTTATCAGATTCAACTTTACATGTCGTAAATTTATAGACGCCATTAAAATCAAGAGCAGAGCCTACAGTGAGTTCTGATGTTCACAGAACTCTTGGCAGAAATAGGGCAAGAAATGGGGACTGGAAGAGAGATCCTGTTCATGATAAATGGAGGCTGCTAATCACCATTTAATTGCCTCAATGCAAGTCAAAAGCACTGTCTTTTCTGCCCCACCTTGGACACTTGCCCATGCTGTTTTTCTTTTCTACGTGACCCCTGACTAGGAAGTCTGAGATTGTAATGCTGCCATCTCTGCTATAGTCTCTGTGGTCATTATGGAATCAGAACTTGCTGTGCTCTCACCACAGCTGCATCAAGTTCCACCAGCTGCCCAAGGCTCATTCAGAGCCTCATTGAGGAGTCAAATGCTTCTACTTGGCTGTTGGAGAAGACCAACTCATCAGCAAACCAGATGTTTTGATTCCACAGGCAGTGACAGAGCTGCAGCAAGCAGGAGCAGGAGCTGGTTTGTCTTTGGTTTTGGTATCATTGTGACCCCATGTAATTTGCAAGGTTAGAGCAGGCTCTGCATAGGACACTGAGGTGGGACCAGTGTTAGCATTTCAATGAATTAGCTGCCTCAATACCACTGAAGTGGATATTTGGATTTAATAGCTGCAGTGCTTTGCTGCTTCTGAAAATACTGCCAGCAGCTTTAAAGTCTTGTCTAAGCTGTTCTGTATGCCCTTTTCCAAGCTCTGGAGAGTATAATTATAGCTCTTCCCTAATATTGCATAACGAATACATGAAATACGGTGTCCTCTGCTGCTGAGGTAATGGGAAGACCCTGTTTTACTTCAGATTGATATTTGGAATAGGTTTATTGATTACAGCATTTCTGAGAACTGTAAACTCAGAAAAGAAAGACAAGTTGATGGCTGCAGAGGCAGAGTCTAAAGGTACTATAGATATATCACTAGTGTCACATACTTGTTTGTATTAATGCTGCAAAGAAAAAGCTGCTATGTCCTGGATGCTGAGACAATAATGGCTCTGCTCTGGTTTGATTTTCTATGGAATTCAAGATTAAGGCCACGTTTGAAGTATAGCTCAGATCAAATAGGTACGTGCAACAGAAGTAATCAGATGAGACTGTTTGCTGCACGGAAAGAAAGCTGCTGCCCCAACAAATCACTCTGTGACTTCAATAACTCTCAGGGCATGGAAATATTGACTGATAGATGCATGACTTCTGAATTATCACTTGCCTATGTGTACTAATGTAGAAAATACAGACAGTGCCTATTCTTTGCCAATGACTGGAAAAATAATTTATGCTCTAGGTTACCTTTGTGGTTTTCAACAATAAAGGCTGGGTGAGCTTTATGCTTTCATTAAGGAATAAATCCACAGACAAAAAAGGGTGTTGGATACGTCAGCCCCTGCACTGTTACGTGCCAATTTAGCCAATATCATGTAGTGCAATATCTCTGCAGCATGAGAAAATGAAAGGTTCTTTTCCTCAGAGTCTTTCACAAAGTACATTTCCAGATCTTTGCTATTCAACCAATTCTGCAAAAAGGAAGAAGTAACTCTGTGTGTACACGTGGTTTATTATTTCAGGGTGTTTATTATTTTTAAATAGAAGTGCTGAACTTTATTTGAATTCACTAGTTCATTTAATTTGTGAGAGGAAGGTTCCTGGAAAAAAAAATTAGTTGTAGATGTCCGTGCAGAACAAATATGGTATGCTTCAGGTTTGAATCTGGAAACCAAGACTTCTCCTTTTAGAAAGTGTGGGAAAGAATACCAATGAACTCTCACACATGGGATGACTTTAAATAATCTTTCTTCCTCTGGGAAACTCCAACATTAACAGAGAACCTAGTATCTTTGGGGAGCATAAGCAAGCCTTTATGGAGGACGAAGGAGTTTTGGACAAGGATGACCTGTCTAAGATCAAAAACCAAACATTGGTTTGAAACATTTTGGCAGTTGCTGTATTTTAACTTTTTCCCTTTGTATGTAATGAAAACCTTCATTTAAACAATAAATAAATACCTTGCAATGTTTATCTGGCCTTAAATAAGATACTAATATAATGCTATTTGAAAGTCACCATGGTCATAGAGAGGACTGTTCCTTAAGTTTTGCTTTAAAAATCAAATCCCTCAGTGTGCCTTTGATGCAGTAAGTTTTAGGAAGCAAAGAACTTACTGTGAGATGCTGATATGTCCAGACTGGTCCTTTACAATGTTCTTCCTCCATATCTGAACATCTTAGGGAGTGAGATCCCTAATAGACCTCCCAATCTTCATCTTAACTGTCTTCTTACAGTAAAAGCCAGAACTCAACACAGGGCACAAATATTATTCCGTTGGGACTGATTTACACTTCTTTTGAGGAGTGGGAGGAATGGGAAGACACCTTTCATGATGGAATCTTTCTGGCATTGCCGTAGTTCTTAGAGAAGAGAGCTGCATCCAAGAGCATCACTGGAAAACATGAAAGGATCAGGGCTGGAGTTTACTTCACCCTTAGATATCTGTTTTGGAGCTACAAACTAAAAAATGGAATGACAATTAAAATGCTGTTTTCCCCAGTTCTTTTCTTCTACTTTTTCATTGTTTTTATTGTTATTACTGTCTCTTACAAAATACCCAATGTGATTACTAAGGGTATGAAACCCTTACCTTGCAGATGACATGATAAATAACATACATCAGGGTACTTTTTAGTGGAGAAAAAAAATCACCTGCTCCCAGTGACCTTCAGGAAACGGGGAGATGTCGTTCTTGCATGTTATCTTACTGTATTTCCTGTAAGGCTCAGCGTGTTGGTTGGAGTAAACAAGGGTACACCCAGATGAGTGCTGCAGGTTGTTATGAGTTGAAATAACAGGTAGCTCATGTTATTTGTATACAAAGTTTCAGTTCCTTAATAGCATAGCAAATCTTGAAACTAGCCTTACACATTTCTGTGATACGTGGGAAGAACACATGTTTCTCTAGGCTTTGATTATAAATTCTGTACATTGAATAATTTATGTTAACCAGGATTCTCAAATAAAACCAGTGAAAATGCAAATAATGCTTCTTCCTTTTTATGAGAAAACTTCTAAGAGCACATAAATATTTTGTTAGAAGCTCCATTTCAGCTAGCAGACCTCCAGAAATTAGGGCACTGAGCTGTAAACTTCACATCCTGTTTTTTCCTTAATACCATCTGGGGAAAATAATGGAATCTAGGCTTTACTGTCTTTCCACAATCATACACAAGCAAAAAGACTATCACTTGCTTTGTTGTGTTGAGACTGTCGCCATTCATGTGAAGCCTAAACCTCGGGTTAATCTCTGAACCATGATGGCTTTATTTTCAAAGCAGCAAGCTTAATTTAAAAGCTCTATGTGACTTAAAGTTCCAGCTGCCTGAGGCTGCTCTGGTCTCTAGGTCTCCTTACAGTGGCCATATCTCATCCAACTCCTCACTGAAAGGTGTTACACTAATTCACTGCCCTGGCAGGAGAAAGAGAGACGGGAAACTAACTCTAGATTTTCTTCGAAAATATTGCAGTAACATCTATACCACTGTTTTTTGGGTTTTGAGGGGTTTTTTTTGATCTTTTGCAAAAATGTGTGTTTTATCAACAAGTAGGGATATTTCATCTAGACTCTTCTCAAATTATTAGCACCCAGCAGCCAATGAGCTACATTTCCCAGCCTGTATAATACAGTCACTGCAGCATTGCCACAGTAAGAGGAGACCCATCAAGGCTCTTATTGGCACAAAGGATTTAGATGTTATGCAGAGGAAACAGCAATCCTGTCAGTTTTGTTACCTAATCCACCACCCTTTGGAAAGAAAAAGAACTCTGGTTCTTTCAGAAATTTGGCAATGTGATAGTTCATGATCTCCATCTTGATCTGTGTTTTCAGAGGTCTCCAATGATTACTGTTAAGGACTTGAGTCTTCATTCTTAACATCTAATGTAACAGGAATAATATTAATGGGGTTTGGGTGTTTGTTTGCTCATTAAGCAGTCAGCAGGAGCTCACTTAGTGGAGCACAAACTCACAGTTATTACATTATCACTTAATTATTCAGCACTGACATCACTGCATCTTCACAGCAGGCAGCCGCACAACTTGGAAAGGGGTGTGTGTCACTTCAGCCGTGTACATCTTGATGAAAGTAGGGTAACAGGAGTGGCTGGAGGCAGCTCTGTGCCAGGCTGATCCAGCCTTACTTCATATAGCCTTTCAAGAAAACCAGGCCCTCCTCACAGAGCACAAGCCACAGGAAGTTATTCTGAAGTAGGGCAGCTACAGGGAAGAGTAATCGGAGGAGAGGACCTGCCAGTAATAATGTCACATTGCTGTATAACTGTGCTTGCTGAGATATTTTTAGGTTGTTTAATAGAGAGGAAGGGAGGGATGGATGCTTTTGCAGTGGTAAAAAGCGTTCACCTAAATTTCCTGAAATCTCAATTCTTTAGTTAATCCACAGGTGAAACAAATTTAACATCATGAAGCTGCTGTTTCTCTGTGAGTTAATTTCTAGTGTAGACTTCCCTGTAGTCCTTGAGGAGTGAATTGTTTCTTGTGTGTTTCCCTAACAAAATCTTGTCAAATGGCCAGGTAATACAAGCCAGATTATCCCACCTTTCCACAAAACTGTGTCACAGGGGGATATTGTAGAATTTTTGTTTTCATGGTGAAGTTTTAATCACTCTTCTTTCAAACATGCTGCACAGCAAAGGCCAGATGCCAGGCATTGTAAGGTCTCAGCTGAGAGTCTCTTTGTACAACAGCTACATTGCCAAAGTCAGTCATTGTTCAGGTGGCAAAATTGGGGTTAGTCAATGGTGCTCAGCTTTGCAGGGCCATGCACCAGCTCACTGCAGAAAATGTGTAAAAGCAGCAAGGAAAAGAGGCAGAAATGCTCTGCTCAAGGGCTTGTGTGGTGTTTTCATTGTTCTGTGCAGAAGAATATGTTCTCTTAGTGCTTCCTCAAGGGAAAAGAAAAATCTCTTTGGGCAGAATTGTCTCTAACAGAAATGATTGGCAGACTCACACAGAAGCACATTCCTGCAGATAAGTGATTGCTTCTTATATAAGGGAACAGATTTTGCAGGAAGTCCTGAATGCACAAGTTTCGAACATCTTGTATTCAGCTTTGAGAACACGTGACACAGGAATTTGTATTCACCACAGTGAGAGACCTGTGAAGTTTCTGGCAGTGACTTTATAGATTATGTTTGTTGCTGTGTCATTCTGAGATGTAGAGGTGATTTTAAAGGGTGATGTGCAGAGGCAGAAAAGGTTTAGTTCCACTGATGTTATAAAGGTACCTACCTTTGTGTTGAGTCTATGGATCAGGTTCTGTGAATTTACAACCACAGAGGGAT
Source organism: Sitta carolinensis (assembly GCA_032173965.1). Lineage (NCBI taxonomy): Eukaryota > Metazoa > Chordata > Aves > Passeriformes > Sittidae > Sitta > Sitta carolinensis. Next base: position 36,047,671 of record CM063284.1, on the reverse strand, counting down.
TTCTTCAACCCATTGCCTTCTCTATTTAACTTTGTGTATGACATTTTCTTTTTGTTGTTAGCAAGACAACACAAAGGTAAAATATTTTAAGCTTTGGTTTGTTTAGCAGAAATTACTCATTTTCTCTTGCCAGAAAATTCCCTGAGGAGAGGAAGCTAAGAATGTCAGGAGGAAATACAAACTACAGGTAACTCATGAGGCTCGAGGAAATGGCTCCGATGACTTGAGAAATATTGAATATCACAGAACAATGATCCCATATCTGTAGACATGGTTTGATATCTACCTGCTGAAGAGGTTATTACCTGATATGATTTCACTAACTGAGTTTTTTGGATCTTTGGGGTGTTTTGAGTAGACTTCAGAAACCTTTTGAGTGTCATGAAGGCATACATGGGAGGTACATCAGATTGCTGATATATTACTGTATAGTCTGCATATTACTTCTATGGAAAGCTCATGGAAATTTCATGAGGAAAATGTCCTCTTTATGTAGCACAGGAAAGGCAGCAGGTCTGGCAGAAGCTGGGCAGGAGGAACGCTGAAGTCTGGTGCTTACAGATGGTGGGGTTATGAACCCCGCAGAAGTTTTCTTCAAAGAGGTGCCTTCATTGTATTTTTAACCTAGATAATGGCATTTGGGAGTATAGTTAAATATAAGTAAATTCCAGTATAAGGAGCTGAACTGGCAAACTAGAATGCAGGCTGGCATCACGTTCAGTCTTTTGGGGCTTAGGGCATTCTACAGCCACAGTATCTTCTTTTCCTGCCCCTACAATATTGCAGGGAGAGTTGACAAAATTTTTCAGCCACATAGGCAAAGCATGATTCTAATTCAATTATTTATTCAATAAACAGTTTCTGACTTTCAGTCTATAGCTTTGTTCCAGTGGAAAATAGCTATAAACATCCAAGGATGGTGACAACTTGTACTAGTATCTGGCATCAAGACAAATCTATTTCTGAGAAAAGGAGGAGGTGCCTAATAAACCCAGGACATATTTGGACAGACCCTGTGGCCAGACGCTCATTTCCTTGAGAAGTCTGAGAAGCTGCAGCCCTAGAAGGGCTTTGTCAGCTCTGCTCTGCTTCAAGGAAGCCAGATTTCTCAAATATCAGGTGTTAGCTGTGCCACAGCAGGATGTACATATATACAAAATGTCTGCAACACCTCAGTGTTTCGGATGCTGTTCAGAAGTTTTGTATGTGTTACCTGTGTAAGGGAAAACACCTACAAAGAGAACAGTGTTTAATAATGAAAGTGCAGAAGTGACACCAGGAGTGGTAGTTTTCTGACTTTCAAGGCTCCCACAGTAATCAAAATACATCTGGTATATGCTTTTTTTTTGTGGCTTCACTCTGCCTTCCACCTAAAAATGAACCTTTTATTCTCCCTTAGTATGTTTTGCTCTGCTGTCAGTCAGAATAGTGATTTGTGACCTTTCAGGGCTGTGACCAGTGGTTCCTGACTGTGCATTAGACCAAGTTATTTCATGCATTATTTGACAGCATAGAGATGAAACAACTAGCAGTAAGTTAATTGCAGACATGACTCTTGCAAGCTTTGCCTTGCAAGCATTCTACCTTGGGAATTCATCTGCTTCTTTAACTTGATACAGAGAAAGTCTTGTCTTCATTGCTTACAAGTGTGCAAAGAGATGGCTAATTGAGCTATTGTCATCTTTGTTGCAAATGAGACCAGCATTCTGGAGCTGCAGTCTCAAGAGCACTATTAATCATCTTAAAGTGTCCTTTTTACTGCAGGCCCAGACTAATGTAGATTGATTAAGGAACTGGGGGAGAGATGTGTGAAAACAATGCATCTGACAGATGTGCTATGGCCACCGGATTAAAGTGGAAGGAGAACTTGCTTTCTCTGGATTTGTATTTAGAGCTATTAAATGTTTAAAGAAAATTAATGTAGCTACCCAAAATTTTCAAATGCTAACAGCTCCCTTCAGATACATGGACTTGCCTCTAAAATACCCCTATGAGTTGAAGCAGGGACATCCAGGATGGTGGCACTCCCTTCTGCAGCATGAAGAAGTGCAGCCCACTCTGATGTTCTCACTGCTGCTCCTTACTTTGTCCCTCTAATTTATTCCTGAGAGGCTGAGGCTAACGGGGGAGGGATAATTATGTGCTGACTGCTCTTGTTAACCTTCAGTGACCTACTCCTGTTGCTTCGCTGGCAGGAGTCCCCCTCCCCACATTACAGGGAAGTGACAGAGGTGCTGCTGGTGCCCCAGTGGGTGGCTGCAGCCTCACACGTGAGTGCAGCCATCTGTGCTCCCTGTCGATCTAACACGTGTAAAATACAAAATTAACATGATGAAGGCAGTCGGGGGTAGGTTAATGTGAAGCTGGAGAGAGACATTTTCCTCCCCTGTTCTTTCATTCTACTACGTTGTTTCACCATGATCCTTTAAAGGGTTTTTATCTGCTGTATATTGATGCTTCTGAATAGTGCTGCTTGCTGAGAAAGCTCTGCAAGATGTGCCTCTTCAGGGTACTTAATTTTGATCTCATGTATGGCAATCTACAAAGGTATTACTAACAGGAGTTAGTGCATTGTGGTTCACTCTGCATCTTCAATCAACATCATCTGCACTTCTAGAGAGTCTGGGATGAATCCCACAGAGAATTTAGGAGCTGCTTTCCAAATAGTTATGGCTAGAACAGTGAAGCAAGGAGCTGCCAGCATGGCTGGCACTTCCCATCTCAGCAGAGGGAGGACAAGAGGCATCCCTTGTCTCCACCAAAGGATGCCCTTCGGAGACACTGGCAAAGGGCTGGTGCTGATCATTGCCCATAGAAGGAAAAGCACAGTTCAGGTGCCCTGCTAGGAGGAAGAGGTAGGTGCTGCAGTCTGTTCCAGTCCTTTATGGCATCTGTGGGGAAAGCAGACATTTTATATTTCTCCTTCAGTCACTTACAGCAATTGTTGTCACAACCAGCTAGATCACTTTTTCTATGCCTCTTGTTTTCTGCACAGAAGCCTTTCCACATGAAACCAGGAAGGATTACTCATGATAAGCTCGCAGTTGCTTTAGTTTTCATTTCCCTTTTGCCCTGCCTGAGTTGATTGTCCATAAAAGATAGTTTTATTTCTTGAGCTTCCACTCAAGCCATGAGGTGAGTGTGCATCTGGACAACACAGTGCAGTGCAGAGATCTTCCACTTGCACCAATGAATCATGTCCATAGCTGGAAGCAGTGGGCTGATGCTGACATGGTGTTTACCTGGGCTAGCTTCTCCTGTCTCCCAAGAATGTCCCTGAGACTGCCAGCTGAGCAACAGAAAGCAGCATGCTCCTAGCAGATCTGCAGTAACAAGGGGCAATTTAAATCATGTTCTTGGCTGTGCTGTTCAGGACCCTCAGGATATTGTGGGTCTTGCACAGGAATGCAGTAAATAAGGTATCAACTTATCCTCAAGAGTGCCTCTATTGAACACTTGCATTCTACTCATGAATTATCTTTGGATACATTTGATGGTTTACATAAAGTAATTTTCTTATGGTTGGCTGTGTTAACCCTAATTCACCAATCTTGACCACACCAACACATCTGTTTGCTCCACTTGAATAGCAAATTTTGGGTGTCTCAGCAAAGGATACTGGGTTATATTTACAGATGGGCACAGAAACAGAGTAGTTTTATCTCCAAACAGGACTTTACTTGCAGGAGAATTAGAGAATGAGTGCATGGGAATTCATTTTGAGTCTTTGTTTCTTCCCTTTATTCTGATATCCACATTTCTATTTTCATAAGTGCAGGGATAAGTACCTAGCTGTCTCTTCATGGACTATGCTTCTGAAAAGAAAAAAATAAAGGGATCTATAGAAATGCAGTCTGAAGCTGCCTTCATAACATAGCTTCTCCCACCACATCCCCAAATCCCAGATTACTAATTTTGTTCAGCCATGAAGCACATAGAAAAGAAGAAAGATCAAGGTATCTTTGATAGGGAACTTGAAACAAACAGGGACTAAAAAATGAATGAATAACTGAGTTTACTCTTATTTAAGCAACATTGGCAGAAGTCCTCTGAGTGACCTCCACAAAGCTTTGCTGAGGCATCCCTTTATACTCTTCTAGAAGATTAAAGCTAACTTTCACAGCTTTAAATCTCCTCTTTCATAGATGCCATATGTTATCATTCTTGATATGCATTAAAAGAGAGCTGATTAAAGAGCCACCTTGAAAGCATGTCTTTAGAGTCATCCACTTTTGGAGACACATAAAATTGTTGCTGGTTTTGGGGCATTTCTCCTGAAAGGGCGAATGAACTGATTAAGCTGGAACTGTCATTGGATTTTTATTGCCCACAGAAGCAGGCACTGCCTCTAGTGAGATGACAGAGAAGAAATGCTGCGGGCAGCTATTTCAACAGCTCTTTACCAAACAGATTATGCACGATTTGTCTGGCATTGAATCACTGGCTTGTGTAAACACCAGATGCAATGTCTTAACTAAAATGTTGTGTTTTGGCCCGTGAAAGCAATAGATTCTTAAAGGTAATGCTACTGTTACCTATATTTGTTATGTAATATGTTATGTGATTGTATTATCCTCCTTGTCTCCCTGGCTATGCCAGGGGCTGCTCTCACACCCAGAAGCTGCTGGTCTAGTGCCAGGAAAGGGTGCTGCTGAGACCCCCATGCATGTTTTGCTCTTGGGGTGGGCTCAGAGGGAATGTTTCTTGATGTCTCCAGAAATCAGGCCTTGCTGTTTGATGCCCTGAAGAAGGGCCTGAGCGCCAGAAACCTTTCTGTTCTCGCTCCACTGCCTGTGCCTATGTCCTTCAGGGTGTACTGAGCCTAAGATCCCCAGGGAGAGGTGTGCACAGGGCCTTATTCTGGCCAGAGGGAAGATGTGACCATGGCCTGCTGGGGTGAGTATGGAAGGAGACATCTGCAGACATTTAAACTGCAGAGACACAGCCCATGGGGTGGATGCATGACATTCTGTCCTCCAGTGTCTGCCAAGAAAATCTGCCAAGAGATGCAGGGAAAGCACTGTTGTCACAGAGCTCTTGCCTTCCCAATCCAGTCTCCTCTGCAGCAGTGCTGGCCACAGTTTCAGGGAGTGTGTCCAGGTAAGTGCAGGATATGGGTCCATGCACAAGAGCTCTTGCTGGGTGGTCAAAGGAGATGAAGGTAGGTGTCCCACCTGAAGGTGGTTCCTGGGGTGCCTCCCCACAGCCCTCCTCAAACATTCATCTCATCAAGCAGCACATGTGCAGATGTAGTGGTTCAAGGTGCTCAGCCCTGAAACAGCAAAGCATTCAGCTGCTGGTGACAAATGTGGAGCCAACAGGGCTTTGTAGCTGCTTACAGTAAACATAGCCCTGAGAATGAAGAGGATATTCATGAAGATGATATATTCGTGTGTGTACATATATACACATAGCCTCCACCCCACCAAACTTCATAATCTCACAGCAACTTTGTCACTGAACCTAGAACCACACCTGCTCTTGCAAGACCTTGCTTTGAAATTTTTTTCTAGAAGGGCAGCAAAACATTTGATTTCCTTCCTTTCAGCTCTTGGAAGAACTGCACTATCAAAACAGTGCCTACAGATCTGGAGGAGAGAATGGGGAAAGTTGTATGCAAAAGGACAACAAGTGATGGTAGTTCACTGCGTATCTGCTGTGATGAGGGGATCCAAGACTGACACAGTGCTGGATTCTTCAGCCCTGACTATCTCCTGACGCTGCTGTCATGGAGAGGGCTGTCCCCAGGAAGCCAGGCAATCTGGGGTGCAGCTTTAGGGCACAAGGGATTCATGACACAGCTGGTATGGCATCAAGGAGCAAGGCAAGAACCAGAGAGGAGCCTTCTGTATGAATTCCCAGAGAACATTTACTCCCAGGAAGGGTCAGGGACAGAAAGCCCAAGAAATCTTCCAATACATGAGGTTAAAAATGAGGGAGGAACAAGGGGTGGATACATTACAATAACCAATTAGGGACCAGCAGGGAAGAAGTTCAAGGAGGGATAGACATCATGGCAACCAGTAGGAGTACAGAAGGGGTGGATACAACTCAACTGAACCAATTATACATCAACTATAACAGAATCTTCCAGAATAAGGGGAAGGAATCAGGGAGGATTGGCAGGTGAATGGGCATGGCAAAGGGCAGCTTCCAGAACGTGGGGAAGGGGTTAAGGCAAGATTGACACCCTAGAAGGCTGAGCCAGGGGCAGACCTTAGGGGTGATGGACAACTGGGAAAAGGAGGAGGAAACTTGGAGCAAACCAATAAAATGGGGGATAACAGGAGCAAACCATAAATGGGATAACAGTAAATACTTAAAGAAACACACTGACACACAAGACTGTCAAGAAGAGTTCTTGTTTTACCTGAATGGTGTGGCAAACTGACCAATGGCAGAATTAATACCATTTGCTTTACAAACTAACAATATAAATACATGACATATAGTCAAGTACAAAGGCTGGTGTTACAAGCAGTAGATGGTGCAGAGACTGAGCTGGCAGGGCATTAGTGATATATGACAGTCTGAGGAATTTAGTCACAGACACAAAGAGACTTCTGGAAACTGAGCTTGTTCTGCATCTTACTTACTGCCCAGCTAGGGTGGAGTATCTTGTCCTGTCCAGCTCTGCAGTTACCACAGCCAGCAATGCAGTGGGGGATTTTCTCCTTCCAGTGGCCAGATGTGGCTCCTCAGCTGGCAGGGAAGGAGGAAGAGTAGCTTGTGCTCAGCATGATGCCTGCTTCATGCACAAAGTAGCAATTGAGGACAAGGTCTGAGGTTTTCCAGTACTGTTCTGCCATAAGAAAAATAATTCAATTATCTGACAAAAAATATGACTTAGAGGTGCTGAAATGTGTTTCTTCTTGGTGAAAACACGTAATTATGGAAAGTCATTAACCTTGCTGCAGAAGAGCTGTATCTTGATGCTTTAGTAATCCAAAGACAAAATGTGAAGTACCTGTTTCAAGCTCTCAGCTTTACTTAAACCATCTGGGATCTGCACAAGCCATCTGATAACAGGTTTGCACCACTGGTCTGTTAAATGAACTTCATTAACCTCCCACTCCATAACAGTGCGTAGCTTTGTGCAGCTTTTTTTTCCATCATGCAATTCATTGAATTGCCAAATATCCAAGAAAAACAGCATTCTCTGAGGCCAGAAACTATAGTTTTGATCACAGTGATCTTGAGTCTGAACTTTTTCAATTAATTCCCTGTTCCTTCTGACCTCTTTAAGAGCAAAAGGTTTGCAACCTTCTTTTTTATTGCCGTGGCACCACATAGCGAGGAGTGAGCTAGCTTTTCCATTACAAAGCACTTTTTCATTTCTCAGCATGCTGAAGCCTGGCACACAATGCTAACCCAAGATGCAGGAAGGTTTTTTAGCAGTTAAAGCAAATTAAGCTTTCTTTGAGTTTTGAGAGCAAACAGGGTTGTTTGTTTCTGAGGAGAAAAACTGGGTGGTTTTAGCTGGAGCCTGGCAAAATTGTGCATATATAGAGCCAGGAAAGCCAAGTTGTTTCTCATGCTCTAAATATACTCTTTCCCCTTACTCTGACAGAGATTTTATTTTTAAAAACAGACAAGATTCCAGCAATCTTAGTTCTTGCTTTGAATAAGTTCCCTCTTTCGTTCATGTAGTGTGTTTGCCTTTTTTTGTTTTCCTTATTTTGCCTTGCCAGTTCAACACTGAATAGAGCCATCCCCTGTCCTAGATTTATCTGCACAGGAAATCCATCCTGTTCCCGCTGCAGGCAGCTTCTTTGGGTCACCCTTAGCACAACACTCTGTGGACAAGGTGATCACAAACAACATACACATCTAATCCCTGCATGATTTCCAGGGAATGCAGAGAAGGCTCATGCTGGTCTTGCAGTAACTTTACCAAAACACACAGTCCTGGCCTGAGAAACAATGTCGGTGTAAATGAGATGCAGGGCAATTATTTACAAGTCCAGTTTCCTTCTTAGATCCCCCCACCCCAAGATGTAGCTCTCATTCCCTAAACAGGGAGTGGGCTTTTCTCTCCTCCATCACTTTTGTTGAGAAAATGTTAATAACACTGCTGGTAATATCATGTGCTTTACGGTCAGTTGCCTCTGTTTTATTTGTAAAGTATTCTGAGATGCTTGAATAAGTCCAAAATACCCTCCAGCCATAAGCCATGCTGAAGGAAAATTGATTGAGTAAACTGAAGTCATTAGAGGAAATAAACAGTGTTAAGCGAGATATATGAATTTATAAATCTACACTGCTGTTTTGTCCATTTGAAGATCACTATGTAGTATCTATGATCTCTAGATTAATTTTGACTTGAATTGTTTTCTAGCTGTGTGTAGGGTGTTATTTTCTTATTAAAATTATGTTTTACAAAGAACTGGACTTAAAAAACTGATGTCCATCTAGTTCCCCTTAAATCACACACAGCATCTGCAGAGGCATGGGTTGTTTTCACTTTTATAACACCAATAAAACAGAAGAAGTGTCCAGTGTATGCTGCCGTTTATACGCTGCCTTCTGCTAAAGACAAAATTGTCTGTGTGGGCATGTGCAGTGAGCATGATGAACATTCTATTGATGTCAATCCACCCTCAAAATCTAATCCAAGACAAAATCTAAATGGAAAATTATTAAAAATAAATGTCCCTTCTTGCTTAAACCACAACATGAAAAAAAGTCACCCTTATATAATGTTAACCCCTTTGTGCCCCTTGGAGCCTGTAGCTCTCAAAGTTGTCTGCCAGGGGGAGTTTTCCTCAGTATGTGCTTCGTCCTCATGTAGCAGAGGCAGGAAGCTGACGCAGCTCAGCTGTTTCGCTTTTGAGGTAGAGAGCCGAGGAAGCTGATTTGCCCGGCGTAATTTGACCTGCTGAATGACAATGCCAGGAAGAGAGCTCAGGTCTGCTCCTGTGTGCACCACTCTGCTCTCGCTGCCTGAGATCTAAACAGCCCCTTTCCTTTGGTGCATCTGTCACAGACAAGGAGCTGCATAAATAGCCTTGCAGCAGCACTTGTGCTCTGACAAGCACATGATTCAATCCCTCAGAAGAAAGTAATGTTGAGCATGGTTAGTTGTAGTAAGTGGAAATGTCCCATAGGAAAAATAGTGTCCAGTACACGTCTTGCAGTCCCATTTTCCAGTCCCAAAAACTTAAGCTTCAGTATCGCTCTTTTGGATAATGGTACCACATTTCCTACATAAAGAACCTCTCGTGACATCACTTCTGAGTCTTGTAAATTGTTCTGGTGTCACTAAAACACACTGAACATGCAACAGCAACAGAAAAGTAAGCAGCTGGGATTTTTCCCCCCTAATTTTTATGACCAGACTTTCTTTTTGATGCAAACAGAAAGCTTTCAGTTGGGGCCATAGCACAGAAGTCACATAGAAGTCACATTGTGCCATTGCCTCTCTTGGTGGCACAGTCAGCTTTGCTGGGACACCACCTCTATGAGCGATCTGCTGTGTGCATCTGTAGGAGAAATTTAGCTGAATACTGTGAAGGTGATGAAAGTAAGGACTTGAATAAAACCTTCAAAACCTCTATAAAGCTGGTTTCTCATTTTAATAAAAGGTGTGATTCTCTTTCCTTATTGCATAAGGTAACTTTCTAGCTCTAACAGCCAAGGACAGAAACCAAATTAAATAAAAATCACTGTAATTGTATGATACAGGGATTGGAATGCTTTTAATGTCCTTAACAGTGTCAAATTCCCATTTAACAAATGAACAAGAAACAGTGGTATACTTTGGTATGGTACCTATTGCAATGTAAAGAGGTTGCAGACAGAAGAAAAAAAAAAAGCCCAATCTTTTGCATCAAGGCACTTGCTAGAAATTAGTTCAATAGATTCAAGGATTCAAATGAAAAATTCTGAAGTCTCTGAATTCATAGTGGAAATTCTCCAAATTCATTTTGTCCGAATATTCCCTGCCCAATGAGATCCCTAACCACCAGTTTAGCACTGTCCTGGACTTTCATTTAACTTTCCTTTTTCAATATAGGCAGCCTGTGCTCAGAGACCTTTTATAGGGCATAGTGTACCCCAGGTCAAACTGATGGAGTTTTTAATGAATAGTATTAAGTGGAGATGTTAGATACCTGCCTCAGACAAGGGTGATCTATAACATGGTACAAAACCTTAAAGTGCAGCAAAACCCAAAGCTACTGTGATATTTTAGGCTTGCTTCTTGTTGTAGCCTAAATTTTGTTGTTACCTGTTACTTTATGTGAGTTTTGTTTCCCATGTACTTCTCCAAAATGGTAGATCCTTGTGCAAGAGAGCTGGCACCCATCCACCAAGGAGAACAGGCTCCAGTGCCTGCCAGCCTGACAACTGCCCAGGTTAAAGGATCAGACTGGGAAGTAAAAGAGAGAAAGTAGCCATCTTGCTAAAGCAAGGGGATATTTCACACAAAAGCAGGAGCTAACAAAGATGAACTTTTTACCAGTGAGGTCAGGCTGTGCAGAGAGGGAGACAGAGGCATCTCTGTGGCCACATCCTCAGAACACCCTAAGCCAGCAAAGGAAAGGAGTTGAGCCAAGGAAAAGAGGAGAAACCAGCCAGAGCAAGCTGTACACACCCTTTTCTTAGAGAAGATAACTAGGCATCTTAACTACATTAAGTGCAAGAAAATCTCCCACTAGCTGCTGCAGAAACCTCCATTTACAGAGCCCTCCAGAGCCATCAGAAGGACACACGTGGGCTTGGTCACTCCATGGGCACAGCTCTGTCTGGCTGCTTGAAGCCATCACTGAACTTGCCCAGAGCTTGCTTAGGCCAGGGACATCAGTGTTTGGTCACCACTGAGGACTGAGGGGCTCCTTCCTGTAGGGACATAGGAGTGCTCACTCCTCCAGGTCATCTGAGCCCACTGGGTATTCTGCAGGCCAAACAACGCCGTTTGGGAATTGTGTTAAAAAAAAACAAAACAAAACAAAACAAAACAACAACAACAAATTTAAAAAAAAAAAAAAAAAAAAAAAAAAAAAAAAAGCCTCAACCACATCCTGCTTATTAAAGCCTTAAGGCTGGCAAAAGTCATCACGATGAGTTTTCCCCACCTCTTCCTCCAGTTACATTTATCTTCTTGTCAGGCCTTCTTGTATCCAAACAATAACAAATATGCCAGCAGTTTAAAGCTCATTTCCCCAGCCTGCCTAGGAACCACTCCAAGTCCTGACATTTACCCGATCCAGAAACTGTTTTATTTTGCCAAGGTTTCTCCATACCCCACACTACACATTCAAAGCCTTTATTTCTCAGTTTGCACCATACCTAGACAGTAGCTGCTATTCTTAAAGGCACACTCGTCAAAGCACAGCAGGTATTAATAAACAGCTGCTGCCTTTCTTCCAAAGCAAAGCAATGAGAAGCTGCTGAAGATCTGTTTATATGATTCTTAAAAAGCCAAGTTCTTCTTTCTCCCCAGAAGCATTATTGATTTAATTGAAGAACTCCCCTGAGGGAGGGGGTTGCCTGCAGAAAGGTTACAGCCTGTTAAGAAAAAATTATCTCCATCAATTGTCAGCTCCTTAACCTAATGATGACAATCTTGAATAGCTTGTTCTACTCTGCAAAATTACATACAGCACTTAATTAGATTAATTATCAAAATAGAGTTATCATAAAGAGTCTGGCTCTATGTTTCAGTGCTAGAAAGGAAGGGTGGGAAAAAAAGGCAAAAAAAGTGTATACATTAGTCTGAATGAAACATGTCACTCATTAAGTACTAACTGGTAACTGCTGTGGTTTGATCGCTGAAAATTTGTTTTTCATGTCTATTCTGAAATCTGATAAATAAGCTTTAAAACCGTCTCCTTTGTTGATGGATACTTGCAATGAATACAACTTAGGATTGCTTGTTGCTGTCCTTCCAAAGGATAGCATTTCAGAACAATGACTCCATCCTTAAACAAGCAGAGAGGTGCTGTAAAGGGAGATAGCATGAGGCAATGAGGTGGCTCTGACAAGTCTCTCAGCATCATAGCCCTGTGCAAGCACAAGCTTTACCAATTTCTTCAGACAAATCATACTTCAAAAGAACAAAAGAAGTGCATAAATTGATAGTCTTGCTAAGCCTGAGATGTGTGAGACTCAAAGAATAATGTTTTGTGGTTTGCAGTACACGCCAAAGTTGAGTCAATGTTATGTTTCATATTTCCTGCTGGGGAGCATCAACGCTCATGATGTTCAGCAGCAAAACCCAAGCCCTGGTCTGTGCTTTGTTTATTGAGCATAAACTCCAGTTTCACACTGAAGATGCCATCTGCTCTTACTGTTTCAATCCACATTTCATAGTCCTACAAAATGACTTCAACCAAATGTTTATTGCTAAAGGAGTGGTAGGTACCCCTTAAGTAAGAAGGATGGATTTGGATCCCTTTTTTCATGTAGAAATATTAAAATAATTGTTCAGAAACTTTCTGAACATTTGACTTTGTTTCTGACTAAGTGTGGTAAGCTGAGAAAGTTCCCAGGACAGAAAAGCCAGAATACCTGTAGTACTCCAAAGGAGTAAACATAGAAATTTTCATCATCTGGGCCATCATGGAAAAAAAAATAATGTGTTCTTTACATTGGACAACTGGGTAGGGGGAGAGAGGGCAATTGAAGAGTGATAACTTACTAAATTTCAATTAAAGTTATTTTACCAAGCAAAATATCAAGTAATATTACCTTCTTCTTTGATATAACTTGGTAATTTTGTACTATGCTCCATGCCATGCCTGGTATCTTCAATTTTAGAATAATTCAAACTATCTGAAATTAGTATAATGATACTAATATGTAATTAACTTCACATGGGTATACACCCAGGAGTGTTTCTGGATGAGTGCCATGTAGTGCCTGATGGTTGTTTTCAGTTTCTTTATACTGATCTGAAAAACAATATAATTAAATATCCACTTTACAAAGAACACATGTAACCGTGTAAATAAGTGTAAATGAAATCAAGCTGAAATAATTTGTACAGGTGGATTTGCATCACTTGACTACATGACATCATTAAACACATTTAGGAAAGAAAAAAACCTTGTGACTAGTAATGGAAGCTCATGTGATATATCACTAGCAGGGATCATGTCCCTGTCATTCCTGAAAACATTTTCATAGTGTCAACACCAAAATTTATGCTGAGAGATCAAACAGGATTAATAATGAAAGTAAAAGAGTGACTTGAGGCATTGACAATGCACTTTAGTAAGATACTTATATCTGATACATAATATATATTCCATCACAGTTAGACTACAGGAAAGATTTCAGATTATAGAGGGAACTGTGATCTTGGTGGATGAGTGAAAGCTTAAGGCAGACAAACTCAAGGTGCAAGTTCCACCATAAGAAAAACTAGCCTTTGAAAAACATAACTTACAAAAATTGTTTAGTTTTTAATTTTCATTATTTCAGAGCTCTGAGGAAGGAAGGGATGTAGATGTAAAAAACTGCTGCAGGTGAAGAATCTAGACAGGAGAACTAGGTGAACTGGCATTTATATGCGGTGTTAGGCAGACTAAATTACCTGAAGTGCTTCAACCTAAATTTCTGAATACCTCTTTTTCTCAGGTATTGAAAGAATATTTGCCAGAAATTTTCAGTAAAGTGGATCTGAGACCAACTTAAGCCTGCACAGTGGCATCCCTCATGCTGAAGAGATGGAGCTGTGATGGTTTTTTTTTTCTCCTTTTCTGCAGAGGTGCAGAGTAAACAGTGGCTGGTCAGATCATAAATTTAGCTGTGTGGCAACTTTCAGGAAAGGAGGCAAGAGTGTTATAAATAGGGGCAGGCAAACCAACTGAGATAAAGTTAGAAACAACCTCAGCCTGGACCACAGACTAATATTTACACAAAATGTGTGGTAAAACTGGAATATAAATAGCTGTCAGTGGCTAAAGTCAGGATGTTTTACATGAGTAAAGCACCCCAAGGAAGACATCTGGTGGCTATTTACATCATGACTTGACAATTTCAAAGATGGGGTCCTAGCAGTGTAGCCCCACAAACCCTGATTTTCAGTGGTGCTTGTCCATTTTGAGAATTTTAGTCTATATATAGCCATTCCCAGCAGCAGTGATGACATCCATCTGGCCCAGATTTTGCTCACCTAGAGCTGAGTTCCTTCAAAATGCATGTGAGATCTCCCAGGAAGTGTGGAAATTGTTTAGTTTTGTTAGGTATTCCCAGGGAGATGATCCACAGCTTTGCCAGAGGGTAGCCATAAATAGATTGTGGTGTGTCCCAAGTAGCATGTTACACATAAACCATACAGAGCCTTCCTGCCACATCCCAGGATGCCAGCACACCTATATTCAGTCCCACAGACACTCAGTCATGTGTTCAGCTGGGCTCAACAACACAGTATGGTTTGAGGTCTACAAAAATATATTCCTTTCTCAAAATATTCCAGGCCAGACCAGCCTCAGCTCAGTCTCTGAACACCCCTGAGATCTCATTTCTCCTCTCAATTACAGGCACTAAACAACTCCTTCTCTACGTGCGATTGGCTTCCTCAGAGAAGCAATCTGGAGGCTGAGCTCAGTAAGCACAAAATTTATGCTACTTGGAAAAAGATGAAATTCTGTTTCTTAGAAGAAGGGTGTTGGCCACTCTTTACTAGACAAAGCCATTTGATTTCAGTCTTCCTGGCTCAAGCAGGACAAGCAGTAAACCAGTGCAAGGCTTTGAAGGTCTCTGGAGACAGACAGCTCTGCAATGAGCTGACAGACACAGAAACTAGGAAGAACCCATAGTGGATTTCACCTCAAAATGTCTCTAATGCACATGATATGTGCAAGACCCATGCACAAGGTCTGCTCATACCCATCTCATGTTCTTACATATTTGCACAGATTTATGAATTAGAAGTTCTTTTAATTAGGGGCAGGCCTCTCTAATGCTCCAGTAATACTCAACATTCTCTCGTTCATCAGTGCTGCAAGTCAGCGTCCAGCTTGGCAGAGCAAGCCCAAGGAATGTACCCAAGTAACAAAGACAACCATTGCTGTGACTCTTTTGAATTCATTGCTCTTCCTACGAAAAGCTCCTCCTTTACTGAGTCCTCTCTGTGCAGCTGCCAGGTCGAGGTGCAGCACGGGATGGATGAGGTGGTTGGTGACAGTCCTTCCCACCTGAGAGCGTACGAGGCCTCGTGGAAGACAAGCCTCACACGTCTGAGCTGCTGGCAACACTAAGCCAAAAACTGTGATGTTGGTGGGGAGTGTGTTCACCCTAATGTGTGGAGCCAGTGAGAGAACAGTGACCTGCAAAGTGCCCAATCCCATTCCCTGTGTTACCAAAGGGGAAAGACTTGACCACTCTCCTGCCCTGCTCTCCACTCGCTCCATGCACGTGTTGGATGCAGAGGCAGCTGCTGTGCTGGGGCTGGGGTTTGGGCTCCTTGCTCACCTGCCTGCTGCTGTGACATTAGAGTTTGAAGCACTGCAGGGAAAACACTTAATAAAATAAGATCATTCAATTTCTCAGTAATTTAAACTATTTTCACATGTGTCAGGTTTCATTTCACAAATTTCCCTCATGTTGTGTGTGAAACCAGTTGGCAGCGTGAAGCATTTGAGAACAGTTTCATTGATCGTACAGGTTGTGGCAATATGGCTTTATGGTACCAAGACTAGTGTTTTGTATTTCTGCCCTTTAGGCCTTCCAGCTGAATGTAAACTTAACTTTGTCTTCAGTGTAAGCATCCTTCCAACTCCAGATCACCTCAGCATGCTTCAAACCTCTGGAGAAGCCTCAGCTTTCAGGTTATGTTTGCAGTTCAGCAGACTGCAACAATTTACTTGAGAAACAGTTGGCAATCCATCCTATTTTGTCATCTTCCCTGCTTCATCTGCAATGTTAGAGCTCTTACAGTCCTAGAAGAGCTGTGTGCATGAGAAGAACAAAGTCCTACTGATGAGACATTTAAATGCCATAAAATGTCACTACATCAGATAAACTTCAAGATCATAAAAAAAAAGAATTAAAAGAGAATTTATTGGATGCTGACATGCAGTTAATAGCACTTCTGCATGCAATGACTTCACACACAGTTTCTATGCAGTTCCAAATGTCATGTTAAGTGTATAAATTCCATTCAAATATAACCTCTGTTATGAGAGCATCAATAACAGAAAAATCTAATTAAAGAATAAAAGGCTTGCTGGAAACATAACCTTTTTCATATCGAATTGGTAATGAATTCATACAACTCTACAAAGGATATTATTTCAGAGGAGAACTGACAAGCACAGAGAAAACCCTGTCTTCCACCACATGGTTTAGTGGAAGTTCCTCCTCTTCTCTCCCTTTGTAATCCTGAGTGAATTATTATTCAAAGTGCAAAATACATGAAAACAGCAGCTGTACCTCTGAAATCCCCCTATTTTTTTCAGCTCGAATCATCTGCACTGGGACACTTGTCACCTTGCCACAGTCTATTACACCTAAGCCTGTGGCTGATGAATTACTGCTCTGTGAATCGTCCTATCTAGCAAATTGCCAGCGTATAGAAAGGAACCAAACATCACTACCAGCATTAAGAACACCATGGACAATGTAATGGCAGGCTACGTTTCCCTCGGTCAGTGCTTACCCCAGTAAAGTAGGCCATGGTGTCCTTCAAACCATAATGAGAATTACTATGGAAAGGACTGTCAATCTACATAACAGAAGAAATGAGGCTTGACAGTTCAGAAAATTGGGGATAAGTACAGGAGCAGAACCAATTACTGCAAAAGGATTCAGTTTTTTCTCCATGCTCAGTCTAAAACAGCTAGAGATGACCCAGGCCAAAGTTGTTGCCCGATTTTGACAAAATATGCTTATCTGTTTTAGCTGTTGATTTTGCCTGAAAAGACAGGATGTGATAAAGTTCTTTTTGGAGTCTGTCTCTCCCTAAACTATAGTTAAGTCCAAGCTATGAACATGCCATATCATACTGCAAATGTATGATCAGGATCACTCTCATCCCTTTCTGTTTTGTTTTTTTTTTTATTATATCCTTATAGAAACATCATAAATATATATGACTATATATAAAAGTATTTTTTATCCTGTTGTTTGCATTGCTAAACATCACTTGTTTTTTTTCAGGACAGATTATTCATAAATTATTACTCTTCCCTCCAGACTAATCAAAGGTATTACAAGCCACTTGATACATACTGTACTGGTACTGAGAAGAAAAGTTCAGAAGGGCATCTGAAGAGCACTAGATTTCATGTGCCTTTCTCTGCTCCCTAGTACTGCAGGGTTCCCTCACTTCTGAAGTTTCAGAAGTGTTTTCATTGTCACACCCAGCCCCCTTCTTTCTCAGATCTTGCAGAACCATCCATCCAGCAGCTGATCCCAGAATCACAGAATGGTTGGGGTAGAATGGGTCCTCTGGAGGTCATCCAGTCCAACACCCCTGCTAAAGCATGTTCACCAAGAGCAGCTGGGACAGGATCGTGTTGAGATGGCTTTAAATATCTCCAGAGAAGGAGATTCCACAGCCTCTATGGGCAATCTGTCCCAGTGCACCGTCACCTTCACAGGAAAGAAATTCTTCCTTATGTGCAGGTGGAACTTCCTGTGTTCTAGTTTGTGCCCATTGTGCCTTGTCCTATCACAGGAACCTCTGAAATGAGATGACATCCAGAAGGAGCTGTTCCATCACCTTTCCAGGGACTGAGGTGAGGCAACTGGCCTGTAGTTTCCTGGGTCCTTCCTACCCTTCTTGAAGACTGGACTGGCACTGCTTTTCCTCAAGCCCTCAGGCATTTTTCCTCCAGTTCTCCATTACCCCTCGAAGGTGACACAGTGGTTTAACAATAACATCCAGCTTCCTTAGCACTCATGTGCATCCCCTCAGGGCCTCATGGATTTGTGGGATCAAGTTTGCCTAAATGATCTCTAACCCAGTCTTCCTCAGCCAAGGAAAAGTCTTCCTTTCTCCAGACCTTCTCTCTTGCCTCCAAGGCCTTGCAATAAAGCTGCAGTTGCTGGACCCTGCGGTTTAGCAGCAGTTCATGAAAATTGTAGTTCATTTCTGCAACTAAAAAAACTGCTCTACCCTGCCTCAGAACTGCTCTGCAGGGTGTTTTGAGCCCTGCTGCATCCCACACCAGGTCAGTGGTAGTTGTTGGAAGAAAGAACAGTAACCAAAATGGAAATGGCAGGTTTGGAAACTGCTCGCACTGGGAAAAAAAAGAATGTGACCAAATGGTGTTTCTGAGCTCCCCAAAAAGAGTCTGTAAAGCACACAGCAGCCACCAGCAGCCCTGCTAAGCTAAAGGCATCTCTTTTATGTCAGGTGTTTCATGGATACTTGGCTACATCACTGGGAAACTCATTTAGATACACAGCCTGGTGTCTGAATTCCAGTGCACAGGCAGGGCTCATGGGACTCAGTGCGATCATGTGCTTCTGAAAAGATTTGAAATCTGTGGGAAGTCCCACCTACTGTCACTAATACTGAAGGAGGGAGGCTTGTTTCCAACATGTTTATGGTACAATAACACTAATTGCAAGTTATGTGCACTAAACGTAACAGAAATATCTACAGAAAACAGATCTGCAGCAGGAGATCTGGCTGGCATTGGCCATTGACTGGCACCACTTGTTTCAGTAGATAGCCTAAAGTTCTCTCAAATATGATGAAACAGAGATTATTTAAGGGCCTGGTCCATGACATCTAATCATTCTTTATTTAATGCAACACACTATAACTCTGTTATTCTGTATAAATTGTGTGGTATCCTTGTTGAGTTTGCTAAGCCTCAATGAAATCCTGTGGCTTGTGACTACTAGCTACTATGGAGAAATCCTTCACGGATTTCAGTATTTTGCAGCCTTTTATTTCATTAATGTGCTTCACCATTTACTTACTTTATCTGTATCTGAAACAGCAATATTGAATTATCAAATACAGCAATTCTTACAGTGTTACAGATTATACTTAAGTATAATACTTACTATTACTTGCAGCACAGATCATAAAATAATTTTAATCTGGCTCCCCTAATGAATAGTCTGTGAACAGAACCTTAAATGTGAGGATCTAATTTTCAGAGATTCAAGCACTTGGGGGAATTGCACCAATGTCATTTGCATGTTATATACACTTAGGCAATTCACAAAAGCTGCAATTCCAGCTTTCTTATTAGAGTGTTATTTACTAACTATCTTCTAGTTTGTGTCTGTACAAGGAAGTAAGTATATGGCAAATATAGAACAGCTGGAAACTGAGTTGAGGTTGGCTATTTCTATGGGGATTATGGAAACTATGGAGGTGATTGATTTTAGACCATATTTGCTCCCACCCATCCTGTGGATCTCCATTATAGGTGCAAGTTGTCTTTTCAGGGTCCTACTCTAGAATCACCAATTCTGCTTTTGGTAATGTAGCTATGGTAGGTAAAGTACATCACTGATTAGCTTGAAACACCCTGTTCATATTTAATCATTGTTGTAGTTTTCCTCTGGGCTTTGAGCTGTGGCAGATATTTTATGTAGGTAGAAAATGCCATTTTTCTTTTGCTAGAATTCTTCTTGGGAGATGCTGTCAGAGTTCTCCATCACATGTGACAGATCATCACTTACAGAGAATTATCTCCAATACAAAATTGAGTTTTTATCTTGAACTGTCGTGTCTGAGAAGTCTTGGCTGTGACACGGGGTAGTGGAAGGAGCTGAATTTAGTAGCTGATTCCTCTTCCAGGACTGAATATATCCTATCTCTCATACCCAGTTCTGTCCTTAATCTTGTAACAGCTGCCACCTCCCCTTCACGGGTCTCCTCAGTTAACACTATCTCCAGTGCAGCCTCCCTGAGCATTAGGCTGTACTCACATTGTAGTGACCAGATTTTCAGTCCAGAATTATGAGTTGTCACAGTGCTGACATCACCAGTGCTCTTCGTGCACTCTGGCTCTTAATATTTGTCAGTTATTAGCTGCTAAAATCATGTTGGAAATGGCGCTGTAAAATTACTCAGTTAGCAAATCAATGCAACATTCTCCATGCAAATAAAACTTTGAATACTGGTTATGAATCAAGACTCAAAAAAAAAAATAAAAAGAGCAAAGTGTATGCTTCTGTACAACTGTGTGCCAATAAATGTAAGTACAAAATATTGTACCCTAGAGAATGAGTTCATGAAATGCTGTTTCCAGTCCTAATTGCTGACTGCTCACTGACAGAGGCATGGGGCTCTGAAATGCAGCAGCAGCCATCACTCTCCTGGGAAATTCAATACTCACCTCCACAATTACAGATTCCTGGTCTGAGATGTGATCCTTATTTCTCCATCCAATGAAAATTGCTTTTTTTCAGTAATCCTGGCACAAATGGCAGCACCAGTATATTATATTAAAAAATAGTTGAAGATTTTGTTAAATATTAATAGTTGAAGAATTTAATCATTATTTGGCTAAAGACATACCCAAATCACAGCAGTGATCATCAGTTCTGGAATTCAGAACAGAGACAGCTGAATCCTAAGGCTTTTTCTAAGATTTTTGTGAGGTTTCAGGGGTTTTTATCCAGAGAATAGCACATCTGAGAATAAAAGAAGTGCTCATGCCGTGAGCCACAGCATAAAATCTGTATTATAAGAGTGTAACAAATTCTTTTTTACTCTTTTACTACACAGGAAAAATATTGGAAATCTCCAGGACCTGGGACCCCACACAGACATGCTTGGTTTGTAATCAGCTGATAGGATTTGAATTTCAAAACCCTCTTCACCAATCAGTAGCACGTTTAAGAATGCCTGCTAAGTACATGCCACGGAACAGCTGTGTGGGCATTAGTGCACTCTGTAAACCAGTATCTAGTGAAACCCAATGTACATGGCACTCAAACACAGAGCACTGCCTTCTCACAAAGCACTTATTTATACATCTGTTTATTTCGCTCCTAGCCACCCTCCGAGGGGGTTATTTTTTTTCTGCCGTTACAGAGTGTGTTTCTCCTGCTACTTTAAAAAGTGGTAGATGTAATTTCCTCCAATTTATCGATGGAGGAAGCTGAGGGCCAGAGAACAAAGCGCGGGCCTTCGAGTCCCTGCAGTTTCCTGGCCACGCTGCTTCCCTCTCCCAGACAGTCCCAACGCACAGGGCAACGCTGCAGCCAGCCAAGAAGAGTCTCTGCTCCCCCACGTTTATCTCCATGGAAAAGAGGAAACTAATTAAGCACCCAAGCTTATTCAGAAAGCTCTTCTACAGACTGCAGATAGCTTAACGAGGCTGGATTGCTCTTGACAAACAGGAGAGGTTCCTGACAGCTGAATCACTATTTGGTCATGCTACTCCCACTACAGCTCAAGCTACCTCCTTTCATACCACCCTCCCACACCACCACTTGAACACTCTCCTCCTGATCACACACACACACACACACACACACACACACACACACACACACACACCCTCCTTCCTCTCAACTCTGCTGTGCCAAAGTGGCACTCAGTGGGAAGTCCTAGGAGCTCAAGTGTCAGAAGCATGAACCTCAAAGCAGTGCATGCATCTAGGTCCAAAAAGAGAAATTAACAGTTTGGTGTTTGCACCTGAACACTCTCCCAGCATCACTGCTCTCTTTGCCACACCAGATTATATTGTAAAGGAAAGAAACACTATCGTTTATCTCAAAGTACCAGTAACCAATGGGAAGCATTTGGAATCTGTCAGGATGGGACTGGGACCATGCCTTCCTCTGGTTGCCCACACTTCTGGGGTAATTTTTTTTTTCTTACACATCCAGTTCTGCTCGTCTTTCTCTTCATCAATGCTGCCTTTCAGTCCTTAAGTGCTTTTCAGTTTGGTGGACTATAATGGATGCTCCCCCAAGCCTGTGAGGACTTGTTGTTCTCTTGTATACAAAGTCATATTTCTAATCTTTCTGCTGTGCTCCTTTTTGCTACCCTGTGTTTCCACAGCCACCCACAGAACAGAGGTGATGAGTCAGAAAGGGAAGTTTAATAGGGTCCTAAAAAAGAAATAACTACAAAACCTCAGGACTTTTACTTAGGCAGTTTACTGCCTCTTTCTTACAGAGAACAAACAAGCTGTAATGACTAAAGAACATCACACGGGTGAGTTTTGAAAATTATCAGACTGATCTGCCCCACTGCAGCTTTCATAATACTGAGAGCAACAGGAATCAGGGAGTGTTGAGAATGGTGGAGGGTTTGATTGAAGTGTTTACAGGAGATCAAAAGACTGAAGGTCCTTACAGGATACATGCAGATCTATTAATCTTGAAACCAAGTTGTTAAATACTCCATTTAGAAAGTTTAATTGGCCAGAATGAGTAGGTGTGAATAGAGAAAGAAATGTGGTAAAATCCTACACCCATTGCAGTCAAAAGAAGCTATCTGGGGACATCACCAGTTTCAGAATTCTTCTCATGGTATCAAAACCCCATGGGCTCATTATCCTTCAGCAGCAGCACTCCAACTCTTAGCTATATAAGCGTAAAATGATTTCACAGTGAAGAACATGCCTTTGCAAGGGCACACTGTACCATGATTATGGCTGCATGATTACCCTTCTTGCAAATATCACTCTTTGTATTAATTTTTAACCTTTAATTAACACAAATGAAAACCTAGGTAGGCTAAAGCTTATTCAAAGATTATAACACCATGCCTAGGACACTCAGGAGTTTCCTTGATCTGTGCAGCAAATGAATATAGCAAGAAGAAATCAGCATTATTTTCAAAATCCATGCCAGAGAAAACTGTATCAGGAAATCATATACATGGAAGGGGTACTCAAGCACTGAAAGAGCAAAGGATTGGGTCCTTTCAGTCACATTTTTCACGCTGGCAACTCTGAATCATCTCTCTGCTGTTTCAACTTCAAAACTGGAAAAAGTGAGTACAGTAACCAGCCATAGAGTCCTATAAAATTATTCTTGTGCTGTACAAAGTGGCTGAAAAAATGGTTGACTCATATAGCAACTTTCGTCATGCCTGTACGGGCCAGCTTGTGAAATTGTGCAGGGCACCATTCTAGCACTCTTTGCTGCAGCAACAGAACAACATGGAGGCATAAAAAGAAAGACCAGAGAAAAAGGGGAAATTTTGCAACACTGCACTTAAATCCCAGTCCTACCGACTTAAGTAGAAGACCACAACTAACATCAGAAATGCCACACCTTCAACAGCAGAGCCTGGCCCTCAGCTCTGCTTTGAAGGCTTCTGCTGTTCTGGAGGCATGACCAGGCTCAGGAGAGCCCCTTGGTAAGCGCTGATGGGGGAATTCCAGGAGGAAAGAGTTCCCTGCTACAGCTGCCTGGTGTGTATAGAGGATGGAAGACATGGTCCTGGCTCTGTGGTTAAACATCTAATGGCTGCTACGTACCACACCAGGCAATACCAACAAGGAAGAATGCAGATGAGGTTTAGAGAGGTGGTCCTTGTTCAAACAAGCACTGTTTAACCTTTTTCTTGTGTTCAAAAAAAATTAACTGCTAGTGTGTATATGGTTAATCTGTATGTGAACTTTTCCTTTCCCAATTACCCTTTAATCTTAAATTGGGCAATATATTGGCATAACAGCTGTACTCATTCAATGATTACTGGAGCGAAACGAAAGCTAAAAAGGCAGTCAGATAAATAGTCACTCATATTTTGGGTCCATCTTAAAAATTAAGCCGTTCAACTGCATTACAGCACATTTAAGAAAATAAAGGCACAAAAAACCTGCAAAACCAACCTGTGATTGATTTTATCTCAAGTACTTTGGTGGGTCTTGATTGCATCTTTCTGTATAACCAGAATAAACATTGTAAAAGGAAATGGACTAATAATATGGATGCTTTAAGAAAATACAACTAAAAAATATTCTAATATGTTTGGTGTTGAAATCATCATCACTGGGCTAACAATAGGGCCAGATACTTTGCTTTCGAGTGTTTAGGATAAACTCTTTTAACATGCAACATGTAAACTCCTGAAGCATTTTTCGCTACACATCACACATCATCTTTCAGAGTATCTGCTTGATTCAGCTCATTTTAAGGCTTTATGGTACATACAATTTTGGACCGAGCATGAACAAGGCACAAAAGTGACCTCCATTTTAAGGAATCAGCACTAAAATCAGATCCTAACATATTTAAAGGGTCAGTTAGCTAAATGCATGCACTTTAACTTTTTTAAAGATTTGTATCTACATTACTCAAAAAAATATTATCTTCCTTTTTAACAAGGTAGAACAGGATCAGTTCTGTAATCAAGAATTACATATACAGTAAGAGTGGAATGTGCAAAATTCCTCAGCCCTTGTCTATGTGCTAATCATTTTTCACTTACTATTTTTTGCCTTAAGACACATGAAAAACCATCAAACCGTGTTGAACTCTTTCAATGTTCCCCCACCTCTGTTCAGACTGTAATGTGCTAAACATAAATGCTAAGGATGCCCAAGACATCAGTTCTGATAACCTGGTTGGAGGAAAAGACTCTGCTTCATTTCTGATATAAATTATTTCATTCTGTGAATGCCATGCAAACAGGACTGCAAAAGGAGCCTTATTGGGTTTTAGGTCTCTCTGAAGCATAATGAGAAAGAGTGATGACATTTTCCCCACAGCCTACATCTTTCAATTAGGACTAAAAGTAAGAAATAAAATTCCAACAGCCTAGGTTTTGGGATTTCTGATAAAGAGAAACTGACCTTGCATATTTATGGTGCAGATGGATCTTGATCTAACGCAGTTGTTTTGCTATAGATAAATTTAAATCTAAATCTAAATCAGATTTAGATGTGATAGATTTGTCCCTGGAAGACTAATTTCACAGTGGCTCAGAATACAGTTAACAACATGAATTTCAAGTTGCTTCCCATCAGCTTCAGGTTCCATCAGAAGACTTTCAGCTGCCACCACAGTAAAGGACTGCCTGAAAAACAACACTCGAAGATGCTTACCACAGGTTAAATGCTTCACTTTGTACTACACAGAACTCACCCCTGGCAAGATCCTAACCTTAAGGCACACAGACACTAGACACTGTAACTAGACACTGAAAGAGCTTAGCACCTTCTAAAACTGCTCTTAACCCATACAGTCTGACATTTACAAGCGCAGGCTCAAGATGTGACATTTACTATGCAAACTGTTTTCATCCCGCCCCATCCCTGCTTTAATTTTATAATGACTAGGAAATAAATTAAGTCTCTAACAATTCAATGCAGTGCAAGTGTAACAACGTTCTTGTTCAGAGCTCTATTGACTTTTACAGGACGTTATACATATGTAGATTTCATTACACTCACAGCGCAGAAAGAGCATCTTGAACTGGGTAAAACAAAAATCCACATAGAATGCACGTCTTGAAGACTTCTACTTAAAACAATGCTTTTCAACAATCATCACCACCTTCCCTTTTCCCCCACAACTGAACAAAAAGTGCATTTTGATCTTTGTAGGGTTTCACTTGTTTTTCTTCAAATTTATTAGCTTCTGTAATTATATAGTCCATTTTATTGTTAAATCAGAAACAGTAAGAGAACACTCTAGGTTGGTATAGTCATTTTACAATGAGCATATCAGCTACAATACCTTTACCTAATGTTGTCAGAAAACCAAAACAGAATCAGAACAGCAATTGATTTATTTTTTGACAAACCTGCTTATTGAGATATCACCTATTCAGTAAGGAAGAAAATACTCAAAAAATAAAAAAGTTAAAATTTAGTTAAAAGCTTTACTTGTTTGGGAGCAATCTCATAAAACTCTTTTTAATATGAGCACTTCACTTCACAAAATGAAAAACTATTTACATCATTTTGCTTGCAGTTTGGTCACATTATCTACACACATTTGCAGAAGATCTTAGGTAAAACAGGTATGTATCTTCTTCTGACATAGGCTATCAGATTGATTGCACATTTTCCTTTTACATAATGGCTCTCCTATAGTGCACTGAAGTCAGTGATCACTGTATAATTACATTCTCATTTTAATTTATGGCTCAACAATAAAATCAATACCACTTCAAACCCAAATATCCAAGCGGCTGAATTACATATAGTGTGAAAGATGTGGATTCCACTTTTTTAGATCTGATTTTCAAAAGAATCATATATCTCACTAGCACAATTTACAAACTGTGCGAAGAAAGAAACAACCTTTGCATCTAATTGGTTTGACAATCAAGGCATCCTGCCAAATTCTGTCAACTGATTTCCTGCTAGTTACATCTCATTTAAAAAATGTTCATTTCCTGATGGCACTACAATGAACTTTTCAGCACGCGATTACTGAATTACAGTATCTTTTACATATATATGCTATATTTAGGCCAATAATGTAATTTCCATGTTACACAAAGTCATTGCCTTCACAAGCAGAGTTGCTACATACATTCACAGTTTCAACAGATTGTAATTAGCTTCTCCAGTTGTGCTTTAAAAATTCCGAATATTTTCCAACAGTAAGTGCAAAGCAAATGTCCTATGCAGCTACAATTGGTCACAGAGTTATAAACTCCAAAATTATGAGAAGAGCCTTCTCTCATTCTCCATTTTCATCACCTGCTTTTTCAGGTATGACCTCCAGACTTCGACGAGGCTTTGAGATTTCTGCATTTTCAGTGCCTGGTTTATTAAGTCCACATGAAAGAGTGGCATAATGGATTTGCTTCAGATTCTCCAGTGCTTCATTTTTAGCATATTTGAGAAGATCAGCTTGTCCCTGTAAAGAAAAAAAAATGCAGTTAGAATACACATTTGATAACAGCATTCTCTTCTCTTGTACCCTTCTGCTTGTTTCAGATTAAAAGTTTAGTTGTCCTGCTTAAAAAAAATAAAATTAAAAAAAAAAAAAAAAAAAAAAAAAAGAAAGACCAAAAGCCAAAACCAAACCAACCACTGAAACAAACAAAAAATTCCTCAAAAACCAAAACAAAACTCAAATATGGTTTATTTGGTGTCAGAAAGAAACAAGCTCTTTGCTTTCTTTCTCTGAAACCAATTGATGGCATCAGCAATGGGGTATGGGTAATTTCTGCCTAACAGTTTCCAAGAAAGTAATCTGTGCTGTATTTTTAATCCATAGGGACTATAAATGTTTCTGCATAATGAAAATTGTGACGATTGATTTTAATACCTCAGGGAGCCATTTAAAGCTTTCCTGGTTTTTTGGTTCCTAGGGAACTTTTTTTCTTGGTGATGGGATTCACTCAATAGTAGGATGATAAAGGACCAGTGCTTGTCAATGCATGAAATATGAAAACACAGACTGGCAAGCAACACATAAAAAGGACAGTGATGACAAAGAGCTGAGACACAGGGCTGTCTGCAGTTCAGGACTATCACTATCAGAATTATAGAATTGTTTAGGTTGAAAAAGCCCTTTAAAATATCAGGTCTAACCATTAATCTAGTACTGCCAAGTCCACAACTAAACCACATCCTTAAGAGCCACATCACTCTTACTCTTCATAGCAATTAAGTTACAAGCAAAGCTGTAAGAGAAATTGTCCCAGGCTTAGGTGATTTGGCTCTCATTCTACAGTCCTCCATCTCTTCATACTGATAAAGCCCTCTAAAAGCAACAGCTCTCACTGCTGGACTGTGGACAGCCTTCCCTGCAGCTGGTATCTGCCAAACATCCCCACTGCAGTGAATGAGCAAGGCTAGAGCACATGGGGAGCATGTCTGTCTCACTGTAGGCACAGAAAAGTTCAAAAACAAGAGCAGCAAATCTGCAAGGGCCAAAGTGATTGTGCTGTGCCAGTGCTCCTCAGGGAGAACTGCTCCACAGCTCACAGGAAAATACCTGAAGGAGAGAAATTCACACCTGAAGGGGAGAAATACACACACACACAGGAAGTTTGGGTACTGTGGTTCCTTGAGACTGCCAGTACCAGTGTCCAATAAGGTATGAACACTGACTGCACCTTCTCATGTGTGTCCATCCTGGGTAAATTCTGTCTTCTGACAGACACTTCTTTTGAAGACATGCTAGTATCTCTTCCAAAGATAATATGCTTCCTCCCCTCTACCCAATAAGGTTGAAATGCATCTTTACCTCTTGATTTTAAAAATATAGGAGTAGAGCTAGAATAGCAGTCAGACAAAAACATGTGTGCACTCATGATGTGATACTTCTAATGCTTCTTTAGCAACTCAAAACATATTATCCAATATGATGAATAATATTATCCAATGAAGTGAGCACACTTATGTATTTGAGACTTGAAAACAAGTATTACTTTCTTCAAAGAAATAACGTCCCCCCTCCCCTTACCCAAGACCATAAGAGTCAGTCTTTTTTTCTGATCACCAGAGGAAAAAATCTAGAATGCCATCAATCACAGCACAAACTTCAGTAATATTTTCTTCTAAAGAAAACCAGGGCTACTTTTTTTTTTTAAAATCACATACTTTTTTCCAAACTAACAAATAACTAAAAGCTAATTTAAAACACTCCAGCACACTAAATGAGTCATATCTGGAGTGCATCTGTTTCTAGCCCAAGTTCTGTTTTACATGGATTAGTAGAATGTAGTTCTGGAATTTTAATCAAGTTGTTTATTATAGGCAGAGCTGCTAGCAAACAGTCTATTAATAAGGTTGCCCAAAACTTCTCAGTTAAAAAAAACACCCCTGCTTTCAGTTACTTATATGCTTGCCAAACTTTAACTACTTAAGCCGTTATTTTCTATGCAGCATTCTTGCAATTGGCAGATTTGGCAGATTTTTTTTTATTATTTCTGTTTAATATTATTCTTTAACCTCATCCATATGGTTCATTCAGTTCTGAGCATAAAGAGGGGAAATGCCATCAGAAGTTTGTTAGCAATATTCTATACCTCCTTCCCTACTCTAACTTGGGGTAGAGACATGTAATTCAAATGACTACAGACAGGGCAGTAGATCCAAGTTATGAGCTTTTAATAAACAAAAATCAGATTTTGAATCTGGTTAGCACAACCACTCAGGATTCCACTCTTGATCATACTTCATCTCTTGACAGTTCCAGCAATGTGGCAACACAATGTGTATTCCATCCCCACAGAATAATGAATGTGCATTAGGAAAAAAGTTGTTTTTTTTTTTCCTGGATGGCTTCTCCAAGTCACCAACATTGTGTTGCCAATGCAAGCAGTCCAAAAGCCAGGCTAGAGGGGAGGAAGGAAGAGCCTGAGACAGACTCTGGAGAAGAGGTGGATGGGGAAAGGAGGGTGCAAGAGAGATCTCTGGGACTGACCTGGCAAAAAGCCTAGGGCTGCAGAAAGGGAAGCTGGACTGCGTTACACAAGGCAGATGCTAGATCTTCCTGCAAGAGGAGACCGTGAAACACAAACACAGTGAGACAACACTAAATTTGGATCTGGCAGGTGAGCAGAGAAAGAGAAAGATTGAGACATTTGGGATTGGAATTCAGAAAGAAAACAGATCGACAAAATTCACTATGTTGAAAGTAGCCCGAAAATTATATACAAGTAGAAGGACTAACAACTCAAAAAGAGTGAGAGATTGGTAATGAGAATAAAAGCTGGTGACAAAGAAAAACAAAAACACTGAGCAGGGAGAAGGTTGCTGAATGCAATGAATTGGGTAAGGTGAAGAGAAAATGAAAATTAACACTCATTGGGAAGGCTCTCTAGAGGTGGCAAGGAGGAAGAAGAAAATAGGCACCAAGTGGGAACAGACTAGTGGATGTAGGAAAGCAGGGAAGAAGTAATCAGGGGTTAGCAGGAATGGCTGTTTTTCAGCAGAGAACTGTGAGTGTCTGGAAAATTCCCAGCAGGGAAGATGAACTTCAAAGACAAAAGAGGATGTGGGCTGGATTATTGCAGTTGACCAAGTGGTATCATGTTCAGACCAGGGTGAAACAGAAAAACGTATCAGCGCTCATTACTCTCTTCTCCAATGCTCAGAATTTATTTCTGAATGCCATTAAACTCAGAAAAAATATTCGTGAAACCAACTGTGTTGTCATTATCTTCTGGTATGTTTTGATCTCAAGATAAAACAAGAGCCAACCACTGCTACCAAAAATGCCATGAGCTCAAGTGAGAGGGCTCTGCACAATTCGTGAGAAGTGCCTAGTTTTGTTTATATACCATCATGAAGACATATGCTAGGGAAATGAAACAGCATGCACCTCAAAAATTCGAGTTGTAGTCACAGTGAACACCACTGAAAAGTAATGCAATGCATTGGAAAGACAGAAAATTTAAAAAGTCATCCAGATCTGTAAAAACACCGCCTTCACACACTGAATTAAACAATCTCAAAGACTTTCTTTCTAGTTAGGTATCAAATGTCTCTTCTCCAAGGGCTCTCAAGATTCAGTTTCAAATCTTTATATTTTATGCATTCTGATTTTTACAGTAGGTGCTGGTGACTTGGTAAGTTGACTGCAAGCTGGAACATGGGAATCCCTAGGATCTGTGGACTACTCAGGGGTCTTTCACCTTCTTAGCAGACCCAAATGACTGTAGCAACTTGCTCTGATACAATGTATATTATAAAGTCAATACAAGAGCTCAAACTTTAGGCAAGAAGGTTTATCTTAAGGGAGTACTGAAAACCCCACATTCCAAGAAACAAAGCTGGTTTGCACAGAGAACTCGATGCTGGGATCTGAAGCAGTTGCAGAAGCAAACCAGTATATTTCTTGCTGTGTGGAAGGGCTGTCTTCACCAGGCTTTCATCTCAGATTAAATCAAAATGTAAATTAATTTAGTCCTTAGTGTTCTCTGGCAAGGACACCAAAACACTTCCAGCACTGTGGTTAACAGGCAGCTTGTGGTAATTCCCAAGTGGAGCAGGATGGATCTAGGCCTTGCAGAGAACTGAGAGAGACCTCTCCTCACAGCAGTACATAGAAACCACTGCTCCTCTTTCCTTCACCGTGTTTAAAATTCACTTACAGAACTGAGCACTATGTTACTTGAATATTTCATGCTCATGGGCTTCGGAAAAAGTTGGGTTTTAGGCAAACATGAAAAAAGACATTAAAGAAGATCAAAGAAAAAAACTGATATTCATTTAAAAGCTTTAGTAAACAGCAGCAATAAAGAATATGGATTAATTTGGAAGCCCTATTCAGTATCCTTTAAACCTCACTGGCCCAATATGAGGTATGTGAACCTAAAAATAAAATTGTACAGAGCACATTTGAAACAACTGCATGAGCACCCTTTCCCCAAAAAAAATCTCAAGAAACTGTATCATTAATGACTAGTCTTTAGCTCAGGATCTGGAATCTAGAGCTTCTACCAGGAAATGTAAGAAGCCACTATCCTTTTCTCAAAGTGCTCCTCAGAGTACAATGGAAAATTGCTTTGAGCAACCTGGTCTAGTGGGAGGTGTCCCTGCCAATGGCAGAGGGTTGAAACTGATCATCCTAAAGGTTCTTTCCAACCCAACCATTCTCTTATTCTGTGACACACTACAATATTCCATGCCCAGCTGACGTGCTCAGACTGCAGTTTTGGAATCAGGACATAAAGGCCTTAACTTCCTAATTTCTAAATAAGGGGTTAATTAGGAGCTAAAATCCAATCAGTCCAGCAACATCAAGGGATTAGTAGCTTCAGATATTTAAACTGAACTGGAATGTCTTCTGAGGACC
Organism: Sitta carolinensis; assembly: GCA_032173965.1. NCBI lineage: Eukaryota > Metazoa > Chordata > Aves > Passeriformes > Sittidae > Sitta > Sitta carolinensis. The sequence continues at coordinate 36,016,078 of CM063284.1, read as the reverse complement.
TACAGGACTAGGCAGCAACTATCAGAGGCTTTATAAATGCTCCGTGGCTGCCGCAATTCACTTGGAGATTTGGTTAAAAAAGTTCAGATTATTTTTTAAAAAGTAAGAAGCTGCAGTCCTGTAAGTGCCTTGAATGTTCCATTTATAGATACATTTTTTAAAATACTGTAGGTGCAGAACCAATGCTATTACAGAGATAACAGATGCTGTGGACTGCATGCCTTGCAAGAGAAAGTAATTCACATCACATAGCATGACGCCTAAAAGCTCACAGCCAATAACAAAATTCTAACAAATGCTGAAGTTAGGAGTCCCACCTTCATTACAAATACTTCCATTGCCCTCTCCCTTTGTGTTTTGAAAAGCTCTTCATTGCCAAGACTAATTTACAAATGCTGTTATTTTCTTCTTATGGCCATGTCAAATTCTGAGCCATACAGAGGGTTTTTCTCAAAGTTTTTCTGTGCCAGACAAGTCCATAAATTTTCAAAATAGGTTGTAGGAGTCTGCTGCAACAGCACTTAAAAGTGATTCTCCTTCCTCAACAATGTACTTTTGGCAGAAAATATGGTTACCTATGTTTAGAAAATATTAATTCTATCAGCCTGAGTAGTAACAATAAATTACTAGCAAATAACTGCCTATTTGAGAAAGATTAATATTCTAGCAGTTTACAATCTCTAAATCAGGCAACAGACCAAATTTACTCCTCTGTAATATATATATGGGGTGAATAAGGATGGGCATGTGTGCATATACACATACACAAATTGGACGGAAGTATTTCAGCTGAATTCAAACATACTATACTAATAATAAATTTGGCCACATGGCTTCAAAACTTAAGAAAAATTAAATCCTTTAAAACAGCAATTGCAATGCATTACATGCAAAATACATAGAGATACTTAATAACTGTGTCAGATGTTCTAAACAAAGTTTCCCTAGAATTAAGCTGTCAATTTTGTTATTTTATCAAACTTTCCATTGCATCAATGCAGTCAAAATGTCCCAATTGAAAGAGAACGATCAATATGTATCTCGAGGGTAAAATGCAGCTTAATCAGTTTGGAAAATCCATTAGCCACACCATGTGAACATTCCATGAGTCCTCTGTGCAGGAGCTGAGGATGGCACTCATGTGGGATTATTTAGTAAGGCTGTTCAGAGCCACACAGTAATTCCTATATCATAGCCAGGAGTCCACGTTTTTATTCTGTATTTCCATGTGGATTTCTGTAATATTTGAGAAGGAAGTTAATTTGAAGAAGGCAGGGAATTCAACACATAAAATAAATTCTTAAAGTACTTCAGACTTGCTCTTCTGCTCAATTTCTACTCAAAAAAATATGGATGTTCACTTTTCATCCCTGTTCTCTCATAGTTTTTTGAGAACTGAGAACATGTAAATGGAAAGACATTTAAATCAAAATTATGATTGCAGATCTTTTTCTCCAGACAAGAAGAGTAGTTTCTTAGAAACTGTTCAACTTCTGCTTAATTATATGACACGAGAGTATAGTTACAGTCCACAGTTAAAGTGTTTGGAGTGAAAAATCTCAGTGTGTCACTTCAAACAAATCTCAGCCTTTAACTTTCTGTACATCTAAACATGAGCAGTAGCACTTAGCAGATGCCTATCTGAACTGCAGTACCTGTAAATAACTTTAAAAATGCAACAACATACCAGAACTTTCTCTAATGTTTCCTATTAAAGCTTCGACAACAGGTTGATTAAAATCTCACCCTTTTTTTTCAACTAAAGTATTCATTATGAGACAAATTGTACCTTCTAAAAGAAAAGATCTCAATCTCTGACTAGAAAAATACCACCAAGTCAACGCTGAAGAGATTTTTTCAATAATCTCTTCAAAAGGAAGGCCTTTAACTTCATAATTATGTTAATCCTAAGGACATACACACAAGCCCTTCAGTGCTCCTCGGAGCCAGACCTACCATGTGGCTTCTTCAATTCCTGGCTAATGCAGAAATCACGACTTCACATTTCAGTCACTCACCAACTGCAAACCTCCCCCCCACCAACCCTTATGTTCAGAACGTAAAGCAGAGATGAAGCAAAGGTACTGCTGTTTCAGGCAGCATTAAAATAGATTTGCCTATCCAAGTTGGCATCTGACACCTTTGACAGAAAAGAAGGGATAAGAATTTATTTCTTTGACATTTGCCCAAAGCCACTGAACTGACTCCTCTCTATCCCCTCGGAAGCACAAGACTGATACATGACACATCCCAAACACTGTCTTCAGGAAACTGTTCTGACACAGGAAATGTCATATTCTGGTCCTTTACCTATAAGCAGAACCTGCATGCATATTTTTAGAATGTATTAACTGTACATGCTGTAGCAAATTTCAATCCTTTTGGATTCTCCTCAGCACTACATTTGTGCAGTATAACACAAAAGGGATTGGAGCACCAAGGGACATCATGAAAAGCTTAACAGTTCAAACCAACATGGAAAGCTGGACAAATACATAGGCATTACTGCTTTTCTGTCATATATCACTGTAAGAAGAGGTGGTATGGAGCTGCATTTTCAAGATCTAAAAATAAAAACTAAGTGGGAGAAAAATAATTTTCTTTATAATTAAAACAGACTTTATAGTTTAATGTAGTGAAGAAGTGTTTGATTGAGTGGGAGAGAAGAACTCATTAGTGGATGTAAACAAAAAGCTTGAATAATTTGAGCTAGAAGAATAGTATCAAGGGAATAAATTAAGGGAGGCTGTTTTGCTACCTCTACAAATTTTGATATACTCTGCTGAGGTGAAAGACCACCGATAGGGAACTGAACTGTTCCACGTTCTAGTTTCCTGAGGGTCTCTGGCTGAAAGCTTTTCTTACACTTCACCATCTACTCTTTTGTTACAATGTAAGCAAATGTGCTTGACAAAATGGAAAGAGAGACTCCAGCTCATACACTCAATTTATTCCATCCTGGATTGTGAACATAATTTGCTTCTACCATTAATCACCATTCTTCACTGACTGCAGCAGTAACAGCTTCCTTTTTGTTTTTCAATAACTGCATTAACCTTAACACTTATTCCTTTTCAAATCACAAAACAGGGTTTAAACAATGGCATAGCTTCCATCCAGCCTGAGCCACTTTGCAGAAGTCAAGACTCAAGAATCATAAAGATTACCAAGGATTCTGCCAATGTCAAAAGACTGCAAGAAGAAAATGTCAGACAAACTAGATGATATAAACTTCCATAACACTACACAAAAATAACAAATCACATTGAGACTCTGCGGTGTTTCAGGCTATATAAACCAAACTGACTATGATTACAGAAGTGAATAAATCCAGTTGAACTTTGACACAGAGTAATGACCAGTAACAATATTAGAATGACAGTTTTGAACAGAAAAGTACAGTAACTAACCAAAGAAAGACACTTTACCTTTAAAATTGTAATGTTCCATGTAAAACTTTCTACTGATTTTTGCAGTTTTCTTTCTTTTAGGCCTTCTCTTGCTCCTATATTGTGCAGATTTTCATGAAACTCCATTGCTGCGGAGAATAAAAGAGGGACGAACATAGTATCTATTTTAGTGCATTTTTGTGATCATAGAGATGGCAACTTGAAACTAATATGGCAAAAAGACAATGAAAAAGCTTCAGAAATTTTATTATTCAAGCACAAATCTATCTGATGTAGTAAGATGCAATGTTTTACAGCATGCCAATATATACAAATCTCTCTAAGCCAAAATCCACTGAATCACCTGTCAGGTCATTTCTGTACAAAGATGGAGCCCAACAAATATTTCCCATAGAAATATAACCTCTAAGCACAATTGAATTTGTTGTACCACACGTAAAGCCTTTTTGTAGTTGATATAGGAAGGAAACAGGAATTTCATTAACTACTGTAGCCCAATATATTTATTTTGTGCCTTTTATCCACTTATATCACAGTTGTCCAGCTTACAGCTTATATGGTAGAGTCTGCCTAGAAAATAAACACTTTACCTTATCCCTGAGAATAAAGGAGTAACTGTGAAGGAGGAATGCCAAGTGAACTTGCCAAGGAATGCAAAGGACATTTTACCACACCTTGTAAACTACTGTGTCCACAGAACCTGTATTGACAAACTCCAAATCAAAAATTTTTGGTAAAATTCAGATTAGCTTGATCTAAGAACTGAGCTTCAGACCAACAGAAGTTTTGTTTTTATACTACACAGACAGCAGAAACATAATTTGTTCTCCATGCTGCTGTTACAAGCCATATAAAAATAAACTTCAAACAGATTCCTTCACACAGGAGAAGACAAATGTCCTTCCACGGGTACAAAGAGCAACCTAACATGGATTACAGCTACTCTCCTAAGAAAGTCATAGTTCAGTTGTGCTTTCAGGATCTCCATCTGTAATAAAGTACAGGGTATTTTGAGGTCAAAATTTGGCAAGTGGTTGTGACATACAGTAATTGTTAAAGCACGAATTATAATTTTAACTATGTTGGTTGTAATCTTCAATTTGCCCAGTGAGTGTATGTACTTCAAAATTTACATGTACTTATTTACCATTAATAAGCATATAAACTTGGGTTGGCTGTCAATCTGAGAGAAGACTGACTTTTAAGGACATTATCTCTTCTTCAAAATCTCTCTATCCCACACTCATGTCTCATTAAAAGAAAGAGAGATGACTGAATGTTTTCATTGTACACTCCCTTACCTTACTCCCACATATACACACACACAAATTTTAAAAAGTATTCATAGATTCATTTGAAAGGTAAAATTGTTCTTTCTACCTTTTCTTACTATTTTAAATTTTGCTACAAAAAAAAAAAGGCAAATATTTTTCCTGAATTAACACACTGTATAATTTTTATTTCAATCACTTCTCTATAGCTCTGCCTCTGCAGTCTCAAATATAATGTTCATGTTTTATTTTCCCAAAACAGATTTCTAAACAGGTGAGAAATTAAAGTTCATTAACCCATGATTGTTGTAAGTACCCATTTCCTGTTCATATCAACCAAAATAACAAACTCCCAATATGATTATGGAAAGATTACACACAGATCAATATTTACAATATTACACTTCTAGAGCCATCATGACAATACAATTTTTCGAATCTGTACAATGAATTCTGACACATACTGGTAAACTTTGGAAGTTCTGTACCTTATTTCCATCTTAATTATTGCTTTTTAATTTGGGGGGCACCAGCAATCAATAATAACTTGAACTAAAGCCACTCAAGATATTAAGAATAATGCTGAGCGCCTGTATGTTACATGTGGAATTGGTGCTTTATAGATTTTAGATTATTTTGATGCATACGAAGTTCCTGATATCACAGATGTGGACACAATAGTGTCCATGTATTCTGCCAGTCAGAAAAGCTCCTTTATGTTCACCAACAACCTTCTGTGGTGATGCTCTTCCCAGTCTACACTCATGCTATGATACATTTCTCTCCTGCCAAAGCCACTGCATCCCAGCTAATTACACCTGGAAGCTGGCAGGAACATCTCATCACCCTTCTTCAGAAAATGAAAAAGTCAGATCATCCTATCAGGGCATGCCTCCTGCTTAAACAGCACTGATTTCCCCCTTATCCTCAATAGCTCTCACAGACTGGCCAACTCCTCATCATCATGCTACACTAAACCTGTCCTACTCTGAGCCTAAACATACAAGCAGAGACAAGTAGATTTGAATTTTATTACCACTTCCATTACTAGCTCTTGCCTGATTAACAGAAATGAATTATTTCATCTCTTTGTTTCAGTGTTTCCATCTGCTGAAAGGAATGAATTGTGTTTGCTACACAATATATGGACAATTAAATTTTAGAGCATGAATGCAGCACAACATTTATCTGCTGACTATGTCTCTCTTGGCATTCCTCTTGTATGTTCCCACTTGGTTTTCTTGGACTTTGCCTTAGAATTATTTCATGCATTAACTATGACAAAGGAATAACACAAGTATAAAAATCAAAAATTAAACTTATTACAAGATAACAGAAAAAGGAAAAAAGAGGAAAGACATCCCCATTAACATCTAGATTAATAAATTAAATTGCATGTCCATATAAACCTCTGTAAACGTGCCTTTAGGATATACTTACAAAGAAAACTCAATGTTAAATTACTTTTTTATATACACAGTTTTCTGTCTCCTTGCAAGTAAAAATTCAGCTCTCACTCTCATTAAGTTATAGTAAACAAGTCACTTTTATGAGGCTTAATTACTTCTAGATTTATTAGCCAATTAGTAATTTTGAACTGCCTGAGAGCTCTTGAATGATAACAGGCATGCTATTAACCTAATGTATCACTCACTGTATTTTTGCATATACCAACTCAATCAAAGCAAGCATAAGTTAGTCATATTTTCCATTTATTGTGGCAGATGTTAAGAAAGATATAATCCATGACTTTCTGAATATGACCACAAAGAATATATAAGATGTGTTCTCTTCTGTTGAGATGGTATTTTCTGCGTTTTAATTTTTGCCCACTGCACAAACGTATTTAACTACAATGAAATTATTATTGATTTTTGCCTTTAGCCAGAAAGCTCAGAGTTAAAAAGCTCTTCTGACTGGAGACTCTTTACTAAAATCCTCATTTGCACAGAAGCACTGAGGTTGGAAGGCAGATCTGATCCAACCCCATTTCCCAAAACCAGGGTCAGAGAGAACAGGCGGCCCAGGACTGTGTTGAGGTGGCTGTTCAATATCAACGAGGGTGGGTATCCCACTTCTCGTGGGATTGAAGTGAGGCCGACTGGTTTAGTCCTACTTTCTGGCTTCCTTTAAATTGTTTGACTGTGGTAACTACTGCTTATTACAGTGTGATGAGGTTTCAAACATCATTTGGTTCCTTCTGAGTTTCTGCTTGGGGGTACTAAGGGCACTTAGTTTGCATAACCTGCATCAAGAAGTCTGGTCATCACTGCGTAAGTAAGGGTGAGCTGACAGAAGCCATACCATTTCCTAAGCCTTTACAGAATGAAAACTGATTCAAGTCTTCCACATTAAAAAGACCAGCTTTGCAGTGAAACATTCATCCCAACTATTACAAGACATGTAAACACACTGCAATATATGTAACAGAACAGCAGTAGCATGATTCAACAGTAGGTTTGTACAGTGAACAAAATACTGCCAACAAATTTTCCTAATCATAACCAGAGATTTCACAGCATATTCTTCTCCTTTGTGGTACACTTGTTTATTCTAAAGCATTCTCATAAGCAATCCTTCAGTATTTCCAAATAGTATTTTCCCCATCAGTGCTGAATCTCTTTCGGGTTCCCAAGTGAATGCTAGTTTGTTTGAATTTCATGATTGTCTCAGCTTTTCCCTCTCTGTCAGACCCTTTCCCACAGCCCTGGAATGCATTAGATAGCTTTAACACTTCTTCATTCCCCTGGGAACACCTCCCATTTCAAGATGCTACTCTGAAATTTTACACGCAATTCTCTTCTCCCATTTTCAATAACTTCAAATGGCAGGAGGAAAAGAGAAGTACTACAAGGCTACTCAATGCAGTAGGAACCACATATCATTGAGGAGACTAACAAAAATTTGCTTGGTGAGTCTTGCAAAACGAAAACCAAAAGAGGAGCAATTTCTCTCTAGATACTTTAGACCAGTTAGGTAACACCTCGGACCTCAAGGGATCATTGCAGCTAAGGGACAAAATTAGGATGGATATCCACCAGCAAAACCATTACTTATGTAAAATTTATTACCATTGTAGATGTGGTTCTGTGGTCAGCTTTAAAATGAGAACATTACTCAGATCAAAAACTCATATTCATTCTAAAATACAGCTCAACATGATCAATTTTCAAGAGCTGGACTGGGAAGCAGACTTAAGGACCCCTACAGTCCTGTGTTTCCTCAACCAGCTGCAGGATGACCTACAGTATTACATGCACAGGATATCAAACTTGGATTAATTTATACTTAAAATATTCTGATGGACCATTTATGTCTATAAACTCAACAAGGACTAAATGACAGTATAGAGAGCAAGGTGTCTTATTGCTATGACACACTTTAATAACAAAAGTTTTCCTAAATAAAACATGCAAGGCAATATAATTGTCTTGACAGGGTGATAATTTTGAGTCATCCCCTGTCAGAATAGCTTCCAGACTGGAAATTCAGCTTTGTTTTATGTCCTGGATTTTTAGTGTTTAATTTTTCACAAATATGTTCAGTAGATACAAAACCATTCAGAACTTAGAACATTCAGGTCAGCTTGAAATATGTATTATTTTTCTACTGATGCTTGAAATGCTAGAAGAAAGATGCCCTGCATATCGTTGTAGTCCCAACATTGCATCACCATCAAAAAATATTATTTGGTGATAGATCTCAAAAGCAACATTTTTGAAACTATTAAAAGACACTCATCTTCAACTGTATTTAGCATGAAAAAAGTTTCTTTAAAAGGAAGCTACTTCATATGAAGTTCATTATCCTTAATTACTAACTAGAAATGACACCTGTTGGAAGTTGGTTAACAATTCCTCCCACTAATGGGCTTTCACTATAGTTCCAAAGTACCATACTTAAGATATTAATTAAAATGTGATACATAAAGCAGCATAAACAATTCTTCTATTTTTGAACTAGTTAAGAAGCATATATTAAAAAGAAAAGTGGCCTTAGGTCACTGATCTGCATGTAATTATGGTTTTACAGACAATACATGCATCTTTGTTTGAACCCTCTGATGATAATTACACATTTTTTAAAAGCAAGATGTGAAAAGAAACTGAAACATGGAAAACTGGAGTACCTAATTGTATGGTACAAGTTCAGGAACATTTGGAACTCTGGGATTTGTTTGCTTCTGTGAGAGTTCCTATCACAAAGCCCTGGCATACAATCTCAGTTTAGAGAAAAAAAAAAAAAATCACACCTTTTCTTTAACTGAGAACCAAGATACTAATTTCTCAAAGAATCTTTAGCAAAACAGCCAGCACAACATTTGCTTAGCTGCATTTTTAAAGCCAAATCTCTCCTTGACATGCTCATTTGTTTTCTATGATGAAAGCTTTCTTGCCAGGAGATGATTTACAACCTAGCTCAGACAAGACTACACAGCAGGTGGGCTCCTCCTGCTATGTTTTTTCTCTTAACAAAGAACTTTATCAGTGAAATAGCACAGTGATGAAACTCTGGCAATAAATGCATACATTGAGTAGGCCTAATGTGAAATGAGTAACAAACAAAATTTGACTATATCTATATGAAGTGCACACTGGTAATACTCCAAGGTTTGAAGCACTTAAATTCAACCGAACCAAATATAGTTTATTTAATTTCTGGTAGAGCTCTTTTATTTAAAAGCAAATTAAATACTTTTCAAAAGAATTGTAAATACAAACTAAAACTAAATAAATATTAAAAATTTTTAAATGCAAGGAAAATATCTCATAGCTTTTGATCAGGTTACCACACCTTGCAGGTCTACTACTATGTAAACTCAACTCAAACACTCGTGAATAATTTGCATACACAGATTTGCTTTTTACAAGAAAAAAAATTCCAAGAAATCAGTTTATATATACAAATACTTCTTCCTCCACCGTGTAGGTTAAATGGTAATAAAGGAAATGAAAAATTCTAGGAAAGGTTTTAGGCTGTAAGTATTCATTTCCACATATAAATATTTAATTTGCTTATACAGCTGCTACTCTTGGCCACATCTTTGAAAGCGACACTTTAATTTTTTAAGCATTAAATATGTTTCTTAAGATTTTTATTTTAGATTATATTCTTTAAACAGTCAGCTCTTTCAGCCTCACAAACAATTTCCTCTTAAAATTAATTTTATCAGAAAAAGAGATTGGGAAAAGAGTCTGGCTACCAGACCATATCAACAATAAATCAAATCCATCATGTTAGAGAAGCAGTAGAAGTCACTATACTTGTAAATTCTCATATATTTTGCTTACAAAACACTCCTCACACAAAGACTTAAAATGAACCTTAATAAACTAATGCTTAGTGCACCTCTGTATTTTCTAAGAATCATTACTAACTGGAAAAACAGAGTCTTAGCAGGAACAAAGATTAGATGCTGAAGTACTTCCAAACAGTTAATTTCTACTGAAGACACTGAAAAACTGTTACACCATAACTAGAGAATCAGAATTTCTTGACAGATTCAAAAAAATATTTTGCTGTAGATTTAAGATGCTCAAGGCATGAGTTATTTGTATTCAATATATTCAGATAATTACTTGACAAAAGAATACAGTATCTTAATTAGTTGTCCAGTATTTTTTAATTACTTCAACTTCTTTGGCAATGTGCACTGTATCTGTAGTAAGTGGAAATGTTCCTCAGACACAGACAGACATGTATGTACACCCTCTACTTAGGTGGTTAAAAACCATTTTGGTGCCCTATTATTCTTGAAAAACAGTAAAGACAAATTTCATCTATAAGAGGAACTTCTTATTCCAACATCCCAAACAAGACTGGCATCGGAGCCTGCCGAGCATCATCCTTTCTGCATCCTTTCCTTTAAATTAGTATTGAGTCTTCCATTCCAGACTCATGAAGTCCCATATGCAATCACAGTAATTCAGTTTTCCATAAAAGAGACTTCAATGCTGGGAGCCACCAAGGACTTAAGATGCTCACTAAATTCTTTAAGAAACCCCAACAGAAGAGATTCAAAATAGTTGCAGTAGGAAGCTTAAGCTGGTAGGAAGCTGAAAAGAGGAAACGTGTAACATCTATGCTACAACTTTGTTATTTCCAAGGGTTAAGTAACCAGCTCCACCCTTCCAAACACTTTCAAGAACAAACCTATGTAAAATTACCCTTCCAGAAACCTAAGCCAACAAAAAGAGTATCACTGACAAAACTCATAAAACCCACACCAACACTTTTTCTTTTCCTCCAAAACAACGCTTCTAAAAAATTCACAGGGAACCAGACCTTCACATATTAAAACAGTTGTTCTGGAAAACTGACTCATGGGATTCCACCCCCAATGTACAAAAAACGTTATTCCACAAAGACACTCCTCGGTGAAGACAGACTGTATTTCTGAATGGGGGTTAAGTTCAGACACTACATGTATGAGAATGAGACTGTCAATAAAGGGCATAAACACAAGAGAGATACAAAGGAGAGGATTTTTTCCACGGACTGCTGTTTCCATCTTTTGTTTATCAGTCTTGATACTCAAGAGAGACAAATGAGATGGTATTGAAAAGTTTTTGATTTTATTGAATGTTAGAATGCAGACTTAATAATATTGATTTATGGCACATTGTAATTTTTCCCGGATCTGGCTGAGTCCACATTGTTTCACTGGCAATAGTAATGAATCTCTTAAACTTCCACAGAGATCTAACTTCTTTCTTTTCTAGCATTACATTAACAGGAGGTGGAAAAAAAAAGCCTTCATGTGAAGGGGCAAACTTGAGAGAGCAATGCAAAAGTTGGTGCTGGTCGAATATTTGCCCTAGAACCAGTGAGTGAGATTAAGAAGTATGTGAGATGGCTCCTAGGAATCATCCACCCATTTGCAAAATATACCAGATTCACAAAAAAACCCCAATACCATCCGAGGTATTACAGGGAGCCAAATACAAGAAGCAATATGGGAAAAATGTGGTGTATGACTGACGTGAATAACTATGGTGAAAAAGATCTGAGCATAAAGCAAAATGACTCATCACCTACTCATTAATACTATTTAAACTGAACTAAGTGCAATTCTTCACTTCCCCTCCTCCCCACTAGAATGTGGTTTCAAGAATATTCAAGGCACAGGAGAGGAACAGGTTTACAGAGCTAGGGAGTACATGCAATGACAGCATAATCTGAGCTGCTGTGGAGCTGCACCTGGAGAGGTTTAGTGGAGTTATTTGAGGAGGAAGGACAAATAGGAGGACAAAATGCAGAAACAAAAGGAGTAGACAGGACAAAAAGCAAACAAGGAAAAAAACGGGTAAAAATTATGGACAGAATACAGAAAGTTTAGAAACATAAATAAAAGGAATAACTTGAATACACCCTTTTTTTCCTTAACTATCAGCAAAAGCCTACTGTGCTAACATTGGAAATTATGCTGTAACAAGCATGGAGAAAGGAGTTAAAACAATTTGATAGCTGGCTTATTAAAAAATGGGAACACAGAGAAAACAAGGAAGAGCAGGCATTTCAAAAGCATGCAGACTGGCTGTGAGGGCTCTCTTAGGCATAGCAGTTGATGCTGGAGTTAATGTGATAAATACGGATTGCTCTCTTTTGACAGTGAACCTCATGAAAAATATAGTAATGGATCCAGTTCCAAGATGTAACTTGAAGACCAGCACGTCCTAGTGATGGCAGTCAAAAAATTAAATATTCTCAGGTGCAAAGTCCAATAATAACAGATAGAGTGGCATTCCTTCACTCCCTATTTATAAAACAGTAGTTTCAATGCTTCTTTACTCTTGGCTTCTAACCAAGAATAAAGACCTGTTGATGAGAGGCAGTATTTCAGAAGACATGGATTAACAAGTTCTGCTGAACTCCACAGTACCCAAACCATAAAAAACATAAATTCTCCTTCAAGTCAGGGATAACTGCAGAAATACTGGGAACCTAATCATTGCCTTTCACAGTATAAATAAAACCTCAATTTCCTGCCTATATACCAAGTCAAAAGTGCTCCTCAATAGTTAAGTATATAAATTTATTTTGCTCTGTTAGTGGATTATCTAATCTGTCAGAATATTACTTTTTCTTACATGTTTTATTTTGGAGAACCTGAGACAAAAACCAACTTAGAATACAAATAACCTGAAGAAATAGTTAAAAAAAAGACTCAGCAGCTCAACAGAAGCATAATTTTGCTGGAAAGCTTAAGTTGTAAGAGTGGAGAAGTAAGAGTTCCAACTACTTGAAAAAATTGATTTTATTCCTTTAATTTTTAACTACCAGAAGTATCTGAAGTGTTTGTATGGCTGTCATCCTAGTATTTTTCTGCATGCAGCTCAGATTAACCTTTTTTTCAACAGATACATTTCCTTTCTTGAAACCATATCCTGCTACTGACTCTGCTGAAGGGTTGCTTTGAAGTACAAGTTAGAAAATATACTCCTTTCATGTCATTGATTACTTGCATTATTAAATGAAGTCAGTCACTGTACAGGATGGGATAAATAAGACAGACTCTGCTCCAACAACTCAGAATGAAAGTATGAGGAAGTAAGAGAACAGATGGATAAAGGAAGAGCGGGGAGTACAAGGAAGCAATGGAAACTATTTTGGTTAAGGTGGTAGGAGGACATGTGTCAATCTAGCTATATTTGTGGGATAATTTTAAAAACAAATTCAAAGGAAGTAGCCTGGTAGATGTTTACAGAGAGCCTGTGGGACAACATGATAGAAAGTATGACGAGGGTTGAAAATCCAGCAGGCACTGGAAACTTGCTCCCAAAAGAGCAAACACAAGAAAAGTGAAAGGAACTCAATCCTGACGCACAATGAGGAAAAAAGTATAAAAATCCATCCAGGGACAGACATCATCAAAATGACAGCTAGGAAAATGACGTGCATAAGGAAAAGCTGTGATGGTCAAATGCAGAGAAAGGATAGTGTAGCTCTGAGATCCCAGAAAACAAGAATCTGAACAAGAATTCTGGATGCACTAATGCCTAGGGGGGGTTATGCCTATAAAACCATATGGAAAGAAATATGTATGTTTTTTACGAATCTGAATTTTTAAAAATTAATTCATCCTTAGTTTGAGCACACAGTGCCCAAATACACATTTATGCATCATATTAATGCTAAAATGACCCTTCTAGAACTCTATATAATAACTTCTTTTTCTGAACTAAAACGAACCTCAGAGACCATTCCTTGCAGGTATTGTCATGACTATTGTTTCCCCTACATTCATAAATTTACCCTTACTGATTTTATATTTCCCAAGATTATAGAATCATACAATTGTTTGGGGTTCAAAGGACCTTAAAGGTCATCTAGATCCAACCAAACCCTCTGCCATGTGCAGGAACACCTTCCACCACACCAGGTTGCACAAAAATCTTCCAGTCATAGCTACATTTGATTAAGTTCAGTAGTTCTTTGTCACCAGCAAGCTGTGTTTGTTAATTATCTCTCCCCATAATTTAATAAATATTTGAAATATTCTTCTGAGCTTCCATTGCTGAACACCAAAATGAATTCCTAAGTTGTTGGTTCTCTCTCTTAACCAAGGATGAGCTCAAGCAGTATTTGAATTATAAAGCAAAAAATGCAATGGAAGATTCAAAAGAGAAGATCAGGAATTATGTGATTTGATTACAAAGGAGGCTATAAATGGGGTAAGGTGACCTGGACATTCAAATTCTTTACTCTAGCAAAGATACTGGAGCATTTTAGAACTCTGAGAGATTCAGATTATCTTCAAATTCCCTTTAGCACCTAGATTCTATTTTCTTCCAGCATCTTTAACTGGCTTAATAGCAACAAAATAAATGGCATTGCAGTCATCTTGAAATTATGCAGATTTTTTTTTAATTCTGAACAGAAGAAAAGTACAGTGGGAAGCAAAGCAGTATCATGTTCCCATATCTTTTCATTATTCATGTATCTAAAATCCTTTCAATAGCTATTTAACCAAGAACAGAATGTGTTGAGCTGAAATTAATATGCTGATATGAGGAAAACAGAAAGATTTTTAATATGGTTCAATTTTAACTGAAATGAGGAGAGATGTTTATAGTTAAATGCTCTCAGAGAATATTAATAGCAAAGAACCTGAATTCTGAAAATAGCCATCTCAGTAATTGTATCTTTGCTTATCCAAAAGGCTATCAACCAAGGAAATAATACTGCATTTATTTTCAAATTAGGTTTGAGTTCTATAGGAGACCAAAAGTCCTATTATTAAACTTAAGATAGAAAACAGTTCAACAGAGTGAATCTACTTTGCCTGTTTAACAAAATTTTCTTATAATCCTGGTTATGACAACAAAAATTTACTGCTTATTGGCAGCCTGTGTACTTCTTATTTTAGCAGCTTTTATGTCCTTTGAGCCACAGAACAAAAAAGCACAAAGACATGATTTTGCTTTTTCCTTATCAAGAAACTACATAGGAAAATGTATAATCTTTTACTCGTAATTAGAGTAAAATTAAAGTAGCATCTACAGAGATCATGAGATCAATCAGTCATAAGATATTCTTCAAAACCCATTGATACTAAAAGGTAATTCAGTTCAGCTCACTCATCTTAAAAAATGCCTTGACCCTGCAGGGCTAAAACTGTCCTAAATAGCAGGATCTATTATATAATCCATACTTAGCCTTATGTCACCATGCTGGAGGGTTCTCATTTGAAGGAGATCAAAATCTCCACTATTTAGCACAGACTTTAAGTTTTTAGCTTTCTTAAACAAAGGATTCCTGGACCCAACCGTCCCTATTGTAAAAGACTCAAGGAAGTCAGACATATGGAAGTTTACAGGAATCCACATAAGCTAGTAGAAAGCAATCTTTTCTGAAAAGCAACAATTCTAAAACAGAAGAATTTGGGCAACTAGCTTTTGCCTTGCCTCTAACCAAGGATCTAAACTGCGTAAGACATTGGTAACAACTGAAAAAACCAGCACACTATCACCCCATAAATGGGAGGTGATTTAAGAAGCAAGCACACATGTCTACCAGGCAACATCCTTATGACAGTAGAACATATTTTGTGTTTGGTACTGCTGTGGTTTAACCCCAGCCAGCACATTTGCTTACTCCTCCTGGGTGGGATGGGGGAGAAAATCGGAAGAGTACGAGTGAGAAAACTAGTGGGTTGAGATAAAGACAGTTTAATGGGGAAAGCAAAAGCTGTGCACACAAGCAAAGCAATCACATCATCCTGTGTAAGCACTGCTCAGCAGTAACACATCTCAGCATTTTCAGCCCCATTTTAAAGAACAACTCTCTAACACAGTCCCATACCTGTTACTAGGGAGACAAATAACTATCCCAAACACTGTGGTCAAAACCACCACAGTATTTTAGATAAATCTCTCCATCTATCAATAAGATATGTGAAATAACATTTTGTCACTCTTGATATTTATGTTTGCTATTTATGTTTGACAGCTTCGAGTAAATAGGGCAACTTAAAATTTTCAGGTATTTTGACAGTTCTATGGTTTGACTAAAGTTCACAGTATCGGAGGAGTATACACTGTAAATCAAGGAGAGATCTAGAAATTCCAAGTGGAATTTCTCAGCTTTCCTTGCTGCTGATTTGAGATGGAAGCCACTGTTAATAGGAAAAGTTTCTAAAGAAAGGCTGAGGATGTAAGAGCATTATTTTTTTCCTTTTGGGGGAAAAGGAACAAAACAAAGACACCGGAATTTGTAGGTGAGCAGAGATGCAAATCAAAGAATGGAAGAAAATCATGGAAGATAATGGGAGCTGCAGGATGCTGAATATCAGGTAGATAAAAATGTATTTGTATATAGAGAGCTTTTCTTCCAATTAAGTCATACAAAACGTGGCTGTAAATGTTTTGGCTGAATCTTTGGCAGCATTCCTGTTTCTGCTGCAAAATGTGATACATCACTTTGAGTAAATTTGTAACATTATTTATAATACAGTTAAAAGGTCAAAAGAAAACAAGCCTGTTTAAGCAAGGTCAGACATGCTACCAAAACAATCAGGAAACCTTCAAAACTCAGATGTGTCCAAATGAGAAAACTGTTACAAAATATCATGTAAGAACAGGGTCAGTTTGTGAAGGGATCAAGAAGTAGTAACACCATCCATTTCAAACATGTACCAGACCCAGGAAACCTTTCCGAGAACTTGTGGGAACAACAGAGAACCAGAGGGCATCCACCCACCAACAGATCTAGAGAAATACAGGAACCAGACAGCCGAACTGCTGTCACGTAATTATCAGAAGGCAATGTTCTTCTGACAATTCAAGCTTCACCAAGGCTTTTGAAGACATTGGGCTACCACAACAAAAGAAGAAAAGTTCACACATAGAGAAAGAGGAGCAAATGGTTAAAAAATGACAGTGTGAAAAAGGCCATTCTCTTTGTTTCCTGTAATCTTGTGTTTTCATTTGTGGAAATGACTATACTGACAAGCTACTGTCCATGTATAAAATACTTGCAATTTCCAAATTCAAGATGTAATTCTATGAATCTTTGATTTCTATGATTTGAAATGTCTTTTCATTCTTACTAGATGTGCCTAAATTACAATAATATTTTTTTTTTTTTTTTTTGTATGACGTTTTTTGTTGTTTGGTTGTTAGGTTTTGGTTGTTTGGGGTTTGATTTTTTTTTTTGCTACAGCTGAATAATGATTATATGTTTTGGAACTCAAACAAACAAACAAAAAAAACCCCAGTAAATTCTGAACAATATTTTTAAAAAGCAGCTTGTGCTTACCTGCTTTCTGACATTGTACTATCTTCTCATATAAGCTATCTGTATTTTCAACCAGAATCCTGATGGTGTGAATCATCTGTAGAGAAAATAAATTAAAATATACAGAATATCAGTAAAATTAAATTTTTACTTAAAATTTTTAATCTGTAAATGATGCTTAAAATTGAACTCAAATTGATAAAATAATATTTATTGTTAATATAATGAACACACTCATTTTCCTCATCATAATGTGGCAGAGAAGAGCCCTAAACATAGGATTAAAGGCATAAAAAATACAATTTTGGGCTGGGATCTGTGAATACTGAAGCAAAATGTCTACTCCATAGTTCACTGCCTATCTAAGCAACTGGAAATGATACAAATCAGGCAATTCACTTTTGGTGACTTGGGTGAGATAACCTGGACGCAATATTCCTCTTGCTCATTTACTCCAATATTAAGGACAATGATCACTCATTACCCATTGCATCATTTTTCCTAGGCACCATTCCATTGTTTTTCCAGATTTTTTTCCTCTACATTTTCCCTTTTGTGACTTGACCTGCACATATGTATGAGACAATGCTTTATGGAGGAAAACAAATCACTTGAGGCTGGTAGTGGAGGATAAGAAAAATAAATTACTCCTTTAGCTGATCTTTCTAAACAAAAAGGTTTTCAGGGAAGCCCAGCTGGATGCACAGTTACTAAGATGGAGCCATGCAGAATTTTCAGCCTACAGTATGTGCTGAGAAGTAACAACTCTGCTTCACACCTTACCCACTGAAGTCTCTGGGATCCACTCAAGCAGACAATTTTCTCTCCACTAAAACAATGTTTCAATTTTTGACATGTTACTTATGTGGGCATTCATGTGGAACTTGCTTTTCCTTAGGAGATCACAATTTGCTTTTATGAGGAGAAGCATTCCATGTTACAGGGAAAAAAAGCCCAAACCTCTCTAACACTCTTCCTCAGAGAAAAATTACTGTAAAAGGCATGACTTCCTCACACATATTAGAATGATCCTTTTTCAGCTGAATGACATTCAGGTCGTTTTTCTGAACATTGCTCCAAGTAAGGCATAAATCAATTTTGAGAAGCAGGGAAGCAAGTCTCAGATTTTTGATTGTGACAAGTGTGCAAGCGAGGAGGAAAAACACCTGCACACACAAACTACTCTACAGGCTTCTATAACTGTCAGCTGCACAAAAATCTGGTTTAAACAAATGACAAAGCATTTAAAAATAATTCTAGTTCTATTTCTATTTTTTTGGTTTGAACCAATAAAGAAAATGATGCAAACCCTGAAATTTTTAGTTCATGCTACACACAAACAGCATGCAAATAAGCAACTATATAGAGTATGTGGAGGTCATCATATTGGATAATTTAATTTAATCCTCACATCCCAATTAATCTCTATTTAAAGTATCCACTTAGCCTGATTTATATTATGTCAGTTGTCAGGGTTGTTTTAAATAAATGTAAATTACAATATATGAAGTAATAATAACTTGACCAGGTTGCTAAGCTGCAAGTGAAAAATTTGAGCTTATCCCATTTTTAAGTGGATTGTTCTTTGAATATAAGTATCAATTTTCACTCAAGCAAAAACTACCTATAAATAGAATTATGCTGATTACTATTTAAGAGTAACAGACTGAAGATAATTTAAGTAAGAGAATACTATATTTCACCCACATTAGGAGCACTGCAAACTGACTATTCCTAATCAAGGAGAAAGTCCCTTTTCACTGTTTCATTACTATTCAGTCTCTAAAACAGAATTCACAAATTGAAGTAAGATCACTATAAATTTACTTGACATGCAAGGATTTACCTGTTTCAATAGTATGTCACGTAACACATTTGCTTCTGCAATGAATTTAAATGGAGAGAACCAAAACACAGCTGATGTCAGCTGTATACTTTTAATAGCTGATGTTAGTTTGCTAACCAGCTGAAAGGAAACTGCAAACTGGGTTTTTCTGAATTGAAAATCACCTTGAAAAATGAAATGCTGAGCACATACGACTCTTGGGCTTTTCTGAGATGCTAATACACAACAATAAGGACTAGAGAGGGATTCTCTATCAATGTGACTCCTTTCACCTGAGCACCCTTCTGACTGGAGTCCATTAGAAAAAAGAGAACAACTGTGCTGCCTGTTCAAGGTATTTGTTTTGAAGGAATTGTAAGAAATTCAACTGCTCTACTCTGTTTTCCTGACCCCATGTGTATAACAATGTAATTTCTAAGTCACCTCAGTTCAGTCCTATTCCAGACACAGAACGTAACTATCTGCTCAGCTTCTTTCATATGCCCTACAAGAACATCAGATAATTTAGAAGCACTGGAGAACAAGTCTCAGCTGATTAGAAAACTTACTCTGAGACACTGCACTGATTTCCAGAAATAAGAGAATTCTAAGATGAATAAAAATTCTCACATTACTGCTTTATTGTTTACTTTCTGTATTGACAAAACAAGGAAGTTTTACTAGTTCAGCAGATGAAAGGAAAAGAAACTAATTGCTGTATTAGAGTCCTTTCATCATGGTCAGGCTAACACTGAAGAGTTTATAATAACATGCCGATTTCATATTTCACAGTTCCAGTATGGAAAGCTGCTAAATACCCTCACATCAAAAGTAATGCAACTTCTGAAGATAAATGTCAATGCATTTCATGTGGCAGAAATTATTCTAATATTCACTTTTACATAATCAAGACCAGTAACAGTTACTTCCATTATCTCTGGTCTCTAAAATACATACAAAGTTGTCTTTAAGATTAACAGCACTGCAGAGCAAATCTGGCTGAGCTAGCAATAATTCAGGGGTTGACTGCCACTACCATTCAATCAGCATTATGGTACACCCCAATTTTCAAATGTCCTTCTCTAAGAAAATAATGGAGCAATGTGCTGTGGGCATGAGTAGGTGTCACCTTCCATTAATTTAGCTTGATTAATAAAGTAACAGTATTAGTTCATTGTAATTTTATTTACATTGCTTTTCACCACGCAGTCACCTTTTAGTATGTATTCAGCTATTTGTTAAATTACTCTTATGGAGTGTTTGAACATATGAATTCTTTCTAGTGTTCCAGCCAAAATTATAACCTCATGAAAACACTCACGTAGACATTCACAGAGACTGAAAGACTTTTAGTAGACACAGCATATGGAACAACTGTGTATAAATGGCTATATTTAAACAGAAAATTAGCCTAATCCAAATTATACTGGTATGTGTATGTGTGATTGATAGAAAAGTGAAATAGAAAATGATGAGTAAGCAGGAGCTTCAGTGTGAAAAACACTGTCTGCAGCAGAGTACGACATGGAAATCTCAAGGCAAATTAGTGGCAGAAATTGAGGAGAAAGACCAGCTAGAATCTGCTCTACATTAAACTAGTACATATTGAAAAAGCCAATCAATAAGCAGGTATTTTCTAATCACATCCAACTTCCAGAACATTATCAGTGGCAAATCTGGAAAGAGAAATGGAAACAAACGTAATAGGGAACAGAATAGGATAGCCAGATCATTACCACCCGATCATGAAAAACATATTGCAAATTATCCCTGCATATTCAAGAAAAGAACACATTACATGAAGTTTAGAAGCTATCTTTCCTAGCAAGCCTTTTACAATACTGATTCACATTTCTAACCTATGTTGCTTTTTTTTTCTGGAAGCAAAGATTCAAAATATCCAAAAATGTATTTTGAATATTCAATTCCCACCCCACCACCACACCCCAATCTCAGCATGACCAGAGGACTTTTCAGGTACTCATTACAGATTGGACTATCCTACTTTTTTGTTGGTCAGTGGAAAATGGGAAATACAGAATGGTATGCTTTATATCTTAACATCATCACACTTTTGCAGAGGTCAGGTTGACAGTTTGACCTATTTGCTATATTCTTCAAACTCTACTGGTTAAATCATGTAAGCATTTTACCTAGTTATTCTAACAAATGAACATATGTCAAAAAAGATATTTTAAAAATTCAATTTTTATTAAGGGAGTTCAAAAATAAACACTAAATTATTAGTGCAGAATTCTCAATGAGGATTAGAGACCTGTATTATTATACATATATAATCACAACTGTTGCTTCAAACTGAAGGAACTGCATTGTTAGCAGTTCATCACTTACACAATGCTGTCCTCACAACCCAAATGAAAAACTCATATACTGAAAAAAACCCTATCCTCCTTCTCAGCAAAACAGAACTCTCTCATTAAGATGGTTGCTTAAAATTAAATATATAAATGTCTAGACTACCCTTTAGGATATTTTTTTTTATGTTTCAAAGTCTACTGTCTGATTTGTTAAGTGCTATGAACTAACATTATATAGATCAATTCAAGCGCTCACACGTGTGTACACATACATACATTTGAAACCATTCATTTGATTTCAGATGAATTTGAACAAGATCTATTTCTATCAAGCTCACACAGACAGGTCTTCTGATAGAAGATAAAACATTCTGTTTATGCCCCCAGCTTGGGGAAAGTATGTAACTGAACTCTACAGTAAATATTTTAAATATCACATTTAACATAGGCCTTGGGAAAGAAATCTTTCAAAAACTCCAGGATTTATCCAATCCTCTGCATGTGGAACTGGTTGGTAGCAAACAAGGAGACATCAGCTGCATTTTAAAATGGAAAAACCAACCAATGATAAACTGTGTCTGGCTGATGAAACTCAGTGAGAGAAAACACCTTCACTGACAGAATTGCAACACCAAGGACGAACGTTAATTTTAGCAAGAAAAGCACACCACACATTTAGATTTCGAAATCTGTAAATGTGTTGCCAATACTGTTAGACCTACATTCCAACAGCAAAACTGAAACCATACTTACAGTAGGTATAAATCAAATCTTCATTAAAATGGAGCTTGCATTCTACTTTCATCCAAAGCTCCGCATATTAGTTGTATCTCTGAAATCACAAACTACACTATTTCTAATAAATGTATGTATCTTTAGTATTCAGAAGCCAAACTGGAGCTATTAACAGCAGTAATAAACATGTAATTTGCATTTTCCAGGCATTTTATTAAGTCCAGAATGGCACAAATAGCAGCAATAGCAAACAGCACTTCACAAAAATAGGAAACCAAACACAGGGCATCCCAAACTGCTAACAGCATCTGCACCACTTCAAAAGATGTGTTACACAACGAGGGTCAGAAGCTGCTACCACTGCCCCCAGCAATAACAGCAAGGAAAGAAACTCTGGTAGGGACCCCCTACAAACCCTTTGCCCTCAAGAACCATTATAGGTACCAGGAACTCGAACAAAACATGGTCAGCTCTAACTGAATGTCTCTATAAATTGTATCCAAGCAGTCCAGTATTTAATGTCAATGTACCAGAAGGCATCTTTGTTGTGGCACTGGAACAAGAAGAAGAACTATTCTTAGTCCTTTCAGTGACAACTGCCATGGTCAGCTTGCTCTGTAGCTGCATGAGGAGTTGTTTTAAACTATATGTGCTGCCTTTTATTTTCCACTGGAGAAGAATGGTGTTACAGTAAATGAGAAAAGAAATTACTGTAAAATCAGATTGCAAACCTCACAACTCAAATGAATTGTTCTAATAGTGCGGACACCACACTGAAAGAATTCTGAAACATTCAATTTCTAACAGGACCACCATAAACAACAGAAGTCGACTTCTTCCAAGAAAAAAACATTCACAGCTTTCCTCTACTCTGCCAAGACTGTCACCTCATTGTAGAAGGCTACAGGTTGGCTAAGCCTGACTTCCCTTTTGTAAATCCATGCTGAGTTTTTTCCATCTCTTTCTTGTAAGGCCACAGCTGGAGCATTCATCCTAGTTTGGGGTTTTTCAGTACAAGAAATATATGGACTACTGTCCAGCACAAAGCCACAGAGATCCAAGGAACTGGAGAATCTTTTATATGAAGAAAGGCTGAGAGTGCTGGGAGTGGTCAGCCTGGAGCAGAGAGGGCTTGGGGGGAATCTTGGGTGGTCAAACACTGGAAGAGATTTCCCAGATTGACTGTGGAGTCTCCACCCTTGGTGATAATAAGCAGCCAACTAGACACAGCCCTGGGCAACCTGCTCTGTCTGATCCTGCTTTGAGCAAGGGCTTGAGGTTAGATGATTTCCAGAGGTGCCTTCCAACCTAAATGACTCTATGTAAAAATGAATTTTAGTAAAGTTGACATCTCCAGTCAAAAGAACTGAGCTTTCTGGTTCAAGACAACAATCAATAATAACTTCATTATAGATAAAAATCAGGTGTGGTTTTGCACAGAAAGTTCAAAGTTCTATAAACACAAGCTGATCTTTCTCCTATCCAAATACAGTCCAAAGTACCAAGGTAAGAAAATTAAGCTGCTAACTGCTATTTCTCTACACATAGAGGACTCATCATATCAAACCGAATTTCCTTCAAAGCAGTAAGGATCTTTTAGCAAATGTATTTCCAAATTAGAAAATATTTCTTCAACTATGCAAGAAAATAAGTTTAGCACAGAAGTACAGAGTCACTGAAGTCAGAAGGGACTTCAGGAGGTCATCTGGTCCAAATCCCCTTGCTCATGCAGGGCCACTTACCATGGCTGGCTGCACAGGGCCATGTCCAGATGGCTTTTGAGAATCTCCAAAGCTGGAGACTCCACAATCTCTCTGGGCAACCTATTCCTATGTTCAGTCACCCTTACAGTCAAAAAGTGTTACCTCATGTTCTAACAGAGACTCCTGTTTACATTTCATGACTTTTCTCCTGTCACTGGGCACCAATTAAAATAGCCCATCCCTGGCCTCTTTGCACCCTCTCCTCAGGCATTTATACACATTGATGAGATCCCCCTCAGCCTTTTTTCCTCCAGACTAAACAGACCCAGCTCTCCCAGCCTTCCTGTGTAGGAGAGATGCTCCATCATCTCAGTGGCCCTTTGTCTGACTTTTCAGCACACCCATGCCTCCCTTGCACTGGGGAATCCAGGACTGGACACAGCACTGCAGGTGTGGCCTCAGCAGCACTGAACAGAGGGGAAGGATCACCTCCCTCAAGCATAACTTATGTTATGATGCAATCAAGCATTATGTTTCTCTTTAGACTTTAAAGCACTGTCCTCTTAAAAAAATGCAGATGAAATTTCCGTTATGCTTACTGAGTTCACTGGCATATTGTGATAAAATTGTAATGAATGCTGTACCTGACAATGGCAGTTTATCCACTTAAGTGGGAAAAACATAGGAACAGACTCATAGTTTAACTGTTTCAGCCTACTTTTCCTCTCGCACCTCTTTTTGGAATGTTTTATATTCCAGAAAACACATACACAGGAAATGTTTTTTTTCTTCAGAAAGAAGCAAGACAAGATTATGCCATAATAACAGAATCAAAAGATATGAAATCCAGTTACCAAAACCATTTCTTGGTTAGGCCTGAGAAAAAATAGGACATAATCTGTTCTTAATTCTGCAGTATCCTAAAATGAATTCCTTTCCCCCAGTTTAAGAAAATTTACCAAAGGAACAAACGGTCTACAAGTTCTCCATTAAAGTCTTCTATTTGCTCTTAATTCCTCACGAGTCAAGTATAAGAGATAGACTAGGTTGAAGACAGCAAATATAATAATCAGCAGCTCTCTTCCAAACTATGCACCCAACAACAATAGACTCTTTTAAATTCAACAGTCGCTTCTGTTCACTCTCCTGATAATCTGGTTTTTGTAGCAAAATGATTTTCATAATTTTAAAACTAAAACTGATAGAATGAAAAACCATGTGAAAAGTGGATAATAAGTAAGGACATGTATATGAAATGAAAATATCCTCTATTTGTATAAGAAGCAAAGATCTATCATCTGTGTGAAAAAATAAATAGGTATTTAATAGGTTATTTCTGAAATGAGAACTATCAGTAGCAGTTCTAATAGTCACAATTTTTTTCACACAGATGGAATCAAAAAGACAAATGCTAGATTTAAAATGTATTGAGAAAGAGAAGTCCTATTGGAAATATGGAATACATATGAGAAACTGCTATGCATCTGACCTATTTTTATGCTCTTCTATAAACATTTCATTGGACTACATTAAAACAGGACAGAAAGCCACACGAACTCTTCTTCCTAAGTAGCCGTATTATTTTATGCTCTTATGAATACTCTGAGTCAGCCATTAGACATAATGGGATTAGTGAGAGGATACAAAAAGCTTCGTCGTTCATGCTCTCAACAAGAAATGCAGAAATCTTGACTTCACAGAAGCATTAAATTGCCATTATCAGAGCTTTTCAATCAATGCAAAACAGCTCATACTTTACAACATTTGGCACTGGAGTCTTGAGTATCCAAAATTAGATATTTGCTTTGTGGACTGAAAAAACCCAGCATAAGCTAAGGTTATCATCTGCAGCTCTGTTTTTGGAAGCATAATTACAACCTTCATGCTGTTACAAAACAGGAAAATAAAAACTGATAATAAGCAGGACAACTCTTTCTGAAGAAACTGTCCAAGCTACTCACTGTATTTTCCATGAATGCTTTGTTTTCAGTTTTTGTGACAGACTAGCAGCTACACAATCAGTAACTATTTCAATTCATCTCAAAAACCAGGATCTACAATTACTATAATTTATTAAACATGGCAAAAACCATCACCTGAGCTATTTGCAATATTAAATTGCAACGAATGATGTATGTTTTCCCTTAGATCTCTTCACCACCAAACTGTATCTATTTATTGCTTAAATAAAGACAGTTCTAGTCTGCAGAGACTGATAATGAAAGTAAGCAATACTGTAGAAAGCCAGAGGCAATAATGGAAACAGTGAGATACTGTGTGTTATCGCAATTTAAATACTGCATTTGTGTTGCCAACTCTGAAATTCACTATTATAACAACCTACCACTAAGACTGAGAAAGTTGTTGAAAGTTAAGCAGCTACACACTCACACCTCGATGATCTTTGCAAATCTGGGGGCAGCGTTAATTCATACAGCTTCCAGAGTGCTTAGCTACTTTAGCTAGATCAAAGTTGCAGGAGCTATACCTATTATCTCTAATCCACTTACTGGAAAAACATACCCTTAATGCAAAAATCAACACAAGCAACTGCCTTTAACAGTTCTTTTCCTGCTGGAGCACCAGGTTAAGTCCAACATTCACGTTAGCTATCAGAAAAGATCTAATAACTTTAAAAGTCTAAAAATTTAATGGCTATTTTATTTTAATATGAGCATTTGAAAGGAAACTTCGTCAAGTGCTTTGGAAAATCTAACCAGACTGATCTGCTGAGACTACATGCTTTTTGACATCAAAGAACTCCAAGGGATTAATGAGCCCTTCATTTTATAAAAGCTGTATTGACTCTTCCCCAACATGACACATTTCTCCATGTTTCCCTAATTTTCTTCTTCAAAACAGTTTCTACCCATTTTCACAGTACAGATGTCAGCCTTCTGATCTGTAATTTCATCATCTTGCCTGGAAATCTCTTAAAACACTGGTACCACACTAACAACTTTGATAGTCAGTTTCAAGTGAGAGAATACACACAAAAATTAGCAGTTTGATACATCAACTCCTGAGATCTTTCAGAACTCATAAATGAGTATCTCCTCTTTCTCATGTATTATTTCTCCAGTTTTTTCCTTTCCTGTGTAGTATCTTCTGTTAGCATTTCACTTACAGATGAATTCTCCAATCAGTCTTTCATACAGAAGTATTTCACATGAAATCTTAATCCCTACAGGCATACAGATGCAAAAACTAAGTAAGTATTGCAGCTTTGCCTCTTTGGCTGGGGCTTTCTTTCAAACATTGATCAAATATGGATCTTACATAATCTTTGACTGACTTCTGTTCCTGCTTTTTCAGAAAAGAGGTTACTGTTATTTTTAAGTCTGTGCAGATAATTTTGGAAGTTTTTTCACCGTCAGTTTTCTTTTATTTTTTATTTAACCATGGCACGGTTAAATATGGATCTTCCCCATTTGCTCCTGACTTCAGCTGTTAGGAAGATGCTTTCTTTTTATGAGAACCTACTCCATTTTGCTCTTCCCAAGTGTTTTTTTATAAGTGGTACATATTTACTTCAAATTCCCCAGGTGGTATCTTTAGTGTGTGTGATGTCTGTTCTTTTGACTACTACTTTAGACTACTTCTTTTATCTTTTTGTTTTGTCTTATGTAGTTATGATCTCAAGTATAAAAGCAAGGAATAATAGCTTTTCAATGTTCTGTGCAAAGCATTAAGTCCTCTGTAAGCCAGATAATGCTAAGAAGTAAATTGTAACATGGAACACCCATGGAGCTCGACTTCAAAGTCATGGGCTCAAGCACAACATTCTGAACCACCAGGGTTCAGAACACAGCTATGATGGTCTATGCCAGTCACAAATTCCTCAGGAAAGGTATTAAAAGGACCTAACTTCAAGCGCACAATGCGAGTGGTGAGCAGATGTTATCATGTGATTTAAAATCATGCGATATCCAAAGACTGAGTTCTACTACAGGAGACTGGAGACACTGAACTCAGCCTCCTCTGACACAATCAGAAACTGAATATTTAGGTCTGTGCACGAGTTCAAGCAGCATATTCACTCAGTTTTAGGAGAGAATTACCAGCACTGGATCCAGTATTTTTTGGTTGCCCCAGAAGTTTGCAACCTCAAAGGGTAATCTGGGGAATTCTCAGCTGAATAACTCTGACACTTTAGTAGGCTGAGTGGAAATAGAAAAGTCTTGCTCTACTTGTTTTCTCAAGATACAAATCTATAATCACAGTGTGATGACTGTAATCCTCCTCACTGTATTTGCGCAGTAACCATAACCAAGGACCTTCATCAACAGCAGGTAACTAATACAGATTTTACGAGCTGTACGAGTGACTCAAAACAGATCTGCTAATCACTCTTAGGCCCTGTGAAAGAGGCAATGAATATACATACCCTTTTGCCTCCTTCAGAATTATGAGGTTCAATCCAACATGCCCAACAAAGAAGTGCTCCACTCAATTAATCTATATTAATGTCAAGATGAGTTTTAAAAGTGAAGAATATTTAAGATTTTGAGCAGCAGCTGAAGTATGAGAGGA
The DNA here is from genome assembly GCA_032173965.1 of Sitta carolinensis. Classification (NCBI taxonomy): domain Eukaryota; kingdom Metazoa; phylum Chordata; class Aves; order Passeriformes; family Sittidae; genus Sitta; species Sitta carolinensis. The sequence continues at coordinate 35,987,545 of CM063284.1, read as the reverse complement.
CTACTAACATTTTACCAAAACCCTGACAATCAGTCCTTCTCAGACAGGATTTTAATAAGCTCTATTAGTATTAGTCCAGTCTGTAATTCTACCAGGTATAGTGTCAAACTATCTGCTTTCCAATGGGAGGAACATGTTCAAGTTCAAAATATAGGTTATCTTACTTAGTTTATGTCATTGCTGAAATTTACAACTCTGTAACATGAAGTTAACTTCTGCATGATTGGACCTGCAATCTGCTGTATTGAGGCAGTAGCTGGAAAAAGCCAAAAATAAGGTAACCAGATTTAAGCTTACTGCAGCACTTCTCATCATCAATGATATGGTGATTTCCAATTTAATAGTGTCACTCTACTTTAATACCTCTCATTTTCATTACTGCACAACCCCCACCACCAATAAACACAGACCTGCTTTCAAGTCCATCCCTAGGGTGTATATACAAAATCTATTCATCTTGTTTGATTTCATTTAAATCAAATACAGACCTATACCACATTCTGTAGACACTGTGAATTACAAAATCACCTCAAAATTAAGGAATAAAAAATTAAAATCACCCCCAGAAACTGGGAAAAAAATGGAACTAGCAGCTTTATCTAATTAGGATTTAATAACATCCAATCCTAACTACTGTAGCAGCCTTACTTCTTTTTCCCACAGGTACAGTTTTCTACCTGTTCTGTGTTAGATTTTCCCCTGGAAGTAAATGCCTGCTTGCAAAATGCAGAAAACCTTATTCTCAGCAGATGGGACACTTCATCCTCCACTAAGGGCAAACAGAGAGAGTCAAGTTCTCAGCAATATCTGGCTTTATTTGTATGGTCCTCTAGCATATCTTTGCAGTCCTATTATACTCATCACTGAATAATGCTGCAGACTTAGGGCGAGATAATTTTTTTTTCCTCTTGCCATAGTGTAACTTTTAAGGTTCACTTACTGTTTATCTTAAAGGTTATAAGACATTAAAAAAACATGCAATGGTGTGGAAGAGGCACTTGCCTTAACTCCAAGCTTCAGTCTGCAGCACTGATCAGTGATGGGTGTGATGATACCAACAGAGTGCATGCTGAAGTATCACATAAAGGATGCTGAAGTTCATGAACAAGAGGGAAAAATAAAACATTGTTAAACACTGAAAAGATGGTAGGGTGAAAAATACTCAGGAGCATGGAGCAGGAAGAAAAACACATACCTTAAAACTTTTTCCTTTCTCAAAAACTCCTAGCTATATTTGATTTTTATTATCCTGAAAAGATATTCCAGTTCCTATAACAGGGACAGGAGGATTTTTCAACCCATGACTAGTACTAGCCTTGTCCACTTAACAGCTCCTCCATTAATACAGCAGTGAATGCAGACAATTTAAGAAAGCACTATGTGCTATTTGTTCAAAGATAAAAATGCCAAGTACCTACTGATACTGGTTTTTATAATTTATCTTATTGTTTCTTTTAAAAAACCCATGTTACACTGAAGATACTCTTTCCTTTCCATGTGCCCCTGCAGTATTGCACTTATCCAAAATTCTTTCAAGGTGGACTGACTGTCCTGCTGCTAAGGTCTTGCATCCTTTCTCACTTGACAGTGCAACAATGCAAGCAGTCGCAATGCAAACAAATTCTGAATAATAAAAATCTTGAATGTTACTTTCTATGTTTGTTATCATTTTATAGAAAATAGAGTATTTCTGACACATAAGAATCCCTTCATTAGCCAAAAACATCGAATCTGAAACAATCACTTTGAGAATGCCATTACATGTGCCACACTGAGAGGACACAAGCCAGTGACAGCCTATATATGCATTTATGATATACCAATCAAGGTTTGTTTCATAAACATTAAACTCAATCTTTGTTATCCACATGATTTCATACAGTACTTGACACATTGGAAGTACACAGTTATATAATTTTGATCTGTATTCAGGCCTAAGCCAGCAGCAAGTAAGACAAGTAGGTAATCATTACTTTGACAGTACATCTACCCTTTCTCAATTCGGGATAAAGAACTCTCATTAATAAGCAGAATTTTACACCCACGCATTAATTAATCATGATAAAAATATCTCCAAGTCAAAACTAATGAGATAAGACTTGTCCTTTTGAGGGCTCGTTAGATTAATATGCACCAAAACCATACCCCACCCCACAATCTATCAAACTGTCAGACTCTAAACATCTGCCAATATAGCAAATACCAACATATGAACTGAACAGTGTCACATTTCTTCTTCTCTCTTTGAGGAAAGGATGATACAGATGTCTCCCACTGTTTCACAATGTGCTTTCAGAAATAACAGCATGGGAATATGTCTCCCATGGCTGACGTCATTTTCTAGAATACCACACAGATTTTAATTGCCTAAAATCTTTTGTCAAACTGAACAGAGTACTGGCAAAACCCAAATGTCACAAAGTGAAATGCATCTCATTATTTTAACTTATAACTTTTATTTGATTAAAATAATCTTAAATTTACTTATCGTCAATATAATTTAGAGCTAGAAGCACTATCATATGCTTTGTTTGAAACTGACCATTTATATTTTAGGGACAAGAAACGGAAAAATGCTCTTTTTGCCAGTAAAAAAATGTTCTATTACTTTCACAGGTATAAGTAAAGTATAGATTTCTCAAGTACAGAAATATTCAAGTCATGTGTAAAGCTGTGTGTGGGAAAAAACATATGTGATAGACAAAGAGCAAACCAAGCTTAGATTATAAAGATTTCTGGAGTCACAAGTCAGCTTTGTCTAAGTGATACTCAAACAAAAAAATTATTCCAGATTTAGAACTAAGATCTTAAGTACCTAGAATAGCTTAATAACTAACAAGCAGCATCACCACATCAGAACAAAATGCAGGTAGAGACATCTCCATCAAGAAAACAGAACATCTTTGCATGTTGCAGTTGTAATCCCAACAGTCAAGCTTGTTTACACCCTAATTACAGCAATATCCTGTAAGCCAACACTAAGAGGATAGAGGCCATCTTCTTGTAGCTGTGCTACCATTCCAACCAGATTGTGTCATTTTTACAGCACCACTGAACCACATAAACTCTGCCTAAATTGCTAATTATCAATAAGTGGGGTTTTGACTTTGGTATAGCATAATTCTAAAGCTACTTTTTCTTTAGAAATCAGTTTACAAGATACATATGAAACTGGGCTACTGGTTCATTTTTCTCCTTTTTTTTTTCTGGCAAGTGACTTTATGCTGCTAGGTAAAGTTTCTCATTCTAGCACGCAAAAACTATTGCAAAATTATCATCACATGAAAGAAAGCATTAAATAAATGAATAAATAATCAATCACACTCTGCCAGATTATTTCAGTGAAAGTTAGGAGGACATTTCAAATCACACTCTTCTGGATCTTTTTTCCACATTTCAAATTAATGAAAAGCTGATATAAATCAGTATTTATTGGTGTATTAGTTCTTCCTTCTTTTTTTCTTGCAACATATTTAATTTCCAGTCTCTAAAGACACAATTTATATATTTATTGAGACATAATGTCTGAAGTTAACATTACAGCTGCTTATGTGTGTAAAAATGGCTAATCAAATGACAGCTGTAAGAAAGATAAAGAAAAGGAAAATAAAAGAGCATGTGTAAATTCTACATACCGAGGTGTTCATAAAACTACAATACCTAAAAGCAATGTCTGACATTTTTGTACTCTATGTTGAATCAAAGCCAAAATAAACCAAGATCCACAAAGAGGAAATCGTAAAGTAGTAAGAGTTTTATAGCTATACAGCAAGTTTCAAACTACTGAAAAACAGGTAAATCAATACATCCTCTTCTTCACGTTAAATCCTCTTGATTATAACCACTTTACCTTCTGAAGTGTACAAACACGTTTGCATGCAGTATATTAATAATCTCTGTTTTATTCTGTATGAAAACACTACCAATTGCTGTATATTCATGGGAATAACTTTTAAGCACAAGTAATGAAGCACAGAATAGGAAGTCACAGGATAAAATTACATTTAAAACAGGCATGATACAGTATATTACATATATATTTGAAAAGTCTCTCAAACAGACAATATAAGACAACCACAAAAAACTACTCACCATTTCATATGCTGTTACAATCTTTTTCAAGACCTCTGGAACAATCCCTTGAAGCTCCATAGTTGGATACTGATCACTGAGATTCACCACTACCAAGGGTGTATTATCAGGTCCAACCAAGTGCATAGACACTGCCAAAATGCACTGCATAAGGTTTGCTACAGGAGAGAGGCCACATAACTCTTTGAATGAAACTACTGCATTCTGCAAAAAGGAAAGAAAAAGTTTCCTTTACAGTTAAATATGAAATTTAAAGTATTGTTATTTCAGGATAAAATACTTCACTGTTAAACTTGAGCTATAATGCTGAGCTACAATTACCACAGCTTTTCCCTGAAAAACTGGCATTTTTGAAACCAACCAATATCACACATACATTTTACAAAAATGTTAAATATTCAAGGAATGCAGTACACGCCACAGAGAAAACCACCTATTTAGAACAAGTATATCTCCTCTCTATCATGGCTAAAATTAACTATGGAATTAAACAGATTCTAAAACATAGTGGTTATATATTTTGGAAAATTTTAAGAAATTTTTTCAATGCCACCAAGAGAAAAAAATATTAGATGCTGAATGTTCCCAATTAAGCAAAGTGAAGTAGAAGGAGGAATTCAGCACATTTGTAACTTTAAACATACCTGAACTGCAGCCCAGACGTGCTGTGGATCTGCAGGCTCCCAACTGGCATGATTCGCAAACCCAGCACTCCACTATTGATGTATTCCTATCACAGAGCCACATTTCAGTGAATTTTTTAAGGTACTTTAACTTAACTACTGATTCCGTGCCTTTCCCTAAGATTTCTGAGTCATATTTTATATCCAGTATGTTAGACTATAAAGCCATAAGTTTAAACATCAAGAAAGTTTACAGCATTGGAAATAGAGTGTGACTCCAAGTAGCTACTGACATTCCATGATAGGAATATTGTCAGCAATGTACAGAATTTAGGATTTTTGTACCAATTGGGAACTGGTGATCTATGGCAAGTCTGGAGTTTGTGTTCCTGTAGGAAACAAAAATATGGTATATTTGTTACAAATGTGCTCAGTGCTCCTTTCTCTCATGTTACACGCAGGCAGAGTATCTGGTACAAATTTTCATTTTAACCCAGATCACTTTCCCTCTTGCTGGCATGGTAAGACTCATTTGTGGACAAGTCTCCTAGAAAGACATAATGCGAACCTTAACTCAAACGGGAATCAAATGTGAAATGTTTTGCTGTCTCTTTTATCAGACAAAATACCAAAACAGACTTCCATATATGTATGTACATGATATTCATGGCAAATTATGTGAACACTAAATTGCACCTACCCAGTCACCTAGAGTGTACGTTTAGTAAATGTCCAGGAAACAAACCATCTTTTATCAAGCAAGGTACACTTCAATGACACAATAATTACACAGCTCAAGAGACAGACATTGGGAAGCCCATTCACACAGATTTTGCTTCAGATAAGTACCATGGATAAGCCATTATGAACAACCATTTTACAGGGAGGTTAACAAGGACCCAGGGATGGTATATATTCATTAATGACAGGCAGGACAGGACTAATATGTACTACTACTGTAAATCTTGCCTTTTGACTTCCAACTCTATATCCAGAGGCCATTCGTCATATGTTAAGTAACTTAAACATGTAACATCACATAGAATTTAATCACCCATATTATACTTTTATCAGGATTAATACGTAAAAAGTTATTACATCAGCTTTTGTCATGGTCATATCAGAACAAAAGAAACAAAAAAAGGCTATTCTTATACAGATTTAGAGACACTATTAAACTAGCTGCAACACATTTCCTTTTTTCTTCTTATTCCATCTTATATTAAAAAAAATCAAAGTAACCAACTTTGTTCTTTGTAATCTGGCTTCTGAGGATATTATGAGGATATAATGGTCATAAAAACTATTTCAATTTATAACACAAAATTCTAGTATCATAGAGATTAAAGAAATCTCATGTTCCCTGGCATAAATTGATACTTATTTTAATTGAGTGGTTTATTTGCTTTTATTAGCTGTAAAAACTTAGTTACACAGAGTTTAAATGGTGCACATTATATAATCTGTTAGCAAAGTTAAGAAAAACTAATCTTCCCTCATGTGCCTAAAATATCTTCTCGATAGCATTTTGAGATAATTTAGTTGATAGCACATCTTTCAAACTGACAGAATAAAATACATAAAATACCTTCTAATATCTCAAGTTCAAAGAAACCCCACTGTAGAGTCTGTTTTCAGTTATATCCTTATACCGTGCATACTGCAGCATGCACATTCAAGAGTTTAATGCAGCTACCCAAAATTCTATGTTTTCACTGCTTCCTCAACTCAGTTCTTCCTTGAAAAGTATCTTAAAATACAGCATTCATATGACAGAATTCTAGCCTTCAGTATGTTAACTACAGGTAAAGTTCATTTTACAAGCAGCCTGTAATTTGAAACATTTATGAGTCAAAGTATCATGCCTCTATTTTTTTTAATTATCTTTTAAAAGACCAAATTTATATACCAAGTGGAATGGGAGAGCTGCATAATGATGTACTAATTTCTTCTTTCATACAAAATTCACTTTAAAATTGTATTGCTATTAGAATCTCTTTAACATAAGATTATTCACAAAGGAAATTTATATACACTGATGTACCTTCAAAATACAGAATCAGGTCTCAGATGTTTCCTTTAATCTCTTTTCTCTTAACACTGTATAACACCAAGAGGATTTGATAGGTCAGCCTATTTGAATGACGATTCATAATTTTGTTGATCACTGCTAGTATTCCACCAGAAGTTCATAAATAGTTAAAAGTTTTATTAAATGCAATGTAACTTTACAACTCAATTTTAATACATTTCTAAAAAGGGTTATTTACCTGGAATCTCCAAATAACACATGTTTTGAAGGAAGATCTCTTTGATTCCACAAAACCAAGAACCTCAGACTGCACTTCTTCCCTAAATTCAATGTGTTTACTAATATGACATTTAAAGTAGGACAGCTTCTTCTAGGAGATGCCTTAGTGCTAATGCCACATATTTCTAACATAACTAGGATGAATCATAGAAAGCAAATGGATTTTTCTTGAAAGTACTGCCTTATATTTGGGACTAAAGAAAAAACATAACTTTGGTGAAACTATGCTAAACATTCTCAGATGTCCAAGTAAGGTCTCTGATAAGCATTAAAGTCGCCCTTTTCTATCTGTTGCATATTCTTCCCACATATCTACTTAATTTTTTAAAACAAAAATACTGCCATCCTTTCTTTCAGTGTATTTCTAATATTCCTACAAAGACATAGGATGAGTCAACAAGGTTGAGTTCTACCACTGGAGTCCTATTTCCAGTTCAGATTCAACAAAATACACATGTGCATTCAAGGTTGCATCAGTAGACAGTTCACCTAAAAGCCTGCTCTGACATGATCCATTCTTAAAAGCTGTTCAAAATTACACTCAAATAGTTCAACACACAAGACACTTAAAAAAATACTGTATTCCATATGCGTCATAATACAAAGGTACACATATGAACCAATAAATTGATTATAGAACTGTACCTGCATATTTTCTCTCAAATCCGTAGCATCCCGAATAGGTTGGAGCGCATTCTTGAATACTTCATCTATTGTTTTAATCCATAATGTTCTCATGGAAGCATATTCCCTTGATTTCTTGCCCTTCCTCACAGAGAGGCCCCTCTTATGAGGTTTCCCACCACCCCTTCGATTAGTAATGGCCACATGCACAAACAAGGAAGCATGAGTTAAACTTTCACCAGTCAATGACTGCAGAGGAACGTGCCGATAACCAGTCTGGAGACACTCAAAGGGAATAGTGTATTGCCCAATAAACTCGTCCCCAATGTAATCATCGTCCAGTACTACAAAACGCACCATAGCTAGCTCTGGTAAATTTATCTGAAATTCAAAGCTTTCATCAAAAATTGGATTATCCCCGTTCTGATGCATAGTTTTCGTCCTTTGCTCAGCACAGTCAGCAGGGATTCCATGTATTTCAACATAGACATAAGGATCCACAACATCACCTTTGGCACCTGATCCTTTGGGTTTGGGGAAGTTTTGCCCACTAATGATTTTAATATGAAGCAGCTGAGGCGAAACTCCAGGCACGGTGTCTTTTGTATTTGCGCTGAAGAAGGAAACTTCTTCTCTCATGATAGCCGGACGAAGGACATAGCCACAGTTCCCATTTTGTCGAAACCAACCAATGTTGAGGTCCATCATTAAGCCAGGCGTTTGAAAGTTCATTGCTACTATCTGACAACCACATTTCCAAAAGTCCTGGGGATTCATATTACTAGAGTCGATCCTCATTGGACTGGGGAAAACCCTCGCGAGAAAACGTTTGTTGTAATTTACAAAGTCTCCCGGGTTTTCGTTGGCATATTTGCTAGCAAGCACTTCATTAAAAGAGCACACTTCCCAGTACTTCTGGAGCTGAAATGAAACTTGAAACTCTTTGAACTGAACTGATTTACATATGCTTACCAGCTCGGAGAGATCTTTGCAGAGCTGGAATCGTTTCCCTGTTATTGAGTTTTGCTGTTCTACCCCCTCTTTTGCCACTCTCTGTGACATTTCTGCTCCTTCGTCTTCATCTGTAACATCTCCCTCTAGTCCAGAACAATTAGCAGAAAGCTTCTTTGCTTTAATTAGTATTTTCCCTTTAAGTGATTCTGGTGATGGAAGATAAGACTCTTCAATGTTCGGAGACTGTGTATGCAATTTGTCCCCCAGAATTTTCCTCATGTGTTGTACCATCACTTTCTGCTGCTTAATAGAACAATGATTTTCTAAACACAAAATAAGAGGGTATTCTGAAGCAAAAAAGGCATACTTGTTAATAATGTCAATCACACTACGGAAGACAATTTGTGATGTCATTGTATGCCCAGTGTATATCACAGGCTCATTATCTGGACCATCCCACACATCCAGTTCAACACTTCGACAGCCCATTTTTAGAGCACGAATGTAACCCGTGATGTCAGAAGGCCCTCGAAACTGATCCTCTATCAAGTACGTATTATGAGATGAATTTATAAAATAATGAGATAAAGGTTGTTTCATATCTTGACAAACTTTTTTGTGCTCTGGATCAAATATGTGGCAGTCTGGTGAAGTAAGGTAATTCGTAAACCCATCTATAGAAAGACAACCCTTTTCCTGGCCCTCTTTGGCTGGCTCATATTTCTGAATAATTTCAAGGCTTATTTCTTCTGTGACCTGTGCCATACCCTGCTCTGCTTCCAAAAACATCATGAGGTCCTTGGTATCTAGAAATTCTTTATTGCTTGAAAACTGAACTAAGAGGAAATAGATTTCAGGTCTGGTACAAAGCTCATGAAAAACTTCAATAAATTCTTCTTTTGTTACTTCAGTACCAGTTTTCTCCCTGGATCTATGTAACTCCTTGAATTTTAATTCAATTTTATTAGTTTTTAAACCAGGGTTTAAGTCTTTTATAAATTGCACAGCATTACATAGGGGTATATGTCCCAAATTATCTACATCTGATTCACTGAACATCTGTGAAAGCCATGAAGTCCGCATATTATCTTGAGTAGTTCCTAGCATATCTAGAGTATGTTTTCCATAAGAAATCAGGTATCTTAAGCCAGTAACCCAAATATTTGCAACATCTGCTGAGTTAGCAACCAGATCTAGTGACTCATAATTTTCTCCATATATAATTGAAAATGCACAATCTTCTGATATCTGGTCATATATTCCATTGCTGCGAAAGATATCCGTATTTTTTCCAGTTCTTACTTCTTTGATTGACTTGATATCAATCTTTGCTTTTTCAGAATCCTTTTTCGAAGGCTCCCAGCGGAGAGACTGCATGTCGGCATCCAAAAGAAAGTATCGGTGATACACCCTGGAGTTGGATCGGACCTTTTTGAGCTCAGAGCCTTCCACCATGGCATTGATACAGTCGCTGGCACTGCTGATCTTCTTCTCTGTGGGCATGCTGCTGAATGACACAGTCTTCTTCCTTTCTCGCTTCTGTTTTGTGCCATCCTGGTAAACAACGGGGTAGGGGGGAGAAAAAAATAATGTATCAGTATGATTTTGCTCAACATTGAAACAGGTTTCAACTTAAAGCTGAAAGTTCAATAAGTAGTTCAATGATGTCTGTGTGATGACCAGTAAGGTGGAAATTCTTACTTGCATCATCACACTAATAATGCCTTAATATTTGCTCTTGCTTCTGTATAAGGAATCTTCCAGAGTTTATTTTTAGTACTTTTGATGGATACACAATTTTAAAAAATGAGCTTTGAATGCTAACAAAATAATGCTGTACTATTGCATATATGTATGTGCATTTTATTTTATGAGTTGTACCCTACTTAGAGAACAGGTTCTAATGTCAAGACAGTAGGAAGCTAGCTTTTCTCTGGGTCCTTATACAGTCCTAAAGATATTTGCCAAACTTTTCAGAACAGAATATAATGCTTTAATACGATGCTGACAGGGTCCTTGTTAACACCAGAGAAATATTAATACACAATTAAATACATAAAATCCATAGGACACAGTCCTAACTACATAAAATGCATAGGACATGGCCCTAATCTAAGCATACAAGACATTAACAGCACCTCTTTATGCAAAGCTTCCTTCACCAGTGCACCCATCCACGTTCTTTCCCCAGACTGCCCACAGCACTCACACATCTCTCCCCTATAGCAGGAAAATACCAAGACAGTCTAAAGAAGCTGCACTGAAACACAAGGAACTGGAATGGAGCAGATGTAGCTCTGCCAGTCCTGAGTTTCAGAAAATACAGCAGTGACTCAGGAGGGAACTTCTGAGACTTTAACTGTTTAACTGTTTCTGAAGAACCTTAGAAAAATGTCCTCAAAAAACTTGAGTAGAAGACCTGGTCAGGAAAGAAAGCAAAAGTGATCCACCATTGCTCTTAAGGCAATGAGATAACCCAGAGGTCTTACTCCACTAGAGAAAGCTTGGGTATATATGGGTATAGAAGCATAAAAAAAGGAGGGAAAGGTAATTTAGCTACCTTTATTGTACTTATTCGTATTAATTAAAACAAGTGCAAATAAATCAGCAACATGTGACTTAAATCAATTTCATAAGAAGTGAATTTAAGAAATTCTGTGTGCTTTCATTATCTGCATTTTCTGAGACTGGAAAATGCTAGGATTTTTTTCTGAAAGCAAACTTTTGAGGAGCTAACTTTTAGTCTGAAATAACACTTGCATTAAAAACATTTCTATATTAGATACCGTAATTAGAAGTGTTCTTCATATAAACCAGCACAGTGCAAAAAATTACTTTCCTAGTTTTATTAAAAAAAAAAGGAAAAGTTGATATTCCCTGAAACAGTTTTCCATTTGAAGTATGTTCCAGCGCAAATCAGCATTGCTTAAATGGCAGAAAGGAAAGTGAAAGAAAACTTTTAACGACTGCTATGCTGAACAGATGTTCAAATAAAAAACATCCATTACAAAATGCATTCCCAGCTCAGTGCACATGTGCTGTATGTTTAATTTCATTAAATTAAAAATGCAGAGTCCTGGTTTTGTAATTTAATTTATAAGCATCTGAAAAGTCTTTCATTGAAAACAATGATTAGTAAAGTGAGCAGCCTTAATATTTGCTGTTCTGTGTTTGAGAAAATTAATCAACCGTACTATTCTTGCACGTTTAATGACAGCACAATTTGCTTTGTTCAAGTTCTCAAGAGACCAGTAAATGCGAAAAACCCTGCAGAGGACTGTTTTATTTCCAACTGCAGATCAAACACCTGCAATGGATACTGCACAGGGTTGACTCTTAGAATCCCATTACATGTAGTTTAGGCATAAGGACTGTTTTCAAACAGCAAATTTCCTTAACTTAAAAAAAAGGAGAACCGAATGTGATTTGTGCTTACAGAGGTTTTTGTTCTATTTTAAGCTGAGCTTGCTTGTCTACCTCTTTATATCACCTAACCTGAAAAAGTGGCAAAGGACAGTCCCATATAAATGAGCGACAACATCCCTGCCTGGTACTTTAGGGCTTGGAATTAAGCATTTTGAAACTGCAGAATGCTCCAGATTTCTCAGACACAGACCTGGAAGAGGAATACACGTCTCAAACTGTGGAGTGAGAAACAGTTGATAGATAACCTCCTGACACCAGAACCATCAAGGCCCAGGAATTATTACCTTGCCTGACCGTGATCAGAGAAAGGTCTACACCTTGCTCTATGATCAGGACTGTACCTCATCTAAGTCACTGAACCACGAAGGACAAAAAAAATCCTCCATTTCTTGATGCCATCTGATGTAAATAAGCCCATCACAAGGCAGTTCCATTGCCAGCTCCGAAAGCTTGAACTGGAGTTCATGCATGTGGATCAGAGGAGCAACTCATTTTACCACCTGCAAGATTATTTTGCCTGCCTGCCAGATGAATTCACAGCCAATTCAGCAGTACTCTTCATTTTTGCAGGTAAAGCAGTCTAGCCACTCAGATTATTTATATAAAGCCAGCACCACAGTGTGAATTACTGTGAAAACATTCTGAGCTCCAGAACACCCTTCATGAGTTTCTGCTTCCCCAGAGACCAGTAATTCTGAGCTACCGAAATTGTCTGTGCAAGTCCCCATCCTGACAGAGACATCCTATCAGAGTAACTTCAAGGATATTTTACCAAAGGTACTGTTGAAAAGAATTCACCTGTCCGAAAAGTCACAGAAAAGAAACTCTCACTCCACAAGCTGAGAATCCAATTGCATAGAGCATGCACAAACTGTGTGAAACTCATTTGTGAGCCTTAGCATTATAGTCTGGCATAGAGGAGACAGATTTATTCTGCTATAAGACATGGAGGATTTCACCCCAAAAGGGAGGTGGCATTCATGAACTGGGTCAAGTCTCTCATGGCTTTAGGTTTGCCTTGAATCAAAATGAATGGCACATCAGAAAACTGTGTGTATCTGAACAAACACAGGAGTGACTTCTTGGCATTCATGAGACTTACAGGGTTCATGGTGTTCAACATGCTCAAAGTGACACTGACTCTATAGTGCAGATGCATAATTCAGTCCAGGCAGCAGCTACAATTTTTGTGCTAAAACAACTTTCATTCATTCTACGATCTCTCACACAATGAAGACCATGTCAATCTTCAGTTTATAACATGTCCTGTCATCATTACAGGATTTCCCCTAAAGACTGTCTGTGCTTCATAGGACTTAATCACTGAAACCAGAACAACCACTTGCTTCATCAATACATTTCCTAATACTATTCATGCCCCAGCCAAGGTCAGCCTGCAAGACGCTTCGAGGAATAAGCAAGATCAGAGATAAAACTGCTTTGAAACATTGCTCATAACCACTAAAAGTGACTACACAAAAAATTGAATTAATCCAGGAGTTCCTAGCAACGAAAAGCAAAGCATCTACCAGTTTAAAACACAGAAATAATACCAGCTGTCACCTGTGGCACTTAAGAGACAGAGACAGCTGGAGAAAATGAATTAAAAGCACAAGGAGGGAAGAATATATCCACGGTAACTTTTTTTATTCCTCTCAAGGTACCAACAAAGAAATAGCTGCGTGACTAAAACAGCACGAGCTACAAAATAGAATTCTGGAGACAACAGAGAATCTTGAATCAGACATGGAGAGAGATGTCCATCATTCCTGAACTGCAATGCTTTTCATGTATGCAACTTTATGATAAAATTACTTAAAAGGCAGTTCCAATAACTGCTGGTACTGATAGGGACAGCACTAGAGTTCAAACAGAGACTTCACAGTGTAACAGATCAGGATGACAGAGGAAATGATGAATAGTGCATGGTTTGTAAACATCTCCCAGAGGAAAAGAAGCAGAGAGAGAACTTTATGACTTGTAAATGCCCAAATGAATCATGCCCCAGAAGCAGTACATAAAAACACCGAGTTGCAGAGATGTTTAGGTACCACTTGGTCCAGTGGAATTAAGAACATGGCCCAAGGCAGGAACTTGCCAAGCCCCTCAAAGCAGCAAGTGTGGGGCTGCAGTCAGAGCACAGTGCAGGACACTCCTTCCACCTGCCAACACAGAATGGTCCTCACACTGGCCCATGCAAACTTTGGAGATGGGTGCCTGTGATCCTGCCTCTCTCCATGACAAGAGCCACCCACAGCTGTGAAGTGGCAGTTCCTAGACTGGAAAATCCAGGCCTCTACGTGCACTTATGCCACTGAAGTGCTCTTCTTAGAACACAGGACTTCAAACAAAACAGACAGTGGTAACAAGAGGAAGTGGCACAATGACAGATTTTTAGAGCACTTGTCTGGGAAGTGAAAAGTCCCTGATGTCATAAAACATAAACATTTCACTTGGCAATCCTGAATGCAAAATTTAGTCCACGTAGCAAGAACCTGAACAGCAAATTGTGTCCTCTCAATATGCACCTCCCCAGTTGACAAGTCCTGCTGCTACTTGTTTATGCTCTAATCATAAACAATTTCCATTAATTTTTATATATCAGAGGTTCACCAAAGAGTGGAAGGCAGGTCCATGCTCATCCTGAGAGCATGTGGCTGAGCACTCCAAGATGCCCAGGCAGAGGGACAAGAGCCCAGTCACTCCAGGAGTAGGTGAGAGCTTTGCCCGCCAAGCGATTATGTAAAAAACATGAATACAAAACACTGCCTCTAAAGTGCAGCACCTCACTGCAGGCCCTTTGAATGCCAAGGGCTGAGCTTTGGCAACCTCTGAGAAAACTCACACAGCTTGACATGATGACGGCACACAGTCTGTAGGAGCTACAGTCCCAAGAATGCCTACTTACTTCATTCCAAACAGGCTTAGAAACAAGATAAATGCGAGCCATTCAGCCAAGCAAGGTCTGTATAGAGGTGTAGCAATAAGACTGCAATCATGCGTCTCAAGAGCTTTTAAATATAAATTTTTTTGCATGTAAGTTCTGAATTAAGCAGCATGCTCGTGAACCTGAAGGCCAGCGGTGTGCCAATACTCCGAGCAATTACAGGTGAGTAGGTAAGAAGCAAGGCCAGACCTAAGTTTGGTAATTTTCATTTTTATCAAATTACACCATTATTTCACGTAATATAGCGCGAAAGCTGTTTTAGATGTAATTTAATGTACGTCTGTAGCCAACAGTTTTAGTAAAATTCAATACTTTATGATAAGAACAGGCAGCCTGATGATCTTCATAATGAATACAGGGTGATCTACTCTTCTGACACTATACAACTCATTGATGACTTGTTTTTTATAGTAGATGAGACACTTACATAGCCAATTTGAGTACAAGACTTGCCTGTTTTCATCAAATGCAATTCAGCAGTAATTGTGAAATCACCTAGATTGAAGACATGATGTAAAACAAGCCTATTTCTGGAAGCGGTAAGTTAAAAAAAATACAATTGATGTTTTGTTTATTTAAATAAGCTTCTTATTATCTTTTTCTGCATAACAAAAAACTTGAAATTTATAGATTTTCTTCATACTTAAGGAAGCATGTCTATACATAGTCAAGACTACTTAAAGGGAAAAAAACATATCCTTAAGTTAGTACTTTAAAATACTAATTCTTTAAATGTATTTTGTTAAAAATATTATAAAATCAGTAACTTGTTCTTTTCCAAAGTTCCACCTGTGGTTTTAGAGGTATAAATGCTAGTATAGATGAGTAAATGAGCTACAAAAGCAATGTCAATATCATATCATCTTTATCTCTATAAATACTTTTAGTACAAAAGTATTTAGGGTTCTCTTTAAAAAAAACCCTGCAACTGAAACAGCAATAATGAACAGGACCACTTGTTTTTGCCAACATATAAAAAAAAAAAAATCATATTATGTATACTTTACCTATGCACAGCTGCCAACTCATTCTACAACACAGAATGCAGCATTATAAAAGAAGCTAAGCAAGTTTTTGTGTGAAAGAGGCAGTAGGAAAAAAGGAAGGAAAATATCAAGTAATTCAAATCAGCAATGCTTCATCTTTCACAACAAAATTTAGCACTGATTACCAAAGTGACACGCAATTAAAGGCAGAGTGAGAGTCTTCTTTGGAAGAGTGTGGGAAAAAAGGGTGAAAAGAGCTGGGAGGAGGAAGGAGAGAGGTGCAGAAAAGGCACTTCACCATCAGGAGCCATGTCCCCTCACAGGCAGGAGCTCAGAGCTCCACATCCTTGTCCTCGATGCACCCTCTCTCAGCCTAATTCTCCTGCAATCAACAACTCAGCAGAAAAATCTGCTGACAGCCACCACTCAGCCCCTCTCTTCCAGCCGAGCATCCTCTCTTCCTAGTCAGCACCTCTCAATTTGCCATTACCAGGAGATTCTAACTAACACAGTGACCCGGATTCTCTAAAAGGCACATAGTGCTTTTTAATGCTGTAACACAGCTGCTCAAAGCTTCCAGCGCATGCAGAAACCAAAGCAAGAAAGAACTCTCCAAGTAATCAGCAGTTCAGCTGATCCCAAACACTTCAGAAATGGCACGTGTTAAATCAGACTGTGTCCAACAGGTTCAATAGCCATTGTTTGACTGCACACGGCTCTGGTTGTGTGAACAAGAGCCCTCGACTGAAATAACAACTATCTGAGGAGAGACAAAACATCAGCTATTTGGAAAACACAAGTCCTCCCACTTGTGAATCACTGTATTTGTCCTTAGCATTTAAAAATTTTCCCAAAAACGTGTACTCATCACATATTTGTTGTTTGCAGAAATGTTTTAAGAGGAACATATTTTTGTAATGTGTGGTGGTGGGTTGACCCCAGCCAGACCCAGTTAGTTACACAATGTTATAAATAACAACAAGGAGGAACGAAAATAGGATTACTTGAATAAGTAACAAATCCAGGTTTGGTTTGTTTGTTTGTTTTGGTTTTTTAACTAAATTAATTCTGTGAAGGAATATGGACACAGGTGCTCAATATTCAAACAAAAATGACCTATATTATTTCAGATGAGCAAACTGCATGGCTCATGATGCAGTCATCAAACCAGTTCTTTCTTCAACCCCCCTTCAAAACATTAATTTCTGTCCTGTTTCTTCTTCCTCCTGCCCCAGTTGCATCTCTCTTCTCCCCACTTCAGCTCCTCAGGCCTTCATTAACAGCTGTCTGACACACAGACAGTTAATAAGTAAATAAGTTAATTTACCTCACTACCTTAGGAAACAAAAAAATCTACTTTCTTCCAAATTAGTTTTCTGTGAGCTGAAACAATTTTCCATGTGACCAGCTGAGTATCAGAGCTGGTTCAAATTACCCACTAGAAGCAATGAACCATTTAAAAATGGGAGGAAAGAATAGAATCATTCACTTTCATCAAGAAATCAATTCAATTAAAATCATGTAGTTGAAACTGTTCTGCTGAAATCCAATTCTGTATAAGCTGACAGTAGAGTTTTATGCCATTAGGTTCTGTGGTGGACTTGATAATCTTGAAGGTCTTTTCCAACATAATTCTAATAGGGAAAACAAAATCTCTCATCTTGGTCTACCTCACAGAGTACAGCAATAATTTCACAAATATATAAAACATAAAGGCAAGCTATGAGAAAGAACTGCCAAATCATAAAATAACAGAATTGAGGTTCTCATGCTCTTGGGCTCATTTTGTTCTGCCTCATTTCAAGAAACAGGACACCAGAAAATTTATGATTCTATGATATGAGAGAGATCACTTTTACACTACCTATTAGAAAGAGCAGAGGAAAATAGTGGCCTGTGTTGGCCTTGTTGCTGTTATTGCAGTGTTTTAACTCAAAGGACTGTGACTGCAACGAGCCAGGAAATAGCAGGATATGGTGTTGCAAACAGAGTCTAGACTAAGGGCTTTATTTGCAAAACTTCCTACAGAAGAGCCTATTTAGTCATTTGATCAGCTTACCATGAGTAAAGAATCCATCTTTTAATAAGTTTTTTATGTTGCTGTCACAAGTATCCTCAGGTTTTTCATTTTTAAAGTGCTCTCACGGGATGCAACATGGGAGCTTTCCCTGTGCTCCTCGGCACAGACAGGCATTCACAGAATATTCCAAGTTGGAAGGGACCCATAAGGATCATCAAGTCCAAGGCAGACACCTCTTCCACAGAGACGCTGAAGACATCCACGGGTATGATGCTGCTTGCTCTCTTCTCACTTGGCTCTTACATAAATCCACTCCATATTCTTTTGAAGAGAAAGTAAACAATCTGATACTGCCTACTCTGCTGAAAATAAAGGACGTGAAGCTACTTTTACTATGTTTGATTTTGACTTAAATTTTTAAAAGTCTGTGGCTACTAAGACTTCCACATTCTGCACTTTCATGTGGCCAGGTGCGTTTGCATGCTAGCACAGATTACTAGATTACGCCATTCTACAATTCTGTTATAACATTATTTTTTAATTTAATAATATTATACTATGTATGATATTATATAACACATTAATATTATACATATTATATAATATTATATCTGAACACTAAAACAGTAGCAAAACCAAAATTCAAACACCATTGAGGCATTCTTTCTTGTATGAGTTCATCTGCATATATATGAAATTAAAATGAAAGGTCATTTCGTTTCAGGGGTTAATTTACAACACAGATTAGCAGGGGAAAGGGGGAAAAAAGTCTGATCTGAAAAGAAAATAAATAAGAAGCATTTAAGGAAACTACCCAGACTGCTGTGAGCACTGAAAGAGCCAAAAGTCTGAGTTATGCTTGGCATGAATGTCTCAGTGTTACTGAGTCAGTTACAGTTCAGTCTTCTAGGGAGCATTTCCAATGGAGCAAAAAAGGTATCCCATTTTCACAAGCTCGATAAAAGCAAAACATGCATATTTCAGATCCAAACAACCAACATCTTAACCAAATCCATATAAACCGCAATAATTATTTATGGAAAACAGCAGTTACTAAGTACTGAGTCTTAAACTGAGGAAACTGCACTGACAGAAAGCTGTTTAAAATTGCTTGATGGCATGAAGAGTTTTAACCCTAGGTAAGTAAGTAGAGTTTTTTAAATTCCTATTTTCTCACGTACTAAGGAATAATATCTAAATTATGACAAACAGGTCATTTTAATCATCACAAAGAAACTTATGTTTATTATAACCATTTATTTTTTCTGCCATCAATTATCAGAAAACAGAACAGAAGCTACAGATGCTTTTAGCCTGAATAATAGCTGGAGATGACAAAGCTCATGCTGCATGTAAAGGGACTAAAGGATTTGAAATTGGCTCAACGAAACGGTTCAACTGGTTTCAGCATGGCTCAGGAGGGAAGAAGGCTCTGAGTCTTCACTGTTACCCATAAAACCAGCAAGATGCTCTTTCTGCATACACGCATGCCTATTTAAACTCTGAGCATTTTCATTTTCAGGTCTTCAATAATATTTTAAGTACCCAAACATTATAGCTAAGATACACTTTCAGGCACATTCTAATCAAGACTTATCAATAATATTTAATATGCAGCAGTATGAAGTTGAATATCACATTTCCTTCAAGTATTCAGAGCTGCATGTTAGTTCCACTGGTAAAAAGCATGGCATTTCTCCATTTCTTTTTTCAGTCATAAACAGCAATTTGACTGAATTGGCAAAATACGTACCACAGCTGTCAGCCTTTAAAGCAAAAGTACAGCATGTGCGTGACTTTGAAATATAACAGAGTAACTGCATTTAAGATTTCTGTAATTTCAGATGCAGGCTCTGCAGAAAGCAGCTCTACCTCTACCTTTGCTGCTGCCCTTCAGCATCTCAGAGGAAGAGAAGCCAACAGCAAGAGGTGAGACTGAGCATTGGCTCAAGACTCCCAACCCTCTTCCACTCCCGGGAAAGCCTTCACAGCAGCTTTTCCAGATTTTCCCACAGACCTAAGTGTTGGGTTTGGTTTATTTGTTTGTTATTTTACCAACTTTCCTGCATAGCAGGCCCAGACACTATCCTATCTGATTTAAAACAAACCAGGACAAACCACCTGACAAAAACAAGCTTGTGGAGTGTGCATCTTAGGATGCCATTACAGGTTCATACTCCATGAAATTACATATATTTAAATACTAAAAAAAACCCAGTAATATGGAAAATGACACCTTACTCCTTGAATACAAGATTCTTATTTATGCTTAAAGATGCTCCATATACAGCCAACAAATTAATATAATTGTGTTTGCTTATGATTGACTAATTTAGCTGGAAAGAAGAAAAGTACCTTGTCTCTCTCCCTTACTGTAAGAGGGAGCCTACGTGATATTCCCTTAACTGTCAACATCTCTTGCTCACAAAAAATAAAGAGCAGATTGACCACAAATGTGTTAACTGATTTATACAAATGGCTTTTTTCACACATCCTTACAAGTCATCCCATCCAACCTATCGGCACAATGTTATCACTAAATCATGCATTTTTACTTTCCCTGATGTGGCAAAATGTTCACTTCCACCTGTGCTGTCAATTTGTGTATTTTGTCCAAATTTCAATCCAAATGTCATCTGTTCTCTTAGAGAGCTCCTGGTGTTTTTGTGTCCTTTCTGTCTCTGAGTGTTTTCCAGGGAACAACACAGAAATAAAACTATCACATATAGGTTGTTTTTTCCAAGTCAGACATTCAGGCTACCGAGTAAAAAAATGTAAAATTTTTTCCATTCTAAAAACTATCATTACCACTGCCCTGCAGCTTTCATTTCATCAACTGATTTTCTTCACTCTAGTAATTGATGAACGGTGTCTTCAGATTTGCTTCTAGACTAATTGCAATTCGTCTCAAAAATTTCACAAAATAAAGAAATGGAACTTCACAGACTGCATTGTTCTCCTTGTGTGGTTTGAGATAAGATCGTTTTTGTCAATTAGGAGAGTGACTAAAACCAGTATTAATTCTTCAATGCCAAAAAAAGTTCATGCAAATAATTCAGTATTAAATGAAATACAAAAGTTGGAACTTTCAGAAACAGCTTGCTAAACAAATATTATCTTGCAAATTCTTGAGTTGCTACTTCAGCCGTATTACTCAGATGGCAACAATAACTAAATTGAGATAACTAGATGTTGACTTTTAAGGACAATTCTTATGAGAGATAAAAAATACTTACTAGGCTATCACATGGGCAGACAAGACATGAGTACCCAAGCACCTCTGCTAACCATATAAGGCGGTTTCTGACTTGTTCTCCTTGTTGATTTTCAGGTGTATGTAATCTGGAGTTGTCAAAAAATTACAGGAAATTCTCATGCTGAATGCTACATCAATGCCCTTCTCCCCCCCCTTAACTCAGTTCTTTAATTATTCATAACAGTTACAGGCACTTAGGAAAGAACAGTGAACTATAAATATTTAATACAAGATGCCTGTAACAGAAAGACATGAGAGAGACTACAAAAATCAAATAAAGTATTTGTTTATCCTAAGCAAAATATAAAGCAAGGCAGGTGATCTTTATATTTATATAAATGTCATAGCTTTGACAAACCAAACCTAGTAAGCCATCAGTATGCTTTACCAAATAATTACAACTAAACAAATAAAAATGGGCAATTATACCAGTTTTCTTCAAACTTTTAGTATTTTTAAAGGATCTATTTTGATTGCTTGCTACAAGTTTGCCTTGTAAGGAATGCTGAAGAAGTATCACTACAGGACATTACAGTATCAAGACCTTAATGGATGTAAGAGTCAAGAGCAACTACACTGAAGACAATTTCTAAATTTTCATCTACAACAGCAGCATCTTAGTAAGCAGCTGCTGAGAAATTGTCAATATAAATCAGGATTTTACCATTTTGGGAGGTAAGAAAGTAGGAAAGAACTTAAAAATATTGTCAAATATAGTTTATAGCCTGTCTAGATGTGGAGGAAAGCTAAGGATATACTGCGCACTCAAACTTCAGTATAGTAGAGCAGGCAAAAAAATTCCAACTTTTAATTTTCACTTTAATCCTTGGTACAGGCAATAATGAAAATATGTTAATACCATAACTGTCCTCTGTAGAGGAAAAAAATAATTGCTAGGAAAACGAGACCCCTTTTTTAAACCATTAACTCATACAAGGGAAATATCATTAATCTTTCATTACTATGTTCATGTACCATATCTCAATACCCTGTATGCCGCTTTCTAAATTTTTTACACATCACAAATACTCAAAAAGTCACAAGTGTACAGCACAAAAATTAACTCACACGATATCCAAAACTAAAACCAAGCACAGAAGCAAACAGATTTTCTCATCTGTTTTCTTCAAATTCAATTAGTTTCTGCTCACTCTGAAACCAAAGGCCTCCAGTGATTCTGCTCACAGCTACCCCTGTCCTTTGAAATCAGCTCAGGGTCCCACCATGAGGTCCCCCTGCCTAAACCAACATGAAGAAACGTGCATGCCTGGGGTGAGCAAGAAAAGGCTGAAGAAGAAAAGTTCAGATAATCCTTAGAAATTATACTCATTTTCCTTGCCTCAACATTACAGCCACCCACCATGAAAACTCACAGTGTTTAAATGTTTTCATGGGGAGAAGTTTTATTCTTGTATGATGCAACAGAAACTCGAACTGTTCCCTTACAGTCAACACCCTCACTCTCCCAGCTTCCTACTTACAACTTTATTTTCTCTTTTGTTGTAACTACTGGTTTAACAAAACTTTCCAAACATATTTTATAGTTTTAAAATTATTTCATCTTCAACATGAAAACCTTTGTGAAAAAAATGTTTTCCTAAAACTGTTAGTCGGAACTGAAAATGTACCACAGGAGCCACTTTAGCACCTAAAGCATGAAGATAGTTTAATCAAGATGTGGTGGAAAATATATTTAGATTGTACTTTAAAGTTTGCCTGTACAGTGGACAGTAATGTAAAGGAAATTCCAGCTGTAAATGACACCAGTGTACCAGGAAAAGTTCTAGAATGGACAGAGTTATATCTGCAAATGTGTCTTTTGGTTACCTGGCTTACTCCTCCCAGCAGCTGAATTACGCCAGGAAAAAAAGTCTGCTGTTAGAATTTGTGTGGTCCCTAAAAATGGAGCTGGCCCTCACGTCACCCACCCCAATAAAATCTAGTCAAAAGCAGACAAGCCTTGGGTATTAATACTTACACTTGAACCCTGAAAATAAAGGCAAGCATTCAAATGCCATAATGAAATCTGAAGGAACAACATTTTATATGTTTAAGAACTCTCAGAACAGTTTAAATGAAACAAAAACTAAAACAGCAAATCTCTTCTTACAAAACCAGAGAGATTATTAGATTTTAAAAAAATAAATAAATAAAAGCAATGAAAAGTACTGACATTAAAATTCAAAATTTTGGGGGTTCAGTCTTTTTCTTTAGAAATAGATTGTATGTAAAACATTTTAAAAGCACATCTTCAACCAGCTTTACCCAGATTTCCACACATTTCTGTAAATTCATACTGCAACACTGGACTCAACACAACAAGTTTGAAATGACAGAGGGGCAGAAGGGAAGCATAAGAACTGAGAAGAATCAGATATGCCATTAAAGGAATGCTGCTTTAGAAGATTTAGATTTCTGTACTAAGACAGAAGAGAAAGAACACATCCAAAGGAAAATAATTTGCTGAACTAACTTGATGCAATGGCTAATTGAAAAGTTAACAAAAATATTAAACTACTTGAATACTGCACTTTGTATACATATACATGTGAATATAGAATTCAGCATCTATTACCCACTCTGAATCCTGAACTGAAAAATAGTCACATTATAACTGAAAATGCTATAAATCAACTAATTCTCTGAGACACAAAGTTAACTGAACACAGCAAAAATATTCTGGCAGTATTACCAGTACTGTCTATTTATATTTGCAGCACTTGTTGCTGGCCAATTTTTCCTTATCACTGGATTTTAACTGTCAGTATAGTTCAGTAGAAAAGAACAAACAATAAGCGGTATAACGATTTCATAACATTTGATAACTTCTCATTTGATGTATGTGGAATGTTTATTTCAGCAACTTGTATTATGCTGCAACTCTTTCTCAATCTTCCAACCAAGTGTAAATTAGCTATTTAAGCTTGTAGAAATTGGACACAAATATTACAAATTTGGAAAATCAACCGGTCCCAGACTATTGCACTAGATTATTTACTTTAACATATTTTAAGAACAGTTCTAGTTGCACACATTACATAACAAAGAATGAATTTTGGCCTCAGTAATTTATTATAAATACCCTTCTTTTAAATACCCATCATCTTCTGTCAGTCTCATCCAGAACAATATTATTTCCAGAATGTTACGGAACTGAACCCTCAGATATTTCTGTTAAATGATCTACTCTCAAATACAGCAGAAATGCCCCAGTTTATATAGACTCTTCTCCCTACCACAGTATTTGCACACTTCTCACAATGGCATTTAGTTACAATAAAAACTATTCCTTAAAAGATTTATGAGAAGGAAGGAAATCATGGCAGAGTAAGCTTCATGATGATAAAGTGATTGAGACAGAAGCAGGCTGTTCCCAGGGCTACCAATGAACCATATATTATGTTTTAGATGGTTTCCTAGGAAAATAATCCTAGGGATCACATCATCTAAGAATGCATAAGAGACACACATTCTCCTAACTTGAAAATGTATTTCTTGACTCCAAATAAATCTGATAAAAGAGGAGATCTAAAGATGACATGGTTCTATAGGCTTTCCAAAACCAGGCAGTTGGAAAGAAATAACAAATTGTTAAAATTCAGATTATTAAAAAAAGCTTAGATCAAGAGTTCACACCTCCTTCAATCCCCAAGTCAACCAACAAGACACAATCCCACTGGAGCTGGTGTGTCACCTGATACTTTTCACAATCTAAAAGCCCAAAGAACAATTTTTTTTCTCCTTTTTTTTTTTTTAATTCTGGCTTCACTTAAACAGAATGGATATACAATGCTGAGCTCTAAACATCTGAACTCTTTACTGCCTCTCACTGAGATTTCCTCCGCAGACATTACAGCACAGACAAGAACTCCCAATGGCTCGATAAGAAAAACAAAAGCTTGTTGTTTAACATTATCAATCAAGCCCTGCTCCAAGAAGGGCAGGTGTAGAGTACCTGCCTCTTCAAAGACAACATTCTCTGCTACTACATGGACTAAGATTCCTTATCTCTTCTAGGCAAGACACCAGAGAGGCTTATCACATCAGAGCATGACCTGCTGTCTCCCACAGAAGTTCCCAGTAATTTTGAAAGAGAACAGGAAAGGTTTCAGAAGAGATCTTAACCTGAGTCAAAATCCCCACTGTAGTAAACAGTATTTTTTTCAATGCGGAAAATTCATGTATTGTTGGAAGTGCTTCAAACCAGCACTGTACTATTCACCTTCTTTTGCTACCAAGATAGCAAAAGAAAAAAAAACAGCCATCCCAGTGCCCTTTGCAGATACCGACAAGAGACAGATACACACAAGAAAGTCATGAAGCTTCCTTCTATGAACACACTTTCATCTGTGTTGGAACATCTGAATTACATTGTAAAATTTCAGAAATGACTTCTCCTCAGATTACCCTAATCTCAAATGATTCATTTTCTTCAGGGAGATCAGAGCTTCCTGCAAGGGTGATTGGAACAGTCTTCTGCAGACATTGCTCCTCAGAGGCAGCAACCTTTGAGCTTCCTACACACAGGTCAGTAACCTCAGGATACTCAGTCACATTTACTGACCATACCTGACCATTAAGAAAATTTAGTGCTCATCTTTTCAAAGGCGAACAGCAACTGGAGAACTCTTTACATGCAGACTGATAATTCTGCATAATTTTTGCCTCAAATATTCCAAGAATACTTAGTAATTGATAAATTAAGCTCACATCTCCCTTGACCTGCTGACAGCACTCTACCCAACACATAGAGGATACTGCTGGCCCTCTCTGCTGCAAGGATGAATTGCTGACCAAGTGCCAGATTCTCCCCCACCAGGGCCCTAAGGCCCTCCTCAGCAAAGTATAAACAATTTTCATTGATAGGTCTTAAAAATAGCTAAAAGACTGTTAACAGGAAAAAGAAAAGTTAACACACTAGTGATACATGTACTATTGATAAGTTTTATCACAAGTTAGAACCATTTCTGTGTAATTTGTTTGTTTTAAACACAGTTCACTTTAGGAGGTTTGGTCCTAAAGACAGTATGCTCAGTGACATAAACTGAGTGAAAATCCATTATGCAGATGGCTCATCTTGGCTGCAACCTATTATAATTTCAGTATAATTTAGCAGTTGCTTGTGTTCTCAACAAAGTGCCAATGCTGGCCAGAGTTTCTTTATCCATTGCTAGGAACCCCTTTGCTTATTATTTAATAACTTGTTCCACTAATCATTATCAGCCTCATCAGTGCTGAATGCAGGGGGACAATCACTGCTCTGGTTCTGCTGGCTATACTACTGCTGATCCAAGCCAGGCTGCCATTGGCCTTCTTGGACACCTGGGCTCACTCCTGGCTCACGTTCAGCTGCTGTTTGCCAGCATCCCCAGGTCCTTTTCTGCTGAGCAGCTTTCCAGCCACTCTGCCCCAGCCTGTAGCACTGCCTGGGGCTGATGTGACGCAAGGGCAAGACCCAGCACTTGGCCTTGTTAAATCTCTCACAATGGCCTCAGCCCATCAATCCAGCCTGTCCAGATCCCTCTGCAGTGTCTTCCTACCTTCCAGTAGATCAACACTCCTGTCCAACATAGTATCAGCTGGAAAATTACTGAGGGTGCACCCGATCCCCCCGTGCAGATCATGGATAAAGATATTAAAGAGAGCTGGCCCCATACTCAGCCCTGGGCAATGCCACTTGAGACCAGCTGCCAGACGGATATAATTCCATTCATCACCACCCTTCAGATCTGTCCAATGATCAGTCAACTCATATATTTGTCTATATTCTGTATATTAGAGAGAAAAGATACCATTTGAGCACACAGTCTACCAGCTGTTTAATGAGAAAACACAAAAAGACGCAGTGCTGAAAAATCCTTAAAAGCCATATTACACATACCACAGTTTACTGATTAGCTTGTTAATGATGATTATAAACATTCTGAAAACCTCAAGAGAATATCCTCTGTGCTCTTCAAGACTTATGACTTACAGTCTATGCTTTTCCCAGAGTTTTTGGTTAATTTCTAAGCAATACTGAAAACACAACTCAAAGCAAGCACAATGTTAAAAACTTTCCCTGGTATAACACTACTAGGTAACTCTGGATGCCTATAAACTAGACAAGACTAAAATACATTTTAAAAACCATGAGAAAGTTCCAAAAATTTATTAAGTGTTATTACATAGACCTAAACTTTCTGGAACAGCTATTTATATCTGGAGTTCAACTTTCAGCTCTTCCAGAACACCTTTTAAAGTGACCCATTTTCCTGACCATTAGCAATAATCAGTCACCCTTTTAAGGAAGTGCTGGAAGTCAGGAACCCCAAAGTGAACAGTCCAACATCACCATCAGTTCCTCGGTAATGCAAGCTCAACTTCAAGCAAATCTTACAGGACTGTAATCCTTTTTTATTTCCTAACAAACTAATAGTTGGTGAAGTAACATACCAACAGTATTATATTTCAAGATGCATGAAAATAATTTTCTTCTCCATTTAGCTGTTCACCGTGCTTTGTGTGAACATACCGCAGCCACAGAATTATAATTCTAGTTTTGTTCCCATATGCCAGATTGAACAAATGTTACGCAGAGAAAATGGATACGTTTTATGGATGTATGCAAGTATATTATTCACTGATTTATAAGACACTGGTGGCTAACAAGAAATGTTTACACAGGCAACCTTCCTAAAATTCTATGTTGTATGGTAATAGGACTGCAATTCTGCCCAAGATTAGAAGTAAATTACTGTATCCAAAACCACACTCCAGGTATAAACATAACTTTATGAATAGCAAGTCTGCCATACATATCATTTTGCTGTGGACATAACTGAACAACACGCACATTAGCAATGCAAGACTCCTCAAGAAAAAAACTGGCAGACTTGTCACAGCTCTGGATCCGGCAGTGTGTGGAAAACTCATAAAAATGTGTGACTGAAAGGCAACAAGTGCTGATGGTGAGACTGCACACACATCCGTTGGCTGGTTCCAGAAACAAACTGAACAGCTGAGCCCGAAGGCTAAACAACAGCAAATCTTTTGGATGCTTCTCATCCTAAGAATTTAACCAATTTCAGGAAAATGTTCCAAATTCCCACTGGAACTCTGCCTCACACTGTGTAAGATTCACTTGTTTCAACTAACTTTAAATGTTACAAACATAGCCAAAGTCTGAGGAAAATGGACAGGCTCACTTGTTGTCATAAGAAGAATGACAAAGAAGATGGAAAACACAGAGATAAGACAAAGATTCAGGAACATGAAAGACAAGGTGTTTGATCATATATTCTTTACCTCACAGTCATCTCCCTAATATATAGCAACAGAGTTGAATAGTACTTTTGTATATGTTTTCCTCTGGTTTATTTCCATGTTGTCCCAGCAGGCCAGTATTTATAGAATCAGTAACATTGTGAAGCTTGTTTGATACAGTCATAACATTCACCTGATAATCTTTTTTATTTATTTAAAGGCAGTATTCAGATAAATTACTTCTGTAACCACAAACTGGTTTAAAGAATATCACTTTGATTCCCTTTGAAAAATAAATCAGCATTTCCTTCAGGAGTGAACCTCTCTCACTTTACTTTAAAATGCAAAAGGATACCCTGTTACACCCTTTGATATTTTAAAGTTGTTCAATTCTTTCATTCATCATCCAATAATGATCAGTGGTGTATACTTTTCTGGTTTTCTTATTTTATTGAGATTACAGTAGAACCAGTGTAAAATCTTGTTTTCCCAAGGAAATTCCATTGAGGTATGTTTTGAAACCAAGATGTACAGCGACTAAATTTAAATCCTCACCACATGTCATGATTTAAGTAAGGATTCAGAAGTCCCACTTTTTCTTACATGGAACAAACTCGACTTCTTTCTACCATTTTGATTTATAGCTGGTCATGAAAAACAAAAAACAAACAAACAAACAAACAAAAAACCAAACAAAAATAAAAGAAAAATATAAAAAGCATTTTAAAAGCCAAGATAACTATGAGAGAGCAGGCATTCTATGACTTAGGCAACACTGTTCACCTTCCAACCAAAGCTGGTACTAATGTAGCTCACCCTTTCTCTGAACTGCATAAACAAATGCAAGGTGCCAACACTGCTAAGTCAGTTTATGTTCCAGGTCTGCAACTGAGAGAGTGGGAGGTAAACAAAGGGAACAAATGCTTAAAATAATGAGTATTCCTTAAAATGACGAGAGGGTTGAACATTCCACCATTGAATAACTGTTTTCTACTGAAGCTTTTATTTAAAAAGCACTTAGGGCAGCATTATTTTCGCCTCCCAGTTAAAATATTGTATCCTCTTGACTTCCTTCTTTTAGAGACAAACAGTATTAAAGTGCTTCAATCCACACCTCTCCCTTTTATGTCATATGAAGGCAGAAGTCATTCTTCTAATGACTTAAATACTACATGAATTCAATTTTTTAGTTATGTTATTGAAGTAAAAGTCAACATCAAATAATGGTTCATAATTTGGGAGAGTGCTCATGATGCCTTTTTAGGAATTTTTAAGCCACATAACTTCAAAGTGCATGCAATCTTTCTTATTTTATATTTGGGGAAGTCTGCTATGAAAGACACTTTGATAACCAGTTTTAAATATAAACATAATTACTCAATATTTTTAGACATTACACTGGCATGTAGACTTTGAGACACTTTTCAAGTATATTTCCAGAGGCTCCTGGGACACCAGTTACCAGGGCAACCTCTGAGGTCACACAAGCTACTGTAAATTACAGCGTTTCAAGAGATCCAATTAACGTTTAAAATTGCATGTACCATGCATGACTGCATCCCCACTGCTCTGCACTGAACCCATGCAGCTGTTGCAGCCCTACAAGACTGCCCAAGTCCAAAAGGGTGCTTCAGGGAGAATTCCTGTCAAGGAAAGTGACAGAGGGGAACATGGAGTGGGAAAACAGTAATTCTCAGCCTCAACACACCTCACCACTGCCTGATGCCATATCTTCTCACATCACCAAATTCCATATGGGTCTCATGTCACAGTAAACCTCAGTTTGATCACCTGATTTTCCCAATCATGCTCCTCTCCACTAACCTCTTCCCATCTTTTATGGTCTCCTCCCAACTCCAGCAATGCTCCTAACCTAGCTCATGCAAATCCTCATGTTTTCCTCTGCTTGCATGGCTTGCAGGACAGCCAAGAGACGGCACGTGTTGCAGCTCATTTGGAACAACACTTGTGCTGGAAGGTCTGGCAATACAGACCTGGCACCTGCTCAGTAAGCCAATGCTGAAAGAACAGATAGCGACTGCACTTCCCCCAAGTTACTGCCATAAGAAATAAACATTGCCTCTTTTGGCTTTTTTTTCCCCCAGCTAAGTAAGCAGATCTGTCTGGATCTCTGGATCATTAAAGGGAAAACACATTATACTGCAAACATATTGTCTGAGCACTTCAGACAGGAAGCACATACAAAAGATCTGTCTCCTGCTGGCTTTATAAAAACCAGATATCTTTTATAGAAGAGAAAAGACTGCAGACTTGGAGAAAACACAGTAAAACCTGGGTGTTTTTTCATTTATCAAAAATGTTTCCATTTGCACACAGTAAATCACGCTGCCACATAGAACTTTCTAATTTGTTTACTTTACTATAGCCACTCTTACATTTGAAACTAATTTACACTATTCTCTGAAAGAATCACAGCTTTCTATTTAGTTTAGTTTATAAACCTTTTGCTACAATTTTTAATCAGCAATATAGAAGAGTATCTGCTCTTTATTACGTCCTGGTTTTGGAAGGAGACTAGACAAGCCAGCCTGTAGTATATATAAAAAAAAAAAAGCTCATTTGTAGAAGATGCTGTCAATCAGGAAAAAAGTCAGTGGACTTCTATTATCTATAGATCCTTTCAATAAAACACATTCAGATGATCAGTAAGAGTTTTGGCATCAACCTCCAAGCTCAGGACTCCAGACAGAATAAACCACAGCTTCTAAACCACTTTCAAAATAGCTGACTCTATTCCTCTTCAATAGAGTGGTAACGTAAGAAAAACTGACCATCACACTCTCCAAACCTAATATAAAAAAAAGAACCAAAACCAAACTCCTCAATATATAAAGAATTAAAAATGGATCTAAAACTTTTGAAGTTTCTCAGAATTTTTATTCATTCCAAAAAGAAAAAGCAATACACTTTTGAAAAGTAAAGAAAAAAAAAACCAAACCCACACCAAAAAAAAAAAAAAAACTTTTTTATACTTTTTATTTTCAATATTAAAATAATGCCTTATATACATCTTATTTGCTAGAGTTAAAAACACTTCATAGTAAAGGTTCGAATTTAAAAAAAAATTTTCAAAAAACTGTTTTTTTTCAGCAGAACCAAGCCATGACTCCCAGGGATGTGCCAGGGATTGCACATCATTTGCTTTAGAAAATGAATGTATGTAAGTGTAATGAAACAGCAATGACTATACCTGGGATGGGAGAGAAATTTAGGGGATACTGGGTGTGTACATATAAATACATGTAAACATAAAAAGTCAAACAGGATGGAGAAATAGCCATCTTCCAGTCTCATTTAACAACTGCTTTGAAAAGAAGCACAAGGCCCTGCATTCCACCAAATTTTGCTGCCTGTATTATATGTCTTCTGTCCTATGTGCTTTGCTTGAATCACTATGTTTCTATAAAAACATTCACTGTCATATGCAGAAGTGCCCCAATTTCAGAGCAACAAGCTTTCAAAAATTAATCCAACAATACACTTCAACCTGATTTTTCAGTGTTTTACAATTAGCAACAACTAACCAGATCCATAAATTATGTTGGAGCACATTCAATAAATTATAGAGATAAGCACTGGAAAAAACTGTTTACAAGAGTTTCTAGAAACAATGTGTTTTTCTTCCAATTCTTCTTTCAATGAAAAATGCTATTTGAATTACAAGGTTCACCCACAACATCTGAGGCCCAAATGATGCATAAATATTGCACGTACTATATAAGTGGGAAAGAGAAAACAATAGCTGGTGTTCATTCTGAAAGCTCAGTGAAATGCACCAAAAAGGAATGAAAATGAAAACAGAATTATAAATGTTTATTTAGACTGGATTCCAATTATTACCCAAACATACTCTCTACATCTTTAGAACTGTACAGTACATTCTCTACATTTTATAACAACAAAAATATGTAATATTGGTCTCAGGAATAAGAGTCAGAAAACTTTTCCAGGCATTTCCTTACTTCTAAATACACAGTCAAGTGATCATATCTATATATTGGAAGCAAAAGCTCTTTTGTTGTTGCATGAAGTGACATTTTCAACATCTCTAAGTCTTGAAATTCTCCCCAAAGTGCTAGCCCTTCACATTTCAATGCAAATATTTTAAGACATATTCAATTACTATCAAGCAAGTAGCAAATTACTTCTAAAGGAATGTCCTGTACTTTCAGAACAAATGTTTTGAGGAGTATTAGCTACATGTTATGACTGGAAAGAGGGAAGAATATTTTGATCCATGTACTTCTGAATCACAATTGTTTTCTAATCTCCTCTAGAAACATCTGCATTTAGAAAGCCACAGCATATACACAAACACATACATAAGGGACTGATCTGGAACCTCTGTGATACTGGTAATTTTTGAACTCTTTATGTCTGCTTGGGTAATGCTTGACTCCATAGGTTTAACCTCAAAGAACTTTGTGTGTAAAAACAGGCAAAACTGAAAACTTAGAGATGACTAAAAGTAAGCTTATCCAGTTCAGATAAAGCAGACAATGCCAGTGAATGAAGATCATGTCTGCTCTGCAACACATCCTTGCGACTGATTCTAAAACTGTAACGTCAACATCCACAAATATGCCGAAACTACAGTGGAGTAAGAAACATTTTCTTTTACAAAAATAACTATATGTGAAAAAAATTGCCTCTTATAAGGCAAAAAAAAAAGGTTTTGCTTCTAATCAAATACACTACCACATTTTTTTAAATGAATCACACAATGGTCTCTTCCCCTCTTCTCATTATATGCATTATTTGCCTTCAACTGAATTTCTTAAGTAAGTGCTAGCGATTTGCAAAATGAAACGTGCCTGAGGTCTTCTAGGACTTACTGAAAAGCACAGGAAACAATGTTATTAAAAAATTCCAGGCAAAACCTGAAAAAAATAAATAGAAATTAGAAAACAAGAGAAGAAAAACCCATAATGATATTTTAACATGAATTTTCTGTTCCAAAATTGATGACCCTGTCTCTAATTTCTCCAAGAGAAACTCTCTCAGCTCAGGTACTCTCTACTACCTGCAGAATAGCAAAAAGATTTCCTCTTATTGACCTGCTTTTCAACCAAATGTTAAAATCAAGTATTCTGGTTTTGCAATGCAGTGCAACTAAGCAGAATTTGACTCAACAGTCTTAAAATTACACTAGAACGAGTTTGTTCTGGACATTTTTAGAACATAAGTGGTGATCCTATTGTTCACAGTCTCCATGGATTTCCTTATATAATTTTGTAGGAAATTTATTCTAGTATGTACAAGTTTTAGTTCATGTGTGGGTCTTTTTCCCTTGCAGACACTACAAAAATGTTCATAGCATTCCAACAACAATAATCATGATAAAGTCGAAATTACTCATCATTTCCTAAACATGGTACTGTGTGTTTTGTGAAATTCTACAATTCTGTACTTCTCACTATTGTAAACCAATTGCTCCTGGGTAGCTAAAAAGACAAGAAAGGGTGAAACCAATTTTGCATTACTCCAGTGATAACAAAGTTAGAAAGCAAATTCTTTAGTTAACAGCAAAAATGTGTTTTTTCATCTGATAATGCTATTTTAGATTACCAGAATGATTGCTACCAATTTTGCAAAAACTAACAAGTGTTTTTCATTTAGAATTATTTGACAAGTCCTCAACCACAAGCTCCTCTAACTACCGCTCATAAGGCCACTGACTGTACCACAAACATTAATCAACCATTGCAATAAAAAAATTAAAGAAAAAAATCAACCAATGCAAAAAAAAATTAAAAAAATAAAAAAATAAAAAAAAAAAAAAAGAAAAAAAAGAAAAAGAAAGCTCTTGGGACACGCATTTGAATTTTATAGACTTTACAAAAACATGTTTACTGAAATTAGCTTGGTAAAGCAATGGGTCAAAAACAGTTTAAGAACAGGTTATTCTCTTTCCTGCTGCAGCTGTTTTAAGAATAACTAAAAAGCTTCCCTGCCCACCTTTCAGGCTTGTAGTGTTCAAATGACAGAGTAATCTGGCACCAGGAGTTAGAGAGGATGCAGCAGATTAAAGGAATGCAAAATGTATTCAACTAGGAAGCTTCTTCAGTCAGGCTTCAGTTACAAACTACAGTACATGAAAAAATTACATAGCATGAGTAGTACCAGAGTTACATTACAATCACACATCAATAGCAAAAAGCTCCCTGAAAAAGAAAGCAAATTCCTACAGAAGAATATCAGGCAGGAGATTTATGACACACTGAAGCCCAAGAGAAGTCACATAAGGTCTTGGCATTCTTCCAAAGAAAGGGATTTTTTATCCCTATTGATTCAATTAAGTTTCTTCCTTCAGACACTGGTAAGTGTATATTTTAAACTAACCTTCTCTAAGAACACACAGATCATCAGTAAATACTTTAAATGTTTACCTAGCTGTTTTCTCTAAGCAGTCCCCTACTTAGAGCTTTTAAATGTATTAAACTATCTTAAAGAAATCTGAAAAAGGAAACAGATATCTTAACATTATTTTATTGCAGTGGCTTTCCTAGAAGTTGGTATGAGAAAGGGGAAAAAAAAAAGCAGACAAAATTAAGATGCTCATGAAAAGCCATCACCCAACTGGCCAATCTATAGCTACCTATACAGCTGCCTTTTCAAGACAGGAACATGAGAACTTCACCATCCTGTTCATAAAGTTCTTAGTTTCCTGAAGATATCTACCAAACTCTGCAATTATTTTTGTAAAGCCTCCTTTCTTCAATTAGCTGAAAAACACCTTGTGCTCCTAAACAGGAGGATGTTCAAGTGTTTGAGAATCTCAAGATCTGCACTAAATCAGATGTCTTAGACACAGAATTTCCAACAAAAGCATATCCTGCTCTCATCTTCGGCTTCTTTAGACAGCAAAACTGTAACTGCTGATTTGGCAAACTCCTGCAATGCCATTTTGGCCAGTGTCTCACCTTTAGACCCAAGTGATTACTTTCCAGTTTCATCTTCGCCAAAACGGAAAAATGGCACTCAAGAAATAAATCTGTGTTTCGATTGAAAAACTGTTTCATTAACACGGACTTCCAACAGCCAAGCTTCTTTTGCTGTAGACAAGGGCTCAGACACTCTACTCAAGGAGATTTTACATAGTCTGTCACTACTGATAAACAGCCTACAGCTGGATTTAAGATCTTAAGATCTTGGTATACACAGTTAATCCACTCTGAAACTTGAGTAGTTGCAGCAGATGGTAATCAGAAATCTCTCATCAGCCCCAGAATACCCTCATGGTATATCATCCTATAAATAAAGCACACCCCTTTCCCCTGGGCTGTAGAACTGATTACGGAACATCGGAAGTCTCTTTGGATTACAGAATGCTCAGAAATATACAATGCTGACAAAGCTTACATCTCATGTTTTTGGAGTGAAGTATTTTTATGATAAAGTTAATGCAGTTTAGAAAAATGTATGATTCATTTGTAGCTTATGCAGTTCCCATTTTACACTAGAATTTCTCAACTTACAAATGCAGCTTTTAAAGCATCTTTTGTCTTACTACTGCTATTACGGGCTTATTTTGAGTTTTACAGAATTGCAGTCAGCTAAGATAAAAATAATGAAAACTGATGACCTGATTTGGTTTGCAGAATAATTTAGCTCTATACTTTTAAAAGCTAGTGCTACTTATTCAAAACAGAAAATGGTACATCTGAGGTTTGATCACTGTTGATAGGTAATGAGATATATTAAAAACAAGACATCTTCAAGAACTATTCAGCATGAGTCCCTTAAAGAATCCTGACTTTAATCTCAGTCAGGGGAATAGGGAGTAGGTGGATATAAGATGACTCCAAACATAACAACGGTCATTACATTGACTACAACTTTTCTATCTTTTGTATTAATTTCTATCTCTTCCCATGCACATATAAAGGTATAGATATCTTATACATATCCAGTGCTTCTAAGAAATAGAACCAAAACTTACACCACTTTGAAATGCTCTTTCAACTTTACTTTCCAAAAATCAAAAAGTAATATTTATTTCTTCCCTTTAAAAATTATTTGCCTATGAGAACATCATGTTCTGAAAATGTAGCTAAACAGTTATTTTCAGTTACTTCCTAAATGCAGCAAAGTCGACATTTTACCTCTTCTGGCAACTAGTTGCAAGTTCTGGGTTTTCCTTGTCTGTATGGTCAAAATGAAACTTTATTTTCATCTTCTTTTACATGAGGTTATAAAAGCTTACCAATTAAGAACCACATCAGTATCAAGATTTCTTGTTGGCCAGGAACCTAATTACTTGAAATAAAAAAAAAAAAAAAAGGAGACATCTTTTGGTATGTGTTTATATTCGAAATAAAATTTCCTCAAACAACCCAGTGCAACAAGATTTGAATGTTGCAGCAGAATGTAATCCCTATCAGGACAATCACGTGAAATACTTCAGAATATCTCTGAAAGACTTTAGAACCAAGTGAACCCTAATAAGATGCCTCTAACTTCCACATATTTTTATTGCAATTTCAATAACATCTGCATTAGCAATTAATTTATATCATGTTTTTCAGAGATCTCCTCTCCCAAAGCCTTTGTCTATACAGAATGTCAACAGATTTAGCTATTATGAAAGTTCTGATTGCATTAGCAGCACCGTCAAGCACCCAGATAAATATAAGTAATTGAAGTAATAATGTTTATTAAGCAATCAGCACTTCACACACTTCACTTTCAATATTACATCTCCTATTTATACTGACACAAGAGTTGCAGACACAATCAATGCATGAAAACAATTACATGTTTTTTCTAATGACAGATCATAATGATCTGATAAACAAAAAATTATTCTGTATCAAAGGTTATACAAGTCTTTCAGATATTGGGGTAATTCAGGCAACTTTCAACCCCAAATGTGCAATTGCTTTGGCTGGGAAGGGATGAAATTACTTCCTGTGACCACTGACAATCAAACACACAAAAAAAAAAACAACTTCCCGCCTCTCAATAAAGCAGTGAGGAATGTGCCTGAACTCTGCATTTACAAAGTATGTGTCACAGCATGACATAAATGGTTAGACATACCCCAGCATATCTTAAAATGTCAACACCAGTCACAAAACATTTCTCAAGTTCTGATTTCTAATTAAGCTATTTAAACACCTGTATTGATTTGAAAGTTTACTATCACAGGCCTCAATCACAATGAGCAACATTGATTGACATTCATTCATTATACCTGGAAACTTCAAAGTCAATATCTTACCCATTTTTCTGTCATCACACTGTATATATCCTTGCCAAATTCAAGCTCTTATTACTATTACCTTGTGATCTATAACAAAATATAGCATTTTCTACCCACAAAGTCCTCAGTGAAAGAGGATATTCTATATGAACAGCAGGAGTAGCTTTCAAAACACTGTCTTATCCATTATCTCACTTGAACTTCTGTTTATACCACATATACACTGAAATAAATACCAGGAAACTGTGATGCCAGTAGAGCCAATATAAAGCTTTTTAAGTTTTACTAAATTATAAAATCTGGATAGTGTACTTATGTGTACATGTCACAAAATCATCTGCTGTCTGCTAATGTCAGTCCTGCACTCTACATCTATCATTATTTACAACTGGTAGAAGCTGGTGCTTTGTAATTAACTAATTTCTGTTAGCTACACACTCACATTTCTACCTACCATGCCATAAAATCTAAGCAAATAGTAACAGCTACTGCAAGCATACTAACTACAGAATTATCCCAGGAAATTTATTCTGCTCTTGGGGGAGAGATTACAAATGTTTGCACACATTTTGTTAATTCCTGAAGGCCAGCAGTAGGAAGAGACATAACCTCTACACTGACCTCCAAAGTTTGAACAGAAGTGGATGCAAAACTATGTCAGTTAAACAATTACCACGGTAATAGTAATTGCTGTGATAGTGCCCAGAGGCACAGTTAGGAAAGGCACCTCAATACAGTTATGAGACACTGCCAGTTTCAGAGTTCACAGAAATAAATCAAGAGTCCATAGGTTGTGCTCTGCAGTCTATAAAGTGCTAAACAACAAGGCTGAATGTGTCATTAAAAGATCAGGAACTTTTTAATACACTGAGCTACCAGATCCTTCAGTATTAAATCATGTACAGGTATACTGTCTTTCACTGTTGACAAGGCAGGCTGAATAAATAGCACAGAGAGAATAAGGCAGCATTTGTAATTAGCAAGGCAAGGGTCCTTGAGGGTATCCCACCGGGACAAAACCTAGGGAACAAGGATAAAACCGGGTAGAACCTAAGAAAAGCACAAATTAAAGGAAAATGATGCATAGAGAAGGGAGGGAAACAAGAAGATATTGTATCACTACAGAAAGTAGCATAATGAGGGCAGCCAGAGGAAAACAATCAGCACTGGTGAAAAAGGCAGCAGCAAATGCCACATTACTTCTGTATGGTTTTTGTTTGAAGAAATTAAGACTGGATTTTGTGCCAGTTGCTGAAGACTGGAAAGTTCTGCTTGACCCACAAGGTCATGGGACTCAAGGAAAAGGCAAAGGCAGCCTGAAGAAGTCTCATGAGGAAAAGAGGGTAAAGAAGAAAGGAAGAAAGGAAGTGGTGACTTGTGAGCCATGTTTCACATGGCAACTAACCCATCACCTTTGGGCCACTTTTCACTGAAAAACACTGCAGTAGTGCAATGAATCTCAATTCCAAGAAACTATGTCCACAGGACAGAGATAATACTCCTTCAGTGCAAGGTAAATGTGCTAGCCTCAGAATGGTGCTGTGTGGGCACATTTAGACATGACAGCACAGAACTATTTTCATTCTTATCCCTTGGAATATTAACTATTATTAATAGCATTAAAACCATTAACATTAATAAACAGTGGTTTTAAACATCTGTATCTTAACTAAATAAGTCTCCAACTAAAGATTCCTTTCTTGTGCCTTTCATAAGGTATATCTATACTGTGACCAAGAACAGATAAAATTAGGCTGCTGTGGCCTGTTACTATCTCTGCAGGAGTACAGATCTTTATATAGAAATATTCTGAAAGAGGTAATTCCATTTGTGCATTTCTCCAATCTTGTTTTTATTAATTATATACAAGCAACCTAAGAATCACCTATTTTCAAGCTCGCATGATTTTGCTATTATTTTACTATGTTCCAACGTACTGTTGTTCCTTGTCTAAATACTACATGCAGTATGATAAAAAGTTGAAAAGAAATGGAAAAGTTGTATTTTTAATTTCATGTATCTTCAAACTATATACTCCTGCAATTTAGAGATATGGTTTTGCTCATGCAATTTTTTAAAACAAATTACTGAAGCTTATCTGCAATTTTCTTATTGTTTCTGACTATAAGTCAAAAAAGCAGTGCTGTTCAGCTGACCTCAGAATCCAGAGAAAAGCTTCCTCCCATGGGTAAGCTTAATGTAGTGGGGGGAGCCAACTACTCAGAGTCACACCTTTGGAGGCAATGCAGAAAAGTGCGATGATTATCTCATTGTTTTAAATAAGCAAACACTACCTTTCAGGTGAGATCTTCTGAGAACTGCACGTGCAAAAATTCTCATACACAACACCAGAAGTTAATTTTTTGCTTTTACTGGTATGACCCTTGCACTAATGTGTTTAACACTGAGCCATATAACAGCTGCTTACTTTTCCTTTAGTGAGTGCAAGGCGCAATATAAGTTAGGTTTGTCTTCATTTCAACACTCTACCACAAAAAAATGCCAAGTGGCTGTGTAACATGCAAGATCTCACAAATCCTTTCTACCTTCATCTATTAAATGCTATCTTTAAGCTTCCAAGCATTGAATAAAACCCCCAACACGATTTTAAATTTCAAAGACAAAGAACATAAAAAAACATGTAAGTATTAGAACCCAGAAGAAATATTGGATTCTACAAAGTGAATTTTCCCCTGCCACACCCCTGTTCCCTAACTTCTAAATGGATGCTAATTAAGAACCATTCTCTTCCCACATTCTCTTTAACTTTGGCAAGTTTTATATGTTAAATTACAACAACTAACGAGTGAGTGCAAAAATGCCAAGGAAATACACGATAAAAATATCATCTTCAAACTATTGTTTTAAACAGTGTATTGTCCTTGGTTTCAGCACTAACAGCACTGTTTTGTTCCCAAATCCTAAAACAAGAGCAGTTTCTCACTACAGTTTCAAGACACCATGTTTAGTAGAATCAACCTGCCTTAGTAGGACTAATGAACTTTTCCTAACAATGCACAAATGAAAAACCAAACTGTCATTTTAGCGACAGTTGATCAAAACTTTGATAGCTCAGCACTCCTCTCTCTGCAGCTTCTGTCTGGTGTGAATGAAACACAGTCTGCATCTCACACTGTCCTTCTACCACTACTGCATCGAGAAAGAAAACTGGCCAGAGAATAAATCCAACACTGTCTTGGCACTGCTTTCTCCTGGTTCTAGCATTATTGTTGTGCGTCTTTTTAACCTTTCCTCCCCAGTGTTTCAGACTGACCATTCACAGATATTTTTGGCTGGGACAGGGCCAGACGCCAAGCTCGGGAATGTACTTTTCCATCGGTAACAGTTCAGTCTCCGGCTGCCTTCCCAGCTGTCTGTTTCTCAAGCCTTCTGATGAACTGTTTGCTGGCCCGTTCAGCAAAGCCAGAGCACTGCAGAGCAAACCAAAGGGCAAGTTCAGGCAAAAGGGCTTTCCCACTCCTCCATTTGCGTTGCATAAAACCACAAGAAGAGCCTGAGATGCTAAGGGCACTCACATACTGAGCTCCGTAACAAAACAGAGGTAAAATTAGCACTGTCTTGTTTTGTAAGATATTCAAAGAAACATTAAGCAGAGTGTACAGTATGCTTTCACATATCAGCCAAAGAGCACTTTAGCTGGCAATATTCCGATGGCTACAGAAAGTAATAATAGATGTATGCCAATTCAATTAACAATAATTTAGCACTTGGTGTATCTCTCATTTAATTCAAAACCATTCACATGTAAAATCGCAACTATTTGTGCCAATGTAGTTAAGTTACAGGA
Organism: Sitta carolinensis; assembly: GCA_032173965.1. Lineage (NCBI taxonomy): Eukaryota > Metazoa > Chordata > Aves > Passeriformes > Sittidae > Sitta > Sitta carolinensis. The sequence goes on along the minus strand of CM063284.1, from coordinate 35,946,027 downwards.
AAAGACCTCAAGTCAAGCTTTGCATTTCCTCTAAGCATATAAGACTTTTATAGCAACCCATATAGGCTGAAGAATAACTAAGAGAATCAGGAATCATTAGCTGTTTTTAAACAAAGATAGTAACTTTCAGTTTTAACTATAGGTTATACTAAGTCAACCATCTAAACCAAACTTTTATACGAACTAAAATACACAAAGAGCATTCAGTACCAGTCAAATGAAAGTTCAGCTGTAAATATCTACACACAGAAAAAGAACTGGAGATAGAAAATCCAGGACCTATTTCTCTAACTCCTTTTAATAATAATAGAGGATATAAATCAGCCTGAACAATGGAACAATAACTATGATCATTTCTCTACAGTTTTTGCATAACAGTTTGTATGCAAAAGATAAGCTTACTTTTCTCAAATATAAGTACTTAACATTACAAGCCATAGCACTTCCTCTTTGAATTTGAGACAAATTTTTATAGTCCAGATGCAATTGTTTTACAATGTTATTAAAATACTATCAGACTTTCTGACTTACATTCCTGAAAACTGACATACAATTTCTGAAGTTATAAGGAAGTTTGATGCACTGGATAGACTGTGAAAAAAAAACACAAAATTGATCAAAGTCTTCTATTTCTACTATTATTAAAATTAGTACTTTGAAAATCTATGATTTTAGCTCTCTGGTACTGAAAGGAGCAATACTCTACCCCTTTCCAAATGACGAAGACCTGTCTTTTTTTTTGTCTTGTTAAGCCTGAAAATCCATGACAGACTCAAGATTTTTTTATGAATGCCACTCTGCTCAAGTGGCAAAATGGCAGGAAGATGCATCTATAACTGCAGAAGAGACAGAAAATAGTATTAGCAGCAGTCAGGGAAGTTTGAAGACAGAGCAGTTATAAAGCCAAGCTTGATGGCCTGTACACTATGCCAACTTTGCAATGATTCAATCTCTATGACAGATTGAGTCAAATTTTTTAATTAATGTATGTAATACTGAAAAAATTAAGTACTCTGAGGAGCTGTTGAGCATTTAAGTGCAATCACTTTTCACAGTCATAGTAGCAGTACAAAGGTTTCTGATCACAAATCTATCATACTCCTTATATTCATCAAGATCAAACCACCAGAAGAGATTTATTTAAAAGACATCAGTGTACCAAACTGAAATAACACGGGAAACTCCAGGCCATACAATCATGTATTTATTTCAGAGACTTGTCTTACTCTGATGATTTCACCCTGGCACATGGGAAACCCATGGTCTGGCTGAGTGAGTTCATTTTCTTCACAGCCTGTATGGAGTTGTGCTTTGAACTTGTGCGGATAAGACCAATCCTTTGGCTACTGCTGGATAGTGCTTATACAGTGTTAGGGCTCCTTTTTCACCCCCTCACTCTGGCCCCATTCCAGCAAATAGGCTAGGGGGGGACAAGAAGTTGGGAGGGAAAAGAGGCAGAAGAAATTACCTGAGCTGGTCAAAGGGATATTACACACTCTATAACCTCATGCTCAGCCACAAAACTCAGGCAGCACAAAGGAAGGGTCTGACTGCTAGGAGCCACCAAGATGCCACTGTGAGATAGAAAGTAATTTTCCTTTTCTTGTCTTTATCTCAAACCAGCAGGGTTTTTTGCTTTTTGTTGTTACTCTCTCCTGTGGCCATGGGATGGGCAGGCAGAGCAACCATGTGAGTGTTCAGCTGCCCTCCAAGGTCAACCAACCCACTACACATGATAAGTTTAAGATCATTTCCAACCCTGTCTTCTGCTAAAAGGATCATCACTGGCATCTTCTTGAGATTAATAACACTCTCCTCTTGTATTTAAAATACAAATACATAGAGGGAAAAAAAAAACATGGAGGAAAAAACAGCCAAGAAAAATGCTGCAGAGAAATAACAAAATGGGTAAGTATCTGACTAAGAAAACTTACCAACTCAGTTTCTTCTGAGTACTTTGATACTAAACCTTCATACACTTCTATAAGTCAGGGAAATAATTTTAAATCCTTAAGTTAGAAGGAGTCATTTTACCACATCGTTCAACAGCTGTGTTGCCAAAGCATTTCCATTTTTTTTCTCAGTACCACAGAAACTACCATTTGTTTAATCTAACCAGTCACAGTCCAGATTGCTTTTTCTAGATCCTATTTCCAAATTATTTCTGGTTTCTAGTACTCTAGACAGAAAACGTGCCCAACAATCTTCTGAGGAATTACCCATTCTCTGTATTTCATTTGGGAGAAAAGGAGGGTTCTCCCAAAGTTCTTGACACAGACTGGAGTTCGAAGCATCCAACCAGCATCAAAAGTAACAAAAAAAAAAAATCTCAACTTGAAAACAAAACTGTAACTCCTAAGAATCCTCCAGGCAGAAACTGCCATTATAAGCAATCAGATTTACAAGGTCATATTCCTTATTATTCTACATTTTAACTTAGATTTACAACTAAAAATAAAAAATACTGGGTTTAAGAAAGCACAAAAACACTACAAATAGTTTTTATCTCTTCTTTTGTTCAATCAATAATAAATACAAGGCAGCAATAAAGCCTGAACCCTTATCAGGAGCTGTGGAAGAAAACTTCTCTTGCAGCCTCAGTTTTTAGGGATAAACACAGAACAGTCACCTCTGCAGAATATTCTTCAGTTCCAAATAATTCAGATTAACCTGCAAAGGACCCTTCAGATCAGTTGGATTTTATCAATTCCCATCATATATTACTAAACACTATGAACATCCACCAAAGAATTTTCTGCTCATTTTCCTCTCTCATACACTTTTTATTTCACACTTCTGCTGAGTGTGAAGGAATAATTTCAGTACCCACCATGTGACTGCCACAGGTATCTTATGTTCAATACAAGAACTTTGTAAATGGATTCAAGCAGCAAGCAATTTCTGTTAACAAAAGGCCAGCTTGAACACCTCAAAAAGAGAAAGAGGCATCAAGAATGAAGAAAATAACTTTCCTCTCTCCCACACAGAGAAGTCATCAAATCATTTCAAATCATTTTCAGAGCTAAGAAGGCCTTTTCTCTTATATGGGTGAAAGAGGTGAATGGAAGGGGAGGAGAATAAGTAATATACTGTCTCCCAAGAGAGGCTAGTTCTGGGAAGAATAATTCCAAGTAAATTTGCTGAAAGTGGAAAAAACAGAGTGAGCGCATGCTAGAAGATGGCTTCCTCTAAACCAAAAAAAGAACAATATCAATGATTTAATTCAATACTTTCCTGTGACCTATTAAATTTTAACACCTGAGAAAAGCTGTGAAGGATTAAATAGCTCACTGTTTATGAATCCTTTGTGGAAGAACCACACTAACACTATATACTCGAATAAGAGAGAGGAAAGAAAGTGACTACACTTCAATAGAGACAGAGGATAGAACAGTACAGAGACATTTAAATAATGCAGACAAACAAGATGGAAAAACGGGAGTGCCAAACCTTAAATGACCATGTTGATGTGACAGATGTTTCAGAAACTCCAGGTAATGAAGACTATCACTGGGAAATTATTGAGAGCACAAAAGTTCATCAAGTCAAAATAAGTTGTTAGTGTAGAGGGTTCTGCTATCCATGAAAGGTGCCTTACAATTATCTCAGATAAACTAACTGTCAAAACATATTGCAAGATCCCTATGCTTTGAGATTTAAAGTGCTACCCACCTACTTGCACATATTGACGAGAAAGAGGCTGAGGGACACAGAACATTATTAATAAAAGACTTCAATTCTTCCCAAGTAGATGGGACAGCTGTTATGTTTGAGATAGGATGGCAAAGTCTTAAGAACTCTTTTAATCTATGCATCATACCTGACTACCTCATAGGAGCACAAACATGACATCAGAATACAAAGTAAAAACAAAGAACAATAAGGAATGATTTCTCACCATCTCACCCTATAAAGAGAAAAAAGACACATCAAATTAAATTAATAGGTAGCAGATTCAAAATAGAGTGGGTACCTTTTCCTCACCAGCACATCATCCAATGTGCTTGTGCGAAAGACGCCAAAGTGTACAGGGTTCAAAAAGAAACTGGGAAAAAATAAACTATCCTTTAAACGTATGTACTAAATATGAGAATACCACTGCTGATTCCAAGAACCCTTGAGCAATAGATCACTGAAAACTACCAGGTCAGTCCTGAGGGAGAATGATACAGATTAGTTCATCACTGCACTTCCCCCTGCAAAAAGCAGGGCAGAGGGAAGTAGTGAACTTTAGTAATGAAAAGTCAAAGCACTGCTCCGCCTGTCTCCTCCTCTGTGCACAGTAAGGCTCCTGAGACATCAGGGGCTGCTGTCCTCGCTTCCACGCACGGCCAAGCTTGAGAGGCTGTTACAGCACCTGGGCACTCCCTGAGGCCTCTCACCGAGCCTCGGCACAGGTGATGATGCACAGCTGGATGCTCAGCTTCACAAAGCTGCCTGGTGCAGCTCTCACCCAGCATCCCTACGCTGGCAGCCTTGGCTGCAGACAACAGCTCCAGGAACAAGCAGCCCAGGAGGCAAAGGCAGCAGTGATAGATGGCTGCACTGGCCCCAGCATGACCATAGCCTTCAGGTGACCCCACTGGGAAGCACCTGGGCTGTCAGAGGGGCTCCAATGTGATACTTTGTTCCCTTGTCCTTCCCAGTGCTAGAATCCAGCCAGTGCTTGTGGATCAGGGACAGTGAAGCCTGGACAATCTGCACTGAGTTATCTTTCTCAGTTATTAGGAGTTTGGCCTTTTCCAAACCATGCAACTACAATCCCTGAGCTCTTCAGAGCAGTTTCCCCATCTAGTATCTATTTAGTGAGCATGCACATCAGTTTATTCTGTATTCTTTCTTTTCCTTTGCCTAGACAACCTTCAGCTTTGCCTTCCTTGAATGCTTCTCAGAGCCCACATTCAAGCACTCTTCTGCAGGCACACTGAAGATAGGATGATGGGCTGGATGGCAAAAAGGCCATTCTTAACAGAAGACTTCACACAGATTATGAAAAGATATGCATTTAGGAATTTGTTTATTTGCGTGTTTGACTTTAATATATATATTCCAGTTTTAAAGTCTCTGATCCATTTCAGACTATGGAGATTGTTGCACTGCCATGCCTGCTTATAGCACCAATGAACAGAGCAGCTCATGACCAGCAGCTTAGGAGCTTCCAAAACACACATTTTGTTTTCCAAGAGCAACACAAGCTAGATGGAAGTGTTTTACTGTTTTGCATAGAGAGCCTTAGCAGCAAATAACAGCAACAATCCTACCACCACCTTTGTGGATGGTCCCAAGAGGAATATATAATCATGGAATGGCTTACAATGGAAGGGACCTTAAAGATCATCTAGTTCCAATCCTCCCTTCCCCCATTATGGGTAGGGATGCCACCCACTAGACCAGATTGCTCAAAGACCCATCCAGACTGACCCTGAACACTTCTGGGGATGGGGCATCCACAACTTCTCTGGGCAACCACTTCCCGTGCCTCACCACCCCCAGAATAAAGAATTTCTTCCTAGCATGTAATCTACATCTCTTCTCTTTTGGTTTAAAACCATTCCCCCCTTGTAGCTCAAGGGTAGTTTTGAGATATTTTCCATTTCCTTTATCCTTGGCTGTTCGAAAGTGTAAAGGAAAATGAACTGTTAAAGAACCTGAGAACAAGAGATGTGACATTTCAGTATCCTGTAACTTTCTCTTTCCTTTAAATAAGCATTCTTCCTTATGGCTGTGACATGCTTTGTTGCATGGTTTTTTAACAACACAAACTTATTGGAACAGCAAACTGGTATCACCATGGAGCAGATGCTGCCTGACCCATTAGGAACACCACAGCAACACAATATTCTCTTCCCATGTACTTAACAGTCACCAAGCCAAGAAATAAACCCCAAAAGCAACTATTTTTAATTAGTCTCAAAGTAAATAAGGAATAGCTTAAATATCTCTGCTTTTAAGCTTATATTGACAATTTTAATTGCAAGTGGAATTTTGTTTTATTCTCACATCTGGTTCTTCCAATGAACCCCATGAATCAGGAACATTCCTATGAAATATAATGAAAACTACAATTCTGATTCATGTTAAACTGAGTATTTTGTCTTCCTGGTAAATTCATCTTCCCCTTTATATATATACATATATATACATATATACATATATATATACACATATATACATATACATACATACATATATATATATATATATATATATATCCACCAAACTAAAACTAGTCTATTCAATTAATCCTGCACATTGAACTAAATAGAATAAGCTTACAAGTTTGACCCAAGAAAAACCACCACCTTATGCAAGTAGCTTTAAAGAAAAAAAAAGAAAATGCTTCAAAAACACAGAGTGATACACAGTGAATATCCATGCTACAAAATCAAGAACCACATATAATAAAATCATGCTATAGTAGAGAAAAATGAAACTACTCTATTCTTTTTGTTGTTCTTAACTACCAACACAGGTCAACTACTAAAACTCACATAACTCTCAGGCCAGACAAAAGACCTCCCAGTCTCTCACACACAAAAAACCCCAAAAACATAAAACCCCAAAATCACAAACAAAGGGTAACATGGACAGAATGAAAAGTGAAGGATTTACATTATGCCACCTTAAAAGTCAGCTTTCTGCATCATTTGCTTATTTCCTCTATTTGGAAAATTCCAAAGCATTTGTTAGAAAAGATTTTCTTAATGACACTTCTGCCCCTTACATAGATTTTTGAGTTCTTGTTTCTCTATGACATACAAGTGAAAAACAAATGTCTCAGATCTGATAAGCTTTGCAATAATTGAAGGGAAAAAGCTTATGACAGCCAAGTATAACAAGCAACTTCAGTAACAAATCCCAAAATAATCTGGGCATGGAACTGGGGAAAAGGTGCCTGTAAACTCTGAAGTTTTTCAGGTTACGGCTTAAAATGTGGGGTTTGTTTGTTGCAGGGAGAGGGATGGAATGGTTCTAAATTTTTACATGTAAGCAAAACAGTGTTATAAAATTCTAGCAGGTGTCATCTTCCCCCAGTCATTTATTGTGACTACTGAAAGAAAAAGTATAATGTGAAATAAGTACATTTTTCAGTAACAGTTTGGCTCAAATGCTCCTAGAGTTTTAGTATATTCCTTATTGTGTTTTACAGTAACAAACTGCATTAAAACAAAGATTTCCTGGAGGCAAGAAGAAATGGTTTTTCATTGCTTATTTAAAACAAGTAATGAGTTTGGCAAGCTACAAAGACAACAGAGATGGAAATGAAGTTTCAAGCAGCACAATTTATGCCTCACAAAACTGCAACTAAAGTAAGGCGCAGAATGACCACAGACATAGTGAAGAGAGTTCTGTATCATCAGAACACAGCTGGATGAGAACATTTCTTAGCAGTAGTATAATGCAAGACACGAGTTCAAATATTTTTTATTTTCCCTAAAGTGCTGCCTCTCTCCTTTTCCTCAACCTAGAAGGTGCAAGATTGGCAGTCCTGTTCTGTTTCCCACTGGAAGAAGCCTGCTTCCTGAGATGACTATAACTCTTATTAAAAACAGGGTAGAAACAAAACAAAAATATTAGACACAGATTTTATTCTGTCTATATTAAAAAAAGAAATCCTATAAACTAAGAACCATCATTAAAAGAACGATATTTCCAGAAAGTGGGTTAAGAAATGTCACATTCATTTCATAGACTGTAGTGTCGCAAGATGATTTGACAAGTCACAGAGGGATTTTGCTGCTGCTCAACGATACCTTTCACAATAAGGTCTCCCAAGACACTTTCCAGCAAGAAATTAACTGATATTCACAAAGAAAAAAAAAAATCACTGCAAAATACTAGTAAATGTAAGCTGTCCACAATGCTGTACAGTGCTGAAATCTGTGAAATCTATGAGCTACCAAAGCTGTAGGAAAAGGACTCAAAATTATTTTCCCTCCTTCAGTCATGTTATTCTTTGCAGAAAACTCATCCTGATCTACAACAAAAAATTCATTATTTTTTTCGCCAGCTTTCAAAAACTGCACTACTACTTAGCAACAAGGAACATATTCCACACTTCACATACCTCTTTCTGTTTTTTATCATATGGAATACTGCATTTTCCAAGTAACTCCTTTAAACATTGTGACTATGATTTATATCTCAGCTGTCTGTGAAATCACTGTATTTCTCCTGTAACCTGCTTGCATTCTCATGCCTCTGGTTTCAGGAACTTGGACTCAGATTGAAATTCCTGCCAAGTTGTTGGTCTGAAACAATACGGAACTTCTTTTCATCCTTTCTAGTATAACAAATTGAGATCTTTGAATTGAGGCCTTGCTCTTTTTTCCGAAGTTCTGTCTGTCAACAACAGCATTTTTAAGAATCTTTAACTGCATAATCACCTGATCAGTGCAAAACCAATACAGTTTACATTGTCCTGCAGGACAACAAACCCACAGAAGTTTGTTGCCAAAGTCTCCTAAGCAAGTAAAAAGAGGAAGGTTTATACAACTGCATTGTTAACAATTACCTGAGATTTCTTGGACCAAGAGTTCAGTCTGTATTACATTTTTGAAGAAGCAAACACAGAAGCCCACCTGGCTTATAATAAAAGCAGCCAACAGAAGTTTGCAGAAGCCTATGACTTATTCCCATCAACCATTGTAAGCAGTGCAGAGGAGACATTTTAAATAAGAAAGGGTTTTAAGGTGTATGTTTCTAGAATACAGAATTGTATTCTAAATACTTTAAATAGCAAGGAAAAAAAAGTAGAGAGTAGCTTTCACCATGATTCTTTTTGACTCTTGCAAAATTCAGTGGCATGGCAGCTAGAAGCAAGGCTCTGAACCAAGCAGAAAAAAACCATAATAGTGCTCTGCATTTGTCTTATATACTAAAAAAAAATTACTTGTATTTCTTTCACACAAAAATTTTTAAACATTTATCAGTTACACTGTATTTTAACAGAACACATCAGAAAAATCTTCCTTCTCCATCACCTCAGCCAAAGGTACCATTTCATAAAGTACTGAGCAAACTTACATAAAGCCTGTGTGATGATGGATCATCAGGTACCAGGTTAGATCACCAGGTGTTTTTTCCCAGCAAAAGATGCATTTGATGGCATCCCATCATGTAATTTTATTAAATTCACCAGAAAAAGTGAGAAATACCTGAAATGAATTCAGTAATTCAATAAATTCACTTCAGAATACTTCCAATACATGAAGAAATGGTTTACAGTCTGTAATACAAATAAAACATTAGAATGTAATTTTTTTAAAATAAAATTAATTCAAGATTCTCAGGTATATGTAAAGTGGTTAATCTTGTAAATCATTATTAGTGGCCAAAGCTTTAATCACAAGGCACTTAAATGATTATTTATATATTATATACATAAAATTATATTTTATGTATCCACTAAGGACTGAGTTGAATTTGGGATTAGATGTAGTTGAAAAAAATATATTTTCTGCAGCTGAACCCACTGAAAGTACATACTTGAACTATAATTTCCAACTAATATAAAAATTCATCAGCAATCATCAGGACAAAAAATGGTGAATTTTCTCCCAGCAAGGCAAGAACTCCGAAACTACTATTTTCAGAGGTTAAGTTCAATACTTACAGACAGAAATATTAATTTCCACATGTAAAACAACAAAAATCATGTTCTATTCTTGCTACTCCAACTGAGTGTACGTCACTTATACACAGAAGAAAAATAGCACATAATTAGACATTTTAGAACAAGCAGGAGAATTACCTGAAGCTTTGAGAGTTAATTGCATAAAGATAATGCTGCTGACAGTGATGCTCAGAAATTACGAGGCAGACACTGGACTCTTTTCACAAAACGGGCACACAAAATCATGAGGATTCAAAAATCCTCAGGACTACAGGAATAACCAAGGTATGTCTCAACACAGCAGCCCAACTGAGAAGGAACAGGCTAATAGGGATTACTTTCCTTCTCAGTGGTGAGAAATATCAAAGAAGAGAAAGAAAACAAACCAGTCTCCTCCCTTCTCAAAGGAGAAAGACAGACAAGCAACAGTGTTGGGATTTCCTTCCAAGTTAACGTTGCTGTATCAATCTTGTGGGACATAGAAATTTCTAGTTATCTTTGTCCTCCACTGCTTATTGTATTTAATTATCTTTTTAATCCTCAATTGAATAAGTCTCTGAAGTGAAACTGTGGATGTTCTATTTTCAGGAAGCTATCTGATCTCATTGTTATACTTTGTGTGAGTTTTCTAAAGAATAAAAATGCCTTCTTGACTCTTCTGGACTTTGACACAAGCATTCTGAAGAGCCTCAGGCATTATAAAGCAAAAGAAATAAAAGATTGAATAAAATAATCCATAAACATAAGTGCTGGACAAGAACCTTAAAAGTCAACCACAGCTAGAAGCTCGATGTGCTAATCAGCAGTGGTGTCACCAGCACCATGAAAAGACTTTTTAACACGGTAAAAGGCTTCTAACAGAACAACTGTCTCCTGCAAAGATGTTAATGGCAGCCACTTCCAACACAAGTATCAGCAGCAGCACTGCCCTTCTTACACAGTTCTTTAAAAAGAAGGTTTTAAATATTTAGCAAAAGATTTTAACAGCACTCTCCCACCACCAATTAGCAGTAGTGATACCATTTAAATATTTGATGATGACAACACTAAAAATAAATAAATTACAGCCTAATTTAGTATCACAGTATTTCTAAACCTTCATTATGTTATAGTGGATTTACACGTTTGACTGGCACACATTTGGAATACCATTTTAGGCCTGCACTTCAAAAAATTAATAAAATGGAAGGAAAAAATATATATAAAAGAGCACCAGATTAAAAAAAAAAGAAAGAAACACAGAAAAGCTTCAATAGGTGGAACAACTAAAACACCAAGATTTTTTAGCCCAGAAAAAAAAAATTACATAAAGCAAACGTGAGGAACTCCTCTCAGCTCATTTGTGGAAAAGAGAAAGTGTTGTTCTAACATAAGAACAGGGGAAACAAGCTGCATGGTAAAACCATGCAAAGGTAAAAAAAAAAGAGGAGAAGAAAACAGACTTCTTTACACAACACATAATTAAGAAACTGTCATAGGATGTTCTGGTGGTGAAAAGCTTCCAAATGTCAAACTGGCCTCTGACAATTAAGGGGGGGGGGGGGGGGGGGGAACCACCCATAAGGATTAAAAGTATCTTAGCTCCAGATCACTTAAGGCTGGAAGCAGATGTCAGGAAAGGAGGCTTTTTCTATTCTTCCTGTTGGAGGCAACATCACGAGCCAAATGGACTTTCCAGCCTGACCTCGGCAGCCATCCTTAAAATTCACAAGGGCTGGGAGCTTTTGAAGACTGGGGGAAACAGATGCATCTACCCCAAGCTGTGCAGTCAGCTTTAATCACAGACAGGTTCAAGCCCCAAAGCCTGTGGGACTTCAACCCACTGTGAGGGCTGAGTGCCTTGCACTGGAATCTGCAATCCCTTTTCATCACTCCTTTTCAGGGGACTCACAAGCAGACACCAAGTACTGCACAGAGCACACGGAGTTCTGCTCTGCTCCAGCCCTTTGCTGGGAATAAAAGGCTCTCCATCGGCTGTTCCAGACAAAAAGCAGAGTGTGGCCAGGCTGCTCATGCTGAAGCAGGATGGCCAAGCTGTATGAGGGATGCAGAGAGACCCAAGAAAGGGAGGGACAAGCAGGCAGGGTGGCACAACAGATGAGGTGGCAGACACGAACCAGATTCAGGCCAAGCAGGCCAGGGAAAGACCAACACTATCAATTCCACAGCATCTTTCTAAACCTACAAAATACCAGAAGATAATCCTCACAACTGAAAGCATTCACACTACAGCAGCACTCTCAGAGCAAACTCCAGACCAGGCTGGCTGCTCATTGAAGAAAGACCAAGCAAGAGGCACATGGAACACGCTATTTAAGCTGGAAAGCGTTAACCTCAAACAATGCTTGTGAATCACATTTCTGCAAATACTACAACTGGGAAGCACAAGGAATTAGAGGACACGTGGGTTTAACAAACGAAGTACATCCAATAAGCTATGCAAAGCTCTTGGGGGGGTTCTTCAAAAGCAAGGAAACCTAATACTACAGGGACTCAAACTACTCATGTCTGATCTAGCTATCTCCACTGTGTGGTAGTAATGTGCCATGATATACATTCTCATTTCACACAAATATTGGTCTTGAACTAGAATTTATACTGGCTTTTTGTAACAAACTGCTGTAAACATAACTCAAAAAAGAAAAAAAAATATTTAGGAACCATTCTCTGTAAACAACAAAATACATTTCAGTTGATCCAAGCCATTTCCTGAAATAGTTTACTTCCAACTATTACTATTTCCTGCCTTATGTAGCAAAAATGTATGTATTTACATTGTAAACATGTGAATATTTCAATGATCTAAGTATTATTTCAGCAACTCAGAAACTAACATTTGCTACAATACTTACATGAAAAAGAATCATTCTGCTTTAAATTTACTAAACAAAAAAGCGTGGTAAAGTATACAAAGTGACTGTCTTGCCTTTTTTTATTTTTTTTTTTCTGTTCCTGTACTGTTCACAGGAGTTACTTAAAATCAATAAATAACTGCTTAACCTAAACCCCCCAACAATAGGAAAGAAAACATTCTTAACAAAAGCTTCAACACAAGCTGAATTCCTGTCCTTTTAGTCCAAACTACACTTTGGTAATAGAAAGCAATGAAATTATATTTTTTTAATAAGAAGTCTTTTACATTTTATTTTAAGGAATACAGCTAGAGCAAACAGTTCTAGAGGAAACAATGTCAAGCACCTCTATCACAGGGAACTAGGTAACGAAATAAATAAAGCATCCTGGATTTTCCATCATAAGAGCTACTTCATAAAACAAAACCCATGCAGACCATTCTGCTGCTGCAGAATTTCACAACCATTCTTCCTCTCCTACCCTACACTAAAAAGGGCAGTAAAGCATGGGAATATGTTCGCAGATGCTAAAACATCAAAGCACACACAGAACTGTATATGCTCTGCCTTTTTTTAGTGTAAGTAAAATAACAGTACTGGTAAGAAGGAAAAAAAACTAAGAAAATGGGGGAAAAATTATAATCATAGAAACTCAACCACAAAAAGATCTTGAAAATTCTGTGGATGTGCTTTTGACAAAAAAAAACACAGCAGTCCTTTTTCTTCTGCAATACGGACTAATTTAAAGGAAATAAACCATTTTAATCAATCCTAGCAAAGGCATTAGGACAGTAATTACACTAAAAGGCACAATGTCAATTATCTGCTACGTACTTGTAAGGTTCCCATTTCTTACACCAAAATAAAAGACCTAGGTAAGTTCCTTTTGTTAATATTTTTACCATTAATTTTGAAATCCAGCTTAATATATTGTTATTTTTTATTGTTCATTTTATAAAACTGTCAGCTGCTATTCTTTGTTCAAAGATACTTCCTGTCTGCCTGCACTTACACCCAGAACGTGAATATTTGGCATCTGAAAAGATCCCAGAGCATGGTATACAATCTGAAGTACTTGGGGATATTTTATTACTTACTCCAAAAGGCTAAATGACATTAAAAGGAATCCCAAGAGAGGCAGGAATGAATCACAGCTACTTTACTTTCCCAAGGCTGCACTGTGAGCTTCAGCACCGCCAATTTCCAGTCACTCACTACAGTGCACTATTCACTGGTTTGAACATTCATGTTTTGTGAGGTCTCGGTCTGGGAGGGAACAGGTGAGTGAACTCAGGGACCCTGTTCCTGTAGTTCAGGAACTCTCTTCCTCCTCAGAAACAAGGGACAGACAAATCTATACAGACAGCTCTGGAAAAGAAGCTATTTAAGTGGCTATTAAGAGATGTACTGCAGTCAAGAGGATGGGCAACAATCCTTTCAAAGAACTGTTTCATGCACAGTCTTCTACAACAGGGGAAAAGTAAGTGCAGTGATGGCACTGCCCCATGTTTAAAAGGCATGCCAGATATGAGGATCGCCTGTAAAACAGTAACAGTAGTCATCATAAACACAGCTGCAAAATAGGGAAAGAGGCCACTTGCTACTTACTCTCCTTAAAGACAAACAAACCAGTCCCTTCCAAAGGGCCCTTGTTTGTGCCAATGCAGTAATCCAGTAATAATAATAATATTATCAGTTTGTACTTACCAACTATTATTTCAATATACTTAGAAGGAACAATATTTTCTCATAAACTGTATTTTTGAACTAGATTCTGCAGCATCATATTGCTCTATTTACAGGTGGTAAAGAATACAAATAACCAATTTTTATTTTAACCATGGAATATATAATTTGTTCTTGTACCAAAATCTACAATCACTTAACAACAACAAAAAACAAACAAGCAAACGAAAAATCGCATACCAGATATGATAAAATGAGAGCATAGTTAAAACAAGATGTTTACCTGAATGTGGAAGAGCTGAATGTATGTTAGAAGTTAAAATCAGAAAGAGCCTGACAAATTGAAGGCATAATCTGAAATAATTAGAATGCAGTTAGTAGGACAAGTACAAGCTTTTTGCAGATGATTGCTTTTGCCCATTACAAAGAGGAACAATCAGGCAGCAGCCTGCATAGCAGGATCACGAACAAAAGGTGATTAAAAAACAAAAGCATCATACTGAAATTTATTAACAGTTGATCCTGTAGCAGAGCAGTGGAGCAGAGTGGACTGACCTCTTGAGGTCTCTTCAAGCCCAATTTTTAAACATTGTTCAATACATGTACCTTACTGATTTTTATAATTTCCTCTTCTCCATGTGTATTACACATAAATTATTATACACCTTTCCTCCCCCAAAATCTACCTGCTAGTCTATTTATATTTAGACTTCTAAATTTTGAACACAATCCCACATTTGTGTGAAAAGATAAATAATTTAGAAACCATGTACTGATATTACAGTATGTGTTCCAACTTAATTTGGCCCTTAGAGACTGATGGTTGGTGAATTTTATATGAGGGGTTTTCCTAATGGAGTCAGTGCAAATAATACAAGGATTGATGGTAATATCACCCATGGACCAGCAGAGACTGGGAAACTACACAATTAACTTGTCTTGTCAGTCTCTGTTTAAATTCTTTTAATCTTCCATGAACACAGTCAAATCATGGGAGCACACTGTATTATTTGTGAGCCATGGCAGGACACCACTGCTCTAATTCCTAGTTTAAAAATAGGCTAAACTAGTCATGTCACTGATCAAGCCTGATAATAGGCGTAAGTAAAAATCTCATCAGGTATTCATAATGATTTTAAATTCCATTAATTAATTTTTCACCACTGAACAGATTGAACATGTTTTGTGGATACTCTAAGGTTTTGCGGGCAGAGGGGGTGAAGGAATTGCTATTATTCACACTAGCCAAGCTCTTTACCCAGTCAAGAGAAACAGTAAGTTCTTCCAGAAGAGAAGTCAGAGAAGCTAAATTCATCCAAATTAAGCTCCCGCTCCAAGTCAGCTTTTGGAAAAAGTACTTCTCTTTGTGGGCTACAATACATAAGCTAACAAAATCACATAAAGGCCGTATCCTCATGTATATATTTCTACAAACAACTTTTTTTTGTGTGTTGCATATCTTCAAATAAAATTTTGATTGCTGTGGTCAACAGAAACTAGTCATGCAATTAAAATACATACCAAATGCAATGCACAGCATACCCACTCAGTGTCTGTGACACAGTGTCATGGTTAACAAGTAGTAAACTGCCTAATACATAGGTCTAATGTATATATATTATATACATATAATATATATATATATATATAAAATAATCTATATTATATATAATGTATATATACTCTGTGCAAATACTTAAGGTATACAGCTTTCGTATCACAGAAAATACTATTTTTATAGTGTTAAATATACTTTTAAAAATATTCTATTTTTAAAAAATTAGGAAGCCAGTAGTAGAGGATAGAGAAAGAATACAAATATGGATAGGTGCTGGTAACCTTCTGTAATCTAGCTGAGTCCAACAAATCACAGAGACAGCATCCTCTAAAAGAAAGCTCCAGGATTCATGGAGATGCAATTAGCTATTCAGGTTGCTACTCATACTGACAAACGAGAGATAAGACAGATCTGCATTAAAACAAAAAGCTAAGAAACAAACAAAACTCCAGAAACAGCCTCTCAGAAAAACCTGCACTTTGGCTGCATAATTGAATGGCTGTCCAGGGTAAGATGTAGGGGGACTCCTACTATTACAGCCTTCTTTCCTAAATATATGGGGGGTTTTATGCTGTCAGTTTTGGTGTCGACTATCACATGTGCTCTAGGCAAAATATCTTTTACTGCTGAGATATCCACCTCCCTCTTCCAAAAATCTTCTGTAACCAGAAGGAATTCAGCTGATAATGTCACGTTTTGTTTCCAAGGGGAAGGGCACAAGTAAACCAAACATGTCAGTTTTCTTCTTCTTCTTTCTTCTCCATGGGTGTTTTCTTTGAACTTAAGGAATCCTAGCATCTTTGGGCCAAAGACTGCTTAATCAAGTTTACTTGCATCGTTACACAGGTTCCCTTGCAATATGAAAAACGACTGAAAATCAGGTAATTTCATATACTTTAAGCTGAGTCCAGCAACCTAATTCCCTTGATATTCTTTCAGATGGAAGCCAAATATGTATGACCTATACCTGGCCCCCATGAAGACTTGCAAACATTGTGGCTAAGATAATTTAGGACTGCAGAGAACCTAAGCCCACTGAAAATGCTAGATTAGAGTTTACCATGAACAAAAAATGGTTTATATTAGAGCCTTTAAAACAATCATAGTTGTAGAAAATATTGTCCAACATTCCCCATATTTCGTATTTTTTACACCTGATACAAATGGGTTTACAGTATAAACAGAGGTCACAGAAGACTGAATACATTAGCAACACGTACTGGCATTCTAATAAGAAAGATCTTGATGTGTATGCTGTCTAAATCCCTTGTCAGAGAAAGACACGGATATGTTTAGTTTCAAAAGCAAAGCTCTGCTGAAAATTATACCCTAGAGTATCTACCTGCTAAATTTGGTTCCTCTCTTCTTACAGGCTTTGAAAGTTAGGAGTTTACAATGCTCAGCAAGTACGTGACTTTACAGAATGAAAGCTTGAGTTTAGAACCATAAGAAAAAAAAAGAAAGATACAAATTTGTTTAAGTTATCAGCCAAGAAATTTATTGATACTGAGATCAGCACTGGTATATATAAAAAAACCACCCCAGACTCTGCTTCCACACACACTGATAAAAACACTCCTGCTCACAGAATGCTAAAGCCACCTTTCTCCACGTTTCTCACTGCTGCCTTCCTAAATAACTGCAGTCTCTCTTAAGTGTCTCTCTTCTCATTTTATTACTGCAACCTGTCTCCTAATAAAGACATATTTATCTCCGTGGATCTCTTTCTGTCTAGGTCTATGGCTCTGGGAAACCATGAGGTTCTGTAAGCATTTATTGGACACCCCTGGAAGCAAGCATATCTGAGGAAACACACCCATACACCACAAGTCACTTGCTGCCTTAAAAGATTCTCAGAACGCCTACCACCTCAAAGTCTCTTTAAGTAAGGCATGGAGGAACCTCACACAAAAATAAAGCAAGCTCACTGCCAACTGTCAGAGCAGCTAAGAAAAGTTCACAGGATGCTTAAACCCACTTTGAACTGCAAGATTTAAGTTAGTTTCACAGAATATTATAGGAAATGTTGTAGGAAATTACATAATAGGAAACCACAGCTAGCTGCACCAAGGAAAATATTATGGAAAAACAAAACAGTCACTCCAAAACCCACTATATACAAACAAGTGACATATAAATTAGTTCACAAACCAGGTATCCAAGAGCCTTAATCCCATGGATGCACAATGCATCATCACTATTGCCTCTTGAAAAATCAGAATCTCATAAATACAGAGAACAAGAAACAGAAAGTGACAACGTTTCTATAAACACATGTATGTAGTCCCTGGCCCTCAAATTTGGTTCAACAAAGGCAAGCAACAAAATAGGCCATGCCATCAAAATTGCTACAAACGAAGAGTACAATCTTTAATACTTTCAGCCTAAACACAGCTGATACTTGACAGTGAAAGGCCAAGTAAACTACTATATATAAAGACTGTGTTACTTTTTCCAGTAATAGCAGCTGCACCACCTGTCATCATCCTAGGTGACACCTCAGCCTCGAAGAGTACGAGACAGAAAAAGTCAAAAGCAGGTGTACAAAATAAGTAAGACAGAAAGAATATGGAGCTACTGGAAAAAGAGAACAGAGACTGCAAGTAAGAAAGGAAAGGGAATAAGGCAGCAACTGCTCTTCTCAGTTATGAAAATAGACAGCCAATGGAAGCACAGACTGAAACCAAAATAAAACACGGATCTGTGCTCCTGATTTTCATGCACAAACATGCGGTTCTAAAGAATTTAATCTAAACTAGAACTAGTATTCAAATGTCAATTTTCCGTTGGTGACCCAAACACCTACGCAGTAATTGGCAGACACGACATTTAAGTATTAGATATTCCGTAAAGGTGCATTTTACAGATCAACTACAAAGCCATGTTTTGCATGAATGTATGAAATCTACATCTGCATGGAACAGACCTGCTCCTTGGGGTTACTTTCTATCTTCTCTAAGAGCAGTTTTAGTGACATAAGATATTAAAACTCCAGGAACACTTTCCAAAAGCATATTACATCTTACTTTTTTCACTCTTTACAGACTTCTGCTCTGCAAGAACAGACAAGAAGCATCTTAAGGTCTACTACCCATGCCAGAGGTTCCAGGTTTCATAGTGAAAACCAGACACCAACACACCTGGACTCAAACCACCTGAACTGCAGAACTAAGCAGACAGCATCATATTCAGAATATATTTAGACAAGTGATTTTTCCCAAAAGTATTAAAACAGTCATATCTAAAATAAATATGGGCCACAAAACTTTAAATGTAGTGTTGTCACATTTTTCCACTTGAGATAATTATTCAAATATTAACACAAAGTTTTAGTAATCAGTTCTTGGCTGCTGCAGAGATTACTGCTCACAACTGCAAAACTGTATTCAGCAGCAATAATAGCAGAAAGTTGAATAATTTTGTATTCCAAAGTGCTATAATTGCTGTAGAAGCTAAGAACCTTGACTCAGTATCCATGAAATGTAATTCAAAACCTATTTCCTTATCTCATGTTTCTTGATCTTAATATATCACAAATCCCTAGGTACTGTGACCTTGCCTGGTCCCCAGAGAGGCAGAAGGTTGCTGTATAATTAAATTATACACTATAAAGTAGTACAACAGCATGGTACACACTGCAAACAACACTTTCTTGGGCTACCACAGAAGAAACAAGAAACTGTTAAGAAGTATAAGACCTGTAAAAAAAAAAAAAAAAAAAAAAAAAAAACACTGGCAAACCCAGCAAATATGAAGTTATTCCAATACCAAGCTCAGCTGCCCCCCTGTCCATTGTTATGATTTCTGTAGTGCACACACACACACACATACACACCCAGCATCACTGCTCAAACAGGAAGGGTGGGTACAGCCTGTCAAATGTGTTCCACTGCTCACTGCCCTTGCTCTCCCCTTGGTTTTTACAGCAAGGCCTAGGAGACGGTACCACAACTTTCAGTACTCCACTAGTCTTGATACTCTATGCATTTTTCTATCATCAGAACAGAGATAATGGGCAAAACACGGACTGATTGCATGAAATTTATGTTCTAACTGTGGTGAATTGTGTGTGTTTTGTTTGGTGCTGTGACGGTGTTGGTTTTGATTTTGGCACGGGGAATTTTTTTTTGTTGATGTGACTGAAATTTGTGAATACTGTAGGACAGATGTGGATTTTAATGATAAGCAGTGGAACATCTCTTGGGTTTACATGACAAGATTTTGGTAGCAGGGGGGCTACAAGAGTAACTTCTGTGAGAAGCTGCCAGTAGCTTCACCTGCGACTGACATAGCCAATGCCAGCTGGCTCCAAGAGGGCCAAGCTGGCCCCACCAGTGACCATGGCAGTGCCCCTGGGATAACAGACTTAACAGGGTAGGGGAAAAAAAACTGATCAGAAGCACTTGCAGCCAGAGAAAGGGGAGGTTAAGAGAAAAGTGAAACAACACTGCAGACACCAAGGTCAGTGAAGGGGTGGGAGGAGGTGCTCCAGGTGCCAGAGCTGAGATTTCCCTGCAGCCCACAGAGAAGACCATGGAGAGACAGGCTGTTCCCTAGCAGCCCGTGGAGGACTACACGGCAGAGGAGGTGGATGCTGAAGAAGGCTGCAACCCTGAGGGAAACCCATGCTGGAGGGGGTTCCTGGAAGGGTTTGTGACCCCATGGGGGAACCACACAGGAGCAGTTCATGAAAAACTGCACTCTGTGGGTAAGACTCAGGCTAGAGAAGTTCATGGTCCCTCCCATGGGAAGAGACCCAATGCTGGAGCAGGGTAAAAGTGTGAGGAGTCCTCCCCCTGAGGAGGAAGGAACAGCAGAAACATGTGATGAACTGACCACAAACCCCATTCCACATCCCCCTACACCACAGGAGAGGGGCAGAATGAAGGGAAGATGCTTTTAAGATTAGGTTTTATTTCTTATTATCCTATATGACTTGATTGTATTATTTCCCAATTAACTGTAATTAACAAATTATTTCATGTTTTTGTCCATGACAGTAATTTCTGAGAGATCTCTCCCTGTCCTCACCTCG
Organism: Sitta carolinensis; assembly: GCA_032173965.1. Taxonomy (NCBI): domain Eukaryota; kingdom Metazoa; phylum Chordata; class Aves; order Passeriformes; family Sittidae; genus Sitta; species Sitta carolinensis. Next base: position 35,925,280 of record CM063284.1, on the reverse strand, counting down.
ACCCATGAGCCTTTCATTCTACTTCTCTTCCCTATGCAGCTGAGGAGGGGAGTGATAGACTGGCTTTGGTAGGTGTCTGGAATCCAGCCAAGGTCAGCCCACCACAGCTGATTTTGGAAGCATATAAATATCTAAGAAGACAACACATCTAGCTTAATTTAGATCTAGCTGATCTTGATTAAACTCAGATCTTAAGCACTTGAAGTTGTGCCTCATTTCACAGCTGTTATACTATCAGAGCAATTTCTCTGTGTTCTCTCAACATTTCCACTGGAGTTGTGAAAGCTAATCCAAGACATATCTCAGGAACCATGGATTCAAGAAACTAATACAAGCATACTTGTAGAAATAATTGTATTTAATTTTTTTTTTAAATCCCATTCCTTTTTGCCCAAGCTACATTCTACCCCTGATGCTCCCCCTATTTTTCAAGCCAAAACATAAGCATTCAGAATTTGCAGAGCTAAGTATAAAGATGTTTCTGTAGGTGAAGTACAACTCAGCCTACTGCTAAATGAGCTGTCATTTTTAACAAGAAGAATGTTCCCTATCATACCTTCTCCCACCCCTGCCCAATGAGATCCTTAATCTCTCATCACCTGCTGTGTGCCTGTCACACACACAAGCCAATGGAGCCACTAAATTCTCTGCACAGGTGCATCCCAAATAACAAGCATACTGTGCAATTCATGTCTTTCTCTGCCAGGCTGGTGCCCATGTTGTCTTGTCACAAGCCAGCTAGTTTCTCTCGCCTTCCCTCACAGGAGTTAGAGCCTTCTACTTCAATAAACCTCAAAACACGATGCCCTGCCACCTCCAAGCGTGGATGTATACAAAGCCATCCTCTCACTGTTGTCCACTTCTGACAAAGGAAAAATCAAGTCCCCTTGCCACAGGGAGCAGGAAAAAAAGAGGAAGAAAAAAGCTGCCGGTCCTTTCATCGAGAGCCAAGGCTCTGTGAACCCAATATATCTCCCGCATCTCCTGTCTCTGTCACAGAGAAAAAGACCCCGATGGGGAGGAGCAAGAGCTCTTACCTTAATTATGCTGCTCCTCCGGGGGATGCCGGGTTTGCCTTCTCGTTGTTGACTGGCAGAAAATCCTTTTTCTTTGCTGCTGCTCTCCGGGCTTGCAGGAGGAGCTGATCCCGGCTCCTCACCGGCTCCCGGCTGGGCACAGTCCCCGTTGGAGACCCGGCTGCCCGCACTGTCAAAGCGGGATCTCCCGCCGCCGCCCTCCTCCTCCTCCTTCCCCATCTCCTGCCTTGAACGCCACCTTCCCTTGGACCGGCCCCGGGGAGGAGGGCAGCCCCCGCCGCCGGTGCCGCCACCGCTGCCAAACTCCGCCATCAGCCTCCCTGGCTACGGCAGAAGCACCGCCGCTGCCCCCCTCCCCTCCTCCCGCGGCCGCTCGGCGGTGGCTCTCCTTCCGCTTTCTCTCTATTTACGATCGGGGGATTTGGAGCCAAAGTCTCTCCTCCCCGCGCATTTGGCAGCCGAGGCCGCGTAGCTCCAAGAGGGGAGGGGGAACGGACGAAACGTGTCGGTGGCGGCTCGGCGAGCACCAGTCCCGCAGCACCTGGGGAGGGAAAAGGAGACAAAACGTGACAAGCGGTCCTCACACGAGGCGGGGGAGCGTCGCATCGCGGCGCGCTGCCCTGCGCGCACAGGCGGACACGCGTGGGAGGAGAGGGGCTGCCCGGGGTCCCCGCCCGCACACGCGCGACCCGCCGGGGGCACCGAGCGGGCAGAGCGCAGCCCCGCCACGGGGACAGGGACCGGCCCGCCCCGGCCGCCACGGGGCGGGGGAGGCTGGAGGGGGCCGGAGGAACTGCGCTTTTGGGGCTGCTCAGCCGGGAAAAACGAGAGGCGTTGATGGCGGTATTTTCTCACCCTGACACAGCGACACTCACAATCACTGAAGCAACGAAGCGGGAGCGAAAAGAGAACTTGCAGAACAACACGCCCCGAAGCCTCCGGCCCCGGCCCGGAGGACAGCCCGTCCCACGCACGGCGGGGACGATCCGCCGCAGCCCCTCTCCGGCCACGAGCAGCGGCGGAACACCGGCAGGGTCACCACTGCCGCCGCCCGCGGGGCAGCCTCCAGGCGCCCTCGGCAACTTTTCTCCTTTCCCGCTGCCCGCCGACATCCAGCCGCCCCAGAGCGTAGACAGCCCGGCCGGGGCAGCGGCACCCCGGTTCCTGCGGCTGCCCCGCCCGCAGCCGCCCCCCGCCCGCACGCTGCAGCCCCGCTACCCACCTCGGCGGCGAGGGGAGCCCCGGCTGCCGCTGCTGCCAGGAGCTGCTTTTCCCTCTCTCCCCTCCTCCCCGCTATGGTCGCCGCCTCTGCCCGGAGCCGGATACAGAGAGAAACTGATTCATGTGGCTGCTTCCCTCGCTCTCTTCTGCTGCTGCTGCTGCTGCCGCCGCCGCCGCCGCCTTCCGCGGCCCAATGCTCGGCAGCAGTCCCGTGGGGGGAGACGCCGGCAGCGCCGAGGGGAGAGGCAGCCCCGGCCGCCCCCGCGAGGAAACTCTCCGGGGAAGGCTGAGCGAGCGATCCGGGCTCGCCCCCCCTGCCGCGGCCGCCAGTCACAGGGCCGGCCCCGCGCGGATTGGCGGCCCCGCCGCCAGCACCCCCCTCCGGCAGCTCGGGGGCGCTCCGCCGGAGGGCAGGACCCGCGCCGCCCCTTCCCGCGCCCCGCGCTCACCGCAGGGCTGCTCCACACGCTCCCGCCCCGCGCCTCTCGGCCAGGCTCCGGGCTGACACAAAGAGTCCGCTGCCCGGCCCCCCCAGCCCGGCCGCATCCTCCGCTCCGCTCCGCTCCCCTCCGCCCCGGACGGCGGCTCCTCCGGCTCCTGCCGTCGGGGCCCCGCGCCCTTCACCCGCGCCGCCCGCCCCGGGGGCTGCGGCCGTCGGGCGCGCAGGAAGGGCGGGGGGCGGCGGTGGAGCGGCTCTTCCCGCGCCCTATCGGGCGCTGAGAGCCCGATTAGTCCAATTAGAGGCTTTCATTAATAAAGGAACGAATGTGATGGAGTGCTGGAATATTAAAAGCTTAACGGAAACTGCTACTTGATGGTTACCCTCAAGCGTGTCCACAACACAGCATGCTCAGACGAAGTGCCCTCACGTACCCCATACACATTCGTTTAGGTTTTGCTGTGAGACAAACAGGAAGGACTCGGTGGAAGAGCAGTAATTCAGAGAGCCACATATTTATTTTTACCTCTTAAAACGTCTGCATGTTGCAAGAGCTTGATATTTCACGATTAAGTTGAATAAAGGGAAATGAAATGCCATAGCTGAGGCACTTGGCCCTTTGCTTGAAATTCAGAAATTGAGTCAGCTGGGGAGACAATACCTTGAAAACATGAGCAAAATTGGAAATCGCAGAAATAAGGGTGCAAAGAGACACCTAAGACGGCCCACACCATCTGACCTTCAGCATTTGGCTGAAGTGCTTAATGCGGGAGCTTGACTCAGATTATAGTCGAATGAAAGCACTACACTTTTAATTTAGGTTCCCCCAGTTGCCCTCAGGAGATCACTGACTGTGCCTGGAACCGCTGACACAGAGATCAGATACCTACCCTAGATAGCTTCAATTATGCAGCATAAATATCCTTCTTCAGCACACAGTGGTGAAGATGCTGGATTGAAGGGTACATGTTCATTCCTGTCCCCCAGCTCCAGGGCTTTACCGGGGGCTGCAGAGCAGTGCCACCATACCTTTGTGGCCCACTGCTCTGAGCTGTCTCCAAAATGAAGGCGCTTCTATTGTCTCCTTCAGAGCACCAAGGGACAGCTCACTCCTCCAAAACACAGAGCCACAGGGATGATGTCTTCTGCCTGTTTTTACTGTTCAGGTCGCTTGGAGCATGAGAGCCCTCATTTCAATCTCCTCTTCCTGAAGAGATTCACATCTGTGTCCCCACACTCATTAAAATGCTACCAATTTACAGGCTGCTGCCAGTGAGAGCATTTTCTTCAATAAGTATTCTGTCTGCAATCCGGACAATGGTGCTTGTCACTGCAGCAGAAAAGGAACCACAAGGTGTGATGCAGATTGGAAGAAAGTACAAAGCTCTTTGGAGAGTATTACTTATTCAGTATCATTTCTAGTGGGTCAAGGAAGTTCAGAACCTGATACTGCTACTTGACTCATTATGGTCCCAATTTAATCAAACTAGTAACAAAGCTTGAGGTTAAATGAAAACCTGCACATTTGCAGGATTTAGACTGTAAACACTAGGAACATTAATATTAAACTTAAGATCTGAAATAGCCCAAGTTTGTGTGTTTTTCATTAGCTGGTAATACAGTGATTTTACCATTTGCTCTTATGTGACCATCTCTTGCCTGAACATCTTGCCTTGCCATTTAACCAGGAAAAGTCGGCCTTGAATATTTAATATTATCCAGTATTGTATCTACAGATGTGGACATCACAAACCCTCCCTACGGGAGACACTTTGTCATTAGGAGCGTCCCTGTTTCTTCTGAAGGATGAAATTTATACGCAACAGGTACAAAATATTATTAGAATCATTTGTCACAGAGCATTGCCAGTAAATTGGTGAGGAAGATGAGTGTTTTCTGTCATCTTGCTACTTAAGATGCACATAGTAGAATACCAGTTTTAAGGCCTTTAGCAAAATTTGATCAGTGCTGTCTCAGAGAAAAAAAAAGGATTAAAATACACTTTTCAGCTCTGCTTATCTGTCCCACCTGTATAGAAACAAGATAACAGTGCTGAAAAAGAAATCATTTAACTTTAGCCTTGGCAGCTCTGTAATGAATGATAGTAAGACCTGCAGACATTGCCAGACTTTTGACTGTGAAGGTGATGATTCAACACAAAGGAAATAGCAAAACTTCTGAATCTAGTCTTAAGGATACATGTACATGAATCAATATAATAGTATCTGTATTTATGCTTATTCTAAATATTGAAATTAAATTACTGATAAAAACATTGTATCAGACATTAAACTAAAAAGGTTGTGCTAGCAAGATGGAGGTAGCAAATAATTAATTCTCCAAATCTAAGGTTTCTTCCGATGACCATTCACTGATTTTTCTTATTATCCCATTCTACTTTACAGGACTTCTTTAAATTAGCACAGTGTTTATTCAGATGCATTTTGAATGCTTAAAGTTGCAAAATATTTCCATATACAAAGGAAGGCATTTCTGATAAACCAAATCCCAGAAATGGTTGCCAAGACTGAGTTACTCCATTGAGACCTCGTTTATCCCTGTGAGCTCAGGTTTCCAAAGTACTTCATGTGATACTGATGTGGACTGTATACTTCTTTTGCTAGAACTTTTTGAAGATCAAGGGGTGAAGAAACTTTTTCATTATCATTATTCAATAGTGGCCTCAGCAGGCTCTGTTTGTTTAATTGTTAAATGAAATAAGGATTATACTGGAATCAAAAGACCCTTCTATGACAATATTTAACTGTGAGAACTTGCTGTCATGTGTACATATTAGCTATTTTCATAAAATCCTATTAAATATCAGAGTTCCACAGCTAAGCTAACATTACCCATTGAACTTTTCTAATTCAAATAGTGTGGCAGCAGAAACATGCCAAGAAACAGGATATGTTTAAACCCCTAACCAGTGACTAAATGACCAGTGTTAGAAGAAGCCAAATACCAGATTATTGCCAATACACTAAATACTTTTTATTCCAAACATGAAAACTTTAATTAGCAATTATCTTGTTTAAATGTTGCTTTTCTGACACTTCTGCTTGAAATATGGGGTTTTTTTCACTATTGTAAGTATCTCTACAATTCTTATGATAATTTAAATTGCTTGACTTGATTGTTCAGGTCACAGTCTAGCTCATACTTGTTTGTTATACTTGTTTATAATCAAGTATACATGTTTAAGCAGTCCCATTACAGTCAGAATCTGATTCATAATTAATCCAAAGCAAAGTTGAGCTATAAATAATGCATTATTGTATACAACATCTGTAAAGTGCAGGTGTGTTATATGTACATAAAATGTGCAGAGGGTACAATGTGCACTAAAGGTGGCAAAAAGAGGAAGAAAAACATAAATTGTCATATTTGTATTCTGCAAAGCATTTATTAACATTGTGTGCCTGAAAATAATTTTTTTTTGCAGTTTTGGAAAGTTCATTATACTAGCAATGACTATAGAAATAAGCTGGGAGTTGGACTTTGCTGATCCTTGTGGTCCCTTTCCAACTTAGGATATGCTGTGATTCTGCAACTGTAAGGATGAAGATTTTTTTTTAATCAAGCAGCTCAACCGTTTTAGCCTATTAAATACAGCTTAAAGAATGTTTGCTCTCTATCCAACCTATAATGCCTTTTAGTTTGGCTACCAGCCTACTCAATGTGATGGTTGAGAATTAACAAGAGCTTAACAGTAAATCTACTCTTCCCCTACAGGCTCTTGAATCCAGGAGTGCTTTTCTAAATCAAGATCACTCCACAGTTCTTCTCTAAACTGTCTGGTTTTAAGACTATCATGCTGCGGTGGTTAGTTGATTGCAACGTAGCTTTAAATCATATTGCTATGAAAATGAGACTCATTGTATATATGTTTTAAAAAAAGGTCAAGGTTTTTAAAGACTGAGAGTATTCCCTTCCTGCCCATTAAAAGAGAAGACTTCTAGGGAAAGTTAAAGAGCAGACTGAAAGGACTTTCTGGATATCAGAGGCCTCCCTTTAGGCCTCAGTTTGGAAACTAGAAATTAAGTCTTTTTAAAAAGTCTTGACCTAGGCACTAAATCTGAGTAACTCTTTGGGGAATCCTGGAGTTATCTTAACAGGAAATTACAGCTTATCGTAATCTCATATCATGTTGTTAGTTTGCCATTCTTGAAAAGGATGAAAATCAAATCATTGTTTGTCTTTAATATCACCATTTGGAAAACTTATTTTGTAGCAATACTATATGAGGTATTTTTGGACAAAGTTTCAATGGAGCAAAATTTGCATTTTCTTCTACTAGCAAAGGCAGGCACCCTGGAAACGACTTGCATCGTGCCCATTTCAGCAGAGGCACATATGTTTCATCAGAGAGACCGGGACAACCAACGTGTTCTTAAAGTGTTTCTGATGCATCATTAAAAAGAACATAGAGTGTTTCCCCTCTCCTGGCCTTGTACTCTGCCCTTGAAGGAGAAGTTACAGAGTTACAAAAATCTGACCAGAGCCAGGATTCTGCAAAGGATTGAATTTCATTTTTTCCCTTCTTATGTTTGTTAGTAAGTACTGGGTATATCCAGAAGCATTTGACTTGTGAGATGTAAGACACAAGTAATCTATTTCTGTCATTTGAAGCATCTGACTCTATTATTACAGGAGCATGCCAACAGCCCACAATGAGCTTTTATGACTTCTTCAAACCCAAACTTGTTTTAAACTAACAAGTGTTAATAGTGATCAAAAGCTTTCATTAAATTTACACCAAAAAAAAAAAAAAAAAAAAAAAAAAAAAGACATAAAACTTTTAATTTGCAATTTCAGCATTATATGCTTTGTGAATTCTCATCATAGCAGAATTTTATACACTTTCACTCCTTTGAGAAAAAAATGCATCTTTTCCATTATAGGTGAGTGAGTAAATAAAATCAGTTGAATTTTTTTGACAGCCAGAGTTCCTTTTGTAATTGTCTTCCTTTTATCATGTCCATGAGGGATAAGCACTCGATCTACATGTGCTAAGTAGGAGTTGCAGTGTGTTGTGTGTTCACCTTTGAGGGTTTAATGGAAGAGTTAACACATACACCTTCTGCTGATAAACAACTAACCGTGTGCTGGTTTCAGCTTGTATTGTTAGAAATTCTTGCAACACAAAGAGGAATATATATGTATAAAATAGGAATTAAGTACTTTTATTGAATCGCAAAAATCCACATAATTTACTTTAGCTTAGCAACTTTTCTGAATTACAAGAAATCACATTGTATTCTTAGTATATGCCCACAACAGGGGTTGAGAGCGGAGTTGATTAAACTTTTTATACTCCCAGACATAAATGCATTTCTTTTCAGTCACGTGACAAACATCACATAGCACAAATTACCTGAAGCAGGTTTAAAAGGGTTTGGTAACACTTGGGGAACACAGTTTTTCATGCTGTTTGACATGGATACTGGTAGACTTCAAGGCTACCAATATGCATGCCAGTGAGATTGTATCCTGTCCTAAAGCTTGTAATAGAGCTCCTTAATCCCATTAATTTTCGTATTGCTCACATTAGCAATTAACATCAGTTCCCGTCCCTTAGGGATGTAGATTTGGGTATGTTGCACTAACCAGCACAGTTCTGAACAGAAGTCAATTCCACCATTTAATTTTTTTATCCTGTATTCCAACTTTTGAAACATACATCAACAGTCATATTTGTTTTATTTTTAGTTCTAAAAATGCTAAAAATTTACAGTATTTACAGATGGTTTCATATCCATATTCAAAATTCCTTTACTAGAAATAGGTTTATGGTTGAAACTTCAGGTCAGAAGACCTTAACAAAACATCTATTGTACAACTATCAGAAACTGACAGGAATCAATAGACAGGTAATAGTCTTCTTAATTTCTCTGAAAGATTTATATTTTCCATAAACCAGACATAAAATTCAGGGTCCTGACCACTAATGTAACTTTTCCTATACTCTCTGGATTTTCAGAAAACTCTATTTATGTACAAAATCTCTCTGTTAATATAAATCCTTAATACAGTTATTGTACTCGCATTCTGAGTAAACAGCTGCTGAAGTAAAGGGAAAGTACCACTTTTCTTCTGCCAAAAACCAGAAGGAAATTCCCAGCTTCTGTTCTGTTCTTTGCTATGGCAACCCACTCCTGGAAGAAGAGTCACCAGGCGGGAGAATCTCTGTTGGGATAACAGTAAAACTAAGTGCTACTTGATGATTTTCTAGTTCTCTCACATTTTGACTTCATGTATCAGGAGGCAGTGAAAACAAAGTTGTTGCAGCTGGCACTCTAAGTCCTTTTTGTACAGAAAAAGCCCTTCTATCCTTGCTTTTCTCATATGACTTCCCCTTTCTGTAGGGTTCTATACATTTTCCTTGAATTCACTGTACAAATTGCTTTTTCCTCCTCTGTCTAAGATAAGAAGCTGCAATGAAGTTCGATCCTCTGAGCATTCCTAAGTCACTGCTCAAGGACAGAAGAAACTACAGAAAAGTTAGGAAAATAGTAGGGGAAGAGGATGAAGAAAATTTATGAAAAGGCACAGCAGAGAAGGACAGTAGGACATAATGGTAAAAACACTAACCTTTACTTAAAATAATTTTCAGGATTACTGTTATCATATTCCATAGCACTAATATAGAGAGAGGAAAAAAGAAGAGTGAACACTGAGGCAAAATTAGAGAGGGAGATAAAGCCAAGGAACCATGGTAGCAGAAAGAGAATAAGAACTCTTAGTTATTACAATTAGAATTGAAAAACAAATTTGAAGACAGAAAAGACAGAAGAAAAATAAATAAGATTGGTAAGATGGAAGAAAAGTATATTATTGCAAAGGAAGTCTTAAAATACAATATTAAAGTAAAATTCAAATAATTTAACTTAGCTGCCAAGGGTTATGACTGTACAGGGGAAGAGGAAGCTAGACTGATCACATGGAATGATTATGAATGCAAGAGCTCCTCACATTCAGATGCAATGAGGAAGTAATCGACACAAGCTGAAGAAGCGATTTTCTCTTTCGGATTACATTGCCAACACTGATATGTTCCATATGTGTTTTGTCCAGCAGAAGCAGCTGAGGCCTAAATGCATGCTTGACTATTTGACATTGCTCATTTCAGTACTTAGTAAAGTCACTTTCTGTGGAAAGAGATGCTGCGTTTTTGCTCTGTTTAAAATTCTTTCTTTTTTCCTCTTAACTTCCTAAGTTCTTCCTAAGCAAGAAACAAGACATGAATTCGCCTGTTGATGAAGAATAAGATCAAATAACTGATTTTAATATTTTAAAAATTACTTATTTTTGTATCTGTGTTACAAAGAAGCCTAAAAGCCCCAGTCAGCATTGGCTTGCTGCTTACTGCTGTTGACACCATATAAATGTATGTATCCAGTTCAGAGCTGGCGCCTAGCCATCCAGTTTGGAACACAAACAGTGTGATCTTGAAACTGCTCCCAAAAGACTACACAGACATTCTCTGGATAATTTGGAAATCAGGACCTCCAAAATTTCTGGCCATCTTCCTGAGCACTTGGTCATCTTTCTCTAGAAAAATGTTTTCTGTGTCGTATGTGTGTAGCTAGAAGGAATTTAGGCTAAAGAGCAGTGAAGAACTGAGGCACTGTGTATGCCGAAAGGATTCACCAGTGTATACCCGCTGGGTCCACTGATTTCTACCAGTCTTTATTTTTTCATTTAATTATTTTAAGGTACCTTATACACTTAAATCTTATTTGAAGTCTCAAATAAAAGGCACTATAATAAAACCAGCCATTTTGCATAAATTATTCTGTACGGGTGCAAAGGGTGATGGCGTCAATTACAGGAAAACTATCTTGATTAATCTTCGTTAAGTACAGCATTTTAACATAAGATAGGCAATGAAATTCAGGGACTCATTTACTTAACTTCTTATTTTTTGAAGCCTCACAAAGGTTCCCGGGGCATTTAGAAGTCCAGGTGTGTTTAATCCAACTCCTCAAAACTACGTTCAGCTCTTTTTCTGACCAGTTATCTCAGAACTGTCAATTCTGCTGATGTCAGTAATTTCTTTTGACTGAAGAGGCACCACTTAAATTCCGTAATTATTGTTCATCTGGGAGGAAAAAAAACTGTTTCTTTGACTTTTTTTTCTTGCTGCCTAGCTTCTTGAATTCTTAATAATGCTTTGTTTCACACTGTTTATTAGCATGATTTCTGAATTATGACTATGCACACAAAGACACACAGACACAGACACACACACACACACACACACACATATTCACAACTGTGTTCTTCGTTTTCACATTCTGAGTATCCTTGGTTTTCCCAGTAAAATACAAAGCTCTGCTCTGGGAAAAAAAAGATAGGTGAAGTTACATGAAGCAAAAAATAGATATTTCCAACAAGACAAACTATGTGAAATGAAGCTAAAGAACAATGTACTGCACTGTTCCCCAGTACTAAGTACAGAAAACACCTCACAAATACTGGTTGTGAACATAAACATGAGTTGTCCAAGAAAAAGAGAAAAATTGGCCAGAAAAACAGTAGGTACTTTAAACAGGTACTTTATTTGGATTTCTGGGTTTTGAAACCAACTTAAGATTTTGATATGCGAATGAGTTATAAATCCAGTGGGAGTCCAAAATTAATTCAGTGGAAGAAAAATCTTTACCCTAAGGCATTACAATTGTTTCATTATATGCAAACTAGTTTCCCTGAAATTGTCTAGTATATTTTTAAATTTTGATAGGGATAGTGTAAGATATACAGATATACTCCATAGTAATTCCTCCTTTTCCTTGTAGCTAAAGACTCACTTTTTAGTTCACTAGCACAAATTTCCTTCAAATACCTGGCCGGCAAAGCAAAGCTTCTGTCTTGGTTGTAAACTTCAAAACAACAGTTTGACCATTACAAATCCATGAAGTGTTAAAACATACCATTCTACATACAGAGCTGCTTTTCCTTCAAATGCAGACCATAATTAGCTAAAGCCTCCTCTCCTCTCTACCTGAGCATAAAGAGCCATGATAGCTGTGTGTTGAAGTATGTATTGTTAGGTATAGCTGATATACTAATTTCTTGGTTCACACTGGCAAAAATATAATAGAAAACGGACAGTTATTCCCAGAGAGGCAAAAACTGCTGGGAAGCAGCTTGACATTACATATTTTACATCTTGTGAGTGGTGACTTAATTAAAACTACCAAGTTTATCTGACTATCTGTATTTTGCTTTGAAAATAAGAAGAATTACATACAGGGCATTTTCTTTTCTTGTTCAAAGGCAGCAGTTGAGAAGTTTGCCACACTCTCAATTATTGATGTGAGCATGAAGTTAGGTTGGCCACACCAACTGAGAGTATGACCTGCAAAACCACAGCCATATTAGCTACCCTGAAGGGAATTCTATTTCATTCACAGTGATATGCTTGGGCTTACCTTATATTCACTTTCATCAAGGATAAGACAATCACTGGTATTTAGATTTTTTTCATTTTTTAATGGGGTTAAGAGCAATCCTCTACAATAGACCTTTGCGGGCTGCAGTTCACAGACTTTGGACTTTCCAGAGAGATAAGGATCCGAAGGGAGTGCACTCCAACCTCAGGCAGGCTGGTTTTGAAGCTCCATTGCTGGGACTCCAGAATCAGTAATGCACACAATAGTCCCCTACTGCAAAATGATTTCCAGAGAACCCATAACTGTGAGTCACTGATAAGATATTCGCTATCTCTGTCACAGTCCCATTGCTTTTCAGGCCTGTTCCGTGTTTCATATACCCGATCATATTTCCTACTGTTATGGCCTTTAAATAGCAATAATCCTGTCTGCAGTAATGCAAATCATTAATGATAAACTACATTTCTTAAATAAATGAACAGCTAAGTTATAATGTGATAGTGTCTTTTATTTTGCTTTGCCTTTCCGGGACTCTGCAGACTACAGCCATCTGCAACAGGTCTTCTCAGGACCTTGTCTTACAAAAGACAAAACGTTCTGGCCCTAATCCAGGAAAGCACTTAGATACATATTGACATTTAAGTAGATGAGTGGCCTTAGTGAGGTCAATTGGACTACTTACTTGTGTAAAGCTAAACCTGTCCTGAAATACTTTGTTCGATGGACACAGACTATTCAACAGTTTGAATGATTGGACCCTTTGCGAGATCATGTGCAATTATTATTATTACACAAATATTTTATGTGGTCATAATTGCCTTCCAGATTACTTGAAATATGCAAGTTTATATTCAGTGAAAAATTAATCTATCAAATTTCAAAGCAACACCATGTAAAAAGTACAAAATTACTTCCAGTAAATATAAAGTGTTTCTAATTGACCTTGTGTTTTCCTGCAGTGTTTTCGTGTGTTGAGATTGCAAGGATAGGTCATACTAAGGTCTGAGTGACCCCAAACCTGCGCCACAGAAAGTCTCTCTCACCCCTCATTTGCTCTCTGGCAAACACTTGCAGCAAGAGTAGTTACTGCATCTCTGTGAGGGAGTGGGTTTTGTAAAACAGGGCAAATGACCAGACCCCAAACTTGCCAGCATTTTTGAAAGAAAAATTACATGATGATACCTTTGCATTATGTTGCTTCTCTAGTCATAAACTAGCATTGCAGCATGGAAGCTGAATATTGCTTTTTGCCCTATAATCCAGCAAGTCCGTTTTTTAATGACATGAGATGCAAACCAGACTTCATTTTTATTCTTCCTCTGTAGAGACTGAATGGCTGTCTGCTCTCATTACTGATGTATATTTCCTAAGCAGCATCATTAACAGAAATTCACAAAATATGAGATTTTTGTCATCACTTGCATGTTCTTTCTTGGAGGTGCCAAGCATGGAAAAGAAAGAGAATAAACCTTTCATGATGTTTCACAGGAAAGTTCAGCTCTGTGTGGCACTTACAGACCTCTCCAAAATAGGGAGGGGCCTGTAAATGGTTTCTGCTGGGACATGCTGAGAGCAAAGCTTTGAGATCTCAGTGAACCACTGTACTAGGAGGAAATAATTTTTTTAAAAGGCACAGGATCATAGAGTCAGAACAACAGAATTTATTTTACAGCTTCCTCCACACTTCTGTCAAATAACTTAGATTATTTTAGAAAAAATTCCGAGGCTTTCAATTAGAGCTAAATTTCTTCTTGGTCCTGATACATATACAATGCCTATATAAGTAAACAGGAAATATTAATTGGTGAGATTGTAATTAAGAATTTTCTAGTGCTTGTCTACTTGTATTTTTTATGAACTTAAAATTGTTCTAGAAGAGGAAATGTGAAAGACTAGCACACCAATATGAAGGGTATATTCTTCTTTATGCTTTCCTCATACTGTCCATGAGCTCTCTGCCACCAGCTGAATGCCACAGGTTATAATGGAAGAGTTAATCTCTGACCTTTGTTTTTCCAGTAGCTAGTAACCAGTGAAGTGATCAACATCCAGAGGTGTACAACTCCTCCTTAGAATTCTGATGTTCACATGAAGTAAAACATTACTCCACAGGTAAAGCCAAAGGAACTTTACAAAGATTTTGCGTTTAACTAGCTGCCAGAAAAAAAAAAAAATAGTTACATTCAGTTCTATTCAAATGAACACCTTGACGTTTGAGGACTGTCTCCAGTCACACTTGGGCTACACAACCCTTTTCGCTTCTCAAAACTCTGTTGTAAATCTTGCAGCAATAAGTGGCCTGGCAGGCGCTCAGCACTTCCTGCTCGCTCTGCGGCGAGGAAGGGCCACGCAAAGACCGTCTGCCCCTGCCATGGTCAGAAGCAGGAAGCCAGGGAGGCATCAGAGGACAACACAATAACCCAGACTCTTGAAACCCTCACCAGCGCTTTGTCAGAGCCTGGCCAAAGGTTAAACTGGCTACTGTGAGCTCATCTCTTCTGCCTTGATTTTATGCTGACTTTCTATTGCTTGTAAAACAGGAAGCAATGGCCAGACTGAGCTCCAGCGAAGGTATTTTCTGGGTTTGTTTTGTGATTATTTGTTTGACTCAGCAAATCTACTGCTTTTTAGTCGTTTGTGTTATGATACCTAGGAGTTCTCTAATTCAGAAACTGTCAGAGCATTTTGGCTATGAAATTATGTCCATGATCATTCACAGTTCATAAGAGTATCAGTTCAAAACACTTCTGCATATTTGTTTTGTTACAACACTATCAGTGTGCTATTCTAAGCAGAACACACCTTCAAAAAGTATTCAAGAATGCATGTGAAGGAAAAAAAGGAACATTTCTCTTTCTGAAGTATGCAAATTGTAAACATGGCTTGGAAAAAATAAGCCTGGTCATTAAATTCCAACGCAAGAAAATACCCTGCTGGGCTTTTGGATGTGAAAAAAATTTACAAAACCCTATGAGAACCTTGACCCAAACTCCTCTTCAAATCTACCTGGAACAGATACCAGTTTTATAAGTCTTCTACTCAAGCATGTGCAGTTGAGCTTTCTCTTTCTCTTTTTCTATCGGTGTTTCCAAAGTGCCTCCCTCTTGCTGGTTACCAGGCAACAGAACAATATTGCTCTGCATGCACATCCAGCAATAAATGACATTATATTGTATTTTTGCAGAGTTTCTCAAAGAAAATAAAGATGTCCTGAAATACTGTCTTGTGAGATAAATAGTTACTGCCCAGAAGTCATTTAAATGCTTAAAATGCTGGGGGTTTTCTTCATAGAAAGGCAGAGATTGAAAAAACCAAACCACTTCTCCAATAGAGGAGCTCCCATTCAAAATGAATTTATAATGCTAAAATAGACCATGCTCTAAAAGAAAGCTGCTTCAGTTGATATTTCAAACAATTAACAGCCTTTTAGGTTCTACAGCCACTTGCATAAGCCTTTATCTTACAATCAAGGCGAGACTAATGAAGCAGCAAGAGACATCAAGTTAAAGTACTTTCAGTGTCCTAAAGACTAAAATGCTGCCTGTATGACAAAGCTTTTTTTCCTGTTTTGTTTAATTGTTTGATATCAATAAAATTCAAGAAAGTTTATCAATTTGCCAAAAAATCTTTGGTTTTGATAACAGTTATTAAAGATGGGCCCAGATAAAATCAAACCCCACACCCTCTTTTAACCTAAATAATCGCTGAGAGGGAGGGATGGTTTGCAGCCCTTCATCTGAAATCAAAATGCATTTAAGAAAGGTCTGACTCTAGATCCTGACCAAAGTAACCCTAGATTGTTTCATGTAGTTTTGATTCTGTTTCAGATTTCACATTGTACGTCCAATTCACCTTTATGTAACACTAAGATAAGAAACTGAAGGCTTATGCAGTTTTTTGACCTCCAAAACAAGGGGGAAATCTTAAATTATAAACATATATACTATGTAATCCTACCAGAACATGAAACGTACTGAATTCTTAATTCTTAAAAACAAACGTATGCACTGGTACCAGAGAATAACCCCCACAGATGTATTACACAAATATATTTAAAAACAATGTCAAGGGTGAAATCTCAGAATACTCGTCAGCCTATTTTTTTGATTCTGCAGTGGTCAAAATACATCGTTTTCTAAGACAGTTTTTATTCAAATTTACGCTGAAAACTTTCATTTTTGTTACACTTCTGTTAGACTGGGTTTTGTTTGCTTGGCTTAGATGTTAAATTGTAAGTGATTCATGTTTTCAGACTAGATAAAAATCTGTTCCCAGAATGATTTGACACATGACCTTCAGGACAGATGGAGCATTGGGATATATATGACACCTGAAAAAATAGTTCCATTCCCTGCTGTTGTTGATTTAGTAGTGGTATAGAGTTACTTGCTAGATAACAGTAGAAAGATTTGTGGTTTGCTTTCTTGGATCTGGGAAAGCGCAGTACAACAAAATGATGCATTCTCAGCTTGTCTAGATAACATAAATAGCATTGCTCTATGCATACATTTGACTCTTTATTTACTCTGAAAGTCAGCAGAGATGAGCATTGAGTCTGTACTAAAAACACCTCACTTCTGTTTCTAGCTCCTGCAGGAGGAGCCAAATGCAAACATAGGATTAACTGATTTACAGGACGGCTGGAGCATTAGCTGGTGATTGCCTGTAGTGGGAATATTATGCCATGGTCAAAAGAAAGACTCCAGTCTGCACTGCAATATAAACAGCAATCACAAGAACTAACACCTCAAGGCATGACCTGGGTCATAGTTTACTGACATGACTTGTATGTCAGTCCTTCCACACACAGAGCTTGTTTTAACTGAACAAAAAATATTATCAGCTTATTTTACAGTCCATAAAACCCAGTACACTCAAGAGTACTTGCTGGGGCTTCTATAAAGTCCCCTAGCAGAAGGCAACAGCATTTTTTCTCTGCAGAAGAAAGCAAACAATTATATCCGTTGGGATGAGAGCGAGTGATAAGATGACATGTCTAGAGAGATCAGTTAGATCCCTTACGTGTTCATTCTAACAGTTGACTTTATTCATAGATTTTTTTTTGATAAAAATGTTCTAGTCACACAGCAAAGGGGAGATGGTGGCATCTGCACTCTTCTGAAGCCATCTTCATTTTTCATCTTATTAAAATTCTATTTGAATAGTCCTACTACATAACAGGGAATAAAAAACACTTAAAAGTGAGTATTTATTTTTTATGTTGTCAATGATGAGAAACAATATTTGCATATTGAGTCCCTTTCCACATATATAAGCCCACAGCTTGCAATCCAATTATTTTAAGCTAAGCTAAATGAAAAATGAGACTGTGCTATCTCCCAAAATCCAATCAATAGCCACTGTAAGGATCAATAATCTAAAAAACTATTGATTGCTCATGTAACAACCTGTACTTTCCATTACACACTAAATAATATTGTAGATCAATATTTGCCAGATGTCCATTTGGAAACATTCTGGCTATGGTGTCTGTCCTTAACCTTGCAAAACGTGCTGGTCCTTACATTTAATTTAAACATCCCCCGGTGTGCTGCAGTATTCCATCAACAGCATCTCTCACAAGCCTCGTTATCTTCCTTTTCTAAACTTATCGAGAAAGTAACTTTCCATGGCTTTTACTACTCTGTTGGTAACATCGTACAAATCAGTCTTCATCATCTTGGCAGTACAGTTATGTATATTTGGAAAAAGGTGAGAGGAAAATTCCTGATCTAGTAATGAGAGGGAATTCCTCATTTGCACCTGTTTTATTAATGGATCTCCTAAAAACAATCACTTTTTTTTTTTTTTTTTTTTTTTTTTTAATGAAAGGCTGAGCAATTGAAAAAAGCAGCTGTTACAATCCCACGGCTACTCCCCCAAACAGGTTTGGGGCACTGAATTTGTTGAACGCAGAACTGTTCCCACCTCTCAGTTGTGGGTGGTACGGCCACAGGGCACTGAGAGCTGCAGCACTGCCTAAGGCTCCAGTGGTGGGGCAGAGGGGCAGCGGTGGCACTGCCAACCCGATTCCTCTCCTCTGACTCCTGCAATGAGGACTCCGAAAGCACTGGGGCACTTTGCATCTCAAAGAGGAGCTGGATTTTGTGTTGTCTGAGAGGGAGAGAAGGTTTAAACAGGTAATTTTTAGAGACTGTCAAAACTGAAAAGTGTAAACATTGTTAACATCTCTTTAAAATTCTGGCAGGGAATGAAAGCCACCTGGATGTGCGCCATCCCCCAGTTGCAAATCCGTTTAGCAAACCATATGCTGCCCTAGAAGACAGGTCCTAGACAGATCCTTGCTGATCACTTCGGGAGCAGCAGCCAGTAGCCATTGCCCAATCGGTGCAGCACCACTGAGTTTCCTCTTTCTGCAACAGCCTTTGCTAGATGGGTCCTAGAGACAGCAGGCGCTGCAGGGGAAAGTATGCATGCAGCTCTTTTCAGCCTTGTACAGTGCCTCTTTCTATTTACATTCATGTAGAAGGCATTCAAACATCCTTCTGATTCACCTGTGGTTACTAAATAGACCCCAAATCTCCTTTGCATTTGATTTCACGTTATATGGTTCTAGAGAAAATAGATCCCCATTATCGATATAATTCTGCAGTAATTTTATGAGCGTCGGTAGTTCTGTGTCAGTGAGAAATGGATGTGAGTGATTTCAGTCAGACATTAGGATTTTTCACAAGTTTTCTGTCGCTTAGGAAAAAAATCCGATTTAATAACTGTAATGTAGATTTTTTTAACATGCTGTCAATTGCTGAATGTTATGCAATAGGACTCTGAAAATCAAAAAGTCAACTCCTTACATTTTACTGTCTTGTCTGAGCAGTCATGGTAAATTTGTGAGTACACCAGTGTATCTGAGGCAGAATTTGGCCCAGTGATGCAAGATCTCATTAGCATTTCAAAACAGGCAATGTTTTGTAACGTGACAAATAGCCTATAACTCACATAAATTACATACACTTGCACAGACCTGTTTGGTCACACAAAAGACTCATTTTTTCCCTCAATTCCAAGTGGCTAAATCTGGATGCCTTATCCTCAATCCTGTATGCCTACCATCTCAACATTAATTAATAGTATGCTTCTCAACCCTGTATCTTCTCAGTCTCATAAATTATTCTGTCCTTTTCAGCCTAACATTAATTACAGTGCCTCACAATTCACACTGACACACTTTATCTTGGACTCGAACTGTCTCTTATGGTGATAGCTCCAACCATACATACTAGTCCTGCAGTTCATACTGGTCTCTCCCAGCTTTAGCACCTGTAGCCTACAATGTATCTATCAGCTTCATCATCCTACCTTGTCCGCTGCCTATCATTGCTCCTTCTGCACTTACCTAGATTCTCCACGGCTTTTTCATGCCCTGTGAGAAAACTTCAGATATCATTCACCCTTGCCCACCGCCCTGAACACAAGGCAAAAGGACAAACAGGGTATTTTAGCAGAAACTGAGGCATAGAGAAAACTTAAAAACATTGAGAGGTCTTGTTATAGATTAGTGTCCTTTCCTAGTGGATTAACACAGAAGTTGGTTTGAGCACTGTACTCATGCAAAGATTAGTAATTTTTTTGGCTGCCGGTTATAATCTAGATTTCTGCTCTATTGGGGAAAATGGGAAGTTTCCAAAAGGAAGGGACTAATTTAGACATCCTGGGCAGGCTTGCCTAGCTGGGTAAAAGAGCAACAGTGTAGTCAACCCCTGTGGGAAATTTCCAGCCCGATGGCTCTGCAGCATCTGTATTTTGGCAGTTTCACCAAACGCTCCCGGGACACAGCTGCCAGCTGGAGGCTGGCACAGCCTGCGGGGATGATTTCTGCCAGCAAACGCCCTGGAGGGCTCGCTGCCTTCCCCAAAGGCTTCTTCCCAGCTACGGGATGCTGGTGCCGAGCAGGGAAGACACAGCACCGGAGGCAAAACAGCAGGGAGACAGAGAGAGGTCTTAGGAAGGGTGCAGCAGCAGGAGGGCTGCCGAGCATTGCACAGAGAGAAACAAAATGATGAGATGAAGGCAAGGGGAAAACCCAAACTCTTTCTTCTAGCTAAATACAGTGTTCCTCTGTTCGCCCTATGCCAGTTTTAGAGTTTTTAGGAAGAAGCAGACCCCTGCCACCCTCTAAAAACCTCTCTCTACCCAGGAGTCCACAGCACTCCTGGAGCTCTGGCTGTGCATTTCAAGCCAGAGCCACAGCCAGGCCACACCAAGGACAGCAAAGCCTATCCTGCATCTCAGGAGATGTTTCTGTTCCCTGCAGCTGCAGCAAGAGGTTTAAACTGGATGTGTTATATCATCAGTTAGGGAGCCTGGCACCATGCACTGCCACACTGTAGTGAGAAGCAGGAATGGAGGTAGAGAAATGGAGCAATATTTACAAGAGCTGTTTTCCCCTAAATGTCACAACTGCTGGCCTCCTTGTGACAAGAAAAGAAGCAGAGAGTGGAACAGCACAGCAGACAGAGAAAGAATCCAGGCTTGGGTATAAGAACAAGGGAAGGATTATTTCCAGAGAGAAAAATCACAGCTTAGCAGAAGGCTCTTGCAAGGGACAGTGTCCCTTTGGGAAGGAAGCCTGCTCAGAATTTGTATTTGAGTCAGGAAATCTAATACGATTTTTACAAGCATATA
Source organism: Sitta carolinensis (assembly GCA_032173965.1). Taxonomy (NCBI): domain Eukaryota; kingdom Metazoa; phylum Chordata; class Aves; order Passeriformes; family Sittidae; genus Sitta; species Sitta carolinensis. Next base: position 35,904,539 of record CM063284.1, on the reverse strand, counting down.
TGCGAGATCTTTCTCTTACTCTAGCAGGTTATTATTCTCCCACTCAGCTTTAAAATCAGAAGCCTAAACTCCAGCAGCAGGTCCCAAACCTGTTTAAAAATAATCTATTTAAACTCTTCTTTATTTGATTATAGGACCATGAAAATTTCCAGGTGCATTTTCTGGAATTATGCTGCCAAGAACCTGAGAATCTTTGCTGTCACACTCAGCCAGTGCAGTCACTCAGGACATCTGTATTTCAAGGAAAACTACCAGCATCCCAATTCAAACAAAAATGGCTTGGAGAAGCCTGAGCAAACCAGCAAGAACATGATGCAGAAGGCTGTAGAAATCATCAATATGTTTTACTAATTAGATTAGAATTAGCTGGAGTTTTAGTAAAAACACGTGCACATTTACTGTGTTTTGTACTCTGCTGATGTTAACATGATGTTAAATTGCAGCTACATATGAATAAAAGCTTCTTCAATGAGTAATGAAATCAGTATTTTCCCAGTGAACTTTTGAACCTCTCTTATTTCAAAATGTATTAACATTGCTGGTAAAGGAAGAGAGAGAGAAATTTATGTCTGATGGTTTGGGAATTCTTGCTTTGTGAGGCATTCTGAGGACAAAACAGTCATGAGAAATCTACCCCCTATCTGCCCAAGCAGTTTGTGCTCCAAAGCCAACCAGGAAACCATCCCAGCCAGTATTCAAACAAATGCCAGGAACAAATATAATCTGTTCAAGAAAATATGTTAATAGTTCTTTGATCCTCAATGGATGTATCCATACATAAACATGCCAACAAACATGAGGCTGGAGATGTCACCATTAAAGGCTGGTAAGAATTGAGCTATCAAAAGCTACCCTGATGGTAGGTACCATCACCCACCCACACATGACACCTTGTGCTTCTGTAAGAATGTCCCTGATACCATTGGATATAGTAATAGCCAGTAATTTATAACATACTGAAATCTTAAGCATGGCTTTCCCATTTGTAAAGAGAATAATGAAAGTTTTCTTTCATTTAAGGGAAAAGTTACCTGAAATCTATTAATGAAAATCGTTTTTTTAACAGATGAGTACTAAAATCAGTTTTCATCTTTGTTACTCTCTTTCTTGTATCCCAGTTCTCCTTGATAGCTTCTTATCCTCCATGTTATCTTCTACTGATTATGTTGGTAGAGACTGTCTGGTCTGACCACATGCATGACTGGCCAGAGAACACAACACCATCCACGCACCAAGCCCATAGAGTCTGCTTGGGTTCTAGCCAACAAAGATGCCTGGTTTTCACTCTTTAGTTTCAGTGCTCTTTCCCTTTTCTTCTTCTCCAGCAGGCTGAAATAATTCATACCACCGGAGACATAGTAGCCGTGTGACGCATTTCGTCGCCCGTGGGGTCCATCAGCTGAGAGATTATGTTTGATTTCTTCTTTTTATTATATAATTTTAAAAATATAGTAATAAATTGTAGCATAACTTCAGGATTTACCACAGGCCACAAAGAGATGCAGTTCATTTTATCAGAGTGGCGTCTATCTGCACAGATACTGCAACAAAATACTGTATCTCACAAAATCCATAAACTGGGATTTGAATTAATAGATTGGGAATATTATTTAAATAGTGAATTTATTGACTGCCTTTCTAAGACAAATTATGCAGAGAATTCAAATCCTATTTATTCTAGCTTTGCAAAGAGTTTAGGGACTATCTGATAAAAGATGCAATGAACTGTATATAGTATTGTATATTTATACTGTATTCATCTTGGGGTTTTTTTAGATAAATCACTTTTTTCAGTAGATTCATACTTACAGATTATTATAAAAGTTCTCCTTCCCCCTCTTCTTACTGTCCTTATTTGCCTTTCCCACTCCTTCACTTATTTTTAAATAACTCCCACATTTCCTGGCCCTCATGCTTCCCCATGCCTCCCGCCTCCATCTTTTCCACCTTTTTTGCAGCATTTTTGTTTTCTTCATTCTTTCTTTGGACATCCCACCCAGGATCTATGAAATAATTCCTTCTGTACTGTTCATTATTCCCCACCTCCATACAGTATCCGAAATACCGTAAATGTCTGCCTGCATCTCTTGCTCCCTTCTCAGAGCCTCTCCCTGTTCCCTGTGCCTCGGAACACTTTCTGCACATGCTGCATACCCTGCAATCTTCTTCTATTATCCCTCCTGCTACTCATCCAAGCTCTTGAAGCCCATCCAGTTTCTGCTCTGTACTCTGGCTCTTTTTGCTGCCAGAAAATGGTTTAGTTCTCATATTTCTGGGCAAGGAAACAATCTCCATTTCCTATCTCACTTCCTAGATACTGTTTCACCATCAAATGTCTCTGTCCCTTTTTCTCCTTGGTCCTAGCAGATCTTAAATTTCTGTCTTGCTTTTTTGCCATTTAGAAGTTAAAGTGTCACAACATTGTTTATCCTCAACGTGTGTCTGCCTTGTTTATTTGTAACTAATCCAATGTCAAATATAGATAACCAACCTATCCCAAACTCCTCCAAGAGTTCACAGTTATTGAGAGCCAGTTCTTTCTAGACAAAATATTTACAGGTCCACTTACCTTGTAGAATAAGGAATGACATTGCCCCCTACATAGAAATCACTACTTCTCAAAGGTACACCTGAAAATCCTATTCAATAAAGTTTTATGTTCTGCAGTGTTTTGAATTTAAATCACAATAGAGATTTTAATTAGTATACTGGCCAGGTTAAAATCCTCAGAGAACTAGTAGTTATTTTCTCTGAATATCTTGGTTTTCCCGTTTCCTCATTCATCTTTCAAATCTTGTTTATTGTAAATATCAAAGATCTTTTAGGTGATAACAGCTCTCTGGTCAGTACTGTTTAGCTATTTGTACATAATTTTGATCTTAATTTATTTCCAGTGTCCCAGGTATCTAAACCCCAAGGTCAGGCTTCTCTTTCCTCCTAAGAATGCCCACTTTACAGCTGACATATTTAACCTTTGACTCTGAGGCTTAATTCTCTGCTAGATTTTTCTGAGATGACAGAAGTCATATGTGTCCTGGCTCTCTGCTGCTTCTTTGGAAGAATTAATTACAGCATTGCTTGCTTCAATTCTTTAATAAAGTAGCAGTATTCCTAGATACAGTATAAAGTTTCATATTCAAGGAAAAAAAGTGAGCATTTCACTTGGGCTTACAGTTAGCTCCTCCAGTCTAGACTTCAAAGTGAGACTGTATTTATGAGATTCAGTAAGTCCTGAGGGCTCCTAGTCTGAAAGTCACTGAAAAAGTCTCTGAAAAGCAAAAAGTGTGGGATCTTCCCTTCCTCTTGGAACAAAGTTATGATTCATGATCAGTAAGCAGGCTAAAACCAAATTTAAAAAAAATCAAAAACAGTGATTATAGAGTCCAGTCATATAATATTAAGGTTCAAGTTGTTAAATCTCAGTGAAGGCAAATTCTTCATTTTTTCCTAACAATTGCTGAAGGGGTCTTATTCAAAATGCCTTCATAATGGAGAGATATTGAGCTCGGCTTCTTAGGAATACATCTGTTAGAGTAACCAGTGATGAACCCTCTTCTATTTTTCAGTGCTTCTAATTCTACAGTTAGGATAGACCCTGAAGATGAAACCTACCCATCACCTGTACTCGTGACTGCCACGGCTGCTGGTTGCTCAGGATTGTCCCCTTTAATAAGAAGAAGCTTCTTATTGGTTACAAAAACTGGAAAAGTCTTTAAAAAAACCCTGTCAGAGAATTCCTGTCCTTCAGCCTTTTTCTTTTGCTTTGATGTACCAACCACCAGGAGAGAGAAGTAAGAATGTTGCTAGATGGTCTCTACAGCACACAAAATGAAGCAATGCTCCCTGTTTATTTGCCACTTACTCGGTCAGGGGGGCAGCTATTGATGCTATTTTATAACCCAGAGTGGCTGTACAGCACTAAAGAGTGTGACCAATTATTTTCATTACTGTCTATATGGCTCGTAGCAGGCTGCTGCCAGCTTGTAAATTCTAGATGTTAAACGGTAGTTTTGATTATGTTTTATTACTGGAAGAATAGTCCACTCTTCTTGGAAACATTTCCTCCTTCCCTCTCCTCCAAGACACCCATAAATGATTTCAGTTCTTTTCAGCACAGGGATTTCAAAGTGCCCTTTCAATTAAAAACTGTTTTTACTAGCTTGCATGGTTCTCTGGTTACGGTTTGGTTTTTATAGTTCTAATTTTAGGGATATGGTAATCTGAAACTACAAGGGATGGAATATCACTGGTTCTTCAAGCAGCTGAAGATGAAGCACATTCCAGGGTTAAATGGCTCTTGATTAACTAATTTCATCTATAATTATTTTCAATGCCTGAGAAATGTCTGCATAAGTGGGAAGATTATGTTTTCGTGGTTGTTTGGTGTTTCTGAAATCCTTCTTGTTCTATTGTGATGGATTTGTGCGTCTGCTAAAAAAGATAAAACACAGCTGAAATATGATATTTCAAAATATGCGGCTGGTGCAAACTTTGAGGAGTAAAATTTGTGTGGTGTGATTCAAGAGAAAAAAGGTAGCTGGAATTCTTCCAGACGTGCCATCCTTGAGCGCATTGCTATAGATATTCAAGATCAAACACTTCTCAGTTGGCAACAGCTTTAGGATGGATGTACACACGTCCTCCCTCCTCCCACACTGAGCACAGGTAGACAGCATCACTCCTGCTCGCTTACACAACCCCAGGAGATGAAAGGGGCCCCTGGAAGAGAGGGAGAAGAGTAAAGGATGAAAGTGCATACAAACTATGTATCTTGTATGGTCGCTGTTTACAGAGTGGATCTATGCACAGATTGCCATGCTCACTATCAGCCACAGGCACAGACAAAAGAAGAAAAGATTTAGTCCTTTTGAAATAGAAGGACATGACTTATTTGACATGCCAGGTGTGACATGATCCTTTATCCCTAGAAATGAAAAGTCTTTGAAAAAACATAAGCAGTTTAATATTCTGGTTTTGGTGAAAATCTGATTTAGCATAGGTAGAAACTGTCTGTGAGAAAAAAACACAACACACCAGTTTCACTTACTTTGGGAAAAAGTCTATACTCAGCTTTCTATTTGCTTTAAAAAAGAAGAATGAAATAACCTAAACAACAACAAAACGGTAAGGAGGAATAATGCTGAGAAAAAAACTAAGCTGAACTCAGGTTGAGGAAGGCAGAAGAGAACAATAATTTTTGAAGTTTTCATTGGACAAATCAAAACCCACAGCTCCAAGCAAATCTCTGAGCAGTGTAAGAGAAGTTATAACCCCTACTATCAAAACTCAACTGATCTACTTCAGGATTTCCCTCAACTCAGTTCAGTCAGTATAAATAAGTAAGATAACTGAGTCTATGATTTATATTTCTCCACCTTTCTACTGATTGGATTTTTTTAGGTTGCTTGGGCAAGCTTTTACATTAAATGCACCAAGAGAAGAGGGCAAATAATAGCTGAGGAATGTTTTTGTCCTAGGGTGATGTTTGTATCCCCATTTATGTGTGTTCTGCTATGTTGGATGTTATGTTCTGTGCCTGTGAGACGGGCTCTGAAGGACAAATATTTTGTTTTGGTTCCGTTATCAGCCTGCTTCCCCCCCACGACTGGCGGGACACAGAGACGGGGCAGTACATAGTGTGGCTGTTGTTTTTTGCTGCTTTCTTTTCTCCTTGACTCTAGCTCTGGCTGCTGCTTTTGCTCCTGCTCCTGCTTCGCTTCGCTCTTGCTTTGTTTTTTTCCTTTTTTTTTCTTTTTTCTTGTAACTACTGGGACCTGCTCCGGACTGGGACCTGAGAACACCTTGTGGCCAGCAACAGCCATCCCCAGCGCCGGAGGGAGTGACAACAGGGCGACCACCCCCAAAGAGACTCGCTGCATTTGTCATCTCTTTTTCAAAGCTGTGAAAAAGTGTTGTCATCTGGTATTGTTCATTTTGTGTACTGGGGGGGGAGGCTGTGCCTGTTAAATAAACAGGTTCTTTCCACTTCTCTCCGAGGAATCATTCCCGAACCAGCTGGGGGGAGGGGCCGTGTGGGTTTGATCTCCGGAGGGAGCTTCCTTTGGAGGTTTTCTCCCAGATTTGCCCTAAACTAGGACAAAATTTGGCGCCCAACGTGGGGCTCAAGAGAGAGTGGAAAAACCCTGTTTTGAGTATATTTTGGTTGTTACTACTTGGTGGTGGTATAAAGCATTTAATAGTCATGTGCTTTCAATTTATAATGTCTCTTGGGGTGAAGGCTTGCCTGTATTTCTGGTCCCTAGGGTTTTTTGAGATCATAATACTTCTATAGTCCCTAGGTTTATTTGCTTATCCTCAAATAGTTCTACTATTGTCCCTAATACGTAGTTTTTACAGCAGAGGGGCAGTGACCAGAATAGCCATACTGCTGGGCTTGGTGGTGGTGATTTGTAAGAAGTTTATAAATCTGCTGGGGGCTGTTCCAGGTATGGATAGTTCATGGCTATGGTTATTTACCCAGATTGTTATGGGAGGAGTAAGGGATGAGGCTTTTCAGTCTTTGCTTTCCTTCTTCTCCTCTGAGTTTGTCACATCACTGTTTGAGAATATTCAGTTTCCCCTAAATGTTAAAGAGACTATCTTTCTGGTCTTTAATCTAGTAAGCTTCCATTATACAGTCCGCAGCTTCTCTAGAATGAGGGCTGAGATTTCTAGACGGGCTGATGAGACCCCTGACCCAGGAGTAGACCCAGGTGTGGAAAATCCTGAGTGGTGTGGGAAATGGGAGGATATGGGCCAAATCCTAAAGGAATTCTCTGACCCTATAGCCTGGGACTTTCCCCATGAACAAATTCAGAACCCAGCTGAGGTAGAGAAATACCTAAAAGAGAAGTACCATAATGATCCTAAGGAGAAAAAGATCATTGCAGTGAGCTGGGCCCTGGCATATGCTTATCGCACACTGCTAGATACTGTAGGACAGCAGACAGAGGAAGGGGGGCAGGGAGATACATCAGCAGTTATCCCGGTCACTCAAGCTACAGCAAACACCCTAGGCTCAAAGCCAGCAGCCAAACCAGATAGTAAGCCTAAGGCAGCAGCTACAGCAGATAATAAGCCTCAACCAATAGCTGTTGCTACTAGCACTCGAAGTGGGAAGTGCACAGACAAGACCGATCGACCAGTGGATGATGATGATGATGATGCAGGAGAAGGACCCTCAACACCTCCTGACATAAAATCAGGAGTCAAAACAACAGGTACCAAATCAGAAGCCAATATTGAGTCCTTTTCCCTGAAGGACCTTCGTAGCCTACGGAAGGACTACACTCGACGACCTGATGAATCTATAATTAGTTGGTTAGTCCGTCTTTGGGATGCTGCAGGTGAGGCTACAATTCTGGATGGCACTGAAGCGAGGCATTTGGGATCCCTGTCACATGATCCTGTCATCGACCAAGGAATGATGAGAGGGGTTAACCCTCACAGCCTCTGGGCACGGGTCTTGGAAAGTGTAGCACAAAGATACCTCTGTGCAGACGATCTTTATATGCAGCAAACACAGTGGAAAACCATAGAACAAGGGATACAACGCCTGAGAGAAATGGCAGTGGCAGAAATTATCTTCTCAGATGACATAACAACTAGGAATCCAGACATGGTACCATGCACGTCTGTGATGTGGCGAAAACTAGTACGACTTGGGCCACAAGAATATGCCTCTGCTTTAGCCATAATGAAGAGGGATGACAGGAATGAGACTGTGCTGGATATGGCAAAAAAGCTCCGAGCTTACGCAGATGCTGTGCATGGCCCAACACATGCCAGAATTGCAGCGGTGGAAACACGTCTGCAAAAATTAGAGGACAAGATAGAAGAAAATCATAAAAAGCTCAGAGAAGAGATTAAAGAAGACCTTCTCCAAATCTCAGCAGTACAGATCAGAGGCTCTGGTACCCAACGCAGACGTTCCCCATATGGAGAGAGAAAATACACCCCACGAGCTGAGCTGTGGTTCTTCCTGCGTGATTGTGGAGAAAACATGAAGAGATGGGATGGAAAACCAACTGCTGCTCTGGCCCAACAGGTGCGTGAATTGAAGGAAGACAAGGATCAGAGAGAAAGTTCCACCAAAAGGAAAGCAGCTCCAGTTGCCCGTAGCCAAACTGCCAAGTATGATGATAATGATGACATGTCCGATCCCCTTGAAGGAACCTCCAAAACATATACCCAAGGAAAGAAGGATAACCAGGCTTAGAGGGGCCCTGCCTCTAGCCAGGTAGAGGCTAGGGAAAACCGTGTTTTCTGGACCGTGTGGATTCGTTAGCCTGGCACATCGGAACCACGAGAGTATACAGCTTTAGTTGACACTGGTGCGCAGTGCACATTAATCCCATCAAGACATGTGGGGACAGAATCTGTTTCTATTGCTGGTGTGACAGAGGGATCGCAGGATTTCACTTTGGTGGAAGCTGATGTGAGCCTGACTAGAAATGAGTAAAAGAAACACCCTATTGTGACTGGCCCAGAGGCCCCATGTATTTTGGGCATAGATTATCTTCAAAGTGGGTATTTCAAAGACCCAAAAGGACTCAGGTGGGCATTTGGGATAGCGGCTATAGTGACAGAGAGCATCCAGCAACTGAACACTTTGCCTGGACTGTCCAAAAATCCATCTACAGTAGGACTTCTGAAGGGAGAAGAGCAACAGGTACCAATTGCTACTTCCATAGTGCATCGTCGACAGTACAAAACAACTCGAAATGCTGTGATTCCCATCCATAAGATGATCCGAGAGCTGGAGAGCCAAGGGGTGGTCAGCAAAACCCACTCACCCTTCAACAGCCCCATCTAGCCTGTGCGCAAATCTAAAGAAAAATGAAGATTGACGGTGGACTACCGTGCATTAAATGAAGTGACTCCACCGCTGAGTGCTGCTGTGCCAGACATATTAGAGCTCCAGTACGAGCTGGAGTCCAAGGCTGCGAAGTAGTATGCCACTATTGACATTGCAAATGCATTTTTCTCCATTCCTCTGGCAGCAGAATGCAGGCCTCAGTTTGCTTTCACGTGGAGGGGAGTGCAGTATACTTGGAATCGACTGCCCCAGGGGTGGAAGCACAGTCCCACCATCTGCCATGGACTGATCCAGACTGCACTAGAAAAGGATGAGGCTCCAGAACATCTACAGTATATTGATGACATCATTGTGTGGGGGAACACGGCAGTAGAAGTGTTTGAGAAAGGAGAGAAAATTATCCAAATCCTCCTGAAAGCTGGTTTCGCCATCAAAAAGAGTAAAGTCAAAGGACCAGCTCGTGAGATTCAGTTCCTAGGAGTAAAGTGGCAAGATGGACGGCGTCAGATTCCTACGGATGTCATCAATAAGATTACAGCTATGTCTCCACCAACCAATAAGAAGGAGACACAAGCTTTCCTAAGCGCCATAGGTTTTTGAAGAATGCACATTCCTAAGTACAGTCAAATCGTAAGCCCTCTTTACCTGGTCACCCGCAAGAAGAACGATTTCCACTGGGGCCCTAAGCAGCAACAAGCTTTTGCCCAGATTAAGCAGGAGATCGCTCATGCGGTGGCCCTTGGCCCAATCAGGACAGGACCAGAGGTAAAGAATGTGCTCTACTCTGCAGCCGGGAGCCATGGTCTGTCCTGGAGCCTTTGGCAAAAGGTGCCTGGGAAGACTCGGGGTCGACCATTGGGATTTTGGAGTCGAGGCTACAAGGGGTCTAAATCCAACTACACTCCAACAGAAAAAGAAATCTTAGCTGCTTACAAAGGAGTCCAAGCTGCCTCAAAAGTGATTGGTACAGAAGTGCAACTCCTTCTGGCACCCCAACTACCGGTACTGGGGTGGATGTTCAAAGACAAGGTTCCTTCTACCCACCATGCCACCAGTGCTACATGGAGCAAGTGGATTGCTCTTCTCACACAGCGCGCCCGTATAGATAAACTAAATCGCCCTGGGATTCTGGAGGCAATTACAAATTGGCCCAAAGGTGAGAATTTTGATGTCAGAGATGAAAAGAAGAGCCAGTGACACGGGCTCAAGAAGCTCCTCCATATAACCAACTGCCCCCAGAGGAAACACGCTATGCTCTTTTCACTGACGGTTCCTGTCGTATTGTAGGGATAAACCGAAAGTGGAAAGCAGCTGTCTAGAGCCCCACACGACAGGTCGCAGAGGCCATTGAGGGAGAAGGTGGGTCAAGCCAACTTGCAGAGCTCAAAGCCGTTCAACTGGCCCTGGACATTGCTGAAAGAAAGAGGTGGCCAAAGCTCTACCTCTACACTGATTCATAGATGGTAGCCAATGCTCTGTGGGGGTGGCTGGAGAGGTGGAAAAAGGCTCACTGGCAACGTAGAGGAAAACCAATTTGGGCTGCTAAAGAGTGGAAAGACATCGCTACCAGAGTAGAGAAGCTACCTATGAAGGTCCGCCATGTAGATGCCCATGTCCCCAAAAGTAGAGCTAATGAGGAGCACCAAAACAACAATCAGGTAGATCAGGCTGCAAAGATAGGGGTGTCCAAGATAGATCTAGACTAGGAACACAAGGGAGAGTTGTTCCTAGCTCGATGGGCCCATGATGCCTCAAGCCATCAGGGTAAAGATGCCACCTATAAGTGGGCTCGAGACCAAGGGGTGGATTTAACCATGGATAGCATTTCTCAAGTTATCCACGACTGTAAGACATGTGCTGCCATCAAGCAGGCCAAAAGAGTGAAGCCCCTCTGGTATGGGGGGCGATGGTCCAAATACAAGTATGGGGAGGCCTAGCAAGTTGACTACATCACACTGCCCCAAACACGTCAAGGCAAGCGCTACGTGCTCACAATGGTAGAAGCCACCACAGGATGGTTAGAGACCTACCCTACGTCTCATGCCACTGCCCGGAACACCATCCTGGGCCTTGAAAAGCAGGTCCTTTGGAGGCATGGTACCCCTAAGAGAATTGAGTCAGACAATGGGACTCATTTTAAGAACAGTCTTATCAACACCTGGGCTAGGAAACATAGCATCAAGTGGGTGTATCATATTCCCTACCATGCACCAGCTGCAGGTAAAATAGAAAGGTACAACGGATTACTAAAAACCCAGCTAAAGGCCTTGGGTGGGGGATCTTTCAAAAATTGGGAGCAGCATCTAGCAAAGGCCACTTGGTTAGTTAACACTCGGGGTTCCACCAACCGAGCAGGTCCTGCCCAGTCTGAGTCCTTAAATACAGCAAACGGAAATAAAGTCCCAGTGGTGCATGTCAGAGGTTTGTTAGGGAAAACGGTGTGGATCAAGTCTGCCTCGAGTACAGACAAACCCATCCGCGGGGTTGTCTTTGCTCAGGGACCAGGTTGCACCTGGTGGGTAATGCAAAGAGATGGATCAACACGATGTGTACCTCAGGGAGATCTAATTGTGGGGTAAAGATGATCAATATTTGTTGGAAAATGTGTAAGTGTCAAAGGTCTGGGCAAGTGAAAAAATGGAGAAGGAAACATGTAAGTGTCGAAGGTCTGAGCAAGTGACAGATGGAAGTTTTAAAATGTATGATGTGTGGTAGTATAATATGGGGATAAGGGGTGGAATGTCCTAGGGTGATGTTTGTATCCCCATTTATGTGTGTTCTGCTATGTTGGATGTTATGTTCTGTGCCTGTAAGACGGGCTCTGAAGGACAAATATTTTGTTTTGGTTCCGTTATCAGCCTGCTTCCCCCCCCACGACTGGCGGGACACAGAGACGGGGCAGTACATAGTGTGGCTGTTGTTTTTTGCTGCTTTCTTTTCTCCTTGACTCTAGCTCTAGCTGCTGCTTTTGCTCCTGCTCCTGCTTCGCTTCGCTCTTGCTTTGTTTTTTTCCTTTTTTTTTCTTTTTTCTTGTAACTACTGGGACCTGCTCCGGACTGGGACCTGAGAACACCTTGTGGCCAGCAACAGCCATCCCCAGCGCCGGAGGAAGTAACAACAGGGCGACCACCCCCAAGAGAGACTCGCTGCATTTGTCATCTCTTTTTCAAAGCTGTAAAAAAGTGTTGTCATCTGGTATTGTTCATTTTATGTACTGGGGGGGGGAGGCTGTGCCTGTTAAATAAACAGGTTCTTTCCACTTCTCTCCGAGGAATCATTCCCAAACCAGCTGGGGGGAGGGGCCGTGTGGGTTTGATCTCCGGAGGGAGCTTCCTTTGGAGGTTTTCTCCCAGATTTGCCCTAAACTAGGACAGTTTTACATATATATACATATATATGTATATGTATGTATACTGAGCAGAGATAGAGGGTGGAAGACACTGAAACAGTGCCAAAAGGGATGGGATGAGATGAGGTAGGTGTGACAAGTAAAACTGTAAAACTGGAGCCCCTCTGGCTGCCTATGTACAAGGTCTACTGACAAGATTTTAAAGATGAATATATATCTTTACCTAGGTCAGAGAAGAGAGATCAGAAGAAGATTCCCCATAACCTTGTTCACAAATTAAATGAAAACTTTCCCTCTCTAGGGCAGCCAATTGTATTCAGTACCAGTTGCATTCTATTTTTTATTGTAGTTTTATTATTTTTACATCATATTACATAGTACTGTAGGTGTTAACAGAGATCATAAGACAGCCTAAATTTATACTAGAGATTGTACAAATGCATCTAAGGAATGCTTTTTGCTTCAAAGAACTTGAATCTACTGTTGGTTATAGATGATAATTAAAAAAAAAAAAAAAGGTGAGGAAGTGAAAATCATGAACAGAAGTATAACAATCACACAGCAAGTGATCAACAAGGTCTGACTTTGATGTTGCTTATGCTGGAATAAATCTGGAGAGGGTTGACTTCAGCCAGAAATCCTAAACCAGTTTAAAAGCTGCATCAATAAGGAGAAAAGGAAAGGAAAGTTTGAGATTTCTGGAAACTAAGGAGAAGTCACAAATGTATTTTTCATCATAAAGAGAGAAAAAGAAAAGCTTAAAAATAACACAGAGTTGAGAAAAAAGATGTTGCCACTTGTTCAGGAAGTGTCTGAGAGCATTTATAGCACACCAATGCCCTTTCTCTGAAGTGAACCTGGATGAGGCCAGAAGGGACGTCATATAAGCAAAACCATTGGAAAACAATTTATTTGTTGGAAAAGCAGCATGTTGACAGTGCTTCAGGCTGGGAAGAAAAAGGGAAAACAAATATATTAGTACAACAACATGCAACAGAAACTATGATGGTGGGCCACTAAAGACACAGCTCAGCAGAGTTAGAGTCTTCCTATTTTCCTCCCCACTCTTCCCACCTGGTGTTCCCCAGCAAGCTTTCCCACAGGTCTGACTGCTACTGGAGAGACCTGAAAGACACGGGAAGGACAAAGAGGAGGGTAAGCCAAATAAGGGTCCCACATCCCCTCCTCCCTGGCAGCCAGTGCTCAGTCAGCAGCTCTTGTCCGCAAGGACCTTCCCAGGAGAGAACAGGAAAAAAAACAATTTCTTATAGGTGTCCCCTACAGCCAGGAACTGGGATTCTCAGTGTGAGTGACCAACTGCAGGAAAAGCTCTTCTCTGGACTAGGTTGCAATTTCTTAGGGGGAACAGAGAAGCAGACAAGCCACAAAAATATCTTTCAGCTGCTATAGGAAAAGAAGTTACTTAGTGGACTAAGTAAAGACCTCGAAGAGATGCAAGTCACCTCTTTTTGTCTGAGTTTCCCTTTTGGGGTTTGCTTTTCGTCACTTTTAATGTGATGACAATATAACGGGAGAAACATAGAGTCTCTACACAACAATCAACCAAGTACAGACCTGACCAGTGAGATAAAGCTGAAATAATGGGAGTGTATGAAAAAAGTTTTTAAGTGGAATGATATTTCCCCCCCATATTGCCCAAAGATAAAATGAATACGCAGAGAAATGAAAGAAAAAGGCTTCTTGACAGGTAAAAGGGGTAATTCTAAAATTTAAACATCCCTCTTGAACCAGAAGGAAATATTAATTTTCGGTTTTTTATGCTGTTAAGTGAGATTCAACAAATTAGGCATATTGTTTCTGTCGTTTTATCTTATTGTACTGTAGCTAGAAGAAGAAATCAATAGACACTAAAAAGGTACATCTCCAGAGAAAGCTAATCATCCTATTATTGACTTACCTACAGTTATTTTTTGAACAGAAAATATCAAGACAATTTTCAAGACTCAAATATTCTGATTGAACACAAATCCTTGGCAGCATGTAGAAGAGCCATCACAGTGGCAGAAAGACAACAGGAAACAAATTTCACTGAGCAGAGGTCACTGTTAGAATACAATACTTCACTGCTAAGGACTCTCTAGGCATTTGAAAGAAATATAGAATTTGCAATATATTCGCATTATATTTTCTCTTTAAATATAAGCAAAACAATATGCGAATGTACTTTGGAATACATAAACACATGTACTTACATGTTTGATTTCAGTAATATAAATGCTTGTCTAAAGTTAGATGTTCAGTCACTTCAATTTTTTTGCATCTAAGTCTTTCTGGTAGGAAACTATTCATCAGTGTCTACATCCAGAGTGGACAAACCCTGAGAAACTACAAATAATGCAAGAGCTCCCTCACACTATACAAGTCTCAGGACAGTGTGTTACGTATCACATAACACTCCTTAGTTTTTCTGCAGAGCAATGATTTCATCTGCAGTGCATCTCTCTCTCTGCTGAATTAACTCACCTTATTCATTCAGAGGGTATTTTCTAACAACAAAGCTGCTCTCATGTCTCAGTTTATGAACAAATAGCCCTTTTCAAAACAAACATCTGGTTAAACTCATAATAATTGCAAATGTTATCCCATAATTTAAAGGAAATATCTTTAGTGAAAATGTTTGTTCCTACTCATATGACAAGAAGACTCTTGGTTAATTTTCCTGCTACTCAAATAAATTCACATTTTGTACTCACTTATATTTCAATTAAAATATTATTGGAATATGTAGAATTTGCTTCCTAAATTACATAAGGTTTTGGGGTTTTTTTTGCCATCAGTATAACCTAACAGATCAAAAGCTTTAAAAACCTCAGGTCAGACTTGATTTTCTGATGCACTCAAGTTTATTGCTCAGAGAGGAACATATCTTAATACATCATTTGCGTTTCCTTTTTCTCTATGGATCAGAACAGTAAGCTGGCTTACAGAATTAATCCTTAGAATCAGATAATTCCAGTCACTGCTTATTGATTTAATAGATGAGGGGTTTATTTGATTTTGAAAATGTTATTTGTAATTGCTAATCATGTTTTTACCTGTATCCATTAGTATTTTTATAGTGCAAAATACATTACATGGAAATCATCTTTAACACACGTAAAGAACTGCATCATCTACCACCTATAATTTCTCATCATGCACAGCTCTGAAATTCCAAATAATCCAGTACTTCCAACTGCATTCATAAACTGTACTGGTAACAATTTTTTCATGGCATAGTAAGTGTAGTAGCCTAGCTATCTGGAGGAAAGCCTGTTTTAAAAGCCACTGAAAGAAGTTGGGAATTGGTACCTATTCTCAGCCTGCAGACAGATGTCAATCTTCTACAAAGATTCATGTATATCTGTAGTGTAAGAGAGTGGATGTGAGTATGTGACCTTCCACTACCGTGGAGGCTCTCAGCTTAGCAATATTGTTCTCTCTGACTCAACAGATACCTCCTAATGTGCAAAACACAAGTGGCTGAGATAGTCCCCAAAACTGTTATTTTAAGGTCTGTTCATTTTATGAAGCTTTCTGATACCCATTAAAGACAAAATTTTAAAATAAGCAGGATTTTCAAAAGCATTTAAATTACAAGGGAGTATAAGACTTTAAATCCTATTTTGCCTAGACTTTTCTTTGTACAGGATCTGTTATGATGCTTTAAAGAAAGAGCAAATGAAAGAGATCTGTTCTTTCATAGTTTAAGTTCCAGTCCTCTGTATGAAATTCAGAATAAAATGTGCTCCCAAGGGGTTTGCAGAAAAGGGGTTTATAGCAAACCCCAGGGGTTTATAGGAAAACCCCTTTGGGAGGCCATTACTTACAACTCCTTTTCCCAAACACAGCCATGCTAGCTGACGACATTAGCATAATTCAGAATTTTACATCCTGGTGGATGTATTAGCTGATGGTATTTGAGTTGCTTTGAAATGCTGCCTGAGCCTACAGATGCTGCCTTGAAGCATCAACACCAGCTTTGTCAGGTGGCAGTAATTCCACTGCTGCTGCATTCGAGAGTAGTTATCTCACTGTCAAGGCTGCTCCATTCTGTGCTCCCTGCCTGAGACTTTCTCATACAAAATACTTGAATCAAAGCCCTATCTCCCTCCTTCCTGGTATTTAAATAAAGCACTATTCCTCCACAATCTGCATCCTTCTAATGTAAAAAGAAAAAAATAATCATGTCTAACTGACTAATTCTTGCGGTAGTACTGCCTTTTCAAATGTAATTTTCTACAGCAGTTATGGGCAGTATCACTTTCATAAGGAAATGGGATGCTCCGAGAGCCAAATCACTCCAGTGGTTTAGTCCATCTACACATCTCTTCATCCTTCTGTGATTCACCTGCATTTCTGACATCAGTTTCAAACAACATGATTGCATTTGGCTTATGAATCCAAAGATTGATTGAATTGTAAGTACAGAAAATGCTGGTTTCACATGTTCTTTTCTTTAACTTGGCAACCCTAAATATGATTCAGAGTTTAAGTTTGCAAATCGTTAATAGTTTGTTTCTTATTTTGACAATCCCAGTAATCCAGAAGATTGACAGTCAAGGTATCCAATATTTGTACAGCTCAGCTGTATTCCTCTGCAAACTATTTAACCTCATATCCAATAAAGTGTAGCCTGTGGCAAACCAGAATGTGCTTAACTTGTAGACAGAATTTCCTCAAAGACTTATCATCAATCTAAGCCGTAAATACACATAATTTCAGCAGAAAGCATTGTTATTATGTAGTACTGGAAACTCAAAAAACCACCTGCCCACATAAGTTGGCAAGCAGAGGACAAGGGAAAAGCTGACCTTGTAGCCAAAAAAGTGTTTATTGCCTTGACCTGTGCCTGGTCATTTATCTGGGCCACAATCCTGATCCTATGGATTGAGGTTGTCCCTGTGTCCCAGCAAAGATATGTCTGGTGATGGGGACTCCAGGCTGACTGTAGCTGCCCCCGTGCCTGTACTGCTGGCTCCATGCAGAGATCCTAATCCTGGTGCTTCAATCCCCAAGGAACAGCCTTCCCCTACAGGTGTGAAGAATGACCGATGGGTGTGAAATGGAGAAGAGAAAATGGAAAAGAAGGTCCTGATCCTAATACAATCCAGACAGTGCTCCAGGATGCAAAGAACAGAACAAAGAACAGTTGCATAAGAATGATGGGGTCCGATCAAATCTCTCTTACCCACAGTCTTTCTAATCTGAAGTAGGCAGAGGTTAATTTGATGTACCCTTGAGCTGCTGACAATTAGTTTGCAACTCAGATGACACTGTAGAGGTCACTCGATCCCTGTTTTGCTTTGAAGTAGTGCAGCAAGGTGGAACTGCTATTCATCCTTATGGAGGAGCATCTATGTCAAGCTTCACAAGAGATTCCCTTGGCGTCTTCCTTCTAAAAACCAGATGGAGAGTGGTGGTCATTTAATTTTCTGGACAGACTGCTGAACAGCAGCAGTCTGCTGCTGGTATGCAACAAATGGAGTTGGATTATTTTTGCAGCCTGTCTTAAATCCATACCTGTTTTGCTTTAGGAGCTCAGCAACTTCCCTGCTACCAGCTTGGACCCAATTGCTTGTGTCTGCTTCATGTATTTACTTTCCTGTATTTTAGTGTACCACCTCATGAATCTCTGTCCTTTTACTTTCAAAATGCAGATAAAATTCCAACCTGACTCTTTCATTGTTAAGTTGGAGTTGGATAACAGTCTTCTAGTCATTGATCATAAAATCTTTAGGACTTCTCAAATAATTTAATCAAACCCCACATTTCATCTTTGTCCAGCCAGGTTTACTTAGTTGGTTTTTCTTTGTAGGTCAATATATGAATAAAGCAGTTTATTACACTAATCTGCTATCCAATGCTGAAGATAGCATTTTTGCCACCACTGAAGTTAATTCTGGAGGTGCAGTCTGCTTGTAAATGTTTATTTGTGGATGAAAATGTCCCCTGCATCCTTAGGGAGGTTTTTGGCAATACTTCTTGACACAAGCAGCTTATGAGCAGCTCTGCCTAATGGTAACCTCTCATACAGAAAAACAAAAGGCTTTTTCTGCCTACAGATGTCTGCCAAAGCCTGCAATCCTGCTATGCCTACAGGCTTTCACTTTTTAGTATCGACTATGATTCGCAAGTGTTGCACTCCAGATTTCACACTTCTGCAGCAAGACAGCTCCTTCCACCACAGCTGTGAGGTAAGGCAAACACATGCCCTCTTTACCTTTGCCTAGTCTCACCTTCAAAAAGAAGACTCAAGTTTCTCCCATTTACCCTCTGCTGACCCTGACCCTTCTTTCCAAGATAAGGCGGCTGTTGCAGCTGCAGCAGTGACTGGTGCACTCGACTCCTACTTAAAATTAACAAAGCACTTTCTATTTGCTTGGAGAATGACAATCTGCTTGGGTTATGCCACCCTGTTCTCCAAGAGTTCTGGAAAGGGTTATTCTCTGCTGTGGGTTATTCATCCAGGCTGTGCATGGTTTGGAACCGCCTACAAGATTCATTTTCTTGTCTGATAGAAATGTCTCTCGCTGTGGTGCTTTTTTGATAGGATGTCTGTCCCCCATCCCTAGTTGCAAAATGGGTCTTCTGCCTTAGATCAGTTACAAGAATTGCTCTCTCTCATACTGATTTATATTCATTCATTAGTATAATTTCTTAATATGTGTTTTTCTTCTGTCACAGAGTTCAATAAAACCATGGAATAAATACAAATATATTTCACTCAGTGTGTGGTTTTAATAATTGGTTTTTGCCCTTTTTTCTGAAATAAATTATTAAAAAACTTTCACAGAGCATGATCTACAGAAGTACTATAGCTTTCAATAAAGGACAATCACCAGAATGAAGGCTTGACAGCCTGATAACTGACTGTGTAACACAGCATAGTCAAATATTTTCTTGCTCACAGCAGAAGATGCTCTATAGAGCAGTAAAGCTGATTTTGGACACACAACCTTAGCTTGATCTTTTGGGTGTAGCATACTTGACTAAAATCAAGACAACCTCTCTGTATATATTGGCTGATATTATTTTGGGCAAAAAAACTTAATAAACCTCCCAGAAATGCTGCAGTGAAAATCTTCTTAGTGGCACATCGCATTCAAAATTTTACTGTGAGTTTTATAGAAACATTATGTCTTTACTCTAGGTTACTTACCTCCCTTTTGAATGCCTTTTCTGCTATTCTCCCATTATCTTGTCTCTAACCATATTTTACTGCCAGATCAGGATCATTAGTCTGTGTAAGTGCATAATAAGGACACTCAGTGTAATTAAAATCCTTCTAAGCAAAATGATTACTTAGTCAATTAATAGAAATATACTTAAAATTGTTCCTTGATTTTAATCTGTTGACAGTGTAACTGCTGTTTCCAGTGGTCGACCCTCCTAGTCAGCAGTGTTACATCAATAAATGCATATGCCTGTCATGCCCTGATTGAATAACAAAATTTAATGCCTGATTATTATCCAAAACCTGTTATCTCACTTAATTTAGATTATATTTTTCAACAGTTTGAACTTTAGATAGGTACAGTTAAAGCAAGAGGCTTTTGAAATTATAGTAAATATTAAATACTGAATACTTAGGAAAAAGAATATACGTTATCTGTATGTTGCAACAACTCCCTTAAAATCAAGGTACAATTTGTTCAGTAAGTTGTAAACGCTTTTAGAGGAAGCATATGAAATAGTTAAAGTAGACAGTACACTGCAAGATAAAACTGTCCGATTTTACTTTGTCTAGTAATAAGCATGTCGAAGACAGAAACTCAGCTGGGATTTCCATTTACTGCCATGAGAGAAATCACCATATAAATAGCTGAAACAATGTTATTTTTAAAAGACACATAAAATAATAGTTGAAAATATTGAAAAATAACTTGCAATATGAAGAAACACATTACTATACAATAGTGAAATACAAGAAAGGACAGGCATTGTTTTCAATAAAAAGAGAAATGGGAAGTATATAGTTTCCAGAATTTATCATGTCATGTTTACTTGCTTTTGTTCCAGCTATCTCTTCGCACAGAGATTTTCCAATTAAAAAAAGTCTTTGTAAATAACACAACAAATTGTATATAAAATTAAAAGAGAAACTATATTACATAAATTGGGGGAAAAAGAAAAGGCAGTAGCCTCCAGAATGTTCTTTGGGACTTCAAAAAGCATTGGTATGTGGTCAGTGCAGTGTCTGCTTTTCAAGGTTGATCATCTATTCACTTTGAAAACAAGGATTACTTTTTTCAGACTTTTAAATGCATGGAAACACCACCTGGAGTAAAACAGAATTCATGAGCAAACCTTATGAAACCTTTGAAGTGTTTGGGCTCCCTCTTGCATTTGAAAATATTGGCGCTATGCGTGCATTGCAAGCGTGTCGCCAGCTGTCAGACACCCGATATGCGGCATGCTGTGATCTACGCACTTTGTACACGTGGCCTGAAAGAGGGGTGAAGGAAAGCACAGGAGAAACACAATGACGCAGGATCAGGTTTTAAGCTTCTGGCTTAGCGCAACGTGTTTACACACCAAAACTACACTATTCTACTCTACATAAGTCAGGAAAGTATGAGCAGCTTGAGCCATCTCTGGTGCTCACCTTCCAATAGCTTATTCCCTCACAGAACAGCAGGATAAGCTGTAGCAAACAATCTGTGAAGAGGGCGTGTGAGGAACTGCACAACATAGCTCCACTGGAAAAGAACTTGCAACCCAATCACCTCAGATTCTTCTCATGTTGATATAACTACATGTTGATCAAGCCTTAAGAGGGCAGCAATTGGCCAGGGTTGAGAGTGTCCCTTCGAATATCTGAGAAAGGCAAAATAATCAAGGGAGAAAATACTAAAAATATATCAAAAAGAATCAAAACTGACTAAAGTCTTAATAGCTAACACATAAAATAAGCCAGTGCTTTAAATGAAGGCAGATAATAGTTGAGAAATGAAGTCTTTTTGTAATTCAGGGAGTGCTCAAAACTGATTGGGGAATTGGAGTGTGTATTTTTTATGGTTTAGTGACTGAAAATGATGATACAAATGAAACCACTGAGCAAGAAAGTTCATTTCAGGCTAATGCACAGAGCTAGAAAAACTCAGGGCTCTATTATATTATAAAAGTAATAATGGCATTCATCTCCACCTGATGTAGCACGATTTTCTGGTTAAACAGCCTTACAGATGATGAGCTTAGCCATAATTTTTCAGTAGTGGAGACGTTATTCACAAATTTAAAAATAATGGTAAAAAAGTCGGTTTGCCAAAGACTTACTTTTCAAAACTTGTAAGAAGAAGAATGCCATCAATTAGAAAGAGAGAATTGCCCATCTTGCTGTTATAGATAATAAAACGATAAAGCCGAATTAATGAAAATGAAAATGGATTTTTATTTCAAGACCGAAATTCGGCCGCTTGGTAGCCACAATCAAAGAGACAGCCACAATCCCGGGATCGTAACTGGGTGAACTAAGATTGTAGCTCTGTCCACATAGAATCTCCCCTTGTTCATGAAGGTCGTCTCTGATGGAGTGGTTTTTATACAGTTTTTCTTGCCCGGGACAGAGTTTCTCTTATTCTTTCGTGACTTCACATATTCATGTCGTCTCCTTTTCTCTGTGTTGGGCTGGACAAACGTTTCTGGGAAGCAGTGAATGCTGTTAGGGAACCTGGCACTGGAATGCAGGTTCTTGAGGACTCTGGCTATCTTGATTGTTGGTACTGACCGAGTATTCATAGCTTGGGTGTTTCCTGGACTGCCCCGGGAGGACCCATCTCCATAGGAGCCACATTTTTTCATTTGTTAATTAGGTCTTTCTTTCAGCTGGCCTCTGTTTCACAATCCGTTTCCCTGGTTCGGGCTGGTGATGTTTTTAAACCTTAAGAATTTCACTCACAGGTACAATTTTTATTTCACGTATATTTTACATAAGCACAAATTATTCCAATATATATAACAATCCCTCCCCTTCTATATACACACATTAATTCGTGCTTCTCATTAACTATTTGTTTCATGTTTCTAGGAGAAGGAAAGGGACCTCCCTTTTTTAGTCCTCTTCAGACTCTTTATCATTTTCCCATTCTCCTCGGGGTACTTCTCGATATATTTTATAAACAACCTTATTTGTTTTTATCTGTTCTTCAAACTTAGCCAGAGCTTCTGCTGCTTTACTTTTCACTTCTCCTTCTCCTAATTTCATTATTTTGGACACTTGGTTTAATTTCTCGGGAGCACGTTCTGGGTCTATAGGCATAGCTGTTATCTGCATACCTTGTACTACTGAATGAATCAGTCTAATAAAACACAGTATTAAGCAGGGTAGGAAGATAACTCCGGCTACTGAACATAACTTGAAAATAAGTTACAACTATTGATTCTATTTTTCCCCCGGACCCACACCGTGCAATTACATTGACTACAAGTAGGAATAGGTATCTGTTCAGCAATCCTCTGTACATTTTATGTATGGGTGTTTCTGACTGCCCATCCTTAGATTTCGCTTTTTTTGTTTTTTTGTTTTGTTTTGTTTTGTTTTGATATAACATATTGTTTTCCCATCTAATTCACATATCCTATATTAAGTGCCATTTAAGGTACAGTACCTGCTGTTCTTACTATTGCTGCAGTTTTCTGGGTCTTGGTTTGCTAAAGTTTCTGGGCCTTCTTGTCCCTCCAGGACAGTCTGTAAACATCGCCCACACTCGTTCCTGGGTCTCCGCCCCTCAGTGCTGGGCGGATTTTCTGGGAGCAGACTAGTCGAGCTGTACACAACTAGGCTCAGGCCCATCAGGATTCCCCATAGGTGTATCCCTCTACCTTTGCCTACGCCCACTGGGTTGCCACCAGCAGCGAGGTAAACCATCTTCTCGGCACCAAGGATATTCTTCCGGGGTTCCTTACCTGGACCGAGCCGCATACCGCCTTTTAAAAATGCCCCACCTTGATAGTTTGACTGCATCTGCTCTGCAGGGTACTTTATTCAACCTCCGGCACTCGACTGTCAAGACCTGAGCCTTCAAATTTAATTTTCCCCCTATCCCATTTTGATACAATCGATAATACTTCTCCAAATTCAATTGCACCCACCCGCGTAGTGATCACTAAGAGACGGCTAGTCAGTTCCTGCTCAAGTTCAAAACACCTTGTGCACAATCGCTTAGGTCTGTACCAGTTTGGACGGTGAGTACCCTACACTTCGTTACAATATCTACACTTAAAATGTATAAAAGGATAACGTTCACGACTGGCCACAATACAACTTATCTTGCCCTCGATTACTTATTTAATTGACGCAGTTTTATTCTGAGGTTCCCGGGGGACAAGGTTATCCTCTACTCTGGGGTTTCTTCTCAAGAGTTTGATAATTTTTTTTTCCTTCTTCTTCTAGTGATTCGTGTGTCCAACCTTTCTCTGCTTCTCTGTAGTTCGAACTGCTGTATCTGTTGTTAAGAATAAGAAACAGACTTTCCCAGTGAAGGGAGAGCGGGATTACTTTCTATGATTTTACCAGAACTTTGTCTGCTGGTTGTCCTGAAGATTTTTCTGGTGTAATCCTTAGAAAGCAACTCTCTCCCATCTCGTAGTTTCTACTTACCTCCTTCTAACTTTCTTCCCGTCCCCTTGTATCCTTTGATCTCCCCCAAAGAAGGATACTGGGGTTGTTTCTGGGTTTTCACCTTCCTTGATTTCGGGAGTGCTTGCCTTTAGTAAGGCTGTACCTTTGGCTTCTTTGTCTGCTAGGTTATTTCCTCTGGTTCGAAACTGTATTCCCGTTTGGTGCCCTTTCACGTGGACTGCAATTGCCTCAGGCTCTCTGACAGCTTCTAAGATCTGCCTGATGATTTCAACATGAACTAGTCCCTGCCTTCGGGTGTTAATTAACCCTCTTCTTTCCTAAATTTTTCCAAAGGTGTGTACTACTCCAAATGCATATTTTGAATTTGTAAAAATTGTCCCTTTTTTCCCTTTTAGTCTCTTCAGAGCCCTTAAAACTGCATATAGTTCGCATGCCTGTGCTGACCAACCAGTATTCAGAGGTCCTGATTCCACTGCCTCTCCGGTTTTCCCATTTACAGTAGCATATCCTGATTTTCTCTTACCTTCAACAACTCTAGCTGATTCATCCACGAACCATTTCTGTCCCTCTTCCATTTCTTCCTCTTCTAAGTCCAACCGAATTTTTGTTTGCAATTCCACTATTTCGGTGCAATCATGGATTGGCATCTCTGAGCCTTCCCCGAACAGAAATTAGGCAGGGTTTTGAGCCGCAGTGGTTTTTAGTTTTAAGTCAGGAGAGTGTATTAATATGGCTTTGTATTCAGGAGCCGAGCATCAGTGAGCCATTTATCAGCTTTTTGTTGCAAGACACTCTTAACGTTGTGGGGAGTAATGGGGCTCCAAAAATCACCTTTTTAGCCTCCTCAGCCAGCAAGGCTACTGCCACAATTGCTTGCAAACAAGCAGGCCAGCCCCGACTTAACTGAAAGGGTTTCCTGGCGTTAAGGGAGACTTAAAACAGGGGCTGTCATAAGTGTTTCTTTTAACTGTTTGAATTCTTTCTCATCCTACCCTGTCTATTTTAACTTATCTGTGGTGAGTTTCTTGTAAAGAAATTTCACCTTTTCACTGTATCCTTCAATCCACTGCCTGCAGTATCCCGAGAGTTGGGGAGAGGTTAACTTCTTTTTCCCCTTTGATAACCAGTGCTCTAGGTATCTTACCTCCGGCTCTGTGAACTGCGGTTTGGATTTCGACACTTTCAATCCTTTTCTCCTAAAAAGTTCAACAAAGCTATCGTGCACTCTTCTTTTTCTCAGGACCTGCTACCAACAAGTCATCCACATATTGCAGCAATTTGTTTCCCTTAATTGTACAAACTAACTAAGCAGCTGTTCCAATGCCTGTCCAAATAGGTTTGGGGAATCAACAAAGCCCTGGGGCAAAGAAGTCCATCTGAGCTGTTGTTTTTTACTATTCACAGCTCTCAGGTCTTGAACCAACCTGTAGCTGCCGTCTGGCTTTTTAACTGCTAAAATAGGAGTGTTATGCCTTGACATACATGGTTCCAAAGTTCCCTTTTTTATCAATTCTTCTATTACTGGTTTCAGCCCTTCCTTACCTTCCAGAGGGATAGGATATTGTTTGACCCTTATGGGGTCTTCTGGTATCCCTAACGAGACCATAAGATCTCTTCTAAGCAAATTGTACTTTCCTGTTTCTGGGGTCGTATTTTCAATTTTACCAAGGGCTCTTTAGGTGTTGCTGACCCCAGAATAAAAAGTCCCTGACACCTCTAATCTTCTTGGAAAATTTGTTCCTCTTCTGCCTGAGCATTCTATGATGGCCTTTGGTCTGGCCATTTCTGGTCACCTCGCCCCCCCTTGAAGATTTCTGTGTTCCCAGTCCTTTATTGCTGCTTGCCTGATCAGATCACGTTCTTCTGTGTTAAACAATGTCCTTAGAATTAGCCTGTATATCATCATATGAATATATACTATTCCCTAGGAACTCATCCGGCCTCTCTGTCACCCCCATCAGGTCATCCATAAGCTTTCCCATTTCCTTTTTAAAAGCCCTTACATCTCCAGCATATTAATCGGGACGTTTACATATCGAACAATGCCCGGAGTTGTAGGTACTTTCTGGAGGGGAAAGGGTTTCTGTCTGTCCTCTTCACCTTCACTATCGTCTGTAGTTACTTTTTTCTTACCTCTTGTCCTACTTGCTGGTGGGGATCCGATTTCTCCAGTGGGGACCACTTGGTGTTCGTTTTCTACTGGAAGTATTGGTGGCTGAGAGCGACTGTGTGCATATTGCGATCCTGAGGCTCGTCCTGGTAAGGGTGACTCCCCTGAGAATCGTGCAGAGGATGCCTGAGCTTGTTCGGGTTGTTGAGGGTTTATGGGTGGGGTAAAGGAGCCGATGCCGGAGGTGGAGGATATGGGGGTGGTAGATTGTCTAAAGGTTCCCATATCTCTGTTTGACTCTTGTTCTCTTTATATGTTTTGACAGGGTATAATCTTGAGCTAGCCAGTTCCCACAATCTGGCATAGTCCCTTTCTTCACTATCAGGTAACTGTACATCATATACATAATCACGTAGGGTCTGACAAACCCTTTTTTCAAATGTGCCTAATACCGGCCATACTACATTTCTTCTGATTTCTTTCCCTCCCCCCACTTCTATGAAAAAATATATCACTCTCTCCTTTGATTTACTTTGTTTCTCCAGGACCTCGTCCCATTGTGCTAGTATCAACCCTAATTGGCTGTTTATAGGAATTTCTATTTCGGGTGATTTCTTACCTTGTTCTTTCTCGTGCTTTTCCTGGTTTTTCTTCATGCTTTTGCCTTTTTTTTTTTTTTTTTTTTTTTTTTTTCTTAGAAATACAACAAACTATTTTTCTAGAATTTACTTACCGCAATTTTGTACTGTGTTCCAAAGAGGATCCTAAATTTCTAACCGGTACCGTATTCATGCCTAATCTTTGTTTCGTATTACCAGTCTACTAGCCCTACAGCGAACCGATCTGTGGGTTTTCAGCTGGCAAATGAGCTCTCAATTTTCCGGACTTCCAAAGTCCAGGACCAAAAAGGTTTACCAGTTTCTCAAACACCAGAGAATGTACCCTCCCTTTTTTGATCCTCCCCGTGATCGAACCCCTGAACTCTCCCCTGGGTTACAGGCTTGACGCGTGAGACGAGCTCTCCCCGCTTCCCCTTTGCCCAATCCCTTCCCTTGCGGGATAGAGGAACTGCGGTCTCAGGGTCCGCTCTCGCTTCGTCATAAAATCACGTCTCATCCCCGCGCTCAATCACGCCTCACTCAACTACACGATACTTACGATTCTTTTTCCCATGTGGGTTCTTCGTGCACGTCGATTTTACAAGTGAAAATTTTCCACGGTTTACCAAGAGCTCTGGGCTCATCCTATTCCCTCTTTGACTGTGGCTCTGGCTATTAGCTCGAGATCTGATTGATTCCACGGGATTTCCCAATCTTGTCAGGCCGCTGAAATCAGCGGGGCGCCTCCTGAACAAAGGGGGGCGGGGGTCCCTGGATCCCCAAATTTGGATCACGTCGGGGTCACCAAATTGTTATAGATAATAAAACGATAAAGCCGAATTAATGAAAATAAAAATGGATTTTTATTTCAAGACCGAAATTCGGCCGCTTGGTAGCCACAATCAAAGAGACAGCCACAATCCCGGGATCGTAACTGGGTGAACTAAGATTGTAGCTCTGTCCCACATAGAATCTCCCCTTGTTCATGAAGGTCGTCTCTGATGGAGTGGTTTTTATACAGTTTTTCTTGCCCGGGACAGAGTTTCTCTTATTCTTTCGTGACTTCACATATTCATGTCGTCTCCTTTTCTCTGTGTTGGGCTGGACAAACGTTTCTGGGAAGCAGTGAATGCTGTTAGGGAACCTGGCACTGGAATGCAGGTTCTTGAGGACTCTGGCTATCTTGATTGTTGGTACTGACCGAGTATTCATAGCTTGGGTGTTTCCTGGACTGCCCCGGGAGGACCCATCTCCATAGGAGCCACATTTTTTCGTTTGTTAATTAGGTCTTTCTTTCAGCTGGCCTCTGTTTCACAATCCTTTTCCCTGGTTCGGGCTGGTGATATTTTTAAACCTTAAGAATTTCACTCACAGGTACAATTTTTATTTCACGTATATTTTACATAAGTACGAATTATTCCAATATATATAACACTGCCACCAAGATCAACGTTTGTCACTCAAGGTACGTCCCTGTCCCTATCACACTTCTGTTCACTCAACAGGGAGAAGGAATGACAGAGGGGAAAATGTAATTACCTTTTTTAAAAGAACTCTTTGTTCACTGCTAACCACAACCAAATGAAAGAGAGAGTGTAAAACTTCATTTTTGCTGATCCAAACAGCATTATAAAAAGGCAGCCAGAGAGAAGATGAGGGCAAGGTCTATCTTCACCTGCACAGCCCTCATTGCCCTGCGCCTGTCCCAGCTCACTGTGACAACATAACTGCAAAAATCTCTTTCCTCCACTGACTACATTGTGGCTACGTCAATATCCAAATGCATTTAATGCAGACCATTCACATCAGTAGACATTTTTGGTTGTTACAGAAGGGAATTTGTCTCAAAAGCAACATGCACTCCTCTAAGCGTGTGGTGCCCAGGCAGCTTCCCAGCCACTCACATACAGGCTCCAAAAAACAGAGGTGGCTGTGCTTATTCACACAGATCCCATCCCATTTCAAGCCTCCCCTGTTGTCCTTGCCACCCTAAAACATTTTTTTGACCCCTGTTTTTTTCCATTCCAAGTGAAAAAAAAAAAAAAAAAAAAAAAAAAAAAAAAAAAAAAAAAAAAAAGAGGACAGTGTTATTGTAACATGATGCTGAGGGCATGTGCTGTGCACCATGACGGCATGTAGGGGTTGAGATGGGACAGCAATGGAAGGTTGAGAAGAGAACAGGAGACAAATTTAGTGCAGCTCTACTGACATCTGAAACAGTAACTGAGGTGGAGCCTACAGGCACACCCAAGTTTTCTCCCACAGGGAACCAACTGCTTTGATCGAAAAGAGAAGCTTGGGTATGAAGCAATGTGTGAGCAGTGTGCACAGCTGACACAGACCTGGGAATGAAGCAGAAAACTATGGCAGATACACCCTCTGTAGCCCCCCACAAATCCACAGTGGGGGACAAGCTTGGTATCATCCTACCCCATCTGTCATCTAGCAGAAGAAGACAGTAAACTAATGGAAAAATGTGTCTGGAAAAATTCAAACCAAAGCAAGATAAACACGGTAAAGGCAGCATTAATTACTCATGTAAAATTACATATTCACGGTAACTGTATCTGGTTTGACATTATTGAGCTCCTTCTAAGAGTAATGTGGAGTGATGGGCACAGGATAACAGTTTGTGACAGAATGAAGATAAACACCCACCACTGAAGCAGTCCTGGAAATCAATTACCTAACTATGTAGGTTTGCATCTGTCTTCTATAAAATATTATTAGCTATGTATGACACTAAATAAGCTAAGAATGCCTCCACAGTCTGAGAAAACTTCTAATCTGTCACTATTCAAAACAAGGACATGCTGTTTTTCTCTGAAAACTCCCTCTGCCAATATGCTAATCATATCATTGCTGATACATGAGAGGTGAGAGGGTGGAATAACCTAATATAATGAGAGAAACACGAACCAGGGAGTATAGCACAAGGGACAGACATGCATTCTCATAAACCTCACTTCACACTCAATATAACTGCTCCATTTCACCAACAGTTTAAATCACAATGACAATGAAACTGCAGATTCCTATTGACTTTAATATAACTATCCAGCACTTTCTTAATTTATTCCAGCAGTTTGAATATATTCAGAGTAATAAATTAAAATATATGTTCAGTTTATGGTTGCTGAGCTGATGTAAAGTTGCAGATAATTTTTTTTTTTTAAATAGCGTTTTTTTTACAAACTTCAAACAATTTTTCAATTAGGTTGGGTTAGTAGAGGTCAGAGAAGACAAAAATGTTGTAATAGCCTTCAAATATCTAATCCTTTTCCAGACAATTCAAATCGTGTGACACTTCCTTGTGTGTCTTCTAGTCCTCACTCGACGAGCAGTAATAGCTTCTTATCAAGGATGGAACGCAACCAGCTGTCCCCTATTGCCAAGATACTCCTTTCCTACAGCACTGCAGGATCAAAGCATAAAGCTCAGGAAAAAATATTTAGGTAGCAAACTAGTTCTCTTTCCAATTAGAATGCTTGAAATCTACATGTGTTAAAACTTAATTTTCTACATAATGACCTTTGTCTCCAAGAACATTCCATGATGAACACTTCTATGAATATATTACTGCAGCTTGTCTGCTCAAAGACACTTAAACACAATCCCTGCTTCTGTCCAAGCCAAGTACCACATTTACTTCAAAAAGTTCCCCATAATAGCTTGCTTCTGGTGAAGGCAACCCATTCTGTTATTTCTGGTGTGGCTTTAGCTAGATCGTCTGATAACCAGATGGTCTTTGTCTTACAAACAGCAGTCCAACAACTGAAAAGCTGCAGACACAAAGCATGTATGGCGGGAGATTGCAAAACATCCTGTAAGTCTTACTAGGATATGAACAAGCTTTATCTGCATGGGAGAAACCACAGATGGATCACTCTTGCTTGAATGAGAGACTGCAGCCTTTTGTAAATCTTTTCTCCAGAAACATCGGACTTAAGAGTACAAGTCCAATGTTAAAAAAAAAAAAAAAAACAAAAACCCAAAAAAAACCCAACAGCCCTGTGTCTTTAAAGCTTCTCCACGATGTAATGTCAGGCCCCAAGTGCACATTCACACTGCAGTGTCTTTCCCATTCATTCCCCACCCAGGAGTTTGACTACTACTCTTCGATGTCAGCTTCGATACAGTGGAGTTGTGTAACTTTGAATTAGACTGCTTCTAAAAGTATAGTGTGAGCAAGAGCTGTAAGATGTGTTATCTGGGGCCTCTGCCCTTGGCTCAGGGACTGCATTCGAGCTCCTGCTATCAGTCCTTGCCTGTGTTGCATTATAGATACGGCTGTGCCTGGCTATTTTCTTTGCTGATCCTGTGATTGCTTTCTGATTTGAATATGCGGCTTGACCTCAGACCTGTCTGCCATTACACTGCTTCTGTGCAATTTGGTACTTTGTCATTCAACAAGCAGTGGAACCAGTGAATCCTGGTCTATTATGGATTCTCACATGCTGCAATTACTCTCCTCCACCCAGTCCATCCTTCACTCAGAAAGCAGCAGTGTCTCGCTGTGTCTACAAGAGCTCACTCACAGTAAAAGCCTGAGCTCCCAACACACATTACCTCCCCATCTCCATCATGCCTCCAAATCTCTGATGGTGTGTAGTTTTCTGAGCTTCTTTCTCTGCTGAAATGAGTAAATGGAAAGTCGTGACCAAAGTAGATGGACCTGTGATAGGGACCATTTAAACTTTGGACATGCACTGAAGAAATCCATTAATAGAACACCATAACTTTTATCAATGGCAAATGAGCAACCAAGTCCAGAGTGCAGACTGTCAGCTTCTCAACTAAGAATCTAGCTGGCATCAGACAGTACCAACCCATGCTTGTTTTCATCAAGAAAGAAAAGCTATTGAAGTAGCTTGAGCATCCAGTCCTCACTACTGACGGAGAATTCATAGTCAGTGTTAAGACAACTCATTGATGTGCATCATGAACAAAGTGTATTGATTTTGTCTCTAATTCCTCCAGAATGATACATTTATGAGTTATTTTCTTGTTTTGCAGAGAAACTTCAGTCCAGCTCAAAGCATAGCAGAGATAAATTAAATTTGTTATGATTATTAGTCTATTTTGCTGTCAGGATGCCATGCAATTTCTGCTCAACAACACAGACTAAGCAACCACCTTTATATCACTTTTCTGAAACAGCAGTGAAGACTTACTTAACTTGTTCAAATGTTTCCATAGTAAAAGACAGTACTTCTGTGTGTTCAGAGTATTCAGGGAAGATAAATATTAGCAAAACAAGAAGTCAAACATCACATTTTTAATCCCCTGATTTGTCTTCTATGACACATATAAAGACAATAATACTACTTCAGACTTCTCCAAGTCTTTTCAACTTACTGTACAATAACAGGCAAAGGAACATGATCCAATGGAATCTGAATTTATCTATAGCCAAAAGATGGAGTGTAACTCTTCCTATTACTCCTATGTAAGTCAGTATTTTCTCTTCATGGATGAAACACTTTTTTCTTGGCTTCTATAACTGTTCTTGAAGAATCCATAATGGCTGACCTCATGTATTTGGGTAAATATGGCTACAAAACACTTTCTCCAGATATTTCTACCTCATTCAGCAAAGGTAAAGTAGCCCATCATTTTAAACTCTGGTCGCCTGTAACTACAATTTTCACCAATGCAAAATGGAGCTGCACTACATTTGTTCAGGACATTTTAGATTTCAAGCTTTAAATAGTTTTATAGATGGAATATATTTTGGAATGAAATTTTCAAATTGTGATATAAGAATTAAGGAAGACTGAAATATTTGTAATGGGCTTAGTGGCGGGGCTTGCAAAATTATAGCAGTCTATGCTGAACCTGGTCCAGTCCTCCTGGAGAAAGTATGTTTCCCTGAAAAGACAATTTTATCTGAAGTGGATTTGAAAAGTGAAATTTAAATTCTGCTAAGCTGATATATTGCAATATGTCCTGTTCTCCTTATTTCACGACTCATCAGCTAACACTGGATTTCAGGCTGCTTATTAAAAACACTAATCATTACTTAATTTAAAAATATCAGATTCTGTTTCAAATAGATGGCATATATTTTAGACACCAAAATGATCCAGTGAGAATCATTTGAAGGCTGTGAGGGCTCTGTTAATTTGAAAAACACAGCACAAATCAAGACTTTAAAACATGGTTGCACCTCGAACACTTGCATTAAGCCTGTGTAGATATGGTTGTCTTGCAATCATCACAACTTAATTTAGCCTCTCTAGATCTAACCAAAGACAACATTTTCGTTATTCCTTGTAAAAAAATGGTGAAAATACCCACAAAGGAGATATTATTTATTTGATAGAAATGTTCAGAACAGATCTTTAAGCTCTAACAATGCTTCATTCCTACAGAAATTGACAGCTGACTGAGAGTTTATTGCCTGGTTATCAAATGAAGTCAAATTCTAACTCTGAATAATGCTTTGCACAGCTGTAACTGCTCTCTGAACTACCTCATGTAATTGATTAAACCTGAATCATTGTTATGGGAGTGTTTTACAATGTGTAAGCACTTCTTCTTGTTCAGTGTAGCCAACAAACTTACCCCCTGTAGGAGTATGCAGGTCAGGGATGCCAGCAGTATGAGTCAAAAATCACATTTGCATACAGGCAGCCAAGCAGAGGATTTGTTTCCTCAGGTGGTTTATGAGATTCAGTCCTGATAAAGTGACGACCTCCAAAAGCAACGCATCGATTCGAACAGAACGAAGACTCCTGCACGCATCTCCAACATTAAATCTAGAAGCTCGCAGCCACATTCTGAATGCAGCAGATATAAAACCAGCATCGCTTGCTCACAGCACGCTGTACTCAGTCCAGGGATGAGTGACTTCCCACTTCTGCTGTCCAGGCAGCCTTAATGAGAGTGTCCGAACAGCCTGGGGAGTGCGAGCGAGCGCTGCTCCAGGCCGTGCCGAGCTGCCTGCGCTTCCACAGCTGTGCTGGGAGAGTTCTCCTCAGGCACTGGGAGTTTGCCGTCCCCTGGCTGTTTCCAGTGTCCATAGGCAAGGTCTTTTTTTGTCTCAGCATATCTGAAGGGCACCCTCTTCTGTCCAGCACCCAAACTGCAGCACCACAGCGATTTCCCCAGATGTTTCTGGTTTCTAGGAAGGAAAATTGCAGTATTGAGGTCTTTCTGTAAGATTAGTAAATACCATGACCCAGCCTGCTCCATTATGGATATGTTAATGAAGTCAACATTATTGACTTCATTAAGTATTATAATGTTGACTTATTAATTAAGTCGACATTATATTCTGCATATGTTAGTGAAGACAACAGTTGTAAAGGAAAATGAAAATATTACAGGAAAAGCAGGAAAGTTTACAAATGATAGTATTGACAGAAAGAAATATTTTCCCAGTGGAAATACAGACAGCTGAATTATAAGGACTACAGTGAATATTATTGACTACATAATTCTCTGATGAGCTGTCCTTGCTGACCAAATGCAAGTTTACTGGGTTTTGGGGATTTGGAGGGGGAGGAAGTTTCAAATTCCAAGCTTTCATTAGAGAAGTTCAGGGGTAGGAATTGCCATGTCTACTTCCAAAAGAGGTTTTTTTGCTTGGTTTTGTCAAAATTTTAGAGAGGAATTGTCTGTCCCATTTCGCACCAGTTCACACAGGTATGTATCTATTCACTTGAAACAAACAAACAAAATATTTAATTTTAAGTAACTTCATTTTCAGGTGGTTTTCAAGTGTCTATACTAAGGAAACAAGGTTTCTGTGGCTACCCTGTATCTCCACTCCTGATAATGATGGAAAACCACTAGCCCATTTCAGACCAATGTAGCAGATGGAGAGAGATTTCAAAGACAGTAAATTCTGGCAAATTTTCTGATATTCAGCAGCTGGATAGAAGAGCCTAATAAAAAGGGGCACCTTAATTAATGCTCCCACTCAGCATGGATCCGGAGTCTGGTTAAATGACGATCAGCCAAGCCATGTGTCATCCCCTGTCCCCAGTGACTGCAAAGGAAGAGGAGAGAGAATGAAGGGGAGGTGAGAGGCGATGTGGAGGAGGATGAAGGTGCATGACCCCACAGATGTGAAATACAAATCACCAGGAAAGGAGATTTCATTAGGTCAGCTAACAGATGAACTTATTTTCTCACTCCCTTATGCCTCACAGTGGTTTAGAGTAATGTTATTTGGATTGACTTTGGCAGCAGGTAACTAGAAGATCAAAATGCTGTCTGTCCATCTGCTGTGTCAATTACTGTAGTTTCTACCCTTATGTGTTGTTTATATAATGTTTAGATGTTATTTAGAGATTTTTTTTTTTATCAATAAACATGGCAATAACTACCAAGGCATACATATCTTTGACCATGTGAAGGGGGAAAATAAAGCTAAAATTATGTGTTTGGTGATGTTTAGTGAATTAAGAGATGTCTCTTCTAAAAATAGGAATTTTATGAATTGCTTGAGTGCTGTATAGCAGCTGCTAGACGAAAAAATATTGTTTTTTTTTTTTTTTTCAATTTTGGTATTTTTCAGCTTTTAGGAGAGAATAAACCTAGAGAGCATTAGTTAAATATTTTTCTCTATCAGGTCATGCCAGTTTCAAATTTGTTCTTGGAAAACAAAGTGACCTTTATCTTCATGTCACATATAATGCACCAAGACAGCCATGGTCATAGAAAAAGAATTTTATGGACTTTACAATTTCAAGATTTCATAACGTATCTCTAGATAATAAGAGACAAGCTGCCTGTATTAAAAAGAGATGCATTGACATGCAAATTCATAACCAAGCACTGACCCAACTGAATTTTTATCATACTTCATTGCTACATCCTATGATTTTTTTAGATCAGGTCTAAAATACCATACTCCTTGGATGGGGTATGAAGCAGGATATATCTCTTTTGGTCTTGCAATTTTTAATTTTATTACAGACACCTAATCATGCAGATTTAAATTCAGATTTCCTAAGAGGATAAAGAAAAATTCCCTGTTTTCCACAATTATAGAAATTTAAACATTTCCATTAAATCTATTTTCTTTTGCAGTTTTTCTTCAGAGTAGTAGTTAAAAATAAATATTTTAAAATAATTTCAGAATCTGTAGGTTTTCCCTTATGCTTATAAAGAAAATTTCTACAATGTGGAAATGTTCTTTCTAAATTTTAAAGACAGGAATTGGTAAAAATGTGTATTGTAGCTAAAGAAGTAGCAAAGATAAATGTTCTTGCTGCCAGAGCTTATATATACACAACCAGCCTGCTCCCCTAACCCTGGTCAATACCATTGAGGAGCTTGAATGAACTTAAATGATGCACTAAACTGTGTGTTTAGCACCTGAGGGGTGCTGGAGGGGGACAAGGTGAATGTTCCTCCCTTTTTGAATGTGCTTCTGCACACACAGGGATACTGAACCCAGACAGGCACCATCAGACACACTAGGAAAATTTGGATGCCGTTAACGAACTGAATTATAAAATTGAATGAAACGTTGTAGTGCAAATGCTCTGTCATGCTGCTGGGAAACAGGAAGAATCTTCACAATGAGCTGAGCTGGAAATACAAGAAAAAAAAAAAAAAGGGACAATAACAGACAACTGTCAGCCACCCAAACTATGAGGCAAAATGTGCATAGCTGTGAACAAGGCAAGTATCACAAAGAATGTAAAAAGAGAGGTGTTTCTCGTAAATACCCGAATTATTTTAAAAATTATGTACTCTCATTTCAAACGTTGTGTACCCTCTGTGCACTCTTCAGAAGAGATGAATTCACATTGGACCACAGCTACTTGGATGACAAGAGAGTGCAGAACCCCTCTCTGACATGTGAATGGAAGAGTGCATTCACCTTAGTCTGCAGAAATAAAAGGAAAATGACCATAGAGAAATCAGCTGGTAAATGACATTTTGGAGAAAGAGACCCAGCCTAAAGGACAGTGGTTTTTATATGAAATGTAATATCGTATAAATGGATTATGAGCACATTTAACCTAGCAATCAGAAAAGTACTTTTAACCTTTGGATGCTCTGAACAGCTTTTCATTGGGAACAACGGCAACAAAAAACTTAATTTCAAGATGAAGAGTAATAAATCTGCAAATCACGGGAAAATATATGTGGTGTGGCCTGCATTAGGCATAGACTAATGTCAGGTCTATGTACATGTTGTGTGGAAAATCACTCTATGAAAAACAAGTATTACAAAGGAGACAGGAGTCCTGCAACTTTATTAAAATAAAGGAGAGTGTCCAGTGGGGCATACCCCCATGTGGCTTCTTTCTGAGATTGTGGAGGACTCAGCAGCCTCCTTTTATCCTGAACTCCCGCTCACACGTCGCCCTTTCCTTTCCCTATTGCCTGGGGTACTAGGAAAGGTACAGTTTTCCCGACCGTCTGTCACATACTGCCCCCTTGAAGACGTCATTTTCCTCCAAAATTTGGAAATTCAGGCTATGTGAGTCCTGTAATAGACTTTGTGCTGACCCATTTGATTATGTCCTAGTTTAGGGCAAATTTGGGAGAAAACCTCCAAAGGGGGAACCCTCCCGAGAGCAAACCCACACGGCCCCTTCCCCCAACAGGTTTGGGAATGATTCCTCGGAGAGAAGTGGAAAGAACCTGTTTATTTAACAGGCGCAGCACCCCCCAGTACACAAAATGAACAATACCCGATGACAACACTCTTTCACCGCTCTGACAAAAAGATGACAAATTCGGAAAGTCTCTCTTGGGGGCGGTCGCTCTGCTGTCACTCCCTCCGGCGCTGGGGATGGCTGCTGCAGGACACAAGGTGTAAATTCTCGGTGTTTCTCGGGTCCTAGTCGGAGCAGGTTCGAGTAGTTAAAAGAAAAGAAAAAGGGGGAAAGAAACCAAAGCAAGAGCAGAGCAAAGCAAAGCAGGAGCAGGAGCAAAAGCAGAAGCCAAAGCTAGAGCCAAGCAAAAAAGAGCCCAGCAAAAAACAAAAACTACACTATGTACTGCCCCGTCTCTGTGTCCCGCCAGTCGTGGGGGGAGCAGGCTGATAACAGAACCAAAACAAAATATTTGTCCTTCAGAGACGGTCTCAAAGGCACAGAACATAACATCCAACATAGCAGAACACACAAAGGGGGATACAAACATCACCCTAGGACAGATTTCTACACTAAAGTTCAGGAGTCAAACTGGCTGGGCTCTGAAAAAACCTTGTGCGGCTTCAGGCTGGTGGAGACATTAAGAGCCATTTCAAAGACATGAACACCCATTTCTTCTAAAGAACTTTCCTTACCCATGGAATTGTATGTAAAGACATTAGCACCCATCTTTCCTATCAATATCAGCATCCTCAGAAAAACAGGGGCTGTGATTGGTACAAGAGCTCTGCATAAAACTCTGAAACTTATTTTAGAAATCTAGATATCACCACAATGTATTAATTATTATACTGCTGCTTATTCTAGTAAAAATCTCTGGGCAAGTCAGTCTTATGTCACAGTGATGTATTTACTTCCAAACTGAAAGACTGAGTTAACTCCGAGCTATCAAAGTTCCTATTTTCTTAACACTCCTCCTGTCTTGCATTTAAAAATTTTTCATTTATTTAGTTTCTGGACATGCCACCTTCAGTTTTAAGTTTTCTTGAGAAAGAACAGTGTTTCTCTGTGATCTTATTTTACCTCCAGAATTTTTTTTTACTTCGGAAATTTTCAGAATAATTCCTCATATCTTTTCATATTTGTCACTATCAGCGTGGCTTAGTGGAGCCATATTGTCTCTTCTATGTAAAATTATGGACTGTATTTGTGCAGAATTGTAAAACAGAGATTCAAAGGTTTTTTCTTTAGTGCCACTGTTCTAATTGCTCCAAGGATAACTTGATAATATCTGCAATCCCAGTAGGCAATAGCACAGAAATAAAAGCCATAGCAGTTTTCATTTTTCAAAACTTGCCATGTACTGTAAGCAGTGATGACTTCAGACACAGAATATCAAAAGACACACACAGTGTCTCCCTTCACTAAACAAGCATTTGGTTTTAAAGCATGTATTGGCTGCCAACTACAAATACACTATTTTCTAGATCAAAGAGTCTCTGTGAGGCACAAAATCATTGACGGTGCTTGTCATCACAGCACTGGATACACATATTCTTTCAGGATACTTTAAAACAGGCGCAGCCAAATGTAGCAGGCAGCAGAAGCTGACCAGCTTGGTAAGAGAAATTAAGCTGTCTGAGCTCCATGCTGCTGCCACTGGGATATTTGTAATACCTGTGCATATACACGTATAAGTAGGTAATTTATGAAACCACTGCACTGTGGTGTGCAGCATAAATAGATGTAGATTTGGAAGAAGAAAAGGGTGATGCTGAAAATGACTCACTGGATTTCAGGCAAGCAGGTGGGATGATGATTTAGCACAACAGTTGAAGAACAGAATGGAGGTTATCCACCCTGCATCATCCCTGCAGGAGGACAGGCAGTGAGGTCTCGGACCGAGGAAGAAGAAAACGTAAGGAAAATCCGGGGGGATTTTAAGGCAAGACAAAACTGCTGAGGTATCTTTCACCCTGCGGTCATCGACCCTCTTGGAAACAAGGCTAGAAATGGCCAGTCTAACAGGTGACCATTATTCTGCTGACAAGGAGATTGAGTTCAGGATTGTCAGCTTGAGTTGGCAGGAGTTTCTACAATTAGCATAGGAGTTACTGCTTTGTTGATGGACTCTGTAGATGTCAGCAATGATATTTCTTTTTATTTAATATGCATTGATAAAACCACAGATAATGGAACATTTTTTTAAAAAGTAAAATGTCTTCAATACAAAAAAAAAAAAAAAGGTATTTTACAACGTTTAAAATGCCAGCATTAGGACTGTCTGTGATGCCTTATTTCCACTTCTTGTGTGTATCATTTTCACTGTTAATTTGTGTATCAGTCAACATCACAGCTTGCTGCTCTTTGACACCGGGCATCTGGAAGGCTTCAAGTTGCAAACCTGGGGTGACACAGCTGAGATTTCTGAAAGGTGTAGGATTGTGTTCTTAGCTAGGTTACAAACTGATCCTCAAAAGCAAACTGACTGACAGACCGATGTACACAGTAAAAACAGAGGGCTGAATTAGCAACCAAAATATTAAAAATTATATCATAGTACACACACACAAGATGGCTAAAGGAAATTGCTTTGTCACAACACGAGAAAAGCTTCATGGAATTTTTTGTGCTCAACTTTGCAATACTTGTAATGCTCTTTCAACAATATTTGCAAGCTTTATAAGCTTAGGACAATGAAAGGTACTAAAGAATTACAAAATAGTGTCATAACCTCAGGCTGAAGCACAGCAACACAATTCAATCTCTTTCAGGACATATCCATTATGATGAGAAATAGATTATAGAGTTTTAGGTTATCCAGTTATATCAGGAGTAGTAATTATACAAATTACATTTCCTCAAACAAAGCAAAGATCAATCTTTGATTGCCTAAGCAAAAGAAAGCAACAGATCAGTTGGGATATAGTGAACAACTATCTATTTGTGGTATGACTAACATTAGGAATTTTCAGTACTATAGAAGATTCATAAGAGTTATTTACATTTTCAGCTGCAGTTTGGCTATATTGTCTGATATTACTGTACAATTTAGGCCAGATGCTACAGATTTATTATCATACTGCATCTTAAAATTTTTATGCTTTGACAGCCTTAGCTGGAACTCTGAATTGATGCTGAGATTTCGATCTCTTTTTTTGCAAAAGACCATAGTTTTACTATGTATTTGTACTGCAAAACAGTGGTGCTTTCCTGATACTACAGCAATATAAGTAACCTAATAGATACCACCAGAAGAAGCAAAATACAGTAAATTAGTATTACTCTTAATCACTTACTAAAGCTTGATGAATTTTTTCTGTTGGATTTTCTAAGGATTACAGAAATAGGGTTTTTTTCAGGGAAATTAAAAATTATCAAATATTGGGACTAGTAATTTTCAATGGAATTCTATTGGTATAAATTAGATGATTATCAGGCCAATAGATAAACATTT
Organism: Sitta carolinensis; assembly: GCA_032173965.1. Taxonomy (NCBI): domain Eukaryota; kingdom Metazoa; phylum Chordata; class Aves; order Passeriformes; family Sittidae; genus Sitta; species Sitta carolinensis. The sequence continues at coordinate 35,864,057 of CM063284.1, read as the reverse complement.
AACTTTGGTTTTCTAACACAAATTCTTACAGTATTGCAAATAGAAATTATATCTTTATTTTACAAGTGAAGAGAGAAAAAGCAAGCAATTTGCCCCAGCAATCAAACAAGTTCTACGTCAGAAGTACAGAAGCTCTGCTGCAAAGAAAATGCAAAATGCAAGTATGGATATATATATATATATATATATATATAAATATATGAACATTCTGCTCTATGTAGGAGTATATTATCTATATTCACTCAGAACATCAGAAGCATTTTTAATCTCAGTTTGAATCCTTGCAGTAAATCATTACCGTAATAAGAATTAAATTCCAGTTTTAAATTATGTCAAAGAAATTTCTTGAAAGAGGACTCACTCTTAGGTGTTGAAAAACATTGTATTAACATTTGTTCAGATTATAATTATACAATACATTATGTTTAAACTTGGTTTGTGAAGGTTTTTTTTGGTTTGTTTTTGTTTTTTTTTTTTTTTTGTTGTTTTTTTTTTAATTTGCCTTGAAACAAATCCTTAAGCAAACCACATGTGAGTTGGTGTCAAAGTGAAGAGAAGCATTTTAGTTTTGAATACATGAGCCAATGAAGAAATACATCTAATTCTTTCAAATGAAGTGACTTGCTAACATCCACAAATTTAAGGAAGTCAAAACATGAGTGTCAGTATGAATAGCCAGGAAAAACATTAGAAGGGCTGAAAGAACCAACGAGAAAATGAAAATTGGCACAGATGTAGAAAGTTACAGAGGAATTGGCTGGATCAAGACAAGAGAAAAGAAACTGGAAATCAAGTGATATAACAATAAGCCATTTAGGAAAATAACTAAGAGCTATGGTGAGAAAGGTCATAGGAAAGAAAGCAATTAAAATGACAAAATTAAAATCTGAATTTTCTTATGTACTTTTTAACAGCGCCCAAGAGGCAAAACATAATTCTATGTTAATACATATATTATCCAAATATATATCCAAATATATTTTGGATTTAGCTCATTGTCAAAATGATTTATGAGACAAAGATCAGTTACTAAGGGTGAATAAATAGTAGAGCAAGGTCTTTTGGCATTGGAGGTAGAAAGGGATGTGTGGAGCTGCACAAGAAAATGTTGCAGTGATGAATGAATGCAGATACATTCTGGTCTATTTTAGTATGCATTCAGTTCTATGATATATATAAGTTTCACAATGCAGCAAATTGCACACATAAAGGATAAGCAAAGAAGCATCGTCATATGAAGATTTTATATTTATCTAAAGAAGTAAACTGCAAATTCAACATTAAAATTCTGTGTATTTCACTAATATATCTCCATGAGCTATGGAAAAAAATATTTATCATGTGACACATTCAAATGCATACTTTAATGCTATTTTTATATCATATATAAACTAACTTCATTCTACTGCTTCCTCATTTCATGATATCCCAGTTAATGGAAAAATCCTTCAGATAATGGACATGCTCAACTATGGGCAGTTATTTAATAAATGGAAAATACAAAATAACTACATATTCCAAGTACATAATTATTTTAAACACCTCTTTTTTTAGGTGGAGAGATTTGACTTAGTGTGGTTAACTACATACGCACAAAAGACAGGTCTGCACAGCAGCTAAGGAATATGATTGTCATGTTTGCCATAGCCTGGGGTTTGAATTACCCATAGTAGTGCAGTTTCAGCAGCACAGACTTCTCCCTCATGGAGCAGAAGATATCTATTGCCCTGGTTTAACCCCATCCAGCACCTAAGTATCTTGCAGTTGGTTGCCCACTCCTGGTTCCCTTTCCTGATGTGACAAAGTAGAGAACCTGAAGAAAAAGACAAAAATTGTGGGTTGAGATAAGAACAGTTTAATAATTGAAATTAAATATGAGAATGAGGATGATGGTGATGATAATGATTAAAAGCGAAATGAAAAAAGAATAAAATCCAAGACTGACAAGTGATGCACAGTTCAGTTGCTCACCACCTGTTGACTGATGCCCAGCCTTCCCCGGAGCAGCAATCAGCCTCTCACAGCCAACTCCCCCTGGTTTATATATTGGCCATGATGTTCTGTGGTATGGAATATCCCTTTGGCCAGTTTGGATCAGCTGTTCTGTCTGTGCTGCCTCCCAGCTTCTTGTGCACCTCCACACTGGCAGAGCATGAGATATTGGAAAGTCCTTTGACTTTGACTAAGCACTGCTTAATAACAACAAAAAATCAGTGTATTACCAACATTATTCTAAATCCAAAACACAGCTCTGTACCAGAGAGCAATGTGCAACGAATCAAGGAATGCTGACATCTGCTGCACTCGCAAGTTTCTAATATCTCTAGATATGCCTTCAGAAAAATCCAAGGGTCTCTAAGGGAGGTACCTGAGAAGACCAAGAAGAACTTGTGAGTGGCATGAGTGAGAATGCTAAAAGGCTAATTTGTAGTTCATGTTCTAAATGCTCCACTTATTCTAGCCTCTGAAGTTACCCATCAGACTTAACAGAACTTTTACATTTACAGTTTGCTTTTTAGGTGTGTAAATTCTGCTTGGAACAAAGCTTGTAACATTAAAGCTTAACATTAAGTGATCCCTTAAGGATAACTTTGAAAAGAAGAGTCTGTAAAGAAACAGAAAGGATAAATTTACTCTGAGATAAAAATACAAACTCGATATGTAGCCTGATGTACAATGTTAACTTCAAGTGGTGGAAGAGGGAAGATAAAATCTCCAGGACAACTATATATATGGTCTGGGACTTCTATTCAGAAGAACACAGTTCAAGTTAAAACTTAACAGTTTTAAGCCTTGGAGAGTTGTCTACCTTTGAATTTCTAAATAGAAAACCTTACAAAGATATTGAAATGCCTCCAATATTAGGAGGATGAAATAGTTTAGACAACTCCCTAATAAAAAATTGATATTGGTTAAATTGTTCAAAATAATAATAATTTTAAAAGTCTTATTGTATATGTTAAATGAACCATTACAAGAGGGCAGGTTGTCTAATGGAATGAATAGTCTGCCTTATAGTCAACACTACATATGACAAACAAATCTATAACAAAACTTATTCCACATTACATCAGCTACAAAGGTGGACATAGACTCTTTTTTTTAAGGAAACTTATTATCAAATTAAATAAAAACTGTCTTTAAAGGAGTTTGGCAAAGCAAATAAAGAAAAATAACTAAGTATTTAATCTTTCCAAATATAGTATAGCATGAAGACTCATTATGAGAAGGACACAATTAGTTCCTTTCCTTAAATTTAAATATAAAAGAAAGGTATTATATTTGGAAATGAACAGTACAAATTTTAGAGTAAAGCTCAGAAAAAAAAAAGACAAGCGATTCAACTGGATGTTATGTAAAAGTAGCAAGGACAGGAAGGTCATCTAGGAGATGAAAACAGTCCTAGACACGTCCCAACAAAATTACTGACATGATGAATATTCTTACGAGGTAATAATTTCACTCAGGATTCTTTGCCCACAGAAGTACAAAATGTAACTTGTTTTTCTTCTAATTATATTTTACACTGTTTGGCTCTGTAGTGCCTTATTCTTTCGACCAGTTTTTTAGATGAATTTTACTTGTATTTCCAATGTATACACATAAATACAGACTCACAGAATGGTTGAGGTTCGAAAGGTTGGCTTGAGGTCATCTGGTCCATCCTCCGTGCTCAAACTGGGCCACCTAGTAGAAGTTGCCCTGGGCCATGTTGAGACAGCTTTTGAATATGTATCTCCAAGAATGAAGACTCCACAATGTCTCTGGGCCACCTCTGCCAGTGCTCAGTCACCCACACAATAAAAAGTGTTTCCTAATATTCAGAAAGAAAAGAGTTTTCTCTCCAAGCAGCAGCAGGAATAACATGTGATGAACTGACCATAACCCCCATTCCCTGTTTCCCTCTACTGCTGAAGGTGAGGAGGTATAGCTGGGAAGGAGGGAGAGGGGAGTAAGGTGCTTTTAAGATTTATTTTACTCCACATTCTCCTGCTTTGATTTTGTTAGTAATAAATTCAATTAACATCCCTAAGTTGAATCTGTTTTGCCCATGATGGTACTTAGCACGTGATCTGTCCGTAACTCATGAACCTTCATTATATTTTCCATTCCATGTCCACTTGTGGAGGGGAGTGAGAGAGAAGCTTTGGTGGGTGCTTGACATCCAGCCAGCATCAATCCACCATGGGGGTGCCTGGAGTTGTTTCTCTCCAGGTGTAGAACTTTGCAGCTACCCTTGTTGACCTTCATGAAGCTTCTATCAGCCCTTTTCTTCAGTCATATAAATCACCGTACTAGAATTGCTTGATAGCTGTAATCTACCAGATGCTGTTGAACAGCTGAGTGCACAGCTAATCTCACAAGTTTACTTCACCTTCTAATGCATTTGAAAAAATAATGGATGGTTATAAAAAATGACACGATCATACAAAATCCTTATCATACTTCTTCTTCAAATCCATACAAACCAGAATTAATCCTCAAAAAGTAAGTATGAGTCATTGTTTCTTAGAGATGAAATCTAGGGCTCAGAGAACATGACTAGGGCAAAAAGGCAAACATACAGAAATTATAAACAAAGAATCTGCTAAATTTCAGCCCTACTCTTATTTACCAAGACCCAATTACTCCTTCATGCTGATAACAATAATTACATTTATGCACAGCTAATATTTACCATAAAGGAAATAATAAAAATACAAGATAAACCAAAACTGAACAGTAGGTGTTACATTTTGACAAACATTTCAGGCTAAATCCTGGTCTGGTGAAGACAATATTAAACTTAACACAGACTTCTACTAAATTAGGACTTCTGTTTTCGTGCACCTGGACTGGGAAAATGGGCTCTTTACGCAATCTTGGTGAAAATGGTAAAGATATAAAAGTACAATATGCAAAGTACATTTGGCAAACAGAAGATAAAACTTCCAGCTATTATTTCACAGAAATGTAGGGGTAGATGAGTGTCGCTGTGGCAAGTAACAAACGACATGAATTCCTCATTTAGCAAATGATCTGACTCCAACCTTTATTCAAACAATTGACCCCCTCTATATACCTTTTTGAACAGGCCACTCTCGTTGGTCAGAAGAATGCCAGAACTCTTCATCCCATTGGCCAAAACCGAAAGACAGAGAGAAAGTCCATCCCACAGAAAAGAATCCAAAACATTAAACTCGTGACAAAAACACTAGCACTGTTTATGTCAAATCTTATGAGAACCAGGCCTTCCTAAACCAAAACATCATGAAGAAACTGAACTTAGAAACTCAGAAACCTCAGGCCTAGGAAACCCAGACTACAGATGAGGCCTTGGGAAGCCACCCAGATTGAATCTGTCCATTTGTTCTATACCTTCTTCTATATTTGTCTACATCTTTTTAGAGTCATGCAAAACACAAACATAGCATTCTAGATGAGGTCTCACCATTGTTGAGCATACCAGAATAATGTGTTTCATTATCTCATTCATGACCTCCATGCAAGTATTTCCCAAAACTACATTATTTCACTCTTTTGTGCCACTAATGTATCACTGTCTTATATTTATCTTGCTATCCAGTATAAGTTCTGGATTCTCTCTGCTGTATTACTGACAGATGGTCATTCCTTGTTTTGTTGCTGCGTATCTGAATTCTGACTTCTCAAGCCTTGATTTTCTAGATCTATTATGTGAATTTATCCTTCTGATTGTGGACCATGATTGCAATTTGTTAAGATAGTTCTGCCCTTCACAGTACTTGCCCTCTCTCTCAGCTTGCTCTTACTCATAAATTTTGTAAGCACATTCTTCTCTCCACTATCCAAGTGTTTAATTATAACATGAAATAGAAATTACCTTAGGACAGACTCTGCTGGAACCTAACTTAAAATTCCCTCACAGTTTGAAGCGAAAACACTGGTAACTCAATTTGAAGAGTCATTTTTCACTCTGTCTCTACACTCTACTCCACTGTTTGCTTGCAGTATAGATGGATGTCAAACCCATTTCTAAGACCAAGATCACCAACAACCCCTTTGGCCATGAAGCCAATTATTTCTTTACAGTGTACCTCTTGATTGTCTCTTCTCCTCATGGAAGTATCCTGGAGGTTTGCAGGCTGAGAACAGGAAGGCAGTGCTGGATCTCTGACTCTTCTTACCCATCACCTTAGCACTGCTTTTCTCCTCCAGAGAGTTGTAAAGTGTGCCTAGGGATCCAGGAGGAGAAACCTGCTCTGTAATCCTACACTTCTGCCTCTTCCCTAACCCATTACCCAGATCTGCAGCATTGAAGATGTCTAGAGAAGAGAGAAGGTTTTGCAGATGGGGGACATTGCAGAAAAACCCTGCCTATAATAGTTGGGAACCAGTCTAGGAAAACAGGATTATATTCTCCAATTTTGAACATCTCCTGCTCTAAATTTCCTTTAATCTGTTCTGCCTCCCTTTGGGATAAATTTTAAAATGGAGGAGAAAAAGAAAAGACCCACAAGAGAACTGTTTTCCTTTTTCTTCTTTCGCTATTTTCCATAGTGAACAAGAGGCGCTTCCCTCTCTAAGTGAACTGGAGAAAGACAGTTTTAGCAATGGAAAACTGACTGAGATTTCTGTGTTTTCTTTACATTGTTGGTTGGGGAGGGAGGGAGGAAGAGTGTTCTGAAGGTTTCATTTTGATTCTTAGGTTTTTTTTCCTTTTAGTGTTAGTTAATAAAGTCTTATTACTTTTAAGCTTAAGCCTGCTTTGCTCTTTATTGGGAAATTTCAAATTGGCAAATCCAAACCAGGACATGAACTGGTGTTTCCGCTTGGTTTCAAATTGAAACCACGACAATCAACTACAATAACTGGGGGGAGGGGAGGGGAGGGGCAGGGAACATGCAGGAAACAAAATTAATTATTATAGCATCTCACTGGCATGGTAAATGTTTCATGTTTAATCTTCAATTCTTTCACTAAATACCTTTTATCTATACCACTTTTTTTTCCTGTGTTGCTACCTCAAATTGCTTACTCCTAATCCTTAACCCAACTTGAAAATTTCAATAATGGCTATAGTTTATGACACCATTATGAAATCATAAAGCACTGCTTATATTTTTATTACTATTTTTGACCCTTTCCATGTGTTCTGAATAACTATACAGTTGCATTCACTACTTCAGTGACAAATTCTCTGCCCCACCAGAGAACTCAGTCAGAAAGTAGACTAGAAAAACTTCATTACTTTTTCCCAATCCCCACCCTAACATAGTCAAAGATTATTTGCTACTTCAGGCATAGCCATCCACACAGACTGCCAGTTTTCATTCATGTCACTCCAGATTTGCTAAAGATTGTGTTTTTTAGATCTTTTGCTGCCAGCACTTAAACCATAGGGATGCTCAGAAACATTCTGTATCAGCGGAGTTTGAGTGGGTGGATAGCCTTCAAGTACTTTGTTATGGGCAAACAACACTAAATTTTGGCATTAACAGCCACGATATCATTGGCACAGTCATAGAGATAAGAAATTAATTTCTGCAAGCACTTTCAACAGTCAAAACAAATTGATGGTTTACTACATTTAGTTCTATGTCTACTGCTCACTCCATTTCTTAGGTACTTGTTTAACTTTGGAAGGCAACAAACAGTTCAGTCAACTACTGTACGTCATGGTAGTAATTTGCTAGAGCTTTCAGAGATATGAGGGACAACTGCATTTGAGTCTTTTGCAAGGGGTGTTGCAACAGGATGATTACAGAGTCACTAAAACACAAAGTCATTAATTTTGTGGACGGTAGCGGGATTTGCAAATATACTGTCTTGGTTTAAGACAATTATATGGGGTGGACAGACCAAAATTATTTAGCTCCCCTTTTAACCACTCCCTTTTCACCAGCTAGGAGAATGTGAGAAGATATAGGTGAAAAAATATCAGTTTACTAAAAACAAAACAGCAACAATCAACATAGCAGTAATTGTTAGTAACCACTAAAAACAATGTTGCTGAATCCCATGGACTCCCAGGAACAAATTAAAACAAGAAGGCAGAGAAGCCTATCCTCAGTGGCTCCACCTATCCTGTGGTGGCCTCCATAGCTGACCATAGATCAGAAGACAAAGACAGTAAGGCAGAGAAGCCCCACTCAGCTGAACCTATGCCCTGGAACAAAAAATGGGAAGATAGCAGCTTACAAAGCAGTTCTGGTAGCAGGTGGGGGTGCCAGCACCATGTGGGGCAGCTCTGAACCTGCAGTCAGTTCCTTTGTTTCTTTTGGGCCAGCTGGACCCAGCTGGTGTCAGTGCTGCAGTTCTGGGTTGCTTCTGTGTTGCAACGGAAAGAAAAACGGATGTGCTGGGAACTGAAACTCACAGGCCCGGCCCTGACAGCTCTGGATCCAAAGATGTCCCCCAGCAACTGTGGCCTAAAAGTTGTTGCCAAATTTGCTCCAAAACAGTTCAGGATTGTGGAATGCAGTTTCTTAGAGACCTGTGCCAGGCAACTTCCCACGGAGAGAAAGAAAAGAAGGCATCTGCCTCTCTTTGCTCTCGCCCCAGGAAACTCTCTTGGCAGCATAGTGAGAAATAGGAACTCCATGTTTCGGTTGCCTGTCTCTCACCGGGACTGCGGGCCAAGCTCTCCACAAACCCAGGTAAAACACCCTGCTTCTACTTCAGGTTCCCAGGTCTTAAAGTGATCATTTTAAGCAGGTTGGCATAGAAAAGATATGGAATACAGTATACTGTTTTTTGGTTGCTCAGAACATATACAAATACTTCTACACTGGAAAATGTGATGCTGATCTCTAGGAACAAAGGCTGGGAAGGTTCTATACAAGGAAGGTGAGAGAAGTTCAGAAACATGCTTGATGTTACCCACTTGAGGGACTAAATAACAGAAACATGATAGCTATTTCTATTGGAAATAAATGATAAAGCATCATTGACTTGGACTATTACAACAGTCTGAGAGAGACTTTCAAGAATTTGTGCACATAACACTACATTTTAATCTCTTAGAGAGCTGAGGGGATGTGAAATGCAGGAAAATAAAATGAAATCTTGCAATGATTTGTGAGTATGTTCAGGATTACAAATTTGTGTCTGCTCTATACACTTTCACAGGTTTGCAAAAATACCACCTTAAATATTGTAGCATTGAAAACATGCTACCATATACCTGGAAAATTTGTTTTCTCTTTGATTAATCTTTTAATATTCTGTGATAATACTTTGATATTTACTTCATGTACTGGTTAGCTCTTGATTTGCAAGGCATTTTGTAAATAGTTTTCTGTGGGAACTTTTAAAAATCAGGTATGTCAAATGTCACAGTGACACAGCAGGAAGAGGAACCAGACTGACTGCTACAAGAACTGGGGTCAATGAGGTAAACTATTAATTTGTTGATATTGTGAGAAGTCCTTATTTTTGTCATGCAGGAATCATATTCAAAGGAATTATTGACTCACATCCATGTAACATAATCATGTCAAGTTGACCCTGACAAAAGCTACTCAACTGTAGGTATAAGTATGCAAAATGATTGATTGCAATTAAGTCAAATGCAATTAAAAAATAAATATTTACCAATCGTGGAGTCTCCTGCAAGGTTAATAGGTTGAAGATTTTCTTTACTAAAAAGTCAACTGAAGACAAGATTGTAAGGCTGTGTGCTTATTTCAAGTCCATCATTTATTAAGCCTTTGGAATCCAGAAAGTTTTTTTTCCTGAGAAGAGCTCTTGGCTTCTAACAAGTTCCCCTATCAAAAGCCTTACTGATCTCCAAACCATCAGCTTACCAAAAGTGACAGTCTATGACAAAGATGTGGGCAGCTCTTCAATTAACAAGAAATTGAAATCACAATTACATGGTTATTTTTCTTGTAAAAATATTTTGTACCCTTACTATTCACCTGTCACAAGGCACTGTCTGAGATCACAGCATAATGACTTGGTTCAGAACTCCTTTGATGTCTAGCAAAAGCCTAAAAATATTAGTATTGAAATATTTCATCACCAGAACTTTTAAAATCTTTTCATAATTCCCAAGCTGATAAGGTCATTGCAATGTAAAGACATTGACATCAATATGAATAAAACTACCCTATACAGGCAAAGTCCCACATAAAACTATCCAGTGACTTCTAGTAATTTTAATTTTATGAGACAGAACAAAGAAGACAAATAAGCTGAAGCACACTTTGCAAATGAAAATACCACTTAACACTGTAACAGTTGAAAGAACACAAATATGGAGTAAGTGGTACAACAGATTAAAAGTCTTCATGTCTCCCACAAGGTACACATATGAACTAGATAAATATGTTTTAATTATTATACTACATAATACTTCTCTCTCCAACCCTTCATGTTCATGTATTTTGTTAAAAAATTGCTGAAACACAAAAAGGGGGATTTGTTTATTCGATGTTATTTTGTTTTGATTCCTGTAGTGTCACATGGTAAAATCCACACAGGTACCCTTTCTCAGCTACACTATTACTGGTCAAAGCAATGTACTTTCACTGAAGTTGGTGAAATTATAGTGGTTTATAGTTCAGGTTTATACTCCTGAACTACTGACAGGAGTAACTCCAGTACCCAATCACCTAACTTCTAACTAATTTAATTCTCCCATTAAATTAAGGGAAAGAATAACCCAGCTAAAGTGTAGAAAATCAGGACCCATAATCATGATGCCAGATAAAAGGTCTAAGTTCAGGTTTTGTGCTATGAAATAACCTTATGTGAAGGATAAATGCTTTAATACTATGATGGGCCATAATGGGCCGTAATTGGTCTCTTACACTGATGTAAGAGACAGCTGCCACACCTTAGAAAGTGTCAAAGACTCATAAAACGTCCCACATTCCACTACTTCATCAGCCAGGGGAGGCAGAGAAGATGTTTCCAGCTAGCTCAGCATAACACAAATCCCGTGGACCAGGTGTTTCCTGGATTCTTCCCCCCATTACTCAAGGGATACCATCAGCAACCACCACTTCGACAAGACTCCGACCACTGAGAAGGCAACAAAAAGAGAACCAATGGGATATCATTGGAATCTCTGTAGTGGTTATATTTTTTCTACTTAATCTGTTTCTCTGACATTCTCTTTCTCTCCCCCTCCCTCTCTCTTTTCCCCCCTCTCTCCACCTCACATTTACTGTTAAATAAAAATCTATACTATTGACTTCAGCATATTGTCTCATTCATGCCCTAACTCTGAAAGAGGCATCTCTAATAATTTTTAAAAGAGCTTAACATTATTTTCCGTCACACACAGTCTATTCCTGTGTTCTTAGCAGATACTACATTGTAAATAATCCCTGAGCTTGTCTTTCATATGCTAAATGGAGCTACTTTAAAATTAGACCTTGACCATCGATTTTCTTCTTGAATGCTTTCAGAAAATAGCATCTGATTTGAGAACGTTCATTTAGCATAGATTTAAATTACAGTCAGAAAAGTAGGATTACAGGAATTGATGGATTTAAGTCAGTTGGAAATGTGTGGAAAGACACCTTCAATACATTTGGAAAAGCTGACAAAAACTACATCTAACAAATAAACCATGTCTGAAGACATGAAGAGAAAACCACTGTCACTTTTTAAAAATCTTCCTTAATTGTGAAGAATAAAAAGCAGGCATGGCATCTGTGCAAGAGAGGTCTGTTGTAGTCCAACTCAGATACTATATGTAAAATTTCAGAACCCACAGAACCCACCAGGGAAAATACTCAACAAACTTGACTATAAAATTGAGACAAAAATCTACTTCCTCTTATTTGAGGATGCTGCGATTTTTCAGGAACCATAATACCACAGAATCACAGCATTGTTATGTTGGAAGGGAATTTTGGAGATCATCAGTCCAACTCCTTTGTCAAGGCAGGGTCACCTAAAGCAAGTTTTACAGGAATGCATCCAGGTGGGTTTTGAATGTCTCCAGAGAAGACAAAGTCTCTGGGCAGCCTGTTCCAGTGCTCTGCCATCCCCAATGCAAAGACATTTTCCCTCATGTTGAGGTAGAACTTCTTCTGTTTCAGTTTATGCCCATATCAGTATCAGAACTTTCAGTAGTGCATATATTTTAGCAAGCCTCCACTTAAAGTAAAAAACCCATAAGTGCTAATTAAATAAATTACTAAATTCTGTAATTAGCACCATTTTTCTGGTGTTTTAATAGGTGTTAATTTAGAGAAACTATCTATGATGGTGATTTGCATATCTCAGTATCAAAGAAACTGAAATAGTATGGGTTCATTGCAACTGCAAGAGTTGTTCCAAATACAACATGGCATTTGTATTTTCCTCACATTCTTAAATTAATTTGGCTAAGAGCTATCCTGTAATACAAGAATTCCACCATGCCAATAATTTGGCATAGCTGCACTCCTTATGACAACGCAGGACACTAACACTTTCTTTCTGGACACCACCTGCATACACAACACTGACAGACTACCATATTTAAGGGTTGTCAAAACATTGTGACAGCAAGTTTTAGTAATTTAGAATTGGCATCATAATTAAGATGGGCTCAAGTTCTACTGGAGACATAAAATTCACTTTTTTTCATAAAGTGAAATATTAAAAATTTGAAATGAAAAATTAGTTACTTTGCTCACTTTGTGAGCAAAGTTGAAATTAGATTCCCTGCCAGTTTTCAACATGTTAGCCAATTAGACCAGAGTTCTGAAAAATCATTCTTCCTATACTTAGATCATGCAGGTTAAAAACATATTTTTAATTTAATTAAGATGAAGAAATTTACTCAGCTTAATGGTTTAAATATGAACTACTCTAGACAGGAAATGAATTCAAAGTGGAATAATTATTTTATTTACAGTTAATCAGTATTAGAGTATCAGTCAATGAAATCAAAGCACTCGCAGCATAGACACACTGGGTTTGTACCACTCCAATAAAAACTATCATAACAATAAGAACAGCTTTTTTTTTTAAAATGAGAGGAACAGATGTTACAACACAAATCTCCACAGTAGACACCTGTTATAAAAATGAGGGCCTTCAGTTTTAAAATTTAAAAACAGTAGTAAAACACATCTAGCAGTTTAAAATCAGCTCAATATGCCTAAATGAGCAGATAAATAAAAATTTATTCTGCTTCAGTAAATCACAGATAGACAGAAGTCCTTGACTAAAGAACTAAGTGTAGATTAAATTCTTGTAGTTCCCCTTTAATTAAAGCCAAAGAAACTTAATTTTTCCATGGATTACATGCCATGCAAGGGTCAAAAATACTTAATGCTGAGCATCTGCCAGCTATTCCTTTGCTTTTCATTTGACATTAAAATCAAGTGTTACTGTTTATTATAGACAGCTCTAGAATATTCATCATCATAGTTTGTATAGCAAGTACATGTAGATGTTAATTTCTGCCACAGAAATAGTATTTTAACATAGAAAAAGGACATCATTTACTGTGCAAACACTACCTTTATTCTCTGAAGTTAATTTCATCTGACTGTTTTTATATGGACATTTGCAGATCCCCTTGGTCTACTGTAGAGTGTATAACCTAGATATTAAGTAGACACACCAAGGCAATGCAGTAAAGTAAGTAACAGATGCAGTTTTTATCACAAGCGGTACATTTATTGTTATTCAAGTTGAACCATGTGAATGTTAAATCTCTCATTTTAACTTTCCAGTCTGACTATTAGCCATCGAGGTCCCCAAAATATAAAGTACATGCACAGTAAAAGCTTGACACCCACCCAGAAATCTATGCCAAAGTATTTTTATTAAATGTCATACTTCTAAAATCAATTATTTTTGGAAGCTTAACTTAGAACACTTGGTTTTTGCAGAAAACTTTTCTAATTTTTGGTTGCTAAAAAAAGCTTAAAAATGCAAATCCAAAGCACTGGAAGACAAGAAAGCAGACTAGACCAGCTAGAAATACATATCTTTCTCAAGTTTTTAAGCCATACAATGATTATTTTTCACATAAACTATGATTTTGGAATGATTGAGAAGACAGTGTTATAAAAAAAATATGACACAGGATCACTACTACTGACATATCAGGAATTGCTTCTAACATCCAGTCACATGCAAGAATCAAAATGACAGAACTCTCTGGATGATGAAGTCAGTATCCAGCAGTAAATGGATGTGACATCTCTCAGGATACTTCCTGCAGATCCCATAGTAGAGCAGAAGTTACTAAGCTAACTGTAAGCAGCTTGGTTTGGAAGCAGAAGCAATTTAGCTTCAGCACCAAAAACTATTTAGATGCATGGAAACCATATGCATGCAGTTTACTGGGGCTGTCAGAGCCATGACTGATGGAATGGCAGAGTCCCCATTTCTACAGGCTCATGTATAAGCTTGCCAAGCAGTGGGAAATACCAGAGAGCTGTGAGTGTTGCCAAATCACTAAACTCTACCCTTGAGTTTTATAGAGTTCAGCCTCCTTTGAACAGTCTCCTTTAACTGCAAATCATAGTCCTTAACTTCACCATTTCTCTGTTCCAAGTGAAGTAGTAATAATTTAAAGCTCTGCATCCACTTGGTTAGATCTTTTCTCCTTCTGTAAACAACGTGATTCGAAATAACTCAGCCATCTCTACACATCTGTGTTATGTAGGGATGCAGAATGAAACTAAATTGGATCTATGATTTAAGGATCATTCAACAGGGGTCTTAAGATAAGGTCTTTAGAACTGTCACAAGTTTCCATAAAAGACATAGAAGAGTAATTAAAAATTGACAGCAAAGATTCCACTGCGACTAAGTGAATGAAAAGGGGAAAGAAATAGCAAACCTCCCAAAATCTTGCTTCCACAATTAACCATTACTTTCCCATCTTCCTCTAACCAAGACTTAAAAACTACTTCATTAATAAGAAAATTTAAGCACGTCAGCCCTGTTTTCAAAGAAATAAACAGATTTCTGAGGATGGACAACAGCATGGGTAGGTGTCCTAGTTACAGAGGTAAGAGGTGCAGTTTAGCGTTAGGGGTGACACAAAACCATGTATTCCATATCTTCTCTTCGTCAACCCACGCAAATTAGATAAGTGTCTCTTTAAGGTCCGGAGTCCGAAACAGAACTTCTGTGTTTAAACCCAGCTCATGGCAGGGCAGGTGTGCTGGATCCCTTCAAAACAGGGAAGGCCAATCCTTTCACCTGCCATTCGCCGGGGAGGGCGCCGCGCACTGCACTTGCACGGGTGCGCTATGGAGAGAGAGAAAGCTCGCCGAGCTGCACCAGCGCCCCGGCAGCACTGAGTCCTTTTGGACAAAACCAGTTTTTCACAGGTTTTGATTTTCCACTGCTCCCCATTGTTTTGTTTGTTCGGGGGGGAGGGAGTTTGCTTTGTTGGAACTGGGTCGTTGCCGTGTTGTTTCCTTTGTTCTCTCCTTCAGCCGCAGGGCCCAGAGAGAGGACGGTCCCCACGCTGTGTCCGTGTTCCCTGGGACGATTAGCACGATCTCCTCCAGAATGGTGGGTGGGGGATGAACCGTTTGCCTTTGTACTTCTTGGTTATTGCTGTTTTCTCTTAGTAAACTGTTATTTTTTCCACTTACATCTCTTCACATTTGTCTCTCCTTATTGGTAGAGGGGAGAGGTTAAAACTCCGGGGAGGTAGTTTATCTTGGAATCTCCACCGCTTAAATTGTCTTAAACTAAGACACCGGGCAAACAAGGGAAGATTCCAGTGATTTTAACAATAACACAATACAGAACATATTTTCTCTCAGAATAGATAACTTTGTCATTACTCTGCTGAGGTGTGAATCTGGAGTAATTACACTCATATCAGCAAACACCTAATGATAAGATGTAAACAATATTTTTCAGCTACTGCTAAGTCAATTCTAAAACTACCAATTCAGGTATGCAAAGAACTGGAGTTTTCCAAAGTGTGATGAGATGATTATATTGCTTATATTCACATACTTCTTTCATGTCTTTCAGCTCTACAGCAAAAAATGTCAAGTTAAATGCCTGTTAAAATTTAATTGCTTTTCATCGTTTTTCTTCTTTCAAAGGTAAGGAAGGAATACACATGACAGGTGACAATCCCACCTGTATCAAGTTCTTTAAATCCCTCTCCCATTCCCCTTCATAAAACAATTTCATAGTAAGTTTGAATATATACCATTTCCTTGAACAAATCCAAAAACTGTCTAAGACATCTCATGTTTCATGACCTTTTGTAGCTAGTTCTGAGTAAAATGCTGACATTCTTATTTGATTTAATGTCAAATCCACAATTCAGTGGCTTTTCACTACTTCTTGGGTTGAAATATGTTCTTTTCACCAGCCTGGACAGTTTTCAGTGTATGCTTTTGCAGCTCAATCTTCATTTTATGTTCAGCTCTAATGTTACAAGGAGCTATTTAAGAAAAAGGTGTCAAGCACAGTACAATCTGTTTAGTTATACTGAATGGTTGCTATCAGGCCTAAATACTTGAGTTAGCTCAGCCTCGTACCACCCAAGTACTCAAATCCTTTGCCCAAGGCGTTATTTCTCAGTACCTGTGGCCGTGCTAACCTCTGCTTATCTGTATAGTTCTGTTCAGTCTACTGCGGCAGCCATGAAGGTATCCATGTCTTTTTCAAAATGTAAGCATCTGTAAGCATCACAAAAGCTCAAGAAATCTCAGATTCTCAGCTAAGAAAGCTCAGATTCTTACGGGAAGTTGCTAATTTCAGGCATATCGCTCCCATAATTCCAATTAAGAAGTCAAGGATAGCCTGTGCAGTGGAAGACACAAAAGAAATGGTGCAAACTTTAAGTCAGATAATTAAAAAGTTTTAGATAAGCAAGAGTTTTCTGAGTAGGTAACTGATGCTTCCACAAACAAGGAAATAAACAGTTCATTTTAGAAACAAAATAATTTCTCATGTGACAAAACCCATTTCTTTAACATTTGCTAAATCCACTGCCACACCGGCAGGGGACACCAATCACAAGGCGTGATATAAATATCCTTGACATCAGTCCTATCCAGGAAGGGAAGAAAATATCAAAATATCAAAAGCAGTCAATAAAATATAGACTTTCTTTCTTTAGAGACATATAATTAAATGGTGGGCACATTTTATATGCATTTTATATATATTCCAATACTCAGAAGTATTGGAAAACTGCTTTGTTCTCCAACACTCATACAACTCCAACAATGTATCTATAAACATCTATTAACATACTGATCTATAAAATTACCTCACTAAAGAAATTTCAGTGTATCAATGAAAGTTGACAGTGAACAAATTAAATATTACCCACGGTAACTTTGTTAATTAAGGCATGTAAGAGGTTTAAGCGATTTATTTTAAAAATAAAATCAAGAACCTAAACTTAGAAACAGGGAAGGGCTACTCATGTGATATAAAATCAGAAAGCACAACATACTGACTAAATTTTTTTTTTAAATTCTTGTTCTAATTTTGTTTTCCCACCAATATATAAGATTTTTGAAATAAAAATAAAATCATCATTAAGACTTCTGGCAAAAACTCTAAACGAAAGATGGCCTGATTTATGAGTAGTTTAGTATCCTAATATATATACACATCTAAATCCAAATATACATTCCAGCAAAGACGCTGTAAATGAAACTCACTCAAAAGTTAATTAAGGCTTTTATACACATGGAACTGTTCCTGATTAATTCCATATGGGCCATTCTTAATACAGAAGTGCCTCATTCCATTTTGGTTAAAACAAACTGATTTGTTCAGGAATGAGTCACTCATAAACACCATAAATCAGAATCATTCCTGCACTATTTTAACTACTTGTGACCAAACAGGATGAAAAAAAACCCAACCAGTAGGTATTAATTCCTAAATTTAGAGGTCTATCTGTAGGGATCTCCTTTTAAGCTCGCCTTAAATTAACAATCTGATCAAAAATATTAATATTTTTACCATTTAAAATAGATACAGAAAAAAAAGAAAATACATACCTGTGCAAAGACACACAAGCCTTAAGTTTCTGAAGAATGGTTTTTAGGTTTCAGGCCTTGTAAATGTCTCCCTCCTCTAACTTCACAAACGATTTGATTCTCCTGAGGATCAAAACTGTTTCACAGTCCAGAACAGTTGCATGGCAAAGACACATCAGAAGAGGAGACACAGACATATTAGAAGACAGAGACAGAACATCATTTTACTGCTCTGTCTGATGCAGTAAAGGAACTTGGTGCTGTAGCAGCAGCCCCACCTGACTGCTGGTCAATACAGGCCTATATACATAGAGGCACACAGCTTTTGTCTTGACACAAAGGAGAGAATGAAGTTCTCAGGAAGGAGAAAGCAAGAAAATTAAAGTGTCCCTGCAGAGGTTTTTCAGGAAGGTTTACAAAGAGCTCAGGCCATAAGACTAGTATTTTTGCATAACATCTATCTAGACTGACTATACATTTATTTGTAAGATTTGTATGTAGCCCATTCTCAGTGTTTACCACTCCCCTTTGTTTCCTTTGATTCAAACATTTTTGAATGCTTGGGAAGGTTTTTTGGAACACTGCCTAATTCACTTTCTACCATTTGTCACGTAGATATGAACGGTGTTTAAATCCTTAGATTTCGTTGACACAGCCGGCATAGGAACAGCTTTGTTGGCCTATCAATTGTAGGCAGTCATATGCAAATAATCCTCGGCCATCCAGTTACTGCTTCAGTAAATTCAGACCATTTGGCCTAATGACTCTCTCCAGCGCTGTAAAGTCTCCAACAACCAACGTCTTATCCTATCCCCGCTCTTAAGTGCTTAACTCTTTGTATAAGAAAGGAAAACAACAGCCAGAAATGTCGCGTTTATTGTAGATATTTCATTCTGCTACTGATGGCATCACGTGATGAATATCGTTCATTGTCCTCTTCTTACTCCAGTCAGGGAGTAGCCAGCCAGCCTCACGGCATCCACAAATAAACTGAAGTAGCCTTATAACTGTACTAAACATTGATTTTCAGCAACTAGGGAAAGGTTGCAGAAAATTTCTTACAGGGTTCATGAGGCATGCTCGTAAGTAGGAGTGAAGCTTGAATCCCTGTTTGATAAGAAAAGGAGTGTGCTGCTGCAAGCTGTTGGGGCAGCTGCAGGAGTTCAAATCAGTGCTTCAATGTCTTCTTGGCTCCCAAATCCCGTTTGGAGCACACTTGCGGTAGAGATGCAAATGTGGCAATCAGCATTGATATGAGGCGCTGCGGGCTCGGTACTTGATACTCTTGTATCAAGAGACAGTTCCCCTCAGAGGAACAGAACCGGCGAAGAGCCACTGCTGATTTTCTTTCCTCATAGTATCAGCACATAGTATGGATCAAGCAATAACAAGATAGGGAAGCCTGTGACTTCTAGCCATATATGAAAACAGTCCAAAAATGACAAAGATTTGTCCAGGGTTCAAAAAACAAGCAGACATCTGCAGACGGCATGTTTTCTTCTTAGCGTTTTCCAATTTTATACGGTAACGTAAAGAGTCCGGATATAGGATTGCAGGTCACTATTTCAATCATGTTAAATGCCTATGTGATTTTTTATCTGTGGTCAGAAATAATCTTAAAAAGCACAGACCATTTATACATATACTGTAAATATAATTTTGATTTAGATTTTGCATAAGAAAAAGTTTTAAAACACCTTTATCCCTCTCTAAGTTCTATCCTTTTCAGAGAATAATTTTTATAAAAATGGAAAAATAGAAGAAACAAATAGTTGGGGTTTATTTAATCAAATATAAAACGGAGACTCTGAAAGTTGTTGCTTTGCTGACATCTCTGAAATTTAGATAATAAAGAATGGGTCCAAGTGGTGTAATCAAAAAAGTATCTTTGGACTCAGAGACTTAAGAGGATATATATTTTAGTTCTCAGTATTACTGAATTGCAGGGAGATGGTTCTTCAGAAAGAGCTATATGTAGTGTACTCTAGGGAACACATTAGGCTCAGAAGCATACTTAAGTCCTTCAGAAGGAAACTGATAGAGCAATAGATGGGCTAAATCAGGGCCAAAGCAGAGACTGAGAGGTTTCTCCAAGCCATGTTTCTGTAAAGGCAGGCAGCCCACTCTAGAGTATACAGAGAAGCAATAAAGGGTGCTGCTTTCCCTCCTTTTTCTTCTCTAGCAGATGGAAGGGTGATGCTCCGCAGGGAAGCGACAAATATTAGACAGTATTTGTTCTATTTGTTCTGGCTTCAACATTCTATTCTTTCAAAGCGAGACACTAGGGTGAAACACCCTGAAGGAAGGGACATGGCTCCTGTCATTGCAAGCAATTGGAACTTGTAGCATGGTGAAGGAAGAAAAGTTCTCAGAGTCTGTAAGTTTAGAGAAATGGTAGAAGAACCAGCTAAAAAACTAACAGTAAAGCAGACAGATATTCGAACTCCCAGTACAGTGAAAAACTCTTTCTAGAAACCAGAGATGCATACAATTTGTTGTAATTCAAGAGCAGCCCTGGAAGCACAGGATAGAAAGGAGAAATTGTTCATAAACGTATTTTACTTGTATTCTCTCTTACTTAGTGTTGAGTGAATAAGATGGCTCTAATTACAAGGAGAAAAGCTGAAGCAACCAAGTACTTTTTCCATACAATGTCTATTTGCCCTGTAGCCCTCTTGTGCATGTGTTAAGTCCCAGCTCAAAAAGGGATTAGAGAACTTTACAGGAAAATCACTGAGTATTATCACAGTCATAAAAGGGGCTCAGGACATGCTTTGGAAGTCACTAAGCACAAGGAGAAATTAAAAAAAAAGAAAAATCACTCTACACCTGCCCTGTATACACATCCTTTCTCTAGAGACTCCCGCTACTCTGAACAAAGATACTGAACTGGAGGTACTTTTGATCTGAATCATGCACAGCTATCTTTACATGTGCCTGGTGCACTTCTATGAGTCATTCTTGTAGAATGTTTGGATAAAGAATATTACACACCTGTGCAATACACTGTCATGTCATATGTTTCAGTCATGACATAGTACAAACTGAATTGTTAATAGTACAAACAGCTTTCCTATAGTGGTTAAAGTTATTCAGGTTAAAAATTTAAAGAAGTTGTCAGAATTTAAATACCTAAAGGCTAATCACAACTATTGGTAGCGCTAAACATAACCTCGACAACCTCATACAATGATTTCAACAATGTCCTGACTTAGATTCTAGATAACTCAAGTTATGTATGGTTTAGCTCTTAAGATTTCATTTAGTTATTGACTGTATGAGTTAAATTTATTATCAGACTAATAAAAGTGTTCTAAAATAATGTAGTTTCTAGAAAAAATAAGCTCCCATATTCCACTACTGAAAATTAAATAAATGAATTAATGTTGAAAATAATATTCTGGTTTTCATCCAAATCAAGGAGGAAAAGAAGTAATTTTATTGGAACATTGTACATGCAGAAATTCATTGTGTTTTTTTAATAGAAGTTTTTTGTATTCCATTACTTTCTAGAGTCAGAGGGGAAAATATAAGGAAAATCATTTAGCAAATGATTCACTACATTTTGAAGGATTTTACCATACTAGTGAGAACACAGATTGTGTTTTGCTTATGGAGGCTCTAGTGGTTTCATTGCAAATTACAACAGTGTGGATTTTTTTTTTAAAAGGCAGATGTTCATCAGAACATTATGATATACCCTCTTAAATAGCTACCCTGATGCAAACAGCAGCAAAGGAAACATCCAAACTTTAACCAGATATAGTATGACCCTTTTAGGCCTTTAAAGACTGCTGTGAAATGTATGTGGCATTCTCTCTTCAGTAGGAAGGAAGAAACTTAAAAAACAAATCCTCTTTGGTTACCCAGCATAATTTTGTTAGGCAAGTTTGCTGAATAAAAATTGGGATCGTCTTCTCTTGTTCTTAATCTAATAGCTTGAATATCTCCTTTATATTTTCCTTTTCATGTTTATGTATCTCCTAAGAGTAGTTAGCTGCTTTAACTTTACAGAAAGAGTCAACATTATTCGCAAGAAAAGATTCCCAAAATTGAAGAGTTATGAGAAAAGCTACAAAAATTAAAATGCTATATGATACTCTTGCTATCCACTTCAGTTCTACTTCTAGGAAGACTAAATCTAAGCTGACTTTTAAAGCATGTAATCCTGTACTTAGGAGTATTAATTTCAAGATGCAACCTCTACTATCTGTAATAAGACTGGTCATTTTTCATCACATTCCTTTTGCAGAATTCTCACTCACTGCAGCCTATCAGATCCCAAGCCAGAGGCTCTCTCTGAATAACTTTGATTTACTAAATTAATTAATTTACCAATTAAAGGGGAAAATGAAAAAAAAAAAAAATCAGTGTATTAAAGTGGTAAGTACTACATGGTGTAGCAGAATATACAATTTGTTTCTTTACCTGCCGCTTAGTGAATTTAACAAATAAATCTATTGAAGAATAACCATTCTAATAGCAATATTGATAAAACAAGCCAAGACAAAAATTTCCTCCTCCACTTCCTCCACTCCTTTTGAAATTTGTGTATTGGCAGCAGAAAATAAATTACTTTCTCCTTTGTTTTAAACCACAGATCTTCTCTAATTCTAGAAGCTAATAGCTAGTTAAGAAAAACAGGACACAAGCCTGACCCAAACCCAGTACAAAAAACTTGGAACAGCCTTACTTGTTTGCCACCCTTAAGGTCAAATACGAATCCATTATACCAACGTAAATACTATGTATTATTTTCCCCTCATTGCTGGGGCCCATTTTCAAAGTCTCAGCCATTTCAAATAAACATGAAGATCTGATAAAATATTATAGGGCATGCCTTTCATTTAAGTAAGTGGAAATTAGCTGCATGAAAGCCTAGGTATATGCTTACCTTTAGATAATACTGAAACTCCACCTGATTTAACAAAATCTCTTCTACAGGTAACAAATACATCTATTGTGATCAGGGCTTTGTTCTTGCTATTACCTAAACCAATTCTGGGTCCCATGTAAACCCAGTACAGCAGTCTACTTTGGATTATTAATATAACATCTGGAAAAGGTAAATACTTGGTAAACTAATAAAAAAAAAATCTCATCATTAGAAGACATAAAATTTGATCAGGAAAACCACCTTGCATGTTAAATACACTGCATCAGTTTTGCTTTCTGATCATTTTTATCCTTAACAAGGATCATTGTATGTCTCTGCTATTAAAAAAAAAACCATCAAAAAAACAACCAACCAAACAAAAAAACCCACCCCACAACCAAAAAACCCCAAACATCTTACTAACCTAGTCCAGTCAGAGGTTTGGGTTAATTTTGGTGAGATGTCCATAAGATTCCCCTCACCCTAGAACTTTCTACAATCTGTATCTGTGCCAAACGTTTGATACCAGTGGGAAACAGCTATTTAAAACTAATTTCCAAATCCCATCGTATACTCTAGAACCAGGAGGGCTTCCAGAGAGGTTTCCTTCTAGAAAGGCCTTGAACCACTAGTGAGCGGACAGAAAGTTGGTATTCAGCACAGATATCTATACAGCATCTGTTCGTGACCACATTAGTAAGAAAACTACAGCTTTTGCCTCAGTGAGTGAAAGCCTCTTCAACAACACACCATCCTCAAAACTCCCATAAGCCAAGTACAAGCTCTTCTCAAAATGGCAGGAGCTGCAGCTGCTATCACAGGCACTCAACAGCAAGGCCACAAATGATAGCTGTAACCTAGTTCCTGCCCTCGCTCCGGAAAGACATAAAAAACCAAAAAAAACAAAACAAGACAGAACAAACAAAAAATAAAAAAAGGCAAAAGAAAAAAGGCAAAAAAGAAAAAAAGGCACGATATGCTCTATTCGTGGTCTTCTAAAATTCAGACACCAAAGGACAGGCGCCTGTGGCAGGGGGCGGGGTGAGCAGCGAAGACGTAAAGGGAACAAAGGGTGTGGCCTCTTCAGTCCCAACCCCCAATGGAGTTATTTAAGGAGAACGGGAAGCGTTTGGGCGCGCTTTTGTCGACGTGGGGTGGTTCGCTTCACTACCAAGGAAAGCCGACCGTCCGCACTTAGTTTTGTCAAGAAAGTTGGCCCTGGTTTTGTTTTAAACCCCTTGTTTTTTAAGCGTGCGAGCGTAGCCGCCGGCTCTAGTGAATGATGGTAAGTGAACGCTGAAGGGGAGCTATGGTGGGGCGGCGGCACGTGGGAGGGCAGGGAGCATTTGAAGACGCGCTGCTGCGCGGGCTTCTGCCGGGTGATGCAGTGCCTTGGGGGACCGGCAGCGGAGCGGGGCAGTTAGTATCTTCGGATTGTTCTTGGCGTGAGAAACGTTAATGCCCACAGCTGGAGTAGCGTCGTCTTGTAATGGGGTGACGGGGCTGAACCCCTGAGGGCTACTAGCATTTTAACTGTCTTGAAGAGTTTAAAACCTTACGAGGTGAAGGAGGGAGTACCGCAATTGAAAGGCCGGGGGCTTGTGCAGGGGGGCGTGTGGTTCGTAGCCGTCGGCGTTACGGTCTCGGGAAAGCTTGGCGATGGATGACGCTTCACACCCATGCGCTGCCGCCATTTTGTGATAGCGGTGACATGGTGCAGTCCCGGACGGGATCCTCTCCGCCTGCCCGTGGCGGTGTGCCCACTGCGTGTAGGGTCTGGCAGGAACCCTTGTCGAGGGTTTGCGAGCAGCTTCCATTACCCTGAGCGCCAAACCTTCCTGCCCACGCCCCGTCAGCGCTGGGCAGCCGAGGTGTGAGGGCGTAAAATGGCGGCCGCGGACGGCGGGACCCCTCGAGCGGGCCCTCGTTCGCCCGAGGTTTCCCGCGCCGGCGTCCCTCAATCGGCAGAGCCAAAGCCTGGCATCCCTGCGGGCTCCGTGCGGGCAGAGGGACCTGCGGGCTCCTGGGCTTGCACCAACATGCTGCTTGCTGTTTGTTCTTCCTATTTGAGAAACGTGATTTGCAACTGTAACGCTAACTCTTCAAGCACTAAACGAGTAAGGTGGTGCGGCTTTTTTTTCTTTTCTGCTCCCTTTTTTTTTTTTTTTTAAATTCTTTTTTTTTTTTTTTTTTTCCACGAGAGAAATTACGCTTCCCGAGTGCCTGGCGTGCACTGGGCTGAGGGCTCCGCTCCGTGCCCAGCGGGAAGGCTGCGGCGCCCGGCGTGTCTTGCCTCAGGCACCGGCGCTGTCATGGAGACAGCGCTCCCAGTCCGCGCAGCGGGACGTGGGTCGCGGGCTTTAAATGTTTCAATTCAAAAAAAAAAAAACAAAGAAACTAATGCTTTTTTTAAACAAAGAATGTGCTGAGGCCAGGAGAAGGCAGAGAAATCGCGGGCTTGTGTGGCCAAAAAGTGAAGGTTTTCCTCTCCTGGATAAGCATAAAACTGAGTCATGTTCGTAACGCTCTTGGGTGGGTAGGTAGATATTTCCTTCTGGCCCAACGATCGTCCTTTTTTTTGGTTTTTTTTTCCACTTTTTTGCCAAAAGTCTATAATTAGTCTCCTGACTACTAAGGAAGGTGGACCTTATACCAGCTTCCCCTCCTCAGTTTAAACTTCATGCTTGCAGTAATAATGGAGAGCAAACAGATTAATTTTTATCTTTCGACAAGAGAAGAAAAAACCCAGTTACTTCTGATAAGCTGAAAAACTGAATAAACTTTAATATTTGTGACATCTGGAAATTTGGTTTCAAAGCTGCTTCATGAGTTAAGACAAATTAAACTTATTTTAGAGTAATTTTAAGGGGGTGAGTCACGTCACCTGATGCTGTAATTCTAGTATAGCCAATTCATCATTGGCAGGATTTTCCACTTGAAACTTGAGGTGTTTTAGGCTTTGGACACTGATTCAGCGGCAGTGTCGGGTCTTTGAGCATAGTGTATCTAGAACAGTCGTTTATGTAGTGCTATGTTGCTAAAACTATTTGGGTTTAGATAAGACGGTAATTTTTTTGAATTGGCAAACGTTTTCTGTCATAGTACTGAAGACTCAAAGAGTGGCTTTGTGAGGAAATTTTTTTCCTTTTTTTTTTTGTGTTCTAGGAGGCTTTTACCACTGTACATTTTCATGTCCTTTTCAAGTTCTGGGAAATACGTGTATTAATAAATCTTATTTTTTATATTGTCCAGCCTGCCAGAATGCCTGAATAGTCTGTTTATTCTTTCTTTCAGGTACTTAATGTGTGAGTGTTAAATAAGTTAATGTTCTTTGAAAATTCTGCATCATTAGTGTGAGACACGAGCACTGCACTTCCATGCAACCAAGGCCATGTGTGACAGGTGTACCAGCAGTATCTGTGGTTACCAGCTTCCTTGTGCTGGTTCTGGCACTTGCTGGGTGCCTCTGCTGAGAGCTGTTTCCTGTTTTAGGCTGCCAGAGAACTTGCACAAAAAAGTGAATGCCAATTCTAGATTGGCTTGCTGAAACATCCAGACATCCAGAAACAAAGAAGTAGAAGCAACAGTTAGGTCAGTTTGGTGGGGCCGTGGAGTTGCCATCTCAGATTTCAGTTCAAATGCCCTTTAGCTGGGTATGCAGCCAAACAAAAGCAGAATACCAGGTGGGTAAAAAACTGCTCTCTTCATGTTAATCTTCCTGCCAGTTTTCGTAGAGCCAGTTTAATTTGAACTGGGAGGTGTTGGAACTTCTTGTGCAAGACAAGGTGCAGCAAAAGAGGTGGGGACAAATCTTGTAGCAGCAACATTGATTATAACGTTTGGCAGGGCTATTTAAAGTAGTCTAGTAGTATTTAAACCTAGTCTAGGTTAGTCTAGGTTTAAGTTTTTAGAACTTCTCGGAATAAGTACTTCAGGTTTTTTCCCAATGAATGGACCATTTGTGCTATTGAAGTTTCTTGTCCCCTGCTATATCTATAGGAAGATGCAGATGTTCGGGCATCTTAAAATAAATATTTCTGTTTAAATTTTTTTAGGCAGCCCATGTGGAGACCCAGCATTCAAGCACAACAGAGGGCAACACCTATTCATCAACAGTCAGTCAGGGCTATGTTTTACCAGAAGGAAAAATCATGCCAAACACAGTCTTCGTTGGTGGAATTGACATAAGGGTATATATACACTTTTAATTGTTTAAAATAACTATAGTGTATATCTCTAGAAAATAAGTGGAGGTGTTGCTCCTGTTTTGGTGTGTTCTTTTTTACTTGATTGTGGTGGTGGTTTTTTTTTTTGTTTTTTGGTTTCTTTTCTGCATATGTGTGCATTTGCCCATCTTGAAAGTATCAAAATGTCATGGGAGAATTCTGGAACACATCTTTCAAAACTAACCTTTCGTTCTTATGGTAGTGGAAAATGGGTTTAAAAATGGTACAGTCTGCTTTAAATCAGTTCTAAGCAGTTGAATGTGTTTGAAGATGTTTGAACCTTGCATTCTTTTAGATGAACGAAGCAGAAATTCGGAGTGTCTTTGAACAATATGGTGCTGTGAAGGAGGTGAAGGTCATCACTGACAGAACTGGTGTTTCAAAGGGGTAAGGTAGAATATGAGTAGTAGTTTTAAGTTGCTGCTTATGTGGACAGCATTCTGTAATAGGTGATATGCATGAGCAGGTACTTAGCAACACGCTTGACATGCTTACGCCATAATACCAGCTGCAGTTTTCTGTTTGTTGAGTTAAGACTACTGTGAAACCAGAAAATATATACTGCCCCCAACTAAATCTGTATAATCCTCCAAAAATAGCATCAATTTCCTAACTTGAGTCTTTCTGTTGAGGAAAAAGAAGCTCGATGTCACTTTTAACCATTGGAAAAAAAGCTTAACTTGTGTGATGTTTACACAGTCAGTTCTTTTGTAGGACTCTTCTGCTGGCTAGAATAGTTAAAAATCTGTGGACAGTTCAGGATGATTAAGAGAATTAACGTCATTTATTCGAGGCAGTGTGTCTGCCCACTCTTGACACTTGGGAATAAGTTCTAGAGCAAAAAAACCCAAAGTTGTTTGGATGAAGAGTGAAACTACATATGTGAAAAAAGTTGAAACAAGGGAAATTGTCTTTGAATATAAAGTCCTGGATTACTGTGTTGAAACCCTTAAATAAGATGGACCTTACCCTCTTGAGTTCAGGGGAAGCCATACCAGTTTTGAGGTTATCCCTCCTTATGAGAAGGAGACCATACCCTCTTGAGGTTCCTTCCAGCCCAGTTTTTCTTAGATTCTGTGCTTAGATCCTAGAACGTCACATCTTTCTTCAGCATATGTAACAATGTAAGAGTTGGAAATCTATTTTTTCATATCCCTTGCTAGTCCCCAGAGTGAACCCTGCTGTGCAGTTAGCCAGTGTATGTTACAAGTATTGATAATTATTTTACTTATTCCATTAATGGGACACAAGTATTGCTCTGTAATGCTCTGAAATGATCTTCATTGTATAGACCTGAAAATGAGGGAGGAAATGAAATAAATTGGAGAACCTCCTCAAAAATTGCTTCCCCCACTGGTGTTACTTTTCCTATAATGCCTGCTTTCATCCAAACCTCTGTAGTAAATGCAAAAAAAAAAAGTCAGATCTTACTTTTTTTAAATTTCTGTTGCTAATACCAACAGCGGTATTCATTTTGAGTAGTTAAAATGGAAAAGTAGCCCTTATTTCTGTTTCATGTTATTCTAAAATCTGGCATTTAGTTTTTTTCATCCAGCCCCATAATAGATACTGTTAGTTAGCAGTAAATGCATTTCTAGGTTGAATCAGAAACTAATTCCCAGTTGATAATTTTGATGTGCAGTACAGTTGTTAACTGGTCTTGTTCAAAAGAATTTGGCTAACAATTAAATGAAACTGATTAATGGGTAGTCTGTCCTTCCTTTTTTAGGTATGGATTTGTGTCTTTCCTGGACAATGTGGATGTTCAAAAGATAATTGAGGTATGCTCTTAATACAGATTACTCTAAGAAGTTGACATATGAAGGCTAGAGACAAGTTTGTGGAAGCCAAGTTATGTACCCTGTAGAGTAAGTTAGGACACAGAAAGTCTAGGGCTGCCCAAAAAGTAAACTTTCTAAAATGTATACTGATGGTAAAAATCTTTATATATTTAAGTAAGAAGAAAAATTTGTTTTCAGCCTGGTGTGGTTGAATGTCTCATGTCACTTTGTTTCTGATTGCTCTCATTTATGTGCTTAAAAGCCTTTGATACCTTCTGGAGGCTGATGTGGAACAGAGACGAGACAAGGCAAAAGGATAAAGTAGGTATTTATTAAAAGGCCTTAATGGGGGCTTGGGTGGCACAAGAGCCCGGCTGGGCTACACCCAAGATGAACCCCAAAACAGTCACAAAATGGATGACCAATCACGAGGTCTCATGCTTATATCAGTTCTGGTCTATTAGCATATTGGAGTTAATTGTCCAGTTACAGCTTCAGGTTACGAAGCTCCATCCTCCTGGCTTTCTTTTTTTTTCACTTCACCATTGATTTTGTTCTTGAGCTTGAAATCTGTATTGGTTGTCCTTGATACCAAGCTAGAAAAGGAATTGCTTTTTCTATCCACTCTGAAGAGAGCTTACTAGCACCTAGTATGAAACCCAGAACTACACACTAAAACAGCACAGAATCTGAAAAAATAAAACTTAAGATATCACCTTGAGCATGTTTGGCTGCTTGCTTGCTTTTTATAGTGGATGATTGTCATAGAACCCTTGTGCTTATGGCAGAAACAGAGACATTTAGTTATTGTGATGTCTTGGTTTAAGACAATTCAAGTGGGACACTCTAAAATGAGTAATCTGTCTTTCAGGTTAACCAATCCCCTTCCACCAATAAGGAGAAACGAATATGGATAGATTTATGTGAAAAAATAATAGTTTGCTAATAAATAACATTTTGCTAATAAAGAAGGGAAGAGCAACAGGCAAAAAATAACAGCTATAGTCATTAGTTACAAAGTTGCTGAAATCACCTGGACTCCCAGGGAACAAAAAGAAACTTAAAATAACCTGACACATCCCCCAAACTGGTGCCTCTGCAACTGACCAACCATGTGGTTCCAA
This sequence comes from Sitta carolinensis, assembly GCA_032173965.1. Lineage (NCBI taxonomy): Eukaryota > Metazoa > Chordata > Aves > Passeriformes > Sittidae > Sitta > Sitta carolinensis. The sequence continues at coordinate 35,834,150 of CM063284.1, read as the reverse complement.
AGACAAGGAGAAAATTGTGGCAGCCGTCCCCCTTCTCTCTTCGTTGATGAATTCAGGTGGCACACTTGAGCAGCTGGTACTTGGTCAAGGGCTAGAACTCAGGGAGGGGTTTGCCTTCCTTTGCAGCAGACAGCCAGGCGGCTGGGCTGGGCTGGCTCTGCCTTCATTTCTGCAGGGCTACTCAATGGTGGCTGCAGACAGGCAATTGCAGAATTCACCTTGAGCTTGTCCAAGATGCAAGAGAGAAACAAAAGAGAGGGGTTTGGGAAAAAACCCAAGCAAAGCCTCTACCTTGAGCAAAGACCATGAGGCAAGAGAGACTCTCTCTCTGTTTGCTTCAACTTTTGAAAGGCTGGGACACTCACTTCACTCTGCCCCACGGTTCTGTTTTGTGGCTCCAGGGTCTTAAGAGACAGTAACAATTTCAGGTATGGATAGATGAAATAAAATGTTTTGGGTTACCATGGGCATAGGAGTAACAGTATCATGGGAGACAGTATTAGTTTTTATGTCTCAGTAGTTGAAATAAGTTTTTCTAGCAGTATTTGTGCATTTGGATGCTACCTGGAGTGCAAGTGTTTTTTAAGCCTCCTGGATTGTGCTGCAGCTGTTCCCATATGTAGTGGGTCTAGTGCTGGCCAAGGCCAGTGCACCCACGAGAGTTATTTACTAATTTTCTACTGTGAGATAAGGATTAGGAGGAGAGCAAAGCAGGTTCAGAAGTTTAAAGGGTGGAAAGAAACCTTTACTAACAGAACTAAAAGAAAAGCAATAAGAAATAAGAATAAACCTTCGGGACACTTTTCCTCCCAGCTCTTCTTTCTTTTCCTACTGACAACATAAAGAGACAAGTTTGGTGTTTTCAGTCAGTGTGCCACTTTTTAAATAATCACTCAGGGAAAGGAGTAATTTCTGCCACACCATGGAGACTTTTCCACAAGAAACAGTTCTTGTGGTTTTAATTTTCACAGATAGCTGCCCGGAAATCTGCAGTCCTGAAGTCCCACCATTTGTTAAGTCTTCTCACTGCTACCTACCACCATGAGTAATTTCAGCTTACTGGGGTGCAATTTTAAGGATGAGTTGTTCTAGTATAGAAGCAGAAGTTCTTTTATGTCTGGGAACAGAGCTTTTTTTCTATCCCTGGGTCAAGGTTTCTCATGTCTTTGTGCAAGCTTCTCATTGGAGCTCTGCTACTTCAACATATGCTTGCTTCAACACCGGTGCCTCTGCTTACAGCTACGGCTAGAATGCTACATCCTCCCAACACACTCTTGAGTTGCAGGGGAAAAAAAAATGTCTGATGTATCAGTTATGTCTTACAAGAGAATTTCAGCTCAAGACTAAGGCATCCCCTCATTCTCCTCCCATCTGGGATTTGACTCCTTCTTCACTGACCTTATTGTCTCCATGTTGTTTTCTTTATGCGTCTTCACCCTTTGCTTTTCTCTCACTCGAGAGAGGGTGTCTGCAAGTTTCATCTGTGCACTAAAGTTAATAATTTGCGTGGCCCTGTGAATAGTCCGTATCCTCTCTTGGCCTTGGCTGCATGGCTGTTTTCTGGCCCCCGCTGTGGTTCATTCCAGCTGTGGGGCTGTAGGGCTGCCTCTGTTAGCCATATGATTTGTCCATGGTGCCAGCAGGATGGCTCAGCTGCTCATGGCCAGAGTGGGGCCTGGCTTGGCTCCAGCCTGGCCATGGTTGGAACTCAGTGGCAGCAGAATCTCAGCTGAGCCATGCCACACGCTGGGCTGCACAGTGGAGTGGGGCCTGGCTCAATCAGCATCCAGTTACCTGTTCAAAGGCTGGAAGCAGGAGAGCTTTTCTGTGGGGTTTGTTTGTCCTTACATGTGCAGTCAGAGGCATGTTCAGCTTTCTTAAGTGGTTTAACAGGGTGTCAGTATTCAAAACTAGCCAGCTGATTGGCCATTTCAGGTCCAAAGGTCCTTACAGGGAATCACTTCCATAGCTGGTGGATTTTTTCCATAACAAACCAAACTATGTGAAACCATGATGCTGTCATCATATCCTTTTCCTATAGCTAACACAGGAGATGAAGGGGTAGAACTGTTACAGCCCTCCTGATCTTAGGAGTTTGGTATCAGTGAAGTTTTAAATCTCAGTGCTTATAACCACATCAGGTACTTGGTTCTGATAGACTTGAGCAGGTCACAAACCACTGACAAAGCTTTTTTTTCTGTCTTCCTAGACTGAATACAGTAACTGTGAAAATAACATGTATTGAAATACTTGCCTCTTTGAAGTCTTTGCCTCAGAAAACTCCTGTGTCTCTGGAGGATGAACAGTCTCTGTCATTTGCTTCTGAAGCCCTTAGATAGGGAAGCAGATCAGAAAGACAGAACCAGATGGATGTGCCAGGTACAAATGTAGTGTTCTGTGATGTGCAGATGTGTTTACTGGCCATCCAGCTCCATAACTGAGAAGAGAACATGTTTGAATAAAGTGGAGAGTAGTGAAACCCCAGCAGGAGATCCTTGATTCTCTCAAAGAAATTTTAAAAGGTTGCCATTACTTGATGTTACAATGATAAAAATATTACAGTGACTGCTGTACTGAGCAGCACACTTCATCGGAGAACATATTTTCCTTTTTACTAAGGATTACATTTATTATGTTGCATTAGTGTGGAATACTTGCTCTGAGGTAACAATTTCTGTGGAGACCTCTTGAGAAGCATCAAAATCTGAGCCATGTATGTTGCTGATTTTCTGTGTGTGCTTCTTCAAAACTGGAGCCTGCAGTGTTTCTCTATTAATACAGTACTCACTGATGTAAGCTTGTGTATCAGAGGTCTTGGAAGACCTGGAGGCATATGGTGGATTTTCTTTGTAGTGCACATTTTGGTTCTGCAGGCAGTACAAATTCCTGCCATGTCAGGAAGAAGCATGTTCTGATAGAAATAATCTTAGAAAACCTGTGGGGTTTTGGAGGGTATGGAAGAAGTTAACATGGGTGTTGTAGAGCTCAAATTATAAACAAAGGTTACTGCACTAAATCACTTCAGGCCTTATCTGCTCTGAGTGGTCACAGTGCTTTCTGTAAATGAACACGGTAGAGCCTCTCTGTAGCTAAAATTACTCTTGGTGCCTGTGTTTATCTGCCTGTTCAACAAGGCTTTTAGCCTTGTTCAGCCTACGGTGTTTTTCTTCTGCTTTAGGTTTGTAACTGCACTGTGCTCCAGCATGAATCTGTTTGCTATTCAAAATGGAAAGCTGTCTTTGGTTTTAGAGGGGAGTCCTGTCTCCCAGGAGCTCTCATTGTTGAGGTGGAAAAGGTAGTTGCATGATTTTGGGCACAACAGGATTCTAGAGTGATTCTAGAATTAATTTTAAAATGCCCAAGATCAACCAACTAAGATGCCTTCCCCTGAAAAAAAAATGAAAATCAGAAAAGTCCACCTGTCAAACTAGTCAGGTCATTGCATCTTTTTTCACCCTCATATATCTCTTGAATCATCTTCTTATATGACAGAAATTAGAATGAGCAAGATTTGTATTCTTATTTTGCTGCTTATTTTTACTGGCAACAGTAAAGTTGCTGTTGTTTTTTCAAAGCATTCCCTTTAGCAGAAATGGGAGAAAATTGCAAAACGATGTATTTTCTTCTGAAGCAGGTACTTCTGTAGAGTTGCATGTGATGGAGAATTTAGACAGACTGTCTGCATCCAATACTGACTTTAATGCTTTGTGCTAATAGGGCTAAACCAAAAATCTTTCACTAGAAACCTAAGACTGGTCCCTCTCCATTAATGCTCTCACTGAGACAAGAGTAGTTAAAACCTCTGTGTATAAAAATGCAGGGCTGCCAGTCACTGATACATAGTTGCAAATTTGAATAGTGCATGTTGCTATTAGGACAAGTGATGCATAATTTTGGAGGGTCGGTGAGTAGACAGATTGCTGAGCTGAGGGCGCTGCAGGAAATCTGAGGTAAAAAGCATATAGTTTTGAGGGAGGAGACAGGAGGCTGTTGAGCCTTTATGAGAGTTGATGCACTGTGGTGTAGAAGCAGAGTCCAGTCTCTTTAAAATCCTACCAACTTGTCACCTTGCTGATTCCCAGCTTACAGAGAATAACCTGTTTTTCAGTCACAAATCAACTTCCATGGTAAAAAGCTGAAACTGGGGCCAGCAATCAGAAAAGAACAAAACCTAAGTAAGTATATCTAAAAACATTTGATCATACTTCAGGTATTGTAATATAACGAGTTTTTTTTTCTTAATTATACATCATTAACCTTGCAAATACTTTTTATCTGATGTAGTATGTATATTTCACTTAAACCTTGGTTCTGACTTCTATGACCTCACTTGTATGATTTTGTTTTAATAAGACTAAGGTTGGTAGCACAATACAATTAATATTGAGTTTTAAATTTAAGAGTCAAAACCCTGGTTTTTTCTAGCTTGAATTCAGATTACTAATGAAGTACATGTAGTAATGTCTTAATACTATTTTTTATCTGTTTCAAAACAAGATTGCTTTGTGCATCCCAGACAATTGGTTCTTGGTCCTCCTCCACCACAGTTCCAGACCGTATGGGGTAATCAGAGTATGGAGACATATGTGCAGCCTCCACCTGTCATGAACACAGTAACACCCTATGTTCAGGTAAGACTGCTCCTGACACTGATTTTGAATCATAATTAAATAATTTTAGAAGGTGCAATCATGTATGATTTTTGGAGTATGTATTGAGATTCCAATCTGACCTTACCTGCCTGTTTTCATATTGCCTTTCCCAGTAAGAAACACCCAGCTTCAAACCACTTCAAAGGAATGCCAGCAACCTTGAAAAACTGATTCAGTGATGTTAACTCATTGTAAAACAAGAGGGAATTACCCTTTAAGAATGAGAACTGTTGAAAGTGGAGGGAAGATTGAGTTATTGCCTGTCACAGATTGAATTCACAAATGAAATGTATCCAGATACTTAATGTGTTGTTGTCTTGCTTCAGAATAAACTACAAAATATAAAACGTGTTTTTGTAAACTAAGAGTGGGATCAGAAGTTATCTGAGGTACTTTTCTCTCTTCCTAGCCAAACACACCCTTGGTTTTATACTGCTGTTGTGTTATAAGAACACTATTGCAGAATCTGCTGTTAATAGCTGGGCCTAGCACAGTATTGCCTGCAGGACATCACTTTACTGGTACTTCAGATGAGCATTCCTACTGAGGTGTGGGTACAGTGCTTCTAGCCTGGATATGAGTCCTGTGAGTGAACCAGATCAGGCTCTCTTCCTGCTTTAGCCTGTATGATGGGGCAGTACTGACTACAGACTGATTTCTCTTTTGTATATCTTCAGAAAAGTGGAAGAACAAACTTGCAGAAGTACTTTCTTGCGAAGCAGAGAGCTTGATAATAGTATTCTTGCTGATTCTCTTAAGTTTATTAATTCAAGAGAATTAATTCTATTTAATGTTGGAATGTGCCTTTAACTATTCTCTGAAGAACCTGAGAATCTTCCAGGTTAACAGTGTGTCCAAGTACTTACAGGAGAGAAATACTAGGAAGTTGTCTGAATTGGAGTACTTAGCTTCCTTTGCCTCCTGGAAACTGATCCTTCAGACTGTACTCTATTATTTCATAGTAGTTAGTCTGCTTCAGATCTACTTCTCAAAGTTTATGGCATTACTTGCACTTCTGAAATTACTTAGAAGATTGATTACAAGCAGATATAGGATTTTTAGATATGTAAGACGCTTGGAATCCCACTCTGTAGACATTATTAGTGCCTGAAGTGCTGAAGCAAGCCCTGTGGGGAAATCTAAGGTTTGATTTTTAAATAGCAAGTCTAGTCAGCACAGGAATTGAAATAACACCATAACTTCTAAAAATGTGCTCCTGGCTAATATCTCTACAAATATCATACTTGTATCTTGCTTCAAACTTGCATTCTTCTAAAAAAAAAGCTTTATTTGCAGCCCTATCCATACAGTCCATCACCAGCTGTAGTGCTAAAGCAGCAAGTTCCCATAGGGTATCAACCAGCTTACAACTATCAGGTATGTAAAGTTTTATTAGAAGCAGAAAGGCTGACAAAACTGGAATGAAGTGTTAACTGGAGTGTGATTGTTCTGAGCTTCTCATTTTTTGAAATCTATTTTCCTTCAATTCTTCACAGCTACCAAAGCAAAAACAAATTAATGATGAAGACTGTTGAGCAATTTAGGATACTCTTTTTATAGTTTCATTATTTTTTTTCTTTAATATACAGTGATAAAACAACTTTCAAATTAGAAAAAAATACATGAATTAGTAGTACTTGTGGGAAGGGAGCTTTGCGTTTTGTACATGTTATAGTGTGGGGTATTAGGTACTTGGAATCAGAATATTATCAGATGATGCAATGTTTGATGTATATAGAGGGGGGATGTTCTCTTCCACTATAAAAATGTCAGATAGGGTCCTTAGCTGATAGTGGGGTTTGAACTCAAAAGTAAAGTGTGTGGCTAAGTCCTGTTACTGATACTAAACTAGGAGGAGCTAGAAGCTTGAGATTTGTTTTCCATGTAGGTATTTTTGTTTCCCTTATTTTCCTAATATTTAGAAATATTTTTAGTTTTTTAACTTGGAGCAAAAAGGAGATAATTGAATAAAATAAGGTATCTTGCTGGATGCAAGACTATTTATTGCCTAATTGTTTTATGAAAAATCCAGACACAAAACACTATAAACAGCGGCTCTTACAGAGCAGTTACTTACTTGTCTGTGTTGGAAATGAATGAATAAAAGGTGGTTCTTGTCCAATTTTTGTTTAAGGCTCCTCAACCACAGTGGCTTCCTGGGGAGCCAAGAAATTATGTAGTATCTCCAACTCCGGTAAGTTTACCAAGTTAGACTTTTGAAACTGTCTTAATTAGCGCATTGTTTTTACAGCTTGATACTTCTAAAAAAAAAAAAGAAGTCTCTTTGTCTGGATCTGTGTAATCTGGTCTACAAAAATCTGTAATTGCTAATGAGAGTATGTAGTTCTTGTAGAACTTCTGATGTGGTGCCTTTTTGAGTTACCTGTTGGAACCTATCTTCTAGTTTTTTGGCATTATTCTACATGTTCTAGTCACAGAACTCTGTAATTTAAAACAAAATGGAGTTGGTTTTTCACAAAAAGTTGAAGGAAAACTAAGCTAACCTGATGTACAATTTTTTTTTAAATTTAAAAAGTCTCCATGTTCTTTGCAAATACTGGTGCATTTTTTGGCTCCTTTCAACAGGTTTTAAAAATTTTCCCAGGCTTCTACAAACTGTAGATGGTGCTGCTGGCCTCTAAAAAATTCCTTGCTTTCTGTGATTTAATATGAGTAATGTCCGTGTGAAAGGGGAAAAAGTACTCTGTATTTGTTTAACAGTGTCAGAATTTAAACTTGCCCCCTGGGCATTTTTTGTGTTTTTCAGGTATATTTATTAACTGCAGTTTTGATTAAGTGTTTAAAAGCTATAATATATAACTTTATTCTGAATGGTTCTTTTTCTGAATGCTATCAGAAGTCATTGAAATATTGATTACATCATTGACTTGAAATAATTAATAACAATAATAACATCCATGAATGTGATACAGCCATAGCGTATTACTTTACAATTCAGTGGTAGCAGGTCAAAGTATTACTGTAGGTGCGCATGGGGATTTCACTGTTAAATGTTGCAAGCTTGGTTATAGGAGGGAGACAACTATTCTAGAACTATCTCAGTTAAGCAATTTTAATGTACCTTACCAAATCTGCAAAGATAAAGTTGGCACACTTAATGGAGAGATGAGGATCAGTGACACCATAACTGCATGTTTTCCCCATGTTACTAAAACATTGTAATCCTTAAAAACCCTACAGGTATATCCTTCAGTGAACTATCATGGCCCTGAGGAGCCAGGATTTATACCGATGGAATGTGCTGTTCCAGAGCCCATGCAGTTTGCTTACAGTCCACAAAAGGTAAGTGCTTTCTTAAAACTTCAGTGTCTTTATCATAAATACTATTCCCAGAAATTTGCACATGCGGGTTATGTAGCTTTGTCAGGGGCGTTGGAGAAACATCCTAGAAATAAAGGTTATAGTCTCTACTTTCAGCTTGTTTTTAGTCCCATGTATCTGATTTCTGTGTACAACTTAGAAGTCTCCAGTTTCCTTGAAACTGTTGGTGCTTGTTTGCAGTGCTGAGGGCTGGATAAAGTATGTGTTCTACTTGATTAAGTCTACTGACAAGAGTTTGCCTAATCTGGCAAATCCAGGGAAAATTACAGGTACTAAAAAAGCAGATTTGATAGCGCTGCTTCCTGTCTTAGGTAGATTTTATTTTAAGCTTCAAATATCTGAGTTGGTTACTTTTTCCCTTTCCTACTGTTTTGTGGAAGGTGACCCCAGTTTAGTGAACGGTTGGCTCTGAATTCAGTTTTCTGAAGGAGAAATTTCATTTCTCAGCTAGCAGCCTAATCCACAAGAGAGTTGGCATGTCACTGATTAGAATTGTTAACACTGAAACACTGAAGTGGGATAATGAGTTACTAATATTAAAAGATTGGGGGGGAGAAAAAAATTAAAAGTATCTCAGGGAACACAAGGCAGTTGAGGAGTTATGATTGCCAAGTAAACCCTGTGATGCACTGGCATTGATAGCTAGTAATACCCTAAGAAAATCAGTATTGATGCACTTATAACTATTTCAGAAGTCTGTGGACAGGGGCATGCAAACGGTATTATCCTGTCTGTCTAATCCTGAGAACCAGCTGACAAATGACTTTGTATCACAAGACAACAGTGTAAAGGTATGTAGTGAAAGCAAAATTATATCCCTGAAACGTAGCTGGCCTTTAATGTGTTCACTTAAGGATACCATAAAGATGAAGGGATGCATATCTGTGAATGCCACTTGAATTTTTTCTTCCTTGTATATGCTCTGAGATGTGTGCGTTTGGCTCCCAGTTGCTTAATGGTGGAAGGAAATGCTGAAATTGGATTCAGTGGGTTTAATCAGACAGCATAAAAAATTGCCGAACAGTCAACTAATGAACAATTAAAACAAAAGTCTGGCTAGTCATTTCTCAGTGGCATGGCTGAAAGCAGTAGATTGCTCCCTAGTTAGGACAGAGGATGTTGAGTTTAAACCTTGATAGTCTGCACAGTGAAGTAGCTACTGTGGATGGTGTCTAGGTATGGTTTGTCTCTCCTTTAACCAATAAATCATAGTCCAGGTTGGTAGCTGGTTGTAGTTTTTTTGCTGTATGTGTCTTTGTAGATCTGCAATTTCTCATTACATTCCAAGTCATGTTTAAATTCAGGTTATTAATTTCTATGACCTTGCTTCCATTTTGTAAAGGGACAGATAGGTGAACTAGACAGGTGTACTCTGAAATGGGGAATGCAGAAAGCTGTGTTTTTCTCAGTTCTGGAGAGGGGTGAATAGAGTACAGGGTGTCTGGAGATTAGTTTTCATGAAACTTTGGTTGCTTTTTTTGGATTAATTGTTTTTTTTTTTCCCCTTCTCTCTTCTGTCCCATCCTAGGAGAGTAAGACGTACCACTTCAGAAAAGGAAAGACAGTACACAAAACCGTTTGATCAACAAAGACTTTAAAGTACCTAAATTAATTAACTAGATGGTATTACTGTTCAATTTAGCAATACCGAGGAATGTTTCTCAGAGTTACTTCAGGTTATGTTTGTGGTTATATTCTACCTGTTTTGATACTGTTGTTGTTGCTTGAGTAGTTTGAAGTTCGAAGTTGTAAGAGTTGACAAACTTCAGTTGTTACTGTTTGTGTGCTTCCCCTGGTAACTGGAATGTTAGAGAGTATATGTTCGCTGTATGTGGATTTTTCTCTGAGCTTTAAGGTACAGTTTGCATATTACACATGGTTTTCTGTTAACTACAATTTGACTCATACTGACCAGTTAACTCTTGCAGTTTAAAAATTGAAGTAGTTATTTGCCCAAGAGAATGTATTTTAAGACTGAGCTCTTAAATCAGTGCAAAAGGAGATGAGAAGTTTTAATTGAGCTGAAGCCCTGTAAGTCCTGGTTGCCTTTAGACGACATAATCAAAGTGATTATGTTAATTGATGACAGTCTATGTACCTGCAGTCTTGAGCATCGCTAATTTTTTTGGGTAAGTAATGAAGAGAATCCTAAAGTTCCTTTATGTAACTTAAAATGCAAGAATGTTATCTGTATTGGACACTCAGTCAGCCAATACAAGATTTTTTACTTGAAAAGTCTTAGCAATACCTGTATTTTAAACTTCTGAGAAAATACTGCACTTATATAAGCCTTTGTTATGTGAATCAAATAATGTGTATGACTGTTTTAATAATCATGTAGATTTTAGGTGTGTATTGTGAAATGGTGAAATAAATTTTTACTTTGCCTTGATGTTCTAAATTTCTGGTGTGACAAATCTAAATAACTTATTAAAGCTGTTAAAAACTTACCACTCTGACATTTCCAGTTACTATAAACCTATAGTAACAAACCTTCATTTTGTGTAGATACTAGATGAAGCTTCAAAAGGGTAGAATTGAGAAATGAGAATAGTCTTACATGTTGGGTCCAAGCTTGCTTTTTTTCCTCCTACTCAAACACCTCAATCTCTCCAGACAATGAAAGAAAACTATGCCTCTCTTGTTATGGATGTATATATGAAGCTTTTTAGGTCTGCATGGTTCTGTTTCAAATTTCCAGAAGGCTTAGAGATAGTAATGGCTAGACTAAAACTTTGCCAGAAATATGTGTTAGTGAAATACCTAGAAGGGAGTTTCTCTTCTATAAGGGATATTCTGTTACATATCTAGTTCCCTTCTAGATATTTCACTAACAGAATATGGCTAGAGCAAATGTCCCAAGTACTGCTGCTCAGGAATGTTCTGGATAAAATTTTATTAAAGGAGGATGGGGAGATTTAGGATAAATTTTTTTGAGCCACTTTATGCAGTTTCGTGCCAGTGTTCTGTTAGCATAAATTAACCTGAAAAAGCAAAGCCCATACCAGTTTGTCTACTCAGTGTTTCATGTTACTGAAGATAGTATTGTGTTCCCATGATACTGATTTGCCATGTTTTTCTCAGACTGCCGTTTTAAAGGTAGTGGCTTGATTGTGCTTAACTTCTGTGTTAGCAGCATTTTTGCAAGGGTTTTTCTAGTATTGAATCAGGACCCTGTCCTTTCCAACTTTTAGTATCTAAACAAGTCTGCATGTGCTTTCAAAGCTGTGATGTCAGTTTATTGATGAAAGGTAGTTGTTTGCAAATGCAAATTTCTTTTTGGCTTGATTTAGGTTGGCTTCATAGCCTCAGGTAAGGTCTGGGGCATTCTGCTGTAGCTCTAAGAAAATGCAAAGGGCCCTATGCCCAATGTATAGCTGTCTCATTGAAGAGAATTAGAGATTGTAATTCACCACCAAAAGAAGAGATTAAACTAGAAGATGCCTATACAGAGTGCATGCTTTCTGATTATTTGACCAAGTGCTATGCCCAGGACCATCTGGTGAGCAAGTTGATTGTATAGTGCATTTGAAATGGTTGTACTAGATTCTTACAGGCATGCTGAGAGGTTTTATCATAGGGGACTAGCCAAGGCCTTATGAGTACCAATTTTTTCTTTCATTAGATCATGTTGTGCTGGTTCTGCTAGCTGCTTACCTGTTGTCTTAGTTTGAAAGATGGGTGTCTGCTAGGGAAGGCAGGAGCCTCCCTCCACATTATTATAATTTTGAAATTAAGGGCTCTCAGGCAAAGATATGAGGATACCAATAACAGTTCTTTACTAAGAAGCAGTAACTAACAAAGCAATAACTATGGCATTAACAACAAACAGACCTAGGGACCCACTAACAGTCTTCTTGGCCACAGGCCCTTTTCCGTTTGATGCAGTGACTGTGAAAGTTGGCAATAAGCAAAAATCCCAGGGAGGTGGATGAGATGTGTCAGAAGTACCATGGTGGTTGCTGAAGCTGTGGAAGTGTCCCAGCAAGGGCAGGGGCTGCAGGACACAGCATGGAGAAACCCAGAGTAAAACCAAAGAAATGGCGGGTGTGGGGCAGCAGCAGCCCGGCTCCCAGTAGAGCCGGGAGAGGTGAGGTTCAGGATTCCTAGAGCACGTGAGCAGATGGTGATAGGTCCCTCAGGGCAAAGCTCCAGCGGTGCCCATGAATTCTCCCTGCCATAAGCAACATCCTGGCCATTCCTTCTGATGCCAAAAGTACGAGAGCAGCTGGCCCAGCCCCCATCCTTTTACCTGCCTCTATTCTCAAGGTGTCTCTGTCTCTCCAAGAGAAACTCCCTGATGGAAAGTGTAGCTAGATGCCACACTCCTCTCCCGACTTTAGCTACTTGTTTTGTTTTTAAGTACCCATAAGTATCAAGTAATTAGTTTCCTAGAACTTATGGGTAAAAATTCTGTAAGTAAAAAAATGAAGAAATCCAACCCCTGACCCTGTAGAGAATTGATTTTTTTTCTTTAGTTATAACTAAACATGCATTTCTAATTTATTTTGAAGCACCCTATAACACACAACATAAAGCATAACACAAAGCCAATAGGTAAATCTCTTTCCTGCTGCATTCATCCTGAAAGTTGAAATATCTGTGACTGAAGGCATTTCCAAAATCTGCATGGTTGGAGCATTTTGCAAATTTGTACCCCTTATATGCTTAAATCAAGTGGACCATGTTAACTGTGAACTAGCAGGCAGTAGTGAGTCCTTGTCCTGTCTGCATTTGCTTGCACACAGTGTGTACATTCTGTAATAAATCCAAAAGCTTTGGGTGTACTTTATTTAAAGACAGCTCTTTGTCAAAAGAAACAATTGCATACACAAGATAGAAAAAAAACAATGCTTGCATTTAAGTGGTATTCTAGAGCTATGATGCTTGATTTGTTTTACTTCTTGCCTGAAGTACCTCAGTTTGCTGTTTGATGGCCTTTTCATATCTTTTTACACACTTTGCCACCTGACAGAATTATTCTTGGAATGAGACACTCAGACAGATGGTATTCTTGGATCTCCATTAGAATGATTGTCTGGCACAGACACTAATTCCCTGTCAAAATGGAAATATTTTTTTCCTTCTAGGTATTTGTGTGCTAAACTATCTTAATCTGAAGGTGATGTGGTCCTTTATTGCTACAAAGAAACAAAAGGCTTTTCTTTTGTATGCCTTACTGGAAGAGATTTTTGAAGTCTTCTAACTACACTCTTACGTTCCCTGCAGGGAAGTATCTTTCTAGACCAGTATTTTAGAAGAGATGAATAATTTAAGAACTTTGATGTCTGTCACTTTAAGTGTTGCTAAGAAAGTTTAAAAAAATTGATCCCAAGCTATTAAGAATATTGGGGTTTCTTCAGATAGAATATTCATCTCAAAAATCCTTAAGTAGCTTTACAACCCAGATGAGTCTTACTTCCTACTTTGTTTCTGCTCTAAGACTTGGGCTGAAGCTTGGGAGACAAACTCATACTGTAACTTTTAAAGAAAAATGCCCCATCTGAGTTTAAAAAGGCCTTTGGATTGTCCCAGTGACTGTTGAAGCTTCAACTTCCGTGAATAAATGTAAAGGGTTGGTTTGTGGGGATTTTGTGTTTGGTGGGGGTTTTTGTTTTGTTTTGGATATTTTGGGATTTTTTTTTCTGAGTAGTGTGAACTACTGTGCTCAAGCCAAGCATGAAAATGATCTTAATGTTTCTGAATATGTAGTCAAATGAAGATTCATACTGTAGTTTAATATATTGCTGATGTAGTGGGATATTAAAGTACTGCTTATAAGACAGTACTGATGCATCAGCAGTACCCCTTCTCTTCGTGGGATGTGTGTATCATGCCCTTTAAGCTTCTGTTAACCTTTTCCTGTAAGTGTCCAAATTTCAGGGTATTGTTTGAACTACTTGGTGTTTATACTAGGTGACCTTAAAAGATCATTTCTACCCAAATTGCTCTGATTCTGTCAAGGAGTCTGCTTTCCCGTGCCCCATTCAGGATCACTCTGGATTTAAACTTCAGCTTGTCTAGAATTTAGAAGAATAATGTTTTGCTGTGTGGTGCCTTTTTTGTCTAGAAAAAACATAACCAAATCTCTTCTCCCCCATTATTTTGTGCTTGTTCCTCTATGAATGAGTGTTTCAGGAACTTTAAAACTTCTTGTAAAATCTTCTTAGGACAATTTAGGATTAAACCCACCAATTTAAATAGAGGGTGTCTTCTTTTCTTGGGAAAGAATCTGCTCTGAACTGTAAATCAGTTCGTGGTTCATGGAATGGCTTGGATTGGAAGGGACTTGTAAAGGTCATCTGTTGAACTCTCCTGCAGTGAGAAGGGGTATGTTCAACTAGATTAAGTAATTCAGAGCCCTCTCCACTCTGACCTTAAATTTTCCCAGGGATGGGACATCATGACTCCTAGACAACCTGTTCTGGTGTCTCACCATGGAAGAAAATGTCTTCATCTGTCATCTTAGTTTAAAACCATTACTCCTTCTATCACAACTCGCCCTACCAAAATGTCTCAGTCTTTCTTACAGGTTCCTTTTAGCATAGGAAGCCCCCAATAATGTCTCCCTGGAGCCCTCTCCTTTCTGGGATGAGCAATCCTAGTATGCTCTGTCTTCATAGAAGAGGTGCTCTAGTCCTCTGATTATCTTTAAAGCCCTTCTCTGGACATGCTCCAATAGGTCCATGTTTTTTCCTGTGGTCAGTATTCCAGGTGGATGCAGTACTCAAGGCAAGGTTTCACCAGTGTGGCAGAATTGCCTCCCTTAGGGGCAAAGGGGACAAACAACCCAGTGTTTTGGCCTGTATCAGTTAATAGGGTCATGTGCTGCTTGAGTTGTGCAGCCATCCAATTCTTAGCATAAGCTGATTTTATAATTCTTGAGTGTAAGGAAGCAGTTAAATTATTAAAACGGGATTAGTGGCTCCTGTATATTGCAAAAGGATAAATGATGCCTTTTCTAAGACATGTAAATAGGATCCTACATATGTATGGTGAAGTGATCATGTAAAAATGTTTTTTGAGCACACACACTTCAATTTCTAGCTTTTAGGAGGATACTTAGGCAGGGAATAGAATATTAATTGGTCAGATGTCATACACTAAATAAGAATCATTTAGGTTGGAAAGGATGTTTGAGATCATTGAGTTCAGTCTGTTGATCTAACACTGCTGAGTCTAACTAGTCTCCCCACGTACTGCATCTTCTCAATGCCTCTAGGAATGGTGACAGCACCACTTTTCTGGCAGCCTGCTCCAACACTTTGCAGCTCTTTTTTGTGAAGAAATTTCTTCTGAATATCAAATCTGAACCTTCCTTGGCAAAGTCTGAGGCCTGTTTCTTGTCCTGTAACTTCTTACTTGGGAGAAGAGGTGCCCCCCCCCCCCCCCCCCAGCTTCCTGTATTGAGTGACAAGGTCTTCTCCAAGCCTCCTTTTCTCAAGGCTAAACAGCCCCAGCTCCCTCAGCTGTTCTCATCGGACTTGTGCTTCAGACTTCTCATCAGCTTTGTTGCCCTTCTCTGGACATGCTATGGTGCTTCATTTTTCCTCCAATGAGGGGTCTAGAAGAACACAGTATTCAAGATGTGGCCTTACCAGAGTCCAGTACAGGGGGACAATTACTTCCTGTATCTGACTAGCCATATTTGTGGTACAAGCCAGGATGCACTTGGCCACCTGGGAGCACTGCTGGCTCACGTTCAGGCAGCTCTGTCTCACCCAGGGCCTAGTAGCTGTTTTGGGACTGCTATGGACCAGGGGAATATAACTGTTTAATTAAAGCAAAGCATTATGAAGGCCTGTGGTTAGTGTTGATGCAATGTGATTTCTGCACAGTGCCCTGAATGTTGAAGTGAAGAAATTCAATGAATTGCAGTAGGTGGTGGGAGTGACTTGGTGTACTCTTAAAAAGGAACTGTGGTTGCTAATGGGGCTCAGCTGTAGAGGTTGCAGCTCCCCGTGGTCCCACCTGATGTCCTTATGGGTGTAATCCAACTTACCCATTAGCATGTCTTGTTCAGCGTGGTGTCCCTGCAGCTGTAGGCTCTGCGGTTCTGAAGCCCAGGGGCAGCTTGGAGCAGAGGTGACCAGCACCATGGGTTGCCCAGATGGTCCTTTCCTGCCAGTGCAGTTTTCCAGACACTTCACTAAGCCTCTAGTGTTTCTTGCAGTTGTTATGACTCAAGTGCAGGACCTGTCACTAGGCCTTGTTGAATCTCATAAAATTGGCTCATCAATGCAGCCTGTCCAAGTCCCTCTGGAGACCCCCCCCCTTCCTGTCCTCCTGCAGATCAACACCTGCGCAAATTCATGTGTTCCACAACCCAGGGAGTGTATACTTGATCTTGTACAAATCATTGATAAGACAATGAACAGTACTGGTCTTAATACTGAGCCCCATTAGGATCTGCATCCCATCTGGATGCAACTCCCATTTTCCAGTATTCTCTGGGCCTGGTAATCGTGAAGATTTCTACCTTGCAAAGCATCTTCTTGTCCAAGCCATAAGCAGCTGGTTTGCCCAGAATTATGCAGGGGAGAACTGTCAAAAGCTCTATTAGAGCTTACTAAAGTCAGGAGGCTGGTGGAAGAACAACTGGTGGAAATCTGAAAGGTAGCCTCTTAACTGACTGGGGGAAAGCCAACATGCCATGTTGTATGGTGCCTCATGGAACTGAGCAGCTCTCATGTGATTTTCAGATAGGTTTCAAGTCTGCTGCAGGTGATGTTCTCATTACAGCCATCAGAGGGCTCTCACATCCAGGCCTACGTGACAGACTGGCTATGAAATGCTGAAGAGTAATTGCACTGAAAACATCACTGATCAAGGTATGTGCTTGCAGCATATAGACAAAAAGCTTTTAGTGTGAATAAGATTTCCTTTAACACTGTTTTATTACATTTATTTTGAGCAATTGTGCAGAACTGATTTTCCTAGAATATTGGGGGGAGAATTCCCCCAAAGTAGCTCTTTCAATAGAGTACTAAATATTAGGAATGTTGACTGAGGTTGCTTACTTGGTACTTCTGATTTTACTTTCACTAGAATGGAGATCTTTATACATAATTAAACAACCTATTTACTGAATCTCTTCTAGGGAAAAGTGTTGCAGTAATGGATTGTGGTTTAACCCCAGATAGCAACCAAGTACCACACAGCTGCTTGCTCTCCAGTGGGATCAGGGAGATGATAATTAGAATGGTAGCTAAGAAACTTGTGGGTTGAGATAAAGGCCTTTGTAATAGAAAAAAATGCTTGCATTCAGGCAAAGCAGAACAAGGAATTAATTCACCTCTTCCCATGAGCAGGCAGGTGTTCAGCTATTTCCAGGCCAGTTACAGGCACCTAGCACATGTAACTGACTGGGGAACAAAAATGCTGTCACTCCAAATGTCCCCTACTTCTCCTTCACCCTACTTTATAGACTCAGCATGATGTCCTATGGTCTGGAACATCCTTTTGGTCAATTGGGATCACATGTCCCTGCTGTGTCTCCTTCTAGTTTCCCATGCACATTCAGTCTCTTTGCTATCATGGCAGTGCAAGAAGCAGAAAAGGCCTTGGCTCTGCTCAGCAATGCCATCTCTTACTAGCACACTGTTCAGCACAAAACCAAAACATCCTCATGCTAGTCATTGTGAAGAGAACTAACTACACACAGATCTCTATTGCTAAGACACTTCCTGAAAATGCTGGATTCCATGTGATAGTGAAATAAGTGCGTGGTTGATTTGTTACAGTATTCATAAAATCTAAATTGCCAGTTGTGTTTATCTCACTGTTGCATTGGTTATTTCCTGACTTAGGACAAAGACAGACTCTGAAATTCCTTGTTTTCTTAGGAGGTCTGTGATAGTTTCATGAATTAAAAGTGCAATTGTGTTAAGAGGTTTTAAATGTAGATTTGTCAAAGTAAGAGAAAAATGAGCAATAGTGGTAGTTTCCAAAATGGTATTTTAGTGCTGTGTTGCCCGTTAGTAGATTGTGAAGTCTGGACTGATGAGTTTTGTTCTGCTGTGGTTTCCTGAACTCAGAAAGGTGCACAGCACCTCAGAATGCCAGGCTTTTGAAGATGAGCAGCTGTTGTCCTGTGTGACAGCTCGCACCAAAACCTGCTTTTTACACTGAGACAGTACTAAATGTGACTGCAGGGCTGAAGGAAGCCTGGAGAAGGATTTTTTTACTTACCATGCTATATGTAACTTGATTGTATCGCTTCAGCTTTTAAAAACAGCCTTTTAGGCAGTTGATTCCATGAAAAAATACCTGTAAGAGGTACAGAAGCCTTGAGCTAGCGAGTCAGTAGATTGAAATAAAAAAATACCCTGGAACTGACATTTTGCAAAGTCCTTCTGTGTCCAGGGAAAGAACATCTATGTTCCTGTGTAAATTCAGGGCCACTGAAGAAACATGTCATGTCTCAGCATAGCTGAGCAGGTGTCTACTGACTCCATTTCCCTAAGCTTGGTGGGGAATTGGAGCACATCCAGTTCTGAAAGGGCTCTTATTCATGCCTTTTCAAACACATAAGCAGGCCTTAAAGTCAGGCCAGCACTAACTGCAAGCAAAAGCTCCTCCAGGCAAATGAAGTTCAGTTAAAAAAAGTGAGCAGTAGACTGTACTTATTCTTTAATATAAGCTTTAAAACTGCTCTTTCAAAGAGCATTCTCAAACAAATGAGACTGAAATATTTTTACATTTTAAGCCTTGATTTCAGTCTTTGGTCCTAGACTATTTGATCCATTTTTGAGAAACTATGCCTGAATATAATATAGATCAGTATGGTGACTGAGCTGGGTACAGATGAAGGTGTAGGAATCTTTACAAGCTAAAGATACCTGAGGAGTTCACTGTTTTTTGTATTATTTCTTGCTCACATTGTGCTTTGTAATACTTCAGTGTGATCAGTCTGGCTTATGTCTGGTTTATAACCATCTCAGTTCTATTTCTGCCTGCTAATCTTCACACTGTGGTGGACCCAGCTGTGCAGTCCGTCTTGTATGCAGAATGGTACCAGTTGCCATGACAGCATATAGCTACCTACTGGTGGCAGAATAATAGGCGTGTGACTTCTTTGGGAAGTGTCACCATGTCATTTAGTCGTCAGCCAGCAGGTGGGGCATTAAGCTAACAGAAACCTGCCAAATACTGTAATTTATGAAACCTTTCTCTTGGGGACCATTACCGTTTGTCCTTGGTACAATAAAAACTGTCCATTGCAGAATGTAGCAATTCTAATTGTTGGCCAATTAATTTTTTTGTTAAAAAATATAGCTGTAAGAAATGCAATGAGAAGGCTTTGTAGATTGCCAAAAACTGTGTTACAAGTTGTAGTGGGTTTGGAAGAAAGGTGGGGTTTGTGAGCAGGTTTGACACTGGTTCCAAGTATGTAATGAGGTCAGAGCTGAGCATTCCATAGGGAAACAGGTCAGGGAAGTTTGAAACACTGAAGTATTCCTTAGCTGAAAAAATCCATCAGCTTATTTGTAACTCTTTTCACTTCCTGTCTTTATTATACAGTGTTTACAGATCAAGTCCTTAAATGAACTTGACAGTATTTCAAAGGATTGTAAGTCAGAAAAAGGTTTTGGTTTTCCTTTCCACTTTCAGGTAAGTCTAGTTTATTCTACAATCCCAAGAATTTGACAAATACAAAACAACAAAAAGAAAAGCCTATAGAGGTACTCAGACTCAGTATATTTTGAATCTATTCATTTATCCACCTTCTTTTATCCTTTTTTTTACAGAGGTGGTGTTGAAATGAATAAGAACATGGACCACTTCTTTAAATTGGATACTCATTCTTAATCTCTTTGTTCTTGTAAATGGAACACAGTAGTTGCCAGTGGGTGGGAACTCAGATATGTGGTTTACCCTTACTACCAGTGTTTGGTGTTACCTGCTGTTTTCAGTGCTTCCTGGGATCAGTCCCCTCTAGCTTGGAGGAGGGGAAGTGGTTATCCAGCAGAAATTGTGGATAACTTAATTTTTGGTTGCTGTCTGCTTCCTCTAGGGAACTATGAGCTGTATGAAATGTTTGCTTTCTTGGATGACATTTTCCAGTATAAATGACACTTTATGATAGGATATTATGAAGCCAACAATGAATAAGAAAAAAAGAGTTTAGGTTCACTTACATATTTGCTTATCTTATTACAGAAACACCACAAAGAAGTGAAAAAAAAAAGTAATTTTGCTGAGTTCCTACATTTGATAGTGACTCTTAAATAGTCTTAGTTAAGAGCCACTCTATGTGTCCAGATCAAGGTATGTCTAGTTTAGTACTGTGTGTCATTATTGGAAACCTGTCTGTAAATGGAAGAGTAAAAAGGCATAAAATAGATCTTTGAGAATATGGCTTGGCTTCTAGCAGTTTGTGTCTGAGGTTTTTGTCTTGTCTTTTATTCTTCCTTCTGGTATATATTGAAGAGAGTAGAAAGGTAGGCTGTACTAGAGTATTCTGCCACAATGTCATAAAGTGTAGTTATAAATAAAAAGAATTCTATTTGCTGCATGAGTCATCCTTGCCTTTAAGACTTAGTAATGTTTTAATCTAAATAACAATCAATGAAATTGTAACAAGCCTGTTACTTAAAAAAATCAAAATATGAAGCCAACTTCTTTCATACACTATTAGGATTCTTTAACAGATTTTTGCCATACTCAGTGTTCTGAAAAGAGGTTAAATTCTGTATAGAAGAACCCAATCCTGTGATGGAACTGTCTAAACAGAAGACAGTAGTTAGTAATATTATGTATTCATACCTGCCGGTCTGAGAAGTATTCTTTGCTGTGAATATTGTAGTTTCAAGTTCTCTGTACTTGCTGCCTAAGCACCCAAAAATATCCTCTCTCTATGCAGGATTAGAAGCAGCTCCATAGGCCACAGGACAAGTTAAGTCAGGAAGGTTCAGTGTATCTGATGAAGTATTGCCTGAATAAAATTTTTGTGACAAAAGTAAGAGATGTTTGTAGCTAATGATGACTTTGATTTTGTCCTGAAGCTTTGAGTTTTGGTGACAGATCCTGTTACAAGCTACTAGAGTGGTCTCAATCCAAGTGGCAGGAGTCTGTGTTTTGGTAGGAGGTACCTCAAACCTGCCTGCTTGCCTTGTAATGTGCAGCTTCAGAAACTATGAAATTCATGTTTCTCTGTCTGTTTCCTCACATATGTACAAGCTAAGGATGAAATTCTATTATAGTACTGTTAGTTACTTTGGAAAGAATGCTTTTCAATTGGAAAGCAGATGTGTCAAATTTAATTGGAAACAGAATTCTATCTTAGGTTAAGGACAGGGGAAGTTAAGGGAATTGGCCCAACATGCCCATTAAGTGCCCCTGGAAAGGCTGACTGGGAAAGCGACAGAATCTCTGTCTTTCCTCATACAACACCAAAGTTTATTTTACTTTTGTCTGAATTAAGTAACATGTGAAGTTAAACTTCCATTTCTTTGACCTGTTAGGAAACTAAAATTTGCTAACTTGATTTTTTTGATACTGCATTTTAGCAATCTTATTAACTGCCCTTTCAACATTTCTGCTGCACTTTATGCCTAGTGACAAAGAGAAGGTGGAGCTGGTGGGGAAAATGCGTTGCTGTGACTAGTCAGAAATTGTGGTGGTGGATGTTAAATTTGTTTTTTTCCCAAATGGTCTGTCCCTGTTACCCCCCCCCCATGGGTTTGGTCTGTCCCTGGCTAGCCACTCCCTGTCCCATTGTATCTGTTCCCCCTCCGATGGTAACACCCCCAGACTGATGCAGTTTAAAAGCTTGGAAATCGGGGTTCCGATGTCTCTTTTGCACCCCCTTGAGAAGAATAAACATCTTTGCAAATGTGCCATCTCAGACCATTTGTTCAAGCCCGAACGCTGGGGGGTCGGGAGCCCAGAGAGCAGAAAGCCTCTCTGCTTTCTACTGTTCAAGGACTGATAGCAGCCTGACAACAGCTGCACCTGGCTGTGCAGCTGGGGGACAAGGCTAGCTGGCCCCCCAGGCCAGTAGCCACAATGAATGCCACTTAGTGTTTTCTGACTGTATTTTTTCCTGTCACAACAAGGATATACTTTATATATATATATATACTTATAACTGTAAGGTCAAGGATGAAACTTAATGGTTTTGTTTTTCACTGTTCCCAAGTGCACTGCATGGCAAAGAAAGGTTTCTAAAGACTTGCAGCATGTTTTTTTCACCTTACCATTCAGAAAACTAAAATAGAGCAGAAAATAGCAACCTTTGGAGTTACACAAAGTTAGTCACCTAAAATATTTGTTTATTAGTACAAGTGCACAGGTTTGTTTTGTCTGTATGTAAATCCTAGTGAATACAGAGTCCACATTTGCCTTCTTTGAATGCTGCTGTTAATTCATCGTGTGCTCAAGCAGCTTCTTTTCATCACCACTGCCTTTCTGTTTTTGGTGTCATAAAGTTCTGCATGCTGAAATCTATTTCTTAATGGAACTACCTAGATTGATATGGTTTTACAGTTTTTAAAATCTGAAAGTAATCCATAGGTACTCTGCTTATGCTTTTCTCTTGATAACTGAGTCTCTTCGGAGCAAGCTTTTCTGTCCTGCACTGTTACTTCTAGTTGGATCTAGAATACAGAGTGCTCTTTGGTACTTATTATTTACACTGCTTCTTAGGAGTCTGGGTTAGGTCGTGGTCCTTGTTCATATTCTGTCTTGTCAAACTATCTTATTAGCTATACCTGATCCACTTAAAAAAGTAAGAGATCTGAAAATCTTTTACTGTGGAGGTTGAAGCACTGTTTAAATAATTTTTGGTCTGAGAAGTTTAAAGAAAACTTAGAGCTAGGGTAGTTGAGGCCACAGTTTTACTTCTGGTTTATAAAACAATGCACTCAGAATGCACATACTCATGTGCAACTTCTGTGAGATCCTAAGTTTGCAGAAGGGATTAATTCGTTATAACTTACCTTTTAATTCATTTTTTGGATTGTTTCATTAAGTATTGAATTTCCTAGGACTGTATTTATAAAGAGTTTATTCAGATGATAATGAAGCAAACTCTTCCTGCGAGTTATTACCAATCAGGCTAGAATCAAGGGTTCAGAACTGTAAGATAGTGACTGACCGTTCTTGTCTTTTTGCCTTGTCTAGTCACTGTTTGTGCCACTGGAACGGCTCGGCTGCTGCAAATACCTATCTACAACTTCCTCAGGAAGGGGAGTGGAGATGGAGGCTCTGATCTCTCCTGTCTGGTGACAGTGACAGGACCCGAGAGAATGGCATGAGACTGAGTCAGGGGAGGTTTAGGTTGGAAATGGTCTTCACTCAAAGGGTGGCTAAGCACTGCAACAGGCTCCCCAAAGAAGTGGTCACAGTTCCAAGCCTTGTCTGAGTTCAAGAAGTTTGGACAACACTCTTGGGCACATGGTGTGATTCTTGGGCCTGTCTTGTGCAGGGTCAGGAGTTGGACTTAGATGACCCTAGTGGGTTCCTTCCAACTCAGGGTATTCTATGAAATTCATGGAAAGCTATACTGGGGTGTATCTTACCTATCCCTCTACTACAAATGTAATAGACTATTTAATACTTAGTAAAAAATGCATGAATTTTTGCATTATTTAAAGTGCCTGATTGTCTAGGCCTTTTTCATATTAGTGAAATCTCTCAAATCTCAGCTGACCTCATTAGTACAGTTGGGCACCAGGTATCTGGTAGGTGGAAATTTACAACTTAGGAAATTCAAAGAATTGCTTTCCTTTATATGTGATTTAGCTTAATGCAGTGGAGGAAAAATGCAGTGATTTGTTCACAGTGCTCCGTTAAACTATTGGAATGTTCAGAAATATGTATGAGTATGTATCTAACTCCTTACTGATGGTACTAAGTAGTGCTTAATCTGGATCTCCAGAGAAAGGACACGGCACATACTCCAGCACCTTCAGTAGTTTAGTGTTGCTTGTTAGCATAAGTCTTAGCCTTCTGCACCGGCTTATAACTAGGTGTCCTTTTATAGAGAGCTTTCATTTGCAGGTTTTTGGAGCACCTATGAAAAAGAAACAGCTCGTGTTCTGTAATCTGAACAGGTTATGGCTTCTCTCATGCTTGTTAGAGTGGCCCTTCTGACAAGGAAAATTTGCCACTGTTCTCATCGCCTTGAGCAGGAGCATCTTTATTGCCAGCTTGATAGAGCAATAAATCTCTCTGGACAATGGTCTCCTATATGCAGCCATTTCAGGGCAATAACTAATTGGGCTAAAATTGTGAGCCAGTCTGAGTCATAGGCTGCCTCCCTGCTCTGGAACCCTGCAAAGGCAAAAGTAGGTCCTACTTTTGAGCAAGGATCAGATTATGTGCTGCTGCTGGGACAGAAAGGGTTACACCACCATCACTATTAGCAGCTGGGGACTGGTCTGGTTCTCCCTTCAGCAGCAGTATAGATCTGACTTCTCCAGAGCTTTCTAGTCTGTCTGACTGCTTCAGATTGGGAAGCAGTTTTCCTGGTATTTCTGAGAAGCTATGGCTTAGTTCTGAAGAACACCCGATGGCATTACTTCTTTGCCATAATGAAAAGCGTTCATCAAAACCTGAAATTTTAAATTTCCATTCAAGCTTTTCATCATATCCGTGTCTGGAGTGCTGCAGTCTGTTGAAGACTCAAACATTGAAAGCTACAAGACATTCAAGATCTTGGAAGATTGCACGAGTCTTGGAAAAACAAATCTGAACCAGACAGGGGCCAGACAGTTACAGATCCTTTCCTGGAACTACCAGGTGGCAGCTTGCTTGGCACTAAGGAATTGTGCAACACTGAAGGAATGGTTTTCCCTACCAATCATTCCAATCTGTACCAATTGAGGAGGAAATGGAAATGAGTACAAGGGAATGATGTATTTAGCACTGGTGAGACAGAGGTACTTTCTACTACAGGACCCAAATACACACTAGAAATCAAAAATGTGGTTTCTTAGCAAATAAGAAAGAAAGCCTGATCATTGAGTAATGAAGTTGTTTCATAGCAGGTTGCACTGATCATCTGAAACTAAGAGTAATAATAAATGAGGAAAATATGCTAAATTACTTGCTTACCTCAAAAGGAGCCTATTTTTTCTGGTTTTGCATTTTCTCTCATATTTTGTCTTGTTAATAAAAAATTCAGTATATTTTAACATGCTTTGCAGAGTGATAGACGAATAAAACTAATTTTCTTTACTGATATTTGGGCATCTCTTTCTGATTAACAGTAAGGACTCAGAAGTAACTTAAGTTTTGCCAAATCCTCTTCAAGGTGATGCTGCAGGTGTCTGTTACTTTTTGACAGGGGAAACAAATTGTATTCCAAATACATTTAAGTATTTATAAATTTTATATATATAAATTTAAGTCTTTTTCACAAAAGTGTGAAAATTGGAAAAAGAGGATGTGGTCTCCTTCAATGCTGGAGTCTAAGTTCATAGTAAAAATAACAGCAACTGGCATTGCATTGAATGTCATAAAAAAAAAAAAAAGAAAAAAAAAAAAAGAAAAATTGACTTATACCAGTATGGATCTTTCCCAATTAGTTGTTGAAATAGTGCTTGGAATAGTGAAGTAAGGATGTTCCTAGTGGCATAACTAGAAACACCTTGCACAAGACAGAAATGCTGTGCATGTGCTTTCATCCTGCTTTTCACGATATGTAATCCTCTCTGCTTAGGCCAAAATAAACACAGATATTTGGCCAGACAGAATTCTTCAATACTCCTCCAGTAGCAATTTACACTTACACTGAACTTGTCTTACTCAGCTGCACCCAGGACTACAAAGTGCAAATAGAAAACATGATTACTCCTGCTTGTGGTACAGGAGGTTGTAGAGCTCTGCACAGCTAAATGTGTGGATTTACCAGAGAGATTACACTGACTAAACACAAAAATAGAACATTTTAAAGCTCTTTTTAACTCCCAGGGTGAACTAATATTCTCTAATGGAGTGTCTGGGGGCAACATCTTACTAATGATTAAAGCAATAAGTTCCTTCAGTTGTTTATAGTTAAATGGTTGTTAGAGTAGTATTTTATACTTAATTACCAAGTCACTACGGTTTTGCAGTAGTTTATTGTTCTGCAGGGAAATGTGTGTGTGTATATATATACACACAAACATATATATATATATTTACCACAACTCTGAAAAGTCTTGGATGCTTGTTTAGGGTTTTTTCAAGTTGATCAGATTTCTCATGGAAGGAATGTTGTCTGTTTTTGGAGTACCACATGGAATACCTATTACAGATTAAGTTCTAGATCATATCTTAGCAAGTCTTTAGCAAAATGGCTCATAAAGAGGCAAATAACCCCAAAAGTGGGGTCATGCACTTATATCAGAAGTCCACACTTTCAAAAAATATATGAACACTAGCAAGCCAGAATTGAATTCTGAGATTCTCACAGTTGTCGTCTCAAAAAATTAGTTTAGGTGTAGATCATAATTTTAGATTTTCTGCTGTGTTTCAACTTGCATGAATTACATAATTTCAATATTGGGACACCTAAGTAGGTGATAATAGAGGTATCCTATTCAGGTACTCAATCTGCTGCTTCTCTAATATACTTTTGTCATCAGAGGCAAGCATGATAGCATTAAAACTCCTATGGAACCAACTTTCAATTCCAGTTTTTCTCTGCTGAAAAGTGCAGGACTGTCTTAATGGACATGTATATAATGCTGGAGTAGAGGAATTACATGTTGAAATGGTGCATCAAAACATCTCATGTGATGGCTGTATGTTTGCAGTCGTGTGATACATGACGATGGAGTTGGCAGTGGAAAAATGGCTGCTAGAGCCTACACTTGTGGTTTGTGACCTGTTGTAAACACCAATTTGAAACACTTTTCATCCAAACAGGACTGCTACTTCATAACAATCTACAGACATCCAGGAATGTTGTTTTTCTGGTTTCCTTTATGTATCCAAGAAGATTCTGTACCAGCAAAAGTCTTCAATGTTGTTGGATATTCTTTCAATTCAATCCCTAAGGTGTAGATCTGCAATTTCTATGGTGTTGGCAAGGCCTGGTGCCTAGGATGTTCCTTCTGGAGCCATCTCTGACCTGATGTGTTTACAATACAGGAAAAGCTGCACTTTCACTTCTCCCTACACACTTAGCAATCCTTCCCCGTATGGTTTAACAGTAGTATTAGAAAAACAGCTCAATTACATGGCACCCTGATGTGACTGCATGCTGCTTTCTCACATGGTTGGAAAGCCAGAGAAACTAATGATTGGAGGAAAAATGATGGAGGACAAGGAAAGAGGAAAACCTGTGTGTATAATGAAAAGAAATGGAGAGGATAAAACCAAAACACACAGAAGGAAATAGAAAATGTTGATGAGTAAGGTTTCCAGACAAAATCCATTGCTAGTGTCTGTTTCATAGTTTAATGCTAGTAAAGTAACTTAATTTCTTCATTTCCAATGTGTTGATGTTACGCTTTTGGCTCCTGACTACTTGCTAATGGTGATAGTTGTGCTTTAAGAGGACTTGAGGCCAGTGAAGAAATTTTTTTGTTCCTTAATGGCACTTGAGGGAAAAGTGGGGGGAGTACTTTCAAATAGATATCATCCATCACAATAGCAGCATTTAACAGAGAAATATTCTGCACTTAGGAAGGAATTAATGTGCCAATGTAGTTCTTTATTTATATATTTTTACATAATTTAATTTCGTTTATGCACCTACACAGTATGGAGAGATTCTTAAGTGGACCAGGTGTAGCAAATGTATTTGTGCCTGCTGGGCACAGGGCTTCAAGCAGTTTCCATACTAGCTTGGGTGTTTTAGGAGAAGCTGAACAGGTTTCTGGCCTAATAAGGAGAAGTACAATGAAGGTGGTGCACAAAGTTCCAGTCTTGGTTCATAAGCATTACATTTGGGATGGATACATGTTTTTCTGGAGAGACAGGGAAGATGAGGGTGGAGGGCTGCCCTCTCTATAAAAAGAGCAGCTGGAACATATGGAGCTCTTGGACTGACAATCAGAGTGGCTGAGAACACTAGGGATCAAAGGAGTGACTACAGAGGGTGGCAGTGCTGGATTAGAGACCAGCTACTCTTGATGAAAGTTGATTAAAATAGCAACTGTGTGACATTTATGGGTCACAGATTCTGATTCTTGGAGAGGAGTGAACCCTTCCTGCCAGTTGGATGAGTAACATGGTGGAATGGAAGCAATCCAGAAAATTTCAGGAAGCTTTCTTGGTAGATACCCTGAGTGGGCCAAGCAAGAGCATTGCACTAACGAATGTCCACTAACAATGAAAAATTGTCTAGCAATGTGAGAACGGCAACTCTGGCTATAGTCATGATCATACAATGGAGCTCAAGATCTTGAAGGGCGTGAAGCTATGAAGTCTCTGGACTTCAGAGAGCAAACTTCAGCTTATTTGAGGAACTAGTAAATGGGAAGCAGCTTTGAAAAGTGAAGGGAGCCTAGGAAGGCAGGCAAATTTTTATGGAGCCTTTTCCTGATGCAAGAGTGACACATCCAAGTAGGAAACCATATTGATGAATTGGGATACCAGCTATGTACCTAACTGAACTTCATGGCAAAAATATCAGGGTGGAAGCATGAACAGGTTATAGTGAAGGAGTTACAGAAACATCATAGCATGTAGGGATGAGTGTAGACATACACAAGGGCTTGTGGTATCTCATGTTGCTCTCAAAAAGCTCTCTTAATAGTAAGGGGCTGGACAAGGAACACAAAGAGCTGTTGAATGTGAGCCCAGGTAAGCTGATGTACTCAGAGCAGCTTTTTCCTCAATGACCTGAACCATGTCCTTGGAAGCAAGATTGGAGCAAGCACAGAGATACCAGCAATGGATGAGGATCAAGAGAGGGATTCTTCTGAGCACCTGACCTGGACAAATCTGGCTGGGGTGGAGTTCTGGGCTGTGTCTGAGGGTGCTGGGAAGATCTGACTGATGCTTTGAGAGCAGCTGCTCTTTGTACCATCAAAGTTTTATCAAATGTTTGCCACCTTTGACAAAATGTAGGCATTTGCAGGCATGGGGATGGCAGTTGATGCCATGGCAACTTTAGTAAGGTGCTAGGCACTGGCTCCTGTGCTATTTTTGTATGTGCTTAGGACTCTGTAGTCTGGGTGGGTGGACAGCTGGGTGGGTAAAAAGCTCATTGCATAGCTGGGGTCAGATGGTTCCAGTTTAATGGGTTGCACTTTGCCTGGGGGACAGAAGCAAGTGGAATCCTCTAGTATTTTAACATGTTTTTCGAGAACCTGAAGGAGATGACAGGATCCAGTGTTGCCATGTTTGCACATGGATACATACTGAGATGCCATCAAGCAGCTTCACGGTTGGGCTGCTGTCCAAAAGGAACTGGGCAGGCTCAAGAACAAGCCAGCATGAACTTTTTGAAATTTAATAAGGAGAAACATTCAGCCTCTGGGAAGGGAGGGCACCTTGCAGAGATTTAGACTTGGGACTGCCTGTCTGGGTAGCAGCTTTGTTGCAAAGGCTGTGGGCATGCTACTAGGCACCATGACCACAGCCAGCAAATATAACAACAGCATGCCAGTAGCTTGGAAAAAGTGATAATCCACGTCTTTTGGCACTCACTAGGGCTCTTGTAGATCACATACTGTGTCCAGGTATGTCATTCCCCTCTCAAAATCCAGTGCTAAGAAAGTTGTTGACAAGCTGGGGCAAGCTTAGTGGAGGCCCAACAAGGCCACGTATGGAGTATGTGTCCTACAAGGAGAGACTGCGGGAACTGACCTCAGTTGACCTGGAGCTGGTTGGAAGGGACAATAATGAGTCATCTGATCCAAGCTCCCTGCTCAAGCAGGGTCATCCTAGAACACGTGGCACAGGATTGAGTCCAGATGGCTTTTGAATATCTCCAATGAGGGAGAATCCACAACCTCTCTGAGCAATCTATTCCAGTGTGCAGTCACTCACGCAGTAAAGAAGTTCTTTTTCATGTTCAGGTGGAACTTCCTGTGCATCAGCTTCTGCCCATTGCCTCTTGTCCTAGTGGTTGGCATCACGAAGAAGAGTCTGGCTCCATCCTCTTTGTGCCCACCCTTTAGATATTTTATAGATATTAATG
Organism: Sitta carolinensis; assembly: GCA_032173965.1. Classification (NCBI taxonomy): domain Eukaryota; kingdom Metazoa; phylum Chordata; class Aves; order Passeriformes; family Sittidae; genus Sitta; species Sitta carolinensis. The sequence continues at coordinate 35,804,072 of CM063284.1, read as the reverse complement.
AGCTCCCCTCTTGCCTCTTCTTGAAGCTGAACAGGCCCAGCTCCCTCAGCCTTTTGTTGTAAGAAAGATTCCCCAGATCCCTTGACCAACTTTGTAGCTGTCTGCTGGAGCTGCTCCAGGAGCTCCATGTCTGTCTTGTACGGAGGAGCCCAGAACTGGATACAGCACTCCAGATGTGACCTCCCCAGGGCTGAGCAGAGGGGTAGGATGGTCCCTCAACCACCTCCCTCGATGCATTCTGGCAATGCTCATTCCTGATGCATCCCAGGATTCCCTTGGCCTTCTTTGCTCCACAGGCACACTGCTGGCTCATGACAGCTTGTTATCCTCCAGGACCCCCAGGTCCTCCTCTGCAGAGCTGCTTTCTAGTACGTTGGCAGCCAGCCTGTACTGGTTTTGTACATGTACTGCATGAAGTTTTTCCTCCCCAGGTGCAAGACCCTGCATTTGACACTGTCGAATTTGAAATGGTTCTTCTCTGCCCAACTCCCCAACCTATCGAAGTCCCTCTGAAAGGCCACACAAGTCTCCGAGGTATCAGCCACTCCTCCCAGTTTGTATCATCAGCGATGATGGGGGCAGTACAGGAGAGCCGGGCCGGGGCCGGGGTGGAGGCTGAGGCGGGCAGTGCGTGGGGAACTTCCCGCCCTGGCCGGCGGGCGGAGCAATCCGCGTTTGGGCTGTGCAGCTGGAGCGGGCGGGAAGGGCGGCTGCCCCGTCGCTGCGCGGTTCGGGCTGGGCGCGGGGCTCTCGCCGCCACTCGGAGGAAGAGGAAGTGGCCGCGGCCCCCGGCCGGGCTGAGCGGGAGCGGAGCCGCCGCCCCGGGCTGCGCCGCGCAAACTTTGTGCCGGGCGGCGGGGCTGTGTGGCGGCGCGGCGCTGCCCCGGCACCTCCCTGTCGCGGAGCGAGGGGGGAGCGGCCCCGGAGCGCGGCGGGCGGGCACGGGCGACAGCCAGAGTAGGAGGAGGAAACACTGTCAGCGGGGCCGGCCGTCTCCGCCCGCCGGGCATCCTTCAGCACCACCGGGCTGCGCTTCGCCCGCTGCTTGCCCCAGGTACGGCCGCGCACCCCACCGGCTCGGCGGGCAAACTTGGTGAGGGGGCGGGAGCGGGTTGCTGCTGGGCAGGCTCGGCGCGCCGGAGCGGGGAAAAGCCTCTCCAGGGCTCCGACTCGTCGTGGTCCTATGGCTCCCGAAGTTTGGAGCGGGGCGCGGGCTGGCCGGCGTGCCCGGGTTCGGAGGGGCTGCTGGAGCCCGGCGCGGGGCGGGGGCACTGCCTCCCCGGCCGGGTTTCGGGCTGTGCAGCTGCTCCGGAGGGTCCGTTCGCTGCGGTCCTGCCGAGGGGACACAGCGGAGCCGGCCCGGGAGGGCGGCGGGGCTGGCGGGCGGTGCCGTCCTGTCATCCCATGGGTGCGGAGACCGCCGGGCTCCGCCGGGCTGCCCGCGGCAGGGCCGGACCGGAGGCGGCATCGCCGGCAGTCGCTTCCAGCCAGTGGAAAGGTTATCCGCGTCCATTTCCCGCCGCGGTGAAGCAGCGCCGGGAGAGGAGGGAACTCTGAGGGGAGCCGGGTGGGCGCCTGCCCGCCCAGCCCGGCGCCGCTCCTCGCACGCCGGGCACCTGGAGGCGGCGGTGCCGTGCCATCGTGTGGCTGGCTGGGGTCTGGGATTTTACAGTCGCTGTTTTCCCATTTTACTGCCTTTTCAAGTTCTTGATACTGTTTTAGCACGGTTTTCTTACAATATAAAGAGGCAGGGTGACCATGGTTCAGCATTTGTACATCTGAGTGTGAAATGCATCTCTCCGGTTTGTCTGAATTCTTGTCACACTAGCCTCTTCTTACAGCCTGTGTATTTCTGGTAAAGGGGAATTTAGTTGGACGGACTTTACAGCTCTTCTTTGATACTTTCGTCTTAGTCAGATAATTAATGGGAGACATTTGTTCTCCGTTACGCCTGACCGTGCTTCCCTCCAGAGCGCTCCCAGCTCGGACCAGAGAACGAGCTGAAGCAGAGGCCGCGGTGTGGCAGGACAGGGAGCGGTGCTGGAGTCTTGGAAGGGGTGGGTGTTGTGCTAAAGAGAACGCTGTATTTAAAATAAGAAAAATGTAACTATACGTTCTTTAATGTTTTCAGCCGAAGTTGGGAAGCTCTGGTCTGATTGTATATTGCTTCAATTTTTATTCCCTTTAAAAAAAAAAAAAGAAAAAATATTTTGTAGGAGAATAACCATATCAAGATGTAGCTGCCCTCTAGCTTACAAGGGGAGATCTTTTTATACATCTACTTTTATGTTTTATTTTTAATTAATCCAATCCATTTCATGTCCTGGTATTGAATAACAAGTTTGTGGCAGTAACCTGGTTTTTCACAATGCTAGTGGTCGCATATGTGTATTTAATTTCTGTTTTTTCTAGGGGAAAGATAAGTCTCAGAATGAAAGGTTATTTTAGAAATCTAGCTTAACCTCAAGTAAGTTACATTAGACAAGGAGCTTTCCACCTCTTGAATGCTGGCATTCCCCAGTCTGAGAATGAAGCATGAAATGAATATATACAGCTGTGATTAAATACCTAAGGGAGTTCTGAGCTGTGGTACTGGGAAACACTAATACCATATTGGGTATAATGAACCGGCCTTAGATTCTGTGGTGGAAAAGCTGGGGTCACAGACTTGCGAAGAATAAAACTCAAAGTTGATGAAGTCTCTATTTGAAGTAAGTAAAAAATATTCACATAACTATTATTTTGTCCCTAACTTCATGTGAGAACCCACAGCTTCACATGTGGCACTAGTGATCTGCTTTACTTTTTGCCTTCATCGGGTGGCTAGGGTTCTGCTCCAAGGCAATCTAGCAAAAGGCAGTAAGCACAGGACTGTAAAGTCTGTAGTTCTGAGTTTTACCATGGTTTTACTCACTGACATTAAGCAGCTGTGCATACATTGCAATATGCAGCTGTTTCTCATGCCTGTTTTCTGTGGGTTCACAGTGGTGTGGGGTTAACTTTAAAAGAAAGTTGGATTCATATCTAACATTCCCGTGCATACTTTTGTCAGGTTAATTCAGTCTTTATTTTCTAAGCTGCTGTGACTTCTCTTTATGTTCTTCATAATAGTGCTCTAAGTCTTTCTTAGCATCTGGTAGTCTCCTGTTGTCACGTGGAGGTGACTTGCTTGAATGTTTGCACATGGAATTTTGGCATAAATTTTACCTGTGCATTGTTCGGTGATGTTAACACTTTCTTATCTTAACCAAAAATACAAAGTATTTTGTAGAAAGATGTGGTATTACCTGAATCTTTTGCTTTACTGAAAGACAGCATCATGGTATCACCAAGTATTAAGTATTTTGGATGAATGTTAGAGGGTGATGTGGGTGGTGTGGGAAGCAAGGCTCTCCCACCAACCTACTGTTCCTCCCATTGCTCCCCACCACTAATGCCATGCTTGCCTTAATCCTCCTCCATCAATTCTCTCTGCTCCTATTTGCTCCTCCTCCTCCCACCCTGTTGCTCACGTGTCCACCCCCCTCCCCAAACCAGCTCTGTTTCCCTAGAGGGGTTTAACAGTGGCTGGTGGCAGAGAGCCCACAGAGGGCCTGGTGACTTGCAGGCCCAGGGACAGCACAGAGCAAAGTGTGTTATTCAGGGCAGCAGAGTTGAGCCCAAATCGGTGATGTGAACACTGCAGTGAGAACAATAGCACCTAATAAGAGTTTGTTGAAATCACATTATCATGTTGGGGTGTTATTTGACATGCTGCATGCTGGTGCTGTGCTTTCTTTGTGACTTGTGTTTGCAAGACCTATCAGGGTAGTCTGTTCTAACTTTACTGAGTCCGTATCATAGTTATCCATGTATTACTTTGCTTTCTTCCTTAAGCTTAGAAACTCTGGAAGCTAGACTAGCAATTGTCTTAATTGGCCAAATTATGTTTTTCTCTGTTTTTTTTTTGTGTAGTCAGTACATTTTCTTGTCTCTCTGGGAGACAGTACCAAACCCGATGAAATAGTTTGGGTTTTAATTCTAGGAACTGGGACTGCAATTCATCATGACAGGTCTTGCAGAGTTCTTGGTATGAATCCAGGCTAGTCCTGATTTGTGTTCTGCTTCTGTTGAGTTGTGGTATCTTTGGCTACTCCAACTTGCCTTGGCTTTTGCCACATTTCATTTTCTGCTGGTGTTTCTTGATGCAAGACTGTTCCTCTGCTGAACTTTGTTCCTGTCCCTTAAGCTCTCTGCTTATTCTAAGTTTCCTTCTTTATTAGGTAATTCATCTCACTGTGTCTGGAAACCTTCTTATGAATTCTCTTGTCACTTCCTTGGGTTCCAAGTTCTGCAGATACTCATTGTAGTTTAAACATATTCCAGACCTCCCCTGTGCTTACATCCTCTTGATTGCTAATTCCTGTTCATCTTACTAAGGGATCCCTTGGTTTTTGAGATTTGCTTTTTGAAATTGAAAACTTTAATTGTCGATTTTATTTGGGTTGCTCTGCAGTTTAATTTAAATCAAATCAATCATAAAGGATAAATCTGGAATTATTCTTTCACCAACCCTCCTATAAGCTGAGAGATTTAGTTATCAACCTCAAGTCTAAAATCCTGACAGCACTGGTCAAATTTGTAAGCATGTGGTGAAAAAAAATTGGTCAGTTTTAACATCTGACAATAGATGGGACTGATTTATGGTAATTGTTACTTGTATCTATAAGTTTTTCCAAATGTTTCAAATTGTTTGGTAAACATCAGTTACTTAAGCACAGATCCCTCCACACAAATAAAAATTATTGCTGTATTCATTGAATATACACTTACGTATCTTCCTGGATGGTAATGCTGTTGAAAAAAAGAGAATACGTGGGTCTTTCTTAATTAGGAATTTCCCTCTTAGGTGGTGTAATCTCACAAAAAAACATGTGCAGTGGTAAGCCAGGGCGAGAAAAATGAGAAGTCAGGAGCATGTCTCTTTTCTGGGAACTGACACAAAGAATCATCCTGGCATCCTACTCTTCTTTCTTTGTTTACCTGTACACCCAGTTTGCCAGGTCTGTTTTTTTTTATTCTCTGCTTTGTTTATGCTGGTTTTCTTGCCTGTTATTTCTCCTCTGCTTCATTGCTTTAACTGTGGTAGGAAAGGGACTTGACTATAATTTGCAAGCACTGTCAGGGTTTGTTTAGAGCTGAGTGGGGGACTAAACACTCTGATGTTCTGTAGACTGGGAAGGATGTGAGAATTAAGTGACCACATGCCAGCAAGTGAACTGAGCATGAAGTGCTTATTATTTTGAAAATGGAAAGGTCAGGATTGCAGGAGTGAGGGTTTAAGAAAATAAGCATGTCTCATTACTGCACAACAAATGTGAAGTCCTGCAATTATTTGTAAATGCCTTCTAGCATCCCTGTGAGGTACCTAAGTATTACCCATGGAAGGAAGAATGAAGATGAAGGGTCTTAACCAAAACCAAGAGAGAAAACCTATTAATACATTGCAGTTATCTTGTTTTTCAGCTGCTGCATTCATCAGTAAGAATACTATATTCTATATTTTGTGAAAGGAACATTAGCAGGAACCTAGGATATGTATTTTAAAAAATACATTAATTCATGATAAAGCTTGCAAAATATGTTCACTAGTCCTGGCCTGTAAATGCTTTGAATATGTTAATGAAGCAAGCTTATTCTCACTAATTTTGCTTAAAAACAAGCCGACAAGCATTAATTTTCCTACAGCACATTTTCCTTGCATGCCATTGTAAGTACTAAAATTACCTTGTTTCTATTTCAGCTGGTAGTGTATTTCACTTACACATTTGCTAGAATATTCTGTCTAATGCTATATACTTAGCAGTTGACTCTAAGATTAAAAGTGTTTAAAAGAATTGTTTTGGAATTATTTTCAAATCATCCTTCTAAGTAGTCATTGACATTATGCATTGATTAGTTGAAAGAAACTATTTAGCCAATATGTACTTAGTTGATAAGCGTCCCTTAAATTACTTTTTCTGGTAATCTATTCAAGCTTCCATTAGCCATGTGGTTCTGTTACATTTCAGTGTAATTTTCATTATTATTCCTTGGAGATAGATTGTTATGGAGTTTCGTGAAAGGATGGATCAATAAATCAGAAAATTGTCCTCATTTGTTCCCCAATATACCCCCAAAAGGAAATCGGATAGAAGGCAAGGTTTGTGGTTTTTTTTTTTTTTTCCCTTCTTTTCTTTGTGCTCTGAAAAGGAATCCTGGGACCTGAATCACTGTTAACAAGAAAGTAAGTTGTTAGCTACATGGTGTTATTTTGTCCTTTTTCTTTGCTAATCCTGAACTTGTTGTATTTCATCTATTTTGAACACCTGCTAACAATGTGAGAAAGTAAATTCAAGTTGCAAGAGGGTATTTTAGCAAAGCTGAGGTTCAGAGATCATCAGTTGAGAACCTGACACATCTCTAAAAGAGCTGTAAAAAATTCCTATGATCCATTCAAGATACATTCATTTTTGTGGATCCTGAAGGTGATTAGAAGTGGAAATACTGCTAGCTTGTTTTTTTTTTTTTTTCTCTTGCTGACTACAATTTGATGTAATTTTTTACCATGGCAAAGGATGGTACTGGTTTCAATGAAACTTGTATTGAGAAGGAGTGTTCAGGGGCAGGTCATTTGACACGCTGGGATGAGTTTCTGTCTTGTAGCTCCAGATGCTTCCCAGAGTTCCTCTGCTCCTAAAATGCACAATACAGGACAGTACTGGGGAGGAGGAGGAGGTGGCAGCAGGACGTTTATTCTGCCACTTGTGAGTTGGATGTTTGTTTGGGATGTACAAATCCTGGGTTAAATTTTGCATTCAGTTTGCAGAAGCAAGCTGCTCCTTTCCTAACCAGTGAAGGCCTTTGCTGTCCTTCACAAGAGAAACTAAGGAATTAATTGACTAGGCTTTGCTGTTGTTCTGCAGCTCAGCATACCTTCTACTCTTGATGCTTTGCGGAATTAAAGTGAAGATGCAGACTAAAAAAACCCAATCTGTTGTGAGATTTGGGTTTCAGTTCTAGTTTTATCATCGCGTGGCTGAACGCATGAACAGTTTGAGATCAACAAGATCACAAAGCACATGTAAGAGTAATTTGCAATCTAAGTGAGTTTGTGACAGAACTGAGTTTTTCTGGCATGTGTAATTGTAAAAGCCCATAGCTAAATCATAATTTTAGGGGTTAATGTTCTTCATTAAATGTTACGTTTTCAAGGTGTTTTTTTTTTAAGTATAGAACTTCTGAGTTGATAATTAATTTCTGCATTAATGAAAAGAAAATGTTTGTCTTAGAACCTACTGCAGAGCAAAAAATTTGAAAATTTGGCAGTGTCTTTGAGGGTTTTTTTTCAATTTACTAAAAACTATTAGTGATATTAGATATCACTGATATCACTAATATTAGTGATAATATTTTGGTTTAATATGAATAAAAGTGGAATTCACAGCAGGTATAGAAAGCCAGCATAAATCTATGTAGTATGGTAACTTTAAGCATGTCTTAAAGCAAAGTAGTACACCTGAAAATGTGCTAATTTTTCTAAATGGGTTTAGATTACTTTGAATGCATCAGTGATAAACATTTCTTACAGCACTCTTTGATAACTGCAGTGTAGAAAATTAAGGTGAATTATGTCCAGTTGACAAGTAGATTTGTAAGTGAAGAGAGGGGAGATACTTTCAGATGATGGTGGGAAGACTTTGAACAGTGCTAACTTTGCTGCTAATGAAAGGAAGAAAGTAATAAGTGATGTCAAAAGCCTTCCAACGGTTATAAAGCAAGCTGTCCCAGAAGGACATTTGTGGGATAACTTTGAGCAGAATTTGGTGGTTGAGTGATAATTTGTCATATGTACATCATCAGTATATTTGAGAAAACACTAAGAATTTCTACCTCTGTGGTATTATTTTCATACTTAGACTCCTCTGTTAAAGTAGGAACTTCATTTTTAAGGATTTGTTTTCTACTGCTGTAGCACTTGTATTCTAATTACAGTGGAAAAGATTGTGATGTTGTGAAACTTAATTTTTGTTCCCTGATCCCTCAGTTTTTTCAAGTGAAAGCATCTTTTTTTCATCATCCTTTTCCATATGCGTGTTCTAAGTAACATAATTGCCTATACTTAGCCAAATGTGAGGAAGCCTTTATCCTCAAGGATACTGTTTGAAGTTTTAGCTAAACAGCACAAAGGTGAAAATCAGTCTTCTAGGGAGCAGTCACTCAGGGAATTAATAACAAAAAAAAAACATGTTTTCAGTCCATTCCCAGGTGGGCAGGTAGCTCATGCTGAATGACGTGTGGGTTGTCTCCTTTCGAAGAGGTCATTGCTCACATGGGTAATGAGGGCGGAGGAGCTTTTCTCCAAAGGGCTGAGGAAATGTTTGCTGGAGAGGCACAGGAGAATGTCTGTGGCTGCTGCTGGAAGCACAGGCTTTTATTTTTTAGCGCTTTCACCCCAGTTTGGAAAAGAATGCAGAATGCTCTGTGATGTGAAATGCAGATCCCCCAAGGCCTCATTCTCCAGCCATCACTGTCTGAGAGTCCTGTGGATTTCAGACTGTTTGTACAACTAAAGGTTACAGGAACTGCAGTGGAATGACCTCTGAAATAGAATTTTTTTCCTTACTAAATGCTGTGTACTTATGATGTGTAAGAAACAAGAAATTTGATACACTTGCTAACATTTTCTGCTATCTTAATTTATCACTACCATAAGTATACTGCTCTATGTGTGTTATAGTTCATGGAAAAATACCTAGGGTCTTGTTAGGCTCATTAATGTGCAACACGTTTATGTATTAAAATAAATAACAATTTAGACTGAAGCAATAGTATTACACAGGCAAAAGAAGAAGCTGCTTTATATATGAAAGAATAATCCTTTAATGATAATAGTTGTCATTACAAAAAAATGTATGTGGAAAGTATCACTTTGGGAACATTAAAAGATCATGAGATTTTTAACCTTAAATTCCAAATTATAAAAAAAAAAAAGCGTCTGCAAACCTTGATTTCATTCATAGAAATTGTTAACGTAATTTTTATCTTTCTTTCAAATAATCAGGGAGGGTTGTTTTCTGCTGGATGACTCCACCAAATGTTGAAACTTCAGGAATACAAATGGCACATCATCCTTTTTTCTCAATGCTAGAGGTCTTTATAGCAAATGTTTTTTCTACTTCCAGGTTCTGTGTGATCAAATATATGTTACTTTTTCAAGTTCAATGTATCGTTCAGTCCTATTTTGATCTATTTATTATTATTGCAGGAAGATGTAGGTGTGCATTTATGGACTTTGCATATTATAAGAAGGTGGGTGGTATTGTTGAGCCCAGAAAGACTTCCAGCTCCTTTTTCCAAGGGTGCTGGAGAATGGGGTGAGGCTATTACTGAGCAGTAGAAGCAGAAAGGAATAGAGCAAAGTTATGAAGGATGAGTTGGAAACTTAGTTGTGTTGGATAAAAATAAGGAGAAACAGGTTCTTTATCTGCTAGGAAGTTGACAGTAAACTGTGAATGTGATGATTCAGCTGTGAATGATGATTTTAGGTGCAGTAGGTGTATTATTTGCAGCAAAGACAGGGACTCATGAATGTTATTTTCCTAGGCCTTGTTAAGATCTCATTTTGAGCATATGGCCACCTGTGTTCATGTAGAGAAATGAGAATGGTGATGCAAATGAGAGTGAGTGGGGTGATGAAGGGTGCAGAGATCCTGTCTAGGAAATGGCAGAAAAGGACTTGAATGCATTTATCATAGCAAAATAACCAAGGGATTTGGTAGCTATTAATAGGAATGATTTCACAAGGAAGTATGAGGGAGGGACAAAATTTATGAAAGTTAAAGGACAGTATAAATAAAAATGTAGATAATTTTTTGCAAGTAGTTTCCAAATACACTGGGACTGTATATTTGACTAACTTTCTAAGCTTTTGGGGGATGGAGTTGTGGCCCAAGCTTACGAGCAGCTCTTTGGAGATGGTGACCCTGAGCAAAGTTTTCATTCTCTGCTTTAGGTTTGTAAACTGTCAAGGTAAAGGCAGTCCCCTGATCTGTGACTGAACTTTCGCAGGTGCTCACTGCTGTGTGTCAGAGCTCGTGGGGAGGCTGCAACACTGATCTTCCTGTCGCTCCATGCAGAGTGTTCACCCTGAATGGATCCCATGCCTTTAAGTGTCTGGGGTGGCCTGTGGGAGCCAGTCTCTGTTACTGAGTGTTTAAACTGCATTTCCCTCCCTGTCCTCAGAGCATGACTGTTTCCCTGTAGGTGGAGGCAGGATGTTGGGTGGGTTGTGATGAAAAACCTCAGGTGCCTTCCTTGTGTGTCTTCATACTTGAGGTTTTTGCTGCTGGTTGAAATAATTTGCCTGAGCCTCATGAGTGTTGTTGAGAGGAATTAGAGGGTTTGGATCATCTGGATATTTTCACCAAGTAATTCTTCCATTCTTTCATACTCAGATGAGCTATAATATGGAGGATATTGAGAAACATTTAATGTGTAGCAGGAAAGGTTGTCAGGAATAATCCTTTAAAATGTTGTGGGCTGGCAGCTTATTAAAGAGAACTAGATTTATCTAATGCAGTTCTGTGGCCAGGAGCCTCTTCTGTTTTGAAGACAGATTTGTAAAGTGCCATTATTTCCTAAAAAAATGAGGTGGGAGGAAGTGAGGTTGTTTTGTAAATGCAGGTAGTTCTCTGCAGAGAGAACTTGCTTCTTCCATTGAATTACAAGGCTAGATATTCATTTGAATATTACAGAGGTCTGTGTACAAGTTAGTATTAGGGACTCTGTTAGTAACTGCATATATAGAAATTGTTACTAGATTGACAACCTTAATATTACCAACTTATTTTGCACTTTCAGCTACTTTTTATAATGGAATATTTGTCTTCCAGTGTAGCATTGAATAAATTTGAAAGATGCAAAATACATACATTAAACTGTCAATTTTCCAATAAAATAATAGTATGTTTGAGGGCAGATATGAGTAGTATATACTTCAGTTACTATCTGAGCATTTATTTAATTACACGATTTTATGTATTTTGTAGGAAGCTTGTATTTAAAAATTAAAAATCACCCTAATGTACTAATGTGGGGCATGAAACCAGAAAGGAAAAAACTCCAAGTTAATCATGTTAATGTATTTTCCCTTTTCTCTACCTCTTTGTATCAGGAACTGCTGAAATGGGTTGTGGATTGAACAAATTAGAGAAGCATGATGAAAAACGACCTGGTAATATCTATTCAACTTTGAAGAGGCCACAGGTAGAAACCAAGATAGATGTTTGCTATGAATATCGATTCTTGGACTTCACAACACTAAATGATAGTAAGTACATAATAATTTTCTTTATATTTTTTTTCTATTAAAGTGTGTTAATATGTCCATAATGCTTTTTGAATAGTAGTTCAGTTCTTAAAACGTCAATTTCTTTAAGTAAATGCCTTCTCTTCAGTCATAATGCTTTCATGCAGAGATCTTAGTGAGAATTTTGTGTTAATTTTTAGCCTTACAGCTAGTTACTGGTTCTCAGACTTCAGGTTTTTTTACCCTTACCTTTTTGTTTGTTTTGTTTTCTTGGATTTTTTTTTGTTTGTTTTTTTACTCTGATATGGACATTTGTTTCCTTAATTTGCATTTTATCCAATTTTCATATGGTAAAGTAATTCAGATCTGCAAGGCTGTATATGTTACTGCTCTTTTTTCCTTGCTCCCCTTGTGCTTGCTGGGCTCTGTGAGGGGTATTTTGAGAGGCTGAAGTTTGTGTTTTCAGTTTTGGTAACTTGCCAAAAATAACTCCTATGCAGTTATAGATACTTACAGGTGCACCCATGTAGGTGGAAACAGGATAGTGGGAGACACTAAACACCTAAAACATCAAAGGGATGAAGATCCAGTCTCATGCAATTTTTACCTTGTTTTTTTTTTTTTTCTTCAGGCTGAAATAGTCTTGTTTTAATTCTCATGACGATCTATAGATATTCCGTTTTTTCCCTTGCTGATTGACGTCAGGCATCTCTGCCAGTATTGCTCACACCATTGCCTGTGCCCTCTTTCACTTCAGAATTAGCCTGTTCTACAAACGATTACTCCTCACACCATTTGGAAATCTGAAGCTTGAGCAGAAGGCTGGGACCTGCTTCTTGCTATATATAAAACAACACAGTACCAAAATCTGCTAGAGCTGGCTGGCAGGATGCCAGGTAGAGCCTCTGTGCTCTTGCCCTGCAGTGTGCTGTGACTTCTCTTGTTTTGCAAGTCAGGTCAAAGGAGAAGCTGGAGCAATGTGTCTCTCGTGTTGTGAGACAAAGAGCTGCTGGTGTGTCGCTTGATGAGACACCTTGTCCAGCTCAGCATGTCCACCCAGGGTAGTGGGAGTTTGTTGGGTCTTAAAACCTTCTGCAAGTAAACTGGAGTTTGAAAAGGTGGAGGTTTAGAGTAGGTGCTTGGACAGGACTGTGCTCTTGTAGGCAATTGCGAGAGTTGAGAAATTTTGTCTTTGCAGACTTTGAGTGCCTGTCTTCTGTATTTGTGTTTTCTTATGTTTTTTGATACACTAATTGGGATGCACTGCTGTTATTGAGAGCACCGAGCAAATGGTAGAGGAATTTTTTTCATGTTTATGTATTGCAGTTGTTTCGACATTTATGTGTTTTTATTTCAAAGTGAACTGTTTATGTCTTTTGATAGTTTGACAGCTTTTACTGAGATGTATTGCAAATTGTGTCATTATCAAAAATGAATTAATATCGAGGACGCACTTCTCTGGGCTTTTCTGGAATGTTCATCACTGTTCTATCTGAGTGTCTCTCAAACTTTAGCATGTGCATTTTCCTGTTCTCTCATGAAGTCTCATCTTTGGCACTCTGGAGGAAGAATCAGTACTTGTGGTAGCAATGTGGCTTGCCTCAGGCACAGAGGATGTCTGGTAAGGAATAAAAATTAAACCCAGACTTTCCAAGTCTGATTAAATGCATGGGTTGGTTGTAAAGCATATTTGTATACGTTTTTCTTACTCATCATTGAGTGTTATATTACGATTTTAGGAGGCTTGGCTTTTAAAGAGACTGTTAGTAGAAGCACTTTCATCAGATTCTTGGGCTTGCCAAATAACATAAGCTCTCCAGTTCTGCTTTGGCATGTTGTATCCCCACTGAAGATGTCAGTAGATAGGTAGATGTGGGAGGGATGGAGCTGTTGTTCCTGCTCTTTTTCCTTAGTTATCACCTGAGAGTACTATGGGCTCTCAGGATTGGCAGTTCCCTCCCTATTCTAGTCGTTGGCAGTGTGAAGGCTTGTGTTGCACTATGTAGTGTTACGACATTTGAGACTTTTTTCATCATCACTGGTTCATTCACGTTTTTGCTGAGAAACAACCTCTGCAGATAAACAGAGTTAACAATGATTGTTTCACCTGTATCTGTGTGGATTTTGAGGCTTTGAAGAATGAAATGCTTCTAGTGGTGTAAAAAGAGCATTTGGATTGTGAAGTCTGTCTTCTGTGATTCTACTTTAGCCCTTGCAGCGCGTATGTATAACCTGACATCATTTTTTCTACAGGTTTTCTCCTTCATTGTTTTTTTAGAAAAAAACGTTAATTTATGAGCGGCTACGGAGTATTTTATTGTGTTCTTATGCTAGGCCTTAGTTATAAGGCTAGTGAGCCTGGCAGTGCAGACAGGTACTCATTTTTCTCTGTAGCTTTTCTATAGCAATGATGTCTCTGATAACTATGTCTCTCACAAGTGTTTAGTCTTAATGGTGAGGAGGATGTGATTATCTCCATGTTGCACGTGGGAGCTAATTCACAGGTTGCTGCCATAAGTTTTCCAAGATCTTAGCATTTCCTCATGTGTTCCAAAAGCAGCTCTTGTTGACTTCAGACATAAAGTGGATTCTGGTCATATTTTCAGTTTAAAACTGCATGCATTTGCAAATTTGATACCCAGATAATGAGAGATCATTTCCAGAATGTGGCATATGTTTAAAGTGCACTTTGTCTGGCAGCTAAGCGGATGTAAGTTTCTGCAGCTGTATGTGGGGAAATCCTGCTCCCCTCTCTTGCCTCCTGTCAGCTCTGTGAATTGATTTAACTCATGTTTTTGGCAGGTTATGCGTTTTTTTTTTGTTTGGTTATCCTCTGCTGTACCTTGGTCTTGTGGAAGGGTCTGAAGAATGCTGGAGTTGGGAGCATTGTCAGGAAGAGAAATAAGACCTTCTCTAAATCAGTTCACACTATTATGAACTCACAGAATCACTGAGTGAGGTTGGAAGGGACCACAGTGGGTCATCTGGTCCAAGCTCCCTGCTCAAGCAGGGTCATCCTAGAGCACGTGGTACAGGATTGAGTCCAGATAGTTTTTGAATATCTCCAATGAGGGAGACTCCACAACCTCTCTGAGCAATCTATTCCAGTGTGCAGTCACTCACGCAGTAAAGAAGTTCTTTTTCATGTTCAGGTGGAACTTCCTGTGCATCAGCTTCTGCCCATTGCCTCTTGTCCTAGTGGTTGGCATCACGAAGAAGAGTCTGGCTCCATCCTCTTTGTGCCCACCCTTTAGCTATTTTATAGATATTAATGAGCTCCCCTCTTGCCTCTTCTTGAAGCTGAACAGGCCCAGCTCCCTCAGCCTTTTGTTGTAAGAAAGATTCCCCAGATCCCTTGACCAACTTTGTAGCTGTCTGCTGGAGCTGCTTCAGGAGCTCCATGTCTGTCTTGTACGGAGGAGCCCAGAACTGGATACAGCACTCCAGATGTGACCTCCCCAGGGCTGAGCAGAGCAGGAGCATCACCTCCCTCGACCTTCTGGCAGTGCTCATTCCCTTAGCATCACTCTCTTGAAAACAGATAAAATACTGTCCTGATGATCATTTTTCTGGAACATTAGCTAGAAACCTAACTTTGCTTACTTGGTGTCTTTGGTTGCTGTTTATCTTCTGACATACACAGCTAGAAGAATGTAAGAAAATCTGCACCGTTGTTATATTTTTTTGTTATTTTCTGAACTTTTGCCTTGCTTTGCACTGATGCAGATGTCCAGTGGAAAACAGTGTTTGATCTCTTACTTGAGGGCTGTGTAAATAATGCATAGGTACGAAAGACAGAATTGAGGTTGCAAGTGTAAGCTTCATTTTTATGTTTCCCAGTGTTAGAAATTGACTTACTTGAAAGTGGAGTGTCTAAGACTTTGCAAGCTTTCAAGGAAAGCAGGCTATGAAGAGCCCATCAGTTTCCATTGTGTGCCACAACACTGATAATCTGCATTGTTCTCCAGAATTAAAGTGGTTAGATTTGCCACTGTCCTTTACTTTTTGAAGAAATGTGAAAATTGCTATCAGCAAAGGGTTATGTAAGTGTAGATAGATACTTGAGGAGTAAGGGGCACTTTGTTAAGACATTTCAGACTTGAGGTGGGCATGCTTGTTTTGAGCTGTTGGCTTTATAAGCCTTCTTATGAACCTGATCTTTCTTGTTTCTGTTAAGGTGGCCTCTTCCAAAAAATCCTAGTTTGTCTTTCATGTTGCCCCTTGACAGTGTCATTCTGTGTTATGTTCTTTTGTCATCTGTACTTTCCAAAGCTTATGGGCTGCTTTTCTCCCTCTGGTGAAACCACATCAGTTTTCACCCACACTAAATTGATAAAATCATCAGACATTTTTGTTTGTGAAGAAGACATTACTATATTTGTGAATTGGGTGGCTCATTGCTCGTTCAGTGAAATGTCAGAAGTACAGAGGAAGTTGTCTTCTCACTGCCTTAGGGACAACACTAATGTTAAGTAGCAATGATTGCATTTTATAACAATAGAAAACCCAAGGAAGATAAAAGACATTTACAGCAAATCTTGCCCCAAAGCTGGAAGAGACAAATTAGGGTCTACAGTATTATACTTCAGGCCTTTACAAAAAGAACGAAACCAACAACCCAAACAATAAATGACTGTATCACCTGCCCAAAAATCAAGAATTGTTTCTGTTTTGTATCTCTCTCCTTATAAATAAAAGGAGATAAAGAGTGATCATCTTAGACCTCTGCTATCTTCAAGTTTTATTTTAAATAAGAGGCAAACGGTGAGCAAATCTCAGGAGGATATGTGCTGGCAAATGGAATAGTCTTAAGCAACCACATGTTCAACAGTGCTTCTATGGGGTAAGCTGGTTTGTTTTGTTTTGGTATTTTGTTGGAAAGGGAAATATTTCAATAATCTGCATTCCTTCCTTGCTCTTATCAGATCTGCTTATTTTGGAAAACTGTGCTTGCTTTGACTTATCACACAGAAACTAAGCTAACTTATTCATCCTCTTATTTCTTTTCTTTCACCTCTTTGGTTATGATGACCTTCTGAGAAATAACAGGAATCTGATAGTAATTTATCTCTTCACTTCCAAGAATAGTATGGAATTTTTGGTATTTAGGGGAAGTTTTTTGGCTGACTTGATTGGATTTTTTTTTCTGCTTTGCTTTACATTCCTTTAGTAATTCATTGGCCTGATGACTTACAATGATAGGTTTTGGCCTTGAATAAAGTTGGCATGAACCATATGCTAGCCATGTGATGAGAGTGGAACAGGGTATAAATTTTTTTAAATGGGGAAAGGCTATACTCTGAACAAGCCATTTGTGCTGTAAAACCACTAAAATCCAGATGTTTTGATGGAATGAAAAATAGCAATACTTCACATGTCTCAAAGAAGTTTTTAAGTTATGGTGTGAATACATGAGCATATGGTTTTTATCCTGATTTCAAGAATTTGTCTCTTTAGTAAAAAACCAAAAACCAAACAACAACATGAATAAAATTATTTAAAAGTAAGGTTATTAATTAAATTCTAACATTTCCACCATATTTTTTGCTTCAGTGTTGTAAGTGTTGTAGTCTAAGGACATGTATTTTACCAGGATATTTCTCCCAGTTTAATAAATTTCCTACATACATAAAACCTTCTTATTTGAGGCATTTTGGGGGATATGTGTATGGGTGTGTATACATATACATATACATGTATATGTATATATATATGTATATGTATATATATATTAAAGTATATTTATCTCTCAAGTTCTGACAAGCATATGGGTATTTTACCATCATGTTTTGGAGAGAGTTTTACTGCTGAAACAACACTTACTACAGTACTATTAAAACTGCTGTGGCTGGGCTTTTGATTTTTATTGATTTTTTTTTCCTAATACAGGACACAAATAACACATTAGTTGTCCGTTATAGAGGGCATTGTTATAGTAGAATTAATAGTTAAGAATATAGCCATACTGAAATCTTTTATTTGATATTAAATTTCAGTTTTGTCTTAAAGTAATAGAAGCCCCCTCAGTTTTCCCCCTTGGAGAAGGAAATTGTGAAAATTAGAGGACAGAGAAGCATTTTTCCTGTAAATTGTGTATGCATTTTTTTGTCAGGAATTTCTTTTTGCTGTAGAATGTAGTGCTTGTTGTTGATTTCAATGCTTACCTTCTTTCCTATCAGTAATTTTTATATTATATTAAGCAGTTATTTGTGCCTGACTTCTGCTTTCTGTTTCACTTCACCATACATTTGGGGAAAAAAAAGCAAAACCCAAACTTAAAAAATAAACAACTCCAAGCAAGTGTCTGTGTAACTGAAAAAAGAACAAAACCTGCAACTCTGCATTTGCAGGTGTTGTTTGATTTAAGACTAGTAAAAGCAAGTATTTCCCTATTGGCAAAGTTATTTAATTTTGTTTTCATTTCTGTAAGCAGAGGAACATAAATTAAATTAGCATTTGAGTTTTGTATTTCAAGCTAACCAGGTCTGTTATCACCATTTAGTTCTCAGGAGTGATGAAATAAAATTAGCACGGCAAACTATTGTTAGGTTATTTATGAGATGTGATAACTTGAACCACACTATGTACACATTGTCTATAAATGAATAAAACAATGCTTCAGAGCAGATTAACATGTAGCAGGTTCAGATGATGAGCAGGAGAGGCCAGTGGATTACTTCTTTGTAGCCCAGATTCTGCTAATGCTTCCCCTTTGTTAAAGTGTTGTCCACATGCATATCTCATTCAACTTAGTTTGATTATATGTATGTGATATAAAGAATCAGCATAAGGGTTTTGCTGGATCTGAGCTTCTGTCCTTTCTGTTAATGCAAATTTGAAGAAATTAAATATTTTGGCTTGGTTTTCTGTTTCAAGTGAATTCCAGTCTGTAGCAATACAGAATCACAGAATATTCTGAGTTGACCCTCAAGGATCATTGAGTCCAACTCTTTAAGTTAATTGTCCATGCAGGGGTCAAATCCACAACTTTGGTTTGCTCCAGGCAACTGAGATAATCTCCAGTAACCCTTCAGGACTTGCCACTTGTAAGTCACAGCATAATGAAATGTTCCTGCTGTAGCAGTTTATAAAACACACTTGTGTGTCTTGGGAAACTTGCAATTTGACATAAAAGGAGCATTCCATATGTTAGGAGTTTAATAAATGCCATAAATTACATCATAAATGTAATTGCTGGAAAGAGTCGTTAGATTTGAACTTTACTGTTTTTTAAATAAGGATGCACAACTGTGAGAGGTATTTTAGTTTCTAAATGGAGGCTCTGCTTTCCAAAATTATTGCTAGCTCCTTGTTGTGATAGACTACATGCACACATTTTCTTGTAACATATATATTTATGTTGTATATCTACATCAGTGAGGTGTGCAATACACAGACACATGTATGTATTGTATTCTATACCCGTATATCGTTGAAAGGGGTAATTCCTGGGGATATGAGCTTTCAATCACTTAAGTTTCGCTTTATTTCTACACTTAATTAGACCACAACAGAAAGTGCAAAGAACTTTATCTAATGTCCCGTGATGACTGTAACAGAACTGGAAATAAGTCGTGGGCAGTCCATTGTGCCGGTGGGTAGATAATGGCCTTCAAAGCAAGAAGCTGGTCAATAGTATGAATTAACTATTCCAGCCCAAATCTTAACAATTTCATACCTGCAGAAAAGCTGTACCATTCACATACTTTCAAATATAAAAAAGCCAAACGTTTGCTGGCATTCCTTGTCCCCTCAAGATCCAGCTGTACTGTGACACTGCTTTTTTGTGTTGAATAATACATTATAGACTAGATGAAACCTTAGAGACAATGTAGTATGTAAGTTAGAACATCTCAAATATTTTAAAGTATATAAGTATGATGTGTTTTGGAACTCTGTTTTCAGGTTGGGCTTGTTTTGTTTTAAATGCTTTTATGGAATCCCAAATACATCGATGATGTCATAGCCACTCTTTCTGTGTGGGTTCTGCTTGTGTATTGAGACAAGGGATGTGTGCAAAACAGAAACGAACTAGGGAAGAAAGGAACATCTGTTCTATTTATGAATGTTCTATTTATACATGTTTCACTTTGTCAAAAAATATTTGCCACAATAGTTATGTGGGTGCTAACTTTCTAGTCTGCACCCATTCTTAGAATTAAGATTGGGTTCCTAATACTCCATTCTTAACCTGCAGACATTGATTTTATGTACTGTGTTAGCTCAAGGTTCTTCTTAATGTAGTTACTGAGTTCTTCCAAGAGATACATTCCATACTTCACATTTACATGAATGCTGTAATTTACTCACATAATGGAAAACTACAGATACTGTCTAAAAAGAGCTCTCAACTTCTAAGAAACCTTTTTCTATCAGCAACTCAGGAATGGCACGTGATCTTTCTGAGTGGCCATGTCTTTTCTTTGGCCTCTGGCTTTGCACATTTTTCCAATCTTGATGTGGTTTTCATCCTCCTGATGCTTTCAAGAGCCAAGGAGCCAGACTTGGCAGTCTGCAAGGCTGGCAGACAGGCAGGCATTTCTGATGGAATGGTGAAATTATTAAAGCCTCAGGGGCCCAATCCTGTTTTCTCAGAAGCAAAACTTGCCCTTTATTTAACTAGAGCAGGAGATCACACAGTAACTTGAAATTTGTAACTTCAAACAGTAAATGACTCATGGTTTTCTTATGGGAGAGAAGTGATTAGGAGTCATCTCTGTAGTAATTTCCTGAGTTGTTTTTGGGACTTTTTGCTACAAATTTCTTGACATCATCAAGATAAAAGATAATACACAAAGCCTGTGCAGTATTGTAATGGAGTTCTAAACATATTTACAAAATAAATTATTGTTGTTTTGCTAAGATCTCACACAAATTAAAGGCTTAGGATTGGTTCATCCTGAGCATACTTATATCCCCTTTGAGAGAAAAAAGGAACTTTTGGTGTCAGCTGCTCTTGATCTTGGGATAGTGAAAGCACCAAATAGATGTACACTGATTGTGCGGGATTTTTTTGAATGTTTGCGTTTATATTCCTCATGTTCCAATGTGAAGAATAAAAAGTCTCTTGTGATGGAAATGGTGTCAAGATTCAGCTGTTTCACATAGCCTATAATAAATAGTGTCTTGGTGGGTCATGTCCAAGGGTCCACACAGCAGAGCACAGGCTGGTGTCAGGCTGTGAATTGTCTTAAGCCAGTGGTGTGGGGCAAGAGGAGCAGACAGCCAGGTTGGGCAGTTGCTTCTGGGGAGTTTACATTCCCCATTAAATGTGTTTGAGGGTTTTTCAAGTTGTGTTCTGCTGTACACTGGACATCCCACTGCATGTGTTTCAGAGCAGCTGCAGGAAAGGTATATGACAAATGCTCCTCTTTGACTTGTGAGCCCTTCTGGCCACTCCAGGACGTGCTGTTGTGTCCCAGCATCTGTCTCATGCTTATGACTGTACTTCTCATTGCTGTGCCCAAGCGATGCTTGTAAAGAGATTTCACATTCAGAAACACGTCTGATTTTTGTTGTACATCTGTTCTGGGTTTTTTCTGTTCCTGCATTTTCATACGTGCTACCAATGCAGCTACTGCCTGATGACTTCTCTTGACTTCTTTTTGCCACTGGCAGCTGTGGCAGCTGCTCTGTGAGCACACTCCAGATGGGCTGAATGCCTCCTGCTTCCTCCCTACCGTTGTCTGAGGGTGAAGATATGGACTGTTTTACCTTTTCAAGTTTTTGTTCTTCTGTGTGCTCTGCCCTACACTCACTGGGGAGGGTACCACGGGTGTGGGACACAAAGTTGGACTGTTAGGGCTAGTGCTTGTCTCCCACGGAGGATGGTGTGGTAGGTCAGAATTTGCTCTTTTACAAGCTACTGCTGTGACTTTGCTATTGTTGGATGAAATTTTGGGAGTCCAAACTGGTGGTCACAGGTGTGTCTTTTGCCCTGTGGAGTCCCATGATTGCAGTACCTGTTGGTCAGTGGCTAGGCAGTTTGGGGAGGGAGGGCAGCTTTGCAATGTCATCCTGCAAGCATTGTTCTAAACACTGCTCTTGCAGAGAGGCTCAGCAGAGCTCAGTGCCTAGAAGTGAGGGGATCCAGTCTTTTTCTTGTGGCATTTGACTGTTTATCCCTTTTATATAGGCATAGTTACATTGTCTCTTGCCTGACTTTCAATGCCTGTCTTGACTTTCTCTCCCTGTTAGCAGGTGCCTTTGGCTGCTGATTCAGTGGCCCTCGGAAATCATAAGACTTCAGACTGAGTTTTTGCTAAGGAAAAACATGGCTGAAAAGTAGCAGCAGCACACCATGTGGGTAAAGGAAAGGATAAGAGTCAAACTTGTGCCCTACTCTTATGAGAAGTGATAAAAGAGGGAGAACTGACAAAGGAAGGGTGATAAAGTCTGTCCTTCTGCTCCCCTGGCTTGGAGAGAGGAGATAAGGAGAGGAAGGGGAGTAGTACAGTCTGATCAAGTCCTGCAGTATGGAGATCAGCTCCCCCCTACTCTCACAAGCAAACATGTATTTCTCCCTGGGAAGCATCTGTTATTTTCCCTGCTTTTCTTTTAGCTTACAGAGGAAATGGCCTGCCAGTCCTGTTCCTAGGCTTTTGGCTGAAGCATCCCGTTCAGAGGACCATGCCCTGTCAGCTGCTTGATAGGCTGTCAACACTCAGCTGACATGTCAGCTCTTATGAAGCTCCAAAGGGTCGTCATAGCCAGAATCCTTCAATCCTAGAAACTGCCTCCACACTCTTTCCCACAAAAAACCAAAAAAAAAAAAAACCCGGCAATCAAGATATCTGTCAGCCTTGTGATGAGCTGTAACATCCCTAACTCAGGCTCCCTGCCATAACATTCCTGCTGCTGTGCCCCAGACAACACAGGCACTGAAGAAGTGGAGTGGAGTGGAAGGCACAGCTGCAGCTAAACAGCAGTGGGGCAGAAAAAGAGTTCAAGTGACATATTGGCTAACTTTGTTGTCAGACAAGATGAACATGGCCCAAAGTTACGAGTAAAGCAATAAGAAAAACATGGAGGGCAAGTGGGATCTGGGATTCCAGGAGCAGGGATAAGGCAAGGAAAAAGGGTGGTGGGGTGCTGATATGACCTGCACCAGAAACATTCTCCCAGGGACCAGCACGACCAGAGAATTAACTGGAACAAAATCTAACCCAGCTTTGGAGCTTGGCATTGCATCTCCAGTCATGGAAAGAACACGAGAGGTATGCAGCCTGCAGACAGGCTGCATGTTGAAATGGGGGGAATAAATGGGGGGTAAGTCTTCCAACATCCTTCCATTGAACAGCACCTCCCCCGGTACCAGCTGAGGCCTCCATGCTCTGGGTATCTCTGCAGTGAATCACACACTGAGCTGAGGAGCAGGACCATGTAGTTGCTGCTGTTCCCCATAGTGGGTTATGGGACCAGTTGGCTTTTCATGTGTGCAGTAGGAAAGGGCACTACCCTGAGGCCTCTAACACCTATGTCCTCCAAGGAGGTAGAACCACCCTGGCCTGGACCAGTTGTAGATCATGGACATGGAAACCCCAAACATTGTATGTAATGCCATTACTCTGCTCTCCTGTGTTTGGACAGGGAAGGGGTTTCACAGCAGCACCTTGCTGTGCTGGAAGCCTGAGAGGGGGGCGTTAGCCTGAATGACACTTACTATGCCCTGCTCACTTGATGTGAGCACTCGCACATGGTGGAAAGAGAAGATCTTCAGAAAGGAGTGGGCATCGGGAGAAAATAGACCAGATGAAATAGGGAAAGAATATCAAAGGACAGGAGTAGCTGAACACATAAATGCAAAGAATTTGAGGGTCATGAGTGACTGTAGAAATGGAGGGACAGATAGCATTTGGCATGTTTAGCAGGAAGAGAAGACACAGCCTTGCATGAGTTTTCAGTGTTTTGGGAGCTTTCCAGTGCCAGAGGGATGCCTTTTTATTGTGTTGTATCAATGAACCCCGGCAGGGACTGAGGCTGTCATTCTGACAGGATTTGCTATCAAGTTCTGCTTAAATAAAACCCATTGTATCATGCATGGGCAGACACATGGTCTTTTTACTGAAGAAGACAACTTACATTTCTGGATTCAGATCCCTTTGGGTCTTTCATGACAAAAACTTTTTGTTTTCTTTTTTTGAATCTGAGTGACATGAAAAATGTCCTCTGAGTGTGTTAGACTTATTTCATTATTGAACAGGGGATAGCTTACTTTAAACCTTAAAATGCTGTCAGTTCTAGAAAAGATCTACATTCAATTTAAATTTTATTTAAGGAATAACCTGAGAACAGTTAGGTAGTTTAAACCTATCATGGAAACTGCACAATTTCTCACTTTCTTTGCTCTGTTCTGTAAATACATAGAATTGTTGCTTTAGCAACAGGCATAATTGTGACTGCAATTTTAATTAAGGTTGTGAATATTGTACTCAGTAAAATAATCTAGTTTGAAAACCTTAATGATTTTCTCAATCTTAACTGTTCTTCAGGTTAGTGTTCTTACAGTATTTGCATGGGTTTTGTGCGTGGGTGCCTTACCTGCCTTTTCTTTACCTTGACTTCGTATATAGAGAGGCATTGATCCTGTGCCTGTGAAGGTGCTTTATCTGCTTCAGGCCTTTTTTACTGTTTTGTTTTTCAGTGCCTGTGTGTATGTGCACAGGTGGCAGGTAGCCTAGTAAGTCTGTAGAAGATGTAAATATACTGCCAAGCAAACGTCTCACAGTGGGCCTGGTGTAATGCACCTTTTTGCCGTACATCTCAGTTCAGTGCTGCATTCTGGGTGTTTGCTGGTTCATGGCTAATCTGCAGCAGCATCAGAACTCTTCAGCGTAGTCACTTGGTGAAATGACATTTGATCATTACTATCTTGCAGCCATAACATATTACAAAGCTGATAAAGATTGATCCAGGCCTCCAGATTGTGGCCTTCTCTTTAAGCAATGAGGCAGCCTGAAAATATGTTCATTGCTTCTGTAGAGGACAAGAACTTATTAGCATTTGCCAAACACTGTGCTAGTCTTGCTTCCAGTTCCCCAGCTAGCTCCTTTGGCACTCGTTCAGCTATCTTGGCAACACCCTGGCACGTGTTGCATATTTTTGTCCTGTGTTTTAAACAGTCTCAGTGGCTTGGTTTTATCTTACTGCAGTCATACAAGTGTGTAATATCCTGGACTTAAGAGGAGCCCAAGTGACACAATTACTACATGAAATTGCAGCCTGCTTTCTGTGATATAACTTGCACACCCAGCAGACTCATGTTTGTGTATGGTAATGGTTTCGAAAATGGCTTGATACTTGTGACACATTATACTCTGGGATAATCTTAGGAAAAGCAGAGGAGTTTCTTCAATACAAGGTGGCAAAAAAAAAAAAAGGTGAAGTTTTGGCTGAGTCCAATGCTTGCTCAGCAGTTGCTGTAGTGAACTGGTGTGGCTCTTCCTGGTACGTGGTAGCCCATGGACTTTGATAATGTCTTGCACAGGAACTGCAAGCTTAAGGCTTCCCAGCCAAGTGGTTTTTGCAAAACCTGCTAATTTCATACAAATGGAGTTCTCTTTAGTTGAATTGTACAGAACTTGCAGCTTCTGTCTCCCTCCAAATAATCATCCTTTCAACTTGAGACTTGCAGTGATTAGCTACAGATTCTTCTTGAAAGAAACAGTCCTTTCAAGGGGAAGAGAATCTCATTAAGCCTTTGCTGTGAGGTGCAGCTCTTGATCAGCTCAGGAAAGACAAGCTTGACAGTCATCAGGTGAGTTAAGAACTGCAAAAATATTATCTGTCTCTGTTAAACAGTCATCAGTTGAAAGAGTTCATCTCAGTCTGAGAATACGGAGGCTTTTGCGTACGATGTGGCACATAAAAAATTAAAGACATCAAGGATGTGAGAAGTCCTAAAGGTGCCATGCATTTCCAAATGAATTGATAAAAGGCCTTAAATCTGAAAGAGAATGAGGTATGAGGTTTACAAATAAGCAGGTGGAATTTTTGAGAAAGTTAGAGATAAGCCAGGACATGGTTACTGGTAAAGTATAAATAAACAGCAGTCTACTGCTGTAGTTCCTCATTTGGTAAGCCCTTTGTGGTGTTCTTCTATTTGAACAATTGTTTCCTGAATTTCTTAATAACAACTGATAAAAGAATTGACAAATAGTCCAAAATTGCATGGGTTAATTCACCAGCACTTATTGTACAGATTACTAGTAAGCAAAAAAAAATTAGCATCTACTTCTATCTCAAATCACAAAACAAAAGAACAAAAAGAGAGTGACAGAATAAATGGTCTTTTGTTAAGTTATTGTCTCATAAAGTTTGGAACTGTGTCAGAATTGCTTTTTTTGTTTTGTTTTGTTTTTGTTGTTTATTTACTTAGGAATGCTCAGTCAGATGCAGCATCTGTTTTTCTCTGTAGTTCTTCTACCCTATTTTTCCAGCTGGGTTGAATGCCTTGATGAAGCCTTTCAAGTGATCAAATAGATAAAATTGGACATATTTTATGGGATTATTTTCATTGTTCTTCACCACATGTTCAGTGAATACAACACTTTTTAATTGTAGCATTTTGTTTTCAAGCTGTATTCTTGCACTACTTGTTGTCATTGTTGTTTGTTTAGTTTGGTTTTTTTTTTTTTATTACAGTAAATTTTTGTGAAAAATTGGTCTTCTCATCAACAGATACTTTCAGGGTACCCTTCCAGAAACATTGGTGGAAACTCAGACTACTTTGTCAGTGATACTTCATTATTAGCCCATAGCAGGTCTGGTCTTTGACATAAGAGAAGTTAGAAATGGTTCTCTCTGTTTTGCAGAATTCAGTTAGGACTGGAGAGAAGTGAAAGTGTCTTGGACAAGAGCTGTCATATGATTAGAAATTAGAGCCACGTGTGGCTGCCTGTGACCTCTCTTTGAGTTGCTTTATTAGGAGCAGCAAGAAAATAATATTAGCCGGGGCATAGAGGCACTGTGCTTTACACTTTTTCCCAGGTTTGCTTCTGAGGTATTGTCTGTGTGAGGAGGAGTTGACAGGAATAACAGCCTGCAGTTCTGTTGCATGCTCACTGTGAATATGCATTGTCACACACCACTGTGCCACCTGTAAAGGTTATTTTCTATTCCTTGTGAAGAGAACTGTGAAAGTGACCTGTTCATTTGCCTCTGTATTCTAGTATTTAATCAGTAAGAATGTGTGTTTAATAAGTCAATTTTTGATGTTACTAACCCAAAAGGGATCCTATCCAGGGGGTAAGGGAAGTCTTAGATCTTAAGAATGCCTGCGTAATGCGTTTTAATTACCACCTTCATACCATGAAAGTATTCCGTCCCTGTTGGACAGGACATATGTTATATTTTCATTGCATATACTTACTACTTTGGTATTCGATTATATTTACTTCATTAATTTGTTCCTTAGCAGCTTTGAAGATAAGGTTCCTCTGCTTCTTTCCTTTTAATTTCCAATATATGTTGTAGTTGCACCACTTTTTCTGGCAGAGCTACTCTGAGAAATAAAGGTAGAACAGTGCCTTCACATAAACTCTTAGAGAAATACTCTGCTACTATTTGCAAATAAAATCACAGCAACAACCATTTTACTATAAACTTAAAAAAAATAAACTAAAAAGTATAATTTGCTATGGTTATTCCATTGTAATGATGCTCGAATTTGTGGCCATTTTCCCATGACCCATATTAAACAAAGGATTTCTCTGCAATCAGTATCACTGTGTGGGAATTTTTCACTTGAAAACAGAAACTGGCCACATTTTTCTGAAATGAGGGAGTAGGAGTTCAAATTCTGCAGAGTGACAGGAAAATTTGCTCTAAGCAAAAAAAGCAGGATTTTTTTTTGCCAAGAAAAACTTTTTTCTTTAGTAAATCCATCACCCATGCTCTAGCAGACTTGCCTAAAAAAACAAAACAGTACTTTTGGGAAGTGCTTTGTTAACTTCTAACAGCCTTTTCCACTACTCTTTGGCTTTCTATCAAGCATTCTTGCCAAGTTGAAGTGATGTGGTGTGTTTGGCAGTGACATACTGCTTTTAGGTGCCAGTGGTGAACTATTGCTTGCAAGAGGTTTTTGATATTCTATGAGAGCCTCATCGCTGTTAAATACACTGTTAGAGGTGTTACAGAAGGCAGTATCCCATAATACCTTTTGCAGGATTTTCTTTCGAGGTCTCTATTTTTGAAGGATTTTTTTTTTTTTGAGTGTTTGTAGGTGGTAGTGTGATGGATTTTCTGTTTTGTTTCTGAACTGGTTTCCTAGGGAAACGAGAGTTAAAAAAGGCTCACAGTATGTCTGTCTCATTCCTCCAAATAATTATAACCACACAATTTCAAAGCAATTTGTGAGAAATTTAGGCTGCTCCTAGTTTTGTGGAAACTGGCAGTTGGGCAGAAGACTTAGACATCTATTTATCAGGGAAAGGCAAGGAGAACCAAAATGTGCACTGACAGATCGCTGGCCAGTGAGCCAGTGCATTGCTCCAATGTAGCCACATAATCGCTGTTTCTCATCGGTTTGAGGAATCCAAGGAGTGGGAAGAAAAAAAAAAAAACAACAAGAAACAAAGGAAAATTTGAGGCTGTGGTGGCAAGGTTGAAGAACAAAAGTTTCATAAGTGGGAATCACTCTTCATTAGTTAATGGAGAAAAACTTGAGTAGGAATTTGTATAATAGCATAGGTAGCAAAAAGTCATCAAGAAATATTTTATCTTGTACTGATCTTAATCAGGTCTTTGACCACCCTGGTGTACCAGCCAGAGTTGGCAAATCCAAAAATGAAGGCACAGGAAAGTGGGTCCTCTTTGGATAGCTGGAACCTCTTACCTCATTTAACACTTGTCTAATTCATTGCAAAATGACCAATCCATTTGCTGATTCTAGCTTTATGTCTTCTGGAATTAGTTTATCTGGTCACTCTAAAAATCATAAATGGGGTGGTACATGGCCAAATTATTCAGGAACCATTGGGGAATTTGCTTGATAGGGATTACTGCCACCCTTTTTTTTTTTGTATGTTCCCATGCAAATTTTTGCATGTTAAGTCTGTCATGGGTTGCCTGTGATGATTTTGAACAACGAGGTTTTGAATCTGAAAATTTTGCTGCAAACACCAGAACAGCTTCAGTTCCAGCTGGATGGCTCCCTCTGATGCTGTGGGGTAGCTGAGATGTCCAAGTACAGCTCGCCAGTGGCACTGGGGGCAAGTCTCATGAGGGTGACATGATGTCTGCTGGGACAGTAAAATCTTGATCTTGCTTTTGTAGACATAGACTCCTCACATGAAATTCACATACCTTGACAGAGGTATTCTTACAACTGGTAGTGGTGGGAATATATTCCCATTATCAATACAACAAAAAATAGAAGTGTGGGGCAGGAGAAATGAGAGGAATAATAAATAGTGTGGAATGCTTTGCATTTGGTTTGTCATTGCAGTTCCCCAAGCAGGCCTAGTGATTGGAAACTAAGCCAGATCTAATTTACTTTTATTCCTTTTTAAAATTTGGTGTTTTCTTGGATATTTTGATGGTGTTAAATAACTGAGTTTTGACCCTGTTTATAATCTAACAGCCGTTGTATGTTCTGTGTCTTGTAGAGTTGTCCACAGAAGTGTTCATCTTAGAATGACTGCAGGATAATGTGTATTTAAAAAATCCAAATGCATTATAAGCCCTTTCCTCTGAATTTAATTTACCTGCACCTGAATATCTCCTATTTACACTGAATTTAATCATGTAGCATTCTCTTATCCAACTTTCTTTTCAAAAATTACTAAACCTGGGGCCAAAATCTAAATGAGAGTATATCTTCAAGTAAGGCAAGTAACTCTGCTCGCTTGCTTATACAACCTGTGTTACATTTTTGGCTACTTTAACATTTATTTAGTTTTGCAAGCAAAGTTGAAAACAATTTAACAGACATCTCTGAAAAATTACAGCATTTTCTAAATGGGGGATTTTGATTTAATGGAGACCAAAAGAACAGTGAGAAGTTACACTGTATGTTATCTGCCGAATGAAAAACATGTATCATTTGGAAGTGTCTTCTCTTTATCTAAAATATATAATATTTCAAGCTAGGAAAAAGATAGAAGGATGAAAGTCACTATGATACTTAATCTAAGTATAAAATATTAATTTAAAATATTAAGTGCTTAGTATCTATGACTGCCTTTTGAATAAAAGGAGTATCGTTGGTTGATACTGTCAAGAAATGAGAAGATCTGAAACAGGGTAATATATGGACTTTATAGAGAGGATTGGGAAAAATCCCTTTCTAGCTTTTTACAAAAATCAAACAAACTTGGCACACAGTATCATCCTAAACGAGATTTTACAAGAAAGTCTAAAACATCTATTGGAACAGAAGGGGAGAATGCATGTGAAACACTGGCGATATAAAATGACAAGAAACAGAAACCAGCAGGTAACAGTTGAATAAAGCCTTCAAGCATTTCTAAAGCTATCTGTCCTTTTCCGTATATATAATGCAAAGTGTTATGTATAAAATATATACAGGCATGACCTGCCAAGAGGATTTTGGTTTCCCTGGAGACTATCAGTTCTCTGTTGCATGGGTTGGCTTGGGGAATAAGAGCTATCTTGATAAATACTAACCTTTCTTCCTGAGGTTATTGGATAAGTCGGTAAATTTAAATCTTTGTGTTGAAGGCCGAATCTATAAAATTCAAATTTTTAAAATGTTCTCTCTAGATTCCTGCTGTTTCTTCTGGCATATATTTATTATATGCAGCAATTACCTTGGAAAAAAAAGAAAACCTTGATGGTAGTTTTATCTTCTTGTTTGTCTGGCTGTGCCAAGTCATTGATGTTAATTGCAGTTATCATGGAATATGTGCATAAGATCATAGCAGGTGTATTCAGACACAGTTACTACTTTGTTGACTTTTTTTGCCTCCCTTTTCCTTAAATGTTTGAAATCCTCTTGTCATTTTTCAGTTTGGAAACTGAAATCTTCAGTCAGATTTGTAGTTCTCAGTTGGTTTGGATGGAAATACATAGATGGATATGTACCTTTCTGCTTTTGACCTCCTTAAATAATCAGCACATGGAGCATTTTATTGACAATAGGATATAGTGCTTTGAAAAGCTAAGAAGTGCTAAAAATTCCATTTCAGAGATTTTTCTCATCCAGCAAAGTATACCATAAAATGAATAAATTCTGAATAATTTGAAACTTAATAAAATATGCAGTTTTTGTACTCATCTGAGGATATTATCTGTGCTTTTTATAGGTTTTTTTTTCTTTCTGCACTGCTAGTTTTCTTTTTGTAAAATTTGCAAAGAAACCAGTGTTACTTTGTTATATTCTGCAGTTTGAAAATCTGAAATGAAAATTTGCCAGAAATATGGAAAGAACATTGAAGTGAAACATAAAACAGAGAGGAGGAGAAGGAAAGGAAAGGAAAAGGAGGGGTTATGAGAGGGGGAAAAAGACAAAAATACATTTTAAAAGGTATGGGAGGGAATGAAGATTCTGTAAGAAGTTAGTTGTGAAACTTGCCAGTGTTCATCATTATTGCTGCTAAGAAAAATGACAAGCACATTAGTTAGAGAGCATGTCAAAGCAAAAAAATGCATCAGCCCTCCCTCCAGATTTTTTGATGCCACCAACTTCTAAGATATCAGAGTATCTCTTCAGTGAGTTGTACTATTTTTTGCTCGTTGGGTAGCTCCCCTTTCCCTCCTTTGGAAGTGTTTGTTAATTGGCTACTTGTGTGAGAGACATGACTTGCTGCGCTGCTGGTGGAAGTGATGGGAAGTCCCGTTTCACTACTTAAGCTGTTAAAAGAGCACCGCATTCGGCGTTAGACTTTGGCAGCTGAAGTATTGCCATCAACAGATTCATTTTGTGTCTAAAGGCTTTAGGAGAGGGAGCCAGTACTTTGGGAGGCTGTGGGGGGGAGATAGAAACACATGTGAATCAGCATGCTGGTCCTTCCTGTAGTTCAAATTAACCCTTTCTCTCCACTGTGGTTCAATGTAATACCCGTCTTTAGGAATTTATACAAATAACAATTCTGTATGGATAAAATGTAACTTTGAACACTTCCTGTGCTTAGCTGGACATAAGGGGAGTTTCCTTGGTTTTGTGAAATGTAAATTACCTGTCTTCACTCTCTCTGTGTTTGGTCTGGATCAATTTAGGAAGTAGAACCAGGCAGGAGGGAGTGATGAAAAAATAGCATTTTGAAGAGCTATTCAAGTGCAGAAGGGATACGATTTCCTAGGTTTATTTCTGTGCAAGTTTAAATGAGAAGTCCCTTCTCTTTTTCACCTTCTTTTATTTTGCTTTTTGTACAGTCATTAACCCTTTTAACCTCTAGTAGGTGGTCTTCTGTTTGCCAGTTTTGTGTAATTCTGCCCACAAGCTAAGGGGTATAAGCTGCGAGTCATTTAAGAAGTGCTTGTTAATTTATTTAAGTTACTAAACTTCTGTTTAGTGATTGGTTTTTAACTTAGTGGAGGTAATAGCCTGGGTATTTCCTTTTTTTTTCTGAAACACCAGAAATGAAGCCATCCCATGCTTAACCACAGCATTGTGGCAAACGTAGCCAGTTCTTAAGATACTTATCTTATACTTGCAAGACACAGAAATGAAACTTTGGCTGGGCAACAAGAAGATAACTCACAGATGCAATGAGATTCAACAGCACAACTGATCAGACAAGTTCATGTAGTCTCGTTCCATCTGTGAGTTTTCTTAGTACTTTGTCAATTTGACTAATGCACATCTCTGCTGTTTCCTAAAGAAGAGTGTTGGTGTATATCTGTGTGTACCTACATACATATATTCGTACATTACTATGTATTTTCATGCTTTCAAAAGGTATCTATGCAGTTCACAGTCTTTCTGTGGATTTCCTCCCCTCTACTTCTTTAAGATACAGTGCATTGTGTTTGAATATCTTTAACTTCCATTATTACATTTTCACTAAAAGTAAACACTAGGAGCTTATTGAACAGACACCTTCATTTATGAAGTACTGATTGCTCTTGCATATTCATCCTTACTTTGTTTAATGGGGACATTTATTGTATTTGTCTTCAAGATTGAAAGAAAAACCACTGAGAATGTCATTTAGCATAACTGAAAAATCCAGGTTATATTAACATCCACTGTCTTGCCTCAGTTTACAGTCTGAAGAGTAGTGCACCAAGACTATCCATCTCCTCTTTGAAACTGAGAAACCTATATATACATCTCATGGAAGCTCAAGCTCTGTTCCAAAGGAAAAGGGACTGTAGTACAGCTTGTATAGTTATTACTCCAAAAGCTTGAGCTATTAGCTCATTGAATTCTAGCTTTAGTGTGTTTCATGTAATTCAAACCATGTGATAGTGTCACAAGTACCATATATTTTCTGCTAGGTTAGTTATACTGCTTTAGCATTTGTAGGTTTTAGTTCTTAAACAGTTATTTGGAACTCATCACAAAACCTGTTAGAAATGTATTTACTGCTTCAAGGCCCTTAAGTTACATTATTGGTAGATTTGTCTTTATTTTTGTTAGAAGTACTCCGATAGCTTTGTGTCATCATTGGTAACAAAAAATTATTTGTGTATTGAATGAGGAAAGAGTAATTAGTTAAGTGAGAGTAGCATGGCTGCATTTTTCTGGCCCACAAACAATTTGTGCTGCATAAAAGAAAGTTCCTTGGTGTTTGTAACAAAGAATGAAAAATTTGTAAGAGATGGCTTAATTTATATTTTTTTTTTTTTTGCGGATGAGACTGACACTGAATGGAAATAACCTTCTCTCAGGATGAGTCTGTGTTTTGAGAATATTCAAGTAACAGTTTGCTGTCTTCTCTCCAGAGTAACAAATTGGCTTTAGCAAACCTGAATAGTTGGAAAGGATGATGATCTGGATTCCTTCAGCTGTTCCAAACTAACTGCTGAATAAGTCAGTGAAAAGTGCTTTAAAACCTTTCTTATTTATAGTACAGAGAGGAGATCTTTTCCAGTCTGTCCTACATTATAAGAGAAAACCCAACACTTCACAATAGGTGGTTACCCTGCACCTTCCTACACTTCAATTCTGGTGATCCCCCAGCTCTCTGAGAGGGGCTGTGGTGCCTTTCAGCCCTCAGGGCCTGCACAGAGAAACCCAAGGACTTTGGCAAACCAGAAGGTGGCCTGACAGGATGGTCCTTCGTTTAGCTGTCAGTGTTCAGCTTACCCAAACTAGCTGCTCCTAGTGGCACTGGTTTGTTTGTGTATCCTAGTTGTGGTTGTGACTGTGCATGCTCTGTCAATACAGTTCTATCTTCCATCAGGAAATCACAATTCCAATAATACAGGTAATTCCAAAATTTCAAGTGGAGTGGAAATTCATAGAAACTCTAAAAAAAAATATGCTTATTTAACTACTTTGATGTTGTAAAACATGAATATATTACTTTTATTTATGAACATTATCCAAATTAAAAACTTTCCTGCAATTGACATGTTCTTACCAAATGTTTTATGGTAGGTGAAACTGCATTTTCTCAGGATAAACTTTTTATTTTTATATAAAAAGTTTTATATTTTATATATTTATATTTTTAAATATTTATATATTTTTATATATAAACTTTTAAATTTCTTTGGCTGGTCCTAATGCAAAGACAGTGATCTGCTCTTCTAGAAGTTAGTCTGCTGTAGATTTGATTTCTTTAAATTAGATTAAAGTTTCTGGAAAGAAATTAATATTAAATTAAGAAACAGCCGTCCTCATACTAAATAGAGGAAGCGTGCTTGCCTTGCAATTGTACAGAACGATCAGGACTGTTATAAACAGTCATAAACATGCTTGCAAAGTGTCCCGTGTGAAAACATGGGAAATTTTCTTGACTTGAGTGGTCTCCTACATGCTCTTGGTAGTGCAGGAAGGAGATTTGGGCGCTTTGGAAGGACAGCAGCAAAAAAACCGTGCTGAGTAGGGAGGTGCATGGAGTTAGTGAGTAGGAGTGACAAAGTGTGTAGTGTGCCTGAATGTTTGCTTCTTTACAGCTCACAGGCTCAGCCCTGCTCAGGGGCAGCCATGTGGCTTTGAGCCCTCATCGGGGGAGGGAGAGCTGCACTGAGATCACCCCTGTGGCCCTTCTGTCAGAAACATCCTTCTTCTGAGGAGGGCCTCATGAACCCTGTGCTCCACTGGGGGGAGAGGACATGGTTCTCTGTGAGTGAGCTGAAGCATCTGTAGTTTTGTGTCAGGGCCTGCCAGATTTGTGATGCTGGACAGAGGGAGGTGCAGGAGGAGCATGAGTGGGTTCATAGTTTAATGGCTATGGGTGCCTTGAGCAGGAATGGCCATGGATTGGTAAACAGTCTTGTGCACTTTGAAAAAGAGAGCAGTTGGATTTGTATTTCTTGAAGGGCCTGAGCTGATAACGTGTTAGGCCTGGTCGTATGACACGGAGTGCAAATTTGCAGATGATGACAGGCGGAGTGTTGCAGGTGACACACTTGAGGGACGGGATGCCATTCAGAGGGACCCTGGAGAAGCTCAAGGAGTTCACCCATGTGAACCTCATGAGGTTAAAGGAGACCAAATGCAAAGTCCCACATTTGGGTCAGTGCCATCCTAAGTATCAGTACAAGCTGGGGGTGAAGGGATCGAGGCAGCCTGCTGAGAAAAACTGCGTATGATGGAGAAGTGTGCGTTCAAAGCATCCAAAGCAGAGTGGCCAGCAGGTCAAGGGAGGGGATTCTGCCCCTCTCCTCTGCTGTGGTGAGACCTGAGCTGCAGTGTTGCCTCTGGCTCTGGGCCACAGCATGGGAAAGGCATGGACCTGTTGGAGCAGGTCCAGATGAGATCCACAAGGCTGATCACAGCGCTGGAGTACCTCTCCTATGAGGAAAGACTGAGACAGTTGAACTCGTTCAGCCTGGAAAAGGCCCCAAAGTGACTGCAGTCTTTCAGTACTTAAAGGAGGCTTGCAAGAAAGAGGGAGACAAACTTCTTTAGTAGGGTGTGTTGCAGTAGGGGAAGGAATGATGGTTTTAAGCTGAAAAGATAGATTTAGGTTGTACTTAAAGAAGAAATCTTTTTACAATGAGGATGGTGAAACACTGGAACAGGTTTCCCAGAGAGGAGGTGGATGCCCCATCTCTGGAAACATTCAAGGTTAGATTGGATGGGACTCTGAGCAACATGATCTAGTTGAGGAGGTCCTTGGGCCTTGCTGTGGGAATTGGACCAGATGATCTTTAAAGAGCCTTCAACCCAAACCATTCTGTGATTTTATGAAATAGGAGTAATTTGGATGCAGCTACCAGGTAACTGAGTGGTACATCACTTAATAGTGTGAGTCTGTTGAATTTGCCCATCTGCCTTGTTTCAGACCTCATGGTGTGTCACACCTTGGGCAAAGTGTTTTCTTCTGTACCTGGTATGGACAGAGAACGTCTACGATCTACATAGACATGAATTTGATCTTTAGTTATTTTAATGCAAAGGCAAAGGGACTAGAACTAGATGATCATTCAAGTCCCTTCCAAGCCAAACTATTTTGTGATTCTATAAAAAAGGTTTATTTAGTGTTCTATAATAAATTGAGGAACATTTAAAATGCAGCTGAACATGAAAACTTTAAAAGGTAACAAGGAATAGTTAAAAGGAGTCCCATCATTTTTGTGGGACATTTTCATCTGTAATGTGAGCTGGCATTTAAGGGCTCCATCCACCTTTAGCAGCTGTGACTGGAATAAGAGCATAGAAGCTTAACCAGAAAAAGATGTTGAAAAATGAAGACCAAAAAATCCCAACACTTAATTTGTTTTGTTGGAGTAAGCAAACTGAGCTAATCTTACAGGGTAGTAGATACACAGGATAATAGAAATTTAAAGTAGAACTGTATGTTTACTCTTTTAAATAAAGTATTAAGGATAGGTGCTGAGAAACTAAGACCCGAAATTGACCTCAGATTTGACCATTTCAGTAAAGAGAAATTAAATGCAAAATGGCATTTAACATTTCAGCTTTCTGGGGCATAGCTATCATTCACTTAATAGGAAATGAAAAAATAATAAAGTTCATTTTATCTTTGTCTAAAATGTAACTGTCAGGAAGAGGATGTTGCTGTTTATCAAATAGAATAGAGTTAAAATCATCTAATTAGGTTGAGTATATAAGTTATATAAAGATGTATTGTACTTGATGATGGTATGTACATTAAACATGGGTTAATAGATGAATCCAATGATTATTTTATAAGGCATAGTATACCTTTCTTACTTCAGAGTGTTGGTTTACAGCATCTCAAAGGTACCCAAATCTATTGTTTTAATATACAAAAATGAGACTACTTGTTATAGACAGTTGCTGTCACTGTCTTCTCTCTTAATATTTGATCAGGTGGCATCTCTTTTGTTAGTGTGGACCGTAACACAGTTGTCAGAGGTCACATGAGATGCTTCAGCTTGAAGCCAGTCAATGGCTGTTTGTTCTCTGTGGTAGAAGCCCTCGATGATCCACTG
The DNA here is from genome assembly GCA_032173965.1 of Sitta carolinensis. NCBI lineage: Eukaryota > Metazoa > Chordata > Aves > Passeriformes > Sittidae > Sitta > Sitta carolinensis. Next base: position 35,767,246 of record CM063284.1, on the reverse strand, counting down.
GGAGGGAAAGAGGAGCTCCTTATCACAGGAAGAACAAGTCCTCTTCAATATCTGTCTTCCTGGTCTTGTTTGTCAGCCTGCTCTCAGTCCCTTGGGACCCTGGTGCTAGACTGTGCTTCCTTTCTCTTTTTCCCATAAATTGCTTTTTGGAGCTGCAGAAATGACCACAATCAAATATACATGACAACCTGTAGATTTTTATGGAAATAAAATTCACTCCTCTTACTGATTTCTCTGTGGTAAGATGAGGGTAAGTGTAAATATCTGGTCAGGTTTCTCCATTAGCAGCAAAGATTGAACAAGTCCCTAGACCCAGGAAAGTCACCTTTCAGATATCAGTTGTATAACAGAAACTTTCTTTCTTTTTAAAGAGTCTGTAAAGTTGTAGTTTTCTGTATGTGTCTGAGCACTGCTGGAAGTGTTTTCAGCTTCAATTATCAGTCAGGCAACAAACTAATTTGTCTGGTGATCCAGTACAAAAGCAGTGAGCACTACTATTTCTACCATCAACCTTAACCGAATTGAAAAATGTGGCTTCTTTCATTTGCAAGATTCTTACACACTTATCTAGGTGATAAACATAGGAATCTTTGAGGTTACATCAAGAAATACAACAATCAATGTGGAAATACGGACCAGAATCTAAAACTTAGAGCCAACTGCAGTTGAAGAGCAAAAGAAGAGGGTGATAAAAGAAGTCAGCATTAGTTTTTGGCAAAATAAAGTCTTATAAGCACTGGTGTTACACAAGTTTTTATTTGGTTTTTCATTTGCTCTTTTGCCTTACACAAGTCCCTGTTGTTTACAGTTTTCATCTTTCTTTTGCTTACAAAGTGATATAGTTAGAATTATCTTTAACAACTAAACTAAAAATTTTAATATCTATATAAAACATATATTTTATATATTTTTATTAAATATATATATTAAATATATATAAATAAAAATATAAATATAAAATATACTGGAAATTGTGTAAGATTTTCTGAAAATGTTAGCGTTTTTCTAAGGTAAAGGAAGGAAAGACTAGATTGACAACTGATTTAATAAATTAGATGTTTCCAAGCAGGTCAGACTTACAGGTGTGCACTGTAGAGGAATTAGCTGAAGAAATAAGTGAAATTTTAATCATTTAAAGTTGAAGACTGTTGCAAAATGAATACAACTCTGTAGCAAAGTGTGATGTCCTTTTTTAACCTACACTTAAAGAGAACTGTGAGATTGTTAGCCCAACTTAATGCCTAGAAAGATACTGGAAAAAATTAGGTATGAAATATCCAGAGGACGATGTGTAGCAGGGATTTCTGGGGAGGAATCTGCACAATTCAAACCAGTTGGAGAGTAACAAGAATACACAGCACAGGTCTGTAGATCCAGAAAACTTGTAGACCTTGTGGGCATCAGTTATGTAACTGTCTTTCTGCTGTGAAGGATCTCTAGTCTGAGGAGAAATTAGCAATAGATCAGGATCAAACCCAAAAGATGTAAGGCTTAAAATTGTTCTGGTCAGAGTCTGTTAAAATTCTTCATATTCATTAACTATTCCATCAATTGACTGCTGAATATGTTTATTACAGTTTGCCAGTCTGAGAAGTGCTGTTCATACTGTGAAAATCAGATTCCAGAATGGCCCTTGAAAACTGAAAGGAAAAATCCTAAAATTCATGAAGAACAGGAAAATTTGCCACTGTTAGTTATGGGGAGAAGAATTTCCTTTGTTTTTTTTCCCCTGGATGAATTAAACTGACATAGGATGTAGTAAATATTAAAGTTTTCCATTCCACAGAGCAGTGGTGAGGCTTGTGCTGGATCACTGTGGTCAAAATTAAGTACTCTACTTGAAGAAAAATATGGACCAGTTGAAGAGAATCAGGAGAGAACATCAAAAGTTACTTAGAAGTAGAGAAGACATGAGAGCAGGAACATTGAAAGGACTGAGTTTATAAGTGTGAAGAAAGTAAGATTAAGGCATGAATAGCGTTAGGAGTTATAAAATGCTGTTGCAGAAAAGAAGTAATCTAGTGGGGAAGTAGCGATCTTGAATTTAAGAGGGAAATTTAGGAAATGGTTTTGAGTAGGAAGAACAGAGAAGTGCTGAAAAATGACTTAGGGGGTTTGTGGAATTTCCATTACTAAAGGTTTTTAAAAATAGATTAGAAAAACCGGAAAAATAACTAAAGTAGAACTGATCATGCCTCTAGGTAGCAGGATGAACTAGCTGCATGATCCCACCCATCTCTATTTTCTATTACGTTTCTTTTTTAATCAAGTTACATCCCAGGGCTCCAATTACATGCATTTCCACACTTTCTCCTTGTGTTTAGCTTTTAGGAGGAAGCAGTCAGTCTCCCATGTTAATGACTAGACTTTTTATTAATCTTACTCAGGCTATCCTCAGAAGAATCCTGATGCTACATACGTATGCCAGGCGAGCATCAGTTTTCATAGGGGATGGTTAAAAATTGGAGCGCTATGACCAGAATTAACAGTACTGAGTAGTGTTTAGTCAGTCCATTGCATCCAAGTAAGCCCCTCATTTAGAAATTAATTAGTTACAGTGTAGTAAAAAATATTTGGAGTCTCTGAGCGCAAGAGAGAAAATAGAGTTCTAAAATCTGGGTTTTCCTGTTTTGATTCCCAGAAGGCTCTAGTAAGTAACTGTTGGGTTTCTTATTTATTATGCATTATTCATTGTGCCATCTCTTTTTATGACTCTGAAGTGATTTGTATGCTGTTGTAGAAGGTAGAGCCCTATTGTCTGTCAATGTGCGTGTTGCTTGGATCTCATTTTATTTGTAAAAATAATAAAAAATTCTACATCTTAAACTCCTGGTCAAAAAGTTCCATTATTCCCTTCTGGAATGCGGTCTTATATGAGGAAAAAAACATACCAAGCACATCTATTCCATTATTATTTAAATTATTCCTTGGTATTATTTGGTTTGAATATTTATTAGTTTTTTGATAACTCCTTAAATTATTCATAGAGGGTAGCCGTACGGTTTGATGGAAAAAGCAGTACAATGAAACCTTATTTTGCATTGCTGCCTTCTTTCATACAAACTATTTTCCAGTGCTATTTTTTTTTTTTTAGCAAGGGCTTGCAAGGGGCTGGGAACCTCTGTTGTATTTCTTGCAGCAACCCCTCCCTCTTGGTTTCAGTGGGAGGGAAGGACATCCAGCACCTCACCACCCTGTATGCTCTGGTGTAGTTTAGATGAAATAATAAATATCCTCCAAGTGAGATGGAAATGAAGAGGCAAAGGTCAGGAAAGAGAGATGTCATTTCCCATAAAATATGAAAAGTGTATGAGGAATTACTGATGTAGAGAAAAAAGACAATAAAAGATTGTTTTAGGTGATTTATGGGATTTTCTTTTGAATCCCACAAGACTCCAAAGAAATAAGGGCAATTGCTATACTGACTGAAATATCCATGCGTATGTCAAATGTCTGACAGGAGTCAGTAACAAATACTTGACAGGAAGGCATAAAACCTTGCAGTAAGCAGATTGGGGAAGGATTATTTTCATATACTGTGTCTCATCCTCATCTCTAATATATGTAGGTTTGCTTAAACCCTGAGGAATAAGATTTAGTGTTTATTCTAAAAGATTTCTCATTGCTATAGGTATGCATCACTCAGCATTCCTATTTTCACTATATCTACAAAATTCTCTTCAGACATATTGGCAGATACTTGGTCTCATCAGCATTTTGCATCAGTGATCTCTTAGTCTGATTGTGTAGATGGATGCTTCTTTTTATAGCTTTTGAATTTGACATGTTCTGCCTTCATTGACTGTCTCTTTTCTCTTGTTTTGTGTTTTTGACTCATGGCTCACTCTTCTCTACTTGCATTACTATGATGACTACTAAAACCTAGAATATCTTTTGACCAACTGCCTTGTTTTTATTAAATTCTTCACCTTATCTCTGCCAGACTGTGTAGTGAATTTGGCATTTTAATATATCTGACTTCTTGTTTAATTGCACGCATCTCTTGTGTAATACAAGTCCTTCGCCAAGACAGGCTGCTTAAAATATGAAATACAAAATTGGTCTCAGGAAAGGTCAGTTCGGGTGTTAATATTGTAGATCAGTGTGAAGCTTTCTTGACTCTGAAGAGCCTGGATTTTAAAATACATGATAGTCCAGTATCCAATTATTGACCAATTTCTTTTTGTTTCCAGCTGAGCTGCCAGGATCATCTGCAATCAAGCTTTCCTCCTTGTGTGATCTTCCAGCTCAGCTGGAAGAATTGTACCAGCAGGGCTTTGTCTTGGCTGCTGTCCACCCTTTTGTGCAACCAACTGATGAAAAAGAGAAAACTCCCCAGGAACAAATCTTCAGGGCTGTGCTTATCAAGAAAACAGAAAGGTAAAGCACTTTCAGTGGACTGGGATAAAAATAGACAATGTGATTTCCTGCTGAGTTTTGACCTACATCAGGAAATTATAGCAGAGTTTACTGTGCAAGACTTGATTTTTTTTTTTTTTTCCCCTTTTTTTTTCCTCTTTTTTTTTTTTTGTGGGCTTGAATAGGCTTAACATGTTCTTCATGTTTACAATTTGTCTGCAGTTTGGCAGGCGACTTGGAGAATAACAAGTTGAAATATGCTCAGTATTTTGGGATGTGTTGTCATGAGAGGCAAACAAACAAGCCCTATTCATGACAGTTTGTGAGGATGGTCTTGTTGGTACCCTTTAAGAATTTATTAGATTAAATTATGACAGAAGAATTGTTTGCTTAAAAAAGGCATATTTGGTGTTTAGATGGTTATGGTTAATGCAATTAATTTGAGAACTGTAGTACTAATGTATGCTTCTTAAATTTATGTGTAGACTTCAGGCCCTTCTTTCCTCTAAACGAGTTCTATCAAATTTTTAGTTAGTGCAAACTCAATAAATAAAAAGATTTCTTTCTTGCTTTGTTCACTCCTTAAATTGTATTAATAATATTTTACATAATCAAGGTCTGAAGATGAATAAAGAAACAGGAATTCTGTTCTTTTATGATTTAATGTGATTTCTGAAATAGGATGTGCTGTTAAATAGTCCAGAAGAAAATTAAAATGTGGATATTTGTAAACATGTGATTTTTGGTTAACAATTTAAAACCTAATTTAATATTATCTGACCACCCCCCACTCTTCAGCTACCTGTATTGTTGCAGCCATTCTCTACAGTTTCCTACATTAGCTGCATTCCCCAGTCCAGCCCTTCTTACAAAGACCAATTCTGAAGGCTGGCAGATAATTAAACCTCCATCTGCCAGTCCTAGTCCCTCTATTTCTGCTGATGCTTGAAGGAAAGGATGTAGCTTTAAATAGAGGTTTATACCTCTTTTTAAAAAAACAAGCCATTCACCGTTCAATTTGCTGCAGCCTGGTAGCCAATTGATACAGGTTATGGACAGAGTTGAAATTCAGCTTCTGACCTAAGGAAAAGTTCTGCATTTTGTTTGTAGGTGTTAGGTGTCACAGGTAATTTGAACTTCCAAAATAACTCTTAATTTAACTTGACTTTATTTTAGTTTTATTAGTACAGAACTTCATGCTGGCTTGCCTGATATTATTGTTTAAATGGGTTCCAGTTTTATGGTTAAAACATAGAACATTTGGTTGAACAGTGGCCTTGTTGAGTGATGCTGGGCTTGTGGCTATTGTGCCTTGCCTTCCCTGCCTGCACAATACCTTGCTGCAAGCAATGAAATTGTTTACATACATGTTTGTAATGTTGAGTAAGCACTTAAGGACTTCTGTTGGTTAGGGGTCTGAGAGTTCAGCATCAGGTCTGAGCTCTGAAGACCTGTCAGGGAAGAGCAACTTCCTTCTCAGTGGAGTGATGTGGTCCTCAAGCCAGAGTGCTCAGTGTGTCCCTGCTCTTACACTGTATCCAGTAGTTTACATCTGTGCAGAGTGATTGTGGAAGAGCACAAAATCTTAATTGCCTGCTCATTCACTTGGGTGCCAGTGTCACACACTTTTGACAGGTATAAATGACCTTTATGAGTTGAAGACAGTAGAGAGTCTTGAACCAATTATATTCCCTTTCACATTCACAGTCCATTTCTCTGCATTCTCTTACCCGTCATTTCTGACTGCCTAGGGGAGCGGAAGAGACATGGTGAAGCAGGGAAAAAAACAGTACCAGAAAGGGAAATTATATCAGCTTGATATTTCATGTAGCTTAAATATTCCTGAGTTTGGCTGAGAGTATGGAAGCAGCTTGTCCCATAGTGTGTGGGTGCAACAAATATTTGCATTGCCGAGTGCGATGAAGAGAGATGGGTGTTGCACAGATTTCAGATGACTGTGGCCTGCATAGAGACCACCTGTATCTGAACTGCAAGTTTTTATCATCCCACAAACAGCTTGGGACTAAAAATATGTAACACTATGGAAAAAAAAGACATACTGTTAATTTTTTTAATTAACCTTTCTCATTACACTGCTGATAATGATTCAATTATATTTTCTCCCCTGAGGACTGTCAGCTATCTTGTCATCTCAAGGCAGTCTCTGTATGTAACAGTTAAATTTTGGGTAGAAGTTAGGTCTGCTTAGGCTAAGATCAGATGAGTGTTTATTTCTTTCATAAGATTTTAGAAGTAAATGTAGTCCAGCCACAGCTGTAGTGGCTACAGCCACTAGTAACATCATTTATGCTGTGGAGTACAAATCTGTCCCTTTGGTGGTATGGTGTTCATGGGAAGCCAGGTCTCATAAAAAACTCGGTACCTTGGTGTGGGGCCCACCCTTGGGCTTCCTGGGCTCTTCCTGTGGGACACCTGAGGCTGCAGCTCTTTTCTCACTGCAGGTGTTTCACCACAGGTGGCTCCAACACTCTGCACGTCATCTGTCTGCTATCTGGCAGATACTGAGTGTGCTTTCCACCTTCCCTTTTTCATTCCCTGAATGGAACGGAAATGAAATTATTGTATTAGTGCCCACAGTAATGGCAATTCCTTCTGTACAGAGGCAGAACTGAATGCTTGAATTAGTATTTAGTCAATATTGCACCTTTCTGTGTCAGTTTTACGGTTTAAAATTAATGCTGTTGACTTGTGCTTTGAGGACTTAGTTTTATAGCTGTGACTCTCCAAAGGTAGGAAGAGGCTATGCCAGCTGCAGTAGATGATGGTATCAGGAGCACCATGCTGCTGCTGTCAATGAGATTTGCAGTGCCTGAAATAGTTCAAAAAGAAAAGGTAGTGCTGAGGCATGTTGTGCATTAGAATTTGTGGAAACAGTATCTGTTAGTATTATTTTATCCTATTTTGACATTGTCCTGTAGTTTCAAAATATTCCTGGTGAATTTTCAATGGTATTATACATTAAGGTGGCTTTTAAAGTCATTTTGATAGCTTTCTGTTTAATCTGTACTGGTATCTCTGGCTTTGTAATCTTGGGTATTTAATCATTTGTGGTAAATATGGAAATAGGAGTCATTCCTGCTGTAGGACGTTTGAAGAAACACATCCCTGACACATATGGAAGCTGTACATGTTGAAAACCGAGGATTGTCCACTGGAAGTGTTAAGGAAAATATGGATTTAAGAGACAGACTTTAAAAAAAAGGAACAATGCAATTGTTTGCAGTGCAAAACTCATCATGTTCAATTAAAGTAAGTAAAATAAATGTAGGAGTGTTTAATTCTTTAGAGGCACTGGGCATGAAGGTAGTCTACCAAGTTGCTAAACAACTCTGCCATTGCTCTCATTAAATTTAATATAATAAATTTAAACATTTCTGTAGCATCTAATGGCATGGTGTACACTAAACAGTTGATTGGAAAGTGGTTTGAAAGTCACATGAAATAGAGTCAGATAAAAGAATAATGAATTCAACAGTCATGAATACTTTCTTTCCCCCTCTAAATTTCAGTGGATTTAACTAAAAAAGCAGTCGTCTGTTCTGTTGTCTCTGCTGAGTTCTGAGATACGTGGGTTTCTTGAAGAAGAAATCTTGAAGAATCTTGTATCAGTTGTGCAAAGAAAACTCTTTGAGCACAGGATTTTACAGATTTTTTTTTTTTCTGAAGTTAGGGAAGGTCCCAAGAATGTAGCACAGGTGTGGCCTGCTGTTAATGCTCATGCTTGAGAAGGGTAGATTCACCCTGATTTACACTTAGAATGTCAGGAAAGGGAATAAAAGCTGGTACCTGGAAAGCATGAACGTGTGACAGTGGGTCTCTGCTGATGGAAGGGATGGGGGATGGTCCATGTATTTGGGAAGTTCTGGCTAACTAGGATGAGGAGAGTAACACATATGTTGCTTACATTCCCCTGAGGAACAGAAGTCAGTAGTTCTTTGTGTGTTCAATAACCTTTTTCTCTGTAGCCTTTTATTTCCACACTCACTGGGGTTTTTTGCTTTAACAATCTCTTTGCAGGTGTCTTGGGTGCGTTCTTATTTTGTACAGCTTCTGGCTGTTGCAGGTTACCTGTTCCCTGCAGAGAAATTGCTAAGTCAGCCCCTGAACAAAATTATAACAAAACCACAGCACAGAGCAGTTTTAACTTGTTCCCAGCAACCTATAGTGTGATATCCTTGCCTGGTATCTTAAAGTTTCAAAATTCAATGTCAGTTAAAATGTTTTAGTGTCCCTTTCTCAGTACTCAGCACAGGAAAGCAACCTCCATTCTCTTTTACCAGGAAAGATACAGGGTCTGAGCTCATAAACTGTCTGCTTATAATAGTTCTGACATATTTGCAGATGCTTCATTTCACCATGATAGAGAAGCAGGGGATATAATTGGTATTCCTAAGAATTTCTCTCCATTGTTCCTTCTATGTCTTAGGGGTTTTGCCTTCAGTCAGTAAAGCAACCAACAGGGAAACATGTCTCTGCAGAAGTAGACTAAGTAGTGTAATTTAACCATATTTTTTTTAGAGTTTCTAAGTGTTCTAATTTTCTATGTTTACCTCAAACAGCTTTGCAGCTGATTTCCCTTTCTGCAAAATAATAAGTTGTCAAGTGTTGTAGAGATTGACTTGGTGAGATGATTGTAATTCTATTTCTGTAATTCCTTTATCTGTTAGTCCTGACTAAATGCAAACTGTCATCAGTTTGATAACAAGAACTCTGTTTATCTGCAAAGGAGTATGACAGACTGAGTTCAAAAGTTTAATGGTAAATCAAGATTTTTACAGTTTCCTGATTTTGCTGGTATTTCACTTTGGTGTTTTCATTTGGTGAAAGTAGGTACTTTGCATTGATACAATATATTTTTATTTTGAATATAAATACGTATGTATGTGTGTCTGTTTGGTTTTCATGTAAGATTTAAGCTTGAAGATGAGAAATGTCTGAATTTATCTTCATGAGCATTAGGATCAAACAGGTTTGTGTGCAAATGCAGTGTGTTGTTACTCTCAGCAGGCTTATTTCAACTTAATGAAAAGATAATATTTATTCCATGCCCAAGAATCAACAGTTATCTTCCTTTAGCTCAAAGGACAATGGTTTGAGTTTTGAAGGCTTGTTATTTGTTACAAGTTCAAAGAAATACATATTTCCTCACAATAACTTTTAACAGTGACCCGAAATAAATGTTCTTTCATCTGTATTCTGAAAATTATAAACACTGCACGTTAAAGATGCCTGTGTTTCAATACATACCCAAACTTTTCTCAAACTTTTATATACTGTCTTTGAAAAAAGTTTATAAATTTTACTAAGAAATAATACATATTCCAGTGATAAAGTTTCCTATAGTAAAGAAAATGTTTAAATAATAACATAAAAACAGTGTCACATGGGTTAGACTTGAGGCTCTTAGGATGCAATATACCTGCTTTTGTTTTTATAAAAACTGGAGTGGTTTTTAGCTGAGCATCATAAAACCTATGGATTTTTAGTTGTTGTGTTCTTGTTTTTCAAATACTCTAGTTTTGCTTTATTTTTAACCTGAAATTTTAGAGATACCAGCTACTCATGTTAATCACTTTGGTGTGGTTTTACTGTGTTTGTAATGTTGACCAGTTTGTTGCAAATGTACAGTTCTATTTGAATGGTAGAGCTATTCCTGTGTAGTGGAAAATCTCAAAACTGTTCTCACATTCTTAGCATCATCTTAATGAAATACTAATTTTAGAGTGTCTAAATGTTTTTTAGAATTTTTTAGTGCAGTTTACAAGTGTGTTTTGGCTTGCTGAGCTTATGGGCATAGGGCACTTCAGGAAGATTAGGACCAAATGTTGGCTTCTTGTATCTGAAAAGGATTGGAAATCCAGTTTGTAATGGACACCAAGTTGTCAGCTTTAATAGTTACTGTGTAAGTTACTGGTTCTCCACAGCTGGTTATGGTTTTTCTACCATGAAACAGTGCTTAACAGCAAACAGCTGTGCAGGAAATGACAGCCTAGTGAAACAACCATTGTAACATATTTCTGGCCAGTGAACTTCCAATTATAAGTTAAAATCTTATTTATTCTATGTATAATCTTCTTGTTTAGTGGCACTAGAAGCCCTGTTTAGGATTCAGGATGACACTTTGGAAGTCTGTGGTCCTCATCCTTTTCCATGTTGGTAAAATTTGAGGGTACTCTCTACCCCCACCCCACCAGGCCTGCGCATGCTATCCCTCTGCTCAGCATCAGATCCACCTCAAGTCTTTGCATCCTATGGTTAAGGTAGTCCATGGTGAGCACTGAGGGTACCTCCAGGGGCAGAAGAACCCTTCTTCAGTAAAACTGTTAGCAATAAACAAACAGTGTAGAACGAAGAAAAACAAGTGCATAAGTTGCAATGAAGTTTTCTGTCAATCTCCAAGGCCAACCAGTGGTTGTCCTCTCCTGGGGTGGGAGGCAGGAGGCTGCCTTTCCTCACTGCAGGGAAAATGTTAGTGTTCACACTGTCCCTTGTGTTCCTCTCATATCCCAAAATGAGTTACAGTGAGTTTGGGATGTTGTAGTGAGGGCGGATGTAGCAGCTTCTCTGGTTCATCCTGGCTGCCAAGAAGGGTATAGCATTAGTGTATCCAGGTGTACCTTTCAGGGCTGGACCTTTTTTAACCCTTTTTTTTACCTTTTAACCCAGCAATTTATTTTTTTTTATCAGAGGAATAAAGGTAATACAACCCCCTAAAATGTTTGCAGGAATGAAGGGAGGAAGATTCAAATTTTCCAATTTAGGAGGACGAAAAGGAAGAACTTGCTGACTGTGCATCCAGAAGAAAAGGAAGATCTTTAGAACTGCTGGAGCTTACACATTTTTTTGACTAAACTGATCTCAGCATTTCTCTTTCTGTTCTGCTTTTTTATTGAGAAATATTTTATGATGGGAAAGTGAAAATCAACTTTACATAAAACCATTGCTTTAATTTTAAAATATTTTATATGTTGGACTCCAAGTAACATCCTGTGCTATAAAACTGGTAAGAGACTCCAGAGTATGGATTTTTGGGTTATTTTGACATCAGTACTTTTTCAGAAGAGAGTAGAGGAATGCAAGTGCACAGAACTGTGCTCTTTGGACTTTTTTTGCTTCTGGGATCTTGATAGATGTGCATTTTCTGGGGGTCCTATTTCATAGTTTCTAGTGAAAGTATTCCTAAAAGTAGTCACATTAAATGAATAAAACTAAAACTATACTAATTTCTGTTAATACAGAATTTACCTGTACCTATAATTAGCTACTTCTCTATGGCTGTATTAATAATATTCAAAGAGTTTAATGAGATACTTTTATGATATTTATGAAATACTTTGTGATACATGTGTGAAATTGCACAGAGACTGGAAACAATTCCTTGCCCACCTAGCTTTGCTCAGAAAATTATTTTTGTGGTCTGTGACATCCACAGGTATTTATTATTTTCACATGAAAAACTATGGCTCTTGTTCTGTTTGTCTGTTTTTGACAGAATAACAGGCTTTTAAAGTTTTCCTAAAAAGGTAAACACTACCAGTATAGACGAAGACTTGCTTTTAACATATAAAGACATAATTTACTTGAGAGCATGGAAAAATACTTCTTATAAATATAGAGTCCTTCTATTTGGAGATTTTAACTAAGGATTTTATGGCATTTAGTAGTATCTGTTAAGTGTGTTCTGAAAATAATATTCTTAACAGAGAGCAATAGTATTTGATGCCATTTCTTTCATGAGCCCTAGTGCAGAGGTAGCCCCCAAACTGTTAGAGAAGGAATTGTCTCCAATTAAATATTTCCAAGCAGCAATTGTATTTTAAAGTAAGTACTTCTTAAGGGAATTAAACAGGACATTTTTAAGCAGCTGTAGTAATAATCACTATATTTTTATAGATATAAATCTGTATCTCAGATAACTCTTAACCCTTTCAAAGAGGTTGGAAGCAGGTCTTCAAGAAATTGCTCAAAATCAGAGCTTGGGGAGCTGTTCAGGGGGAGGAGAGGAATTAGGAAAGAGTGATTGAAGGCCACCTTCTCTCTTCCTTATACCTGTCTATAAACTTTACCAATATAGGTTGAAAAGGATTTACTGTTTCAGGTAGCCAGGGGCTTTAAACATTAAAATACAGTCTTCCTCATTCTTTCAGAATAATTAGAATAATGAGTTTTCATGTGGGTCACAGCAGTGCCAGAGTTATGAATAGCCTTTGCCAAATGGGTGGGCACAGAAATGGCATGACACATACTTAATTTCTGGGATTTGATATCTTAACATTGAATTTGAGCTGTAGTATTTTGCAGTCTCTGGGAGGGGTGTGGCTTCCTTAGCTGGTCCAGAAGGGAGCTTCTATCCAAGAAGGGAAATAGTGGAGACGTTTGTTCCTTGCATTTATAGAGTTTTGCAGTTGACCCCTTAAAATGGGATTGGTTGTCTAAAAAGGGCTTGGTTCTTTGGTGCCTATTGCTGGTAACAGTTCTGGTTTGTAATTACACAACTGCCAAAGCACTGGAGAGTTGTATTTGCTCCACTTGATGTTGTATGGACTTGACTTTAGAATATCAAGTGGCAGTTTTGATGGTTTATTGATTTCTTGAGCATTAGAGAGCCCTAGTTCATATTATTTCTTGGAACATGGCTAGATAACATCAGGGCTACTTTTCCTGTTAGTCATATTCAGAGTAAAAAAAAAAAAAAGTAGGTCTGGTTTTAAGTTCACTAGCAGGGAGGCTTTTTAAAATTTATTTTTATGTTCTTGAGGTCATCTGCGGCAGCAAATCTGCACAGAACAGATTTTCTTATCTAGGACTTTAGAACAGCAAAAATGGTTGTTTGCAGTACACACGTTGTCCCTCTCAAAATGAATTTTTATTTTCTTGACAAAGTTGTTTTTGCTGCTTCAATTAATTTGCATGCCCGTTGCAGAGGAGTAGTGCTGGAACACTGTTAGTCCCCCAGTAATGACTTGTGTAAATTTTATAAAGATGTTTGGAGAATTTTCATGAACACCAATGCTTTGTCAAAATTTTTGTCCAGAATGAAGTAGAGAATGGAACCACAGGTTATAAGAAGAATGTAGAAAAGAGGGGAAAAGCAAATCGGGAAGGGACTTCAATGTTACCAAACAATGCAGGGTTTGCTACCACCTGTTCAGGTACAAGTGAGATAAGAGAGTGTAGCCTGTGTGAAAGTGGGAGGATCAAATATAGGAGATGTCTGCAGTATTGCCTAGGAAACCCTGCCAGTTTGCAGTCAGCAGCCCACGCGTCGCATGGCTCTGGGGAACTGCAAGTGTCTCGGGAAAGCCCCTGGGACCATCTGTAGCTGAAGCGTGTTCTATGTGTCACACAGCCGCAGTCCCCAGAGCAGGCCTTTTGCACAGGCTGGCTTTGGCAAACCCGCCAAGCCCCTGTTTTGCTGTTTCCTCAGCACTCCCAGTTCAAAGTTCTGTTCCTTTCTTCCTGGTACCCAGGCTGCTGGCCAGGATTAGTTCTTCACTTGGAACTAGATCTTTTGATTCGCTGTGAAGTCTTAGATAACTGCTTTGTCTGCTTTGTTACTAATCCCAAGATGGACAGGCTAGCTTTTATTTTTAATATTCTTTCATTTGTTCTTCAGAAAAACTGAGAAGGCAAGTGATTGTGTACATATCCTCTCTTGATCAGGTGTATCAGTTTCCTTTCATAGGAGTCTGGTGGAGATGAGAACTGCCTTCAGTAGCACTGCCTGCAGACTGTTTCTGAAGATCATTCAGTGTAACTTCCAAACATTCCCTTGGCATATTTTGACCAATACCTTATTTCCACAATGCTCATTTGTTCAGCAAATGCATATGGCAGGTGCCATTTACTTCGAATTATTTTAGGAGTTAGTCTCTTCTGGAAGAGAAGGGACTTCAGGCACAGCTTTACATTTCTCAAAAACAAAACATAAGATAAGATTGAAGGTTAAACTCTTTTGATTAGCCCCTGATTTTAGACATTGAATTGGAATCGTTTTAGATAAAGTGTTTATTTTAATTGCTGTCTGAAATGCATCTTATATCAGGCTTCCCTGTGGGGCACAGAGCATCTGTCAGACTATTGCATTGGAACCTTCTTTTTGTATATCCTGAGTTATATCACCCATGCATCTCCTTGGTGTTGGCCATAGATGCCAGGCTGCCAAAGTGTTTCTTGGACAGAAAAAGAAATCTGGAGGTCCCTGATGCATCCCACCATCCATGGTCATTGGTGTGATCTGCTCCCCTAGCATGTGGGTCAGATACTGCAGCTGCCACTTGTCAGAACTGTATTGAGCTCAATGGGGGGAATGATTTGGAACCAGTTTTGTCTGAAGTTTAGCTCTCCAGGAGAAATGCTTATAAATGGGATATCTGGGTATCCAGTTGTAACAACAGAAATTGATCCTTCTTTTCTTTCTGCCTCTTTAGGTCTTCAAAAGGAGACGTCAACAGTGAAGGATATGTCTTGGAGGTAGAATGCTGCTCCTCTTTAAATCACCTTTCAGAGAAAAAGGAGATCCCTGATTTTATTAAGAAAGTGAGTAAAAAGGGGGGGGGGGGCAAACCCCAAAACACAATATGCTTTTATTTCCACTGTAATCACTGCTTCTAGTTCTGTTAGCTTGGCAGTAGGGATATGTATCACTTGGACCAGATGAAATACTGGATTAGAATTTGGTGTTTTGTAATTTTAAGTGTCTGAACAGCAGTTATACTTCTTGAGAGAAACAAGTTCGTTCTTACTATTATTAGAAAATTATTTGTAGTGTCACAGGAGAATGACCTCCCATAGATGATAACAATGTAGAATATGGTCCTATAATGTACAACATTTTATGTTGAAACAATATATATAGTTTCCATTTTAGTGTCCAGATATCCTGTTGGATCGTACTTTACCTGAAAGGCCTTTTACCTCCAGGGAAACCCCCAGATTAAAGTTTTGTTTCAATATCATGTAGTGTTTGATAGAGTTGGTACTGGTAACCTAAATAATTTTGTGAACCAGAAGAGTGTTGCTTTCAATTAAGTATTAAATATATACTGGGGAATTTGAAGAGAACACTGCAATTTTCTATCACTGCCTTTTTAAAATAATTTTTGACACTATAATATTCTGCCAGACCAGAAATTAGTAGATTATGTCCACTTTAGTGAAAACAGATTCAGATTGTGCTTGTTTTAAATTCTGCTGCATCTGTTGTGTCCTGTTGCATGTTATATAAACTGGCACTGAGTAGTGTATTTATTTAGCCACAGGGCGTGAGTAGGCATGCTCCCCCAGCTTTAGTTCATTTGCAGTGCTAATAGTTAAAATTGTTAGAATAAACTACAGCACAGGGTTTATGAGCTTGATGGGGATTCAGCTTGACAGACTGCACTCATCTTCAGTCTTTTATTTTTACTGTGAATTGTAAGAACTGGATTAAAAATAATGCAGCTGTAACTGTCTGATACTTATATATATGTATATATTTTGGTATCAGAACAAACTGAAGTTTTCTGAACACATGATAATATTAAAAAATTTGAGCCCAAATTTTGTTTCAGGTCAAACTGTGTTATTGCACTACTATTCTGATGTTATCTTGGATTATTTCAATATATTCACACTTTGGAAAAACTGGTGTAGTTATTGTGTACCAGTTTCAACATGTTTGATTTTTTTCTTCAGTTCTTTGAGTCAGAGTAGAAATATAGGCATAACTGTCACAACTGGTAGCAAAATTGTGCATCATTGAAACAGAAAATTTCTTTGCATTTGTAACTTCAGAAAGAGTATGGATAACATGAAAACAAAATGACAATCCAGGAGTCATCTTATTTCCATAAATATCCAATTCTGAGACTCTTTAGAATGCTTTTCAAGACATGGAAATGTTTCTGTTGATAGAAGCCATTTGATTATGGGGTTACAAAGATCCCTTTTTGAAAGATAATAATTTAAATTTTAATAGCTAGAATGTATATTTACTGTTTCTCTGTAGGTTGAGTATGTCGCTCATCCTCAGATGTTATTTGATGTAGAGAAATTTGAAGTTCTTTGAAGCCATTGCTGTCAAGTGCATGCTGTGTCACTGTATCTGATTATACACATTGTGAAAGTCTCAACACTTTTATGTAAATCTAACTCAGGAAACAAAACTTGTTTGGGAGTAGGAATTAATTGTCATATTAACTAATTTTTCTGAGCAATAGAAATATCCATTGCTTTTAAGGGCATATAAACCAGATGTTTACAAACAAAATAAATGGAAAAATAAAGGATGTTCTTCAAACAAAGTACTAACAAAAAGCTGTTAGAGAAGGCAATTCCTTTCTTTAAAAAATGAACTGCCATATAATTCTTCTCAAACTGTAAAATACAATTGAAGTTAATAGAA
Organism: Sitta carolinensis; assembly: GCA_032173965.1. NCBI lineage: Eukaryota > Metazoa > Chordata > Aves > Passeriformes > Sittidae > Sitta > Sitta carolinensis. The sequence goes on along the minus strand of CM063284.1, from coordinate 35,750,481 downwards.
TGTTTTAATTGAATCGGGAAATCCTTTATCTTTTCGTAAGCTTTTCATAACAGAGCCTTGTAGCACAGGTTTACCATCTTACTGTATTGCAGATTGCTGTATTTAAAAAAACTCAAACCAAATCGAATAGCCGTATTTTCAAAACAGAATAAGAAGTCAAAATTTTCTCCTTGAGCTTACTAAAAAAAAAAATCTGTATACACCGAGAAAATTAATTTTATTAATTTTATTGTGCACTGCTGAGCAAGTATGACTTACCTTGAGTTTGAACAAGGATGCAATTTTAATAACTTTTCTGGATTGACTTTTTGTTGCATTGAAATTGTACATAATACTGAATATTAACTGCTTCCTTCTGCAAACACAATACAATTTTGCAATGGCATTTAGCATAGGTAATATGTGCTTTTTTCTTCTATAGCTATATAAATGTGTAACAAGGAGGTTATTTCACCTGGAGAATGCTTCCTGCTCACCAAAACAAAGTGCCTCAGTACAATGTTGACTATAAAACATTTAGAAAATGCCAAAGAAGACTCTCTGGTCAACAAAAGTTTGACCCTGTTGCTGAGGTCTTTCTGTACTGCTGGACTTTGTTTCAGTTCTCCACTCTCTCTGCTGCTTTTCTGCCACAGTTTCTGCCTATGGCAAGACAGGGAGCATGTAAATATTGGGGACATGATGTTGCATAAAATACACTTTGTACTGTAAAATCATGTTGACATCACCACACTGTGCTTTTCTTTGATATCCATGTGGATCTAGTATGGCTTAACCTGTCCTAAAGAGCTCACATCCCATGGTGTCTTTGATACATAATTTGTGGGCAATGAAATAAGTAGCTAAATTGTTGTGTATATATTGTACTGCTGTATTGGTGTTAACACTCCTGTCTTTAGCTCTCAGGCTAATCTCAGACAGAGATTAAAGATTTGCTCATCTGCTTTTTATAAACAAAGCTAACTTTTGAACTTTTGATCACTGGGGCTCAGATCATTCTGAAATTGTTGAAAGTAGAGATGTTACTTCTAAGATACCATATTTTCTAATATTTAGACTTGTGTCTCATGTCAAATAGGGTAGTCTTTAATTACTTCCTTAGTTGCTTTTTGTTTCTGTGTATCCTCTTATCATTTTTTCATCTGAGAGTGTTCTCAGGAGTCTGTGTAGACAAGGAAGGAGGAGCTAGGCTGACATCCCAAGAGAAGATTTATTTTGGACACACAATCATATATGAATGCAAAATATATTTCTCATGACCTCTGTTTTCTGTATCAATCTGAGGTACCTGTCTAGAACGGTAACAGGCAGAAGGTTCTACTTCTGTGTTCATATCTTTGCCGTGTTGGTGATGGGTTAGAAAATGGAGGATTCTTTCTGTACCAAGTCTCCCCAGTTTTGACTTGTTAAAATTTAGGAAGGGCATCTTTAGATCCTTGGTTATCTCCTTAATAATACACCATCAGAGGGAATTCTTGTACAGTAACGTTTTTTCAGTGTGACACCTTTTGCAGGATTCACATTTCTTGTCCCTGTGGAAGTAGGAAGCATGATAAGCACAGAAGAGCATGGTTTAAAAATGGTGCAGCTCAACTGAAATCCAAATGCAGGCATCTTCCTTTTGTGTTTTTGGCTAGACATGGATCCCTCCCTGCTGGTCTGTCCTTACTTGCTTCAGAAATGAGTCTAATTTCTTCCAGCAAACCTCAGGCGGTACAGATGAGTAATTTGTTCTTCATTTTCTGAAGTGGACTAGTTCCTCTTGTAACGAGACTGCCATTGTGAAACACCTTTGTGATGCTTACTGTGCAATGAAATCTGCTGGATGAGACTGTGTGTGTCAAATCTGCTCATTGCTGTTCCCTCTCTTCTGTCTTGGTCAAGTTCAGTGAGTACAAATCATTACTGCTGGCTCCAAAGCTGTCAGTAACATGTCACTCCCTTAACTGATCCTCGGAACAACTCCTGTAGTCCAAAGCACTCTACAAATAATCTTGACCCCTGCAGATGCATTGACTTAGCCAGTAAGTTTCTTGACATTTATTTTGTTGCCTAGTATTAGCATTGCTGGGCCATGGAAGCAATGTACCTCTCAGATGAGAGTGAGTGGGACTCCAGGGAGGAATCTGCCAGCAAAATACATTGCAAGGATGCTGCCACCCACGTCCTTGAGCTAGAGTTGGCCTCTGAAAGAGTGACCCCCCTTTCTCTCTGGAACAAAGGCAAGTTGGGCAGAGAATTGCACTATTTTGAAAGAAACACTTGTGTGAAGAACTCTCATCTTGCATTGCCGAAAAGATCTACCATGTTTGAGCTCTGTTGACGGTTTTATGGAAAAGTAAATGTTGCCAGGAATACAACTGGCATGAGGTATGTTTCACGTGTTGGTTTATGCACTGGAAATTAATATGCATTGCTAAATTAGCTCCTAATATGCATTGCTAATTTAGTGTGCTCCTGAGGGGCAAGACGTTTTTTGGAGTGGTTTGATCCCCCTGCCCATTATTTGCCCACTCTGCATTGGAGGGAGCCTCAGGCAGGAGACTGGCCTAGTGGTTGGATAAGGAACTGCTACGCTTCCTGAAAAACTACAGGTCACTCTCACTGCATGTGTCTCTACTTTGGCGATTTAAATAAAATAATGAGATCCTTCCTTCCCTGCTCTCTTGTTTTTTTTTCCCTTCCATTGTTCTGTAGCTGTTTCAGAGTTTTCAGAATTACTGCTGTCTTAGTTCATTTGCATGGTTTTCTGGAGAGTCATCTGTGTTACGGTTCTAAATGGTGAAAAATTTTTGTGTTAGTGTTGCTCTTAAAAGACAGGTTAATTCTCCAACTTGTTTTAAATTGCAAGATGGAAGCAGGCTTGAAGCACTTAGGACTTATGTTTCTCCTCTAAAATAACAGCTAACCACCTAGAGAAATTTTCAAGAGCTTTTAAAATCTTTTCCATAGACTTTTCTAGTCAAGGGAGTGATTCACTTATTTTGTACATATTTACTCACATCAGAATGAACATTTTGTGTGATCAAAACAAGGGCCTTCGCATACTTGTATTTTGTGTGAAAGCAATATGAAATGATTTTGAACTCTCAGCTTCTGAGTTTTTAAACTCTCTTCAGCGTCTAATTAGGAAGTGGCAAGAGGATGTGGAAGATGAAACATATCAATGGCTCCATAATAATATGTATTTGTATTATTTTTTTTTGTTAACAGCCTGACAAGGAAATGAGAAGACAAAAGTCTGCAATTTCCTAGAAAATAATGAATGTGAAAACTACTGATATTATAATTTTTTTTATTTATAATATGAAGAATAATAAGAAAAATCGTGGGGTTCATATAGCTGTTCCAGCATTTATCATATTCTTATCTCTTTCATTACTTACTCGTCATCTCTTAATCTGTACATTGAGATTTATTTTTTAGAAGGAACGAAGAGATGCAGCTAGTGTTGGTGGATATTTTGACTCAGATGCTGCAGTCTTACAGGGATCTCTTCTGTGAAGTCTGTGTTTGCTTTGTTGGTACTAGGGATCTTTAGATGGATATTGTAATCCTAAGCATTATTCTTTATTTTACGTATGTCTTAGCTGGTCTGTTCAGAAGTTTCCTGCAGGGCGTACAGTCAGAGCAGGTGGCAGTAAAAGAGAAAAGGGGGGAAAATCGAGTCTTTAATATTGCTCAGAGGTTTGTTCTTCAAATAAATAAGCAGTTCAGATTTATCTCTATGGCTAAAAAAAATTACCCTTCTCGAGTCTTGTTTATTACATAGGATTATTTACCTAGACGTGGCCTCAATATCTTCTTTAATCATTTCCATCCTTAAAACAAACCCAAAAAATCCCACCACAAAACCTTCACTCTCCAGGGTATTTGCAAGAGAACAATACAACATTATTTCTTTAGTGCATTGTAATGAAAACCATTGCTGAGCAGTTAGCTGACAGCTTTGTTTTCTGCATGTTTTCAGTGCAAACAGAGCCCCTATTTTATTTTTTAAGTATTTGGATGTTAGCAGTAGATATGATCATGAAACAGAACTTGAAACTCAACATCAATAGTTCAGCTGTTTGTAATCTGCTGTGATAATATTTATTAAAGTGCATTTTGTTAACATTTTCTAAGTGTATATATAACAAGAGATGGTAAAAAATAGCATATACTCTATTTTAAACAGCCTGGTGTGAAGGGAAACATCTGTTCCTGCTTAAGCTTCTTTCAACTTGTGTTCTTTTGACTAAGCCCTGTAAGAGTGGTGTTGATATATATCTTCCATGGACATTGCAAAACTATTTTCAAGACTCTCCCAGGAGCCTGGTAGTGCTTTTATAATCCTTTGCCCCCACCAGCTTTCAGAGTCATCTCCTTGCTCAACATAAAAATAGATATTATAAAGTATGTAGTTGATATTTTTAAGGATCCTACTTCCGTCTGGTGGGAAAAAATAACTTTTTAAATAACAATAATTATGATAATGTTTTATACTGCGCTAAAATAAATTACCAGCAAATTGTTCAAATTGTAATTTTGGCTACGAGTAACAGATGGCATGATGAAACAATGTGGTTTTAAAGAAACGCTCTTCAGTTGATATAAAAATAAAAGTAGTATTCCCTGCAAATTAAATGTAAAGCCTGTGAGTTTGAGACTGAATTCCTACTTTTTAAAATATCCCTGTTGTCCTAAACCTTTTTATTTGTTTGTTTTCACTGCCTAGAACAGAGATGGACTAAAATCACTGAGATTGAATCACATTATCACTAATTACTAAAATGTTTTTTAGATACAACAGTCAACTACACGCCTCTGTAAATCTTCATTTTCCCCTCGCTCATGTTCACCAGTTAGTGTAGGAGTTACTCACAAAAGATTCCTGCACAGAACATGGTCTGCATTTTGAAAATGCCAGCTCTCTAGAGTGAGAGCCTGGGACAGAATTTCTGCAGACTTATTTTTGAAGCGAATATCAAATATTTGTGGTGAGTGAGCATCACTGGCTGCTCTCTAGCAGTTGTTCCCAAGTCTAAAACAAACTGTAGGGAATAAATCCTAAATGATGTGAATAATTTCAAGACTCTTTTTCAGAGTTAGGGGAAGGATGGGAGTATGCAGGTATATTACGTGGCTTTTGGACAAATACCACACTCACTGAATCTTTGTAGCCTGTGGCCAGCAATGTTCACTCTTTGCCTTCAGTGAAGGAACAGGTGCTAAAATGAGATGATTTGAGAAGAGTCAACGCACCCACGACCACAGAGGATGAGACTGGTTTCAATACCTGTCATCCAATGAAATATGCTGAAAGGAGCAAGTGTACTTGCACCATGCTGCGCTGCATGTTTAGCGTCGTTATATTGTTCTCAGGAGTGAATGCGATGTGAGCTGGAGAGGAATTTCAAGTCGTTAATCTCAGCCCTTTCTTGGCTCAAGTAGCAGGAGACATACAGTTTACTGTAATTTAATATCTCCTGCAGCACTGCCTTAAGATCCCACCCTCTGTTTCATTCAGCACAGCAGAAAGTTACAGTAGCTCTTCACTTCGGGACATTTCTCCCTGTGCTGTTTGCAGCTTTCAGTTCTCTTCTGCAGAGGCTACTACCAAGGAACTCATAAAACTGCACAGCTTGCTTTCTTGCCTTGTTCAGTGCCTTGTTCTCTACCTTGTTCTTTTTCTACTTCCTGTGCCTCTTGCCACAATTGAAGTGAGATCTTAAAATTGCAGATCAATGGTTTTGGGATTATGGCAGCATTTTCCAAGGCATCCCTCCAGTGTTTTATCCCTCGTGGCCTGGTTTGATGTAATTGACAGTGAAAATACTGGATAATTTGAAAACTTGAATGCAGACTGGGATTTCACTTTCTACAAGCTACATTCATATTTGCTTCTATGTATATGAACATGAACTGTCTTTCTCAAATTCAAAATTTGGTGGATGTAAACTGGAAAATGTTAAAAATGCATGGGAAGTACAGGCTTAAACAAAGGAGCATTCTAGTCAGAGAGTTTACATGGTTTGGAAAACTGCTAGCAGTGAAACAGTCCAGAGTAATAGGACAGAAAAATGATGAGCAGTAGGTGCTTTGCTATTTGATTAGCAGAATTATCTTTTTCTTGTAGTGTGTTATTAGAGATGCAAAAATACCAAAGTTTCAAAAGTTTTGAGTCATGCAGAAAGAACTAAATCTTTAGAACATTAGCTAAGCTTAGTTGGTTTTAAAATAAGCAGTAAACCCTCGATGACTGTTCCTGTCTTCTAAGGAAGGAGCATGTGAGACCTACGGAAAATATAAGAGGCAGACTAAAAGCCTTTCTTAATTTTAAACATCTGTTTCCATAAAACTAGGAGGGGGATGTGCAGTACTTATGATGAAACATGTTCTACTGAATATTAATGAAGGAGGACAGAGTTGGAAGACTGTAGTCTTGAGCATACTTTTCCAGTTCCAGCTCTTGGCATGCAGTACATAACATTCTCCTCAAACCACAAGATTCTGTTTTTTGCATGAGGATCCCTGGTGCTGTCTGTTTTCAAAGGAGATTTGCTTGAATCCTAAGAAGAAGGTAAAGAAATGCACTGATCTGCTTTCTGGTGCACATTTTGACATCTAATGCCTTTAACATTGCTCTTTTAAAAACAGCAACTAAATATACAGACAAGCATTTCTTTTACTGACTAAGACAGTTCATACTTTGTTTAAATAGACAGCTCTGAGCAAAATGAACCAGCTATTGTTTCCAAGGCCATATGTTTGGCCATCAGTAGGACTAAGTAGCAGTCTTTCCCAAAGTTCACAGCAGAGCTAACTAAATGCATCTGACCATCAGAAAATCAGTTCCTTGCTCCTGTAGAATGCCCTTTCTCTAAGAGCATTTTTGATACGTGTGCTTTTCATAAATTGTTTCTGGGTTTCTACAAAATCCTTTCATTCTTTTCTTTGTTATATAATGACATCTAGCAAACCTGCTAGTGAAATGTTCAGTCCTAGTGCCTAAGTTTTGAAAGTGTTTTTCCCCAGGTCATTAGGAAGTATAAGCCTTGAGACCATTTAGGACTGTTCTAAACTCAAGTGCCTTGATGACATTAGTAAAACCGCTTTTTCTTTGGACACATCTCAAAAATGTCCAGCTCCTGGCATTAAAGAGTTAATAGAAATTCCTAACACTTACTAAATTATTTGTTTGAAGTTCTTATCTGAGAGAGATCCTCATTATTAAATTGCTGTGTGTTGTTTCACTTTTTTATTGATTTTGGTGGTATATTCCCCTGAGCTTGCTGGAAGTGTTCGATTTTCTGTGTGCCATCCCACAGGGATATGATCAGGATCTGCTTGTAAGCAATTGCTGAAGCTGACAAAAGTGTATGATTCTGTTCAGCATGGGATTTATATCCTTGAGTTTCCATATTTATAAAAATATCATCATGCTTGCTGTCAGTAGGAGATTATAATGGATCTGACAACAGAACAAGAAACACAGAATCATAAACATTACGTGGGATGTACAATGGACTTGCCAAATGTCTTTATTCAAAATAGATTTGGATAGAGAACCTGTATGTGACTGTTCAAAATGAGCTTTTGAACATGGGTTCTCACATGATCCTGAGAACTACACAGTAAAACAATTACTTTCCAGAAAAGAGAATTTCATCATTCAGCCATGCTGTTGCCAGGCATGGTTTTACAGATCTTTAATTTAGACTGTCAGCCATTTTCTAATTAGGGTAGGGAGCCTTCAAGAGAACCAGAAATATTTAAAAAGATGGGACATAAATTGCTACATCAGCGTAATGTTTAGTGACACTTCTTTGTGCTGCTGATGGCTCCTTTTCTTCCAAATGCAGTATAAAAATAGCGGTCAGACAATTCTGAAATAAACAATAACACTTCCCAAATGTTAAGAATGTTAACACAAGTGCCCCAGCTAAAATTCAATTAAGGTGGTGACATCAGGGTTGGACACGGTGCTGGTTCCTATTCCTTCTAAAGTTCGTGGGAGATTTGATATTTATTTAGCGAAGGCTAAATCTGTCATTTTTTTCCCCTCAGGGAAAATGCCAGGTTTCTAATCAAGCAAATTATAGGGATGACATTAAATTCTTTAACTGCCTTGGCCCTCTGTACACATGAAATTTCACCCCTTCTTTAAGCAGATTCTATTTTTAAACTGCCATAAATCCAATTTGTTGCAAGCCAGTTGCACTTGAATTTGGATGTACCCACTTGGGGGTTTATCCAGACTGAAATAAATGAGTTAAGTTCTGCTTCTGTTGTTGAACAATAATGTCTTTTGTGATGGAGATCTGGTCTTGTATTTGTGGTTAATATCATCCAAGCAGCACTTTATGAGGCAATGAAAATGTTTCTGTTCCCATCTGGGAAAAGAAGCAAAAAAATTTTTTTCTTTTTTTTTACATTTTGTTGGAATTTCCCTTTTCAAAAATTCCCAAGATGTAAAGGGCAAGTATATAGTATATATGAGGTATAAAAATTGTCATAAAACAGTTGAAGTTCGTATTGATCACCTAGCATAAAGGCATTTTATATTTAGATTTTTATCTGATGTGAAAAGTGGTAGAGGTGTAGTTGTTGTTTTATGTTTTTTCCTTTCATTTAGTCATACAATGCAGTGCGACACAGATCTTTGTTAGCGCTCTACACTGGCACATAAAGACAAGTAATTGTGTTATTTATCTGATCTGGAATATGTCTTGGGAGACCCTGTCCAAGTAGCATTAGGTTCTTCCCATTCACTTCAGCCTTTCCCCTTCTTTCTCCCATACTTTGCCTTCTTGCTGATTCCCAGCACTGCATCTGCTGAGATATTTTCCCAGAAGGCTGTGACATGCCTGTGTGTGTACCAGCAAAGGATGCCACAAGAAGGTCCAAAACTTGCAGGTGGCTTGCAGAAACAGTCCTTCTGTCTGTCCTTGTATCTCCAGGGCACAACTTCTCCAGTTACTGAGGTGTGGGTTTGGGTTTGGTTTTGTGGGGTTTTTTTTGTTTGTTTGCTGGCTTGTTTGTTTTAAATTTGTATATTCAATCTTTGAAATACAGGAAACAGAAAATATGATTCTACTGGATGGTATGATTCAGTCTGGATATGAAGGCACCTAAAATTTCATTATATTTAATGCTCTCAGCAGGATCCTGAAAAACAAATTGCCCTTGTAGTTTGAATATGTTCAGTCTTTACACTTTCTGATGAAAGCTAGCCTCTTTGTGGTTTTGTGAAAAGTTGAAAGGAGGGACTGTGTCTGCTGATACATCACTTTCCTGTTCTGCAGTTTTCATCACACTTTTGATGTAGCATTTCCTGCTACATTTGCATTATTGAGAAAAATGAGATGCTTGGTTTTGCCATATGTCATTGGGAAAATTTGAAATATATGTTTAAATAAGATTTTGTGTTCTGCAGTGTACAGTATTAACTTTGTTGGGAAAGGGCCTTGAAGATACAAACTCTTTTTTCCAACCTTCCTGCTAAGCTGTTCAGCCAGTACGGGTAAGACTGTAATTTGGTTTTCAGTTCCTCATGCTTCTGTTCTGAGAACAAGAGCCTCAAAAGAAACACACAGCTTCAGGTACTCCTGAAGCAGTGAACAAACACAACTTTTTTGAGGAAGCTGAGACTAAAACATTGCTGCAGTATCTGTGAAAGCTGTTCTCTCCTCCATATCACAGCGTGGGAGTCTGATGTAGATTGACAAGCAGTCTTTGTTGACCAGGACCAGTAATATTACCACATACATACTGTCCTCAAACTCTCTAACAGTTGCATACTAGTTAGAGTTCTATAATTAGCTGCCCTGCAGCCTACTAAACAAATGTAGTGTTGTGTCTGTACATGAGTGATAAGAGATGAAATGAATTTGTAACTCTATCACTGACTATATAAAAAAGTATTAATTGAGTTACAATGGAGAGTCTGGACCATTGAGCACATTATGAATGCATCTGTCACTGATACTCTCTTAAACCTTCCTGAGCAAAGTAAAAGCTAACTTTGTTTGTAGACAGATACCCTTTTGGCCAGGATACTGCTAACGGTATTTTTATTGTCCTGTTTAACAATTAGCTTTACTTAAGTCAGCATCCCATGTTTCCCAGGCTAAACACCTGTGAAAACCATTGCCTTGTTTCCTGGAGGCTTCTGTTTAAATTCCTGTAATCATGAAATGAAGAGTTAATTTAACATGGAAAATATAATAGTGGTTTGAAAGAGGAAGTTCTTGTTGATCAGGCATCATCTGTATGTTTGTGTGTTTGGAGCAGTAACATGTTACTAGGAAGGAAATGATACATTTAAAAAACAAAAAAAACAAAAAAACTAAAAAACATGTTTAGAGAAGATGCAGAAATGAACTTCCTCTTGAATTTGAAAAAGACACAAAATTCTTCCTTTTTACTTGCTACTGAAAAAAGTCCCACTGAACTGTTTTTCCTAAGTTCATGCTAACTCGAGCATAGGCAAAATTTTAGACACCTTAACTCTTTGGAATTTTGTGTAATAGAGACAAAATGAAATTATTTCTCCATTGTCAAGGCATTTATTTTTGAAATATTTATTTTTATTTAGACTTTATGTTATGTGAAGAGTATACATTAAGTAAAAGCCTTTTCATTTTGGTGAATGATTTTGATAAATGAAGCAGTAGACACTCATATGTTTTCACAGAAGTCTGTCTCGCACTTGCACTTCTCCTGGGTTTGAGGAGTGTGAGGCTGATGAATCCATGGTGCTGAGTCTGCCTGAAAGAGATTTCTCTTTCTGTTTCATCTCAAACCTTCGTTAGCTAATGCTGGCTTTATCTAATCATCATTACTACTAGCCCAGTGCTTTTTCCCTTAGGTTCTTTTGTGATCTGATTCCTTCATTTTCCAGCTTTTCCTGAAGTGTAAAGGATTAATGTTAGAGCCCTTTAGTTTCCTTTTTTTTCTTCTTAGCTTATGTTACAATGCCTTTTTCTATTCCGAGTTCTCTATCTTCCCCAAAGTGGTGGTGGATTAAAATAGCTTTGCTTTATGCGCTCATTATGTGAAAGTTTGCCATTTGTGTCTCAATCCAAAATAGGACAAACAACAACTGTTGTTGTAGAATTAATAAGCTTTTCCTTGCATAAATGTCCTAATCACACACCTAATACAAAAGATATGTCTCCGATTTCTTAAGATCAATGCAAAAATATATTTGTAAGAAATACCACTTCTAATATTTTTTTATAAATAAGCTTTATCTCTTGTGAAGAAATATGTAGGCATTTTCTTTTTTCCCCTTCCCCCTCCCTTTTTTTTTTTTTTTTACATTACATCAGATGGTTCAGGTAACTTTTAATCCTGCTTCTTTAGAATGTACCTTTTTATATAAATGCAACATGACAATTTCTAGCGGTAGTGGACAAAAGTAGCAAAATGACATGCTCGCTGCCTTGAAGGGTGTTATTTTCTCTGTTTCTATTTAGCTAAGACAGCTTGACAGTTAAAAATCTAATCTTCTTCAACTTGTAGATTCAAGATGCTGCAAGTCAAGGCTTGAAATTTGTTGGAATTATACCTCAGTACCATTCCCGAAAGAACTGCCTTGTCAGCGCCTCCCTGACACCTGCCAGTAACAACTCTGTGCAATCAAGAGATAATAAAAATGTTTCAGATTACCCTGAGGATCATGCCTCACCGGATGGCGAGAAAATAGAGAGCACTGATGGATGCAGCACTCCAACACAGAGTGAGCAAAGTGCTGACCAGTGTGCCACATCCAGAGAGGGCTGTAGAGGTGAAGGAGAGGCTGCTGAAGAGTTGAATTCCAAATCTGTGAAGGGAAGTGAAGAACAGTCTCAACATGAGAACCCGAGTGTGAGAGAAGCAGCAGACAAGACGAATGGACTTGCAGAGAATGAAACACCAGCACGATGTTTAAAACCACTTACTGGCAGTAAGTACTGTAGTGACCTCTTGTACATAAAAGCCAAGTTAAAATTGCCTCTGTTATGTTCCCAGCTCCTTTGCGGGGTGGGGATGCAGGGGGGATATTGCTGCTGAGATAGTGAAGAAAAGATGCCCCAAATGAGCCACTTAAACTGATTTCAGCACAGTTACACAGTTCACAACAACTGAGCAGGAGTCAGATGGCAAAGGAAGAGATGATATAAGCAGGTGCAGCTTTGTTGTGGCCCATATGTATGCTTGAGTGTGAAGACTTATTTTTGTCTGCTGTTCAGCTGAATTGGTTCATTTCTGTATTTGTTGCCATACCCTGAGAGCTCTTGATCTCTGTGTCCTTTTTGTCGGTTTGAATAAAAAGCCCTGTTAATCTGCCTGACAAGCTTTTGCAGTCATAGAAGGAATAATTCACAAAGACTTATCACAGTTAGCCCCTTTGTAGCAGGTGAACAGATAGCTGGAATTAAACCACCTCAGGAACAGTAACGAATATATATGATCTGGACTCTGAAGTCTTCTAGTATCCTACAGTCAGTGTGGGGGTCAGTGCTCCAGTCAGAATTGTAATTACTGGAAAACAGCAGTTATTTTTGTTAATGATTCATGTTTGTTAATTCATAGTAAAATTCTGGTAAGCAGGCTCATAATAATTTGACTTCCAGGTTTTTTTAAAAAAGATTTTTACCCATATGCTAGTTTAATTTTTTTCATTTTTGTGACATATTTTTTCCTCAGATGGGCTTTCCACTTTTTAAATGTCATTTTATGCCATCAAAGACCACAAATCTCAGGTGAAATCTAAAATACCCTCCTTAAGGTGTTTGTTGCTCAAAGGTTACTTCCATACTAGGAAGTGTAGTTCAAAATAGGATGTAGACCAGAGTAATTTAGACAACTAAAAGGAAAAATATTCTTGCTCTATTTCCAGTTTAGACCTCAAAATACATTTCTGTTCTATGTTTGTTTAAATGCAAGAAAACCATGTTTGCCCTCATTTCTCTTACTGCTTTTCTTAACTTCCTTAGAGGCTAAAAATCTGTGCAAGGGGAAAGTAGGTGAAATTTTTCATGCTGGTGCTGTCTTTGACTTTAATTTATCCCTATTCTCTAAGACTTTACATAGATTCACTCAAACATTCCTACCCTGTTGGGAATTTCATATATAGGACCCAGAATAATTTTGCAGTGTACTGCTTGGGTTATTGTCTTGGTTTCCATTGCAGTTTGTTGTAATTAGCTTTTGCATCCAGTTTGGATCACACTCTACTAACCTTCCAACATACTCTCTCAGTTTTTGTTGGGCAAGGGGGAACCCAGATTGGGTCAAAGCATAGCTATTGTTTGAACAATCTCTTCTCATCTACAGCCTTAGAGGTGAGTTGTCCCAACACTGAATTTTGCTCATAAAACATCTCTTAGTTTTGTAGTTAAAAGTTAGTTATCTACAAGTCTGACCAAATCAGTTCTTTCTCTTTTTTATATACTGTGTTTGAGAGAGTTAACTTGGCAAGTTTAATCATCTCCTTGGTGCTATTCCTCTCCTTACTGAACATGGAAATTCTTTTGCTACAAGTAACCACGTTCTTACTATTTCTGCATAATGTATAGCTGATCACCTCCAGTGTTCCCAGCTTTTGTCTGTAACACCCCAGGATTGCTGCTGATTTTCCAGAAAAGAGGGTTTATTTAAAAAATTTATTTAGCTTCCTCAGTTATCTTTCTTTGAATGCTTTTTTGCTTTATTTTTCATACATTTTTTTAATTCCTGAGTTAAGCAAATACATTCTAAGACTGAAGGTCTGAGAAGGCAGTTTTATGTGATAGCTCATCTAAAGTAGAATTTTTCCAAATCCCATACAACACTGCTGATTGCTTTATAACTATTGAATGAATTTTTGTTATTACAGCACTCCCTTTTCCTCCCATGGAAAATGTATTTCAAAGTTTGGCACCAGTTCTCCATCCTTCCTTGGGAGTGTGAAGATTGAAAGCATCAGGTGGCTGGTTTTTTTCCTTCATATTCCATAGGAAGTTACCACTCTTGAACTGCTTCTCTCCTACATAAAACTTCATGGAAAAAAATGAATATTTCTTACAATTTGTGGGATCTTAAATATGTTCTTTATTTTAGGTTTTATACTATTCCTATTCAAGTGTTATCTTTATGCATCTTGACTTAATTCCTGAATGTTTTGTAGTGCTCATTCACTTCCCCCATTTTCAAAAGGCTTTTCAATGCAATGTTGAAAAATATTTGCCTGTGAACAAGGCACAGATATTCCAATAGTATGTCCAAAAGTGCTGTGTTACTTAGAACCAGACCTGAAGGGCGTCTTTGGCCATGCTTGAGGATTTGGGGTCACTGGTGAAAACTGTTGTCAGTAGTGACTTGGGTTAGACAACACCTTCCACTTGACCAGATTGTCCAGGGATGGGGCAGTCACAACTTCCCTGAGCAATCTGTTCCAGGGCCTTATCATGAAGAATTTCTCCCTAATATCTAATTTAACCCTGCCCTCTTTCAGTCTAAGCCATCACCCCATGCCCAGTAAAAAGTCTCTCTTCAGCTCTCTTGTAGGCTCTCTTCAGATACTGGAAGGTTGCTCTGATGTCTTTCCAGGCTGAAGAACCTAAAATTTCTCAGCCTTTCCTCATAGGAAAAGTGCCTCATTCCTCTCATCATCTTTGTGGCCTCCTCTGGATCCACACGTCCTTCCTGTGCTGGGAGCCCAGAGCTGGTTGCAGGGCTCCGGGAGGGGTATTACCAGAGCAGAGCAGAGCTGAGGGGCAGAATCCCCTCCTTGCCCTGCTGGCCACACTGCTTTAGATGCAGCCTGGCATAGGATGTGATCGCAGGGCTGTGAACACACATTGCCTGGTCACATCCAGCTTCTCATATCAGTGTTTTAATATGCGCCATCAAGATCCCCTTTTCCAACAAAAGACTCTTCTGGGGGTCAGAATCAAAATGATGAGAGAAGCATTCTGTGTGTGCTTTCCTGAGCTAGGATTATTGTAATTTCATTCTTTCTACACAAGGGGTAAACAGCAAGAGGATTCACATTAATGTTTATTCCTTTCTACTCTATTTAAAATATAGTTAATGTCTGAGATCATTAGATCTCTTTTCATGTTGGTTATGAGCTTCCAGCTCCTTCCTTCAAGGGCTGCTAGGCCTGTTTCTGAGCATCTCCCTTCTGATTCCTTTTTCAATTTACACAGTACCTCTTGCTCAGCAATATGTTTGTTAGAGAGCAATCTTAACATTTCTCTTGTCATCTCTTTTGTTATTTTTGCTTGAAATTATAACCTAATAGCTTGGAAACAAGAGGAACTTATTGAGTGAAGGAATTTCATGTAATGTCTTTACCTTTCATATTAATATATTTGGGGAGAATTTTTGGCATTTGTGAGTCAATAGAAATTCTATCATTAATTTCTATATCCATTAATAACTAAAACGATAATGTCCAAAATTTTTTTACTGGTTATTTTAATTGTGGTTATACCCGTCTGAGAAGGGTATCTGCTTTTGGAGTTGATGCCAGTTTAGAGCTGTGAAAGCTCAGCTTTGCTGTCAGTAATTACTTTTTTGCCTGTAGTAACTGCTCCTAAAATATACTGGAGGTGACATGGAAAAGAGTCTAGAAGATGTACTAATTTTTAAGACCCTTCACAGTTCCATTTTTAAAATTCATTTGCTGTTGTGTTAATGTCTCACCTTGGCTCAGATCCAGAGTAAATCAACAAAGAAGCTACCAGAGTCTCTACATGAATGATTCATTGCCTTTTCTTGAGATGAGATGCCAATGGCTCGTTCATGCATTTTTGTCATCAAAACCAGTTATTCAATACTTTAATGGCCATGATCTACAGAATGCAATTACTTCTAAATTTGCAGTAAGATTTCATGTTTGAACTGATGATTCCCATAGAGGAATGTTGCATTAGTACTCAGGTATTACTATCTTTAAATGTTTTATTATCAATAGTGAATCCATTGTGAGTAATACTGTAAAAGCAAATAAAATACTGTATTTGGTCTTGAGAGAGTCCTACTGTGTTGGACTGCAGAAATGTATTAAGGAGATAACCACATCCCAAAGAATTTTTTGGACTTGCACAGTGTAATAGGCAAGGGCAAACTGTGGGTTATGCATTGTTGTAGGTGAAATTTTATGATATGGTTGTTGCATTATTCCATTTTTTTACTTTTTGGTAGAAGCAGAGATCTTCATTCTCTTCAACAAGCCCAAAACCCCACAAAAATGCAGCCAGTATTATACAGTGACTATCCCTATGAGGATCTCCAGGAATGGGCAGACTGTCAACAGCTTAGAAGCAAATTGGCTGGAGCACATGACAGATCACTTCAGGAAAGGAGGCTCATTGGTAAACGCCATCTTCAGCCTTGGAATGGTAAATGGTATGGAAATTACAGAAAGCATTATGCTGTGATTATTTTCCTTTCTCCTCTAATAGAGGTCATTATCTTTGAAGAGAAGATGTTTGGGAGGTGCTTTAATGCAGTCTTGGGGCCGATTTGTATTAGATCAGCCTCTTTCAGTGAAATGGAATGAAAGTACAGAAAATATTTTGGCATTTGAATGAGGAAAACAGTTCATGTATTGTATTTTATAAACACACTAGAGATAATTTTGTAATTACAGAAATATACAGAGTTAATAAACAGTACCAAGTAAAGTGAATTAAACTAGTAAGATTGCAAAACAGATGACATAAACAGGAGGGTGACTGCTGTCTGGCCACACACTGCATCTGGCTCTGATTGCAGGTCAGTGCAAGGACTCAAGTTTTATCTGGCCAACAAGAAGTCAGTTCATTTCATTTCTTGCAGAGACCCTTTCCACCTGGATGGCACACTGTGTTACAAAATTTTCTTCTAGGTTTGTTTCATCTTAGCTATGAGTGGTGGATAAATGTCGGTTTTCATTTAGGAAGATTAAAAATCCTAGATTTTTGCATGTTCTGGAAGCGTGGCACTGGGTCCAACTTAGTACTGCAGCCAGTCTGTATCACACTCGTTGCCATCATGGCTTTGAAGGCATGTCTGTTGTAGAAAGACTTGGGTGCATAGATCCAAGAGATATAAGCAAGGAGCCATGAGAACAATCGAAGGGAGTACCTGAACATAAAAGTGTTGAAGTTGCAGCTGGGTTGATTTTATTGGAAAACTGTGTGACTGGTATACTTCATAGTTAAAGTGCTTTTTTTTAATCTTTTGCCTAATTTTGGTTTGTTTTGCATTTTTCAAAAGGAATGTGGTAACCCAGAGATTGCACATTCCTACTAAGATTAGTTGGTTTATGCCTGAAAATTGCAGGGGAGCTGCTTCCAGAGCCTCTTTTTACTCTTGGTCTGAATTCCAGAACCCAGAATAAAACACAGGAATATGACTCAGTTCTGGTAAAAGTCAATCAGGAAATTAACAGGCAATCCTAATTTTTCATTTTCCAAACAAGTAGCAAAAAAAAAGGAAGGTCTAAAGTTCAGCTGATGGAATGCTTTCACACAGCTTCCTGGAAAGCCTTGTAATTGCTAGTTAACTTACTTAAAAACAAATGGTCATTTACTTTATGTGTATAAACTGCACAGAGGCAAAACTAATTGGCTCTATCAGGCTTAGTTATCAGACTTAGTGTTTTTTTTTAATAAAATCTGCTTGTCAGTTCACTCTAAAATGTTTTAAACACAGCATTTTTCTGTTATTTAAACTTTTAGAGTTCATTTATATAGCAGAGCCCTGTGGGAGGTTCATGTACTTAGATACCAGAGTGAGGAGTGCTGGACAACTGCCTGTGGACATAGATAAAGTAGGCTTGAATGCTGGCAAAAAAGTTTCAATGCAGACAGGACAACAAATTATGTAAAAGTGGAAAGATTCAGGATTAAGTTAGATTTGTGATTGAAGAAGAGCAATTAATAAACATTTTTATTAGAATTTTATTGTTACAGGAGGAACAAGTTTTAAAATCATAAAGCTGAAAGAAGATTTCTAAAAGTGTATTATGCTATTAAAAGAACATTTAAGAATATATGTAAGTTGCTATTAATTGCAGTTAAATGTTTTATCATTTAAATCCTATATTTTTTCTTTGCTGCAGAGAAATGGAACAGCTTTTTCACTCATATGCCAGTCAGTATCAAACAACACAGTGTAGGGACAAGAGAAGTAGAGGTCTGAGGGCTTCTTAGCTCCTTCCTTTTTTCTAGACATCTATGGCAGCCTGTCCAGCTCTTCATATCTGGTCTTATTCACTGACTAATCCTCTTCCAAATTAAGGTAGTATCAGCATACTTTCTTTAATTGGCTATATCACATTTCTTTGTTCTGGGGACTGGGTGTTTTTTTTTTTGGCTTAAAGTATGAATTCATTATTTTGCTTATTAGACTTAAAAGCAGGGTTATTATCTTCTTCTTTTCCCCTTGTCCTTGGAATACCCAATGAAGTGAAGATTTCCAGATTGTCAGTAGTCATAAATCTGTTTCTTCCTTCTGCTAACAGTTTAATAATTAGTTTTTAAAGGAGTTTTAAAGTTCACTGGTAACAATTGTTTCTTTTTGCTTATTGTACCAGATTATTAGAAATATAACACAATTGCTGATCACAATATGTAAACTCTGTAATGTTACATTATATATTAAATGTATTCTGATTTTGCTGGTTAGTTAGAAACAGCAGCCTGCTTGGTCCTTGAACGTTCCTTCTCATGTTGGCAGATAACAGTTACTTATTTAAATTTGCACCTCAGTTACTTGCTGCTGGTGTTTTTCATCTGGTTTATGTAATTGAAAATTCTGCCTGTAGTCCCAGGTGTAAACTGATCCTGCCTAGTGATCTAAAGTGACCATAGGAATTCACCCTTGCCCTCTTCTAGTGAGAATGGAGTCTGTAGCAGCAAGCTACAGATTAGTACCAAATGGAAAGGAAGTAACAGGTGGGTCTCCTCCTTTCCTGTAGCAGCAAGTCTCCAATCAGCACTGTGAGAAGGCAGGAAGAGTCAAACCTCTTCAAGGTTATATTTTGATGCCTTAACAGAGTGATCACAAGCCTGTTCATCTTCAGTTGTTTTGAGCTGCAGCTCTTTAAGTGCCTAGCATTTTTGTATTTGTTGTACCATTCTGTCTGTGAATTTTCTGACTTTCAAACCTAGAAAAAGCCAGCCAGCCAGCCAGCCTGAAAACTTTGACAGTACTTAAACACAAAGCAAATGAAACAAAACATGAGTTGCTTGGAAGAAGAAAGTAGTCAGGTTTTTAAAAGAGTCCAATTGATTGTCTCTATCATCTGCCTCCAACAGAGAAGAGCTGGTGGTTCCTTTGTGCGATAATTGTCACCTTAGCCACTGAAGTACTGGGATTTTTATCATCCATATGGAATTATTTTCTCCGTGTATGCTGAAGGTGAAAAGATTCAGAAGGGGGCAGGAATGCAAATAGGAAGCAGAGGCAGGCATTCAGGTCATGTGCCCTGTAAAGCCACAGAGATCTAGTTTTCCTCATTGAGAGCAACAGCAGCCTAAAGGTTAATTTTCCTAGTTAAGGAGAATTTGTAGTTCAAAGAAAACAGGGGAAAATTGTCGCCTGCTAAGACAGCTGTCATGGTAAAGTAAATAATCTTTTCCCATATACCTCCTGTAAATCAGAAGCAAGAACATCAAAATACGTTTTTGTCAATCGAGCTACATCAAATATTTATACAACCCAGTGAAAATAGCTTTTTGTGCACAGTAGGAAACCTTAATAAAAGATGCAGTGGTAATGAAACATTTTCAGAGGAAGGACATTGATTGTAACCTCTACTTTTGGAGCCTTTTCTGTAAGAAAAAGTGAAGTTCAAGAGTAGAGATTGGGAAATGATATTACAAACAGCAGACAAAATGTTTTGTTTTATTGGCATTTCTTATTGACCTATTGCAAATGGATGAATATTTGGAATTTCTAAGGAACTTTTTAACTTGTGTTGTGTTCCAGGAGCTGAATCTTGTTAAATAAGAGATTACCAAAGAGAATACAACTGCATCAGAATCAGGAAATACTTTACATAGGAAACAGTGAAAGACCAAATTACCATCTAAAGCTTTAGATACTAAGTCTTTTTGGCAGGTTAGGTAACATCCAGCTGAGTAAATGCATCTGTAGAATCTGCCCTGCAGGAGTCTGTATGAGTTGTCATCCTAAAGTGCCAGTATAATCAATGGAAATCTAGGCTTGGACAGATATAGTCAGTAGGATTTGTTATGTGATCCACCTCATCCTGCATCAGGATATGCAAAAGAGATCAGATACATCTAGATAAGGCTGAGATACTTGGTGTTTCCTTTGCCTTAGTCTTAACAGACACAGGCAAAGGTTGCACCTATCTTTAAAAAAAAAGGCCAAAAGGACAAACCAGGGACCTACACGGTGGTCAGCTTCACTTCATTTCTGGCTGGATTACTGAATAGGTCTCTTGGAACTTGTGGACACATGAAGGACAGTACAGTGATTGGGGACATTCAGCATGGATTTAACAAGAGTAAAACATACTTGAAACTGATTTTCCTCTGTGATAAAATAGCGATTTGTGAGTGAAGAGAAAGCAGTAGATGTCATTTTGGGTGAATTCATTAAGGGAGTTTGGCAGTTGCTCCCACAATATTTTCGTAGTCAAGCTAGGACCATGCTGCCTAGATGGGTAAAAATCTGGTTTCGTGGCTAGACTCAGAGGGTCGTGGCTAATAGGTCACAGTTTGCCTGGAGTAAAAAGTGGAGTAACACGGAGATCTACCTGGGGCCTGTTGTGTTTAACAGCTTTATCAATTGTGCACAGGAGGCAACAAGGCTTGCTTTTGATGATCCCATACTCGGGAGACATGATGTGCCTCAGAACTGGGCTACTGTCCAGGGGAACCTGGGCAGGCTGGAAAAACTTGCCAGCAGGAGCTACTTCAAATTCCATGAGGACAAATGTCCTGCCTCTGGGAAAGGAGAGGCCTTTTCACTAATCCAGTCTGGGGACAGCCTGGCTGGGTAACAGCTCTGTTGAAAGGGCCAGGGGAATTTTAGTAGGCAGCAAGCTGAAGATGAACCAGAACTTGAAAAAGTTAGTTCAGCCTGGAGAAAGGACAGGTTTGGGGGACTGAATGGTGCCTGGTTGAGAAGACAATCAAAAAGGTGGATCCAGGCCCTTGATTATGGTGTGTGGTAGGAGGATTGTAAAAAATATACATAAATTGAAATGAGAGAGGTCCCTTTTGTATATTAAACCCCACTTTCTCTTCATGGAAATAATCACTCTCTGGAAGAGGCTGCCCAGAAAGTTGTGCC
Source organism: Sitta carolinensis (assembly GCA_032173965.1). Classification (NCBI taxonomy): domain Eukaryota; kingdom Metazoa; phylum Chordata; class Aves; order Passeriformes; family Sittidae; genus Sitta; species Sitta carolinensis. Next base: position 35,729,211 of record CM063284.1, on the reverse strand, counting down.
GTCTCCATTCTTGGAGATTTTGAAGATACAACTGGATAAAGCCACAAGCAGTCTGGTCTGCAGTTGTATTGAACCTGCTTTGAGCATGTGGTTGGACTGGAGACCACCTGAGGTCCCCATCCAGCTAAATTTTTCTACAATTCCGTGAAACTGTTGGATCAGGTGCATCTCACCTACTGGACCAGCTCTAGAACATATGACTGTTGACTTAAGTTGCTTTTAGATTCAGAGCCCTGTGTGATAAAGGTACTGCAGACAGTCTCAGTGCATCTGGCCATTTCCTTGCCCTTCCACACCTCTGTGGTGTAAGAGTTTCCCTGAAATTCCAGCTGATCCTGACAGCGTAGCATGGTGTCATAAGTGCCTTTTCTTCAAAACTTGACCCTGCTAGCTTTCTCTCTGCTGCATTCTCCTTTCCCCCATTATTCTCAGCATCCCAAATGTTTAACATGCAAAGGAATTAATGATGCAATTATTCTTTCCTGTGCCTCCCTTTTTCTCTGGAAGTGTGGTACATGACCTGTAAAAGGTTAAATGTGCAGCCAAGGTGTGAGAATTGGCAGGTGTGCATTCAAGGCATGAATGTTTAAAATACTGTGGCATGACAGATAGAGAGAGAAGGCTGGTTCTGGTTGAGAAGGGCAGTGATTGTCATCAACCAGTTTCTGTAGAGTTTTTCACCTGCATCACTGTTGAACAGACCCTGTTCTTTACATTTGCAGCTGTCTTTCCATCATCATTTTCCCCTTCCAGTTTTCTCATTTTCCATGGGTTTCTTTACTAGCAAAACAAACCCATTAAAAAATCAATGGATTGTACGATTGATGTATGTAGCCTTCAGCAGTAATCATTGTACTTCCAAAAAGGAAGCAAAATCTTAGAATCATTTAGGTTGGAAAAGACCTTTAGGATCACAAGTCCAGCCATAAACTCAGCACTGCCAAGTGAAGTTTCTGCTGCCTGTAGGGTCTCCCGAGCTCAGCTATTGGTTTCTAAAACATTGCATATGTGCCATCATATTCACATATGTGGAGGCTGTGAATTGCATGAGTAGAATGTGCAGCAGAATGAAACATAAAGGATGATTTACGAGTGAGTGTAAACACACGCCTGCTGATTGTGTTTTGATCGCTTATTAATTAGCTGGCAAACACGGGGCGGGGGGAGAGCTCAAGCTGCAGTTGTGCCAACAGTGTGACACTGAATTTCATTAAGGGAATTCACAGTACAGGAGCAGTGCACTGGTGCTCTATAAAGCTGCCCTGGCGAGATCTGGATGTTTGTGTCTAGTAGGGATCTGCTTTCAGTCTTAGGTGCTGTCCTGTCATCCCTGCTTTGGAAAATTGAAGGGCTGCTTGTACATTAGCATCCTGAAATAGATTTGGATATGGGTTTGGGTGTTGGAATGTGATGTTTCACAGAATTGAGTTGGTTCCCCCTTTGTAGTGTCAGGTCTAACAAAGTCCTGGTTTTGAACAAAATCCAGTAATTAAATCTTGCACCCTTTGGTATGTGGCAAGCTTGCTCTCCCTGTGTTTTCAAACCTGTAACCCAGCTACTTAGTGATCTGGCCTGTTATTTCACAACAAAAATGTCTGTTCTTCTCACTTGGATGAGAAATCTGTCTGGATGACAGGAGTTACTGCTTTATAGTCCAGCTCATCCACCTTGGAGCAATGTGTAATCCTGGCTTGCTGTAGCGGTGAGGAGCCTTCAGCTCTCTTATTTTAAACAGAGTTGCAGGAAACCTGCCTGTGGAAAAACTGTGTGAAAGTAGACAGAGTCTTTCAGTCTCCCAGCAGAATTGCAAGGACAATCCCTAGTAAGTGGCTTACAACGTTTTTCTTTCACAAGTGGACAAAAAAAAATGCTATGTTGGTTTAGACACAAGTATTTGCATCTCCTGACCTGCAACTTAATGACTTGACTGCAACAGCAGCAAAAGAGGGTAAGGGACTGTGCAAATAGAAATTCTGTAGTGCATTGACAGCAGCAGCAGCAGTCTTGCTGCAGTGTGTGTGTGTAGACATAAACCTCCAGATGTAGGAGTCTGGTCTGTTGCGGGCTTTGCCTGCAACAAATTTGTTATTTCCAGATAATAAATTGAATTTAGATCATATAATGACATTGGAAGATGTTGACTGAGGTTGTGTCTGAAAGAGGTAAGCAGCCTCTTAATCCTCCTCACTGCTTCCTTTGTGAAAATTGTTTCTGAGCTTGATATATGTTTTCTCTTGGAGGCAGCGATTTCTTCCTGCTGGCATTTCTTGACCTTGTAACATGCACCAGGAAAGCAGGATGACCCTGATGAAACACCTAAGCAGGCTTATCCAGAAGACTCCCCTATCAGTTCAAGAATCTGTCATTTTGGCATGTGTGACTGCATTTCAAAAACATGTATCATACCAGTTCAAGGAATATAGTGTTGCTAGAAATGTAAGGAAAACATCACGCAAAATACAACATTTGGGGAGGGGATAAGCAAGGTCTTTATAATCAGTCATACAGGGTAAATATATTGTTCATATTAGAAAGGCTGAAAAAGACGCTTTTTGACAATGTGAGAAGAGTTTTCTCTGTCTGTAAAGAGCACAGTCCTGCTTATTTACAGTTTCCCTAAACATAATTCTATTGTTCCATTAATCAGCTTATTTTAACAAAGAAAGATAAGTTGGTTTTTGGTTGTTTTTTTTTCCCCCAGTTTTTCTGTGTCTGTTCTGACATGGACCTGACAAAACCTAACTTCTGGTATATGGGAGTGATTGCTGGTTATGGGGTGTGTGGCTGAGTTAAAGGAGAAAGTGCTGCTCAAGTAACTTTAAGAATATGTGTTGTCTGAAAAAAGGCTGAACGTGTAAGGAATGCAAATGAGAATAGAGAGGCACTAAACCAGATGGTCAAAATGCCTTCATAAATTGATTAAATAGTAATGAATGTATCTTTTCTTTCACACTGTTCAGATATGCCAGATCATCCTTAGTCCATGTAGATCACTGTGTCTGCACTGGCTGATCCATATGCAGGGTTCTGACTTGTGTGAATGAATGGATATAGTCACAAGTATCAATATCATAAATATCATAAAAATAAATTAGTATACCTCCAAACCCTTGAAAATAACACATTGACATAATACATGTTTTTTGGTGTGTTTATAGCTTTAAGTAGGTGAGCAGTACTGCTGAAGTGAGGACTGAATCACTTTTGCCTGCACAGAATGGGAGAGCTGTGGTTTCTGATGGCAAAGGGTGGAATAACAGACTGAACAGCAAGGTTTGCTATTAGAGAGTAGGATTGCTCTTAAAACTGCTAGAGATACAAGTCTCATTCGTTCAATAGAGCTAGACTATCAGAGAATGTCTATGAACTTTCTAGTAACATCCTTGGAAGAATATGTTATTAATAAATTCAGATGCCTCACTACACATGGAGTGTCTTTTGTAAAGCTTACAGGCAGCCCTGTGTTTTCACAGATTCTTTGCATGGGACAATGGATGGAGTATTTCTCTTTGAAGATGTGGCTGTGGAAGACAGTAAAACCACGCTGGGTTATGATGCAATTGTGGTAGAGCAGTGGACTGTCTTGAAGGTATGTGTACAGTCTTTCTTCTTTGACTTTTTTTTGTAAATCAAAACACTCCAAGACTGTGAGACAGACTCTCACATACTGATCTATGCCACAACAGTACTAGCCAGGCAGCTGAAGTGAAGGGATGCAGCATTAGCAGTAATGCCAGTTCACCACACTCTGGGTTTGTACCACACACTTCTGAGATCTTGACCTCATGCTTTTTTTGGAGGCTAGGAAATGTGAGTGACAGTGAGCAATGAAACTCAGGGCTATCTGTCTCAAAATTACAGAGGTCTGCTAGATTAACTGCACAGAGGTTCTCCAGTGGTTGTCAGGGCAACGTGACCACACAAGTCATTGTAGCATCACAGTTCTAAAGAAGGCAGCCCTTTAGGTAGGCAGGCTTAGTTTGCTGCAGCAGGAGAGCATGGAGAACTGCCTTGACTCTGTCTATCCCCCTCCATATGCTGAAAAAACTGCTTATTCTGGATAGGCCCCTGTAGACAAAGCACAAGTGTCACAGCTTGGCCTTCTGCAGATCCAGGCACTCATGCAGAGCTGTAGAAGCACTACTTAGGCCAGATCGGTCAGTACCGATCTTCCTTCCCCAGCAAATTTGATACACACAATACTTCTGTATTTGAAAAGCTGGGCTTACAATCTTTCATTTAAGTGATTTGAAGTAAAAAGAACATGGAGAGAGGGAAAGAAGTAGTTGCATAACTCTTAGAAGAAAGAGTTATCAGAAACTTACCAGAAGTTTTTTTCTTCTATCTGATGTCTGCTAGAAATAGATGCTGTGTATCTATAGAGGCAATATCTGATCATTTCACTTGGAATGTACTGTAAGGGGTGTAAAATCCTTAGATAGATAATCCCTCCTTTTGGCACACGCATGCCAAAAGAACAGATTAAGGGAAAATGGGACAGATGCTAGAGTAAGTGTGTAAAATTCCAGGAGACTAAGATTAAGAGTTTTGTTAATAGATGATGATTTTGTAGTGCAGCAAGAAATGACCAAATAGTAACGGCTACAAATAACCTGCAGGACAGTTTAGTGTCTTAATAGCAGCTTTTCTTGTTGCTGATGTGTGTCTGACAAATGATTCCTTTATCACATTAAATGTTATTCCAGTTGTGACAGACTTAACTGTAAATTCTCATTCATTTTTAGGGTCAAATTGCAGTGTTGCCACTTAGGAACAAGGTTTTGGGGTAATGACAGATGTTTTCATGAGTGCATTAGGTCAGGGCTGATCAGGAAGGCAAATGTTAAGAAGCATTAATGTTAACCATATGTTTAAAACTGTTAGGAAATGAATAGAGGGGTGAAACAGCAAGTATATACTGCTTCATACTACTGTGTAAGCTGTGTTTGACAGCACCTTATTTCAGAAGGCTGTGTGAGCACAGTAATTGTTCAGAGAAGAGAGTGGGAATGGTCAGTGATACAGACAGCTTCCATATTAGGAAGACTTTACATGTGAGTCCCTTCAGCCTGGAAAAGAGAAGAATTGCGGGGAATGGAATAGGTAGAGAGCTCCTAAAACATGGGAAAAAGGTAAAGAGGGATTGTTTGCTATCTCTGCCAGTATAAGAACAAAGTGCCAAATGACACTAGTCAGGGCCAGGTGCAAAGCAAACAAAAGAGAGATATTTCTGATAATTATTTATGCAGCAGATGTGTGGAACTCCTTTCTGGACAAGGTTGTGGGTTCAGTAAGTTTAGAGGATCTTGTGTTCATACAAGCATTTTAATTCAGATCAGGAGTGCCTTTTTGAAGTGATCTCACTGATCCATTTTTAATATGCATCACTTCACCTCACATAATGGTCCCACAGTGCAAAAACTGGACATCTTTCAGTAGAAACCAAACCAGACATGCTAAGTACACAAAATATTTGGGGCATGCTTGACTGAATATATATTCCTTTTCCTTAACCATCACTTACAGCCATGTTGGAAATAGCTTTCCGAGTTATAAACAAATTCTTGCCCAGAACCAGTTTGGCTCTCACACAACCAATCCAAGGTTCTCCATCTCAGTAGGATATCATAACAAAGTTAAGCATAATCTGTGAGGGCACAAGACAGCTTCCGTCAAGCATAATGTGGATCCTGTGATGGCAGAATGCTGACCAAAACACCAGGACACAGCAGAAGAGTATTTTCTAGCAGGGCCCTTTGAAGCATTAGAGGCCTCGTAGGTGGAGTATCATTTACTTTCAATTCTAGCCATTCCATGCTGGAGAACACAGCTGGTCAACAGATTAAGGATTGAACCTTCCAATGCCATCTGGTGTGTCAGGAGATGCTATACTGCTACGTACCATGTCTTTGTGAGGGCTAATGTGGAGAATCTCCTGTTCCAGACATAAGATTTGGGTTGTGCAATTTCAGAAACTGACATAGCATGTATGGAGCTTGTTAGTGTGATCAGATTATTCTCTGCTGTAATTAAAAATTTGGATGCTGGGTGTTTTGCTCTTTTGAGATCAAGTGTGGCTGTTCTTGTGGGCATTACAAAAATATTCCCCACCAAGCTGAAAGTGGAAGAATATGGGCAGAAAAAATTCCTGAGGGAAGAATGTTGAGGTATTAGGGAAGTCTTGCAAAGGCCTTACCTATTTAAAGAAAGAGCAGAGCTGGCCACCTTGGTTTTCTCCTCCTGCAGTTTGAATAACTGCCAGGATATATCTTGCCTCTTGCTTTCTGAGACATTGTAGGTGTAGGTAGGTAAAGTCATGGAATCAATGAGAGGACTGGAAGATGAGGGATCTGTAGGCACTTGCACAGTGTCATACCTAGAAGACCAAGTGTTAAACCCTGTTGGAATTCACCTTTATTTACCATCAACATGGAAACATGAAGTGGCAGAGGGAGGGAATGTAGAAGGAGACAGAGTTCAGTGGTGACGGAAGACGTCCAAGAGCCAGGAAAGGCTTCTTTCTGTTATGGGTGTTACAAATTGTAATTGTTACAGAGATAGATGTGGAGCAGTGGAATGATTCGTTATGTAGAAGATTGGGGTTTTTTTGGTGTACATTCAGCTCTGATCTGCATTAACATTTTCTGTTATTTTCATTTCCACCAAGGCAGTGGAAGAAGCCCTGATGGCTTGATAAATGTATATAGTGGAGCCTTATTTTAAATTTGTATCAAATTTGGTTATCTAGATGAGCTTTGGAGTTACTCAGATGTGGTCTGAACTGAATGTAAATTTATTGTGCTGTATTCTAATCAAGAGGAAGAAGAAACAAACAAAAGAAAGCTTTGTTAGAAAGGGAGACATGTAGCATGTATCGATGCCCTTTAGAAAGAAAACCTTTCTAAATGAAAAGGTAAAGGGTTGCTGTTTAACCATTAACACAAAAGAGAGGGGTTGGCACACCTCTTAGCAGGGAAAGTGCTGCCTTTTTAATTGCTAAGGCTAATAGAGAAAACAAGCTGAACAGTGTGATGCACTCAGTATGTGTGTAAAATGTCAGTTTGTAGAGGATGTAAAGCTCGCAGCTGTCACAGTATGTGGTCCCGCCAAGCAGCAGACAGGATGTAATAGCTCTGAGTAATTTAACTCTTTCTTCTCAAAGCAGAGCTGTGGTATCCTCTACAAATGACCACAGGACTTGTTATGACAAAATGCTGCATTCATCCTTATCACTTTAACTCTAAAAATGTCAGGACATATTATTTCCACTGCAGTATCTGAGATCTGGCCCTAAAACTTGTTTGATGGTTTTAATTCTGCTTGTGTAGACAAATGTGGCTAGACAGTTCTGATTAATCAGAACCTGCACGATTTCCCTCTCCCCCACTCTAAATCTGTCACCTTCCCTTCCCCGTTACCCAAGACAAAATAGCAAATACTGTCTTTAAAATAGAGTGCTATAATATTTATTTTACATTGCTGCATCGTTCTGCCTCTGAAACTGTGTGCATTTTGAAACTATTGTCCTTAATTTACACGTATTTTCTCATTGAAAATCTTGAGCTGCTGGTTCATCACTTTGTATTTGCTGTTATACCATGCCTTTGGTGTACTGACATGAATTAAAATCTCAAATATATTGTGGTGTTGCCATTTCCCTGGCAGTCTTGAATGGGGTCAGTCTCTACTGTAGACATGGTAAACCTTTTAAAGTGCGACATAACAAAAGATTTAAAAATTTATCTCTGCTGAGCCTAGGTTGCAAGTTGCCTTAATGTAAGCCTTGAAACAAATTCTCTGGAAACGAGGATTTGATTTGTCTGAAAATCTGATTTAGGTCATATGTCAGTTAAGCCATGTTCTGCTGTCTCTGGCCACGGGAGAAAGGCGTGACCAGGTCAAGGAGCTGGTGGCATTGGCATGAAAAGCCCAGGGGAGTCACGTGTGTGACCCTCTTCACCACTCAAAGGACAGATGTGCTGCCTGGGCATAATATTTCAGCAATGTCTGTTGCTGAATTCTTGTTGCTTTTTAAGAAGATCTGAACAAAACCCTTCAGGATCCTCTTATCTTCCAAAGGATTTTATAATTCTTGTTTCATTCTTTTATATAAGATATGGAAGTCACATATATACATATATATTTGTCTGCTGAACTCAGTAGACATATGTTTAAAATTGATTAAAATACACATGATTAAAATCCATTTCATTAGTTTTGATGCTTGGTGTAGTAACAAAATCTATCAGTATGAACTTGGAACGTCCCTGATAATTTCTTGTGGCTCTGGTAGCATTGGACATCTAACAAGGTGAACACTTCTTCCATGTGAGTGAAGGACACTCGAAGTAAAGAGACTGAAAAGCACTGTATGGATTAAGAAATCCTTCCTAACTGTCACAGTTTTCTGAGAATTAGTTCTCTGCTCACCCATAAAATCTTCAAGGGAAAAGTGAACATCCCAGATCTAAACTGCCCATTTAAGAACAAGCTGAGAAAAACTATTTCAGTCCTCTTGTATACTTTCTATAAAACCACACAGGGCACATGTTTCTTTTGCCCAGCAGCTGACTCCAGCCAGGCAGTAGTGCCCTGGGCATTGCATCTGCGTGAGGATGTTGAGGGGTGTGGGTGCTGGGACCCCAGGGGCCGCACACAGAGCCCGCCTGTGGGCAAGAGGCAGGGCGGCGCTCGCCTTCCCGCTGTGTGAGCCACTGGCACTGGAGAATCTGGGCTTCAGCTGCATGGAAATAGATCATTACTTGCATAACCGGGGAGTGGTGCACAAAGCCTTTTGGTAAAAGCCACATGTTATTTGGGAATGAATTAAAAATAGAGGGAATTGTGTCAGGGAAGCTGCCTGGGAATGATTAAGCTGCATGTGTAGGGCACACTGGAGTGCGTAAGTTCTCAGGTAGTGGTTTTTAATGTTGTTTTCTCCTCCCAGAGAATTGATGGACAAACAGTAAAATCATTGCTCACCTTAAGCTACACTTGAAGTGTTGCAGGAATTGTGAAAGTAAAAATGCCAGAATTACTGAAGAAACCGTACTGATGGATTGCTAGATCACATTTATTTATTGTGTTTCATGGACAGTTATGTGGAGTTGTTTCATCATTTGTACATTGTCTGTGCAGTGGTGAGTTCAACACATTTCATAGGATGTTTCCTTGTGTAGGGAGCCCTCTGTGTCAAGACATTCACGTTGCCCAGCTTTTGCTGTTGACCCTGTGCTTCTATAAATGTGGAGTTACATTGCTGTACAAATGTACTTCTGTGTTACAGGTGCAGGCAGTATTAGGAGCACTCTGATGTTTCTCTTAGTTTATGTACATGCTAGAAAATAGGATTTGCATACACAGAAGTCACTGAGAGAAGCAGGCATTACGGGCACAGAAGGGGTTTTTCGTTGTTGTTTTAATTTTACCGTAGATGTGGAGCCAGCTGTGAATGCTACTCAGCAGCCTCTGTGAGTACTGAAATTGTGACTGGATACATCTGAAATGCAGAAACAGTCTTATCAAGATGCTGTCTCATATAGTATGGCAGCCTTATTATTTCAAAATATTTCACATCGAAGGAATTCACATGTATATTAGTAATTATAAATCACTCTAAATTACATATGCCCAGAATATAGAGGGAAAAGCCTGCCTGTGGATATATTTCTCCTTTTTTTTGCTATTACCTTTCCACTAAGGTAATATAATAATTTGACAGCTACTTATTGTTGGTCAGTGACCCATCTGCTTCGCAAAGCTACTGGTGCTTTCCAAGACTGCAGGAGCCATCCCACAGCCCTCTGCTCCACAGCTAATGGATATGTAGCAAGTGTCTGCCAGCAAGGTGCTGTGGTGTGTTACACATGGAAATTCAGGAGCAACTCAATACTACAAGAACAAAGTAAAACTTCTTTATTGCTGAAGCATTTGTGGAACTTCTCTTTTGCTTCCAATAAATGTTTTTAATGGTTCAATACTGTTACAGTGTCAGCAGAAATTACCTCTTGGAAGAAGTCTGAAAAGGAAAAGCAAATAATTCACAAATTTAGAGTTTGAATTTAGTCCCTCTGTCGGCTGTGTTACTGTTAATATGTTTGCAACATGCTTTCACTGGGTCATTCTTGCACAGTCCAGATACTCAGTTTCTCATTGCATTTTCTTTCTTTTCCACTGTGGTGCAAGTCCTGCCTTTGCCACTTCCATTTCCTCCCTTCAGTGCCCAGGGACAGAAAAGCTTTGGCTTTGGCAGAGCTGGGCCCCATAGCCAGCCTTGGCTGGGGGTGCACAGTGCTGCCCTTGTGGGCTCTCCCCTCTATTTTTTGTAAGGAGCTGTGTTTGAATGCAGTGCCCATTTTCTGCAACAAACAGTAGGTTACACTTTCAAAGCAACTTGTTTTTTTTTACTTCCCATCCTCTTTGCCATCTGTCAGTAGATTTTGGTACGCAGTCTGTTAGGATTTGCTGATAAAGGTTTTATTAAGATTTATTTAATGGGATTTTCAATCTACCACTCTTTAATCCGTGCTGGAAAAAAATATTAAATAGTGACAATCCATAGCTGCCTTGTAACTAAATCACATTCACTTAGCCCAGGAAAGAATGATTTCTGCAGAACTTCTGTCTCACAAGAGCTTAGTAGTTGTCTTGTTTATTATCTTGCTGTGGTTAAAATTGCTGCAGTGGGGGGGGGGGGGGTGAAAGGAAAGAAAAATTGTTAATGCAGTTGTTTGTGTGGCTTGCCCTAGATATTATTCTTACAATTTTTTTATCTTTTATTTATTTATTTTTTAATCCTAATGAGCAGAAGCAACTGTGAAAGGAAAAAATGCTGGAAACAAACAATACAACTACAAATAAAAAGAATTCTTTTCATGTGATGCAAGTCAAGGGAAAATCCTAGCTCAATATGCTCTGGCTTCTTGACACTTAAGGTGTGATCAGAGATTACTTATCATCCACAGGAGAGTGGGAAGCAAGTTAATTAAAATTTTCCACCCTTTCAGTGAATGAAATGTCTCCCAGTTTGAGATGCATTGTTTGAACACTTCTTTTTCAGGAGAGCTCTAGCACAGTTTTTTTCTACTTCTATTGGTGTTCAAATGCAGTATTTGCTGCCTAGAAAGAGCATTGGACATTTATTTGAGAAAATGCTATGTTTGAAAATTCATTTCTATTGTCTCTAATAATAGTAGATAAAATAATTACTGTATTAAATATAAAACGAGTGCAAGATGATGCTTTTTCTCTGCACCCATCCCCCAGTGTACTGTTTGTTTAGAAGCATTTTTGCTTTAGAAAGCATTTAATATGACACCAATTAAAGGTCTGTGTAACTGTGACTCCTGCTGGCACACAAATTCCAGTCGTGGGATAGAATTACAGCTGATGATTCAGGAGGGGGAGGGAGAAATAATTTCATGTGGTCTTAAAAAAAGCTTGAATTATCTGTATTTGCAAATTAGGAGTTTGAAGCCCATGTGGATTAACCTGTTTATTTTGGAGTGACTCTTTCCTCTTGTCTGCCATCTTCAAACTCAGCCAGTTATTGGGAATGGTCTATTCCCTAAGGACCTGGAGATGAGGTGCAGTGTCTGACTCCAGCAAAGCGTCATGGAGTTGGAGGGAGCTTGTTAAAGGGCCTCCTTAAGAGGAGCTTAGAGGAGGGAACTCTCTGCAACATGTACACACCTCCTGCCTCCAGACAGCCCAACAGGCACACTGGGGTGTTGGGTACTGGCACATGGGAAAAACAGGAGGTCACCTTTTTGTAACAACTGTGTAGAACTCTTAAATAGGTTGGTTGGTTTTTATTTTTTTTTCCATTGTCAGATTTTTAAAAAAACTTTTCTTAGGCCTAATTGTCTTAAATTAATTTTCTGGTAACTTTACCCTTTTGAATGCACTTACCTGCTTGTTTCCTTTCTGCACCACTGGGTTGTGAAATACACCATCATCTGCCGCAGATGATGCTTAATCCTGACAAGTCAGACAGGTCCAAAGCCAGCCCTGTCTTGCTGCTCAGAGCCTGCAGGGACAGGGGGCTGTGGCAGGAGTGATGGCATTGTCCCTGAAACAATTTGGCTTCTACAGCAACCAAATGAGCTCTGTGTGGTATTGATGTCCTTCCTCATTGCCATAATCTCCCTCTGATTTCTGACATTTGTTGCACATCCTGATGCAAGAAGAAGGTTCTCCATGCTAATCGCCCACCTTAGGCAATGAATTCAAAATAGAAATCCTCTTTACAACACAAGATGTTCCTCAGGGCACAGACAAGCTCTGCTGTGCCAGTCTTTCCTGATCTGCTTCCCTCCTCTAAATGAGTGAGCTCCTTCTGGTTTTTCCTCTGCAAACACTGTTTGATGGAGGAAATGTTTTAGACAGGTCCTTTTATGTGGCACCTCATGAAGAGCTTGTGATGGTGGATGCTCTGGCCTTATTCTTAATCATCATGTTGCATATTTTCATATTTATTTTTTGAAGGCATTGCTGACCAATCTCATAAATCTTGGTGTGTTATTAATATGTCTTTTTGAGACATTACATCTTAAAGGCATCTAGATATGATTTTTTTATTGCCCTTGGATGCTCTCTTTCAAAAACTGGAAGGAGTGCACAAATATCCGTCTTCCAGAGGGAAATGGGAGTCAAAGGAGACTCTGAATCTACCATGATCACAGCTGTAGGATAAGTCTTGCTTGCTCCAGAGGACACGAGTTAAGGGCCATGTGGTATTGCCCCTCTCACAGGGTGTCTCATTCCTCTCCCAGAATTACAAATTCTGGTTTCTACAGAGTGATGTTTTAAAGTTGCACTACCTCTCTAAGCCCCCACAAGCCTCTGTACAGGAATAACAGTAGTAGTGTTCTCTTGCAGGCACTTTCTGGGGTAGAGATTTAAACATTTTCCTTTTAAGCAGGACTGATACAGCTTCTTCAGCTATTTGCACTTGTAGTCATGATCAGGTTTTTAATAGGTATAGTCAGGCAGCCATTCAGTTATAAAGATATAAGTGACCTAAATTACATTCGTTAGAAGAAAGGAACAGCTGAGATTGGAATTCACTAAAATACCTTGAAATAACTACAGCAGGATTTGGATTAGTTGTGATCAAATGACTATTTCATTACTGTGGAATAAATGGATTTTTTGGAGCTGCAAAACTATTGTGCCTTCCCCAGTGTTGCGAATTGGCAGTTTAAAACTCCTTACATGCACGTGAAACCAGTGTAAGTGCCTGAGCTTTTTGGCAAATGTAGTTGTTATTCCAATCAATTTTAGCTATATTTGTAGAGACTAGTAGTTACCATTTGTTTGCTTTGTGTTTATTAAAATTAAAAACTAGTAAATATGCTGTAGCATCTATTCATTAAATTACTGGCAGTCTTGGCAATTAGAGACCTCACTGGAATAATCTTTGTTGAAACCACCAGTGGTTCTTTCTGTGTGGATTGCAGGGTCTGCCATTTAGTTGAAAGGGAATGAGCAAGGCTCTGCTGGGTACATGTGCAGCAGGAGCCAGACTCCTGCACTGAAAGGCAAAGCTTTTCGTCTCGCCCACAGATTTCCTGGTTCAAAATAAGAAGGCAGCGATGCGTATTTGTGGGCGATAAAAGGAACTGACTCGTACTTATATTTTTTGTTGCTGTTGTTGGCTATTTTCCTTTTGATCCATCATGATAGAGTAACATGACTGATTCCAGTGCAGATATTCAGGATTTGCTGAAGCTTAGACAAGTGCAGAATCCGAGCAAAGCAATGCTGCCATTTTTTAACAACTTGAACATAATTTTTCTTGGGAGGAGATAATTGATAACATACAATGAATTTATCCTGTTCTGATCTGGAATGATCTAAAGCTAGATGGATGAGTCAGGCAGTGTAAGAACAAGAGCAGAGATGTTCACCATTTTAAACAAACTCTTTTAATAGTTTGGGATGTATGGGCGGGTGGTCATTTGTATGATGTTTTTGAACGTTTTCCTTCCTGTCTAGCTGAACATAAAACATGACCCACTTCAGCGCAAAACCCTTTCTCCCTCTGAGAAAACCCACACGTGCATTTTTTCTTGGGGATTTTTTGGTGCCAAGCTGAATGTCACACTCCAAGTGATGATGCCAACTTTTCCTTCCCCAGGGAGTTGAAGTGCAGACAGATTATGTTCCGCTGCTGAATTCCCTTGCCATGTACGGCTGGCAGCTGACGTGCGTGCTTCCTACTCCCATTGTGAAGACAAACAGGTAGGGAGGGGTGGGCGCTGCATTTAAGCCAGAGAAGTTGCTGTACAAGCACCACAGTCTGCACAAGCAATTCCCTGTGCAGTCAGTGTGGATTTCATTGCAAAGCCTGCTGCAGCTGGTCTCGGGGTTTTCCGAGCATCATGAGCCACATGTGGCAGGAAGCACATGTCTGGTGGGCAGAAAGACTACAAGGTGGCACTGTGGTTTCTGCATTAATTTTCTGGGTGTTGTTTCTCTCTAAACTCCATGACTATAACATTCCTGCTCTTGATCCTCCAATAACATCCTTTAGAGCAAAGGCAAAATGTGTGATAGTATTTGGAGTGAGATGTTGTCTAGCTGAAGAAAAATAATTTTATTCTTAATAGATATCTGTCTAATGCTGCTGATACAGCCTAGCTGAGCAGAACCCTGTGAGATTAGTGTGTCACTGCTCTAGTAGCCTTGTGTGCAGATATAATAATTCTTTGGTCTCCTTTGCTATTATTTATATTCTGAGTTTTTAAATATAAATGCAAATCACTTAAAAATAATCTTCATAATTGGTGAAAAACAATCATACCACTTGTTAATTATGAAGATGGTGCTTTCTGAATTTTCACTGATCAGGAATATATTTATATGTACATATACACCAATATAATCAGTCATGATTTTTTTATCTTAAAAGGGTAAAAATATGCCCAGCTCTTTATGAGATTTGGTTGAAGACTACTCCTACACATAAAAGCCTAAAAAGTAAAAGGCCATCTGTGTTGAGGGAGAAACTGTATTTAAGTTTTACATAAATGTTTAAATATAAGAATGAATAGAAAAATCACAGTTATGATTTGTAATCCCTGACTCTTAAAAGTGTTTTATATATATGTAATTTTCTTCCAGTGGTCTGTATCCCACTAATACCTCGAGTAACAGAGGTCAGTGCAGAAGGGCACCCATCTGGTGGTTGTTTCTCCTGCATGCTGCAGACCTATAGGGAGCACCCAGCCCCATTCCAGATCAGTGCCCCAGGAGGGAGGGAAGGAACTCTCTGGTGTTGCTGAGATACAGGCACTGGGGCTCTTGGGCTTCTTCCTTTCTGTTCCAAACAGTTTATTCTGTGCTTACACACTAATGCTAAAACATTCAGCAAAACTGTGTCATAGGCTGACAGGCTCTATCAGTCTGAACATTCCCCCCTCCCTGCTCCCCAAAATACCAGGCTGCCCAGAGACACCAGGAACAGGCAATGTGAAGATCATTCTTCATTTTGTTCTTCTTTGACCTGCAGAAATAAATGATTAAGATGGATTTTTGTTTTGAATGATGCTTGATGTGAATTTAATTCATTCTTAGGAGTGTGCATTTGTTTCTTTTCAGGGAGGGGAATTTATCTACAAAGCAAATTGTATTTCTTCAGAGACCTTCTTTGCCCCAGAAAGCAAAGAAGAAAGAATCTAAGGTAAATAACCTTGAGTTTCTGGTTTCTTTGGGTTTTGCTGGTGGTATTTTTATATTGAAATTAATTTCCCATAGAAGTAAAGTGGCCTATTCAGTGTTTCCATGATACAGTCGTGAGACACAAGGAATGAAACTGTTCAAATGAAAGAAACAAAAAATGCTCAAATGATGTCAAAGCTCCTAGATTTCATTTTCTGTTGAACTCACAGCAGCTTAAGAAATGCAGATTTTTCTTCATATAAACCAGCTATAAACTTCCATTTAGACCTAAAATTCTCTCATGTTCAGTTCCTGTAAGGTGGAACCAACACTATTTTCTCTCACACATTTCCTTCATTTTCTGTTTAAACTGCTCTCTTGTTCTCTCCCTTTCCCTCCCTCTCTCTCTCATTCTCTCTCTTCTCCCTCTCTCCCTCTCTCTCTCTCTTTTGGTAGAACCTGGCACAATGTAATCCTGGTCTCTTGGCTGGTGTATCTTGGCTGTTGTGTGAATATTAATGAATTTTGCTGCAATTTAACCAAGAAAAGCCTCTAGTATCCAGCTAAATTATCCGAATTAGCTGACAGGGAATGATGTATGGATTTGGATGCATGCAGGTATTCCCACTTCCATTTTTAAACACATAGCTGTGGGAACCCCTGCCCAAACCTGTCATGCCATACAGCTGGAGAGAGAAATACAGTGACTGGAAACTGAGAAAGTGATGGCCTTCCTACAGTGGTCAAATTTGCCTTGCCCTTTCAGTATGCCAGGGATCAGGAAAGCCAGATGAAGTATTGAAAAGATTTCTGGAACCAGGTGACATTGAGGTTGCTGACTAATGCATCCTCGTTTTGTTCTGACTCTGTGGGCTTTGGTGAGTGCTGCCAGCCCAATGACACCTACAGGAGTGGGTGCTTGAGACCATGCAGAGCTGAGCTGCAGCAGGAGGTAGGAAATGCTGAGCAGGGCTGAGCACCAGGAGAATTTTACCCAACAGTTTAGGTAATTGCAGACAGTTTTTATCTATGAAGCCCTCACTGTTTTGGAGCCTGGTTCTGTGAAAGTTGTTTTTTTGATACAGTGCAGATCAGGGGAGTGTTTGAACTGACTGAAGCAAGAGATAACTGCTGGGAGTGGGACTGATTTAGGATTTATCCTCTCTCATTAGCAAAGCTGGAACCCAGAATATTGTGTGAACTTGTTACAAAGCTCATTTTCCTTGTTTTCTCTCTTTGTTTTCAGGTGATTAAAGGGATCTTGGGATGAGTGTTAGTGCCTGTATTTGGTCATTCTTTTCCTACCACTGTGTGTGGTTTTAGTGGAAGGGATGGGAATCCATATGTGGTTGTTCATCCTCAAATAGAGAAAGAATTATGATGCTGATTTCTTGTATTATAATAACACATACATACCATCCAGATGACTTAAAACTTTGTTTAAGTTTTTTTCATTCCGGGTTATAAAAACTTATTTAACAATGTCTGGTCGACAAAACAAAGGACTCACTTGTTGGCAGTGTTAAATATACAGGCATATTTGAGGGCAAGAATCACTACATCACATTTTCATACCAGAGGTCAAGGAAGGATGATGTACCTTGGTTATAGTTCTGTAAAGGGATGTAAGACTGGTTCAACATCTGTAAGTGGTTGTTGTGTCACATCAAAGATGCTAATCCAAGCATTTGATTAAAAGTTGCTGCATATTCTCCACATACAACATCCCAGGCTCTCAGGGATTTTTTTTTAACTTAAGCTATGGCACATCTAAAGTGCTTACAGATAACCCTCAGAGGAGGGAAAAAGATGTTAACATTAAAAGGATAATGCATTGATGGAAAATGTTCTGTCCTATCTTTGCACAAAAATGAACTACTGTTCAAGGTATTCAGAGGAACAGAAAAGGAAATATGCAAGGAATCGTACAACTTCTCTCTTCGGTAAAAAGTACTTCTGTTAGGGTAATATTCAATCAGGGATGAGGTAACTGTGTTCATTCACTTTATACAGAACTGATGCTTATTTCAGCAGAAACTGGCTGAATGCATTTTTGTGAAATAATGGTGTAAGTACCTGACTGAGTACACATACACGCACACACAAAGCCTCCTACTGCTGGATCTTTATCACATTTAGGGCCCTGATCTCACCTTCCATCAAAGAAAGCTTTGAGTTAAGAGGAGTAGTGAGTGCCCAGCACTTCTGCAAATCAAAGAGGAAAAAAACTCAGGTGTCTGAATTTTAAACAGATGAGGTCTAGAACTGAGATGTTATCCTTCCTCTTTCTCTAAATTGCAGTGCTGTTGAAGAGAAAGATAACTTCCTTTAAGTAAAACCGAGAAGAATTTTGTGAAAGCCAGTTTCTTTCTTTTTTTTCCCCTTCTCCTTTTACATTAAGTTCTGGGTACTGGGAGGAAAGAACATTGTTCCAGCTTTGTAATTTAATAATAAGTCTTGAATGGCTTTTTGATAAAGGAATAAATAGCTAGATCAAAAATTTATGAATACAAAATCTTTTGGCCAACTTCAGCACAGACCCAGTTTCGCTGGAGAAAATGGCTTTTTCGAACATGGCTGGCTTTGCTGAACATCCTGATGAGATTATTTATGCAATCCAAATTCTGACTCCTAACCCATTCCTGAGCTTCCATCAGCATCTGACACTGCTGAAAAATGGTTGCACACATTCAGAGGTACTTAGCAAACGTGTGTAAGATAGCTTAGCAGTGGCTTGGAACCATGGAGGAAGTCCAAAAGAGGCCTCAAAGTTGGTAAGGGGACTGGAGCACCTCTCCTCTGAAGACAAGCTGAGAAGCTTGGGGCTGCTCAACTTGGAGAAGAAAAGGTTGCTTGGAGACCTCACAGCAGCCTTCCAGTATCTGAAGGGGGCCTGCAGGAAAGTTGCAAAGGGACTCTTCACCAGGAAGTGTAATGATAGGACAAGGGGTAATGGCTTCAAACTGAAAGAGGGCAGGTTTAGATTTGATGGCTGAAAGAAATTCTTTACTGTGAGGGTGGCGAGACACTGGCACAGGTTGCCCAGAGAAGTTGTGAGTGCCCCACCCCTGGCAGTGTTGAAGGCCAGGCTGGGTGGAACTTGGAGCAGCATGGTCTTCTAGGAGGAGTCTCTGCCTGTTGCAGGGTAGTTGGAACTAGATTACCTTTAAGGTCCTTCCAGTCCAGACCATTCTATGATTCTATGATTCTGTGGTCTGTCTTTCCTTGGGAAGCTTGATATATACTTTCTGACAAATGAAGCAGATACAATAGTGATGTATTTGTCAGCCTTTATATACATTACACCTGACAAATTAGTATTTCAGAGTACTGCTAGTTCACTTTTTTTTTTTTTTTTCATAGTAGCTAAAACAGTTCTGAAATGGTGGCTGTGGCAAGTCCTGTGGGAGTGTTGCAAGTAGCAGCCTCACGCTTTCTCATCAAAAGACATTCATACAGATGGTTCAGAATGTTTTACTGTTTGGGTATGGTTGTGGGTGTGGTGTTAGTTCTGCTGTTAACCTGGTGAAAAACACTGGAATAACACCATAGGATTGCTTCTTCTATCTGCAGTTACACAGCTTTGCATATCCTTCCCTTCCATGCAGTGTAGAGAGGAACACACAGGCACATGCAAGTGCAGAAGCAGAAATCATCGAGCTCTCCTTCCTCTGTGGAACAGAGATATCTGTGGGGACAGAAATCATCTTAGACCATCTGATTTGGTCAGGCAACTTCTTTTAATCTTGGGTCTTTTTGGTCAAATCTTTAGTCTTCGAATTAAAACTAACTAATCAAAACACATCTACTTAGGAAAGTAAATGTCCATGTGAGATTGCCTCTAATGGTCTTTAACATTTGGATCCCTTCTTTGTAGTTTCACTGGAGGTTCTCCAAAGAAGACATGCACAACAGAAAAATGAAGAATTCCACAAAGGCTAAATTAAGTACTAGGGAGAAGCAAAGGGCTCTGGAGAAGCAGGAATTTGAAGTCACAGAGAACACGAGAAACTTAGAAACACAAATCTCAAGAGCAGCCAAGCCCGATCCAGAACAGCAGCCAGACGATGTCATAGACTTGGGAGACGAGGTATCCGGGACCAACAGACAGGGGTGCCCACCAGGACGGGGCGTCAGCGGAGACGTGTCCTGCCAGCTGTGACACTGGTGACACTGTCGGCCAGGGCTGCCTCGGCCAGGGCTGCCTCAGGCCAGGGCTGCCTCGAGGGGCCGGCCGCAGAGGGCGGGGGCTGTGTGCCGGGGCTGGATGGCTGCAGCGACGGGGCGGCGCTGGACATGGACTGCTCCTGCGAATAAGACCTACTTGTCAGGAACCCTGTGAGTGGATGATACTTTGCCAAGTCAAAAGAACAGATTTTGATAATTCCCACCACTAACTCCGTTGCTCAACTCAGCATTTCTTTTGCATTTGACTTACTTTGCTCCTTAGCACTCTGATATTTTAATGTTTTTAAGTATCTACAGGGCCCAGACTTTTCAACCTACAGAAACTGCAAAATTCCTTTCACTGTATATAGTGGGAAATGCTCTCCTAGAGCTACACTTTAAATTAAAAAGTAGGGAGGGACAGAAATCATACTTTTTTCCATGACCAACATTAGCAAGCCAGCTTTGAGCCTGGGTCAGGGCAAGTGTTCTGTTCAGTCAGATTTTACTATGTAGTACTTTCTTGTCCACGTAACTTTTCTGGAGAACTTACTGTGCCAGATGTTATTTTGTCACTGGGCTTGTAATGTCATAAAAATGATATTTGGACTTCAATAGGTTGAAACTGAAGTTGGAAAACTTAGGTAAGATGGCTGTTATCCATATATTTCTCCAGGAGCACAGTCAGTGACAATACTCTCTTCTGAATTTTATTAACCCTTACAGATCTTTAAGCAATAAACAAATCATGTACCTGTTCAGGCACAGTGGGTACACAAACCCCATGGTGAATTTGTGAGGCGGATGATTCCAGTACAAAATGCAATTTTCTGTTCGATCTTTGCAAATCAACAGTTCAGTAGCTGTGGGGGCTTCAGAAGACAGAAAAACAGGAAACGAAAAGGCAGGTAAAAAGTATTTCTGGCAGTGGTTATCCTCACTAAAATTGGAATTAGATGTTACCTCCTGACCTTTTCCAGGTGGTTTTGCACCAGTTCCTCACTGTTGTGGAAATACCTTGTGGTAAAGAACTTGCAATTCTACACGGGGGTCCACGACCAACAAATGTCACTAAACAACCTTCCAAAATGAAAATACCTTAACAGACCGTTTTTTTCATACAAGTAACCATATTCTGGGATTAATACCTAATGGAGTTCTGTCAAATTACCAACATTTTTATGTTCGAAGCTACATAAAAATATTTACAAGTGAATGTACCTGTAATATAGTTTCTGTGCCAATGTTCTCCAAGTACTTCAGTATTTTTACAAATGTAGGAAGGAGTGTTTTCTCTCCTCTTAACCACCTTCATTGTTATTTAGAAATGGTCAAGTAATCTGGTAACAAGGTGAGAAAAATGTAAATTCCCCTGCTTTTCTTGTTTTAAAACAAGAGGTAGAGCTCTGTAAGTGCTTTCTGTTTTTTCCCTTGACTGGTTTGTGCTTGGTAATTTTCCTTAGTTTTCAAATCAAAATGCTGTACAAAGGACTGTGTTCTGTATCAGATGTACACCTGGAGTGGTTCAAAAGCATCTTTCATGCCTAAAAATTACTCAGTTTGCAGAACATTGTAGAGAAGGGAAAAATTACATCACTTAAATATTCATTTAATTTGGATGAAGGCACTCAAGTTTAAACCATTTGATTTCACACACACAAAGCACAGTGGTAGTTTTGTCCATTGATTAAAGAGTGTTTTATTTTGAATTCAGTGATTTAACCACAGGACTGTAAGTAACTTCAGTTTCTCATGCTATTTTTCAATTGTTTCATTTGGTATTTTGATATTACACTGGGGTTCCAATAACCTCAAAAATAGGTTGCTGCAGTTGTTCTGCTTAAATACAAGGTCTCTGCTTTGTACAATTTTAAGTTCCTGTTTGCAGATTTTATTAGCATAATATCCTTTTACTGATGGTTTCTATCTCAAAGACCAGCTTTGTATTTGTTTAAAAATTCACTATATTTAATGAACGTTTTGCTAGTAGAAAGTGTTGCAGTAGAAAGACCTCTCCAAATACTTTTTAATAGAAAACGTTTATTGGATTGCAATTTGACCTTGTTTAACTGAATCCCAACTGCTCACAAAACTAAAGAGAAATAAAGGTCATGAGGAGATTCCTTATTTGTGGTGTTTACAGAAATGCCAGTTATTCATCCCCAAAAGGAACTCAGTTCTCTAAGTGGTGATAAGGGGAAGCTCCTTACTGAATTAGCAGTAGTTACTGGTGCTACAGAAGCACTTGGTCTTCCTTCCCAACAGAGCATGGAAGGGGCTGTGGGGAAGTTGTAATTGTCTAAATGAAGGCTTGATTTAAAACTTTGTTCCTGTAAAAGCTGGGTTATGGTTGGGAAGAGTCGAAGAGAACTTGCATGTTTTTTCAGTTTCAAAAGGGCAGCTGGTTTGGGGTTTATCCAACTTGTGACTTTTAATTACGCTGAGCTGGTTCAGCTGTCTGAGGTTGTGTGCGTGCTTGTGCCGAGCCCCCATCCCAAGGAGAGTGAGAGGGCCTAAATCATCTCTCAGACAGATGATCCAGATGTGATGAGAGCTGGGGAAGGCAGGTCCGTGGTGCAGCAGCAAGGCTCCACAGCTGTTACCTGCATTTTAACTCAGCTGCCTTTGCCATTTTGGGCCTGAAAAAGCAGGACCACCAGAGTGGCCAGGGAAGTGAAAGACAGCAGTCAGCAAGTGGTCATCTGAACAAGACGCCAGCTGTTAAGAGAATTTCAAAGGAGAAAATCCAGCTCAGGCATTGGAATGGGCTGCCCGGGGCAGTGGTAGTGAGGCAAATGGTGGAGGTGGAGTCACTGTCCCTGGAGGTGTTGAAGAAAAGACTGGATGAGGCAAATGAGGAATGTTGAAGAGGAGTGGCTGAATTAAATGAGAGATAGAAAAGGGTTTTTAATTTGCAACAAACAGTGGGGAGCAGGGGTAGATGGGTACAACTATGAAGGGTAGGGTGTCCAAATTCTTGAAGCATAATAATGAAAATAGGTATATTAAGAGGGGTTAAGTGCACAAATGGGACTTACACTTCAACTTGCTTTATATCTTTGATTATTGGATCTGCGCACTTGAAAACGGTATAAATGAAATAGCCCAAAGTAGCTTTAATATATGTGTGAAAATGAAAAAACAATATACCCATTTCTCCCTAATTTGGCTCCTCTGTCAGCCTTGATTTCTGAGGTGAGCAGAGGAAGAGCTCTCCACATTTGGATACCCTATTTTCTTTGTAGTTGCTGTGACTCTACATTTGCCTCAGGGAGCCAATTATAGGGCAGAAATGAAGCATGATCAGCCTTTCATGCAGGAATTTCATCCTCCCAGAACTGAAGAGTATAAGAAGAGCAGACACTAATTTCTTGCTGATAAATGTTTCTTGAAAGTATGTGGAATGCCAGCGAACAACACACCTATGAATTGTAGTTGTAGACACAATTGATGTGTCTTTGAGGCTGTTAGTGAAGATGTGCTTTTGGCTTTAAAAGGTGATCCTTGCCAAAGCCTCTATCCTCAGGAAGATCCCTGTGGTGCTGGATGTGGCAGCTGACTCTAATCAGTGCCTTACCTATACACTGAAGGGGGAAAAAAAGGCTTTTCAATTTTAAGTGTTTTCTGTTACTTATAAAAGCACCCTACTAACTAAAATGATGTAATGATAACTGATCAGCCACTCTTTTTGCAGCTAATTAATGCAAATACTACAGGAATATTTCATAGTGGTTGTACCAGATGTACAGGGCAAACTGGTATAATACAGTCACAAGAAGAAGAGAAAGTCTAATAAGGCTGCAACACCAGGTAACTTGCAAACCGTCTCCTTAAGTTTAAATATAAATGTACAGATGGACATATCTCTCCTCATCATTTATTGCAATAAAAAAATATCAGTCTACTTTTTCTCCTTCAGTTGCTCCTTAGCTGATAGCACAAGTGTAAGAGGAATAAACATTTTCTATGATGACAAGATCACCAAAGTGATGAGAATATTTCTCCAACTCAGCAGCAGCTGAGCAGCAGGAGCTGCTCTCTGTTCCTTCCAGTGCAGGCCAATATCACATTTATTGAATTATTTGTAGACCATGTGTTTATATGGGTTAATGTTTCTGGGGATGTTATTTTTATCTTCAGTTATGGCAGAGTCAGATCCAATAACAGACTTTAAGGTGAAACTGATGTCTCCCTAAAAGACCACAAAACTCTTCAGAAAGAGACTTCCAAAAGATTCTTAAATGTCAACAGGAAAAGACTGTGGAGGAAGAGGATGTCAACAACTTTCCTGATTTCTAGGCTTAGAAATGGCATTTATTTAAGGTAAGAAAGGATTTCTTGCTCACAGTACCAGGGGTTACCACTATTTGGGGTTGGGCATGAAATAGTTATTCTTGTCCATGTTTTGGGGCAGTGTATGTGTGTTTCATCCTGCTCTTCTAGTGGGTGAGCCCACACAATTAGAGAGATGTGTCCTTGCCCCACAGCACTCAGGCTGAGTGTAACAGGGGATGACAGAAGGAGGTTAGAGGGAAAAGGGGGTGATGACAGAAGCAAAGGGTTTCAAAATGTTGTTTGCTAAATGGGCAGTTTGGTGCAGGTCTGAGGGGGGATTTGTGAAAGAGATGTAACTTGGGCTGCAGAAAGCCTCTGCATTAAGGGAAGAAAAGGGTGTACTAGTTTATAATTCATGAAATTATTTAGAAGTTGTAAGGAAACCAACATTTAAAGGCTTCTCAGAATCCTTTTATTATGACGCTGTTAAAATACGCAGGAGCCTGCCTGGTGTGTGGCTACTTTAGAGCAGCAGTACTTCCTGATAGCAATGTATTGCACGTTCCTAGGAAAACCCTGCTTCTTTCAAGCATCAAGCTCTGACACGTCAGCTGCAATCTCTGTGAACACAAAACCCTCTTGGTGTTATTTTTTGTGACAGGCACGCTGTCCTATTTACATTCTAGAGTGAACAAACAAGGAAGCATTCATTGAAATAGAGGTACTCAGAAGGAATCTTCCTCTTGTTTGAGGAGGAGGGATTGGATGAGACATCCCCTCTGGGCCTGCAATGGCTGCACAGGGGGCCAGCTAGATGGCAGCTACTGGTGGCACTGCACGGAAAAGAAGCACAGACCTAAGTGTAGGCAACAGAAGGCACAAACTTAGGGGCAAAGCTTCATCACAGTACTCTCCCCAAAAGTCAGCTTTTAAAGGTGCGTCAATCAGATTCACCCCTCCCGATGGAAAATACAGCCTGTCCTTAAGTTCTGTGTGTTCTGAGTGGCAGCAGGTATGGCCTGTTCTCTTTGATGCCCAGGAAGCACTGGGATTATTTAATTTATCAGCTTCTGGCACAGTCTCAGGAGTTTTGTGCTTCACTCCAAGCAAGGTCCTGGCCTTTCCAAGCAGGGCTGCCTCTCTGCAGTTTGAGGATGAGGTGCATATGCCTGTGGCAGTAAGTAGCCCCCAAGATGTACAACGTATCAGACTGATAAAAAGAGTGTTCAAATGGAGTATGGTAGAGTTGAAATGAACGAGAGCTGGGCTTCTTAGTCAATCACAGAGATATTATGTTTGAAAAACAAAGTGCTTCACACCGACGCTATTGCAGCAGGTGGGGAATGGGCTGGTGGGTTCAGTGTCTCTGCAACCCCTACTTAAGGCAGAACAAGGAGACACTGATGGCAAGGAACTTACTGCATTACCCAGTTAACTATGTCTGAAACATGTAACTCAAGGAAAGGAGCCACTAACAGAGGGAAGGCCTTATCCATTGAACATTTTTACTAATTCAATATTAATTCAGTATTTTTGGTCTTGTTCCTGATTGAGGTCTTCAAATGTACAACAGGAATCTCTGCCATTTAAGGACTTGAACTGTCTATGCAGATAATTAACAAACTCATAGAGTTTATTTGCTATCGTAATTTCTATGGTGAGCTTTTCTAAAAGTTGGATGAAGAAGCTTTATTCAGGAAGAGCAAGCAACTAGCGGTACACTCAAGACCAACCTTTCAAAAGTCTTTTCTCCAAGCAGGATGTCCTGGAATCCCCTAAAGCTCTGTACTTTATGCAGCAGGACTGGGGAGATTTCCCATCTTGGCTATTGCTGGCCAGTGCTGCTTTTGAGGACATGGCCCGTGGAAGCACAATTGTGGCTGAACAATTCAGCCTCAGCACCACCACCAGATACAGGTTCAGGGGAGGAATTCCTAAAAGTGCTGCACTCAACATTTTCAACTCCTAAACAGGATTACAAGAAAATATTTCTCAATGCAACTGACTTACTTATACAAACCACACGGAAGGTGGTTTTTTTTTTCTTCTGAGAAGAAATGGCAAGAGAAGGAAGTCACAACACAGCAGCTCCTCTTTTATAAAAATAGTGAATGTATTGTATAGAACTGGGGACAGAAGTGTTTACTCATTTGGAGCAGATTCAGAGGCTGTGGCCTGAATTATCCTTATAAATTGACCTGGCATTGCTGCACAACTAATTCTCTACAAGTGCTAAATCAGACACCGAAAGTTTTTTAAAAAAACTTTTGTAACAAAGCAAGTGTATAAAGTGAAAATATGCTGCTACCCATAAGAAAAGGCAAACCAGCAAAAAACCAGAACAGTTAATGTCTTTAATATAAAATCACTTTTCTTTCCCCAAAGCAGCAGCAGTGTATTACAGGTGTATTACAGTTAAATTAAAGGACCACTTTCATCATTGAGGACATCTTCATTAAAATCTTCCAAATAATTCATAGTCCATTTCTGTACATTTTAGCTTATCAAAATGCACTGGAAAAAATAATATTTTCTCTTCAGCAAGTGTCACTACAGGTGTCACTACCACCATTTTTCAAAGAAAACACAATTTCTAGGAACACCAATGTTAGTGAGTAGTTTGGATATAGATTCTATCATTGGAGGGGGACCACAGATGTACCATGAAGTATCATTAGATATGTGTTTCTCTAGATCCTTTTCAGATATTCTTCCCTCTGACAAAGAAAAAAAATAGGAAATGAGAACAGAAATATTAATCATGAAGTCACTTCAAAAATAATGTCTGGTTAGAGGTATTTCAAGCACTCATTTTCTTAAAAATGTCTGGTCTGTTTCAGGATAATAGGTATTGAGATTTGAGGCTTCCAAAAGCATTTGTTTTTCTGGGGATTTATATCAGTGCTTCCACTTGGAATACAGAGGGTATTAGTCACTGAAGAGGAATAATGCTTACAGACAAGTAAAATCCCACATTCACATGAAAAAAATAGGTATCTCTAACACAAATACAGCAGAAATGAGAACATGCTGAAATATCTCTTAAAAGCAGTCAGCTTTATCCTTCATCAATCCCACCTTAAGCAAAGTAAACAACATTTACTTAATAGTTTCTGGAATAAAGTCTGCAGTGGGAAATATCAGTGTAAAGTTTAGGATTAAGAGAGGAGAACAAAATGAAAAATTTTTCTGCAAAGAAGAATAAGTACAGAGAAACTGTGTAACTCACATCTCATTTTGAATCTTTAAATGTGAAAAGGCTGGGTTATTATGCACAACTTCATTCTGTAGAATGTAATCAAACTTGGGCTTCAGTTAGCATCTCTGTGCAATGGCATGACATTTACCTGTAATGTGTGGCTGCAGTTCTTTGCAGATCTGTGTGCGCTGCTGGGTGACATGGAAACAACACGTGATCTTTCCAGGAAACGCCTTCATCAAACCAAGAATATTTTTCTGTAATGTTAAACACACTTGCTACTTACGCCACAGGCCATTAAATCAAAGCAGATGTATGCACACAGTCCCAGGATGCCAGTGATTATTACTGAGAACCAAGGCTTTGCATTTCAGCAGTGAGAACCTGATGGGTGTGATTCCACAGGCCTCACCTGCACACACACACAGAATTCCCACACTTGGGATGCGAACACCCTGCCAGCTATCTTAGTGTATAGATTACAATCTAAGATTTGGACCTAAGATCCAATTAGGTCATTTCCCAATTTTTTCCCCCCCTTATGAATTCCCAGTATTTCCCCTTTCTACTTCCATAGGGGTTTTCCATGTAAAAAAATCCCCTGCAGTATGTATTTACCATTAGTAAGGAACTTTTTGAGTCTTCTCTGGTTTATCCGATAAGGTCACTAGACCCTTTACTGTCTCATGTTCTCAAGTTAAACCAACTACCACGTAATGCTAATGTTATTTTTACCAGAGTAGAAAGTATAAACTCATTTTCAGTTCCCTAAGTCACATCTGTGGTAAGTTACCACCAAACCCCCAGTGGCTTTGGTTCAAATCATAGCAAAAGAAGAATGTGTTAGTCAGATGCTGTAGTTAGTTCTGAAATAAAGATTTAGCTACTGTCTAGATTCTGCATTATACAGAATTTTCACTGCTGGAATAGACATTGGAAATGCTTTAAAATATTCTGAAATAAAAATAATTTCTAGGTAAATTCACTCATTTTGTTAAGTGCTTATTAACTGGTTACTACACTGAGTCTGCCCTGGGTTGCTTAACAAAAAAAACTGGGAAGACCTGAATCCCTAAAATGACAGCAGATGAAGAGCAGCACATAATGCCAGTGCTGTAAGGTGTTCCACCAGCACCTCTACTATTGACTTGCTGTCTTTGTACCTGTAATGCTGTTGCTTCTATCATGTGCACTATGGATCTTAGCCTGTGACATGAGAGCATATCCACAGTGAGGATCAGACGCCACAGTGGCATCTCCTTTGGCCCTGGTCAGCCCATACACAGCTGCCCCTTCAGGGACCACATCCTCCAAACCATCAGTGGTAACCCAGCAGGTCCTCCTGTAGACTGTACACATCCTGTACAGATGTTTGTCACAACAGCATAAAGGCTGCTAGAGATTCTATTTCCTCAATCCTCTGCACAGAATTGAAGAATTTTGACAGACATGTTCTGGATCTGAGGGACATGTGAAGAATGAAGGAAGGATATATTTTAAGCACTGTACATGACACTCTTCTGTCCCAGAAGCTCTAGTGCAAAAGTTGTGCTGTCATAAAACTGCTTAAGTGAATGCTGGAAATGTCAGTACTGGCACTGGAATAACCTGTGCATGTTTAGAACAGACTGGGAGATCAGTAGGTGGTCAAAATGAAGAGCAGATTATTCTGCTTCCAGCAACAAACAAATGACTTTTCAGAGAAAGCAAATATCTCTATATCTAGAAACACAGTAGAAGTACAGAAATAAAACTAGTGATGGATCCTACACAAAGTTTCTGGAATCATGACAGCTCTTCATCTTTATCTTAAAATCAAGTGCTTTCAATACTTAAAAACCCCATAAATCATTTCTGAATGCTTCTTTACAGAAGCTGTGCTAATTTGACCCTAAAATAATTGTCAATAACTTCAATGGCTGTGTGTGACAACTGATCTTTAACTGCTGAATAAACGTTCATGAAGTACTGCACAAGCAGTTTTAAAAGCAGCTATAAATCCTTCATCTATACACTAGTACTTATTAGTAACTTATGCATTATCAATAGAGGTCTGCTGTTACTTTAGGAAGTATTTCCTTTGGATATAATTACTCTTTTCTAGTCTATACATTCAATACAATCTCTACTTAGACTATGTGGTTACAGTATTATAGCACTATGCATACTATTAGTGTGTATATATCTATATCTATATATATAGATATATATATGATCTCTAGTATACCATGATGCTCGTACAAGATCATAGTAAAATGCAGGGATATAGTAAAATTCAGGGGTAACTGACTTACCAAAATCAATGGGAGCAGGTGTGTCTAGTGACAGCCTTAATTTGTACAATGGCATAAGTAGTTAACAAAATACACGTGGGATTTGAGGCAGGAAGTGACTTTTCTCTCTGTTTGTACAGTGTGTTACACAGCAGGTCTCTCTGGAATTTGGTAACATTGATATACACACTAGTAGCTGAACAGCTGAGACATGGTGTTTTTTTTTTTTTTTTTTTTTAATTTTGATTTACCTTAAATAAGAGTTCACTCGTGTTTTTTGCACTGTAGTACAACTTCACCGTTCCCAATTTGTGTCTATTTCCTTTACCCTCTTGGTATCCATGAAGATCTGCTATATGCAGCAGTATAGAAAACAATGGGTTAATTCCAACACCCCCTGCTATCAGCACTAGGTTTACTGGGGAGTCACCAGGCTGAGGATCAAAGAAGAAATCACCTCCCACTCGCAGAGCCACTTCTGAGTCAAGAGTACACTAGGATGGAAAAGAAGATATTTAATTTCAGAACTAAATGCAAAAGTTGAAATCTTATTCTTTTTGTATCCCAGTCACAAGGTTTGCTGGGCTGTGATTTTTATTTTAATTGACCATTGAAGGAAAAACAGAAGAACTTAAAAATATACACATATTTTCCAGCTATCTGAAGTAACCCAGTGTCTCTAGGGATCCAGTTCTACTTTCAAAAGTTTCACTCTTATGGTAAGGTAGGATGGTGACTCCCCCTTCTTATCCCCGTAAGAGTTGAAAGAGGAACAATTCACACAGTTTTCCAGCAGCAATATGCGGTTGTGAAAACCCGAGCTCAAAGTGTGAAATCACACTTCTACCCAAAACCAGCTTCGTGCCAAAAAAGGCCTTCCTATGAGGTCACAGAAGGTCAGAGTAAGTTGCACACAGCGAAGGTGTTTCCATCCCCATTCCTTAAAATCAAAAAACCACCCAGAAGTGAAATAAGTATCCACAAGAATATTTCTTGCAGAATCACTTCTGCATTTGCAACTTCAGAGACACAGAATAAGAAAAATCAGGGGAAAATCTTCTCTTACTCTTCGCTTGTACATAAGAAATTATTTCCTAAAGAAATGTATCTAAGCATGTTTTTTTGATACATGGAAAACAAAAACTACAACAAAAAAGTCCACTTGGGTCAGTTTTCTGCTTGGTAAACCAGCACTGCATCCTGGTCTGAAGGATGAAGCTGCAGCACAGAGAAGTCAGGTGAGTTCTTCCACATGGCTGCAAACTGACAGAACAAATAAGATCATTTAGGACATATATAGATATTAAAAGATAAAATGAAGAGGATAGGGAAACCAAGGAAGGTGGGAATGGAGGAGAAAAAACCAAGCTATAAGAACTGCTGAAAAGTTAGCTTAGAGAATGAAAACAGAATTCTTTGCAAAGCAGGAAACAGTAAATTGAAACAAAGGGAGTTCCATTAGTGAAGTCTGCACAGACAGCTAAGGTCTAAACGTGTAACAATTCCACCAGGAGCAAGAAGGATGCCCTTGGATGCAGGTACTGCATAGAATGTATGGGTTCCTTAGATTGTAAGCATGATCATTAAAAAAACCCAACAACCTTCTTGCTTTTCTCAATTGTTGCAGAACTATTGTCTCTCATGTGTACTGTAGGACCATGAACATTCATTATCTGAAACTGATTTCTCTCTCCCTATACACTGCCAGGCTTTCCCACCATGTTTTACTCTGGTCTAGAGAAGCACGAATCCACATGTGTTCCAGATTCATGTGGCCTAAGGAGGACACAGAATATGGTACCCTTTGAGGAAATAAACCTTTTTAGGGAGAAACAATCTCACATCTGCCTCCTTAATCAGCCACAGTTTTCCAAGACTGGACATGGGATTTGGGAGGAAACTCTCTCTTAACCAGCAGTCTTCCAGATATTTCCATGCTTTGGCCATGACAATGATAACACTAAGTCAGTATACAAGAAAAAATAATAAATTTCTAGAGTAATTCCATGAGAAAGTGCTGTCCTTTAGCCTAGTTTATAAACACAGCTCAGGCAGAGACGTGAAGCAATCAATACTTTACATGAATATTTTTAAAGAAAAGGCTACATCTTCTTTAAGTTATATAAAATACATGGTGCTAAAATTTGCTATTTTATATACAGCAATATTAAGAAATAAATACTTTAAAAAACACAGATACAGTGAGTAAATAAGTGCTAGCTATTCCCATAATATTTTTAACCTGAGATAACAATTAAGCATCAGTTTTGTCACCATATATACAACATTTTCAAATTCTAGGTTGCTATTTTTACTGTTTGTTTCCTAAAGAAAAGCACGACTTTTGTTTAGCTAGAGGAGTCCCATGTATACCCTGGAGGTTTCTCCACAGCGTCAGGTTTCATGTAGCTTACCGCTTTAACTAAAGATTAATCCTATAAATTTCACCAGAAAACTCAGCAACAAAAACTGATTTACAAAATCAAAAATTCTTAAATAGTTTCCAGAGACTGTGAAAAGAACAAAAGTTGATAGGACAGATCATTGATGAAACGTGACTCATCTGACAAACTAAATGAATAAATGATGAACAAAACAGTGTGAGGCCAAGTCTCAGACTTTACTTTTAATATAGCAAAAAAATAAGCCTTGTGTTATGTCTTTATTATAAAAATATTGCATATTTAAAAGAATACTACAGATGTTCTGAAATGTTTTATCATTTCAGAAAAAATGATGTAGGTATCTTCCTTGGCTCCCCTTTAATAATCTATATCCATCTGTGATTTATCAATGATTCCCAGTTTATATTTATAGAAACAGTCAGGAATTATGGAAGGTTATCAGAGGTAACTTTGTAATGTGTAACATTGCCTTTTCTCAGGGAGGTATGTTAGAACAGAGGTTTTTCAACATTTTTAATTCATTAATTCCAAAGCAGTGAGAACCCTTATATACACTAAATACAAAATCACTTTAAGTCCACTGTTAGCACAACTAGTGTCAAAAGATCACAGTAACAATATTTCCATCAAAAAATCTAATTTCAGTCCCTTACTGAACAAAAGGTCTTAAGCTTTATGTTGTATCCAAAATGCTTGACTATGTCAACATGAGTTTTGGAAGTCAGGGTTTAATAGCACAAAGTGGTCTAAAAACAAACCCCACCCTTTACCACAAAAAAAAAAAAAAAAAAAAAAAAAAAAAAAAAAAAAAAAAAAAGCAAAATCTCAGTTAAATTCATTTACCTCAGTGTGAATCCAGTGAGCAGGAGGATGAACAGTGTGCTTTACTGCCAGCTCTAGTATTCCTTCTCGCTCTAACAGGCCAGGGCTTGAACATATTGAGAAGCCCCCAACTACAGATACTCCAGGAATAAAGAAATCGACCCTAAAAACAGATCAGACACCAAAGTTTAAAAAAGATGCCAACAACCCCAAACATGGACAGCAATAGTCAAAGTAATGTGGCTGCCTTTGTTTCAATTATCTTTCCTTTACAACATCCTTATTTCTGTAATGTAATTTTTCAGTAAAGGGAGTTAGCCTTGAGTAATATCATTTCCTGAGAATTATTTTCTTCTAGAACCACCTCATCATGTTTGCTAAACCAGAAGGTTTTCAAACCATTCTCCTTTAGCATTAGATGTCACTTCTCACAACAGACTAGAATTCTAGTCTTTTAAATAAATTATTTGCATATTGGAACAAAAACATAATTATGGTCTAATAGAGTAGCTTAATTCCCACTCTTTTTTGGTCCTTTTGATGGGCTCTTCAATTTTCAAACATAAGAAGATTTGCATTCTAATTTTAGGTGAATGACTATATTAAACACTTTCTTTTCCTGGGTAGATGAGATATCTGAAGTAAAACGAACAGTATGTAAAAAATTTCCCATGTAAGAAGCACTCAACTGGCAGCAGAACTGCAGCCCCTCTGGTGGCAGATGTCGCTTCTTAGGTTATAGGAAATTGAACTGGAATAAATTCCTACTTTTTTTTTCTTTCAGCTTAAAAGTAAACCATGCATGAGTTTGTACAGAGAAGATGGCAACGTGTGCCTAAGGTTCTGTAATACCAGCGAGTGTAAGCGAGTGTGGAAGGCAAGCCATTACTATATATGAACTATAATTCAGTCTCAAAGCTTTAATAAGCCTTGATGAGGCTTCCAAATAATTATCAGAAAATAATTACAGTCTGGTTTGTGATCTGTCACCTAAACTCCTCTGTGTTCCATAGATCTTTAAATGCTTCTGCTTTCTACAACACGTAACAAAA
This sequence comes from Sitta carolinensis, assembly GCA_032173965.1. Taxonomy (NCBI): domain Eukaryota; kingdom Metazoa; phylum Chordata; class Aves; order Passeriformes; family Sittidae; genus Sitta; species Sitta carolinensis. The sequence continues at coordinate 35,695,355 of CM063284.1, read as the reverse complement.
TCCCTGTATTTCAAAATAAACCAAATGTTTATAACTAGTTGTGCTAGTCCCCTTAGGAAACAACCATACTGATAAACAATGCCAAGTACTAGAGAACCATTACTTAATTCCACCCTGGGTTAGGCTGGCTCAGTATTAGATAAGTGAGGATGCAACAAGAAACACAGACTGCCTTCTACTGCACAGGTGTTTCTTTAAACAGCAATGTTCTATTCTTACAGAGACCACAAATGCTTGAGGAAAGAAAGAAACACTTTGAGTATTTCACCACTTTTTGAAGAAAAAAAAAATCTTGTCTACTTACTCCATGCAAAATTCACCCTTTGAGGAAAAAGTCTCTTTCTCTTGAAGAATGCATACAGTGTGATATATACAATAGTGATCTAATTTTTAACTTTATGCTTATAATATCTTGATGGTGCATAAAGATACCTGACTGCAAAAGAACCAAAAAAAACTGAAGAGGCTTATTTCAGTGTCCTCAGCTTGTGCAGCCCCACTGCCCGGGGGGCCCAGCTTTCCTGACACTCAGGTTCTGGGAGCTGAGGAAGGTCGACTCGTGAATTGCAGCCTTTCTGCTGCCAAAGAACATCTCACTACTGCTACTGCAGCTCGTTACCTCCCTCTGGTGGAAAATGATCTTACTACTTAAGATGAACTTGACAAAAAATAGGAGAATTTATGCTGTAAAGTCACGATTTACATTCAAGTCAAAATGTTCTCTCTGGCATGTAAGGGAAACCTTGTCCATGCCCGGTGGGGAAACACACAAACATTATTGCAAAATCTACATCAGACATGGTTTCTACCTTTCCCAAATACTAATGCAGATGTATTTTTCCTTCCCAAGTATCTAACTATGAGAGATTTCAAGGCACGGTTTACTATCTTATAGTGAACTAGCTCTGCTGGCTTGTCTCAGCCATGTTAGGAGGGGTGAGAGGGCTCCTGAAGAAATGCTATCTGTGAAAGCCTAAGGGAAAAGAGCAGCAGAACGGGAAAAAATGAAGAAAACCCACAACAAGGAGAGGCACAAAAAGATGTAAACTAGAAATCTCAGGATGGTTTTTCACTTCCCTCCTGTTAAAACCTACCTACTATATCTTTAAGAAATGAGTAATAATTACCCATTGCTGGAGTAAGAGATCAGAAACACTAAAAACATAAAGCTACTTCTTCAAAGTATTTGTAACATGCATACACCTCAATGCATGTTTTAGTAAATCAAAAGGTGTAACAGCAACAAGTCTCTTCATTATTATTTGAAGTCAGATAAAGACCAGTATCTACCAAGTGCTTGCAAAACAAGTACACTTTTGCTTCTGAAAAATTCAATAATTAGAACAGCTTCACAAAATGTAAACATTTTAGTGACACTCTGTGGCTGTAATATCTTACTATAGCAAATCCTAACAACTTAGCCTTTTCTGCTCAGGAAAATGTTTTGTGCTGATGATGAAAAAAATGCAATCCCAGTTTATAGATACAAGTACAGAGAAGTTGGTGTGTACCTTACAATAGCAATAGAACACTTTCAAGGAAGAAGAAAATGAAGAAGAGTAATTATAATTAAAGCTTTCAGTTTTCAGCATGATAATTTCAAAAACATTTTTGGAGGGTAAATGTACTTTGCAAGTACTGGCAAGCAAGAATTTAATATGAGTCACTGCACATGTGCAAAAACTGCAGCAAATTACTTCACAAACAAATTATTGCTAATCAGCATCTTGTGTTCTGGTTCTAAATTTAAAAGCCAGCATATTAACACTTCATGAGTAACATATGCTGTTATGTTAATACCCTAGCAGCTATACTTTTATTTCAGCAAACCCACTTTCAGATGGCCAACACCAATAAAAGGTTTAAGAACATTTAAATGTCCATTGCCAAAAGCATCTACTCCTAGTTTTAAATTTATTTCTAAGAGAAAAAGAAAAGTTACTATGAGTATTTTTAACAAGGAAGGATGACAAACATGAAAATCCACTACTTCCTTGGGGGAAAAAAAAAACCTCTGTAAAATTGCTTAAACAAACAGCTAATTGTTTCAAAGGCTTAATAATTCAAGGCTTTTATTTTCAAATTTGCCTATTTATATTAATATCTTAATCTGACCTAACAGGCTTGATTTTCAGAGTGGAAACTTCAAGGGGAAGAAATAAACCAAAACTAAATAACTTGCAAATCAGCAGTCTCAGTTCCACTGTAAAAATAACTAGTAAATAAAGACAGCCTGCAGAATAAAGTGCAGTGAACTTCAAAGTACTCCTGAAGGAACAATGTAATATAATAAAACAAAGGAAAACACCAAAACAGTCTAACTGAACATTTAGAGAACATCCAGTTCTGCCCTTTTAATAGTAATATTAGCGTTTTTTATGATGACTATTTTAAAATTGTGCCAAATATCATCTCTTTGACAGATCATCCAATAAGAAAACATTGTATTATATAAATTAACGACTTTATCCAAGGCCCAAGGGTCAGAGACGTTTCAGCATTTATTATAGTAGACTTCTAGTAATTTCCCCCTCAAATACACCAGAAGATCTTACCACTGTCCTGCTTTGAAAGTAAAATCCTTATTTGCAATTGCCAAACGAAGCCTTTTGACTGTGTCTGATTCATTGGTGATTCCACACACTTTTGCTTGTGTAATTACCTAGCAAAAGAAAAAGAAGCCACTGTGATATGTAGATATAATTTGCAGCAAAAGTGCTCAAGAAGCCGTGCATGAGACATCCATCACTTCCCATGTTACCCATGGCATTTCATAACCTACAGCACCAATATTTTTCACTGAGGTAATGAAACAAAAATGGATTCTATCCCTGGAACTGTTCAAGGCCAGGTTGGATGGGGCCTTAAGCAACCTGGTTTAGTGAAAGGTATCCCTGTCCCCCCTGCAGAGTGTTGGAACTGCATGATCTTTAAGGTCCTCTTCAAGCCTAAACCATTCTATGATTCTATGATGCACTTAAATAGTAAATGATTGGAGAACAGTGTTTGTACTTGCATTCTACCATGTCTGTCACTTTTTCTAAGATTATATACAGACTTACTTTATATCACTTGAAGAGAACATAGCTATAAAGAGAGGTGATTGCTGGTTATCACTTATCAGATTCTTCAGACATCCATACAAGACACACACTCCTGCATCCTCCAGCAACAAAGTAAAAATATCTCTGATATAAAGACGAAGGACACTTGAAAAAATCAGTTGCAGAAAATCAGTTGCAGATGAAGTTCCAGGGAGAATTCTGGATCTATATTTATTTAAGTAATTAAGTTCATTACTGAAAGATTATGCATTAATGCATCGATGAAAGAAAACCACAAGCCTTGTGTTACTGCATTTATGCCCTACACCTCCATATGACCACAGAGAAACCAAGACACAAGGTCTCATGGCTGGTTAACAGGGCACATTTTGTTTGGCAGACACATGGGAGGGGATGCCAGAGCCATAGCTAAACTTTTAAGGAGTTAAAAAAAAAAAAAAAGAAAAGCAGACTTTGCAAAAAGACCCATTTGGGATGAGCATCCCACTTAAATTCTTTGATGCCCAGCAGCATGGATTTTAACCCCCTCCCTACCCTTCCTTTTAAGGTTTTTTGGACTATAATTATTAACCTTTTTCCTCTACAAAGAAAGCAATGCCCTAATGCTCTAAGAGAGAGATTTTACTGTTAAAAATGCTGATGTCACTTACCACACAAGGAAATACTCAAAATACCACAACTCTACTATTTCTCATTTGTCTAAGATCAAACAGATCAAAAAAAAAAAATTAACTTCAAGCAGCTATGCTGTAATTTAAAACATATGTCAGGAAATTAATTTATTCATAAAGCAACATCTGAACACGTCCCCTGTCCCATTAAACAGCAGGATATTTGCTAATTTAAAATGAAATAGCATGGATTCCTGTTCCACTTTAGCAGACAGTATTAAATGAGGAATGCAGTCAGTCAAAGTTAACAAGAAAAACATAAGATACATGAATTCAGCGGTTGTTCTGATGGAAAAGTGCAGGAAAAGGACATTAAATTTGGATCTTCTTCATTCCCTTCTTTACTCTTCAGTACACTCCTTAATTTGTTATTTAGCTGAAAGAGCTGCAAGACTACTCGAAATTTAATTCTTAATTGGTATAAAGTTATTTCAAAAATTAAATCTGAGTCAGGGTGATCAAAGACATTCAGCCAGTATTTTGGGCCATCATAAGGGTATCCAACTGGCCAGAGCAATGCTGCAGTGAGAGGGAAGAGGGCACAGGACTCTGGATTTTGCAGCTGTATTTCAAGAAGGATTAGTCATTTTTCCTTGCCCTGGTCCTTCACATTATCACTCTTCAACAGGCAATGTTCTGTAGCCTTCAAACTAATGCAACACAGATTTATGATTCTTTCATCTTTTACAGGACTGAAATGGCCAAATAAGGCAATATTGGCTGAGGGAAGCCAACTGCTGATTATACAGAATTTAAAACCAAGCAGAGGATTTAAAATAAACTGATTTTAAAGTGGTTGGAAATAAAGCAACAAAGAATAAATCAAGCATTAAAAAAAGAAACAGCATAATCCTCTGATATGCAGAAAATGTGCAGTAGAAAGAACTGAGCCCTGCTCTTTCACCTATCTCATACAGCTTCCTTCTCTTCCCTGTGCCTTACAGTTCACTGCACCAACCCTGAGCTTCCAACACCTCATAAGGATCCATTTTTCCATGTATTTTTCAGGTACTAACATCGAGCAGAGAAAGGAAGCACGTCAAGCAACAAATATAAAAAACCCCATAGCTGCAACATGCAAAAGTGCCACCATTTTTTTCATGGCAGAAGCAAATGAGAACATGCATCAGTCTGTGCCTGTCTCTACATCCACTTTCTTGGGTAAACAGGATCCACCAGAGCAGCTGGATGTCCACAAGCAACGCTGATCTGTACTCAGGGAAGAGCTGGCATCAGGTGTGCATAGCAGAACCAGGCTGCCTTTGTCTCATCCATCTACAGCAGTGGTGAATCTTCTCTTTCCAGGGTTACCTACATATGCTCTGCACCCAGCTTCCCTTTAGGAAGAATGTGACTTATTCTCCACTATAGTTAGGGAAAAACTTAGCAGAGAAGGACTTCATGTACACATGCTGACAGATGTGCGGTGTGTTTGCATCTGTGTGCATCTACTTCAGCTTATTACAGAAAGGAAATATCTGTATGAAATACAAGAGGATGTTCCCCTCTGAACCTTATGAAGAAGAATGCTTACTGCTCAAAACTGAGGTCCAGATTAAGCATTTCTGGATTTGATGGAGAACAATGCTCTGTCTGTGGATTTGTGAATTAAAATAGATACAACTGAAGATCTTTTCTACAGCTGTCTATCATCTCTCCCTTCAAAAGTCTACACTTTTTGCCTTACCACCTGTGTTATAAAAGGATATTTTCAACATTTTTAAGTCTCAAATATGAACCAGAATTGTAGAAATCCATAAAAATCTGATAAGTCTGTTTAGAGATGAGGGGTAACCATGTGCTTTCATTGCTTAATATAATCCATACTTGGCCAGAAATCTATAAAGTTTCTTGTCCAACATAAAGTAAACAGCATCTTATCACTGAAAAATTTTAAAACTCATTACATTTCACCCACTGGGCAGTAAATATGCTAATTTTATATCAGTAACAAATATAAAAAATGAGGAGAAAAAGAAGTAAATCATACTCCAGCAGAAGGCAAAATGGAGCCTAAGAATCAAATACTATTATCCAATATAATTATCTTCGCAGAAAAATAATAAAATTACTTGCATCCTAAAGAACAGAACACTAACCTCCTGTCGAAAATTGTTTGCTGTCCTCTCTAGATGATCCATTTTCCTTTTTGATTTTATTGTGCTGCAAGAATAAGCAAACAAAGATAATTGTCATTTTGACAGCTGCACTACTGTCCCTTACTGATAAGAATTTCTATTAGCATAACAATTTACCAGTGTAATCCAGACTACAAATGACATAAATCTAAATAAGAATTAAATATAAATATATAATTGGGAGTTAAATTAAGCATTTATAGGTCTGTAGTAATTGGTCAGTTTGATTTTCCAGTGTTGCCATAGCATTCTCTTAAAAAAACCCAAGGAAGTGGATAACCTACCTGTTTCCTGTGCAGTAACAAAAAGCAGAGTGTCTCAACACCCCCAATGCAGAATGAGAGGGAAAAATTCTGCTCTGAGCACCTCTCAGTAACTGAGGAACAGTGCAACCCACATAAATAGTAGCATGAGCCATGATGACCAGGCAGACTTCAGAATAACTGTTTCCTGAAAAAAAAAATCATAAATATTTGTTAAATGAAGCATTCAGTGTTTGACATGGCTTGTTTTCAGCTTTTATTTCCCTTAAATCAGAAAAGCCAAAGCTCAGCTGGAGCTAAAACTAGCAACAGACAGAAAGTATATTGAGAGGGAATTTTGAAAGCATGAAAGTTCCATAAACAAGTGAAAATGTGCATCCATCAAGTGAAGTGATGTTATGCCCACTCCTAAAGGTGAGGGTAACTGAGGTTCTTGTCAGTAGTTTCCTTGGGCCAGATTAGAGTGAAATGACACTGACTGACCAGTGTTTATATACATATACATACATATATATATATATACACACATGCATATATGTATAATGCAGGGGTTTAGAACAATTTGATTGCAATGGAAAGGAGGTACAGAGAGTCCTTTTGGTTATTATCTATAGAAATTAAACAATATAAAAGTATAAAAGAATCACTTAAGAAAATACATAGGGAAAAGAAAGGAAGAGAAAGAAAGGATAAGAGAAGATAGTGGAAAGATATCACCATCCATGGATCCAGTGACAAGAACTGATTGTTGCAATTTCACTATTTTCACTTAGTCAAAGGGATGGTTGGAGATTTGATCCATCGGGGTGAGGGAAGACCATGAAACAGATTTCAATGAGTTCAATACGTTCAGGTTCAGGTGGGAATGTGCAGGAACCTCCCCTGGGGGAGTTTTACACTGTCTGTTCCAACACTGGGCATCGTGTGGAGTGATCTGGTGCAAGACCCCAGAAATGAGTCTGGGGGCACTCTGGGGGTCTTTGGTGGGTTATGACACCCTCTAAGCCATGACAGCTGCCTCTCACAGCAGCCTAACTGAGCCAGTTCTGCCCCACAGGAAGGGCTGGACACCTTCAGGCCCAGGTGTGAAGGTGAGTGTCCCTCCCTTCCCTGGGAGGGGAGATTTACAGCTGGCCCAGCCGTGTAAGGGAGGACACTGGCATGATAAAAGGCATTACCCCACCTCAGCAGCACTTGCCTCTCACTGGCCTTTTCCCTTACCTGGCTCAAACCCAGCTTGTTGCTAAACAAAGGTCAGTTTGTTGTGGTCATCCTCTGGTGGTGGGTGCTCACCCTCCCCACCCCTGGGCTGCTCGTATACAGACAGAATTCCCACCACACCCCCAAACCTCTCCTCCTGCCCTTCAGTCCAGGGGCGCAAACCTGGCCTCAGCAAAGCCCCTATAGCTTTTCCAAATGGGCAATTGCTTGAGCCATTAACCATCAACGTTTCAGTCTCTCACAAGGGGAAGACCTTGTCACAGTTGATGTAGAAAAGGCTGAAGTACTCAACATTCCCTTTTCCTCAGTCTTTACAGGCAAAGCCTGCACCCAGACCTCTGCTTGTACCAGCAGAGGCTAGGAAGGAGAGGGATAAGTAGGAGCAGGGCCAGCACCTGCTGAGAGATGCTGGATGTACTCAAATGCACAGAGCCAGATGGGTTACACTCAAGGTTGCTAAGAGACACAGCTGACATGCTTGTCAGGCAACTGTCTATTACCTATGAAAAACACTTATCACATAGTCTCCAACTGACTGGGAAAAGACTTATATGTGCTCATTTTTAAAAGAGGCTAAAAGCAGTGCTTACATCCAGTCAGCACCATCTCAGCTGGAAAAATGCTCAGAGCTTGTCCCCTTAGCTGGGTGAAAGCTAAGAAAGCAATCAGCAAGATGTGACTCAGACTTACCACAGGCAGATTAGGTTTGATGAATCTGAATGGCTATAATACCATGATGAAAGGTTTGGTAACGCAGCTAAGGGGACAGGATGCAACACACCCTGAGTGTCCTGTGGCTCCTGGCACCAGCCCCTGAAGCACACACATGTTAGGAAGCCGAGGCCAGATAGATGGAGTATCTAAAAACTTGTCTGGGCAGACAGAATTAAGACTCTGAGGGCTTCAAGTTGCTTCACTTGTTGGCTATAACAGTAAGAGTACCCTGGGGCTGACACAGGTCAATAAATTTATCACTAACTTGGATGATGAGACAGGTGTCCCAGTTCATGTCATGGTCGTTGGAACTGGATGATCTTTGAGGTCCCCTCTAGGCCATTCTATGATCAGCAAACTTGTGGATGCTACTACATTACAAGAGTAGAGCTCCCCTTTGAAGGGGAACTGAGAAACCACAGGGCTGGAAAGCAGAAACCTCATGACAAAAGTCTACACCTGGGACTGGCTTAATCCAGTGTGAACAGCTGTCCTGCTCCAAGCAAGAATTCTGATTGGATGATGCTCAGAAATGCCTTTCAGCCAACATATCTGTGATTTTAAATGTTCAAACAATATTCATGTATGAAATATCAAACACTGACAATGCATTCCCTTTCTGGTGGTAAAGAAAAGGTTCTGGGTGTAAAGTTTATAAACTTTAATTAAGCCTGTTTGTTCACAGGTTTATTTAAAAGCACATTAATCCATCACACTTCCTTGTACCCTACATAAAACATCTCTAAAGAGTAAAGAAAGTGGAGGACACTCATATGTGCTACAGTGGAAACACAGTGCGAAGGTTCAAAACCACACACTCAAACAGCTATGGCAGAGAAAGGTAAACTGACATGCACAACATTCAAGGTTAGTCAGAACTGCCCTTCAAGTGTAGGAACAGGTTCATAGAGAGCCAAGAGATATTTCTCATTCCTTGTTAATCTGCCTTTATTTTTCCTAAAATGGATTAGCATAACTCTCTATCATATGTCATCACCTATCAAATTATACTTATTCCCATGATACAGTCCATTGCTTCTTTGAAGCATTAATACCTTACTTTCATTTCAATATCTTTCTGCATTCTTTAAAGGCAAGTAATTTATTTTCAGAATATTTTTAATTTTGAATCCCTTGAAATGGCATTGATCCAGCTTGTTGATAACTAATCAGGCCTGTACTCTCTAGGATTTTGCTAACAGCTGTATTGGCTGGTCAGTTAGCAATCTGTCCTGTTTGTAGTCTTGTATGAATGAAGGCAGAGCTTCCATAAATTAGGCTACTCAGAAATGGAATACATTTAGTCACTATTCAAAATGCCCACTTTCAAGCATAAGAAATACTTCCTGCAGCTTTTAACTCTCCATAATTTTTAATAATTTTTCAGCATTTAATTCCAGAGCAGCTTGCAACTTTTAAAAATGGAATTATTTGTCTTTACCCCCAGTATGCAAAATTACTTCCATTTTCTTTTCCACAGCATCAGAGAATACTTATTAAGTATTTAAACAAAACACTTCAGTACAAGCAGATGTGTAGAGACTATCGATAACAAAGTATTAACAATCTCAAAATATTTTAGGACAACAAAATACACATCTAATGAAGTCCAGTTCTTCTACCTTGGCATATTACCTGTGAAACCAGAGTGCTTAAAAATCAGTTTCTCAAATTCACAAGATCACTTTATAACCTAGAATCTTTCAGACAGCACATCGTGGTTATAGATATCTACATCTCCAACCAACCTGAAGTTCAATATCAACACACAGTATCAGAAACAAAAGAAATGTCAGCTTAATTTTATAGTCACAGCTGAAAGACCCTATTGGAACACCTACTTTACTTAAACTACTTCTCTTTCCTAAATTAGAAATAACTCTTGAACAGTAGTTCAAGAAACTTGCTCCATTTATACTATCATCACTTTCCAATCATAAAAAAGACAATAAAAATAATTTGCAATTTTTACTCTGCAACTAATAAATTCCAAAATATCTTATTTAATGAGTCCTGATTCTTCTCTACCACATACAAATGTGACTCACACCCTTACAAAACGTGAACAGCTTTTCCCCCATCTGTCACCTCTGTGATTTTTTCATTCATCTAGCTCTTCAGCAATTCCCTGCTCTCCATGAAGCGCTGTGCTTCAGCTTCCCAGGCTCCTGTCAGGTGGGATGTACTCCCTTTATTCTCATCTCACCCAAGCTGCTACAGGAATAGCCACTCCATACCCTCTTTTTTCACAGAGGTTGGAAGGGACCACAGTGAGTCATCTGGCCCAACTTTCCTGCTAAAGCAGGGCAATTTGAGAGCACATGGCAAACAACTGCATCCAGATGGTTCTGGAATATATCCAGTGAGAGACTCCAGTACCTCTGGGCAATATGCTCCAGTGCCTGGTTGCTCACACAGTAAAGTTGTTCTTCCTCATTTTCAGGTGGAGCTTTCTGTACATCAGTTTCTGTCCATTGCCTCTTGTCCTAGTGGTTGGCACCGCTAAGGAGAGCCTGGCTCCATCCTCTTGACACCCACCTTTTACATATTTACATATTTTTATAAACCTCCTTTGCTCCACAGAGCAAAACGAGGAATACTTTTCATGACTTCTTCCTCTCCTCGCTTAAAACCAACGAGCTATTCATTCTCCATCCCCTCTGGTCCACTGGCCCGGGTTAGTACCTCTAGAGATACGTGTCTGGATCTCTTCTTTCCCCCAGTCTCCCATCACTATCGGAAGGGAGAACTGCTTTTAGTTCATCGCATTACACTTAAGTGCAAATTACTACGTAGGTTAATGCAGGAGAGTGCAGAGAGGAGCAGCAAGGGTACTTAAGCAAGCAGCACAGGAAGTCTTTTTTCCAAAGCTATCTCTCGGTAAAACACTTTTTTAGACAAACCGTCCTTTCTGCAAAAGCAATCACCGAAAACGAAGTTTCCCCCCTTTTCCCAGGGCTGAGTGGAACACGGTGAGCGCTGGGAGGAGGGGAGCGGGGAGGGGAAGAGGGAGCGGCAGCTTGTGCCCAGCTGGGCCGGGGCGGCACTGAGGCGCCCAAGGGGCAGGGCAGGGCCAAGGGCAAGGGACGAGGACAAGGTCGCGGCAGCGCCCGGCCGTTCCCCCGCTGCCCCGGGACCGCCGGGCAGGAGGCCAGGGCTGGAAGCGGCAGCGCCATCGGCCGCGGCGGGCGGCCCGGCCACCGCTTCCGACCGGCGCGCGGGCTTCCGCCGTGAGGAGAGCGCGGGCCAGGGGCACTCGAACGCGCTGACCCTCCGCCCTCCGCCCCTCACCCTGCTGTCCCCCCACTCCCTCCTCCCCACCCGAGCTCTCCCCGGCATCCCCGGCCCGCTCCGCACCACCCCTACCCGCCGCCGCATCACGTCACGGGCAGCCCCGCCCGCCTGCCCGCCAGGCGCCGCCTCTTCCCGTCCGACCCGTCCGGCTCCCGCCGCTTCCCGGCGGCATGGCCGTGTTCCACGACGAGATTGAGATCGAGGACTTCGAGTACGACGAGGAGACCGGGACCTACAGCTACCCGTGCCCCTGCGGGGACCGGTTCCTCATCACGCGGGTGAGGGGCGGCTGGGCAGGCCTGGGGGGAGAACAGGGAGTGCGGCCTGTGGGCCGGGCGGGCGGCGGGGCCCTGACCGCTCTCCCGGCGCTTTTGCAGGAGGACCTGGAGAACGGGGAGGACGTGGCCACCTGCCCAGCTGCTCCCTGATCCTGCGCGTCATTTACGACCAGGTGGGTGCGGAGGGAGAGCAGGCGGACGCGGTTCTAGCCGGGTCCCTGCGAGTCCCTGTTCGCCGCCCCGTGCGGGAAGCGCGGGGCAGCGTTTAAAAATTCCTGGTTTGGGACCACCTCTGCCACCTGATCTCTCGTTTTTCTTGCCTCCTTCTGCCGTCTTTGGCCTTAAAAAGATGCCAGCCTGGGTGGGCGGTGGGGTAGGATACAGACGGGACGAAATCAATGATGTGAATGAAGAGCTCCTGTGGCTGACCCCAGCAGCCCTGGCAGCTTTTCACGTTTTGGGAGACAGATTCATACCATTTATAACCACTCTGTTTTCCAGCCTGGGTGCGTGTCGTGGTGTTTGTGAGGTAGAGGAGATCCAAAACCAATGTAAACCGCCTAAATCCCTGCTTGCTGTCTTTAGGAGCAGTTCATGCGGGATGAAGTCGTGGCAGAACCTTTGCCAAACAAGGAATTGGTCAAGTGCTGATGAATGCATCGTGGACTGTGCTGCTTTGGGATGAGAAAGTATGGGGATGGTGACTGCGGAAAGAGTTGTGTTTCTCCTTCTGGAAGTGCTTGCTGCTGTGGGATACAAGTGCAATAATTGTCTGTCTTCTTAACATGAATGAGAATTTGCTGAGACATCAAACACATGAATGTGTTTTTTTCTGAAGGGTTATACTTAAAAAAAATTATATAAGTTGTTCTATGTATTCCAGAAGATTTGAGGATTATGATCCTGATTTCTAGCAAGTGAATACACAGAAGAAGAGTGTAGAGTTGGGAAATTATAACATTTAGTCTAGCAGTGGCTTCTTAGCCTGTGGAGAAAAACAGGCTTTATGGGGGTATATGGAAGTGTGAAATGGCACAGAGAGCTGAAACGGTGAGAGGCAAGATTTAGGAGTCCATAGGACACAATGCCATACAGAGTTGACACAGTGCTGCTTCTCCAGGATGTGGGCTTGTGTACTTCCAGCCCATACTGATTATGGGGAGAAAACAGGAGACCCAGAGCCAGCATTTACTCAGTGTTGGTAAATCGTTTTTACTCCTTTAAGCACTGGGAAGGTGCAATTGTCTGTGTATCTGCAGCAGGGGCAACACTTGAGTTGGGGCAGATTTGTTCCTTAAATTGCTTCTAAAGCTGCTTTGAAAGAACTTTGGTAGTTGTTACCAAATGACTCTGATATAATAGTCATACACTTTTGACGGTGTTGTATGAAAGAGAGTCAACTTTTTTTTTTTTTTTTTTTTACCCCTGCGCAGTTACTAACATGCAGACTGGAACTCTAAGTGGGTTGTATTTTACCCCTATATTTTCAACAACTTTGTGATTTGACTGTTGCAGTAGATGTAAAATGGACTGCAGTTCTTTGTGCCATTTGTAGTAAATTTCTCAACTTTTCTTTATTAGATTCCATCACTTCCTGGACAGGTGATGGACGCATTTCACTGAATTAATAAAGGCATTTTTTAGGGTAGAAAAGGGTCATGAGAACATACATTGATTCCAAGACTGCTTCTTGAATTACATGCCGCTGCACTTGAATATTTACTTGAAATTGTGGTCATTCCTGTGTTTTAATGGGATTTGGCATCTATGAAGTGAAATTTAGGGAAAAGTACCTATGAAGTGTTTATATAGCTATTTTGCTCCAGGCACTAAAGATTAGGAAGTTTTACTGGATTCTTGCATTTAGTTATTTTTGTTCTTACAGCATTTTGTGAATGCTGAAGATGAACATTCTAGTTAGTTTAAGAAAAAGAGAGGGAAAAAGCCCTACATCTAGTTGGAAGTTTGGAATCAATAACCCAACCCAGAGTGTTTCCATGCCTAAACCAGAAGGTGGCACTCGTGTTCCTTTGACATATGTGCTTAAAAATATCAATGTTGTGGTACTTTGGTACTTTGGTTAGCTATGCCTTATCAAATATTTATTTTGACTACATAAATAAAGATGTTTAAGATTGCGTCAGTGTTTATAATGAGGCATTACTTTGTTTCTGCACCAGCCACAATGATTTCCAGAGGTCTTGAGTTGGTGCTGCTGGGGTGATGATAGTGGAGGTTCTTCAGGTTGTTAATAAAAGTTTTTTCAATCTATCAGTAGACACTGTAAAACAATCTTACAGGAGCCCTACCTAAGCCCCTGTTCAAATTTCTACTGCATAAATACCTTCATGATTTTCCCACAAGTATTCTACATAAAAGGAATTGTATCAGTTTTCAAATACAAGACCAGGGAATGTATGCTCTGATGTAATGCATCAAAGTAAGTCGCCATGTGTATCATCTCTAAAAGTGAAAAGATTTTGCAGAAATCAGTTAATCAGTTAACCAGATTTTGTTATATAATGAAGGTCAGGCCCTTTCTGACTTAAGAAACTTGTGTAGAGAATTATTTGTGCTCTATGGTTGAATTCCTACATGGTTTTAAAAAGCATTAATCAATTGAATTTTACTTGGCAGGTGCCAAGTGAACGTGACATGTAACAAACTTTCAATTGATTCTTAGTAGGGTTTCTCACTCATCTGAATTGCTGGTAATGGCATTTTAAAAAGTAATTTTAGCAGAATTAATTAGTTCATTACATCAGTTGGGACTGTCAGGGCTTGAAGTTTCTTACCTGGTGTGAATAGGGTTCAAGTTGTGGAATGCAATTTACATGCACATTAAAATAACTTGATTCACATAGTGTATGTATCAAAGTTTTAACATAGTGTGTTTTTATTGCGTACCTATGCAAATCATGTTTGCTTTTCTGGGGTTTTTTTTTTACAGCATAACAACAGAAAGATGTGGCTTGACTGTTAGAAAAAGACGTGACCACATTAGCCCATTTAAATTACTTTCAACTCTTGACTCATTGCAGGGTCTCAAAGGAGGCAAAACAAGGATGGGTGTCATTGAGAATCTGAGAGAGATATTTAAAACTGTGGAGCTGTACTGTTGTTTTCCCCTTCTGCTCTGCAGAAGGGAGTTCTGCAGCAAGAGTTCATCTTTCATGAAAGCTCAGCGATTCTAAAGCCAAAGGGTTGCCCACTTTTGTTAACTTGTAAGAAGCTTTTGACTCCAGTGATTGCAGTCATCTTTTAAAAATAATCTTTCATACTGTGTAATTCCAGAACACCAGTCAGGGCAGTCTGAGTAACCCATCAGAAATGTCTCTTTTCAGGAATTCAGTCACAAGGTTTCCTCACAGCACCACAGGCTCTGGCCTCTCACGCATTACTTGTGTATTACATGCTATTACAAACCAGTAGCTCACTTTTTTTCTCAAAAGGCAATTGTGTAGGACACAAAGAAGGCTTGTTTGCTGCCTGTCTCTGACAAGCAGATTGATTGATTATGTGTTTGATTAGGTCTGTGGGTTTGCACAGAGGACTCCAGTGTGGGAAAACAGCATCATGTGAATGTTAATGGAATAATTCATACGTGGTAGAGGCTAGAGAGGGCAAAACAATTCATGGGCAGTTTCAGATACTCAAGCTGTGAAATTTCTCATACTGTTGAACACCTCTGAACTCCTGCATAACACTGAGAACAAGCAATACACTCTGTTGCCACAATTTTATGGAAAGAAATGGAAGATAGTTTGCTCTTCATTAAAGAGGCTCAGCCTCCCTGATCCATCAGATTCTTGTTTGCATTTCAAAGAAACTTGCTGAGAAGGTCATGTACTTTTGGCTCATTGTGCCTGTATATCAGTGGTGTACATGATTAGTTTTGAATAGTTGCTCTAGAAGTCTGTGACACACAGCCTCCAAGAGCTGAGGTCGTTAGGCCACTAATTTTGCTGTTGCACTTGTTTCATTATCCCTATATCAGGGAAGTCCTAGTGTCCCAGAGGACCCTTTGTAAGTACCTTGACATATCTTCTCTCCATCACAGTTTTTAATTTTGATTCTCAGCACCCATCAGAAAAAAAAAAACCAACAGGTGTTTCTTGCACAGCACCAGAATTTAAAGATCATTACATAGATTATCAAGTCTGTATACTAAGAAGCAGATACTGATTAATTTCAAATAAACTGGCAAAATTTCATTCAAGATAGTGAACTGACTACTATGTATTGTCACAAAGATAAGCAGTTTCTGCATGTTCCACATCCATCTTTTTAATTTAACACAGATCATGCTAACTATAGAGATGGGTATTTGTTACACTGAAAACTTCTTGAAATGTTTTTACAAATAGGCTTTATCAAGGTATTTAGTGCAGTAATTCAAGTTTGCTTTGAGTTTTCTCATAGCAGTTCCATGTAGATTGCTTTGTTTCTATTTCATGGTAACTTAAAATGCAGATTTCTTAATGTCTCTCTATGGTAGCTGTGGCATGGAGGTGACAGGGAGGATCCTGTGAAAATACTGGGCTCATCAGCCCTGAAACTGGTCAAACCTGTTGAGTGACAGAGGCAACACCTGACAGAAGTTGTGCCAAGAGGGAAGCCAGCTGTCACAGTGTCACCTGTGGTCAGCGAGGAAGTGGGTCAAAAGGGACCAACCAAAAGGGTAGAATGTTAAGCAACCAAACATCACTCCTTCCCACCCTTTGCTGTCACCATTTTGAACTGTTTGCACACCAGGTCACCTCTCCAAAATTCTTGGCAGCTCACCAGTCCAGCACAGGCTTCCTGTCATGTGGAAGGTCACTGCCATGCCATTGGCCTTGTCAGTGAGTGCAGCCAGCTGAGAGCTCGCTCTGAAGGCACGGTGGCCTGAAAAGGTCGGAGCAGAGCTGCCCCATCCAGGGGGGGTCATTTTTTATTTTTATGTCAAAACATCCTTGTTCGAATGCTGGAGCTGTTGCTTTTAGGGGAAAGATCCAGTTATCAAGATTCAGGGTAAAGTCAAGAAGAGCTGGCAATAAGTCACTTCTTCCATGACCTATTCAGGCCCTTTCCTGCTTCCCAGCAGGTGGTTTTACTTTGGTCTCAGTTATCCTGGACAAGTCAGAGGACAACTTTCTGACATACTCAGTACTTCAAGTTATAAGATTTCCATCCACCAGAACACTAAATAGCTACACCAACTCTTAGCATGATCTTTGTGTATGTAGTCCTGTGGTATTTACACAAAATACAAATTTCTGGTATACTTTTAGTAACAATGACTATTTCAACTGCCTAGAAAAAAATTACTATTTTCAAGGGAGGCTTTTTTTTTTCTTTTCCAAATATCTTGAAAAAGATATGTTTAACAGTTTTTATTTCTGCATGTCTCTGATAGTAGGCCTGTTGATTCTTTCCATGAAAATTGTGTACCTGTCCAATACAATACCATCTTAAGATACTTGGTTTTAGACAGTAGCAAGACTGCAGCATAAATTTATCATTTTTATTACTCGTAATGGATTAGAACTGATTTTGTAGCCTGTGATGGAGTTTAAGATTAATATTCATTTAATTACCAAAAAAAAAAAAAAAAGTGGATAAAATATGAGCCCTTACTTATCCCTCTTTTTCACTTATTAGAGTAGAACTCATTTGAGTTTTATATTATGCAGAGGCTTCTGTGGTCCCCAGTGCACTGCACAGGCATTCCCACATTGATGGATTCTGGCGTACATCCCTTAGCTAGAACCAGACTTTGGATTTAGAGATGTAAATAGTCCAGAGGCAGAGATCCAGACAAAACACCTGTTAGTCTCCAAGTCTCTCTCTTGCAGAACTACTCAAGAGGGTCATTTCAGAGCCAGTAAGGAAAGCTTCTGTCCTGGAGGCTAAACTGGGCTGTGGCAGCAAAATATGTAAGTGCATCAGAGCAGGATTGACTGTCCCAGGGCAGACCAAGGATCTTGGTCCCATCCCATCCCCAGCACTGCACAGCAGCTAATGAATCCATGACCAAGGCAAGCATTTGGGGATACTTCCCTACAACCCTCCCACACCATTTGAAAGTCACGGATTTCTTGAGACTGATGTGGTTGTGTTTAATACCATGAACAATATATATTTCCATGAATTTGTCTAATCACTTTTTGAATCCATACCACAACTTAAAATCCATTGCATCCCATGGAAAGGAATTCTCCAAGTGTGCTTTATGAAGAGACATGTCTCTTTGTTTCTTTTGAACCCATTGAACTGGGGTTCATTTAAAGATACCTTTTGGATAGAAAGAGACAGTTTTCTGCTCTCAGCTCTCTAGCCTCCTGAGGACTGTTAAGATTTTTTTTTTTCTTATTTCTCTGCACCATTTTTTAAGGGGAGATAACTGCACAATTCTAGACACAGGTGCATCATGCATACATTTGCATAGCAATATTTATTTTCTATTCTGCTCTCTATTTTCCAAAAAGTCCTATCATGATGTTATTTTTTGACACTTGATGAGCACTGGGCTGACTAACTTAGAACTTATGTTTAATTAAGGAAATAATTTTTAGAATCGAAGTGAATAACCTTGTCTTTCTGCTCCTGTCTCTTGCTCATGGCCTAGGTGGTTTTTAGAAGACGAGGTGATCTAACTCAGGTATCATGGATTCAGGTAGTTTTTCTGCTAGTCCCTCCCACAACTTCCTAACGGCAGCTGATGAAGGTGTGCAAGCTCTGCAGTTTGGTAGGACTGTCCAAGACTAGTTTATCTCCACTTCTCCCATCATTTAGCTGGCTTTGTTTAATTTTGTAATGTGTTACTTCCCTTCTGCATTTATTACAATTAGCCCTACTGCACTTCTTACATGACTTCATCTCTTCCTTCAAAGCTGCATCTTGTATTTCCTTGTCTTTGTTACAGTGGCTTTCCTGAGGGGTATCTGGGTTTTATGGGCAGTGAAGCCTTTTATTTGAGTTGATGGAGTTTTTCAGTGTGAGATTTCTTTTGGTTTTGGATATACTGTATTTAATTTCCTGAAAGAAGTGGGGATACTGCCCAAGATGCACATATAAAATAGTGTGCTTTTTGAAAGGGCAAATAATATTTTCTTTCATTCAAATCTACTATTTCCTTGTAACTTTATTTCCTAGTATTGGCCCTAAGGGGGGAAGTCTTAGTCTGATTAATTCTTGAATGATAAATGTAATAGACTGAAGGATTCTTGCTTTTCCTTGTGAAGAAGGGGTTAATTATAACTCACAGTCTCTCTCCTCTTGCAGAACTACTCAAGATGAAGCTATTTCTTGGAAGAATACCCTTAGGAAGTTAGTGACCTAGAATGAGCTTGGCATGGAATTGCCTTTTAGCCTTAACTGTGATATTTGCTGCTGCAATCTCCTAGACAAATGGGTTTTGACAGGCTTTGCAAACAGCCTGAGGTCAGAGCCTATGAGCTTTCCCTGGGCAAATAAAAGCTGCAGAGTTGGGAACTTAAGACATTTCTTGAGACAAACATCAAAATTCCCAAACCTGGGGATGGTGCACAGTGGAACAGTGATAGGCAAATGCAATCCCTCACAGGACTGTGAAGAGGACATGGCAAGCAGAGAAACATGTTCCCTGGCAGGGATGGTTCATGAAGTTCAAGCTCTGCTTTGAACTGGAATGAAGATTGCATTTTTAATATCCCTTGATGTAAGGCCCAGAAGAGAGCAGGTGATGGTGCACCAAACTGGCACCCTGCCTTGGGCATCAAAATATGCTTCTGTGGCCCCTACATCTCCGCAACAAACTGCTTAGCAACCTAGAGGTGGGATTTTGCTGTGGAAGCAAGGGTGAGCAGCAGAGAGGGTTGATACCTAAGCTTTTCTGTGTGGATTTCCTTTATGCACACTGAACTGAGGGTAGTGGGGCAGCCTGCGGGGATGCAATGATTCAGGACCCACTTCCTTCTACTTATGAGAGGAAGGATTTTCTTCACATACCAGCTGTTTGTTCAGGCACTAACCTCAGCATTTGTTTCTCAGGAACCCAGTAGTTAGGACTGTTTGGCTATCTCCTGTGCAAAAACAGGTGGGGAGTAACATATAGAAGATGCACTGGAAGAATTTAATCTGCCCCCTAAAAATACTCTGATTCTTGCAGATCCTTAGAGCCTTTTTTCTTTTCTCCTTGATCTTTTTTTCAAGTTTGGGATTTTTATAACTGAAGGAGAATTCAAATAAATCAGCAACCAGAGTAAATGCCAAACAACCACAGCTAAACTTTCTCAGAGTTTTAAACTAATAGACCCCCTTCTCAAGATATTGTGCCTAACAGGATTTGACTGCGCTTTCTGGGCCAGAGGGTTTCTGTCAGTAGCTTTGCCAAATGCACGGTCTCACAGAGGGAGGATTTGATAGAGATCCAGGTTAAGTCAGCCTCCTCATTCAGAGACAACGACTGCCAGCCCCACACAGGCTGCAGCGGGGCCACCCAAATGTCGAGTTTCCACTGAGGAAGGCCAAGTTCCCCATATTCTTTTCTATTACTGCAGCCTTAGAAGGGCTGTGTCCTTGGGTACTTTCCATGCCAAATAAAGCGTCTGCACATTTTGTCTAGTTCATTTTTGTACGGCTGAGGCCTTTATAGCAGAGGCACCTGCTAAAATTGAAGTCTGAAGAAACAGTTTTATTTCTGACAGGTTAACCAATCTGAGGAGTAAGAAATTATTGTACTAGATCTGTAATACATTTGCAGCTTGCCTTGCAAGAGAAGCTTGTGAAAATTAAACTGGCTGGGAATATTCTGAGCCCTAGGCATAGAGCCCCCTCTGAGACACAGCTAATATGAAATGCTCTGAGGCAGATCCCACCATCCAGCAAGCCGGTGTAAATCCGGAGTAAATAGGTTGCTTCAGGGATGCTACTTCAGATCCACTTTACCCAACAGAAGAGCGGAATTCAAATGAATTATCCATGAAGAGAGAATAAAGAACATGTGCAGTAAATAATACATTTCTGGGTTTTCTGCCCTTCATGACTCTCTCTCATAAATGTTTCAGCCTCAGCCTGATTGCTGCTTCACTGTGTCAGCCAAAAAACCGGACTGAGCAAGTGCATTTCAGTGTCATTCACATCTGAGGCTGTTAACAGCTCAGGGAGAGGCAGAAGCACAGACAGAACCCTGATTTCTAAGAGCATGACATTGTCCTCACCAGAGCCATATTCTAAATGCCTCAAGACACATTCTGTGTCTGCTCTTGGTCAGATACAGCTTCCATTTTGTTTATTTTTTATCTCTTGCAGAACTGAAAAATAGGTAGGAGAGAGGAGAATTTTATATTCATAAAAATCAGTTTGGTCCCAGAGTGTCAGTTGAAGCATTCCAGCATTTATGAAATGATTAATTTCATTCTGAAGAACTCAATATGAAGTCTCACAGTATTTCTCACCGTGTGCTATCCTAGCACCCAGGCTGGCACTTGACACCGACCTTGAGTAGTTTTGGTTCCTCCAAAACTTAATTTTTCAGGGGATGTTACTCAGTGCATAATGAACATTATTTTATCTTTTCTATTTTTTTCTTTACATTATAGTTGAATTTTTTCTATTCATTTACTTAATTCAGTGGCTGTACAATCTCTATTACAATACCCTTCAGATGTAAGATATCTAATTAGAATTAGCCTCTGTCACCATAAGGTGACCTTGCTTCATGAGGTCAGCCTGTAATCCCCACCACTGGATGCACGTGAACACATCCCTGCTGTGTTACTCATATTCTTGATGTTCCTGAGCAGTTGCCCAACACTAACTCAGGAGCAAAACACCTTGGTGAGAACTACATCCACACCTGAAGTATCCTTTTCAGAAAATCTGAAACTTTAAAGTTTTATTAATCTACTTTCTTACTGAGCTGAGCTGTCTTATTTTAGACTTCTCAAATGTGTTTTATCAATATGAAATACTATTTATTTCTGCTCATTCTTGCACTTTCCAGATCTTTACTGTGCAGATTCTTTCTGGTATTTTCTCTCAGATATAGCATATTGTAATTCATTGCTCATGACTGCCAAGAAATGACAATTCCAAGACTATCCACAGCAAAAGAGATGAGCCTCTTAAATAGGGCAGGGACAAAACCTTAGTTACAGATTCGTGCATCTTTCTGGCATGTCCAGCCAGAAAAAGAGAAATCTTGGTCTTGGTAGAACAAATGACCACCTGCACATTCTCACTGTCTGAGAAATACCTCCTTCATCTTGTCAATTCTGCTGGTACTTGCTCTCCTGTATTCTCCATTAGGACTGTCTTTCTATTGCCAAAACCAAGCAAGCAAAAAAAAAAAAAATATATATATATATATAGCTCTTCTGTGTTCTTAATGGCTGTAAACTTTTTCCACATGTAGGGGGTGTTTCTAATTTTGCTATTTATTTTGCACGTGTGTTCTAAACATTTTTAATAATACATGAGACCTAGTATAGAAACACATATAAATTGTTCTTGTCCTTTTTGTAGCTTAATATTCTGCTTAGAGAGACAAATCCTAGATCCACAAAGGTGAGGGGTTTTAACAGTACTGGCACAGCTGAAATGATCTGGCAAATGGGTGCAGACAAAACCCAACTTTTTTTGTTGTCAAAAGTCAAAATGGGAGTTTTCTGGAGGGATGGGTTTTCATGCTGTGCAGTACATTTCCAATGTTTTATCAGTCTTCCCACTAAGAAGCAAAAAATTTGTGTTTTTACCTGTCATCCAGAGTCACCTTGAAAGCCCGTAATTAAATATAAATAATTGAGGGTAGCTGTTTGCTAAAAAGATTACTGACAGGCATGAAGTAACAGTCACCAGTAGCTATGAATGTATTTTATGTCTTGGACATTTTCCTAGTAGACTTGAGTCTTTCATTGAGCTAGGCAGTAAGAGCCCTGGATTTGGACACTTATGCGCAGAAGGATAGTAGGATGTTTTTTGGGGTGCTGGAGAGGAGAAAGTGGAGGAGTTTTTTTTAGAATCAGTGTACCATGATGTTCCTTGGTTAGCACAAAAGCATAATTCCCTTCACAAGTGGAGAGGTCTGTTTCAGTTTATTCTTTTTGAGTATGATATATATAAAAAGAAAGAATATGAGATATTCTTCCTGGAGAAAATCCAGAATTTTAATTAAATGGTATTTTCACATTAATTTTTTTATTGGCTGGAGTTCATGGCCATACTGGCCATACTTGCTTTTGAGTTAAGAGCTTTCCAGATCACTTTCTCTACAATGCCTTTTTCTTCCTATCACTAGAAGTCCTAAAACCAATAAAGAATGTAGACAAAACATACCTATTAATTTGGGACTAGAACATTTTCACAAGCTGGACCTGAGTGTCTGGTCCCGAAACCCTCAGTGTGGGGGACACTATGTGGTAATGTTAGGCAGACTGAAGGAATGGCATCAGAATTGGACCCAAAAGATTAGATGTCACATTTCTCTACCTTGGCATGTTGTCTTTTAATTCAGTGTTCTCAAAAATCACCAAGTTTCTGTAATTCATGAGGTCACTTCATGATCTGAGTCTTTCAGATAGCACATCACGGTTATTGGCATCTACATCTCCTTTTTTTAGGCTTCTTACATTTTGAGTCATGTTTTCATGCTTTCGACTCCAGCACAGTAAATAACTCAAACTAAAAATTAAGAATGTTTGATAATGGACATTCTTATGTAAGCTGTTTCTGCCAATAATTGTGACTTTATTTAAATCAACACAACATCAACATGGACCATAAAAATCTGACGCTGTTACAGAGGCCTAGGACTGAGAATAAAGACTTATTTAAAAAAAAATTACATCACAAACTTCAAAACCCTTTCTGCAATTATTTACTAGTAAACACAGCAACATCTGCTGGGAAATGAAGTGGCCTAACTTTGATCTCCAGTCAGAGATCGTCAGTTGTTTGTTTTACGTACCTGGTTGAATTCTGCTGCTGAGGCTCATTTCATGAGCTATCCTAATTCTCATTTTCTCTTCTCTTACTTTAGGAAGCAAATATGTTCAGTTCTACACATGAAAATGTAAAAAAGCCTTTTCCTGTCAAGCATGTCATAAGAAACCAGTAGTTGCAACATAAACCTGAAGCTTCTGTTATTGTAGTAGCCCAGTTACATTGTTCTGCAGTGTTCCAGTGCCACAGAAAGAAATGGATGGAGGTACTTGAGAACTGAAATTAAATTCTCCTTTTCCCATTTGCCTCTTTATTCTTTCTCTCTGTTAAAAATCGAATATTGGTTTTCTCATCTCGCTGAGTTTGCAGTCTTTGCTGGCATGTAATTGTTGTAGACACGTTCATAAGAGCTAGCAGTAAAAATCCAGAAAAACAAATTTTCATTGAAATTTGCCAGAGTATTGAAAGCAAGACAGCCCAGAGGAAAAAGTTCTTTCTTATGATGGGTGACAAAGAAGCAGAGCCCAGCACCTTGTGATGGGCAGCCTGACCTGGGGACCTGTCTCATCACTGCCTGTGTGAGCATCCCAGCTTTGTTCGAGAGAACAAAGGAAATGTGTTGTTCTTGTTCCACACTGAAACCAAATTCAGAAACCTTGGAAACTCCTCAAAATAGAATCACCACTATCTGCCAAGTCCGAGCATCATGTTACGTCTAATCTTGAATGAAACTGCCAAAATTGTATATTTTATAGAAAAGACAGACATCTTCTTGTAATTAGCAAATTACGGTCTCATTGTTCTTACTTTGCTTATCAAGTTGTTTTCCAGTGTCGAGACCTATTTTGTTTCACCCTTTCCTCTCATCGCTGATTAAAGAGTTGTTCTTGGCACTAGAGAATCTTCAGAGTTCTGTCACGGGCTGCACACAGAAAGTTGTTCCAACAGCAGGAGCTGGAGCCGAAACCGCAAAACTCAAAGTTATTTCCTTAGCGTCAGCACCAGGCTCTGTTCCTGGGCTTGTGCGTGCACAATCTGTGCAGACACCACAAACTGACCACAGGTTGCTGCACTAGGAAATTAATGTTTCTTTTGCTTCTGCAAGGAATCAACAGCAAACTGCCCTGGAGAAGTGGCTCTTGCCACCATCTGGGAGCTTGCTGTGGCAGCCAGGTATCCATCAGCTGGACTGCATGGGCTCAGGGAGCATCAGTGCTCAGCCAGACTAAGAAAGTGGTCTTCCAGGCTCTGTGGTTTGTTGACTGATTTGTAAGTGAAGGCAGCTCTTGGCACGACAGATGATAAGATTTGGATGAGTATGACACATACACAAACTAGATAAGACAATAGAAAGCCAGGGGTTTATAAGACAACTTGTCCAATGTGAAATTTACTGCAAGACTTATTTTTTAATTGACATGATGAATTCTATGTGTCTTGCTTGCATGAAATGTTTTGATTATTTAACTCTGTTCACAGCTTGGCTCTTGATTTCTAAGCAGACAGTGTGTGCTAATAAGAGGGAAAGCAAAAGAAGATGACACAAATGCAATGACCTGTTGTCTCTGTAGGATGTTTGCATCAAACATTTTGATTTGGCTGTAGCTTTTGACCACTTTTCGTTTGTTCAGTAATCCCTAACTAGATCTATAAAGGGTGATTGACAGAAGCAGATCCCAAGGGCTTGTACTCAGGTATAAATATCTGATGTTCTCCATCTTGAACTGATACATCAAAGACCCAGTTGATTTTCTTTCAGAGCTGCAATTAATTTTTTTGTGTAATTATTACACTGATAAAAAAGAGACTGTAAAAAATTCCAGTTTTCACCTAAGAGTATAATAAGAAGTGAATAAAAAATACTGTGAAAAATACAATACTAAGGGATGTAATCCTTTAAAGCTCATTTATGCCTATAACAATGTAAGTAACATTATTAGATTATTTGTTATCAGTCTGTAAGACTGAGGGACTAATAAATGCAAGAGCAATCTTTTTGAGTAATTGCACAAAATAGATTAGATATTTTAAAATGTATTTAGTATTTTTATGTTATGCATATTTTTAAAAAGTTGATTGCTTTCACCTTTTTCTCAATTTATAACACAAAACTACCATTGGTGTAAATAAATATCACGATAGTATTACCAAACATCATGGATTCTAAGAAAGGTCATCGTGCAGCTACTTAGAAACTGAGTAATGCATTCAGCCCTCAGGCTGGTCTGTCTGTAACTTAGGTTCAAGCAAAAGCCTTGCAAGCAGTTCTGGCACCTGTATCTGTTCTGTACCATGAAAATTCCGCTGCAGATTTCCAGCCTACTCAGCAGAAAAATATAGAAGATTTATTATTAATATTAGAGTTAACGTTTTCAAAATATTATAGAGACACTTCTGAAAACTTAAATTCTTAATCCTTTGGAACCAGATCATGCTTTAACACAGCATCCTACATAGTGGTGTCTCCCAGTGTGTGAACAAAGAAGCTATCTTGGAAAAGCGTGCTCTTGGATTTTACTCATTTGAGGAAACTGCAGATGGTAGCAAGTTTGTTCTTGGCTGTCATCTCTGTGCCTAAAGCCAGACCTTGGGGGAATTGGAAGAGCTGGGCACTGGGGTTCAGCTCCTGGAAGGGATTTTAGCCTGGGTACCCTTTGGGATTATTTTCCTTCCACTTAACTCCAGTTTAAAATTTATACATGACATCTAAATTAATCATCAAGAACCCCTCTCTAATCAGGAAAGAAAGCAAGCATTTCTAGTTATTTACCCATATTGGTTAAATACTTCCCATTGGTTACCTCTGGAAGTGTTCTCTGCTCTGGTAGAAGAAACTTAGGCAACTGCCTTAGATATGACTATTGTTCAGGTGGACCCAGTTAACAGAGGTGAATCCTGTTCCATGTGCCTAAAGCATAATCCTCCCCAAGAGTGACAGATAATTAAAAACAAAAAAAAAATAAAATTAGCAGCTAGAAAGATAGCAAAACCACTATGGCTGCTATCTCAAGTCATGTAGCCAGACTGTTTTTCCAAAACATCCTTCCAAACCACCTGGTGAATAAGCAGCTGTGAGCTGCCTGAAAGGTGTGTTGGAGTTCACGCTTTCCAGGGACTCTGTGTTTGCAGTTCTTATTCAGGCCTTTCCAATTAAACCAATGGAAATTATGGCAAAGGTCTGCAAAATGAAATCCCCTCTAAGATGCTAACAGGGACAAGTCTTACACATTTCTGTCAGACCGTTAGGTGATGGCTGGATGAGGCTATTGCCACTGGATGCTTTCTGACTGGGTCTTTTGGATAACAGCTCTGCTGCAGCATGAGAAAAAACAAGGCATTAACAAATCATAACACAATGAAGGAAATAAAAAATATGTTTCACTGTGCACTGATACACTTTATTCAGGGCAGACGTGCAGTTCACTTAGATTAAAAACATGAGCTTAAAAATGTTACCTATTTACAAAACACTCCTTTTTCACTCTCTTCCAATATGTTCGCACTTTGAATCAAACTGCTTGAGATAAATGGGATACAAAGTTAGAATCTGAAAGCTCTCACTCACATGTCACCTTCCAGCTGTTATGGAAACCTAGGCTGTTACTGTTCTTGTCTAGGATGCCTGAACATATCTTCATTCTTTCCTGGGGATATCAGAAATGGAAGCTCTTGGATTTTAATCAGCTGACAGTCTTACAGCTCAATGAACATCTTCAAGGCAGGACCTGGAAGCACTTACATGTGACTGGGAGATACCCTCTACATTTTTGTGCTACAGGATTTGGCATGAAGGTTGATCAACCCTCCTTCCCCATTTAGACTTCAGGTTAACACATGGCAAGAAATGCTGCCATTGTTTCTCTGTGCCAGTGAAGGCACCTCACCTAACAAGACAAACTCCAACACCAACTGCATTAAGTGGGGCTCGGTTTAAAAGTACTTTGAATAACATTTCAAGTCTTTATTTTCTTCCATTTACCATGAGCTGGGAGAGGAACAAACTAGGCTATTTAGTAAATGCTGTAAACCAAAAGGTGACCAGTTCTTGAATCTGACCTTTTAGCTCAGCTTCATGTGTGGGTTCTGCTCAAAGCACTTACTGTGCCTGGGTTGCGAAATTCAAGGAAACAGGTGGAATGACGCTATGAGATATTTATTTGTGTTATGCTGGAATTCCTTTGCTCTTGCCTGAGGCTCTGCTTTGGAGGCCTTCAAAGTTTAAACTGCTTCATTCTTGCATGAAACATTTTGTCCTTACGTTTCTCTCCTGTCACGGGAAGTAGTGGAACCTGAAATGTTGACCTTGCCTAAATAGAGAACTGAAAGTAATTCCCTGTTTTGTGGTGTTCAAAGCATCATTGTGTGTTAGTATTGCATGAAAGATGGGCAAAACTGAGGAAAACATACCAGCATGCTTAGCCACTACTCTCTGTTGAGCCCAGTTCAATGAGGAGAAGAGTTTAGCTGACGGATGTAACCACAGGGGCAAAGTCTAAATGACCACAATGAAGAAACAGTATTGGTACAACCAAACAATCCATTTTAAAAGCCATATAGGAAGGAAAATAGGAAAACCAGGAATAGATGCTTTCCCTTTGTTTTCCTTGAATTTGTGTATAGTAAGTTATGTTTATATTAGAGGGAAGTGTGCTCCACAATCCATGTCCCCTTGTGGCCCATGCTCTGGAATTTAGTTCCCTTGGAAACAAAACACACATTTACTCTGTTACTAAGTGAAACAAGTGCATTAACAATTATTTTCTAAATGGCACTGCATCATAGATTTTCATTTTATTTTTCGAAGAGGTATTAGATAACATATTTTTCTATTGTACATATATCTACAGCAAACCTTATTTTCTAGATTTTTATCGCTATGTTAAAAAGTAGTATAAATGAAGATGTCCATGTCTCTGAAATTCCAAACAATTCCTCTCTAAATCAAAAATCTTTTAATTCTTCTTTGTGATAAATATCACTTGTGGTCAATTACCATATTTGTATACACATTTTTTTAACATTTACCTAAATTCTGAAGGAATTATATTCCCAGTGTAGTGTCCAAAATATAATAAATAATATATAATTTAAAAATCTGGCATACTCATAATTTAAAATAAAGGAATCACATGTCATTAAAACAGCATTTTACTCAGCTTTTATGCTATTTAAAAAATTCTCTTTTCTCACCCTAGATTTGGGCAATGGTCAGGGATTACTTGGTGTTCTGGAAGAGATTGCTATCATCATCTCAGCTGAAAATTAAAGCATTTTCCAGAATGTCACAGGAAATTTTAAATGACACAGCAGAAATAGTAATAGATTCCGATGCTATCAAAGAAAGCATAAGTGGTAGTCAAGATGATTGGAGTGATGCCTGAACACAGTGTGGAATCTGTAGCACTCAAAGCAGACAGAGAGTTAGACACTTGGAGATATTTTGGAGAACACAACAGAGAGGACACTCTTTGTGTCCTCTGTTGTAACCAATTTTATATGCTTGATACCAATTTCTATGATTTACTGAGAGCAGGTGACTGGAAGGCTCTGAACAGAATAATCTGTTACTCCTTCCTTTGAAGTTTAAACAATGTGCTGTACATTTAAAAAACCCCCACAATTTTCTGTCTCTTGAAAATAATTCAAAACCTAAATGAGTTTCATTAATGATACCCTTCCCCTTTAATAAGTACATGGATTATGATTGATTCATACTATAAATCAGATAAGGTGTTGATGTGGGAAGACTCCCAAATCTTTGTTCTGTTTTAGCACACTCTTGGAAAGCATCATCATTACTAACTTTATCTTCAAAAAGGAAAGTACCCTGATGAGATACTGAAGTGGAAGTTTGCTTGGCTAAGTTCATACTGTGTGAGACCATTCTTGTTACTTAACCTCATCTCTCATTTACTCCTTTGAAAGACAGCAGGTCATCAGCAATGCAGGCTCTACAGAAGCTTCTTTAAAAAATTTGGTCTTTTCAAGGTCATATTGAAGACCCACAACAGCAAGAATCTGCACAATCTTGGCTAAAACTGACAGCTTGAAAGACTTAACTCAGGCTGCAAGCAAATGGAAGTAAACCAGTATTTTTTTTCCTGGGTAGCCACTGTTGAAACTGGCTGTTTCCCTTCATTTGCTGTTTTCAGCCAGCACTTCTTTTACAGTAATAATAATAGTAATCATCATAATAATAGTAAGCTCATCCTATGGCTTTACAAGAGCAAATGGATGCTGCCAATTCTTTCTATTCCCAAATAAGCAGAGAAGTTGTTACCCTTCTTACTACCACAAAAGTTTCCTGAGGAGTTGTCCTCGAATATAATTAAAACAACAACAAAATACTGTTAATATTTCGGTCTCATTCTCCCATCCAAATTAGACTATGGACAAGGATTTAAGGAAGGGTGTGCCAAACACTGAGGACTCTTAGTAGTCCAAGTCAATTAGAGCATTTAGTGCCTAATTAAGTGTTAATTTATGCTCTGTGTAATCTCACAGAGAGTAGAAATTTGGCTCAGGCTAATTGGAAAACAATATTTTTGCCATTACATGTGGAAACTTCTATTACTTTTATACATACAAAACCTACTTTGTTTTATATGAGTCGAGGGCACTGTAAAACAAGGCTAAACTTCTGTCCTGGTTTGGCTGACTTCCTCTTACAATTTAAAAATTCTCACTTTTTTTTCCTGTATCCTCAGAAGTCACAGCATATACTGAAAACAAGCTGTCTGGCAGCCAATTTTCCATGTTTCCTTCAAAGGGCAAACTTAACTGTCTTCTGTAATAGCAGAGCTGAGAATTTACTGATTCTCACAGTCTCTCTATTCCCTGTCTCACAGAATAAATAGAAATTTTAGCTAGAACTGGATTAACCAGGAGCCAGGCTTTTAAACAAGAGACATTCCTGACTTCCCTGCATGCTACAGCAAACACAAACTTCTTTCTTGTTCTTGCAGGAAATGCATCTTAAATCCAAGCAGAAGTAATGTTAAACTTTGGAGATTTGAGCTCTGCAGAAACCTGTCAGTCACCTCTGACGTAGCCCATGGGAACGTTCGAATTGCCACACCTGATTTGTGTTCTTGTTACATGCACACAGAAACAAGTCCTTCTTATCTTCACTCTTTGCTGCCTCTAGGCATTTGCCAGAAAGGACATGGACAATCATTCCATTCTACAAGATAAGAGAAGAGGGGAAAGAAATAACAAATTAAAAGTAAGGGATTTCCAGTAAAAGCTAGGCCATGTTTCAGAAAATTTATATGCAATATATCACCAGTAATAGCTGGTTGTTAAAATTTTTTTTAAGCAATGCCCCAAACACAATGACTGGATTTAGCTTTGTGCCCGGAGCATGGTGAATATTCATAGTTCTTTTTGAAGTTAACATGAGTGGTAGGTGCAGAATTCTTTTCAATAACTGTTTTTTTTTTCTATGGCTACAGGTTGTCATCAGCACCAACCTCAGTACTACAGGCAACAACATTTCATAAGGACCAGTGCTTGCCTTAGGAATCAAACCAAATTACAGAGAGATTGCTGCATCCCTACAACTATAGTAGCTCCTATTTTCCCAGGCTGTCCCAGAGCATGACATTTTTTCAGTCTTGTTGAGGAGTTCCTGCTCTGCTGGGTAAAGTCCACTGAAAAACAGTGAATTCCTCTAATAGGAAGTTTGCTCTTTTACAATGCTGGAGAAAATTTAATGTTTCCCATTAAAAGCTCCACAAAGGGCTCTCATTTGGGAGGGGTCAGGATTTCCAAACCCTTCCTCAATCTGAAAGAAATGGGAAAGGATTTGCCCTGCTCTTATTTTCACAACCACTGATTCTGATTCTATTTCTATAAGGCTAGTAAGACAAACAGGTGAAACATAGATAGAGTATTTTAGGCAAGATTTCTGCAGTTTGTATTTCTAAACCAAGTGTTTTTAACATGGGCAGTGTTAGTGGGCAAGAGACATCCTATTTTTTCTGGGTGAAAAAGGTACAGAAGTGAAATTTACCTCATCCCTTCCTCACACATAAATCCTGAAACCACCCAGTGATCACACAGTTACCACCAGCTGCCTTTCCCCCATGGCAGAGGCACTACTGACCTCCTGGATGTCCCAGTGCTGGCTGCTGTTGTCTGTCTCCTTTGTACAGTTTTGAGGGATAACCTTCCCGTGTCTGACATCAAAGCAAAGCAGCGGAGCAGAACCAAGCCAGATTTCCTTCATGCTGTTATATTCGAAGTGCTGGAAAAGGGAGGGTTTGTTTGAATAATGATGGATGGACATCCCAATTCATTTTTAAATAGTAATTCTAAAGACAATTTCCTGTACGTGTTTGTTAAGATGCAACCCAAACATGAGTGACAGAGACCAAACAGCCTTGACCCTTCAAAGCAGTTCCCCCTGCTAGCTAATTCTGGCATAACTATTTACCTAAGGAAAGGCTTTGTGAACTATGATTATATGTAACATAAACCCACCCTATCATAAAATTTTCCAGTTTAATAAATATTTGAACAGAAGGGTGTTTCTATCAGTGTCTGCACATGCTGCAGTTTGAAGTGTGCCTGCAGCTCACACAGAGCTAGACCAGTGTCAGCTAGGGAGACTAAACGAATTTACCCCCCACTTTAGACTGCAGTTTAGGCATTAATCTTCAGATTTAGTCACCAGTGAGGGAGCCCTCCCTCCCCCCTCAATATTCTGGTATGTATTTTTTACTCATAAGATTTCTGTTCCCCAGACACTACAAATATACTAAACAAATAAGCACTTAATGATGTTTTCTGGAGCAAAGTGTGGGTATCTGCCTCAGTGACACATGGGACACTGGCATTTTTTGAGTGGCACTCAGTTGTGGAAGAGTTGGGAATTGTTGCCTTAGCACATGCTAATTCTGAACATGCCAGTATTTCTACTAGTGTAAACCCAGCCACTTACATGTGGGAGTGCCTGTCTTCCGCATGGCTCCCTAGATCTGACACAGTGCCTGCATACTGAAAGTATACATTACCTGGGTGAGACTGTCACTGCAAGGGGAGAGTTCAAGAGAGCCTTCTGCAGTAGCTCTTCCAGGCCTGTAATCTGCACAGAAGCCAACACCAGTATTGTAAAGCTGTAAGTAAAGGTTTATACCAAAATAAATCACAATTGGATACAAACAAAATATCCTTCAGCTAACATTTTGTAATTGTATCCCTTTATGATATATGATTTTGTTCATAAATCAAGCACTATTTCTTTCAGACTTGATCTTGCATATTGATCTTGTAAACTAATGTGATATAAAAGGCAGAGTTTCACCAAGGGTCAGTGCTACCCAGCGAGTTTTGTTTAGAGAGATCGACTTCTGGGTTTAACTATTATGATAATTAAAAGACAGGTATCAAAATGTTTATGCTAGTGGAAAATTGCACTTCAATGGGACACTGTAGTCAGAAAAAACACAAGATATTCCAGAAGAAAAGAAATGTGACAATTCCTGTGATCCACACTCAGCTCTTGCACTTTTCTCAAGCTAACTTTGAAAATAAAGAGCACATAAAATATTAAAAGGACACAGTAAAATCTGACTAAAGATAACTGAGTGTGGATTAATTAGTAGACCTTGTTGCCTTGTTGGGGGAAACTCCCTTCCAGTAAGGCTGCTGGGAATAAATTAAAATTTAATGAATATTTAATGAATTATAATTATCAACTATGTGTTTAAAAAAACCCCAGACATTAAGAATATTTTGTCTTGTACACAGTCAGCCATGGAAGTGCTATTGCTATCATTTCTGTCCTTTGGGAAGTGCAGGACTGAAGAAATGTATTTTTTTCTCTTGTGCACATGGATCAGCACAGAGATATCTTGGCTGCTGTCACTTCTGCCATCTGCATGAGGCAACAGTTTTCTTCCTTTTCTAATGGCACGTGAGGAACCTAAGGTTAGGATCCTCTGAGGTGTGATACTGAACTGAGTCAGACACTCTGGGTTCAGTTCTTGGCTGTTTTCCAACATTTATGTGAGAATTTGGGCCAGCTCTTTGTCTCCATCTTTTTCTTTCTCCCCCACCCTGGTTGCATTGCCTGTTTGGACGGAGTACTCAGGACATGGAAGTGACACTGGAGTTTTGAACAATGCATACAAAAAA
The DNA here is from genome assembly GCA_032173965.1 of Sitta carolinensis. NCBI lineage: Eukaryota > Metazoa > Chordata > Aves > Passeriformes > Sittidae > Sitta > Sitta carolinensis. Next base: position 35,661,667 of record CM063284.1, on the reverse strand, counting down.
GATCATTCTTTACAGTGTGTTTTCTTTTACCTTGCCAGAGAATCTGGGTGTGTCTCCAGGTTGGGAGAGTTCAGGGTACACATTTGATACAAACCACTGGAAATTTCTACAGCCCAGTCTCTTCTGTAGCTGAAGGCGCTCGCTGCAGTCTGGCTTCTCTGCCTTTAAGGAGAAAGGGAGAAGGGGCAAAAAGATGCAAGGAATGGAAGTGACTACACAGGAATTATTTCTACCACCTTTTCTCTCCTGAATGTTGCAGATACTGATATGTATCTCTTATGACATATGCAAAGGGGGAGATCCAGCTCTTCAAACTGTGTTAAAAAAGCTGCTGTCTAGCATTGTGACAGAAGCATTTTGGAAGTAGCATACATTGTGAAAATAAGTATGTCCTCTAAAAACTGTTATATTGCAAGATAAGTCAGTCTTTGTCATATTTCTATTTTAAAATGTCAGGAACAAGTTTGATAGTTGTTGCACTGAAATTCAGTGGGATTGTATTAGATGGCCTTTTAATACAGAATTTTTCCTGCTGATAAAAGCTTGATTTCCTGGCCTTTAACAGCCCAAATTACCCAGTTACTGTCAGTCCTTTATGATCAGAGGGAATAAGTGATGACTTAGAATTTAGCCCAAAATACAGTCTATCCCCTGTTATCTGTCTATTATCTGACAGTTACTAAATCTAATGAACAAAGATGTTCTGCAGCTATAAATGCATAAAACCTTTCCTATGATTTCTCTTTTTTTCTTGAATTATAAAGACACAATGTCAGCTCTTGACTTACCTGGTAGCAACTCTGTTATGAAAAAAGACAAATGCCTTCAACCCTTGGTGCAGCTACAGGCATCTGCACTGCAAAGGACTGATAGGATGAATATTTGAGAGTATTTAGCACTAAAGGTGATTAACAGAGTTCTCAAAACCTCTAAGCACTTATGTGTCTAATTCTTCAGTTTCAAAACCACACAAAAAGCTTTTCTAAATCTCTCAGTGCCCAAATATTAAAAACATCTAACAACCCTTAGAAGTCTCCTCTCTCTTGCCAGAAGTAGATCTTCATGTTTCTACTTTTTAAAAAATGCAGTTTGGGATGGGATTCCAGGGAAGTGATCTGGATTTCTTCGTCAAATTTAAAATTGGCAACGTAAGCAGAGAATTGCCTGTAAATAACTTTTTCCCAGACCACCTATTTCTCTGTATCCATAAGAAAGAAAGAAAAGGACTTTGCAGCATGGAAAACACTGCCAAATGAAGGGCCTTGGAGATAAAAGGTGAGGTGTCAGTCTCTAAAAGCAGGGATCAATCATTCCATGTGGCACTGTCTGACAGCCCTTGGAAACTCCACAGGCAAAGCTTAACAGCTGCAGTATGTTAAAGAGAACCTCATACTTCAGTGTCAGTCTTAGGTTCAATAAACATAACAACAAAGTTTAGCAGTTCTGCACCACACAAACCTGTCCTCTGGAGGTTTTCCTGGAAAAGGGAAAGAGAGAAGTAAAATGCTTCCTCTAAAAAGAGATGTTTCTCAGGAGACTGCCTTGGCTGAGGAAGGCAATGGCAGTAAATCTCATTTTATCATACTAGTTACAGTCTGCATTTGATGCTGAATAAATGGTGTAAATAATGTAAGGAAAATCATTGTTCCTGTAAACCAAACTGAAAGGAAATTGTGCTTGTAAATTAAATATGCAAACCACACAAGTAAAGGAGCAAAAGAGCTGGTGGGTGAAGTAGTAAAGAGCTGGGAAGAGCCTAATTCATCTGTTTAATGCTCACACCATGGGCATCCTGTGTAAGATGTGATTAAGACCATAAACCAAGAAGGGTTATAAAGCCACCTAAATAGGGGTCACTGGTTGTTTCCTGCAGTGAGCAATGGCGGTGGTGAAGACTCGCGGAGAATTCTATAGTGGCCCATAGATGGCTCTGCTCACCCTCTCAGCACAATAAATCCCCTCGGGGGCCTTTGCCGCTGAGCGGCAATAATGCTCTTGCTTGCTCATGCCTTTTGAATAACATCCCGCTGCACTGACAGGCTGAAAACATCGGTGGTGAAAGAAAGGAACACACAAAAAGGGCCATTTATGTTATGGTATGCTGCACACAGAGATCATAAAATTGATCATTTGAGGGAGCATCGTATTCAGAAGTAGTAAAAGTATTCTGTCTAGAATAAACTCAGGCAAAAGGTCATGCTGCTTAACAGCTAGCAAGCTGTATCATTGGTGACTATAGTTTTTAGTAGAGAAAATTACTTCTGAGCTGCAAGAAAAGCCTTCAGGGAATTATTAAATGATTTAAAGACCTCACTGCCTATTTTGAAAGGCTTGGTCTAGTGGCTCTAACCCTTTGTGAGTCAATTGACAAGCTCCTGTCCAGTGGAGTTCAAACCTGCAACATAGACAAGGAGGGAGGATCTTTTAAAAATATGTGAAAATAAAAGTAAAAAGGGAAACACAATAGTTCCAGGCTCTACAATTAGCAGGCTGACTGGAGAGGCAGATCCACTAGTGGAGCATAAGGAGGTGGGACTAGGTGACAAGAGAGAAGTCACGCCGATATACAGTCCTGTTCCTCTCCCCACTATAATGCAGCTCATGCTAGATCTGGCTTTCTTGGGTGATGGCCAGCCCTGAATGACTGAGGCATGCAGGAGAGGTAGTACTGGAGCCAGTGGTGCTCACCAGTGCAGATGAGCTCATTAAAGCCATCAGAATTGGTGGCAGTCTGGGCTGTAGCGACCAAGCCCTTGTTGAGTTTGTGCTCTAGAGGAGTGTGAGCCCGGTGAGGAGCAAAGTCAAGACCCTGAACTTTGCAAGAGCAAACTTTGAGCTGTTTAAGGAGATGGTGAAGGAGGTGCCCAAGGAAACTGTCCTTAAGGGCAGAGGTGCAGACCAGAGCTGTCAGCTCTTTAAAGCCACTTTTCCTACAGTGCAAGAGCTCTCTATCCCAGTGTGTAGGAAATTGAGCATGGCAGCCAGACACTGGCATGGCTGAGCAAGGATCTGCTCCTCAAACTGAGGAGTAAGAAATGCACAGACAGTGAAAGCAGGGACAGGTGACCTGAGAAATGTACAGGGATATGGTTCAAATGTGTAGGGGTGGGGTCAGGAAAGCCAAGGCAAAGCTGGAAGAGGACTTGGCAAGGGACACAAAGAATCACAAGTGATTCTATAAATACATAGGTCAGAAAAGAAATGACAAGGAGACTGTAACCCCCTTCCCCACCAATAACTAAGAAGCGTGAACTGGTGGCTACTGACATGGAGAAGGCTGAGTTGCATTCCTCAGTCTTTGCTGGCAGTCAGGCTCTCCATTCTCTCAAGACCCTGATTCTCCGAGTGAGTGGGGAAGGGAAATGAAATCCCTCACCCTATAAGGGAAGAGCAAGGTGGGGAGTACTTGATGAAACTGAATAGAAGTGAAGGCTTCAGGGGGAATTTAGAGCAACCTCCCAGTACCTAAAGGGGACTTACAAAAAGGAGCAGTATTTTTAAACTGAAAGAGAGCAGGTCTAGATTAGTTATTGGGAAGAAATATTTTACTCAGAGGGTGGTGAGGCACTGGAACTGGTTGCCCAAAGAAGCTGTAGATACCTCATCCCTGGAAGTGCTCAAGGCCAGGCTGGACGGGGCCCTGAGCAACCTGATCTAGTGAATGGCATCCTTGTGCATGGCAGGGGAGTTGGAATGAGATGATCTTTAAGGTTGCTTCCAACCAAAACAATTCTCTGATTCAATGATTCTATGAAACACGGGAGCATATATGAATGGGAAACTGCACAGCACCTACCCGTGCTGTGCCTAAATGCTTTCAGTGAATCTTTTTCTCCTTAAAAGCATGGCATTGTTGAATGAACAGGAAGATAAATGATACATTTTCATTCAAAACTGCTCACAAGTTTGTTCACTGCCTTGTAAAAAGAATATGATTACAGGAAAAGGAACCGGAGACAGAGAATTCCTGAGAACTGCAGCAACATTAACATTATTAACAACATTAAGTACACCAACAACATTCCCCACAGCTGCAAGACTCCCAATAAGCAAACATCCACTTGTTTGTAATACAAGGGATATACAGTTCCTTGACCACCCCGATCTGCGATGGACACTGTACTTAAAAGACAGGTGTGGCCACTCTGTAGTTATTGTATTGTGTGTAACCTGCAAATGGTTCAAGTGTAGTAGCCTGCCAGGGCTACACCACACACCTGCAAGCCTGTCCTAGCTTACAGGCTGCTAGGAATGCAAATTCCTGGAGGAATATCTAATCAGATGTCTGCGCCATGCTTCTAATGAAAATGTAACTTGTAAATAGTGGTATGTTGAGATCTGACTTTCTCAGTTCAGTTACTTTTGGATACATCAGTTCAGGGAAAAAACCACACCTTTTTTATCCCTAGATCACTCAGGTATGTTCTGTTCCAGGAGAAACACTATAATTTGCCACTTGCCTGTGAATAATACTGAATATCCTCAGGAACCATATGAAGAAGACCTTCATGAACCCTGTAGAACAGTCCTTTGAGCACACAGTGCTGCAAGCTTCCACTTCAGATGCATCACAACCCTCCATGTATTATCAGTGAAAAAACAAACCACAGCTTGTTGGGGAGTCATTTGAAGAAGAGCTTATAGTCCACAAGGTTTGATAACTTCAGCACAAGGCTGAACTCAGGCACAAGTTTCTCTCTCTTCTTCCTGATCTGACAGCTCTTTCACTGGCAGGTTTAATAAAAAGATTATCCCCTGCATCTGAATGCATACAGACACCCTCATTCCTATCCCTCTCCCTTCATCTATCTCAACACAAACCTCAGAAAAAAAACCTCTACAGATGAATTACCTTGCTGATTAAGAAAGCCACTGTGTCATGCTTGTAGAAGTTCTCTTTAAATGAGCCCAGCCAGGTCTCTGCTATTCGGATTTTGTTCCTCACAATGGCCTCTTCATAGGAGAAAGCACGGGGGAACTGATTTCGATAGACGTGCCCAACTCGGGAGCAAGGGATAATTTCTACAGAGCCACCACAGAGCCAGGTCTGAAACACAGGTGAAAGCATAAAAGAGATTACTTTATTTAGATTACTTTTATCTGAAATGGAGACGCTCCTTTACTCTAGACTCTGCTTCAGAAACTCCTGGAAAGAGCAGGAGCATTATTATATGCTCCTTCATACATTGCTCCCCACAGACATAGAGAAGATACTGGGCATTCAGACCTCTGATTTGACCCAGAATGGCTATTTATATGCTTTTACGTTTTTCTGTGCACAAACAGTGCAGAGTAGTGGAGAGATCTGGGTGCACACCTTCCCTTGTCTGGGACAATAAAAACACTACGTCCTTTGTGCCTGCAAATTTCATTGGTTTTCAATATCAGTTACTCTTTGTATTCAGCAAAAATCAATGCAAAAGATTTAATATAAACAATTTGCTATTAAAACTACAGGCTGGGAAAGAAAAAAAGCTACTCTCCCTTTGGTGCATGTTAACATGCCAGAATAGAAGAGGCAGCTTTCAGAGGGTGCCAAGAGCAGTGACTCAGGCCTCAGGCAGATAGTGATAGCCAGCAAAACTTCCTTCTCCTGACATAATGCTTGTAACTCACAGCAGCTGTATGTTCTCATATAACCCTGACAGGCTGTGGAGCATGGGACAGATTTCTGCAGGGAAGGTTGTAGTGTCCATAACCCGACAAGATCTGCTCTGTTTTTCAAATATCTTCTTGCTTTTTCATTCACATTCCTTAAAATTGCAGTAGTTATCACAGCTTGATGTTTTAATTAAGGTCCTTACCCTAATAGATAGTTCCAGGTTTTCTGCTCCCCACATGGTCATGTCAGAATCATAAGCTCCAGTATTTTGAAAGTAATGTCGATCCATGGCCACCACTGCACCAGCTACTGCAGGACTCCTGTGTAGAAAACAGTTTGGAAGTGAACACCTTGAGCTATGGATAAGGAATTACACAGAGGATGAAAATTCTACCATTTCCATAGAGAGAGTATTACAAAATTATTAAATATTGCTCCATATAAGCTTGAATGAACTGATTATCTAACCAAAATAAAGAACACCTGGAGTGTAATTCTAGAATTTGCTTGGGGAAGGGAGCTAAGAGCTGAATTATCAAATAAGACTCAGAACAGTGAGGAACATTGCACACATGTACATTCAAAACAGAGGCAAAGGGATCATGATTAAGACATCTCTTTTAACTCTCTATGACCTGTCTTTTGCCTTCCCTGCAAACCTCCACACCTTGTCTGGTCAGGTTGTACTTTAGTTGTGCCAATATGTGGAAAGTATTTGTCATGTTGAAAGTGTGACTGCAATCTAGTTAGAATGATTACTAAAGGCCAAAACAAACAGCACAAACAAAAAAAACTATCCTTTCAGAATTATTAACTGAGCATGTGCAAGTAACCACATCTTTTTCTTGTTATCTGGAAGATGACCCAAACTGTACAGTTTTGCTGCTGAGCTGAGCATTGTCCGATGAACTGTTACCTGATAGGGCTGATGGGAGACTGTCGTACCTTCTCTTCATGCTCTGGCACTGGTTCCCAATGAAAATCTAATTTCCAATCAAAAACACCTCGATGCAGGCCCACAGAGTGATAGTACTGAAAGGTCTTCCAGTCTATGACATCTATGACAGGGGAGATGACACTGTTTCTGAAAAAGACAACACCATTTATTTCCAAAAAGCATAAATTAAGTTCATTACTCTGTTAGTAAATAGTAGTTTTCCTCTTTAACGCTGCCAAGCACAAGCACTCCTTTAAATGCTGAGTGCCCTTAGTTTCCCTGCTGACAGAAGCTCAGGTACTCAGTGCATGGGAATACTGAGCATACAGTGAGGAATCTAAACAGCAATAATTTACTGATACCCTGCACCTTGCATTGACATTTAACGCTATTCAGGATTTTGTTATGAGTTAACCATCAGAATTCTTATGAAGTTATTTCACACAGAGGCCCCAACCCCTGATGCTACAGGCTCTGCATGGATTCCAAGTTTATAGCAGAAGATGATTTTGGCCTCTCACACTTTATCATCCTTTGATTTTCCTGTAGATGTTGCACGCTCTTCATGAGTTTGTCACATCAGGCCAATAAAGAGTGCACTTATCCTTAGTTTGTTCTGCTCGTTGTTTTGAAAAAATATTTATTACTGGGTTCATAAGCCAGTGCCTCTTTGTGTTTTATCACAATCTTAGAATGCTCTTGCAAATGGCACTGTCACAGTGTGTAATCTACTTTGAAGAGCAAGAACAGAGCCATTACACTGTAAGTAGCAATCCTTGAATTCATTTCTAACTTAAGTTAAATTTGTTTCAGTCTGAGAAGAGGGACTAGACATTTCCCTATAGCAAAGAAGTCACAGTATTTCACAGTGTACTGGCACATCATTTTGGAATTAACTGGTAGTTCAGAACACTCTTCAGTGTTCCTTGTTTTCAGATCAATGATATATCACATTTGGAAATTTTTAGAGGATGAATGACATGGTATTAGGGACTGCAGGGAAAAAGTGTGGAACAATAACATTATCCATTTCTTCTCTGTTATGCTAAAAGGATAGTCTCTGACCTCAGTGCAAAGGCTTATCTGTAGACTGAAGTTCATCTGGAGAAAAATCAGTAATATTTTAGAGGGAATGAAGTACATTGGAAAAAAAATTGTTCTAGAGTAGGAATATCCATGTAGGAAATTATTCCCTAGGAAAAAACTTCCTGTTAAAACAGAGAGAGGGAAAAATAAAATGGTCATTTTGGGGGCAAAATGTAGATGTTTTTATCTCCTCTTTTAAGATGTATATGTTGGTCAGAAATCACAAGGAGAGAAATTTGCTTGAAACATAATACTGTCAGTGAAGAAAGGACACCTCAGAAGTCTCCAGTGCAGCGAGACATTTGTATTTTTCCATGGCAGAGGCCAGAAACAGCTAAGGAAGATGGTAGCTCTGGGTCATGTTAATGTAATCTTGACATATCTTCTCTGCCTCTACAATCACTAGAATAATGTTTTTTCAGAGTGGGGGGAAACATACAACTTTATTTTTCGCAGCTGACATTTCCTGTAGAGGATTTTCGAAGCCCACAGAGAAATACACTACTGCTTGCCAGTTGATAGTACAAAGATGAGCCATACAGAGGATTGCTCTAAAGTGACTCAGTTTTGTTTCCTAGTAGGAGCAGACTGTCCTATGATGAGCTTAAGCCAGGAAGATTTAAAATATAAAAGTGATTTTATTTCTCTGCTCATGTGTAAAACCATCCTTTTTAATATGCAATAATAGGCACTCTTAGAAACAAGCATCTGGTTTATAAATAGGTGAGAAAATTTTATGGTCACATGCAGTGTTTGCAGGCATATACATCAAGGCAGTGAGTTCCTGTCATCCTTCCTCAGGACTCAAGAAGAAATGGAAAGAAGTGATACTAAAAATAATAAAGCTGATATCCTTCCCTGATTCTCCTAATAATGTCCCTGTGATATAGTTTTGTATCCATGACAGGAGAAACCACACAGTGCTTACGCCAGCAGAGTCCTTTCCTCTGAAAGCTTTACTCACTAACAGCATGCAAAGGAAACCACCAACTTCTGAAAGTTACTAAAGATAGTGTCCCGCTGGAATCACACAAACAGACATTTCTTTTCTTTGATATGCTGGGGGAAATCCATCTGACAAGTTAAATGGATTTGAAATGACTAAACATCAAAAATGAAAAGTCACTGTAACAGTAATTTCTACAGCCTGCTGCATTCTCTGGTACATGAGCATCTCTGACCACTGCCTGGCTGGGAGCGTAGAGGCAGCTGCATAGTTCCCACCTCAGTTTGCTGCTGCTTGCTGAAACCCACACGATCTATTGCTACTGCTTTATCCATTCTCATTCAGACAGGACTGAGGAACCAATGACCCCAGGGTAGTTTATTTTATGACTTCAGATTCAAGAGGGAAATATCAGGAAGGAATATTTGAATAGAAGCCAGCAGCAATGTAGACTAAACCACTCAAAAGACCTTGACCATGCAGACTAGACCACATGAATTGATCCTGGGTAGTTCAGAGAGAGACAATGCAAATACAGACACACTCAAGGTATATTCTGGATCAGATGATCCAAACATTTCAGACTATGCTACATTTTCATACCATTGCAACTATTTAAAACCTGTCTTTTTTGAATCCACCTTAAATTTGTTGCCATTACAAAGATCCAAACTCCAATGGTGCTTCTGGCATCAGTGCAATTGCTCACAGGGTAGGCACCACAGTAGTAGTTCTAGTTATTGGGCATTGATTCTTCAAGATTACAATTCAAGAAATATACCAGTAAGGACATAATGGATTCTGATAGTTTGGAGACCAAGCAATTATCCAAACTATCTGCAAATTACGACATGGAAAATTACAGTGTTTAAGCAGAAAATAATTCTCAGGGATAGGTCACGTTCTATCCTGGCTAAATTCAACCATAAACCAGAACAAAATAAAGTCTGATCTCCTTTCCTACGAAATTATACAAGTAAAAACTGATAACTCTGTTTTAGAGCTACTACTCATGTAGCTTTTTCAGAATGCTAATAGTAACAGTTTTCAAGAGTATGTTTGTAAGAGTAATTCTAGACCTTTACCTCGTGTAAGTGTAGTATAATCATGATGTAGCTCTGCTGAAACCAACAGAAACACACCTTCTTAAAACTAAATATTGGGAGTGTCTTTTTGATCTGAAATAATCTAGTAACTGTACCTTGTGTGAAAATTGGTCAATTTTCAATTTTAATCCCAATCAAGCAGTGCTTTATCCATTTTTTGGTTGGTATGGTTGGGGAAAAAAAAAAAAAAAGCTGCATATTTGTATAGTTCTAAATGCAAATTTGAAGTAGATGGTAATTGGAAGATGTTCTTAGCTATTCATGTTTTTAACTGGGTAACTGGCAGACAGCGGCTTCTCGGCACTTTGAAATGAAACACAAACTACTGCTAATTTTACTCTGTGGAATCTGAGGAAAGGGAAAAACAGGAAATTCAAATACAAGTAGCAGCAAGGCCTTGGATTGTTTGACTAATCTGTGAATATTTCAAATGCTTGGAACTCACACAAATTACAAAAGGTCACAATTCCATGAAAAAGAGCAACCCAAACAAGAACAATTTCCTGGTTTGGGATTTCTTTACCAAATACAATTGCAAATGAAATGTCTTCCCATGACCCTTTACAGTCAGCATGGACATTATGTTCTTTTCTAATTTTAAACTAAGTAACATGGGGAAAGGAAGATTTAATTAATGTATCTGCTTTGAAGTTTGGGATTCACTTTTTTTGAAAGCTCTTTTGTATTGATTTATACTTTCTTTTGCTGGAAAGGGAATAGATTTTAATCTGTTTAAATCCTCCTTTAAATAAGGAGGAAAAAAACCCCAAAAGCCAAGCATGAAAATTATGTATATTCCTCAACCTATTTCAGGGTGCATCATAGCTTGCAAAAATCAGATAGCTATGAAATACAGGCAGTCTTGGTTCTCTATTTCTGCACGAAAACTTCAGTGAGTAACTGAGGACCCAAGCTGCTTTCACAAAATGCTTTATTTACACTGATAGCACCTTGCTGGCTAACTGAAGTCTTAGAAATACAGACCACTTGAAATTAGATAGGATTAATAAGAACATAAAATGCAGTGATAAGGAATGGAAAAGCTAAGTTATAAAGGATTACTTAAATACTGGCTTACAGACCAAATCCAGACTAATTAGGGCACTAACTTAGACTTTGAGTCTACTCAAATGGATGGACTGTTCATATGCTAAGCACTAAGCAAATCTCTGCAAAGCAGAGTGCTAAGGGAATGCTTTGGAAATCCTTTATTTAAAAATAATAATTTTGAACCTGCCTTTTTTGCTAAAATATTAAAATTTGAATGTAGAGTAACAAAATCTGAAGAGGTAACCAACACTTTTTAACACTGAATAGTCAGGGCACTGAGCCATGAATTATGCCTAAATCTTTATTGCTTCTGTGTTTAGCAGTAATATTTGCCTTTGGCTTTAGACTCTCGTCTTTATTTTCTTTACCTCAACTTCTTTAAAATAGGTCTCCTTCTGATCCTGATCAACTGTGAAAGATTGTGAAGAGATAGCTTATCTTCCCATAACCTACCATGTAAATTCAGAACATTTACTGAATTTGAAATAAGTGTTATTGACAAATGGAGGATATAAAAGGATCAAGCAAACCCAGGCTGTTATATGTGAAGTGTATGGATAACATCATGCTTCCCCAAGCCTGTGAGAAGTCAGAAAACAGATGGCTTATGTATTTGGTAATGCAAAAAGCTGGGATATGGCCACTGAAAAGTGGGGAATCAGAATAAAAGAGGTGAAGAATCTCTTCGTTTTCAGTGCAAAAATTTCCCTTCTCTCTTGTGTATTACCATAAAATCACAATCACACAGAAAAATTCTGGACATCAGAACTCTTTCTGTTACTGTATCTACAAGCAGATGCTTCCATTTGTTCCTGATGGGAGCACACAGATGATGAAACACCTTTCCACTGCTATGCTAATTTCTGTTTATCAGCATTTTCCTTAAAGATAAGTGACCTAGAATCACAGCGCTAAGGAGAGACACTTTGAATTTTCGAAAACAGATAAGCTTTTTAAAATAATATAACAGGTTTCTGTTTCCTAATCTAATATTTGAGCTATGGTATAGGCAGTGCTCCAGCACAGAGAGAAACAGCCCTTGCAATGAGAAGCAGGGGAAAGGTATTAAAGACCAGCTACCCCTTAGCAAACTGCTCCTCTGTCCATAGTTATGTGCAGGCTTCTTTAGAGGTGAATCCTTGCAATCATCAAGTTCATTTTGTTCGAAGTATTTTAGAATACTTGGTTTTTTGTTGTTTTTTTTTAATCATCCTGCTCCAGCATGGTGGCCACTGTTTTTAGATCAAAGAAACAACCTTAAGGCCTCATGGCACAGTTCATTATATGCCCCCTCTGCCTTTCCCTGCCTTTGGACAGAATACAAAATAGCAGCTCTGCAGTCTCCTGGAAAAGGCAAACCCTTCCAATGATGACTGTAATAATGGCACAGCTACATTGTTATGCACCATGCTACTCATCTGGAATTAGCCTAGAACACAAACAGTTGTCATATGAAATGATCTGTGGGGCATCTCATGCAGTTTTCTAATATTGTCCAGGTACCTACGGTATTCATCCTTGAATAATCAAAATGTCAAGGAATGCTTTAGAAACCACTGAACCATTCTCTAGGCAATATACTAAGCTGATGCATAGCTTTCCAGTCAATTTATTAGGCATGGTTCACAGAACTAGTCCCAATCAAGGTGCTCAAAAGTGTACATCCAATGATTTTAGAATGACTTAATACATTTTTTCATAAAAATAAATTAGATTGGGTTAGTGAATAAAGCCATCATGTAGGAAGATGAAATGTCATTACCTAGAACAAGTCAAATATCTGCCAAGTATTTATGTATAAATATTTCTATACCTGTAAAACTGGGATAATTTTTCTTATATTTATCCTACAGTCTACTAAGAACTGAGAGTATCTCTTTTGTGAGTATGTTCAACTCACAGTGAGATCTCAGTCTGGGCAAGGATCTCTCAGCATCACTCTAAGAAGACAGATCACAATAATAGTGACACACTTTGATCAGGAGTCTAGAAAATTAGGCTTGATCACAATTTTCAAAGTTAAAACCACTCTACAGCTTCCTTAAGCTCCTGCAAAGGTTTGAGCTTTGAAAGGTTGCATTGGTGCTTGCCAGCAAACAACTCACTCACTCCAGGTGATTAAGCATTTTCCCATCCTGCCCCTGCAGCAGAAGTGCATGAGTTACAGTTTGATCAGTACATTAAGAAGAGGAAAAATGGATATTTCACCAGTCACTCTCAACTTCCTGTGCTTTCCTCACTTGGGTGATCTCAGGGAGTGCACATGATTCGATTTAACAGCTCCTCAAGTGCTAAATAAAGCCAAGTTGTCTTTGCTAATGCTTTATATTTCCATGGTTTATTATCCATGCAAGCATTACAAGTAATTTACAAAAAGTCATGAATTAACTTCCTTATCAGGTCAGTGTTATTGTCACCACTCTTCTGCTCAAGAAACAGGGACAGTAAGGGAAGGAGACTGCCAGGTGCCTCAGTGGAGGATGTCACAGGTTCTCCTCACTAGCAGTGACTAAGCTTCCTGGGTCAGACACAGTGACTGATACAGCACACAAAAAGGGATGGCTTAACCCATGCTATTATCCACTCAGTTTTCCACCTTTGCTTCATTAATCCAATTAGATATTATTTAATTCACTGCTAAATTCTGCTCTCCTGGAGGAATGAATGAGCATATGGACTCTATATGGGAAAATAATTCCTTTCTCACTCCCTGGTGACAATGTTACAGAATCTCTGAATGAGAGCAGACTTAGAAGCTTTGCATTCTCTCAGGAGAGATAATTTTTAACAGTGAATTTTTGACATTGTGGAGTCCTTACTTCTCTCTTGCTGTTGTAATTCTCCCTTCACTATAGCTCTCCTCTGAGACTTTTTGTAACTATTTTAATTTCAGCAATTTCAACATCCTTGCATAAGGACTGGCCAATTGATACACACAGTGGTTTTGCTTGAATACCAAAACCAGACTATAGTTCAAGGCAGAAGAATCAGAAGAATCACAAAACCACCCAATTAGTCAGCAAACAAAAAATAATCTGCTTATCCAAGGAAGATCTTTTTGAAAAGAATATTCCTGACATTCTTGCACAGCATTACTCTTGCTTTCAGTATTCTTAATGTTTTCATTCAAATGATGTAATAATTTCTAAAAGCTCACATTAATTCTCTTATAAGCAAACTTAATAAGCCATAAAAGCAGCTTTTTCCAGTGCCTGGGAACAGCCTTTGAAGGTGTTTAGCATGACTATTTAACAGTCTGGTAAGAGTTCAAGGATTTTTTTTTTATTTTACCCTCTCTAGCAATTATTTTTTTCCCAAGTGACAAGTTAATGTACAAATTTTTCTTTCAAAAGAGTCCCTTTAATAAAAGATTTACTGACATGTAAGCCTAGAAACATTTGCAGTGGTTTTAATCTCCTCAAAGGCCTGCATAGATGAACTCAGCTGTACATTAGAGAGCAGGCCCAAGAATCACCCTAAACATGAAATACTCAGAAATCTCTGCCTTACTCTGTTACTTTGGAGTCAGTGAAAGTACCTGTGATTAGCTGGACCTGTCTAGGCTGCCCAGGAAGTCTGGGCTTTTTCTGTGGAAGAGAAATGGCAGCCAAAAGGTGATGTTGGTACACAGCCAAACTGGCTCAGGATGACAAAGCATTTTATTCTTGCCTTCATCACTGAGACAGCAAAAAAAGTAAAAATAATGCAGTAGTTTTCTCCAGCAGATGTTTGCTGATTTACAAACAGTTTGAGACTGAAACTTCTTTAATTCAGACCACCAGGAAGCCTTCTTAAAGCTCTAACTGGATACAAATTTTGAAATTTACACTGGGTGTAAAGTGAGAGTTATCAGCTGTGACACCTATCCTGCTTCCCACATATCAGAGTGATGGTGATAAGGTAGAAAATAAAAGGGATGTGACCAGAAGCAAGAAGGTAACCAAGGGAGAATTACAAAAACTACCCAATACTTTCCAAACAGTTCCCTTTCAGCAGAAATTAGCAAATCCAAGGATATTTACCGGTTGCTGGAGAGCCTGGCCAGGAGGGGTTCCAGCCAGCCCTTCTGACACTCGCAGTGTGAATCCATGAAGATGAGCACATCCCCGGTAGCCCGTGCAGCTCCTAACATCCGACCTCGGATCACTCCAAGCCTCTTGTTGCTCCGGATGAGCTTCACACCATCCAGCTTAGAGATGTATTCACTCAGAGCTGACTTCAGGGGCCCTGTCGGAAACAGAACAGTCACTGAAACGCTTCAGCTCTGATTCAAACTGCTATAAAAGAGAAACAGGTAGTAGGAGATGCTACTTCTTGCTGGTAAAATGTTTCAGGAGCATTTGTTTTAAATGGCCAAGTAGGCCACGTTTCAAATATTTCTACAGCAGCATAATGTCAAAGGGAAGTAGAGACTAATGGAAACTGAGATTCACAAGGTTTGGAGCTATTCCTGTGGGAATCTTAACAGCCTCCTCTCCTGTTTTCAGCAAAAGGTGGATGCTCTCATCATCTCATAAAATACACAGCTGAGAGTGAGATACTACAGGTGTTTGGCTTTCCCAAGCACTTTGGATTACTTTAGCAATGTGGACTTTTCCACTCCATGCTTCAGCCAAAATCCAAGTCTGGAAATTATGACAGCAGATCTGGTCCAGTGGGAATCCTAAATTTGCATACTGTGATCTTATTTTAAAGTAAGAAAGTTCATAATGGTTGTAAATGATGTGGGGAAAAAAGAAACATATTTCGAAGTTGAAAGGCTATGCTGAATTCTAGGGATGAATAGTGAAACCTGGAAGCCAGCTCTGGGCTCTGCTTAGCTCGCTTCCCGAGAGTCCTCTTTGCCTTCTCCTATCCTCACACACTTCTTGGAGGAGGACAGTTTCTTCCCTGAAGTTTTGGAATAAAGAACTCACATACAGAGAAATGGGAGCTACCTTGCTGGCTGAGATCATCAACAAGAATGATATCCTTGAGGAAGGCCTTTGGGGCTGTATCCATAATGCTGTGCACAGTTCTCAGCAGAGTAGACCAGGCTTCATCATGGAAACAGATGATGACACTAGCAGTAGGCAGACTGGAGTCATATTTTTGCTGTAGGCACCTGCATGGGTGAAATGAGG
Organism: Sitta carolinensis; assembly: GCA_032173965.1. NCBI lineage: Eukaryota > Metazoa > Chordata > Aves > Passeriformes > Sittidae > Sitta > Sitta carolinensis. The sequence goes on along the minus strand of CM063284.1, from coordinate 35,645,817 downwards.
AAGACATTGCAAACACTGGAACAAAAGGCTAATTTTTATCTCAGAGCAAAGTTGCAAGCAGCACCTAAACCTTCAGGGGTGGAGAGCAGTTTAAGATCTTCAACTCACTTCTAAGAAAAGGAAGTACTAAGGTGTCCAAATCTGGAATATGAAGTGAAAATATGGGAATGGCACTACAAAATTACAATGCAAAACAAGGAAAGTGTCCCTGTGTTCTGGGATAGTTTTTTTCCCTGCTCTGTCTGCCTCAAAAAACAGAGCTCAAACAGCAATGGTCCAGAATGCAAAGAAAAGTGAAGATAATCAGAGCAGAATGAGGGATAAAGCAGGTCAGTCAGCCTCTGCCAATTTCCACATTTTCTCAAGTAAGAGAGAAAAGAGCAAACAATTGCAGTACCACTAGGACTAACAAATAAAATAACTCATCTGCACAACAGATCAGTATACCTGTGGATTACCTGACCAAGATCCTAGTGAATGAAACCAACATCTTAGTCCTTTATGGCAATGACATGGATTCTTACGTGGGTCATGTTTACAAATATAGACACATATAAGAAAGAAAATGTATTTTCACTATAATGTTTGTACAGGTTGCTTTTCAAATGAAAATGAATCACTGCAGAATGAGGCTCCCAGCTGGGAGTCAGTGTGCAATCGAACCAGCAGAGCAGTCTGGAAGTGGGTGGCATGGTGCCATGTGGACAATCCAGTTTTGGGGTTTATTCTGTCATTGTTTTTCATTGTCTTGGGCTTTGGGAACACTGGATGCAGGGAGAGTGTGTTATCTTGTCTTTGTCTCTGGAATAACCACTGTCATTGCTGAGTCACAGGAATGTCCCCCTGCCATCTTGTCTTTGTCTCAGTGGCCATGCAGAGCCAAGCCAAGGTGGTAAATGCCTTTTGTGTGTAAAGCACCTTCTCTTTCTGTATACTTTTGTTATTAATATTGCTGCTGTCACTGTGTGTTTCTTACTCTGTTGCTGTTTGCTTTCAGTAAATTGTTACCTCAGCCTGTATTTTCTCCTTTGTCCCTCCTTCACCCGAGCAGAACACGGAGAAGTTTAATTCCCAGCTGGAGTTAAATCACCACAATAACTCAAACGTTTAAAGGTGACAAACACTTCCCATTTGTCCTCACAGAAACTACATAAGAAAACCATCTATTCTGGTGTGAGGATGCACATTTTCCAGAAAATTCCTTCAAATGCCCATTGTAGATGTGTAAAGACTATGTCTATATACTGCTTTGCTGACATTAGAAAGCACATTTGAAAAATCTTTTCATTTCCCAAACAGCAGCCATTCAATGTCCTAACTCATTTGATCTCTGGCAGCAAGAATTTCTTCAAGGAATTACACAATTGGCTGCATGTAGCCCATTGTTATTCCAGCATTTTTGCATTGCCAACCAAATAATTATACAGATTTTACAGTGGTTGTTAAACAATTGGCTACTCAGCAGAAACTCATGTAAAGTATATAATTTCAGTATTTCTGTTTATTAGCATTTTACGTAATGCTTCCGTTCATGGACTGAGGTCCTATACTGCTAGACACTATCCAGACACAAAGCCGCTAATCACTTAAGAGAATCCATAGTCTGAATGATTAATTACAAATACACATAAATGGTTACTGTAGGTGTGCTTCTGGGAGTATATATTTAAAATGAGCACAATCTTAACAATTTATTATATTTTTCAATAGCTCACACTTTTTTTTTGCATAGAAAGGCAAATTTTCTTGATGATTTTTACACTGTAATTAATCTATATTGTCCTACATTTACTAATTTTGTGTAATCAACAATACTGTTACCTCACAATTTCATATAAGGTTATTGTTGTCATTGTCAGTAGGCTCAAAAAAAGAATACTCTCATGACTTGGGAGTGAGTATTTCCAAGCAGTAGAATTGAGAATTAAGAAAAGTGAAGATCTGATGCAGTCCTTTTACTACCAGGCAGCTTCTAACAAGAAACGTTCTATAGCTATTAGCACCTAGTTGCTAGTACTGTGGTTATAGCAAGAAAATAAGGCTGTTGTGAAATCTTAATTGGAAAAGAATTGAAAATAACTGTACTTGAACACATAACCTTGGTGGCGAGTGCTTAGTTGCCATGGAGATTGGCAAAGACTTGCAATATAGATACCTAATCTTCACAAAAATGCACAAGGGTACTGGTATACAAAAATACCTTCCCAGTAATTTGGAGCAGTTTCATAGACTGTCTATCATAAACTGGCATTTCAAAAAGTCAGAGCTGTGACTAATATGAGACATAGTGATTTAATCTAATTTGTGAAAAACAAGGAATTGTCATATGAAGCAATGAACAGAGAGCAATTCTGACAAGGCAAAGGCAGAGCTGACAGGGACTCCCACTCACCTTCAGGAAAATGTTTCATTGAGATTCAGCTCCAAAGAGCACTCCAGAGGAAGCTACACTTTTGTAATGAAACTTAAAACATTTGTAGTTACCTTGTGAGTTTCTTATGCCATTTGACACTCAAACCCAAGAGAGGAAAACAGACCATTGTTTTGGGCAGAACACCCATTATAAAAGTCACAATGGCAGGCTTGATTCAGGTGTCCCAGGAGAGTGTCAGTCCCAGCTGGAGCAACTGATAGCAGCAGAAAGCACTTTGAGGGATGACCTCAGAGGATGGGCCGCTTCTTATGCGAAGTATTTGCCATCCAATTTCAAGTGACATGAGGTAGACTGAGTCCATGGAGGCAACTCACTAAAACATCTCTAACTGGCTGGCTTCTCTCTAATTAAATAATCATTGTGATGAATAACATGATGCAAACTGAATAGACACACAGACAATCTGATTCTGATTTGCTCTCTTTTTATCTGCTGGACTGATACAGTTGCGAGCCAGGCCCCCAGAGTAAACTACATGTAAAAATTATCGTTGTGGTTTGTGCGTTGTGCCATAAAGGACAGGTCTGGCTTAGACATATTCTGCTGCAGGTTTATCATCTGGATTTAGATCAGCCTCAGATGCTGAGATCTGGGGTTTAAGTCTGGGCTCTGTAAGTTGTGGTGATGAGAGCTCTTTAGGCTGTAACTAGTCAGACAGCAAAATCCATCCAAGAGCTCTGAGACCGTGGCTTAAATTTTTACCAAGGTCAGTATTAACTAAAGCTGTCTCTTGTTGGATGGCCCTTCAGCTGCCAAAGTAAAACAGTTTTTTGGCTTTCCACCACAGGCAGTAAACCAGGGTAGTCATTTCTCCTTTGAGCATACATAGTTCAAAGAGTTAGCAGTGAAGTATGCCAAAAAATAACTGAAATAGTATCAGCATGTCATTATTTAATGGAGTTAACCAAATTAACACTGAACCTAGTCAATAAGTACTGAAAACACTGTTTCATTTCTATTTCTTTGAGACTTTATTTGGGAGTACCCTTAAATTAGAGCTTCCAGCTGTCTTTAAACATGCGAAAATGAACACTAGAAAAAAAAATTTTGATTCTGTGATATACTTCCCTTCTCAGGGGGACGACAAGGAATGTGAGTGATGTCTTGTCTCCTGTAACAAAAACAATTGTAGTTTTCTCCCGGGACAAAGAGGAAAGATGTACCGGAAAACATTTTAAATAAGACCGAGAATAATTAGGTTGGAAATGACCTCTGAGATCATCAAGTCCAGTCTTTGACTGACCATCATCTCAACAGACCACAGCACTATGTGCTGTGTGTCATCTTACCTTAAATGCCTCCAGGTACAGTGACTCCACACCTCTCCGAACATTTCGTTCCAATGTTTAAGTGCCCTTTCTTTGAAGAAATTCCTCCTAATGTCCAACCTAAACTTTCCCGGGGGCAGTTTGATAGTAGATACACCTCCGATCCTTTTTAAGAAGTGTGATGAGTAGCCCCTCCTGGGATACTGGGGCAACTGGCTCTCAAGTCTCCAGACTTCAAATGTAACACCTGAGATTTCAAATGCAACTTTTTTTTTTTTTCCAGTGGCTTTACAGCCTGGCTGCTGACAAGTATGGTGGTATTGGCAGAGCTTGTCCAACAACCCATCTTCACCTTCCTTCCTCCCTGGAGGTTCCTTTCAATACTTGCCACAGAATCACAGGATATTCTGAGTTGGAAGGACCCACAAGAATAATTGAGTCCAACTCTTGGCCCTTCCCAGGACACCCGAAGGGGTCACACCATTTGCCTGAGAGCATTGTCCATCTCCTTGAACTGTCAGGCTTACTGCGGCGACCACTTCCCTGGGGAGCTGTTCCAGTGCCCATCCACCCCCTCTGGGTGAAGAACCTTTTCCTGATATTCAGCCTAGACCTCCCTTGGCACAAATCCAGGCCATTCCCTTGGGTCCTGTCACTGGTCACCAGAGAGAAGAGATCAGTGCCTGCCCCTCCTCCTCCCCTTGTGAGGGACCTGTAGACACCAATGAGGTCTCCCCTCAGTCTTCTCTTCTCCAGGCTGAATAAATCAAGTGACCTTCACATGGCTTCTCCTCCAGACCCATTGCTATCTTTGTTGTCCTCCTCTAGACACTCTTTAATAGCTTTATATCTTTCTTATGCTGCGGTGCCCAAAACTGCACACGGTATTTAAAGTGAGACCACACCAGTGCAGAGTCGGCTCCACTTTTATGGGTGACCATCGGGTCACGTTTTTTCTGGAAGAGCTGAAAGTCCCAGCTCTTGACTCATTCATCACTTTGTAAGCCCCGTGACCCGCAGCTCTGGCAGGTGGGCTGAGACGGGTCCTAGCCGAGGAGGGAAGCCGCCTCTCCTTCTCGCCAGCCCGGCGCGGGTTCCATTTCCCTCCCCAGCCCAGCAGCCGGACAGACGGAGGGACAGACGGAGGACAGACGGACGGACGGAACGGGGCGAGGCCCGGGCCGCTCCTGCCCTGCCGCCCCCGGCACCTGCCGCGCCGCGGGCGCCGGTAGGGGGCGCTGCCGCCCGCTCGGCCTGAGGGCGCGCAGGCCGCAGCCGCGCTCCCGCCGCCCCCGCGGGCGCTGCGCTCCGCGCCGCTCGCCCCGCTGCCCCTCCCGCACCGTGCCCCCCTCCGCCTCTGCCGCCCGCCGGCTCCTGAGGGCTTGAGCCTCCTTCGGGAGAAGGAGGCTGGGAGCGTCCCTGGTCTGAGGAACGGAGCGCCCGACCCGGAGCGGGGAATTCGATAGGAAAGACGCGAGGTCTAGAGGAGGAGAGGTTCGGGGCGGCGGGGCGGCGGGGAGGGAGGCAGGTTTTCCCCCAGAAGTGAAATAGGGTGTTTTACTTACAACGGGTGTCGTACCTCAGGCAGGTCCCGGCGCAGCGCGATCCGCTCGCTGATCACCTCGTTAAAGCCGTGGGTTTCCAGGCCGAGCGGCCGCTCCCCCGCCGCAGCGCCTTGCCCATCCTGCAGGGGAAGGGACAGCGGCCGGGACTCGGGGCTCCCCTCTGCCTTCCCCTCCGGCCGCCTGCTCTGCTGCTTCACCACACGATAGCCCTTCCTGGCCTTGCTGTGGTTCCTTTTGCCGGTGGGCGACACGACGGCCATGATCAACTCATCCTCCCGCAGGGAGATGAAAGGCGATAGACCATCCAGAGGGTAATACTGCTGGCTCTCCTCCTGGGTTTCCAGCATCTCTTGGGTCTCCACAAAGTCCATCTGGTACCCTTCCCGGGGGTTGAACTCCACAGGCTGAAAAGTCCCTTCTTTACTCTGGTTGCTGGGTGGTGGATTCAGCGTTGTAACCATCAGTAGCAAAAAACCCAGCATCAGAAACAACAAGAGAAACTGCAGCTTACGTGATCCATATCTGCACTTCTTCCTCAAGAACATACTGTTGGTGACAAAATGATACAGATGGTCATGTTAAATATCACTTGGATCTTTCTCAGATTTCAGTCCTCGGGTTGCACAAAAGCCCTGGTTTTCACTATCTGTAAAGAGGATTATTTTGCTCCCTTCACATTTCACTGATGCCATTTCATGCTTTCCTCTCTATTAACAGGAAAAAACCCCAAAACATTCCTATTGATATTGTACTTACTGTAGTAAATCGTAGCATGGATCCAGTGAGATAAAGTAGATCCTTTATTATATGGAGTCCCAGCTTAGTTAGGGAAGTGCCTGCTTTGCTGATTAAAAGAATAACTAAAGCTTTGAATTTTTTTTCCTTTTTAAAATTCTAAGTCGAAAGAAATCCCGTTTCTGATAGTTTCTTCCCAGAGTAGATCTTGCTTCTTCAAAGTTTCCAATTGCTGCCTGGATTGAAGCACTGTATCTCTGAAAGCAGATCTGACAGCTCTCCCCCGTTCAGAGGCTTCAAGTTAACTGTGATCAACAGATGAGAAGTAGTCGGTCCCTGACTTTGTTTCACACATAACTACGGCACTCAGTCAGGAAGCACTTTGCCAGACATAATACAGAGCAATGTGTGCGTCTTTCTCTTGGTCCTAATGCCCTCACTGTGCTCGTCCTATCAAATCAAAACTTTGCAAAAGCTGTAAGAGGTGAAATACAAGAAGCAAAATGTTGTATTAGAAAAGAAATCAAAGCACACCACAGATTGCTGTATGTTGGAATTGCCGTATTAAGCTGAGAATGCACAGAGCAAGAATCAAGAATTTTATAAACTGAATAAAAGATGAAGAGCACATGTTTTATTTAAGGTTAGACTTATTCATATGATAATGTGTTAGCTAGAGTTTATTTCATATCCAATAAATATTTACAGCTGCAAGGATTTTAACACTGACATAAGGGTGCCAAATTATCACCTGGCAGGCTGAAGTTGTCTCCTCATCCATAAATCTGGTATTGCAGGGCAAGCAGCACTTCAAGTTTTCTTTAGTCCTGGAATAGCATGTATAAAAGCCTAGGCTGGAACAACAACCACTGACACTGAGAGAAAACAACTTCTGTGATTAAAGGGGAGCTCAGTCTCTGAGGTCTGTTTGCTAATACTGCTGGGCATGGGTGCTACTGGGCATGAACTGTGGCATTTTTTTTTGCAGTGAGATGAGTGCTTGTCCAATGGGAGGAGGGGTGAGACAATCACATGCCTCTTGGTCTGGCAGAGATCAGGGACAGATGCAGCTCAGGTGTTGCCAGCCCTTTTGATGCTGGGGGCATGGGGTGTGTTATTTTCGTATCTTGCAATATTTGATGAGCAGAAAGCTCCTGCTCCAAGAGGCATATGCTTACTGGAGAACTTACACATTCACAGATTTATAAAAAGCCCTACATTTCTAGACATTATAACTAAAAGAATAGCTTGAAGACAGGCATGCAGTATACTCTAAAGAAAACCAAGGATCTATTATTTTTTACCTTCTTTGCTATTGTTTACTTCCCTCTAAGATGTTCTGTAAGTTCAGTCTATGGTTTCTGGTAGACAGCTTCCAAGAAATTAAATATGAGAGGACACCTACTTTCAAATTAAAATGCATCACAACCTTCAAAAGCAAGGATGGTACAGAGCCCTGTAAGATTGCTGGAGGCACGTGGTGTCTCACTTCTGTGTGCACTCCCCTACACAGCTTATACAGAATGCCTTCAGGCAGTGTGACTGGTCTGCTGTGTCTTGGCACCTTCCCTACATCAGCTGTTCTTTAAAATATACAGAACTGCTTTAATCATATCTTGGGCAGAAGAAAGATTGAGCTAAAATTCTGATACTTCACCATTGTATTTATCTCCCTTTTTTAGCTTAAATTCACACAAAAGTAACATCCCAACTCACCTTCAGCCCTGAGAATATTACTTTTTGTCCTGCTTTTCATAGGGAAAAAGAAGTATTGATGGTTTCAATTCAATAGGGAAGCAGCACACATTTGCATTAAAAAAATCTGAGCTTGAAAGCACTCATTTATATAACAATGTTTCAGCCTTAGAAGGACAAAATAAAATGGAAATGAAGAGACCTGTCCGAGATATTCTCCAAAAAACTGGCACAACTACTTGCAAAATGCTCAGTTCCACAAAGTCCTGTTATCAGGGATATGGAATAAAATAAAGTTAAAAAGAGAAACTTAAGAGTGGGTGGAATAAATGGGAGTAAGCATTACTTTATCTTTTCCTTTTTTAACTTTTCTGGGCTACCTGGGTATTTTGATTCAATGTAATTAATATTTTTTCCCTGGCTAAAATATTTTAACAAGATGCTGTAACAAGTCTGATCAAGATAATTCTAGCCTGCGGTAGAAATCGCTTTATAAATTCTGTCCAGGTATGTTCTGTATTGCAGAGCAAATCCACCTGGGTCACTCATGCAGCTGAATTTCAGCTACAGATGAAAAGACATCCAATTAACAAATTTACAGCAAATCTTAGACACTTTTGGGACAGAGCTGATAGGTAACATTATCACTGAAATATATGCATAAGGAACCCAGCCTTTTATTATATCCTGACCATTTAAACAAAGAAGAAATGAACAATTACAGAAGATGTTTGTTCAGTCTAGTCAATTAAATGTGCAGTATAAAACACAGGGTGGCACACTTCCAGCAGCCTCCATTCCCTCTTCCACACATTGGGCCTTCCTGAACCATTTCCCATCAAACAGTCTGTTTTTCACTTTTGTCTCTTAAAACAGTGTTTTTTCACTCTCATCATACAAAAGACATATAACCTTTCCAATGGATGAGTCTCCCTTTACTGTCTGACAGGACATGTCTTGTTTCCTTCAAGGCATTTGAAGAACAACATCACTATTATGATCTCCCCACACGGAAGTCAAGAATACAACATCCATTTTATTTTTCTTTCTACTTCTGGTTACCCAAAGACACGCTACGAAGTAGGCCCTGCACTTGGACACAGAATGGATTGCTCCTCCTGCCTAACTGTTGAGGATTCCCTTTCATAGGATGCTTTCGTGTGCAGCCTTTGATGGAAGAGGAAGGAGCACTGCGTTGCCCAGGCTCTACTGTCAGACCCAGAACCATTGCCTTCATCCTGAGGTCCGTTCTTTTAAGTGCTGCTTCATGCAGGTAGCCCACAAAGAGGCTGCCCACAAAAGGTATTGTCCTTGGACTGCTGAGCTTCTCAGTCAGTGGGAAAGGAACATGTTACAGGTTGTGCCAAATACACCAACAATCGCTCACAAAAAGGGCCAGTTTGCAGTGTCAGTATTGGCCAGTGCCAATATTATGTTTACTTTCCTGCTGGTCAGCTGTGCAAGAGCTGAAAGGCTTGTGCCTGCTCAGGTAGACCCAGTGGTATAATACCCAGTGGTATAAATACCTTCAGCAAATGCAAAGTCAGTTATTGACTTCCTTAAGAAAATATTCACCATCCTTCACTATTGCAAATTTTGCTTATTAATTGCCAAGAGCTGGAACATGGAATCAAATCTAGATCTCATCAATTCAAAAGGTATTAGGAAACACTGTAGTCTGCTTTTCTTAGGCCTGAAGTTTCTAAGTTTTATTCCTTCGTGATGTTTTGGATCTGAAAACCTGTTCTCACAGTTTGAACATAAACATTGCCATTGTTTTTGTAACGAATGCTTAATGTTTTGGATTCTTTCTGTGGGACAGACTTTCTCTGATGTCTCTTGGCTTTGGCCAGTGTGGGTGAAGAGTTGTATCACTCTCCCTACCAGTGGGAGTGGCCTGTCCAAAAAGGTATAAAGAGGGGTCAATTGTTTGAATAAAACTGGAGTCAGATCATGTTCTAAACGAGGAATTAATGTCATGTTGTTACTTGCCACAGTGACAAAACACAGTTGCCTTTTGCAGAGTAACAAACCTTTCAGTCACTGTTCTGTAGTAATTTGTACTTACCCTTTCTTCCCTACCTCATTTTGGTCACATTTTTGTCCAAACCATTCCATATCACATACTTGTTCAAAATTATGTGACGTGTTATGTTATCTGTACGTGAAGAAACACCACATAGTTTCAGTGTGCAGAACCCATGTTTACCTGCCAGGAAAATAACCAAGTGAGAACAAACCCAAAGCTGGATGGAAGAGAGAGCTTGTGGACAGGTCATTACTGACTCTTTAATAAACATCTTGGATTGCTTTACACTCCTATGCCAAAAGCAGATGTGCCACTTCCATTTAAAGACTCAACACATAGCAGTGCTCATGGTTTCATAGCTGCATGTATTGTGTGCCACAGCTCTTTGTGCTTGTAACAACGGCTTTATTCGCACAGATGTGAAGAATGTCAGTGCATAAATGAGACCATTTACACGGTGCACAGGATTTGTGGTGTTTTTGTAACCAAGTAACTTTCCCCATTCTTCCAAGAATATAACAAGAAATATGTATTTTTAAATCAGAGTAAGATCTAATTTATTTGCAGGTACTGCAGACTGTTTGTGTTCATGGCATTGTAGCAAATATTGCTCATTCAATGATATTTTCTAATAGCAAGTTAATAATAAATTAGAACAAGATTCTATGGAACTTGCTTTTGAAGGCTATAAAATCTTGATAAAATCTGTTGATCACTGGCAGGGATTTTCACACTTGCATTGTGATTTATGTTTGCCAACCTGTCGGTGAAGGAAGTGCATCTGAAATTCCATTTTTACAAGATTTCTACTCGTAAATCATGTCCCATGTAAAATGGAGCATGGAAGCCATAGACCTTTGCACTGCTTTTCAGAAGCAGTTCTGTGGGCATGAAGTTCAGGCACCCTGGATGACAAATAAAGGGAATATATATCACAGGAGGGACAGCTTCTGGATTTACTGCACCACAGCCTCTGGCTAACTCAGGAATGGTAGTTCTTAGGATGTTAAGGGCAGTATTGTGTAAAAACCTAAATTGCCTAAAACCTAGCCTCTAACACAGCCCTAGACAGCTACCAGCTCTCTGTGAGGGATGAGAACGGTTGATCATCATTAAGCCCCTAGAAAAGATACATCTGAAGTGCTGTGGGCAATACACAAGCCATCCCTACCTCCTGCCTCTTAATCAACCACTATTAATATCCTCAGGCTGAAGAGCATTCTGGATACCTTTAATCCCCAGTACCCCACCCTAAAGTAATCTGAATCCAGTTTTGAACTGCTTATGACTATTTTAGTGTCAACATCCTTCACTAGAATATCATCCCGCATTGACCATAAAATCTAACTCACCGTTAGGGATAGTGGGACTAAATAGTTGGATCTAGATTGCAGGTGGAAATGGAAATAAGGTGGTTTTGACTCTTTCAGAGTGGCTGACCTGGCCTCCTTTGCTTTAAAAAATTAAATGAATGATGTAAGGGAAATTGATCCTTCATGTAGTATTAATACCAGTGGTGTTATATTAAAGATAAATTCAGCCCTATGGGTGGAAGGTCATAACAAGGAATTCTCCATGATGGGTAGCCCCTGGAGATCTCTGCCTGTAGAGTTTCATTTATCATTGGAAATTTACTTCCATGGAACAGGTCATGAGACCATTTGCAAACAGAAATCTCAAAAAACCTGAGTGATAGTAAAGGTACCCACAGCAAAGCCTTTTTTGCCCACCAAGGACTCTTTAGCTGGTGGGCAGTATTGACTTCACATCTACTCTGTTTCTTTCTGCACATACAGGTGGTACATAGACAGCATGTGTCTCTCAGAGACTCTAAATACAGACAGCATTTAAAAATCACAATATTCATATGGAAGGCCTGTCCCATAGTAAGTATTCTTAGTTGAAATGGTGTTTTTAGTGAAGAGAATGTACTTTAAATGGTTCTGGCATCTCTTCACACATTTAAGAGTTTAGTGACACGTGGCTACATACAGATTGCTCCTCTTTCGAGGCAGTGGTCATCCACATCACCGAGCTGGGAATTACCTTTTTTTATTCCTCCTAAATAGTTACATATCTGTGTGTAGCTGGTATAATAAGTAGTTGCTCTTCAGGTACCTGCTGAGTATTACAGGTTGGTTTCATCAGGGAGGTTGGCACAGAGTATCATGAGGAGAACAACATTTAATGAGAGTGTGAAGAGTGAATGATTTCACTCTTGCTGGGGGGGTGGTTCAGAGTGAGTAAAGCATGAGTTAAGTCACTGCAGGTGTGCAGTTTAATGACCTGCGTTTGGGTAGCAAGCGTGCATGAACTGTGAGCACAGAGGGCATGTTTGGGAATGTTATTATGATGGAGGAGCTGAAGTAAATGGATGGATGTTTGAGCTAAGGCTACAGTGGATTTTATTTTTTTGTGCTTTCAGTTTTAATATGAGGAAAACACAGAGCAAATGCAAGTAAGCTATGTTAACATCACAGGTGTGTGAGTGGAACCTATGACTTCTCTCTATATTTCCCAAACAAGACTTACATTCTTTAACTGTTTGGAGAGGAAAGTGGAAAATACTAATTTTTGCAAGCCTGTTTCCTTTATTAGTTCTTTTTGTTTCTAAAATACCAATTTTAAAAGCACATTACATTCACAAGAGTTAACACTGAAGTTATGATCCAGTTCAACTGCATGTATGTAGAAGTTTACTGTCAGGAATAAAGGCCTGGACTCCTTCTACCCTCACTCCCTGCCCTGTTGAAATGCAGCTCATGGTGGAATGGATATTCTGTAAAACGTGGAACCATATATACTGATGTAGATCTTGAAAATGTTTGTTCAGGAATCCAAAACAAACCCTGTGCTTTTCTTTAGATTTGTTTAGGATAATCAATATTCACACAGAATAAATAAAAGTTAAATGTAAAATAGTATTAAAAATGAAGCTGGGCTTCATGCCTAAGATGTTCTAAATAAACTAGTTTTAGCCCAGAGATGGGCATGCGCACTGTCACTGGTATCTGGGGGAGCTGTGTGTGGGCTACACATTTAAAAGCAGGATTGAATTTAGGGCAAAAGACAGAAAGGAAATACCTGCCTATGTGTGTGTATAGAACTTCAGTCTGCATATATACTATGCATGTGTGTGTATACATATTACAGTATAAATATATAATGTAAAATCAACCCTGTCTACTCTCATACATTTCCATGTGTTTTATCCTGCCATCCTGTCCTGTGTTCTCTGGTTGGTTTCTGGCAGGATTTCTAAAGATAGGAGTAAACCAACTGCTGAAGATACTTCCTTTCTTGCATTTTTTTTCCCTGCAATAGAGAAAACCTCCTATTTTCATTCCTTTAGCAGTACAGAACTGAATTTTGTACAGCCAAATTAAGTATATGACTTTTAATATGTTAATATACTTTTAAAACTTGATAGATATATTTCTGGTTAACAGTGACACTGGGAAGCTGCTCAGTAATGCCTGGAACTTAGAGGCCCTTGTTTCCATTTTGTGACCGTCACTGTGGATCTGGGTTTGTTTTGGATCAGCTATTTTCTTAGCCTTAAAGTACGATACCCAACTACCTCTATTAAGGAAATCTGCTAACAGACATGAGACCCCTTTGTTTACCGTCTCATGAAAATATCTTCATATTGGCAAACCATTAAAAAGAATAACAGGGTGGAAGGAAGAGACAAGACAGCTGAGATATCTGGTTAATTTACTGCATTCCCTGTGCAAATCTGTGTTTCCAAAGGAACTGCTCTGGTCAAAAGGAAAGGAGTGTCCTTTCCAAACATAGCTTTGGCAGGAGGTGAGGCACAGAGCTACAAGGGACACTCACTACAAGAAAAGTCTCCACCTGCCTTTAGGTCGCAAGAGTTTTCTGTGTGATTTTCTGAGATTTCTTCTTGACAGAAGCATAGGCAAGAACAGGGATTTTGGAAGCCAAGTTATGAAAACTATGATCGTCATAGCAATAGGTTAAATCTCTAAAACTTCTGTCCTCTTAACAGCCTGGAAAAGGGGAAGAGGTGATGGAAGATAGAGACTGTGGTCACTTCTAACTGCCAAATAAGATGCAACTGGAGCAGTCATGAACAGTTTTTATTACTCTGATTAACAGCAAGACAGGTTATTAATAGTCATGTTAATATTTTAAAATATATTTGCAAAAATATCATCCAGGTTGCAAAGGTAATCGAGGCAGGAATTTGTGACTGTCAAGTGTCAGGAAAACTTCTGTCATTCACCAGACTCTAGACATGCTTTGAGCTGCACAAGAACACAAACTGAGATATGTAACTGCTTATTCCAGTTTATTGTTTTTCCCTGTGTTGGTGACTGAAGTAAAAGTTTATTTTTCTTCTCTTACTTAATTACCACATGCAGTACTAGATAACTGTGGTTTTTCCCTGGTTCCTTTCTTCTTCATTTTAAGTCTTGATCTGTGGTTTCTTTTTCTTTTGGCTTTTAAAAAAATTATTATGACTGTTATTTTTTTTTCCCGTTTAGGGAAAAGGCTCTCTAGGCACAGGCAGGATTCTTGGTTTGTGAAGGTGGTTAGCAGATGCAGTTTGAGAAGCCATCTGTGAGGTTAGGGCTCACAAAAATTGAAACAAATAATAGAGCTGTTAAATGAGGAGAAAATGAGGTAGGCTTACAGTTAGTAATTTGAGCAAAGTCTTTGTCCAAGGGTATTGAGTGCTTCTCAGAAATCACTCACACACACAGAGAAATCCTGGCATCTATACAGTGAGAGACTGAAAATGTGAAGCTGACAATTTTCATAGGAAGAGTCCTACTTTTAAAGGTGCATACCTGGGGATAGCATCCTTTTATGAAGACCTTTGTGGCTGTAGATCTATGTTATGGTAGGTGAACTAGGAACTTGGGCTGTTCTTTTGCTAGGACTAACATTTTTGTCATCAGCCAAAAGAAGAAGAAATTTTTCAGTAGACATTAAAAAATGGTCCTGCATGTTTCTCAGGACTTTTCCTATGTAAAGGAAAGGCAACATGCAGGGAAAGAGATCATCAAGAGAATAATCATGGGAGACTTTTAATTGGGGTCTAAGATGGTGAGAATTTGGCACTGCCACGTCTGAACCCAAACCCACCAGTTCATGGCCTAGACAAGAGTCAAGACCAGCATCTGGCTATGAACCTAGTCTGATGGATCATTTTGATCTATTAAGACTCTATAACACTTCTACCTTACAGTAAACCTGTATCCTCACTCAGCTTTCTGGGTTATAAAAAGGCTGATCTATAGTCCTGAAACAAAGAAAAAGTTGTACACTGAAAGCTGGAAAAGTGGCTTACATTTTAAAACGAGTCCTCAAAACCAGAAGGTAAAGTGAGTGTGTGTGTTCAGGGGTGCTGTTCTGGAAACCATCACTCAGCAGGTATATGAGCAAAAATAACAACTCTTTATAGTGGTTTTAATAAAGTGCACGTTATAGCACCTTTCATCTTCAAAGAATGAAACAAATTTATTGTTAGTATAAACCCATGGGGACCAATGAAAATGAAGGAGGGAGTGCAGTTACCCCTTTACTAATCAGGGTCATGATTCCACAGGAATATTATTTTGTACTATGTCAGTAACTATTACAAAATCTGGGAGGCTGCAGTATAAATTTAGCTGCAAAAGGCAGCCTGAATCTTGTGACTGCAGACTTAATGGCCATCATTAAGTATAATATATATGCAAAGCTGCAGTACACTTTTCCAAGATTCTGGAAAGATCAGCTGAGTAACTGACTACAGGAGTGTAAAATTTATACCTCATCTCACTAACTGACTACTTTTATTCCTACTGCAGTACGAAATTCTGTAGATCATATTACACATAAAATTGCACCTCATTCTCACCCTCTTACACAGCATCGCTTTCAGTGCATTCCTTGACAGTATGGAAGCTGTCAAAGTTCAAATTAAGGAAGTGAAACACTGGGCATCATACAGGAATCCAAAAAGAAGCAATGCATTTATGCCTGTTAGTAAAGCGAAGGCCTTTGGAAATGAGAATACAATGGAGAATATTTCTTCCATGTTGCCTTAGTCATTTTATGGTGTGGAAAGGGCACCAGGCCAATATGTGAGGCTAGGTCTGTTTTCCCCGTGGCTCTACGTACTGAGAGTGTAAGCTAATGCATTTTGCTTGGCTCCTGCAAAGAAGTCCAAGGATCCCCTCTTTATCTGACCAAGCTTTGGCAAAATCTGCCTGCATTTTGCTTTTATAGTGGGAACTTTACACAGAATTCAGATTACTAAAGGCAGGCAAACTAATATGGTGGAATGTCTCAGATATGACTAATCTATGTTTCACCTCTAATGTTTTATTAAAGGGGGAAGGGGATAAAACCCCTCAGAAACACTAGCAAAGCAAAGAATAAACTTTACATTTGCTAGTGGCTTACAATACACAACACCCAAAGCTAACAAGGTGGGTATGAAACTGTCTTACTGCTACCAGTATTTTAATAGTTCGAGGATGGGATTCTTCAAGTAAGGTCTCATTTAATTTAACTTGTATGAATTCTTGGTGGAAGAGCTATTGTCCATGTAAAAGTAGCTGGTTAGTGTGGGACTTCTTGTAAATACTTCACAAGTATTTACAGTAGTTTTATCTTAATTATAGAAACATGCAGGAAGGGTAGATTCCAGCCTTATCTTTCAGATTACCTTCTTAGAGTATAATTTTAAAAATCAATGGGTGGGCATTGTCTAACATGGAAAAAATTATATACCTATATATAAGTAACACCGTCTGTATATTTCTTAAATAAAATGCTTTGTGAGTTTAACCTGTTCTGGTAATGCAATGCACCAATTTTTTGTTGTATGGCAATTTGTCTCTGCACTCATTTAGGCTCTTTGGTTTCTGTGAAATGATTGTCTGTCCTTGGTGTATAAACATTGCAAGGAGTGGTAACAGGAAACACATATTGATTTTAATGGTAACCACAGAGTAAGCGACCAGGAATTCCTTTGGGAGCTGCACAGACTGCTCTGTTACTTGTTACTCTGTAAACAACACCTAGAGCATATGCCTTGTGGTATGCTCTATGCATATAAGAAGCTAGAGAGAATTAGCAAACTCCTTGAAAGTTGCTTCAGAAAGATCTAGTGAATGGTGACAGTGTCCTGGAAACAGCACAAAAGTGGGATATGAGGAGATGTGGACTCTTCCCTACTCCTCCAATTTAGTCTTTGCTGGTGGATCACTTAATTGTGCATTTCCTACATTTCTGTCTGTTTAGATTTCTGCCTTCTCTGGACAGGACCTGTAGCATCCCTGCATTGCCAATCTTACCTTAACAGTAGTTATGCAAAGGCTGGGGTTACTGTGAGACAGCAAATTGAGGAAACATTTTGTTCAGGGGTAGGTGCTTCCAGCTTGGATCAGGATATCATACCTTGAGTCCCCAGTTAGTGTTGCATCAGACATAGTACCAGTCAGAATGAGCCCTTTTGCAAAGCTGTACAAGTGACCTAACAGCCAGATGCAGATGGGACTGACTGATGTGAACTTTCTGTAGCTGGGAATGGCAATTCCTCAAAAAGAAAAATTTACTCATTAAATGGGTTTGCAGCCAGAAGGTGTTTTCTACAAAGAGGCTCAAAATGGCTAGGATGTCTCAACGTAGCAGGGATTTGTTTACTAATCCTCCCTTGGTTCTACCAAAGAACCCTGTAGGGTCACTACCCAGGACTTTCAGAGTGCTGCGGAAAGAGCTTGTGATGCGCTGTTTACAGCTCAGTGTGGCCGTTAACATCTACAAAATCTTACATGTTCTCTTGCAATATTTAATTATTTCTTTGCTGTTCACTGTAAATTTTTAAGCCTTTATGTGGATAAAAGTGATGTTCACAAGTGAAAGTAAGTTCAGATCCTTCAAACTTGCTGATAAACCTGTTCACCTCTTAAAAACAGGACAGTCTATACTGCTTCTTAAAACATGTCCTTCTATCAGTATAGTACCAGATAATATATGATGAAATCACATAATTTATACAGAAATTGTAATAAAAATTCCTAGGTCTGTATTGTCACAAGCAATATTCCTGCAAATGATCAGAGGACTGTGCAGTTTGTTCCTCTCCCTTGTAGATGCTAATCACCACCACAGGACTCTATAATCTCTTATATAAAAATGTGTTAAAATGGGACTGTCCCATGCTATCTTCTGTTTCCACTGAGCTTAAAGCAAATCCACAGATGCCCAGGCTACCTCAGCTGCTCCACTCCTGTGGCATGGTGTAGAGTGGTGAGTGACCTGTGGTATGTGAGGATCTTGCCATTGTCTCCCAATATTCAATATTTTGTGCGGAAAAAATTCCTGCTATGGCTAAGAGGGCAGCCTTCAAACCAGAAAAGCCTTGATGAGTGTTAATAAATAAAGCTGGACGCTTTGTATTTCTTGTTGCAGGAGCTGTCTGTAAGTCAGAGAGGAGGCTGTTCATAGACTGAGGAATTGCAGCCCAGGCTTGCAGAGATTTGCACCCATACATCTGTCTCTGTGATTTGTGCTCTTTGTTGAACCTGTGGCAGTGGAAATATGAGATGCATGTGCTATTGCTTAATCTCTGCTTTGTGCCAAGGAAGGACTGAGGCAGAAGAATGAGTTATAAACAAAGGAAAAAGCAGCAGTAAACTTATTTGGACCTGTTGCCTGTTGATGTGAGGGGTGTGTTAATGAAAGGGTGCCAGGCCGTGTGTCTGAGGCCTACAACTGTGGTAAACAGAAAATATTGTTTGTTTTTGTGGTGGCAACCCTTTAGGCTCACAGAGATTGTGATTATGTTTGGGATTGGGCAAAGTTTAAAGTGAGAGGCAAACTGGTTGAATCCTATTGAGGACTGTTGCTCTCAATGCTCAGTCACACAAGGCAATCCACAGCTGCTCTATCCATATGCAGGTGCTGGGTAGCAGTGTGGGCCACCTAGGCAGCAGCTGGTGTGAAACAGAAGCACGTATGTGCCAGTGGCACTGGTTAATCAGTTAGACAGCTGAAGAGATGATTCCTGTCTGTCCCATGATGGGGCGTGGCTGGTTGTAGTTGAAATCGGAAAGATAGAATCAAATGTTGCCTGCCCACCTAAACATTCCCAGTCTTGTGCAGAGCCAGGTTTCCCTCTTCTTCCTGGCTTGCTAAATATGGAAAGTGGGTGTTGAAGCTGCTGGGATGGGCTCTCTTAGTGCTGTTGAAGGTGTGGCTTGGTGTGCTTAGCAGCAACAGTGTTTGGTTTGGTATTTTTTTTTCCTGTGACCCAGTGGTGGCCAGGCTTCTTGTGTTCAAAACAAGTGCATTCGTGAGTGATTGCAGCAGTGTGGAAGAAGGGTGGTCTGCAAAGGGTGGCTTCTCCAAAACCAAGATGGAGCTGTGTTACAGTGTCAGATGAGGATGAAGGCTAATGTACAGGTCAGAGGTGGTGAGATGGCAATTTGGAGGGTGCTTCCCTTCTGGTCCCAAAGGATTTCTGCTGTGGATATAGTGCACACATATTGGGCATTTGATGTGTGTCCACATGTCTCCAGACAGCTGTGTAGTACAGCAATGCTGATGGAGAGTCCTGGACCAAGAACTTCTTTCAATGTAGGTTTAACAACCTTTCATCTATCACTGCCCAAACAGATCATGTTGCAGCAAGAGTCTTCCAAGTTGGTAATGTGTTAATTTCATGTGGTCAGTTTAGTCAAATGTGTTTTGAAGTTTTCCTGCTTGGCAAAGACTTGTCCAAGTGGCAGCTCCTGGATTTGCTATCTCTCTGGAGAAAACAGCAAAGACTCAGACAAACACAACTAAATTGTACCAAATCTACAAAACTAATGAGAAGTTCAGATTTATTCAGGCAAATACTCTTTGAAATGGTGCTTACTACAAGCAGTGCGCTGTGTAAAGTCACTAATATTAAAAAGAGAAAAGGGAAGTGAGGAAAAGGTTTTGAAGTTTTCATCTAGAAATGAGCAACTAGCTACAGGAATGTATGTTTCATGGTATATATTATGTTTGCACAGAGATGTATTGTAGTGCTTTTAAAGTTAATTTAATTGTAAATTCAGTAAAAATAAAATTATAATGGTGGAGAAAAATATTTTCCTTTATCAGGAATTCCTTCTTTTAGGGAACTTTTCCTGGAAATCCTTGTTGCAAACAAATACTATCTACCAACTTGTTCCCCGTTTGTGTTGGTTTAGGATTCAGTCTGCATCTCACCTAGTTTTGTGTCTGGAAGTATTTCCACGGTTTTCAGTGGACGGGAGATTTGGTCTCCAACTGGAAACTCCAAGGTTCCAGCCAAATCATGTTCTGTACATCACCTTGGGCTAGTCTGTTTTTATGCCAGGCAAAATATACCTTAATTTCTTCTGCTGAGCTCATCTCAGTGTTACACTGGGTGTGGTTTTTTGGGGTTTTGTTTTGGCTTTTCTGTTTCTTTTTATTTTCTTGGGTTTTGTTTAGTTTTGTGTTTATCTGTTTTTTTCTGAAACAAAGATCTCTATTGCCCTGATGTTTTCCTAAGGCAGGAGACCACTGACATGTCTCCAAGTTGCTTTTCGACTGCTCTGCAAATGAATTTATCCTAACAGCAAAGCAACTGATTTCTTATATTCTGCTCTATTTGCTGTTGTACTGAGTTTGTCAGAAATTAATACCACAGAACGTCCCTGTGTGCTTTGTCATGTGGAAATGGACAAGGATAATTGTCTCCCATCATTTACTTCTCAGTGGGGCTCTCCCTCAAGGCAGAGCAGGGGCTCTTGTACGGCTTGAGAATTATTCCTGTGCTGGGGCTATACCCTGAATCACAGTCCCAGATAATAAACACTGCCCAACAGGAGATTGGTTCCTGCCAGGTCTTCCTCTTAAGACTGAAAATGTATTCATATGGTGCTTCTTGAAACAAACATGTAAATGATAGTAATGTAATATTCAAATTGATGTTATGTTGAATTCCAGACATGTGAGAACAATCTAAGGGCCTGTTACACTCAGCCTCTGGGGAACACTCAGCTATTTGATGTATGACTTCTAGTCTCCCTAGGAACATTTGCCATCTTGCAGCTGAATCAAGTAAGTCCATTTGTGCCCTGCCATGCCAGAGTGGATAGCTGACATGGCCTGTCCATCTTCTAGAATGAATGGCCTTGTACATGACTATCTCACGTTTTCTGGAACAAGAAATTTTTCCACACATAAATTTCAGTTGCAGTGGTTTTTTTATGTTATATATATCTTGTGAAAAAACAGATATTTGAGTCTTATGAGTCATATGCACAAAATCATTCCCAGGACACTGAGAACTCTTGGGGGTCCTAGTCAGATGCAGGGTTCCATCTTTCCTGTTTACAGCTCTCTAAATCCTCGCCAGCTCAAACATAAATTTGTAACAGTGCAGATACTCTTGCTTTCACCCTTCTAGCAAGCAAAGTTCCATCAGGCAACCATCCATGCTTCTCTGGTGTCTTATAATTTAAGACTGTTAATTATGGATCACAGTCTCATTCTATAGCTTTCACAGTAGGTGTTTTATTTTAACACTGTTTTTTTCCAAGTTGTTAATTGGGGCTAATGGGAATTACTTGTTATATATCTGCATTTATTGCAAATGATTTGGACCCACACTTGCTAAGCCGTAGCCTACTGTCAGACATAGTCTCAGTTGTGACATTTCTAATGAAGATTATATTTAGGCTCACTGCTACATCATGGTCGTTTTGTTAATGTTTTGCACAAAAGCATAAGACAAGTACATAATTTTTTTCTCTCCTAATACAGAAAAAAATATTTGCTCATGTTGCCTTTGAATCAAAGATGAGCTTGCTCACCTGAGTGTTTCTGTGTGTTTTTGGAAGAAGTCTTGCTAGATTTCCTCTGTGTCTCTTTAAGTCCAAAATTAGTCTGTTTCTCATGGTCAGGGCTCTGGCTGATTAACTCTGTAATGAGAGAGAGGGTACAGTACATCAAATGGTTCTAACAGTACAATTTTTTACATTTATTTTGCTAGTGCCTCACCTAAGCTTAGGGACATCCTAAGGTATTTCTACTTTTTGGATGAAACGATATGCCTCATTTAAGAGATATGCTTGCTCTTTGGACATGGATTTCTTTGCCTTGCTTCTTCTGCAAGCTCCGGGGAGCTGGGAGACATCAAATCTGGTTTCTCTTCACTCCTATGTGTCATACCAGGGAGCTTTCTCGCTCTTAGGTAGAGGTTCAAGCTGGAGGGCCTGAAGATCCACTGCCAAGTATGTAGTGAGGGAGGATTATAAAGATGACTGTATTTCAGGTTAAAGTCTTTAGGTTCTGTTCTCTGTATGTTCAAGACAAATATTTTGTACAAGATTATCATTTGAGCACCTGTCTCACAAGGCTGCAGGTCAGAACCATGGGACCTAATTTGTTATCTCTGGTTTTCCATTGGAAGATGCCACCCTTGCAATCCACTCAAGGCATCATCTCAGCAGCTGCACTCTCTTCTTACATAGCTATAGATGGTGACTTTCTCTATCAAAAGCTGCTGTGCTTAAGAAAACCTTCATCTCTGACTACTATTTCTGTTGTATGTTCCATAAAGACATTCATAATGAAAATCTTTCACTCAGGAATCAAAGACCCAAATTTAGGAGCATAAATCTTGAGATGCAGGGTTCATGTCAGTCTTTTTATGCAGGGCTACCGTTTAACAGATTTTGCATATTGACATTTAGTCTTAGTTGGGGTTTTTTGTTTGTTTTTAATCTTGGCAAAATCTTCCTTATGTTTTGCTGCCTTGGGGAATATGGCATCTCAACTGGAGGGTTTTGACCTGTGGGAGGCAATCGGTGGAAATAACCCTGCAATGAATCTTTAGACTGTAGTAAAAATCATCATAGGAAAATGTTTCTCCCATCTGGAGGGTTTCCTTATTATGTCATAGGGGTGACAGACTGTCTGGAAGAGGGAAGGCTGTTGAAAGGCTGGGATATAACCTGCTTGACTCTATTTATATAAGACATCATAGTTAGCTGCATCTAATCTTTGTTGCTTCCATTCTAAATGGCACAATGCTTTATCCCATTCTGAAAGTCTGCTTTTGCTCAAATGTAGTGTGCCAGCGTGTCATTTCAAGATCGATTTTGCAGAAATTGGGAGTTCTGTGTGTCAGCCTAGTTGAATATATTCCTTTTTTCTTTTTAATAATAATAAAAAAATCATAATGTCTCAATAACACTGAGATCATGGGATCTGTTTATATCCTTTCACATGCCATTGCTGTAACAGAGGCAAGTTTTGGCTTCTTCTTCAAAACAAGTATGGCTTTAAATTATGACTTTTCTCCATTTCTCCATCACAGTGGCCACTGTGCCATTTTTCAGATCTGACTCATCTGTGGATACAGCCATATTTGGTTTTCATACTTAATTTTACTAATAATTTCTTCCTAGATTAAGTGATGCTTGGAGGCATTCAACTGTGTTCAGTTCCATTCAACAATTGATCTTGTCTACTGAGCTCCATAAATTGCAGATATTTAAGTTGTGTAAACCCACTGAAGTTTGGACAGCTATTGGAAGGCACAGTATGAGATGCCTGGGTCAGTACAGCTGCAGCATAACTATTGTAATACTTGAGCAGAACTACGAGCTTGTAGTAATCATAAGTTAGGTTTATTTTCACGTTTCAAAGTGTTTATAGACACTATAATCTAAAAAAGGAAAGGCTTAGAGTTAATGGTTGACATGAATATGACAAAAAGAAATAGAACTTTGCAGTGCTACATTAACAGACTTAAAGTAGAGTTGGCAATCACATTTCATATGGAAAATTGTATTTCAGGCTTTGATCTACCTTATAAAGCAAGAATAGGAAAATAAGACTTTCACATGATGCTACAGGATCCTTAGCAGGAGAGGCAGTGCAGTGTGGCTTGCCTGCTGCTTTAGTCTTTGTTTAAATTGCCTGCCTGCACTTGCTGTTAATATTCAGACTAGCTATACACTGAACTCTAAAGATACGTCCTGTCTCTGTATTTGACAGCTGAGAGATCCTTGCCATATCTGCTGATGAGCTTTATCTGTGCTTTTATTAATATGTGTTTATCTCTTTTTGTTCTGTTTAAGACTGGATTACTTCATCCAGATCCATCACAAATAGATAGCATTATTGCAACGACAATCATCTAGGGCATAAGACGAAAAAGCCTTACGTCCTTGTATAAATTGAAGCTTTCTTATACAATTGTTAAATGGCTTGATTTTCTCCCATCAGATTTTTCTATTATTTTGACAGCTGAAATAGTTTGATATTGTATTTTTCTGAATAATGTATTTCTGAGTATTTAAAAGGGTGTTTTCTTGCACATAAATGAAATCCCATCACAGCAGCTGTAATTCTCCTTAAAATGCTGGCTACATAGCAACATGCTCAATGTTTAATTAGCTATGCCATGTTATTACCATCTCTTTAATATTCACTCAGAAATACTTGGCTGTTAAAATGTAGAAAAGCTAATGGGTACATATAGCTTCTTTATATGCATAAATTAGTATAAACATGAAAAATACAACTGGAAAATGTAGGCTAAATGCCCAGACAATCATTTCGACAGCCAGCTTTGCCAGGCTGTGGAATCAACCCTCATTGGGAGCAGCCTTGAATATCAGAAGATACCCTGTGGCATGTAAGGGACAAAAGATGTGGTTTTGCCAAGCTCTGGGCTGAATGAGCTGACATTATTTGATTGCTAGTGTAGTGGCCTCTCAGCTGGAGGCAGTGCTCAGGTGCTTGCCTCGTGAAAGGGTCAAGACTTGCAGCTTCAGGTGAGAAGGTGATTTATGCTTTGTCTGACAGCCTCTGCCTTCTGAGTTCAGGTTTGTGAAGAGGATCTGACAAGGGACAACCAGCAGACGCTGTGGGTAGAGAGTTGCAAACTGTCTGTGCAAGAGAACAGAAGTGGAAGCAGTGACACTGGGAGGTTCTGCTGCTGTCCCAGGTATGCTACAGAACACAACACACTACTTGGTGTGGGGTTGCCAGAACTCATGCCAGGTGCTTTGGCTTGGGTGTACTTGTGTCCTCTGGATATCCAGACAAAGTGCTGCTCAGAAATAAAACCTCACCCCGAAGTATTTTTCTGGACTGGGAGGACTCATGGCTTCTTCTCATTATAGGACAGACCTTTTGCAAGATCTGAGCTCTAATTCACGTCAGAAGTGATGGTTTGTAATGAGAAGATTTACTGACTTACAGCTGTGACTTTTCCACCCAAGGTTTTATCCCTGGAATATATGAACCATAGAGGGAAACTACAAAAAAAAAAAAAAAAAAAAAAAAAAAAAAAAAAAAAAAAAAAAAAAAGGGTGTGACTATCCCCTGGATTTTTCTTTTTTTCTCTTTGTAGGAGTATAGGCAAAAGGGGATAAAAGCCTGCACCCTTCCCTACAACTACCTTTACAACTGCCAGCACTACCATGCCAAGAATACCATGGAGCATGTTTTTCCTGGCTCCTTTGAGGATTTATTCTGCTGCATCACTCACTAATAGGAACAATTCTCAGTTGCTGTTTATATGATAGTTACTTCCTGTAAAATCTTTTAGTTGTTTCAAAATCCATTTTCATGTCTTCTTGTGAGTGTCCCAGCAAAAAATCTTCATATGAAATTTTGCCCTGCCAGTCTCATGTTCAACTTCAGATTGCCAAATTTCTTGTCACTTAGTGAACAACTGTTGTTTGCAATGTGCCTTTATCTCATTTGCTTTCCTTGGATCTATTAGGGAACAAAAGAAAGGAGAGCAACTGATACTAGATGTGTATAAATTACATGAGTAGTACTTAAACATGGCTGTATGTAGACATCTCTGGAGAATCAATGGAGTGAAACACTTCCCCCAAAACTTGTTATACAGTGTATTAGGAATAAATAACACTTCCTGTAAGCAGTGAAGTGGGAGAAGGAAATAGTTGGGTTTTACATCACAACTCCTAACTCACTGAGAGAGAAAGCCTATCTGATGTTTCAGACACAGTCAATATTCCTGCTTCAGCTGTTTGTGATATACTTCTTAATGTCATCATCTCCTCTCCCATAGAGTGCTTGAAACTGGAGGAGGGGAATGAAATGGAAATAGTGATCCTTCTTTCCTAGCTTTTTAAAGACATGAGGACATGCTTGAGACATTCACGCTTTTTTCCTCCTTCTGCTATTCTTCTCATATTCTTTCTCCCCTTCTTCTTCTTCCCTCTAAAAGAAACTGCAGGGGAAGGAGGATGGGAAAATTCATGAGTTTTCTTTCTGAAACTAAAATTAAAGGACATAGGAACCAAAAAAAGAGCTCCCTTTGTTTCTTGCTTCATAAATAGCCAAAACATGTTGGCAGTCAGTCAGAATGGCGGGTAAGGTACTCGCAGGCAGCTGACTCTAAAGCTATCAGATTTATAGGGCAGCTTGACGTAAATGTAAATTATGCACCATTCATATTGGGCAGGCGCTAATTGAATCCATACATCTATTTAAATTGTATTCCAAGAAGAAAGCTTCTTCCAGTTAGATGCTGGCAGGGTGACAAGTTCATTGCCTAATTTTGTAACTTTTGCTTTGTCCATTTTTATAACTGCTTAACTCTAACAGAAGGTAAGATGTCAGTGTTGGGTCCTTACCTCTTACTCAGCTACTGTGATTCATATGAGGCACATTACAATATGCTGAGGAGTTGTATTGTTGAACACAAGGTTCAAAGATCCTCTTTTGAGCAGAAGATGAAGGTTTGGTCAGCAAAGTGCAAGGCCACTAGGTGTCCATTTAGAGAAAAAAGAACAATGAATATTACAATTATGTGACTTTACTTGGAATGCGTAACCTTGGAATGTGTCTGACAATTGCATGCCATAATTTGTTTCCTTCATTCTGAAGGCAAAACCCTGCAAACATTCCCACACTACTGTCTGACCAGGAGTAACTGTGGCACCTGAAAGGCAGAGGTACAAACTGTTATCCTTGCAGGCTCAAGCTGTACTAAAGCCAAGGCTTGCTGCCATCTCACTGATATATTAAATGCCAAGCAGTTGAGATGAAGAAACTGTTACTTCATCCGCCTTCGTTGAGTGAATGTCCTTACTTCCCTTACATCTTGTTTATTCATGAGTATTTAAAGACATTCGTCAGTGTGGGCAGTATAGCTGCAGTTTTGTCTCCTTGGAGTTTGTCTCCTTGTTCACTTCATTAAACACTGTTTTTGCATTTAAGGCAATGCTGTTTGTTACTTAGTTCATGGCATCCTGTTTTAGGGAAAAGTATAGAAACCATAATTAGAGGAACAAGTGCAAAATGGTAGCTGTACAATAGGCAAAGGGGAGAAGCATGGCAAGACTTGAAATGTACTCAAGGAATTGATTGGGCAAGGAAAAGAACAAATTTTGCTGGCAAGGAGGGCAGGGGAATAAAGCCAAACCCAACTTCCTAAAATAGGAGGATAGAGATGATGGAAAAAATTTGAATTCCTTTGTTAGTGTGTAACATTTGTAGGGGAGTTTCATTCTTGGGTGGTAAGACATGGCTGATTACCAGTTAGAGAGAATAAAAGGGGGAATGGGCTGTATTTGCTTAAAGTTGAGGAATAAAAGAATTTGGTTCCCTTTCTGCTCAGCCCTGTGATAACACTGAAATTTCTCTGGTTTTCCTTCCCTACTAGTTCCCCAAAAGTATTTAGTGGCTCCAGCTGATCAAGCACGGAGAGAATGAATTAGCTTTGTTTTGCTTCAAACTGAGGCAATTCCTTCTAGAATTGTTATCAAATCTTACAGTTCACGAGTCTGAACTCACAATCTTGCATCTAGGATTCATTTAATTCTTATTTTCAGCTATTTTGAAAAACCTACACAATAGTATAAGTAGCACACACAATTTCCAGTTCTAGAGTGTCAGGCAGTTGTATTTGGCCCCCATTTCTGATACAGGATGTGAGATAGGTTGGCTTTCTGGCTGACTTACAGGACAAGTGTTACAAAAGTAACCTCAAACTATGCAGTGAGGCAAGGGAAAATGTGCACACCAGTAGCATGTTTTCAAGGCACAGTGGAGGAGCAGATGATACCTGCTGGTTTAAATGCTTTGTGCCAGAGCTGGAAATGCAAGTGCTGGTGCATCATACAAAGTTAGGTTGCAGTAAAGAAAGTAGAACAGAGCTCTTGGTAATGTGGAACAACAAGGATGCAAAAATCAGTTTAAATGACTCCAGTTCTCATTGCCCCATGAAAACTGACAGATCCTTCACAGTGTGGGTGTAGGTCGGGCTGTTTACCTTGAGGACACCTTTCTTCATTGTCTTTATTGCTGTCACTTTTCACACTTGCCCACGGGATTCTGAGTAGCAGGATTTGTCAGAGAGGTGTAAGAAATGGCCTCAAGCTTTTGCTCGCTGAGCATCACCCTGGTCTGTGTGTTGGCACTTGAGAAGAGCGAGTGGAGGGTTGGAACAGGTCAGGCTGTGGCCTCTGTCCCACCCCAGCTATGTGGGCTGCCTGTAATTGTGAAGGAGGTTTTTAGGACAGATGTACTGTCAGTCCCTGTGCCTGCATGTACATTCCAGGCTGTGCACCAGAGAGTGGATCTGGTTTTACTGAATGTGCCCAGCCACATATGGAGACTGACCTTCCAACCACCCTTTTGGTGTGACAGATCTCTCTGCTTGTATATATCAAGTCCCACTAAAGCAGCCAAAGTGGAAAGTCTTAACTTACTTGCAGGTTCTTTCCCAAAACATTTTAGCATGTAATATGTAATAACAATGCTGTCACATTGAAGGGTATTGTGGTATTTCTGTGTTCCTTTCCTGAATTAACTGGCTGGGCTAGATTCTGATTGTGGTTACAAGAAGCTGTTCTACATTTAGGTGGTGTATATTGAAAGTGAAATCCAGCTGAGAGACAGGATGAATATTATGCTTAACTGAAAAGCATGTGCTTAACTGTACCCAACACAAAGCCACAACTTGTCAGCTCTGGAGTCATGATAAATTGGGCTGATTAATGCCAGGAAAACAGTATGGGGTTTTTTGTTGTTATTACCAAAAATGTGAAAGCAAAACTTGCCATGAAAATAGGGACCACTGTTATTCTGGCGTAGATAAAAACAATGCCAAGTCAACATCAGCCAGTAGGGAAAAAAAAAAAAAAAAAAAAAAAAGCATATTCAGAAAACAGAGTTTAATAGAAATGAAAGTTTATGTAACTGATAAAAAGTGTGACTCATCTGTACTTTTCCCACTGCAACTGCAGATTGGTGTTCCAAAAATCTTTCCCAGAATTAGTATGTAGAGAGGTTTTAGAAGTTGAAATCTAAGTTTAAAACTCAGGAGCCGGCAGCTAGTGCACAGAGTGTTTTATTCTTTCATCTTACTCATGGCCATTAAAAGGATGGCCATATGACCAAATAGTCTATGAATGGTGCATGAAGATTTCTGGCCTGTAAACTGAATGAAGCCATTCTCTCTTTCCAATGGCATTGGATTCACTGGTGTGTATGGGGTTAATGGCTGTGCAGGATATTTGAGGACTGATTGTACCATACAGTCCTGTCCACAACCAGAATAAGCCAGGCTGGGGAGGGTTGGGCATTGGTGGGCTACCATATGCTCAGCAGCACTTCCATCTTCTTCCCACTGCTGGGAAGTTGCTTTATTTGTGGTTCTGTGCAGTCATTGGTAGTGATGCATTGATTGTTCAAAGCAGTCTTTTGTTTTCCTAATCCTTCCATCTCCTAAGACAAAGAACTGTTGTGAGTCTGCTCCCTCAGCTCCTCATAATTGCAGGTCACTCTATAACAACCTTTTCAAGGTTTATTTCAAAAACATTATTATAAATCTTTATTTACTATTATTTAGCATCATTATGCAATTCAATTCATTAAAAAGTAGTGCTTAAGCCCTTGGCTGGTGGAAGTTCTTTCTTCTAATATGAAGTAGACAAAACAAATGTTCACTTTTTAAGAACAAAACTATTTTCAATTGGTGAAGCTTCTAGTTTTTCCCCTTTCTAGAAGGAATAATGGAATGAAAATGACATGATTGGTTCCCTTTGGGAGCAGTGATTGGCAGACATGAAACTTGGGTCTGGCAAAACTCATTCATGTCATCTCATGGCCTTCTTATACATACATTAGTTTGTTTATTCATTTAATATTAACATTCCTACAAAAAAATTTGTTACATTAAATTATTTAATTTTGTGTGCATTTTAAGTGCTGATTTGTTTCTTTCAGTGCAAACGAGAAAAAAGCTTTTCTTATTTTATTCTTTGATGTGTACTCTTTACTGTCTCAGTAATCTCCTCTCAAACCCTTAGTATAATGGATTAGGTACACTCATGCCATCTGGCTCTGATCAGATCAGGATTTGTGATCCGTGAATATCTGGAGGGGTAAAATAAGTAAAAGTGAAAGCTTTGAACAGACTTCACTGACTTCAGTTTCTTAACTTCCTTGGTTAAGAAGTTTCATGTCTTGAGAGAATGGTACATGAAAACAGAGCCAAAATAAATAAATCAGTCTAACTGAGGTAAGACTTGGTAGGTAATGCAACCATGCTGCAGGTGTATTATATCTGAACTCATGAATATTTTATATAATCCTTTGTAGAATAACTGCATGCTCTTAAAAAAAGAAAACCAACAAATCAATGCTCATGAATCATTTATGTAAAATAGATAACACAGAATGGGGAAGGAACTGGCTTAACAATTTCACGTACAGAACATAGCAGGCCAACTATAGATTTATTGAAAAGCGACTTTCTCTGCTGGGGTAGAATACTATTTTTACCATAAACAAGATTCAACCAGTGCTCAGTAAGCACCAAAAAGGCAACAAAGCCGAAGGGGCTACACCAAGTGGCACCTCTAAAGGTCTTTTTCTCACATGCTTTTACTCTTCTCTCTGCAGTTGAAGGGGGTTTGTCCCCTTAAATCTGTAATCCCATAGCTTTGGCTATGGCTACAACCATTGCGGATGGGCTTGGCCTTGACCAGTGCTGGTTCTACCTTGCAGTCAGCTGCCCTGGAATCTGTGTCATAGGGAAAGCTTCTGGCAGCTTCTCACAGAAGCCACCCCTGTAGCCCTTCCTGCTACCAAAACCTTGCACACAATGCGAAAGGTAGCCAGCACCTTCCCTGTGAATGTCAACATTGCCCTGGGGAGGAAAAGCAAGCTCAAACCAAAGTAAACAAAAGTGCAGTAATCCTGGTTTGTTTCCTTGGAAGCTGTCAAAGGCCAAGGTGCTCATGGTGGAGGAGGAGCAATAAGACATCTAAGGTACAACTCAGTTATGGACCAACAACTTTCCCCTTCTCTCCTTAGGACAGCAGCAGGCCAATTTCAAGGGTTCCCCAGCTCTTTGGCTTTGAATCCCACTTGTGCCCACTTTTTTGTTCATTCTTCCTGTGGTAAGAACAGTTGGACTTCCAGTTCAAATTCCTTATTCCAGGAGGCAAAATCCAGTTATTTCTATCTTGCTGAGAAGTCCTGAGATATCCCTGTTTATAGCTATGATTCTATGGGGATAGAGAGTATTTTCTGAATATTGCTGTCTTTCTCTGTGGATTCTCTGTTTCTCATTCTAATTTGACAACAAAAGCTCAGTGTTTCCATATAGCGGAAGTGAAACCTGGACCTTGCCGCTGAATATCTTCATGGGCTTTGTTAATCACCTCTAAATGCTTTTTCTCCTAGGGATTCCTTTGAAGTTGTTTCTTGGGTATAAATGACCAAGTTTGCAGAAGACCTTGTAATTGGAAAGGAGGTGAACAGAATCAGATTTTATGGAGTCTTTCTGTAAAAAAAGGAACAGTTTTGAGACTGCAAGTTAAAAGAGTAATTATTTGAAATCTTACTCCTGGGGAGAAAAAGTAGTAAACACTGTTTTATAAATGAGGGTAAGAATATAAGCTGTGACTGCACTGTTACAGCCTGGAGTTGTTTTTTAACTTCTTGTGTTTTTATTGAGGCAATACTGTTCAAACTTTTAGTGCTGCCTGTCCAGGCAAGTGTAACCCAATAGCATATGGTCCTTTGCTGCATACAGTCAGTGATGACTTTGTATGCATTATTTCTTTAAATAAATATTCAACTGCAGAGCACGGGTTATGTAAAAACAAACCAAAATATGGAGTCCTTTCCCGTAAACACACAACTGACTTCATCTATCTAGCCTGTCAGAGCATCTACTGGCATTTGAGTTGCAATCTCATTTCATGTTGGTGGTAAGTTTTTTTCTAGATTGCAGAGGGGGAAAATAATTTTCTGGGGATAGTAATTTGCTCTCATAGGAAAACAGGTAGGAGCCCTGAAACTGTGGCATGAGCAGGGGAGTGTAACCAAGACATTTTCTATGGATTTTTCTTCTCCTAGCTTGCTGCTCTGGAGCAGAACAAAGGGCTTGTGCTCAGACAGCACTGTCACTGCTTTGCTTTAACTTTCCTTGTCCTGTTTTTCTTTCTTCCTTTTCTGTCTCATTTACCTGGAATGGAGCTCCTTTGACCTAAGGACAGTGTTGGTGCAAAATCTAGCCCACAGGTCTCAGAATTTTCAGGTATTTCTAAAGGCTGGCTGTAATGATAATTTTCATTATCAAATGATTGCATTTCCTTTAAATTTTTCTCACTGTCATTTGAAAAGACCCTAAAGAACCTTGTTCAAATCATGCCCGTAAGTTTAACTCAGAAAATTTTTAACGTGTAGAAGCATTAATGTGTTCAGTGATGCTGCAAAGCCTGTGCAAGGTGTAGTATATTCTACTTTTGTCACTTCTCAACCTTATCAGACCTGTATTGATCTTAAAACCTATAGTTCATGGCATGATGACTTATTTTCTACCAAATTAGAAACATTTCAAAAAATGTTTACAAGATCCTCAGTCTCTTTGGAACTGAGTTATTTGGAACTCTGAAAATAGAAGTTCGCTATTGGAATCCAACTGGAACATTCAGTGATGCTCCACATTGACTTCTCATCCAGAAAAATATTAGTGAAAGCTCCAACGAACATAAATTTTAATGAAGGTTTTATTTCCCTGGATTGGAAACAAATAAT
Organism: Sitta carolinensis; assembly: GCA_032173965.1. NCBI lineage: Eukaryota > Metazoa > Chordata > Aves > Passeriformes > Sittidae > Sitta > Sitta carolinensis. The sequence continues at coordinate 35,613,024 of CM063284.1, read as the reverse complement.
ATTGTTTTGGTTCATATTAAAAGAATTCTTCTGTTGATGATCATGCAACATATTTTGTGGTAAGCTGGAAATACGAACAATCACCAAAGGCTGCAGGGCGGACAAAATAAATGATAGAAACAATTAAATAGAAAAAGCTTGTGCCACTGAAAACAAGTAAGTTTGGTATGTTTGTTAACATCTGGATGCTATTTGTGGAGAGATGGAATGATGGCTGATGGGAGCTTGGAAGGAAAAAACCCTAGAAGGGTTTTGAATTTCCTATTCCTGTTTTCATGAAGGCTGAAGGAGCACTTCACTGAACTGGTGCATTTTACAACACCTGAAGCAGCAACAGAACAACTGTAAAAAACATGTAGTGATGAAACAAGGTGAGGTGGTTTTACACTACTTCTCTCTTAAAGTGAGACAGAGCGTGTTACCTCGGTAAAGAATGTGCTCCAGATTATGTAGTCTGCCTTATGGGAGGAAAACACCATCCCTTTCAGAGATTTCTTTAGACTTCAGGCATTTATTGAAGCCTGTGCATTGATATTTTGTCCTGCTTCATAATTTCCAGGAAAAAAACAGTTAATAAGAAAAAGGAAATGAGGTCTCTACAAGCAGAACTATTGCCGATATTTCTTCTAACCAAAGCTGAGGTGCAAGGTGGGATACCAGCAGAGATGCATGGACGTCATTTTTTGAGCACAAAATAAATATGGAGGAGGAGAAAGCTTGAGCAGATCCTTAAAGAGCATCATATGTCCGTTACTGTCTGCTTCTCTACAAATTTAAATCAAAAAATGTATGAAAACTCTAGATTGTTGGACACTTTGCTAGTCAAGGATGTTATAAACATTACAGAAGAAAAGATCACAAAGGTCCAGCTCTGATAGCATCTAATTCTGCACAGCTACACAGTTACAGATGCAGAGATCATAAAGCTTGACTTTGGAAGTGTGTTTAATATGCCTTCGCTGCAAGACCCTCCAACAGCAAAACTATATAAATATGAAAATTCTTTTGTCTTAGCACTGTTTGATGTTAGCTAATAAGATTTTGTGCTGGCTGCCTCATCTTACCGTTTAGAAATACCTTCAGCTAATGTCTGAAGCCCTGTCTCTGTTGAACTCAATGATAGACTCCTGTGCATTTCAGAAGGAACAGGATTTCACTCCATATAATTTTGCAATGGAGATTAAGATGTGATGCTGTCCGTATAAAAATGTTTTTGTTCCTTGAATCACCCAGAACTCTTTTTTGTTTATGAATCAAGAAAAGATTATCACATCAATTTAATGTTTGCATTATGCATACATCAAATGTATGTATGTATGTATGGTGTACGCATAAAGCAAATAGTAACCATAACTTTAAAATAGAAAACCATAATAGAAAACCATAAACTTTAAAAATAAAATCCAGAAGTTTTCTATATGTTAACTGTCCACAAGTGTTGTCATCTCTTTATTTATGGCTGTAGTTTAGCTAAGTGTTTTTTAACTGTTTCATTTCTTAAACTGTTATTACTATCTGTACTGATGGAATAGGTCCGTTACCATAGCTAGCACAGTGAACAGGATATAATAGCAGTTGCCTTGACATCAGTGTACAATGTCAAGGTTGCAAAGCTCTGTTGCTCTGTTTTGGTAGATAAAACCTGGAGGAAAGGGAGATGGTTTTTTCCATCTCAGACCATAATATCTTTTTTCTATGTAAAATGATGCCCTGGTTCTGTTTTTAAAAAATGCGGGTTTCTGCCAAAAATGGCAATTTAAAGGGCAGCACTGAAAGGAGTTATCACTTTCTAGATACATAAGTGCCTACAAGCAATGGCTTTGTTTACAAAAAATGTTTGCAGACTTTGCTTTCTATTATGAGCAGCTCAAGGTATCACTGGCATATTGCTGAGAAAGAAGCATTTGATTCAGCAGACTTTTAACTAAATAAACTGTATGGCATTGTAGGGGAGAAGGAGAAAAGAGATGTTCTTTCTGAAAGGGAGTTGTTTAACTCTAAAGGTTTTTTTTGCTTTAAGAAAAGCAATCCTTTCCCCTTTTCTTTATTTCTTCTTCCCAGATTCATGAAGACAATACTGATCTCTTCTAAATAGTCTCTGCTCTAATTGTTGTAGAGTTCCTTCAGTTCCTAGTCAACAGTCCTTAAAGGATAGAAATAAAATGTATAACAGGCAGTAGGGAGTTAGCAGGAGTTGAAAATAACAGTCTCATTGCCCAAGATGTGATACCAAATCAGTAGGCTGTTGCCTGCCCTCTACAATTTCTCCTTTAGGGTTTCAAGTATGTAGCTGTTATGTCAAGAGCTTGTATTGAACATTTCACTGTGCAGTGTGTGCAGCTTGTTTATTTTGATTCAGAGCACAATCCATTTGGTGCTTTATGAGATTTTGGTGCATGCATCTCTGTGAATTATGTTCCTGTAGGAGAGTTGTCTATTAACAGCTCTGCAAAGTAGACACTGACTCTCTGGGAGGCTGCTGTGATAAAAAGCCTTATCACAGAAGGGTCATGTGCTATTTCTGTTAGCTCTTTTGATGTGATTGAGAAAAGGCTGTAGCCTAATAAACTGAGGATGAGACTGGAGCTGGGTCTTCTTAGTCCTGTCCTGAGAGTAATACCTCCAATAGCCTTGCAAAGATACAAAGGGCCAGATCCTGTACCTAAATCCCACCAGTCCTACCAAAGTCAGACTACATGAAATCAGGAAGCATTTCGATACCTAAAAGCTTTTGTTTATCTGGCCTTCTGAGCTTTTATCTATTTGTTGAGTAGGACATATAATACTCATAGTAGCACTGTTGGAATTAATCTATAAATAGGGTGTGGTTGTTATTTTTGCAAATATCTTAAAGAGAAAGATAATTTCAATGCCAGACTTTGGTGATAAGATATAATTCCCCTGCCATATTTACTAAAATTCTCTACAAAACTATCCTTAAAAAACTAATTATTTAATCTATTAGGAGGTAATGAAGTGCAAGCAAAAATAATTCAGAAATACACAGAAAATGGTGGGCCTCTGGACTCCAGTGTTGATTTCTCTGACTCAGGATGGCATATACCAAGTTTACTTTAGATCTTTTATTTATATATGTGTCTGTGTCTACAGTTATATGGAACTCTGCTCAATGATTTAGAAACTCTGCAATTGAATGATTCAGAACACACATCACTTTCACAGCAGTTTGTGGCAAGAATCCCATGAGAAATGGTTGAGACAGCATAACTTTGTTGCCAAATAATAATGTTTAGTGACTCAGAAACTGCCATCTGTTACACAGACTCATAGCTTGAGCTCTGCATATTGAAAGAGACCTTGAAACATCTGCAGGTTTCCTCGTAATGTTAGGCTTAGGCACCCCACCTAGCTGGAATCTCCCGCCTCATCCTCAGTCTTCCCCAGAGATATTCACTCATTGTAGCTGTTTGGGGTTTTTAGCTTCCCATAGCATACTATCAACCATATCCACTTTCAAAAATATCTCTGATTTCATGCTCTTGAACTAATGCTTCCTTTCAGCCACTATAACCCGATATTTCTATGGTGTTCCCAAGATGAAAGTTTTCTTATAGACATTTGAAATCCTGAGGGGGAAATGAGAATTTTACCACCTGAAGCACCAAATGCTCCTGTCCAGATTACAGTGTTTGTCAAGTGAGCTGGTTTCCTGTTGGGCGACTGGATTCACCACAGCAGCCCCAAGCATATCTCACACTGGGGAAGCAGATGTGCAACCCTCTCTGAGAGAGCTGCTATCCACTCACTTGGCATATCCCACCTGCTCTAGGCTTTGCTTTCTGGGTGCACCTTGGAAGATTGTGTGTGCCTGAAAATGTGCTGCAGGAGCAGAGTAAGACACAAATGGTCTCTGGTAAACTTGCAGATCTTAATCAGTCTGACTCTGAAGTCTTCTGTGTGTTGTAGTCTTAAAAAATTCAGTCTGGTCTCTTCCCACCCTCCCTGCTGCTTGCCACTTCTCATAGCACAGAAGTAACCCCAGTCCCAGTGAGAAATGCTGAAAGAGGAAAGTAGGTCATTGCATTAAATGATGGGGTGTTTTGGCACCACTCTCTCTCCCGCTGTTATGATCTGCTCTGCAGAATCCAAACAAATCCCTGTACACAGTGATCTTCCAGGCAGAGGTGAACTGCAGAAGCCTACTGAATAGTCAACATGGCTTGACTTTAATCTTTGATTTTCCTTCTTTTGGGGAAGGTGAAGGAGGAGGCAAGGAGCAAAGGCTGGAAGCTGGAAATAGCATTAGACCTGATGGAGATCTGTGCAAGACAGCTATGAAATACAGATATGAATGTATTGATGCAGGGGCACTTGTGAAGGCACATTACATGGTCTGCTCCATTCCTCTTATGTTAGAGTTAGAATGCTAGAGGAAGTGACAGGCGTATGGTTTTGATGCTTGGGTTTGTTTTTATACACTGAAAATGAAGGTCAGGGAATTGAGAGAGAGCTCCAAATCACAGGTCAGCCACAGGCAATGCCTTTCTATTTGTTTATTCTGAAGTTGTTCCAGTGTTTATAAAGATGTTGTAGTCCAGGAAAATGTCTTAATACATTTATATGATATGATATTGGCTAAGGATAGGAATAATCTACAGCAACACATTAGGTTTAGCCAGAAACTGACCTTGTCTAAATATTACCAGAGGATTGAGGTATCTTACCAGAAAAATGGCTATGAATAAATATTTTCAGACATACAGAAGAAAGAGATTTTGCATTTGATGTTAAATAGAAATAAGATCTCTGTAAAGGAGTAAATTACATCTGGAGATAGATTCCCTTATGGACAAAAACAATGATTCCTCTAAAACAGCTTTACACAATAGTAAAATTTCATTCCTTACATATGATTTTTTTTACCGCTCATTTTTTACTACACAAAAGGAGCTATTGTTTAATTAATTCCAACAGTTATTCTCATTTTGAATTTACAGGGAGGTTTGAGTCCTTAATGATGATGATGACTCATGAATTAAACATCCCTGAGAAGCTTTCACCTGTCTCACCAGTAAAAATCCAGATATATGATCCATATCACACTACCTTTCCCCTGTTTAGTGATGGTATGCATCCAGTGTGGGCACAGTGGCAGATATTTGAGCAGCCGGGGCTGGTTTCCTTTGAAAGCACAGGTAAAGGGAAAGATGCAGGAAGAGGACTGAAACTGGGGCAGGGCCACAGAGCTGCAGAGAGCTGAGATGTTCCTGTGTCCCTTGGGACAGCCATGGCAAAGAATTAAAGCATAGATCCAGCCTATACTATAGAAGTTTTACTGTCATAGAAATGTCAGTGAGGAGTGAGAGCCTTTTCCTTGTGTGGCAATAGCAGTATAGCACCAGCAAAGGGGCTATACTGTAAAGGCCATCCAAAAAATTCTTTTGCTGCCATAGCATGTTCTGCTTAAGGACTAGATACAAGCCACAGGAGCAAAATAACTTTATTTTTGGCCAGCTCCTCACTGTGCTTACTTTAGGAGGAATAGCTGATATGGCTGTAGCTTTTAAATGCAAAAGGGCCATAGATCAAGAATTAGAAGCACATCTTCTCTCACTTTTGTCCAGGCCTGATCATGGCATGTGGCTGGGTTACAGATTAATTCATTATCTAATTTTTGCTAAGTTGGCACTCAGATTAGTTCAGCATCTTTGCACCAACATTTAGTGGAGAAGTAGAATTGTTTCAGTTTATATACAGTACATAAAACTGCCTTGGTACCACATGATTAAAAAGTGGCAATTTGACTTCAATATATTAAACAGATTTTCAGGAGGGTTTGGGAACTAACAACCAATAAAGCTGTATCAGGAAAACTGTAGGAAATGTGGTCAAAAGTAGACACACAAGCATTGACAAATAAGGTATGATACAGAATTATCATTGCTTTTCCAGAGGGACCTCATCCTGTGGAAACTTATTAGAGATTTCTGTAGGGTAGTTATTAGCATGTGTGAAAAGTTGATATAGTAGTTCTGAATTTCCAAAACAGCTTTTGCCAAACATTTGAAAAGGAACAAAAACTACTAAGCCATGTGATTGTTCTTATATGAGTCTGCAATTCATTAAGAAACAGGAAACTAAGAGTTGGATTCCACGGCCTAAAAATAAGCACTTTATGTCACCTGGGATGCTCCATGATATCCAAGACATCTGCACGAAGCTCTCTGACAAGACCTGGGATTTAAGGGAAATGTGCTTGTTGGCACTGTACAAGCTCTGCAATACACAAAATTACATACGATGTTTTCTTTATACACTGGATCTCACTTGAGCTGTAGGTACAGACAGTGGGTGTTTGCAGGGAAGGAGAGCACTGCAGTCTCCTGGACATCAGTGCTAGAGCCAGTGCTGTCCATGAGTGACCTGCTAAAGGGGAATAGACAATGATGAAAGGAAATTTCAGGGAAGAAACAAAGAGCTTGCCACAAAATGGTGTAAAAAGATCACATTTCATAACTAGTTGATAAAGTTCCATCTGACACTCACTGTTGATAAAAGCAAAGTAGTGTACTATAGAGAACAGCCCCAATTTCACATGTACAGTGATAGGCTGTGAAGTAGCTATTGGCAATCACAGAAGACCTTGGAGTAATTTTGGACAGTTTTGCCAAACTTTCTGTTGAGTGTTCACTGAGGATCAAAGTGGAAAGAAAGTGTGTTAGGTAGTGTTAAGGATGGAATAGAGCAGAAAAACGGGAGAAACGGTTCTGCTGCTGTAAAGAATTAATGATATGCCCACCTCATGAATCCTCCATTCCTAAAAAGCATGAGTAAAAAGAAAGGATACAAAAAAGAAAGGCACCAGTGATCAGAGATACAGAGTGGCTTCTTTCCAAGGCATGACTTAATAGGCTACAGGTCTTCATCATGAAAAAAGAAAAAATTACTAGGGGGAAAGAATATAACAGAGATCTATCAAATAAGGAGTAGCAGAGAAGGTAGACAGAGAAAAGTAATTCACCTTTTTCTCCACTGTCATTACATGCTGCCAAGTGGAAAAACAGGTTGAAAAGTTCAGAATAGCCAGGGGAATTTTCTTCCATGATCTGTAGCTAAGTTCTGGCAGCCTTTGCCACAGGGCATTGTGGGGACCGAAACTCTACCCAGGTTCAAAAGCAACCAGAGGAACTCACAGAAGCGAAGTCCATTTAGCACTTAGGACACATAAGCATACACTTTTACTTTGGGAAGTCCTGAAGCTGTTGATTGCTAGGAGTGCTTTCTGGCAAAGTACCACTGTGTGCTTAGCCTGTTTTGATAGTCTGACTTCAGCATCTCTTACTGGTCTCTGGGCAAGAAAGGATAATGAGCTGGAGGATGCAGCTATCTGGCCTAGTATAACTGTTCTTACTTTTCTAGTGGGTTTTTTCCCTGTGAGAGAAGTGCCTATTTGATTCAACAGCTCTCCTGAGATACAGGTGATAAAAACAATAACTTACATCTGGAAGTGAATTAAGCTTCAATCAGTAGTGTCCCAGTTTTCCATTCTGCAAACCTGTGAGACTGCAGGCAATACAAGCAGTACAGGATATTAATGCTATTTCTTATCTAATAATACCTTTCACCTTTTCTGAAAGCTGCATTTCTCTAAAAAGCTTCAGTCTATCCAACCTCTAGTTATCTCTTGAGCTACTTGTGTTTTAGCTTGGTGTGAAAGTGAGCTCTTCATCCAGAAGTGAAAGAAATTAAAGAGTATCTTTTAGACTTTTTTTTGGAGCTCTGTTAACCCAGTTGAGAGAAATACTCCCTGATTATATAGATTTTACAAAAGCAGGGGGGCGGGGAGGGGGTGATGGATAGAAATAAGACCTCTTTTTTTTTTGCATTTCTGCAATGTGAGCTTCATAATCCTCACAGTGTTAACCTTGCTATCAGTTCTTAACTTCAAAGAGATTTTGAAATAATTTTTTCTTCATTTCTGATTCCTGCCCTTCCAATTCTTCAGTTTATGATGCCTTTGTGGGTTGGCACAAAACTCTCCAATTTCTGACCAAAGATAGAAATTATTTATCTGCTTCTGACTAAAATTCCATTTTTTGTGGGTTTGTATAGTTACCATAATTTCTTTCAAACAGCAAACATATCATAGAGTCCAAATGCTGAAGGAAGATATAACTGCCGAGTTGTCAATACAATATTATCAAGAAACTAATGTGGGTTTTTTTTCATATAGGTGTTGCTTGGGCTAGCCAGCAGGAGAAGTTCTTGGGGAAAATTGTTAACCAAATGCTCTCTGGTGTTGTCTGATTCCCTTTCTCTGCCGTAAGCAGACAATGTGCAAAGCAATCAGTTAGGAAGTGGCCCTACGCCCACCAAATATTCATAGGCATAAATGACAGCAAGCCCACCCTGTCCTCCCTGGTTTGTTTTTCTGTTTTGGGGTTGGGATCTTTGGATAGTTTTTTGGGCCTGGGTTGCTTTTGGATTTTTTGAGTGGGGGTAATTTTAATGAGTTAGAAATGTTTCCTCAGAGGAAGTTAAAATTCATATTAAAGTAGGTTGTCACATAAGCCACAAATAAGTAAAAAAACCAAGTTAAAATACTTATTTTTTTGTCACAATTCTTCAATATTTTTGTTGGACGGTGCTGGTGGAAACGTGGTAGGGCAGAGATTTAATGCAGAGTAAAGTCAGTGATCCTCACTCACCTGAGATTCAGAGCTCTGCAGAAGTAAACAGGTGCAATCAATCTCTGGGACCACAAGGGCCAGTGCCGGCTATTGTAGGTTTGTATTATCCATATATTTTATGGGAACCTTCTGTCATTCTTCTGTTTCTATTAAGGCACTTAAAGGAGTAGAAAGGTGAACTCTCACCTCTTTTTCTTTGAAAAACAGCAATCTTCTTGTCTTTAGTCACTGCTTAAGGATATTGAGATCTTGGAGAAAGACAAACATACATAAAAGCTATGAATTTATTTGGAAGAAAAGAAACCATTAAGTAGAGTATTTACTCTCAAGTCAGTCATCTCAGGAAGAACAACTGATGATCTGGGGACAGAATTGCATTATTGTTGTCATGAATTCATAGATGGTGCAATAAATAGAGTTGATTTTCTATAATTAGAAATTATTAGAAATTATTTGATACTTTTTCTCCCTCACTTTTCAGAGTAACAGAGAAAGTTTCTTTAGAATCTAGATAATGAGCTTTGTAATGAGATGGCCTCAGGAAATGTGTGAGTTAACTGTCCTCTTTTATGTCTGTCATGGATGAATGAAGAGTGGTTGGAAAATTTTATGTAAATAAAGTATCTACTCTGCTGAATATGGAAAATATAAGCATGGACAATCAAACTTATTTACTACTTGAATGTTGTGGTTACATGGCACTTCTCACTAGGGAAGGTATAAATTGAATAGTTTCACAGTGCAAGAGCACTAATTATGCAGGAAGTGTCTTGGAGCAGAACAAAATGCTGCAAACACTCTTGATATACCATCACCCTTTACCAAAGATGGAATAAAAAAATAATTCCTGTTTATCAATGACACATCTAATAGGGCCCTGTTATGTTAGGATGTACTGTATTTCATCCTGAATGTGGTTAAAATGTCCTCGCTAGAGAAAGTTCAAGTATTTGTTGCTAGGGGTAGCCAGCAAATTGACAGATACTGTGCTGCTACAGCCATCAGTAAATCTCAGTATTGAGTTTGGACATGACAGTTTTTCATTAACTTTATTATTTCCCAGAAAGTTCATACAGGAGGGCTCAAACCTATTTTCTTTTGTCCCAAAAGTTCCCAATAGCTTGTGAATCTGGCCTTAGACTTGTGTTTTTCTCCTGTTTCCCCTGCTGCAGTTTGGACAGTGAAAGTTATTGGTTTGCAGTGCTTTTATAACCTATTACTATTTTTGTGATTTTTATAGCAACCAAAATCCTTGAAGAGGATGTGGGAATTTTATGTCCATTTTTTTTTTTTTTTTTTTTTTTGACAAATATCTGTCACTTGGTTTGCCTACTCATTCCCTTGTTACTGCCTACATAGACTTCAGTTCTACCCTGGAAAGATGGAAAACTCACAGAGGCAGGAGAAAACCTACTCGTTAGTGCTGACATTTAGAAGCTGGGGGTGTATTACACAATTCAGCTGCCTTCTGGGGAGCAGATTATTACATTTCTGCTTCCCTCTGCCCCTCACTCCCATCCCTGCCATGTGTTTCAACATTTCTCCATAGTTTTACTGATAAGATTGTTAAAAAATATTTTTTTTTATGATGCTTCACTTCTGAAAGGGATGGCAAGTAAAGAGAAGCTTGTATCTCTCAGGCCAAACAAGCTGAAGTGTATGTATCCAGTGGTGCAGTAGCAAACTGCTTTCTTTGCTCCAGGCTGGACTAGATCATTCGAGCTATTCAGGGTCCATCATGCCAAGCACTGTCTCTACACACATATTCCTGCTGACCCCTGATCAAAATGCATGCAGGAACAGCACATAACCAGGGACAACATGCTCTCAGATGAGGGTGAAATGTCCAGTTGAGCTGGCTGGACAGTCACTGCATGCTGACTGTATGCCACCCAGGAGCTAAATGTCCTGCTGCCCTTGCAGGGATGTTGATAGTGTTTTCCTAGAGGTGTAGGCACTAGTTGAAGCCAGAAAAGACATCAGTGATATCTCAAGGATTTCAAAAGGAAATGATATGTGGTGAGAATGCTATCTGTCACTCCAGGCAGAGGTGTGTGGGTGTTACTCTGTATGTATGTTCCCAGGCTGAGGATGTTGTTGCTAACTGCATGGCACTAGTGACAAAGATATTTATTTTTGCCTGCATCTGAGTAAGTCTTTCTGATTAAGTCCTCTCTGTGGTGACATGTGGTGTCAATGTTTGGCAGATTGTAGAGCTCACCAATTTGGCACAGAAAAACACAAAATCTGATACTGATCCAGGAGAAAACTGTGTTGTATTGCTTGGGTAGCCTTACCTAGAAAAATGTCATTTTTTGTCTGTGAGACCATCTCCTTCTGTGGTGACAGCTGAGGGTGGGCATGCTGCTTTTACTAGACTTGCTTTATACGATCTAGGTGTCAGAAAGCCATCAGCCTCAGCAGCACAGTGCTCTGCCCCTGGCTTCTTGGCTCAGAGTGTCTTGCTGGACTTCTTTCTCATTCCTGGGAGAGTTTGAGTATCTTTGACCACAGTTGTCCACTGAAGTTTGGTGTTAAGTTATACAAACTGCACGATGGAGGGTGAACATGATCATGGTAGAGCTGAGTGTAGCTACAGGGCTTTCTTTGGTTTGACTTGAAGGTTGAATTCTTGATGATGGCTTGAGAAATTTAGCAATTACCAGTTTTTTTACAGAGGTCTTTATCAGTGCCAAGCAGAAATAAATGTGGCCATGAGCTGCAGCTTGTAAACAATGCTTAAATTTGAAGTCAGTAATTTTATTTCACGTCAGTGTGTGAGACTGGAAACTCTGGCAGGTAGACACTCCATCTGACAGGCTCTTCTACAGGAGTGACAATATTTGAAACAGGGTAAAAAGAACAACTGAGGGCCAGCAAAACACACTTCATGTTATGAATCAGAGCTTTTTGTTTTGTGAGAGAGATGGATGAAAAGGTCTTGGTGTGGCTTAAGTTTTAAACTCACATAAAGGGGTTCATCTTTTTCCAGAGAAGCTGACATTTAATTTGATGTTATTTTCCAATAAGATACTGAAAACTAAGGTCTTCGACCTAGCAAACTGATGGCCTCTGAAGTATTTCATGGGAGCCAGTGTGCTGGTAAACAGAGCTTACAAGTTCAGGCAACAGTTGTGAATTTCAGAACTTTTATCACACTTTTTTTTAAGCTTTTTATAATTTATGGGCAACTCCAGTCCTGGGCTCAGTTATGCAGCTTCATACCCTTGTATGTGCTGGCATTTTAAGAGTGCCCTGTACTTGGTGATGGGTTACATTCCCGGAGTGCTGAGGGGACTCCTCAGGATGGTGCTGTCTCAGGCTACTGACATCAAATCAGGATCTCTCTGTTATGCAGATTTGGTTTGATTTGGTAGACTATGGGAAGGTTACACACTCATGTATGAGACTCTTCCAGGCTCTGTTGAAAAAGTTTTCACAGGGTATTTCCAGCTAGGTTTTGCTTTGAAAGCCGCTGCTGAGCGTTGGCTTTCAAGGTTTATACTGCTTTGGGTCATTTGCCTGTTTAAATAACACATCCAGTGCAATGCTGTAAACAAGGGAGCAAACAGCTACGTAACTATGATTCCCAGGGGAGAATGATCTGTTAAAAGGGGAAAGTGCTTGTTTTGTCACAGCTGAATTATAATATTCCTATAAATTGCTTCTCTGGGGTTGTGTAACGTGTTTGGCAATGTGGCAATAAGAGATGTTGAAATGGGGAACAGGCTTAGAGGAGTAGAAATGGAAGGAAGCCAAGCCAAAATACACAGTGAGCCTTTTCCAAAGACAGGTCAGCAATGATCCAAGTGTATTCCCACAAAATGGAAGTTCAGAAGGGAACTGTAAGCAGTGGAAAATATTGCATGCTCAACTTATGTTACGAACTTCGGTCACTCTGAGTTCACTGCAGAAAAAAGTGTTTCTAGAGCTTTAAGTCCTTTCTTATTCACTTCTTTTCCCTTTTTCTTCTCCTATATTTAAATATTTTTGTGTTAGGTAAACTAAACTAGGAGAAAAAAAAATTGACTGTTTTTTTAACACAGGAAACCTTAACAATAAAAATACTACAGAACTTTTCACAATAATATTTGTCAGGATAATACCTCCATTTTTCTTTAGGAGGAAGGCAGCTTAAAGAAGAAGTTTTATGGAGCATGTTTCCACTTGGCTTTTATCTTTATTTTAGGCTTGAAAATTACTTGCTGCCTTGCTGGTTTCTACCATCGATGCCCTGTGCTTGCACATCCTTCTGTTTTCTCTGAGTAGGCCCCATGAAGAAGACTTTGTCATGCTTATTAATATTTAGCTTGTCTTTATTTGTAAAACTACTGTTTGCAGTGTGCATTTCTAGTACTAATGTGGGGATATCTAATCACAAACTAGATGCAACCTGTGCTTTTCTTTTGTTTGAAAGCAGACAGAAACCATTAGAAAAGATCAGAGAACAGTTTGCTCTACAGCTCTGACACTCCAAAGAGAAAAGACAACCTGGTAGTACTAGCAACATCAAGCTTCTGGCACTGATTACACTTCTAAGTCGAGCATTATTAATGGAGACAGAGATACTTCCTTTATTGAGAAGGGGATTTATAGCAGGGGTGTAATTTGGGTAAACTGGCTGACCCTTTGAAGGTGCATCTGATTCCCACTATTACCTACAGAGAACCTGAAAGACTTATTGCAGACATCAGCAATTGTCATGTGAATATCCATCTCTGCCTCAATTTCTCAGTAAATTAGTGCTGTATCACACTTGTTCATGGGGTTTTATTATTCTCTTCAGAAAGCAGACCAAGCATCTTTGTGGACTGTGCCTGCTCACATTCTCACAAAATAAAAATAGGTCAGCAACCCTTCTCCCCTTTCTGACATCTGTAGTTGGTCAGGTTGCCCATCTCTGTTTTCTTATCCTTATGTTCAATTATTCTGTTGTCCCAGATAGATCTTTACATGTTATACACTCAAAGTGTCTCCAGGCTGGAAGCTTCTGCACTTACTTTATATTGAATTAGAAGTAAAAGAGGGGAAGAAACATCTTCCTGACCTGAACAGTACTGGGCATTCCACTGATTTGAAACTTGAGACAGGGAAATTCCTTCTGCAGGCCAGTCACATCACATTGATGTGGTCAGGCCTGCTAGTGCTCTGGTCCCTACACTGCTGCCGTGGGAGATTTGAGGTCAGACTCAGTCTCCTGGTTCTTAAAGGCCTAAATAACTGGGGATGTAACAACTGCCAATTTTTTCCTGCTAGAGCATTAACAGAGCTCTTTCCCACCCTGCCCTTTAGTGGTTGTTGTGCACCTCTACTCTGTGGGCTTTTTGCTCATGGAATTAGGTGTGTGATGCCCCATTGCTTGGATGGCTACTCAGCCATGTTGAGGATGTGGGAAAGTGATTCCTTGCAGTGTCGTGTTTTTCCCAGATGCTGCCACAAGGAACTTGTTTTTAGCTTTGGTAGAAAGCTCCCCTTCTCCCAGTTGTGGGAATTGAACCTTTTACTGATGTAGCTGGTTTACAGTTACAGATTTCTATACCTCTTGGCTATGCTTTTTTTTAATCTATTCCTTTAAATGACATGTTACTAGTGTTCATTGTGTTATATGACTGTGGGGATTAGATGTATATTTTCCTCAAGACATGTATTAAGAAAAACTCATTATTTGCCTTTTCAAATGACATGTGCTGGGCTTTCCAGCTGCTCTGGACAGCAGCTTCCTAGCTGGAATGCTGAGTCCCACATCCTACCACCTCTGCCAAGGAGAAGGAGATGAGCTGGCCTTCTTAAAGCTCATGGAGAAGTAAACTAGTTGTCTGTTGGAAAACCCAGATTATTTCAAAAGCAAAATGTCCAGTTAGGCTGAAAAGCCTGAAGGTATATCTCACACAATTGTGAGTTAATGCAAGAAAAGCATTAACTCAGATTGTTTTTATGATGCTGATCAAAATATTTTGGAATAGTTTGTTGTGTAGAGTAGGAATATTTCCTTCTAGCTCAGGGCAGAATGAACCTGCCCTCCTCTGGCAGAGCCTCATGATATTTACAGTTTGACAGTCTTGTTCTGTACAGCATTGCTCCCTGGATGAGCTGCATTTCTGATGCTAACCTATAATCAAAATTTCCATGAAAAGCAGCATTGATCTGACCACAGTTTCTGGTGAAATGCTTTGGAATAAAATGGGAGCTAGTGCTTCAAATTGAAGCTCCCCAAGCCTTCAAAGCCAGAAAGAGCAAACTGTTTAATTCAAAGACTCAGAGATGTATGCTTTAAGTCATATTACCTGTTGATTTTTTTTTTCATTTTCTCAAAGATAAAAAGAAAGAGGAAACTGTCTCTGTGGTTTTTTTTGTGATCTTAGGAAGAACTTAAAAAAGTAGCAGCTTCCTGAAATCTTCTTTGTAGACCTTATAACAAAATAACAATACAAACTTCAGAATAAAAAAAAAATCCAACCCATAAGTGTGCATGAGTATGTATAAAGAATAAGTATGCTCTCTAAGGTCATGTTAAAAGCAGAAGTGAATAAAAACTACTTAAATATGGGCTCACCTTTGCTTTTTTTTTGTCTGCAGATCCCACCTGTGGTAACACATACAGCTCATGGAGTACAAATTATGTGCAGTGGGTGTTCATGTGGAAAATCTGTATGGCTAAAGCATTCTGGCAAACCACAGTTCCTGCTGGGTGAGTTAAGAGTCTGTCTTGAAGGAATGAGGGATTCAAAACTCCCCATGCAGGTGAGTGTAAATCTCTTTCTCCTTTCATGGTTTTAGCTTTGCTGGTGGTTTTAATTCCCAATTACAAGCATTCATTGGAATGAAACGAGAGTCTCAAGGTGCTGCTGCATGGTTCATTAACCCCAGGGTTTTTGATGGAGTCCTTTTTGCTGTGGTTTCCATGGTTAGCTCTGTTCTCTGGAGTGATCCTTAACCTGCTGCCAGTCTCACCTGCACCACCATAAAGAGAAGGTGCAGCCCATGTCACTTTGCAGAGGGAGCAATATATCATGACTTCTGAGTCATGCCTTAAAGCCCAAAGGAGCTTTTCTTGCATCACTGTTTTCTGTACTAAGCCATTTTCCAAAGCAAGAACTCTGAGTGCATTAAACTTGAGCTTTTTATTTGCTTTTTCAGTATAGTAATGAGTTGAAAGTGTTTCTGCATTATGTAATTTTATAATTTTGTATTGGGGTTTTTTTGGCAGGGAGGGTGTGGTGTGTTTGTTGGTTTTTTTTTTTTTGTTTGGTTGGTTGTTTTGTTTGTTTGTTTTTTTGTTTGTTTGTTTGTTTAAGCTAGCAAATAGAAAATAGAACCCTGACTGCAGTGGTAAATTTATCCCCTAAAAATTAATGCAGCCCATAAGGAAGAGATGGGGGGATGATGATGATTTGTTAAAATTAGTCTACCCCTAAGAGTCTGGCAAAGGATTTCAAAGTGTAATTTTGTGCGGCAGGCTTCAATAATGCAGTAAAAATATGTTCGTAATGTAGATATACATGGATGAGGTTAACTGTCTCTTTTAAATTTTCCAAAGGACAAAATTATCCCTTTTGCTTCAGCAAATATGAAGGTCATTTTAAGGATGAAGCCCAAAGCAGGCAATTCAGCTTGATCAACCAATCCTTTGGGAAAAAGTTTTTGTCTTCAGGAGCCAACAGAAAACTGCCACAGGCACCTTGAATGTCCACTGAAGACAAAACTGAAATCTGGTCTGGGATGCTGAGGTGTTGTTGCCTGCAGTCAGCTGGATTCATGTCTTTGCTATTGTAGGCTGTAGAGCACAAACATCTGCCCTGCCTAGGTAGATATGGAGCAGCTCTGCTGCCAGGACTGCTCTACAGTTTGTGGGATTGCACGTGACCTAGGGAGGAGGTGTGTTACCTCCCTGTGCTGGGCAACCAAGAACCATCAAAAACTGCAGACTTCAACCCATGTGAGGCTTTTAACAATTCACAAAAATGGATTCTTGTCTTGCCCTGGATGGTGAAAATTTGTCAGCGCACTTCAACTCTTCCAAGGCATAAATTCCCTGGCAGTTGGTGTCAGGTTGTGCTGCCAGGTGCCATAGCTGGTAAAGGAAGGGACCCTCAGCACTCCCTTAGGACAGTCTCGCAGGCTGAGCTGCTCCTTGGTCTGCTCCCTGTGGTTGCCCAGAGCCTACCTGCCTGAGAATGCAGTAGGCACTGCAGGCTCAGGGCATCTGAGGATAGGGCAGCACAGCTCTGCACAGTGCCCTTCTTATGGAGCAGGGATGCCTATGTGGTTGCTAGCAACCACTGCACATGCCAAATAAAATTCCTCAGCAACAGAAAACAGAAGTTATGACAGCAGGCCAGCTATATATCCAGATATACAGGAATATGTCTTTTGTCAGCCTCATGTAGGGCTATTGGAGAAAAGTTTTGGGGTTGTGAGGTTTTCTTTCAGCTGAAACAAGAGGCAAACTTCTAGTCTGTGAAAGGCATCTATTTTTGGAGGGCAATTATTCATTTAATTTAAAAATATTTAGTTTAGCCCCATGTTTTGTTTTCTGGAAAAGGCTCAGCAATCTGAGCATTATTCATGCAAACCTCCACAGAAGTTAAACGTGCTAACTATGAAGTTTCAAGACTTTACTCTGCACAGGATAAGTTGTGTTTGTGCTACTGAAGTCAGTGACACTATACACTTGCACATCTGCTGAGCATCTTGTCCACAAGTATCTGCAATAAGCTGGCAGTGATATTTATTTCACAGAATGAGGTTGGATTTTTTTTTATTATTCCTCTTCATATCATCCAAGATACACATATAAAAACTGATTCTCATCCTTTGTGTCCGAGTCTGTTCTCACATGGGAGCTATCTGTGAATGTGACCAGAGAATTGAGCCTCTGGCCAATAAAGCTAATATTTTACAAAAGAACATATCAGGCAATGTAAACTGCCCTCACAAGGAAAGTTTACATGTCTGAAATGCCTAATGCTTTTTTAAACTTCTGCCTCTCTATTCACTGCCAACTTTCTCCAAGAGAATCATGTTTCCTAAGACATCCTTTCCGATTGTAAATTGTTCTCACATATCTAGCCAGAAGACAGCCTATGTAGTTGCTGGCCTGTCTCAAATGGATATGGCAGGTAATTATTAGTCTCATTAGTAAATAATTCACAATCAGCTACAAATTTTTGGTTTAATTGTATGCATGACAAAAGAATATATTAAACTTTAATCTGCAGTTTCGTTAAGCAAGTGAATACATTAAACCCTCTTCTGCAGTTCCATGAGCAGCAGAGGAGCTAACATTCAATACACTATGAGTTACTCTAAATCTTCTAATCCTGGGGTTAGTGAAGAACTCCATTTTCCTTTATTTCTTGTATGCTGCTCTTTCGAGACCTAAACAAAGCATCACACCCCAAGATGATTATGATTGTGCCCTATTGGGAAGCAATACTAAAAAAGTGTGCTAGATTTTCTTAGTTCCACCTACATTCACTGCCATTCTCAGACATAATTTTTCTCCTCCTTTGGCTCACTCTGCCTCTCCACTGAGGGTTATAGAGTTCCTTTAGAAATTAGCCCATGCTACAATTGCCAGAGAAATGTTCTTTCTCTCTAGATTCATGGTTTGCTATTTTTTTCAGTGTGTAATACCATGTGCATGCCTGGGGACTCACAAAAACCTGAAGCCTCTCATTATATGTTCCCCTGCTCCTGTCACAGGTGCACAGAATTTAAATGCTGGCTATATGTTTTTAACTCTTATGCAACCTTCAATACCATACTGTCTTTCACCTCAACCTCATCTGGTTTAGGTGTGGGGATTTTTTCTGCAACACCTCTTTGTCTCAAGTCAATTTTTCGTTTGCTCTGCAAAGCTGCTCCAATTTGCACACTACTGTTGGAAGCTAAAACCCAGTGCCATGCAGGAGTTAAAATACAGAGGCCTGTGTTGTATCCAGGACCAGAACAGTCAGCTCACAGAAGCAGCTTCCTAAGATACAGAGGCCTCTAGGATGAAGACTATGTTTTTGATACTATATATGTGCATAGGCCTGTGCCTGTATTGCTTTCCTTTGTCTCACTTTTTCTCATTGTATTTGTAGGAACTTACAATAGTCTTATTTTTAGTGATAGTGGCCTATTTCTAAGACTTTTATTGCACAGGATTTCAACAGGTATGTTGTCCTGCAGGTTAATACTCCCTACCTATGCAAACTTAGCTTATTATCAAATGATATTTGAGCAATATTGACACTGTTTTTTATAAGACAGCTTAATTATAATTCCATGCTTATGAAGTAATATCATTTAAATCACAGCTGTCACAAAACACAGGATTCAAATTGTGATCCAATGTGTGACATTATGCTCAGCTGATTTGTCATAGGTATTAAATATAGAATTTATGTATCACATATTCTTTAGGAGATCTGGATAGTGACAAGAGTAATGCAGAACTACTACCCAGAGTCAAGATCACCAAGAAATCTAAGGCCAGACTTGTACCATGGATTTAACATTTGTTTGTACATAGCAGTGTGTGTCATTTCAGACTGTTTTCACTATGCCTCTTCTGTTTTAAACAAAGTTTTCAACAATGTGTTTATTTAAAGAAGCTTTCTAACACTAAAAGCAGACAGTAATGGAGTGTCAATGATACTTCTTTACTTGCTGGCAATTTCTCTTCCTTTGGTGTCCTCTTGCTTACACCAAGTTTTACATTGTGCAGAACTTGGTGTAACTGTTGGCTGCCACCAGAAGTGGTTCTTCACACCCCCACACCCCACCCCCCTCCCTTCCCTGTTGTGCACAATCTGGTTACAGTAAACAGCTGCTAAATATCTGGTGAAGGCAGGAACTGGTTCATTGAACAATACAACACCGCGCTAATCCCACACAACAACAACTAGTTCTGTTGGAGGTGAGCAAGCCAAACTCATGGAGCTGGACTGATGCAGCTGATGGGAGGACAGTGGATGCTTCAGCCCCAAAGGAAGATGAGGAAGGATGGCCTTCTCCTCTTGGTGGCTGCTCACTGTTACAGCACATCAGCTTTAATGCACAACTGTGCTCTATTTTCTTCCTCCTACAGAAATGGTGCCTCTTTTCAAGGTTTTCTCATCCTCTGCACTATAATGTCTTTAAGTGAAATATACACTTTGATATGTTTTCAACACAAGAACAGGTATTCCATTTCCATAGGAAATTGCAAACTTTTCTATTTCTCAAGACTTTTTTTCCCCTTACAGGGAGTCTGCCTGAAGTTTCACCCATCTGTATTCCACATGAGTCAACTTTCTCTGCAAAATCTTTATTTGAGATTCAGATGTCACATTAATCAATGTAGTCATGTCCTGTTTGTAATAATCATCTCATCTAAATCCAACATAATATTCCAATCAGCGAAGTATCTAGCTCTTGAATTCTGATATTTTTTTCCTTTCCTTAGCTGAAATTTCCTTTATTTGGAATATATGCGCTTTGGACTAGTTTAGGGCATAGTTTTTTCCTTTTCACAGAGTGGTGTAAAAATGTCTGGTTTTCCTGCAGACAGACAAGTTTTTCCCAACAGTTGGGCACTGCATTGCTCCCATGTGTGCTCCTTACCTCCTGCAAGGTTGGGCTGCTTCAGACTTTGTAGAATAAGCGCACCCAGTTGCCTGTGCTACTTGCTGTCTGAGAGTCTTCCCACCAAGATCTGAAGGGTACAATCTGTGCATCAAATTAATCTTTGTTTCTCCCAAGTTTCAATGCAGCAAGTTTTAAAAAGTTTGGATTTCTGATCCCTATTAAAACACTGATGTGACTAAAAGACTGTAAGCAGTCCAGAAGTAAGTATTTGCCTGCACAGCTGACATACTTTGATTCTTTGGAAAGTTATAGATACTAAAAGTTTATCTAATGCCTAAGAGACAGAAAAAAATTACAAAAACTATGTCTGCTTTATGCTTTTCTGAGTGGGTTTGAGGCGTTTTGTTTGGCAGTGGGGTTTTTTTGGACCTCTGTACCTTGTCACGAAAAGACTATGTAACTTCACAAAAGACATTGAGGCACTGGAGTGCATTCAGAGAAGAACAACTAAGCTGGTGAAGAATTGTATGGGAATTGACTGAAGGAGCTGGAATTATTCAGCCTGGAGAAAAAGACGCTACAGGAGGGCCTTATCAGTCTCTGCAACTACCTGAAAGGAGGTCATAGCGAGGTGGGGGTTGGTCTATTCTCCCAGGCAGCAAGCAACAGGACAAGAGAAATAAGCCTCAGGTTGTACCAGGGAGTGTTTAGATTGGATATTGGGAAAAATTTCTTCACTGAAAGAGTTGTCAAGTGCTGGAACAGGTTATCCAGGGAAGGGTGGAGTCACCATCCCTGGTGGTATTTAAAAAGCTTATAGATTTGTCACTTAAGAACACAGTTGTGGACTTGGTAGTTCTAGGTTTATGGTGATCATGGAATCAGAATCACAGAATGGATTAGGTTGGAAGGGACTACAATAGGTCATCTGGTCCAACCTCCCTGCTTAAGCAGGATCATCTAGAGCACATGGCACAGGATTATGTCCAGATGGTTCTGGAATGTTTCCAGTGATGGAGACTCCACAAACTCTCTGGCCAACCTGTTCCAGTCCTCTGTCACTCACACAGTACAGAAGTTCTTCCTCATATTCAGGTGGAACTTCCTGTGCATCAGTCTTCTCCCCTTTCCTCTAGTCCTGTTACTTGGTCTTTTCCAACCTAAATGGTTCTATAATTTCATTTGTTACATTCCTGGAAAGTTCAGAGTAGTCTATGTTTCTCACATGCTGGATTTTTTGTTTGTTTGTTTTTATTCTCTCTTTTAGAAATCTTTTTTCTATCCCTACCCCAACTCTGCTAACTAGGCAGCAAGGTTTGGTGCCAGCAAACCAGAAGAGAGCACCAGAACTTATGACTTAGAGGGGTTGTTGATATAGCTAAGAAGCATAAGAAGAAAGTGTCTGGAATGGAAAGAAAGTAGAGCATATCTGGCTTTGAAGGCTCCAAGTAAAAGCTCTGTATGACTAGACTCCTGTATTTCAGCCCAAGCCTTATAGGCTAGTTAGCCATACAGATAAAAGAATTTGGTGGCTCTGTTATTGATTTGTAGATGCAAAAAGACAGAAATTTTCTTATGTTTGTCTCTAAGCTTGAAGCCATTTGATGATCTTTCTAGGAATGGAAGTCACAGCTTTTCTAAGAATCAAATAAAAATGGAGCAAAGAGTTCATTGTTCAGCTAGCTCTCTGTACCAGCATTCACATGGCTGATGCCCATGTCTATTAATACACATTATGAGTTTAAAAAGTGACTTGAAACTAATAAAAATAGGGATAGTTTCCATAAAGTGGTGCTCTCTTTCTTTTCCACCGAACAGACCCAAAAATACTTTGGCTCATGTTAGATAACATGGTGAAAGAGAAAATGCTTTTTCTTTGATCCATAAAGTTTGGATTGAAATGTAAACCAGATGGAAAAATCCCAGCAGAGAATTTTCCTTTCTTTTGCCCATTGTGGGCCATCACTCCCATCACATGAGCTCAGAGAACCCTTGAACAGCTCTAGCATATTTACAAAATGAGTTGGACTGAGAATTTTATTGTTTGAACACAGTGGCTGCATGGAAATAATTCAGTGATATACCTATCATATTGTCTAAGGAAAGACTGAATTGTATAAAAGGCCTTTCACTCTAGCATGCATCTGAGGCAGAGTGACTGGTGCCAGGAAATCAGGAAATTTGTGGAATTTGCAGTTTGACATGCTTTATTTTTAGTTGTCCTAAACACTATAGGCAGCTCAGTGCTTCAGTGTCTGCTGTACTTCATAATTTTGTCTTACCCTACTGCAAACAGTTTTAATAAAATGTGTGTTAAATTAATCCCAGTTTTACCAAAACAGTTTCAAAAGAACATAAAACAAATTGTAAACTGAAGTGGAACAATACTGAAATACAATAAGTTTGTAACAGTCTATTTATCAGACACATATGTTCCACCTTTAGGTTTTACATGCTGTATATATTCCATACAGATATGTATTTGCTGCAGAAAAAGATACTGCTAGGGAAGTGAAAACATACTGATATGTAAAAAGGCTATTGCAATACTTTGATTACCTAATTCTTTAAAGTGTCTCTTTTTAAGACTGATGTACACTGGCAGTTACTTTACACTTTCTTAGCACTTTGATTATTTAGTTACAGTTTTATTACTCTGATGCTAAAACCTGTAGCAGTATTCTCATGGTCAGTTCCCAATCAACAATGAAAAGCAAAGTCTCAGATTGCTTTGGTTGTGTCCAGGATCTCCCCCTTCCACCTCATCAGACGTCACCATTCTAAAGAAAGGCCATGCTGAAGTATTTACACAGAATGGCTCATCACAAGACCCACAAGGAAATTTAAGAAAGATAATTCTATGGAAAACTTTTATATAAAGGGGTACAAAGCTGTTGGTGCCTGGTCTGTCTCTGCTGTAGCTGTCTTACCCACACCTGTAATTTTCTGAAATTCAGCAGTAATGACACTGGCTCCATTTCTGTGGCACATATGGATTTCTGCTGGTCTCAGTGGTGACCAGCAAAGGGAGGTGACCTCTGTTTTAGCAGATGACTCCACCAAAGGCCCGGAGACTATAGGCTTATGTTGCTGCAACTCCACTAGTTTTCATGGATTCGCTGCAATACTGGCATGAACCAGAGTTGGGAGATGACTCAGGGCCAGTCACAACCCCGTGTGGTGAAAATACTTCAAACAAACTTTTTCTGTGGTGAGGCTGTTTGTTGGCAGCGCATTGAGTTCAGTTCTTGGAGTGGTGATCACAGGCAGGCAGATGTATTGCATTACAGAAACTGCCGTGGTTGGCATTTCAGGGTGGCGTCTATTATCTTTGCAGGAAGAAAAAGCCTTTGCTTTCATAAAGCTTTCTGATTCCCATTGTGCAGAAAGCTTGTTCACCTGGATTGACTGCTGCATGCTTGGGTGTTAAACTTGCCAGCACAGGGAGAGCTGCATTCCCACGTACAAGCACGTTAGATAACTCATCTGCCTTTAAAATGATTGTGGCATTTATTTTGGAGATTCATTTGATTATGTGAATACAGGTGTTCTTAACACTGCTCTGTTCTTAGCTCTTCAAAATTCTCATTAGAGTGTGGTTTTCAGAATTTGAGCTTTTCCATTAAGAAATGAAAATTGTCCTGCCTAGATCCTAATAGATATTTAAGAAATCTGTCTGCATCCCAGTAAAGCCTGTTCTGTTTAAGTAGATGCAAATGACCCTCTAACAGGTGGCTTAGAGATCCAGTACAGCAAACATTTGCATACCTATTTTGGGCTAAGTTACTGCATCGTGACTGCTCTTGTCCTTGTGAGCAAGTTGGAGTTTTAAGGATGCTGCATAGAAATGCAAGACTTTGTTCTTAAATTGTACCAGCTGACTGGTTTATTAGCTTGAGCAAACACTTTAGCAACTTGTTCGGTTCTTTGGAACCCAAAAATGTGAGACTGAAATGGAGAATTATTTCAGAGAAAGCCATGGATAAAGCTTAAAGCATCAAAATGAACTTTAGGCCTGTACTTGTTATTAAAATTGATGAGTGAATATCCCAACCCACTGGAAGAGAAGGCAACTGCATCATGTCTAGTTTTATAAAAGATATATGTTCTTACATCTGCTTGCTAAGACAAAGTTAGTTTTGACCAATAAGAAAGCAATAAGAATAATTTCAATTTCAGTCACTGTTTCTGCAATTGTTACCATAAGGCAGAATTAAAAATTTGAAACTGCTTTTTCCAGGTGTTTAAATGAAAAAAAAACAAAAAAAAACCAAAAAAAAAAAAAAAAAAAAAAAAAAAAAAACTAAGACTTTCAATTTTTTTTTCCATGCTGGGATTATACAGAATCTCAGTTTGTTGCAAAATTCAGATATTGCCAAGTTTACTGTGAAGAAAATAAAATAGCAGTTCAACTGGGTCAAAAGAACAACTTCAAGCCTTTCAACTGTACTGCCAAAGAGGGCAAATGGAGGAGGCAAGCATGCAGTGTGAGAAAAACAAGTAAATTTTTCTCCTATTCTCTTGCTTTTGTTTTTCTAAAAATGTTTTGTTCAGTTGTTCCCCCATTCTTACTGTTCAGACCTGCGTAATTTAAACACTGCCACAGATCAGGTTTGTGTAAGTCATGGTCAGACAGTGGTTTTGAGGTTTGTCAAAAAGCTTTTGGTGACTTTTCAAGGGTTATAAAGCTGTAGTCCATGACAGTTCATTCAGGTTTTTGCTGAAGTCACAGATTATACTGCAACTCAACACAAGGAGGCTTGAGATCAGTCTCCACATCTTTTATACTTTCTATCAACACAGTTCTTACCCTTCCCATTGCTGCCATTTCTGGGTTCCAAATTAAATGGATGATTTTGAGAGAACAGGATAATGAGGAGTAGTGATCACTGCAAGCTGCTCTCCATGGCATTTCAGTTTGCCCACTTTTTCGGACAAGGATAAAGGCATTAGAGTACTGCAAAGAGATGTGGATTCTGCTTCAATCTCTCAACAAACTGTTGCACAGTTTTGGAAGAGTCACTCTGCTCTCTGCCCTGCCCTCTTACTGCTCATGAAGTGGGACTGCTGGGCTCCATTTTCATTTTGGGGTGCGTTGAAAACCACAGTCTTTGGTTTCTGTATGAGTGTCCTGAATGACGAGATTTTCTGCTTTGCCTTGTGTAATTGTCTTATGTGATGAGCTTAAAGAGTTCTTCTGACTAAGAAAAAAATGAAAAGAAAAAAATGTTAGAGAGAGGTCATCCTTCACAGCAGCCTTCTCTATTGAAGTGTCTGTACTCCAAGGTCTATCTCCACCACAATACCACTTCGCATAAAAAAGATCCTGTTTGTGTAATTTGAAAATCTTCCATTTGAAACAACTGTAATATACTATGTTAATATGTGGGTAGCCCTAACCAGTCTCAGAATATTTTTATACTCTCAAAGTGGGTGTGCTTTTGACTCGTTATAATGTTCTTATGCGAAGGATTTGTCATTCAGGGTGATTTGTTTGTGAAATGAGTATCTTCCAAGTCATTATTGAAAAGATTGTCCTTTGCCATAAAGAATTTCTGTTGTCTCTTTACTCCCTGGCCCAACCACTGCTGAAACTTGAGTTTGACCTGTTCACCACTGAGATGATCTGTAAGACCCATGTAAAGGAGAGGATATAAAAGTGGTTTAAGTATTTTATAAAGCATCTCAATTTCTTTAGCTGTTCCTAATAAAGTAGTGCAGGCAAAACCAGTGTGTAGAATAATTTTAGCAAACATGGAGATAGTAAAGTTCAAAGTTGGGTTTCCAAAAGTGGTGGGAAGGTAAGCTTAGGCTGTAGTTCTGTTGAAAAATTCTTCTTTTTATTAGAAGAAATAGAGGTGGATTTAGGGAATCTCTTGTTTTCTTTTTTTTTTTACGTTTTGACGCAGCTGAAAAAGGGAGAAAATACTTATGCCACCAATACTTTGAATCCATTCATCATAGTACTAAATAGTAACATATTTTTCGTATTTCACCAGGTCTCTTCTGCTGCATATGTGGCCTTTTTTATTCTTTAAGCAACCAGAAATACAGTGCTTTTATATTTGTTATGTTCTTTGGTTCCCAGATTCCCATGTAAGTTCATCAAGCGTTCAAAAAACCCAATTCACTGCTTAGGTATTGGAGTGTCCAATATTGCAGTCAGGATGTTTCCTGGCTTGTCTGGACCTCGCTGCTGAGCCAAGCAGCGACTGCTGTGGTGTTCCACCCCAGAGTCACCTTTGGCCAGCTGGTGATACAGTTGGGACTGCAGAGACAAGTCCAGGTATGCCAGGGCTCTGGGAGCGGCGGGATGAGCTTCCTCGGGGATGCTCGCTCCAGGTTTTCCTCTGCAGGAGAAGCTTTAAGGCAATAGTGAAGTACAGGAGTCGGTTCTCACGGAGGGTTCAGTTCAGAACATTTATTCTAGCCGGCAGGGCCTCTGAACCACATAACAACACCAACCGAAGTCCTGACAGTGCGGTTGCTCATCTTTTTAACCAGGGCAGAGGGGAGGGGACAGGAAGCCATCAGCCAGGTACAGGCAAAGAGGTCTTAATGGACAAAGGACACCTGGATGGCCAATGGCCCTTCAGGGTAGAGAGCATCCTTTGAATCTGCCAGTCACTGACATCCTTCTGGAATTCCAGGAGTGATAGACAGTGATTGGCAGGGGTGGGGAAAGGAGGGATGATCACACCACAACACTTAGGCATTCAGTGTATTTGGTACCTACTTCACTTTGTCTTGGCCTTTTGTCCTTTCACAGGTTTGAAGTTAGCTCTTGCCCCCACTGCTCCATTGTCTCTTTTTCTTTCTCATTCTTTTTCTTCTTTCTTTCTTTCTTTCTTCTTTTTTCCTTTCTTTCTTCTTTCCTTTTTCCTTTCTTTCTTTCTTTCTTTCTTTTCTTTCTTCTTTTCTTTCTTTCTTTCTTTCTTTCTTCTTTCTTTCTTTCTTTCTTTTTCTTTCTTTCTTCTTTTCTTTCTTCTTTTTCTTTTCTTCTTTCTTTCTTTCTTTCTTTCTTTCTTCTTTCTTTCTTTCTTTCTTCTTCTTTTCTTTCTTTCTTTCTTTCTTTCTTTCTTCTTTTCTTTCTTTCTTTCTTTTCTTTTCTTCTTTTCTTTTCTTCTCTTCTTTCTTCTTCTTTCTTTCTTTCTTTCTTTCTCTTTTCTTTTCTTTCTCTCTTTCTTCTTTCTCTCTTTCTTTCCTTTCTTCTTCTCTCTCTCTTTTCTTCTCTCTCTCTCTCTCTCTTTCTCTCTTTCTCTCTCTTTCCTCTCTTCTCTTTCCTTTCTCTTCTCTCTCTCTTCTTTCTTTCTCTTTCTTTCTTCTCTTCTCCTTCTCTTTCTCTCTTCTCTCTCTTTCTCTCTCTTTCTCTTTCTCTCTCTTTCTCTCTTTCTCTTCTCTCTTCTTCTCTCTTCTCTCTTTCTTTCTTCTTTTCTTCTTTCTCTCTCTTCTCCTTTTCTTTCTCTTTCTTTCTTCTTTCTTCTTCTTCTTTCTCTTTCTTTCTTCTTTCTTTCTTTCTTCTCTCTTTTCTCTTCTCTTTTCTCTCTTTTCTCTTCTTCTCTTTCTCTCTTTCTTTCTTCTCTCTTTCTTTCTTTCTTTCTTTCTTTCTTCTTTCTCTCTTTCTTTCTTTCTCTTCTTTCTTTCTTTTTCTCTTTCTTTCTTTCTTTCTCTTTCTTTCTTTCTTTCTTTCTTTCTTTCTTTCTCTTTCTTCTTCTTTCTTTCTTTCCTCTTTTCTCTCTTTCTTCTTCTTTCTTCTCTTCTCTCTTTCTCTTCTCTTTCTCTCTTTCTCTCTCTCTCTTTCTCTCTTTCTCTCTCTTTCTTCTTTCTCTCTTTCTTCTCTCTTTCTCTTTCTTTCTTTTCTTTCTTCTTCTCTCTTCTCTCTTCTCTCTCTCCTCTCTCTCTTTCTCTCTCTCTCTTTCTCTCTCTTCTCTCTCTCTCTCTCTCTCTCTCTTCTCTCTTCTTCTCTCTCTTTCTCTCTTCTTTTTTTTTTTTTTTCAACCATAATGTGCATTTTATGACTTTATCTTTTCTTTTGGCAAGTTATCAGTAACTGGATTTTGAAACACTCTTGCTTGAGTGTTAATTGTCCTCCACAAATTAGCCAAGGTCACTGGCTTTTGAATCAATGCACTCTGCAGGAACATGAGAGAGACAGGAGTAAAAATGAAAGCAAAATATTTTCTTGGCATGATAATTGTCTAATACACAAGCAGGTGTAATATTTGGAGTGTAAGTCAGTGGTCTAGCCTACTAGATATTGATTCAAGTGGAGGCTAAAAATGAGTAAACATTCGACTCTTACTTGGAAAAATCACATTTTTCTTTGTTGTTCAAATATCTGCATCTCAAGCATATCTTGGTTTATCCTATTTCTTCTTTGTACCATAGATGCAAGATAAAGGCCAAGTCTTTGAGCTAGATTGTAGTGCTTTTGGTACCAGTCAAAAAGTCTTTTTGCTCCAAAAACTTAAAATCTATTCTCTTTAAAAGTAGCATAATGAATTACTGTTTGGTTTGGGGTTGTTTTTCAATAAAATATAGTGCGAATGTTGAATAAACAACAGAAGTGCATCTGTAGTGGGTGCTGGGAGGCAAGAAAATCACATATGACAGGATGTTCCAGCCTTTCTGTATAAGCCTGCCACTCCAAACAGATCCTTTGAAATCAACACAACTCTTAAGTGCAGATCTGTGTATCTGGGTGTTAAACAGAACACTTTTCTCAGCAGATCTCTTCCTCATAAAAAGAATCCTAGTTTTGAAAACAAATTTTTTGGAATAACATTTTATTTAATCAGAGGATTTTAAAAAAGTGTTTGGATTATACTAGAAAATAGCTGAAACTGCAGTTTTTCCTATATGTAGTAAGACCATAATTTTTAGGTGTGAGCAAACAGGAGAATTTATCCTAAAAAAGCTACAAAAAGCTGAAGAAAAGGAAATTCTAAATCAATGTCTTAGCACAGTCTCAGACACAGAGAAAGCAGATGGTGTGTAAAAGCTACTATAAAATTCAATTAAATGAAATACATGTGAATATGTGTGTTCATTAAGTGGATATTTATACACATTTATGATGTTATTGTTGTACATGATTTAGTGATTAAAGCATGTAACTGAAAGCTGTGTTTAAGACTTTCAAAGATCTAAACGACTTAGATCTTGTTTTCAGCAATAATTTTGGCATGAGCCTTTATTTCCTTGAAAGTTAGTGGAGCCATGCAGTCCAGGTCGTTGGAGCTTTGACATTTACAATGGAAATTCTTATTTGTGCTTGTTTATATGCAATTTAAAAATATATAAGGTATAAAAATGAATATACATGAAGAAGCAGCAGTCACTATGAACGTCTTTCATCTGAGTATTTCTTTCTGCCTTGCTGCCTCCTCCAGGTATCAGTGGCACGAGGTGCCTTGAATACAGCACAGATCAGGAGGGTGCATCTCTTGGGTCCATCCCTTAGGCTGGAGGCAGATTAGATACCAGCAGCCACAGATCTGGAATCTGGTGGAAATGCTGTAGTTGTGTGCTGGTGATACCTCTTCTGGCAGACTTTGTGCTTTTTCAGGTCAAAGTGATTCAGTCAGTATTATGGAAGGACTCGGAGCCAGAGGTGGTTTGTTTCTGCTCCTGTGGCTTTCCTGAACTCCTCAAAGAGTCTGTGGAAGAGGGATGCCTGATGCTTTCTATTTCTTTTCCAAACTGTACTATGCCCTGCTTGTATACCAGTGAATAGGTATGAAAGGTACATCCCATACTTAACTTCTGTGGGAAATGTTAGACACAAGGTTTAGAAAATATGGGTACTGATTTCTTCAATACATCACCCACTAATAACCAAGTTCATTTGGGAAAAAGAACATGGAAACCCTGCTCAGGAGTATCTAATACTGCATGACTTGCTCTGCAAAGTGAACCCAGACAGTGGCAATATGCTTTTTGAGGGAGGGAACAAGGCCTGGAAGGCTATGCTAAAGTCCAGTCCTCTGGAGGAGCCAGTCACAAATATCCCCACTGTGTGAAAGGCCTGTGGCACAGTAGTGCACCAGAGCAGACCAGAGCTGGGTTGGCATAAATGCAGTTTAAAATAACAGCATGTTGTGCCCATACCACAGCTGAGAAGATTACTGAGGTGTGCCTCCTCCTCCCCAGTTCTTCAGCCAGGGCCGTGGCAGTGACACAGGCTGTGGATGGGTCAGGCACAAGGGTGCCTGGTGACTTGGGAGTACAGGGCTGCTCTGCTACTGTAGTACTGATCATGACATCAGTGTAAATGAGATTCTGGAGAAGTGCATGCCACATTCTCTCTCTCCTGTATGGCATAAGAAGGCCACATGTCCCTTTCTGAAGAGTACCAGGCTTGCCAGTGTGTTCAGCAGGAGCTTGAAAAAAAGCAGCTACACTCTGCTCTAGCCACAGTGTGTCAGAGAACTGATCAAAACCTGTGCATGCAGGAGGGACAGTCATTGCTATTTTGCTCATCAAGTCTACATCAATTTATTAAAATAAACCCTGTCTACAAGGTAGTGTCACACAGACTTCTAACTTCACTGTTGTCTTTTGGCCAAATTTCAACTTCATGTACTGAGCCTTCATAATCACCTCAAGAGTTGGTGGGGAAACCTGCCTTTGTCACTAATTTTTGTTAAAGAAAGCATCTGAACATGGATATTTCCTGATCGATTTCAGTCAGAGAAAGAGTGTGGAGGATTTTAGCTCTTGAAAGCTGAAGGTCTGACAAAGTTGCCAGCAACTGGAAAGAGTGGATATGATGGAAAATATTAGCCTGGGGTAACAATGGATGGAGCAGTAGCAATACCTATAATTATGATTGTAAGTGACGAAACAGAAAGGAAAACTACATTCCAAGGGATTTAAGAGGATTTTATTTTTAAACCTGGGCTAGATTGTCCCCTTCCATGTTAAAACCCACAGAAGGGGATTTTTAGATCTGCAGACCTGTCACAGACTCATCCCTGAGGCAGATTCCTGTTTCTACTCTCCAAAGGGGGCAGATTTTCTATTCCAAGTAGGCACACAGATGCCTGAACTATCTTATTTCAGGTCCTGCCCTTAATGATCTTTCTTAATCCTCACCTTACCCCTACCCCCAGTCAGCCTATTTTCTTTGGAAGCACCCTTGTAGCTGTCTTGGTTTGTTGGGAGTAGTCTCTGGAACAGAAAAGGGAGATATGGAAACTATGCAGCCTTTGGCCCCTATCTGCACAGGTTATACAGAGAGAGAAAGAATAGCAGAGATGGGTAAAAATCAGATTTGGCTGGAAGGGAAGGATCTGAACTGAGTGAAGAATGCTAGTACCTGGCTGCTGGCTTTCTGTTTTCTTAAAATATTATAACTGCCCTTCTGCGTTTGCTACAAAACATAAATAAAACAGCACTGTGTTATATTAACATTTTTTATAGTACAGTATTTTTAATATAACTTTTGGCAGCATGTGCTGAGAAGCAGAGATTTTCTCTGAAATGTGGGACCTCAGAGAAAAGGCTGTTTGTCCCAAAGTGGCATGTTGTTTCTTGACCTTTCACAGATGTTTCATGAATTTGTCATCCTGAGCTACAGAATTGCTTTTGTTAGGGTGTAGAAATAACTCTGTACTTGCAGAGCTGTTGGTGACATGACTCATGGTCCCACTGAATAGTCTTGGACTAGTGCAATAACTGGATAGAGGGAGGGATGGTTTTTTTCAGTCTGTTGTAGTAACAAAGAAGAGAAATTGCTCTACCTTTTGCTTTCTCCTCCTCCAATCAGTGGTAAAAGTCCTAAATAAATTCATAAGAAAAATGAGTGATGATCTGTAGTAAGGATTTATTATTTTACCAGTTACTTGAATTTCTCCCTTAAGATTGCACAAAGGGCAATCGGAGGTGTTTTCCTCATTCATAGAGCAGGGTGTAGGCAAAACCAGGTAATGAAGAGCAAAGCTCAAAACAAATTATGACACTGTGAAAGAATCTGCCTTCAGTCACGGGGGAGTCCTTACAAAATCATCCAGTTTATCAAGAAAGCATAGTCTGGAATTTATTATCTTACAAATGTTTATTGTTTTTAATATCCAGTGAGTGTTTTTCAGATTCATGTCCTAGGAAATGAGGCAAACATTCCTTCAAGCATTTGCTGGAACTGTCTGTGGACATTGTGGAGCCACCTCCTCTTATCCTCTCCTGAATGACAGGCACCTTTAAGACAGGCAGCTGAGATACTTAGTGCCTCTCTTTGCTGTCTGCGTTGCAGGACACAAGCAAAGAACAGGTTAAGCCACTCTTCTGGACTGCAGAAACCTAGCTGAGGACAGAGTTGAGTACAGGACTGGAGGGTGTAGGGACATCTATTTTAGACCAAAATGAACTCTGTTCCTGAAGGCTAGTGAAGAGACAAGGTTCCCCCAGAGAAAGTTACCCCATCCTTGCTGTGACAAACACAACTGCCGTCCTACACAGGGTCAAGGCAGCTCTGAGGCTGACAGCTCTCACCACCCTCCCAGCTGCATCCTTTAAAGTTGCCTCTGCATCCCTGCTGGTTCCCTCTATTCTCTCAGCCTGCATTTTGGTAAGGGATGAGGACATGGCAATGTTTGCACCCCACGATGAGCAATAGGCCTACAGCAACAGGCCTAAGAAATCTTCCTGTAGCTGCCTGCATTTTTGTTGGTTTGAGCTAGGAAGATGTTTTATCTAGATGATGCTGCTCAAAAATAAGAAACAAGTCCTGTTTTGCATGTTACAAGAGAAATGAATTATCATGCAGTTGACTGACTAAGTGGGGACAACACTTTCCCTGAGGACCAGTGCAGCAGTGATGCACATGGCAGGAAGTACTTGGCTCGGTCCTCATGGTTCTGCCCAGTTTGCAGGATCATTGTCAGAAGTTGTACCTGATGCCAGCACAGGCAACCTCAAGTGCAGCCTATACAAGTCCTCAGGGAGACTCCCAGACTCCTGCTCCATGGTGTCTTTTTCAGAGAGATGGTTAGGACTGCTCTGCTCTTGGTTCCTGGGAAGAGAGAAGGAAAAGCAGTGAGACAGTGGTGTGAAATCAAATGAGATGAGATATTACAGTGGTAATTATGGGGAGAAAACCTCTAAAAGTCTGGATTACAACATATAAATCTTGTCACTTACATCCTTTTGTATTGATGCAACTTTTAAGTTAATTCTTAAAAATTCAATACTTAATAAACAACAAGTGCAATGGAGCAGGAACTGAGCTTCAAAATAAATGTGTTGTAAATATTCCACTACTCCTAGGAGCAGGGAGTGAGGGGAAGGGGCTGTTCCACAAGGAGAGTGGCAGTGACCACAGAACAGCTATGAGGGTGGAGGGTCTACTCCGGGGTGTTCCAGAACGCATCATCTCCATGGCACCTTGGAGATGTACCAGGTGCTACTCTTGATATTTTCTTGCAAATAACAGAGAGAAAGGCTGGCCTGCAAGAGTGTGTTTTCCTCACTTGCCCTATTGTTCAGTGTCAGGATTAGACTGGGAACCACTACCTCCCATCTCTGTGAGTTACAGAGAAGAGGTAGTGGAGTGACACAGGTGTGCAAGGCAAGTGGTGTCACTGCAGGAACATGCTGAAGGGATCACTGGCCCCTCCCAGGAAATCTGTGTCTGGTTACCTGCTCAAGGATGGCAAATACACCAATTCACATGGATGTTAAATTCTTCACCAGTACTACCATTTGCTGCCCCAGGCACTAGCTTTGCTGCTCACTGCCAGAATTAAAGGTGGCCTACAAAGCTCTCTGTCTCGACAGACACTAATAATGATCCACCAATTTTCAGCTGCCCAGAATTGATGTGGTATGGATGGCAGCCTGTTGGTTGTCTTTGGTTTGGTAGCAAAGCTCATTGTGTGTTTTACAGTTCACTTACAGCCTCTGGGGTAACTAATGCTGATTTATGTCCTTCCCCTGTGAAATCCTAGTCTTCTGGTACCAAAATGGCAGGCCTGTTCCCAGCATGCTAATAAGACCAGGCATAAGCACAGTCAACACATTGCTACAATGTGTGTCTCTCACTTGCCTTTGCAATATCCCTACAGGGCATATTAAACAGAAACAAAGCTTATTCATAGCCTGCCCCTAAAACTTTTTAAATCCTTCCTAATGGAGACAGTGTGGCAAAAAAAAGCTATGGTTGTAGGACCAGCATCAACAGCTGTTGGACTCTGAGTTGTAGAGTCCAACCTCTCCAATATCACTAGTCCCTTTTTGGGACAGAGGCCTCTTGAGGACAGGATCAACCCTATATACCCCTGCTGCCTCTAAGGACTGCTCACTCAGACCACACCAGATGACTGAGACTCCCAGTCTGGGGAACTTGTGTGTGGGGTGTGTGTCTCTGGGATCAGTTTTAGTTGCTGTGCTGTGCTACTTCCCCAGTGCAGCACAGCCATGAGCCTTCAGGGCAGCATTTACTTGAAGGAATTTTTAATCCAGCCCAGCTAATATAAAGGTCTGAGCTTTCCCCCTTGATGGTATTGCTGGGTGAATAGATGGTTAAGAAAACAGAAAAACATCAAACAAGCCATAGAAACCACCATGATAGGTCAGACAAAAATCTTTCCATTGTAAGCAAAGCAATGATACTGAGAGGCATTTCTCGGGTATGTGCTTCCAGTTTCCTGGCCACCAGCTGCTGCTCAGGGACGTTCTGTTCCGTCACACTCCAGTCTGCACCTCCTGGCACTGCTTTGGTTGCACATAACATTGTCATTACAGCGACTCCCGGGATTGCAAGAAGGGATGGACACTTTGCTGTGTTTATCAGCAGAAAGACAGTCGAAGGAAGTTTTGTTTGTGAGCTTGGCATGCAGGTTTTTTTATTCCCCGCAACAGGGAAAAGATGGGAACAGTGAGAGTTTAGCAGAAAAATAGAATAGTCGTGGGGAAAGAAACAGAAAAAAAATGTATCTGATTAATTTTGCATCTGTTCTTACTTATGGACTATGCTCTTGTGTTGACTGGTTACCTCAGATTCAACATTCAAATGTAATGTGTGAATTATTTTTAACTCCAGCCTGGTAAATATCAACTATCTGCTGCTCAGACTGCCTTAGCAGATAAGTTGCCAGGCTGAACTGAATTCATTAACCAGCAGCAGTAAAAACATTTACAGGACAGGAATCATCATCAGAGAGGGGAATTAAGATATCCCAAAGTGCAAGAAAACACACCCTGACATTTCCCCAGTAGAAAAATTAGTCAACAGAACTATGAATTCCCAAACCGATCTGTGTCCCCTCAGCTTGGCCTCCCTGATTGTAAGCTGGAAGAAGCCTCCACCCAAGCAGGCTGAAAACATCTGCTGCACAACAGAAGCTTTTCCCTGCACATCCGCCCACCTCCGTTTTCCCCGTTGCTGGGCTCATATGAAAGAGTTGTCTGGGCAGCAGCTCCCTCTCAGGTGGCCACTGCCCATCAGTGTGGCTTTATTGGCAAAGTATCTGTGTGTCCTATGTGCTCAGACATTTTTGTAAAGATCACATGGCAAGTGGGGCTCTAAGTCACTGAGGCTTTTGCCTGAGTGCATCCTTCACGCTCAAGTGCATCCCAGAAGTCAAAATAGAGTTCTAGAGACATGGATCTTTTCATAGCCTAAATTATCTGTAACATGCTTTTTTAATTAAATGGTAAAGAAAACTAAATGACCCCTTCCTTTTTGCTCATATGGTTCTTCTAAGATCCACCTTTTTTCTACTATCCTACTCCTCCTCTTCTTCTAAAACAAAGAAACTTTCCTCATTTTGCTCCAGCACCATTTCCAGGAGTACTGCCTGCTTCCTGAAAGCAGCACTGCCCCTCTATTCCAGTATTTCAGACTTGAGAGATGGAATAGCTTGATGGGACCTTTAGCACTATTTTTTTTTCCCGTACAAAGATCTTTTCTTGTACTTGCTGCTGCCAGCAGGCTTTACAAGGCCCCCAGGAGGTGGGAAAGCAGGTCAGGACACCTCAAGGAGTGGTTTCATTTGCATCTTGATACAAGTGAGATGGTACCAATTCTGAGACACATCTTTTGAGTATCCTGACATCTCAGCTGTGCCTCACAGGGACATTATCGAGATCTCTTCTGCCAACTACACCAAGAGTTGCCTTAATTTGCTTCTGTTGAGGCAGAAGTACAGCTGAAGACCCTAGGAGAGAAATATGTTTCTTAGTTATCTCAGATGGGCCCAATGGTCCAGAGTAGGCTCCCGAGCGGATGTTTTTCTCAAAATGAGATTTGTTTAAAAATGAATGGTTTAAGTTCCATTAACTAAAGCCCCTGGGTGAATCCATTCCTGCAATCAATGAGAAAGCTGGGCCAGAATTAAAAAATAGGAATGGGACTATACATGTAAATATAGAGAAAAGGAGGGACAGGTGAAAAAACCATGTATAAACACCTCTTTCTAGAAGACAGAGTTTCCCTTTTCCTGTGAAAACCCTGAGAGGGTGGAGAGATGTGCTTGGATCCAGCCTTGCATGGATGTGGAACAGTGTGGCCTTTGGTACAGCTGGGAGCAGGGCAGGATGGCAGCACAGTCCTTTCACTTCTGCAAGGATGCTGCTCTGTACAGCTGGGTAGGAGGAAAGTATCACCAAATGATGGTTACAGGCCTGGGTCTGGCCAGAGGTGTCACTCCTGACTTGGCTACTTGGATCTGGAAGGCTATGGTCCAAAAGCAGACTGAAAGATCTTCAGCTCTGTAGAGTGGAGTGGTTCAGGGCTTCCTGTGGGTAAGAAGGAAGTCTTGAAAATGTTTTTACATGGAGGCGGTTGCTCTGATGAAGTCTCAGTCCACGTCCAGTTCTTTTTCTGACATGAATAAACAAGACCCTGAAATTCACCTGGACAGATCAAAAGGGATAAATCCAGTCACACTGTTGCAGCTGAGGGTTGGATCATGTGAAGACAGGAGGGAGCAGCAGAGTCAGAGCTTTTTTTTTTTTTTTTTTTTTTTCAGTATCTTGAAATATATTATTAGAGACTTGGATGATGCCTCAATGTATAATTTCAGAAACTGCTATAATCTGGCATACACTGCTATAATCTATTCCCAGATCTGCACCTCTTCTCAGTGCTCCTCTTTAAACAGCAATGTTCCTCTACTGCTGAATTTTTTGACAGGTTTTCACTGCTAATAGGTCAGAAGTTAATGAATCCAAGTTAAGTGCTTGCATTTCACATAGAAGGTCTGTTCTTACAAAAAATTTGCTTGATTTGTACATAATAAAATATATGGAAATAAATAGGGATGATGATGGTGCAGGGAAATTCTTTGAGCCATGAAAATAAATTATCTATTCCATTTTCAAGGAATCACTATGAAGATACAGATCCAGTCTTTTCTGGAAGCAAAGGGGTAGTGTGGAGGGTTCATTCAAAATGAAAGCAGCTAACCTGCCAGAAGATTTTGATTAGCCAAAATTTTATGCTTGGAAATTTACATCATTTCTTAATCCTGTTCCATAAAAATATACTGCCATACCTAAGTGTTTAACATCACATTTGTAGGAATTTGATCCAGTTTAACACATAGTAAATTAGTTACGTGAATGTTGCTTGCTTTATGCTACTCTGTCT
Organism: Sitta carolinensis; assembly: GCA_032173965.1. Lineage (NCBI taxonomy): Eukaryota > Metazoa > Chordata > Aves > Passeriformes > Sittidae > Sitta > Sitta carolinensis. The sequence goes on along the minus strand of CM063284.1, from coordinate 35,575,227 downwards.
GTTCCTAATACTCTGCCTGTCTGACATTCCACTCTGCCCACATGTTCCATCCCTGACATATAAAAAAATAAATTCAAGATGAGAAGATTAGGACCACCCTGGAATTTCTGCTTTCTTTTTTTTTTTTTTTTTTTTTTTAACTAAACCCCTGTATTTTGGCTTTCATAAAAGTTAAGAAAATATGAAAGATGATAAGAATTCATTTGCAGATGATATGGAATATGTAGATTTGCAGCATACGTCTCTATGTTTGTGTGGAGTTACAAGGCTCATGTCATATTTTCAGGATCAGATCAAAGAGAAGAGCATTAAGTTTGTTTTCAACACAGAAATCCTATCAGTGAGAAGGAGAGAAAAATTTCCCAGGTGATCAAAGTACATTTTAAACCATCTGACTTTGGGAGCTAATATTAATATAGGGGGGATTTGGGTCAGATATGAAAGGATTTAATCCCCACATAGTTAATCCTCACAGGAGCTAATGTAAATGGAGACCGATCTGTCAATTACAGTATTGCTTCACCACCCAGTAGAACTTCTGAATTACTGAGGTTTAATTTAACTTGAAAATTTGTTAAGTTACTCTGTTACTAGTTCAAATAAAATGGAAGCAAATCACTGAATTGAGAAATAAGTCTGGGTTTTTTCTCCCACATTGAGGATGGATTCCTTTGACTTAAATTGTATTTGGGGAACTTGTTCAAGGGTGAATCTTGGTGATGTTCTTGTAGTTTTTGATGAAAAAATGTAGATTCAAGGCAAAGAAAATGATCTTTAAATCTGTCAATTTATTGAAGCAGGGTTTTAAGCTGGCAGAAAAAGAAATCCAAATGTTCAGTATCAACATTTTCTTCTGAAACCCACTTGTTCTTTTGAAACAAAATTTAGGTTTTATACTGGAAGAATGTTTGGAAGAGCCTACTGCTTTCTGTACTCCCAAAATGAAACATCATGTCATGCTGACCAAAACAGTCTGTTTGACTGACAACAACAACTTTGGCTATTTCTGTGTCAAAACTTGATGTGTTTGATTTCAGGTTGCTCTAGAACAGCACCTTTGACTTGAAGGTTCATGTATCAGCCCCAAGGCTCTGTTATTTGTGCAGCTCTTTTCTGGGAGTCTGGCCTCTGAAAAGAGACCATAGTAAGGGTCGGCCTATGGAAATGGCCTGACCAATTGGAGAGAACATTCTATTCTCAAAAATGTCCTCCTTAAGTCTAAGTTTAGTTAAAATTCATGTCTTTTGCATCTTGTTCCACACAACAAATGTTTTGCCAGGCTCCATAGTGATAATATAGCGATGTTTTAATAGCGTAAGAGAAGACAATGACATAGGCAGCTGCCTTAAATTGCCAGAAGTTTTGCACTCTCTAACAAATACAGCTCAGTGTTGGCTGATTAAATGTGGAAGTAATTTATCCAAATGAAATGCTAGGCCTTTTGCCAAGAATTTTATGTGTGTGTGTGTGTGTGTGTGTGTGTGATGGATTGGTCAAGAGTATAAGGCATGCTAAGATGGGAATCTTTGCTAGGTTTGGAATAATGTTTCTTGTTTCTGACTACTCTTTGTCCCTCCAGATTGCTGTCACTCAGCATCAGGGCATTTTAAAAGAGAAGAGTTGGGTGCAGGGCTGTTTCCTAGATCCACTGGTTTATTTGGTCTTCTGAGTCCTTACTGTCTGCTGCTTCTGCACCACACTTTACAGAATGCATTTTCACTGAAAAAGCCCTGGCTGCCACACTTCATTTCTCCTTGGTCAGCATCCCATTGGGCATTTATCAAATGCCCCTTCAAAGCAGTGTTAAGGTTCCTGTTGATTTCAGTAAGCACTGGAGCAGATTTTTGTGCTGTATTACCCTGTTTGTTTTGTGGTGGCAGGTTAGTCTGAGGCCTTGCACTTTTCTGTCCCTGAGGAATTTCAAAAGATGCCTGCCCCTCTCTTGGTGCTTGTTCTCCCTGTTTCTCCTTGGGCCCCTTTGGCATAGAGAAGTCTCAAGAATGTACCAAAACCATTGCTCAGTGACAGGGGGCATTTACTCCCCTGCCTTTTTGGATGTGTAGCAGAGAAGAAACCAGAGCACACGAGGGCCACTGAGCTCTTTGGGGAGAAATTGTTGGAGGCACCAGGAAATTTTTTACTTGCTAATATGAACCCACATCTTGCCATGACAGCCCAGAAGAGCAGTGAGCTACCACAGGATCTCAGTGAATAAGATACTGAGGAAAGCTAATGAAATTTTGTCTCCAACCTGGGATAGCTGCTCTCCATTAAACTCATCAGAGCCAGGCTGTATGATGAGGGCACAGCATCTCTTCTCTGCCAAACTGGGGCAAACCTGGTCACTGCTCATCACCTTACAGGGCAGTGCTTACCTTGGGACACAACATGCCTCTCCTTGGGGCCATCAGGAATTGACAGGAAGAGAAAGAATTACTGAAATTTGTTCTTTGTGTCCCTCAGCTGAATACACCCTTCTAGCCAAGTGTGCAAGAACTTGAAATTTGTGATGTCAGTCCCTCTTTTTACCTCTTTCTCCTCCACATTTATTTGTCTTTTCTGAAGTTTAATGCACTGTACTGGGTTTAATAACATATGACAGTAAAGATTCAGGCTTGTATATGTTGCAATTCATTGCTGTTACTTAGCACTAGAAACTTCCTGTGGCTGCTAGACAGATAAAGGACGGAGCTGCTCCAGAGCCAAAGATGCTGTTCTGAATTATTCAGTTATTTTTTAACATTTTTTGCTATGAATGATTGCTGAAAATTGCACTGTTGGTAAAAGAAAAGAAAAAAAAAAAAAAAAAGAAGTCCTTAACATTTACATCAGCATAAAACACCTCTAGTAAGGGACATTGTTATACAGGAATAAACAGAGTTGGTTTTCTTTATTTTGTTCCTCTTTCTGCAAGAGCTTTTATATAATTTGGGGATGGAGGTTAAGAAAAGCTTGGAACATTACTTTCCCTTTAATCTTTAGATCTCTCAGCTAACTCTACATTTTGTTTTCATGCTGAAAGGGAAAAAATATTTTCCTGGCAGGTTGAGAATGATTTTCCCATTAATCTTTCCTTTTGGAGCCAAGATACATTTTTTCACAGAGATCTGATGTGACATAATACTGTACCTGGAATTTCACACTAAGGAGAGTAGAAAAACATTCTCAATTCTCACCACAGCAAGCACTCACAACTGGGCTCCAAACCCTCCAGCAAATCCAAGAAGCCAAAAGAGCAATTTAAAAAGGGAACAAGAAGGGAATATGGGGCATAGTCTTTTTTCATGGGGAATGAAATGTCTTGCTGCTTATTAAGGCCTTTCCAAGAGATGCTGACAGAATATGGTATGTAGTGACACAGGCCAACAATTATCTTGCTTGACAGTTATCTCAGCAATTTGAAATCCTATTAATTAAAAAAAAAAATGAAAAAAGAAGGCACATCAGGGCAGAATCTCTAAGTGTAAATGGTGTAAATGTGAGAAGCAATAGAAATGAATTAATGCAATTCAAAGCAGAACAGAAACTGTCTTTACAATTAAATACATATGTACATGATCTCGGATTTATGAAAGTTGATAGAGTCTACCCATCTGCCTATTTTTGGCTTATCAATGTTTTCTTTCAACATTTAAAGTGTTTTCTTCAAAGCTCAGAGCTGGAGCATTTCCAGGCACTTTAATTGTCCAGATGTGGAGTGGATTACTTAAGTACTTGCAGTACAGGGAAGACATGAAGGTTTTTGCTTGGAAGCAAATGAAGAGAAATCTTTTCAAATTGTAACCTGGTTTTTAAAAACGACTTGCTGGAATCAGTCTTGAAAAATTCACCGGCCTCAAAAGACAAACACAACTGTCTTCTTATATGTCTCGTCGTGGTTCTGCACTAAATTTATCCCTGGGTGCCCACACATTCACAAGACACAGCCACTCTGACAAAACCCACATGGGTTTTGTACCCATGGTAAGGTCCATTAACTATTCAAAGGAGTTCATAAGAGTAGTAGATGGCTGTGCTTCTCCTTAAGCCTGCTAGAGCTTTCTATTGTGTTTCTAAAAATCCCCAAACAATACTGAAGTACAGAAAATAGATTCAACAAAAAAGGTTCTTCTTTTCAATCAAATATTTTTCCAGCACAAGATTTCTTGGTAGCAGTGCTTACCTCCTGTGCTTTCCATGGCAGTCATGTTTGTTGTTTCCCAAAAGCAAGATGTAGTGTATTTCATGCTCTCATGGCACACTGTGACTGCAGTATCCCTGCAGTATCACAGCCATCTAGGAAGGGACCAGGAAAGGCTTGCGTTTCTTGTCTTTTTGACAGTGGTCTGTTGGCATCCATCCTACTAGCAAGACTTAATTTGTGGAGAACAATATTGACTGAAATAACATTCCAAAAATCCTCTAATTACAGGATCTGATTTTATTTTTTGCTGGTTTGAATTTTCAACTTTACATGGTTCAGCTACCAAGGAAAGACTAGACAGCCCTAAAAGTCAATCTTTTCCATTTAGCCCTGACACGTGTTGTATCTGTTCAATCTGCCATCATGCATTGCTTCATTTAATGCTTCATTTAGTTTTCAGGCCCCAGGGCAAACCTGGCCTTCGTATAGAGTGAACACTACCCTCTAAACATCTATTTCTGCCTTCATATAGCATACCTGAGCTTGGCCTGACATTTCTAGTGACTGTAGCCCATTTCCAGGGGTTTAGTCCATTGAGGCAGCCCAGAGGGTGCTGTTAAATTCCTAATGTGATGGCACCCTGCTTATGCAGGGCTGGCATAAGATTTCTTAGTCATGTCAGTGACAGCTACCAAAGGAGGAACCTGTAAGAGTGGTTATGTGGGAGACTCTCCTAGCAAAATTTTTTGAGGTAGTCAGCCTTGACTGTGCTGTGTAAATGCAGAAGTTATTGGTTTGTACTCCACTGTACTTGACCTGCACAGGCAGCATTTTATAGGGAGTGTGTAGAGGAAAAGCCATGAGACATAGCTCTTTCTTCTTTCAAAATCCCCACCACTAGCTGAGTTGTTTCATTGCAAGCAGCCGTGGCTGTTGTGTGCTGTGCCTTTGCATGAATATAGTCCACAGAGAATATGATCTGAGCCATATTCTTCATCTTATGCTGAAGTTCTGCATGCTGCTTCCTTCTGAAAAACTCATGCTTACAGCAGGGAAACTGTTGGAAATTCTCCATCTGCATCACCCATGTCAGAGCCCCACTAAGCTCCCCCACCCACCCCAGCTGAGAGAAGCAGCCACTTCCCACATATGAGTAATGAAAACGTTTTTCTTACATTACAAATTCTAACAAACCTTGGCCCCTTTGCTGTATGTTCTGAGCTCCATGTAGGCTTACTGTTTTATTTGTACGACTTTCTGCCGAGCCGTTTCTGAGAGCTGGAAGTGTAAAAACAAATAGAAAATTTATATGTGAGAGAAAACCTATTGCTGTGTTTGAAATCAGTTCCCAAATCTGTCTGGCTAAGCGTCACCCTGATGTTATTGTGTGGTTATGGATATTGGATGTTCTCTTTGCTGGAATGAGTGATGCAAAAACTCACCCATTCTGAAGATCTGCTAAGGGAAAAAACAACTATGTACCACTGCTGAATGCAAAAAGCCAAAACAGGGAGCCTCTTTTTGACAAAATCCATCAGGTTCCATCAGTGTTACAGTAGGTAGGAAAAGACTGGGAAACTTGTGTAACAGTGCAGCCCAAAATAGGGCCATTAAAACACAGAAATAGTAGAAAGCGAGACAAATATACCTCAGCAGTCATTTTTCTCTCCCCTTCTGTCTGTCATCTCTCCTTAAACCTCACTATTTTCCTTTTTCCTTTTAGATTTTTATCTCTTTCAGGCTAATTTTATTTTCTGTCTGGGAAGAAGGCAAGTGATTTTGCTTGGTTCACTGAAGGAGTTGGGGCTCTGCTGGGAGTGATTCAGGGAGCAAACTGAGCAACATGCATGCATTTCTAGGTGTTATAATAAAAGTTAATTATGACCTCTTTTGTTTCACAAGGATTTTTTAGCTAAGCTATAAAAAAGAGTTTGTGTCTATTTAGGGTCCTTAAAAGTCTTTTGTCATGACCCAAATGTCCCCATGACCAAATGTCAATACTTATTTTCCAGGATCTCATTTTAAATTATTGCAATCAGCTAATTTGAGAGTCTTACAAGCTACTTTTGACTTTAGAAATGCCATCATTGCAGTGGCAGGTAAAAAATACCCAGTCCAATATTTCTGTTTAAAAAACATTTCTATGCCCTTGTCTGCATTAGCAACCCTCTAGCAAATGTATTTGTGTGGTAGGAAGATGTAGTGGCTAGCAACAGACACATAGGAAGTGAAGGAGTTTTCCTCCCATTTGTGTTTCTTCATCAGCCAGGCTTCATAAAAGGGCTTTGGGACCATTCACTGCCTTTACTACCTGCCTTCCTTTCAGTAGTGTGTCTGCTCCCTGATCCTCTTTTTATCCATTCATGTTGACTGGCACCTCAGTACCTGTATCCTGCGCTACAAGTCTCTGAATTCCCTGTCACAATAAGCTCGGTTTATCCAGCTGTTACAAATTGATTTCTTCCTCAGGATCTGACATCTCCTCACACCCCTGCATGAACTCCATCCAGGTGTTGGGTGCTGCAGACTTCTCTCTCCCTCTGCAGGACCAAGAGGCTGAAACACCTCTTGCAGTTGTCTTGGTCTGTGCCTAACTTTCCCTGGGTTGAGGGACACCCAGCAGGATCTTTGCAAGGGGCACAGGGATTCTGTATTGTCTTACTTTCTCTTGCAGCAGAGACATCTGTTTTAGGACCATTTCTATGACTGAATTTCTCCCTGTGTTGTAGCTGTTGTGCTTTTGAAACAACATGTTTCTGCCCGGTGTGCATGCCCACCAGATTGCCCATCAGTGTTTCCTCTTCTTCTTTCCCTCTTCCTAGAGCTGACTGTGTCACTTGGCAGCTCCTATATATTTATCCTTATGACATGAATTAATTCTGATGATTATTGTGGGGAAAAATAGGCAGTGAACTATTAATTTCACTAATTAACAGTGCATAATTTCTTTCCTCTGTTCAATTTGTTTAGTTGATGCCATCTGCTTTGGCTCTGCCAATCCACAACAAAAGCAAGTCTTAGTGCTCAGGTGGCTTGCACTGCTCTTATTTCATAGCTACTGTTACTAGCAGGTCTGGGTTTTTAGTGTTTGCTGACATGACACTTCACTCTTGCAAGATGCATTTGTTTCTTCCCAAGTCCACAAGTGTATTTTGAAATCGTGCATGTAAAGTTTTTAGTCAACATTAATATTGCCATTGTGTGGGAAGCCAGGCCAGCAAGACTGCAGGGGAAATATCTTGGATGAATGAAGTCTTGAATGAATGAAATCAGGCTGGAATTTTGGTGTAGGGACCTCCATTATACAAATTATCTCACAGTTTGGTAAGAAAATAAAGACCAGTGCAATTGGTCTGTTGCTTGTTTGTTTTGGGTTTTTATCTGCCTGATTTTTTTAGTAAAATGTTGTCCCATTGTTGCCAGAATGACATATTTGAAGGAGTTGAAGTACTAAAGCATTATTTTGGCTAAGATGACCCTCCAAGTAACTTCTGCATTTGAGTTCACAGAGTCACCACAGAGATAAAAGCTTCTACAGTTTCTTACCCTAAAGGCTTCTTAAACTTTGAGGCTGGTCATCACCTTAGCTGCTGGTTGAGCTAGAAACACAACATACACATGTGTGGAGATGCACACACACAGTCAAGTGTGCAACAGCAGTTTGGAATATGTGATCCAATGCCATGATTTGGCCCTCACCTCTCCTTGTGTATCCCTAGTAGCAGTTCAGATAATGGATTGTGCCTTGCTGCGAAACTCAAAACAGCCTTTTCACCTCCTGTCATCCTACAAGTTCCCTAGGCCTCCAAATTATCCATGCCTTCAGGAACATGTTTTAACTTCAGAAGGACAACCCTGAGATCCTGAGTTTCTTTGTTGTTCCAGGAAAAGACATTCACCAGAGTCCCTTTTCTTGCAGTTCTGCCTAAAATTAGGCTTTCAGTTTAGGGGCTTCTACAAATGCATATCTGCTATTACGTCTGCAGGTTCTTTGACTGCTTTCCCAGACAAACTTCAGGGCAGGAATGGCTTCATTTAGGCACACATCACCTGTACCCTTGCTCAATACTTGTGTCTTAAAGAGTCCACTTCCCTCATGTGCCACTCCGGGACAGTGCTGGCCCTGTGTTCTCTGTGTTCATGATTCCCCAAACTTCCAGGCATGTGCTGTATGGCAAATCTGGATGCACCACAATGTGCAGTGGATGTGACCATGTGGCAAACCCTGCATTTGCTATAGTGAGCTCCACTCCTGAGGTAGTCTGCAAGGCTATTGCACTGTCCAGACTATCTCCTTACAAATCATACACGGCTTGGTATTCTGCCAAGGCTATTCAGCAGGTAGCTAAAAGATCTGTGTGCTGGTCCATATGAAGACCAGGTACTTTCAAGGCAACCTCTTTTCTAGGCTTTGCATATAACCCAGGAGGAGGCTCATATTTGCAGCCTTCAGCCTTCTTAAAAGGCCTCCCCATCTTTTGTTTCATGAATTTAGACCCTTGTCATGAGTTTTTCCCAGGCTAAGTGCTTCCTAATACCCTGAATGCCTGACTTCCAACACCAATATGAGCCAGTTCCAGTGGCTTCTGCTCTCTTTTGTGGATCATCTCCCACACTTCCTATACTTGTAAAACTACAACAATACTGTATATTTTTCTCAATCTGAACTTATTTCCAGGGTCTCTTATATATCACCCTGGGTTTGATTTAATGTAGTTGGCTGTGTCATTTGCTCGTATGTATTTATCCTAGAGAAATGCCAGCTGATACATTTTCAAAGGGCTGTGGACACCACTTCAAAATAGTGAGAGTCAGGTACAAGACATCTCTGCAGGTCTGGACCATTAAGGGTGTAATACAGAGTTAAGAGTGGGAAAAACCTAGAGCCCCTTCTTGAACAGGTGTGCTCTGTTGCCAAAGAGGTTCATTCACTCACAGCCACTTAGGAGACATATTTAATGCCGCATTTTAATGCATGAGAGGATTTAGGATCTCCCCAGAGTTGGGGAGCCAGTGGTACCGGGGCCGTCCCCGGTGCTGGTCCTGGCAGCCCCTGCGCAGCCGGACAGACGCTGTTCTGCTGCTCCCCTCTGCTGTTCAGCGCGGAAACAACACGCTCCCAGCCGGGCATCCTCCCCCAAACTCCAGAACATCTTCCCTTTAGCTGTCTTTCTTCCTTCTTTGGCCAGGTGTGGGAGGGGTGTGGAGGGGAAGGGAGCCGAGCTGACGCTGGATGTGTTTATTGTGCTTGGCAGCTGGCTGCAAATGCGAAAGGAAGTAATGCTGATTTCCTACGCACTGAAATTCTCCTTTCTGACCTTTTTTATAGATAGGGAAGAAGAAAGACAATTTGCTGGAAAAGCAAAATAAATGGGACACAGAACCAAAACTTGTGCCAGGAGAGATAAAGGCTGAATGTGCAGTGCATGGCAATGGGCTGAGGCAAAGGAGCTTTAAATGTTTTGAGTCAAGGTCAAATGAAAGCTATGGTTCAAGTTCAGATTTAAAATATTAACACTTCTTGCTTTCTCAGGATGGCAGTTCCTTTTAAATGGTAATCTCAGAGTAGGGACTTTTGATTGGACTGCATGGTTTTGATTGGACTGCAAATAAAAAAAAACCCAAACAACTCACATGCATTTCTTCTTCCCTTTCCCCCTAAAATTCCTTTCAAATACTTTAGGATTCCAGTTTAATTCAAGTGGCAAGCAGAGTAAAGGGAAAGGCACAGCAATATTAGATAATTATAAATGATAAAGTGACACCCTTAGAATTTTTAAACCTGACAGTTTAAGTAATCATTGCTTATAATAGAATTAATCATCTAGATTGTATTGACTTGGATTTCTTTCTTCAAATCAAACCTTGCTGCCAAGTCATCCTCTAAGTCTAAAAAAGAAAGAAACAAGCAAAATCTCCACTTGTTTTGCTCGGTGGCCCTCATATGAGTAAACAAAACACACAGCTTGGAGAGAAGACAGACATTGCTTGGTATCTTCATTTTTTCCTCTCTTTTTGCTGGATCAGCCATAACTTACTGCATTTTTCTAAAGCCTGATTAGCATTTGCAAGTTCTGCACAATGGGCCAGCATTTCTGCAATTCCTGGCTTCTTTCACTTTGTCCTGTTTTGTCAGGGGTGATGCCAATAAACTGAAGGGGCCTCAAATGTAAAAGGTTGTAATATCCTCTGGGTTAAATTCCTTCAGGAGGGCTGTAAAGGATGTGATGACATTTGGACTCTGCCCACCTGTAGAGGTTGCAAAAGGCCTGGGCAATCTGACATTCCCTCATGAAATGCAGGACCTTCCAGACGTGAACAAATGAATACTGTGAACTGAAAGGTCTCCTCCTCTGACTTCTGAGTCAGAGAGGTGCAGGTAGGCAAAATGTCAGTTCTCTGTGTTCGAGTCCCTTGGCTTTTGTGGCTACCTGGTCCATTCACTTTTTTTTCCAGAATGGAGGGGAAAAAAGATGCACTGAAATTGTAGGAAGAGCTGTGGAAAAACATGGATATCTCTGTGTGAATCATTACACTGACGGCCGTGCTTCAGAGACAGAGGAAGAAGCTGATTTGAGCCTGCTCTAATCACATTCTAAAGTGTCTGCACTGTGACTCTGTTTAAATCTTTCCAAAAGAAAGTGAACTTGGTCAAATGGAACTAGTTTAGGTAGGAATATCCCTATGGGAGTTTAATGTGATTAAACATTAACCACATTTATGTGTAGATGTGGCACATTGAGACATGAGTTTGTGGTGGATTGGCAGTGCTGGGCTAACAACTGGTCTTGACATGATCTTAAAGGTCTTTCCCAACCTAAACAATTATATGATTCTATAAATGAATCCTCCACAATTTCACAATTTTTATTGATTTGGATAGATTTTCCCATATAGTCTGACATCCAAAAACCCCTGCTATGGCAGATCTAGGGAACATTTTGCTTCTTGAAGGCCCAGATGAACTTTCCAATACATTTAGTAGAAGAGAAGTTTAATGTAAACAATCAATAAAAGCAAAGAATTTTTAACAATATGGCCAGAGGCTGTAAGAAATGGAGCCATGTATTTTACACTCCTAGGTTTCAGGTGTTCCATGATTTGTTACTCAGAGCAAAGATCAGAGTCAGATCTGTTGTTTGAAAATACAGATGTCTGGAAGCCCTGTGAGTAGAGATTGCCAGACCTCCATTAATTCACATAGACTACATCTTGTCTTTGTCACAATTCGCAGTCAACATGTCAAAAACCATGCCTGCTGACTGCATGTACTGAAGACAAGGGTGCAGCTTCCCTTCCTTCTCAAATCATAACACTGCCTCAAACTGAGTATAGCAGGGGTTGCCTCCATTTGGTTTTGAGTTTCTGAGTTTGCTATGTTCAAGCTTTTCTGAATGGTAGATCAAAAGAGAGATATTTCCAGTAAAATCTTTGTAATCCCATGATTTCAAGAGCAGAAGCTTTAAGTAAATCCCAAAATTTTCATGTGAAAATAGCAGTTCTGTAGCTGCCTGCATTCTAAACAAGCCTACCCAAAGGATTTCATTTAGATAGGTTATCATTCCTTATTATCTATCTAGCACTCACAGTGGCTGTAAAATCCCTAGGAATGGTGGCATTTCCATTTATTTCCATGTTCAGCTCACAGAGCACACTCATGACATGAAAATACCATAGAAATGCAAGGAAAGTATCATCATTATGTAACTCCTTGGCATTCTGGAGCAGAATTAACAGCCTGAGTGGTGCCTATAAGAAAAACAGAACACATTTCAGTAAGCAAGCCTGTCATTTTTTATCTCTTAAATAACCTTAAATAAAATTGAACTGGCTTTAGTCAGTGTGAAAAAAAAAGGAAAAAAACCAAGTTCTTATAATCTTCACTGTGATGATAATACATGTATTACTTCATTTAAATAAAATCTCTGAACAGCACCTGGAGTTTTACAGTGAAATCCTGCACTGGGGATTTGTATGCAGCATGCTTGCATATGAAATGTCAGAATTGTATGGACAAGGACAGCAGTGAAATTTAAAAGGTGATGGATAAGACAGATGGCTCAGCAGAAGTGGTCTGCATTGCCATGGAGAAAAGCCTGGTGCTATCCTCAGCAATCACTGCTCGAGTTTGCAAGAGTCTGGCTGCTATGGAAGCATCTGAGCCAACCCTGGGTGTTGCAATATGCCAGTTTTCCAAGAAACAGATTGGTGTACAGTATGTACTATTTTTTATTTTCCTGAGGGAGGAGGGGAGAATCTATGGATTTGGGGCTGTCATTTGGCTTTGAATTTCATCTTATCAATGCATTTCTTCATGCCTAGGAAGATCTCTTTGAAATAGAGATGATATTGTGAATACTGACATAACCGCCTTGGAAATTACTCCCCCCTCCCATCTTGTGAGAGCAGAAAATCACTGTTTGTACAGAATCTACTAATTTCTACTCACTGTTCTGTATTTAGTCTGTGTGAAAAGTCCAATATTCCTTACCTGAGACTGATAAGAATGTTGATCTCTGCTTTTCAAGGAGTTTTTTTGTGGCCTTGCCTTTGTGAGGGGACAGCACTCTCGAGAGGCCTGTGCAAGAGTCAGTCAGAGCTGATTCCCAAATAGTAGAGAGATTCCCCTTGGTCCAGGCTTGAGGCTGCATCTGATTTTAACTAGGACTGGGAGGGAAGCAATCCAGGAGCTCAGAATTTAGTGTTTGGAGTAATTGCTGAGCAATACAGGGAACCAGGATTAAAAGAAAGTGAGAATACTCTCTGAAAGGAAGTGTGAAAGCTTTCTGCCTTCCAGGGCTAAAATTCTCTGGGATATAAAGATCTCCAGGGGAGAGTTTAAAGAGTGACTCAATTCTCTAACTGCAAGCAATGGGTTCCAAAATAAAGATAGTTAAGTCAAACTAGCTGAATTTCTGATTATTATTTTCTCTAAAGCATTTGATGATTGTGAAAGTTTCCACTTAATTTAAGAGAATACAGCTAGATGTGAAACTGAGTTATGGGCATTTGAGTGCTAGTGGCAGCCCATGAAACGTGAGCAATATATTTGTAAGTGGCAGACCAAAAGGATGGCGAGAGCACAGACAAGTAAGTGATTGGCCCAATGAGCCAACATAACCATTTTGGGAAAATGTTGAGCTCTTGGTAGGAGACTAGGATGAGTTTGTACAGCAAATCACTCTGTAAAGGCTAAATCCTTGACAAGATTATCAAAACATAGCCTGAGAGGAAAGTCCCCAGCTGTGGTGAAGCTCACAGAAGCGGGCAGTTCTCTGAGACCTGGCAGCAGACCTGAGACAGAAAGTGCTCTGAATCTCTGACAGACTATATAAAAAACATGGTCTGCGCAGACTGAGCAAACTCCCACCCCCAGCCAACTTTGTGCATTTGGGGTTCGGTACTGCCATGGCTTGTGGTCCCTTGGAAGAGACGACAAGCCCAAGGGGGTGAGAGCAGTGCCATGGGTGACAAAAGAGACTCAACAGAGAAGTGTGCGGAACAAATGCCAGCAGATGGGATGTGGATTCATTTTCAGTTGGATGGGAGCATGCAAACTTGTGTGGTTTCAGAAGCAGGGATCTTGCAGTACTGGATGAGCAACCATAGGTGGGAAAAGAAATAGTACAGTGACTGGAAAAGCCCCTCTGAGTGTCTAATATAGTCAGTACCAGTTCTGATAGCAAATAGGAGAGGAAAAGGCCATATGCTAGAGAGATGAGGGTGGAATGACATAAACAGCAGCTCAGCAGTATTCCCTTATGTTGATTTGGTCTAGACCGCTTTTGCTGAGGTCACTCCAGTTCAGTTTCTGGATTTCAAGGTGTTGAACCTTCCCCCAACCCTGAATCTTAGTCCTTCTCCAGGAAGTAGGCTTTCTGCAAAGGGAAAATACAGGGTTAGAGATTCTCTCTTCCCTTGTTTTGACAGATGAGAGAAGACTTTGCCTAGGAGCAGCCCCTAGTTTTGGCTGTGGACCCTGTTTTTAGGAGACCCCTTATTTCAAAGAGAGGTGAGGAGAAGGGTGTCCTCTTTCCTTTTTAGCCTACTCTCTCCTGAAGTAGGAGAGACAAATCCAATGCAGGGGCTGGGGGAAAGATGGAAGAGACTGAAGGAGGTGATGTCTTCTTTGGAGGAGAGGAGGACACTGGCACTAAAAGCCCTTTGGGGCCCAAATCTGGCCAGTGACTGTGGTTCTCCCATTGAGACCTCTAGAAAACATGCAGCTTCAACAGGGAAATTAATGCTCCAGATGAAAAGTGTGGAAAAGAGAGCTGAGAAAAAAATTAATTACAAATGGAATGCAATCGTGCAATAGTGAAACTTCAGTGACATTTAATTTCTGTGTAAACAGAGCATGGTTTTGTTCTCATGGTTAGCAGGGGATGGTTCAGGAAGCTGTATTAAGTTCTTGGCAGTGTTTCTGCTTCACTTAGTGGTCTTCAGGAAATTACTTAATTGTGGGTCTTGCAAGCACTGAGCATTTCTGAGGAGCATTTCTTTCCTCTAAAGCAAAGGGGGCTTTCGGGAACAGGACAAGAGCTCTGCATCTCAGAGGATCAGGGTGTGTTGATTGAAAAAACAGCATCCCCTTATCTTTGTAACTTGCATAAAAATTGAGTTCAAGAATCCAGGGTGCTAAGTACCCTTATCATCTGCGAAGCAAAGAGGATGGTTTGCTGGGGATCTGTGAGGAAGCCAGCTATAAAGGGCTGTAATTGAATTAAAGGACAGACTGGCTTTGTTGAAAGCAAGGGGAACAGAACCACTCAGGCATGTGGGCTCACATTGTGAAACAAATTACAGGCTGACAGTCCACTAATAATCTGTGCTTTGGTGCAATAGACAGGAATAACTCAAAACCTCTGTGGCTGGCAAAGGGGAACCAAGAGTAATAGGGGAAGTTTGTTTCTGCTGAATCCCATCCCACACCCACTGAGCCAGGTCATCAGATTGTCAATTTGGGCCAGGTGTAGGGGGACATACCAGTGACAGGGCTGTGCTGGTGAGGCCGGTCCCCCGAGGGGAACCACCTTTTTAACTAGTGAGTGCAGGGAATGAGGGTTTTTGGCTGAAACAAAAACACTGGTAGGACCGAACTAAGATAGCTGCCTGAGTCTGGTAAATTGTGTGTGAAATTCAGCACACACAGAATATTGCCTGGACAGAAGTGTATCCTCCCCAGAAACAGTTTCTCCAAATAGCTTCATTCTGCAGAAAATGGAGAGGGCTTCTTCTGTTCAGATGGCTAATCCTTCCCACCGTGCTGCAGGGACACACAGTTCCCACCAGCACTGCCTTGGTTCTGTGAGCCCCCAT
Source organism: Sitta carolinensis (assembly GCA_032173965.1). Lineage (NCBI taxonomy): Eukaryota > Metazoa > Chordata > Aves > Passeriformes > Sittidae > Sitta > Sitta carolinensis. The sequence goes on along the minus strand of CM063284.1, from coordinate 35,559,785 downwards.
GCTGGTGCTCCCATGAGCCACCACCCAGGCCATGGTGTTGGCCATCCTGCAATGTGTGAGAACTTTCCATACTGGAAGGCTCAGGTCTGCTCCAAAGGATATCATGGGACATTTCCTGTACTGCAACTGGCTGCTTTTTTTCAGTGATTCTGGTTCACACCCCAGGAAACTGCTTAGATAAATCCCTTCTGAAGGGTGTGGGTCAGTGTTACACACTCTGGGAATCCTGTCCGGCAGAGCTTGGCTACACTGCAGCCATGTGATGTACACGTAGGCATGAAACGTGTTTTTTCAGGCCAGAACAGCATATATCCTCAATCAAGCAGATTTCCCCAGCTTTCCTGTGCCAAGCTTCTAAAATCCATCGTGTTCCTCCTCTGATCCTGTGCTTTTGATTTCCTCAAATACCCTTAGAAACAGACATGTCTGAAACAGCCAACAGCAAACATGAACATGCAGAAAATGCATTTGTTCAGCTGTGTGCAGGTCGAGTTCAGGAGGTCAGCCACGTAAACATTAATAGAATAAATAGATTTGTTTCATGACATCATCACCAATATTTGTATTAAAACCCCAGTTACATTTTTAAGATGTGGTACTAATTTCCTATATATATATTTATACACTTACATACACATACACACATTGGTAGAAATTCTGTGTTCATATTAAAGAGGTAAAATAAACTGCTCTCAATATAAAACTAGAACATATATTCAAGTTGAGCAAGAAGTCTTCCTTGTCTGCACTCTGTGATATTTCTGCTTGTTTGGTGGCTTCATTCTTTTTTCCCGGTGCTCTTCTGTGTGCTACCATTGCCCTCTGAATTATTTACTGTATTTCCCTGGGTTTTGAGATTCTCCCATCTTCATTGAGTGCTGGTGATAACATGTTTTAAGTGACAGGACTATATACTTCCTAAATTTTACTGGTTGTTTAGCCAAATATTTTTGAAAGTGTTCCTTTGGTTTATTTGTTGTTGAGCTGTGATGTTCCAGGAGCTCTAAAAAGAAATGTCTCTTATAACTGTGCTAGGAAGTGCTGTCATTTAAATAAATTGACTTATGCTGATGTAAATGAGAGCAAAATTTGGCCCCATCTGTTCTACATAATCTAGTTCCTAAATCAGAAAAACCAGTCACTAAGAAATGACAGCCAGTATTTTATTTTTGTGGGAATTTGGTTTAATCACTTCTGAAAACTGCTGAAGCTAATAATGCAGACTAGCATGCTAAACATGTTGGTATAATCTAGGATGATACTGGAGGCTTTTATTTCTTAGTTTCTTGGGTAAGACTGTATCTAACATATTTAAATGGATTTAAATAGATTTACTTATTGGCAAAAAAGAGTAGCCTTCAATGCTGTAGTTTTTAGGGATGATAATTAAAGGTGAGGAAAGAAGAGACAACAGATGTAGTGTTTAATCACTGAATAACATCATAGTGTCATAAATTAAGGAAGAGTAGTGTATTTTTCCTGAGTAAATTACCTGGATAGTATCAAATCTACTGGCCCTCCTTCCCAGTGCCTGAAAGGGTTCCTTGTTGGGGTCTGCTCTGTGCTACTTGCCAGACCTCTCTTCTTTGTGGTGAGCAGGCTTCATGTGGTTGTGACATGCAGCTCATGTCACTCCCTTCACTTTGGAGGGGTGCTAGAACTGCCATCAATAAGTTTGCTAGAAGACTATGGGGCAGAACTGTCCATACACATGAAATTGCTGCAGAAACCAAGGGACATGTCAGTGTGTTGTGCTACAGCAGTGGACAAGCAAGTGCTGCTACGGGCAGTGTTTCAAATACCATGTCCTGGGAAGAAGGAACTCTCTTAAAAATCACAGACCCTCTGTAGTTTAAAAAACCCCACAGATGGTATTAGGATGGTATTAAGATGGCTCGGCAAGAGTGGTGGAATGCAGGTGTTTCATCCTGTGGTTGTTCTTGCAAAAATGTGTGTCAGTTTGCGCAATGGCACCTCTCCCATACGGCATAGTCTCACCATTCACATGAGATCAAGTGTGGATGACCAAAAAAATGTCAGGCACTCTGGCCAAAATTTTCAAGCCTTCATATATGCATTGAATTTGAGCAGCCTGGTCTTCCAGTAGATGCTCCATATTTCCAGCTCCTCTTGGAGTCAATGGAACAGCTGTAGTTTTCTTTGGCAGCAGGACAAAGAGCTCAGCTTTTGTGCAGATGAAGTACCTCATACTGGCTGAGGTGCCCAGTTACCAAAGACCAAGCATGGACCTCTCCTGTCTTAGTGTTTACCAAATACCATGAAAATACCCAAAATCAATAAGTATATCAAAGTTAGGAGGGGTTTTTTTAGGAATGAAGATCTGTAGTACTTAAATTATCACTCATCACCAGACGTCCTCAGGCCAGGGAAAAAGTCAATTAACTATAAAAAGATGCTTAGGGACTGGATTTTGCATTTTTTGCCGTGCAAGGGATATATTCCTTATCCTTTTGAAAAACAGAGCAAATTCAGGCCCAGTGTGTTTGGATTCCAGCTAATTCGACTTTAATGAAAGGCTCTGTATATAATACCAACATATGACTATTTACACTTCTCAAAGAGAAGATCCTCTTGAAAGTGTTCATCTTTCCCGAAATTATACTTTATGAAGTGTCAAAATCGTAAGTGAAATAATTTATAAATAATGTGTGTTTATAATACAAGAATGTGTTAAACTTCCAGATTCCAGAGGATATTTTTATATAAAAGTACATAGTGTAGAGAGGTACGGAATTTGGGTAGTGCCATAAAAGAGGTGCAGTTGCTTGTTGACTCTGACTAAGCCAGAGCTCCTGTGAGCACTGAGATGTTTCTTTTTAGGGCAACCATGAGGTCTCTCATGCAAGGAAAATTCATTTGCCAACACTCAGGATATATGCAGAATATATACCTTATTTTGTTCCACCATCTTTATACAGAAAGTAATCATTAAAAACCTTTCTGATATAATTAGTACTCTATCAAATTCTCCAGGAGTTTTCATTGCTCTTAAGCACCTCAAGTAATTACTGTGCTGGGAACTTGCCATGACCATGAGCTCACCTTGAAATCAAATTACTAATAGCAGGACTGATTCTCACTTGAGGCAGCTTTTAGAAAACTGTGACTGATTGTTGCAAAAGCTACTGAAAAAAGAAAACCCACATGTGCTACCCTACCTTCTTGTGGTGACCAGAGTCCTGGTTACACAAAGAGATGTGTTACTGCTGACCATGTCTGAGGAGGAAATGTGGGAACTGCAGGACCTGTGTGGAACCCAGAAGAGCCTACAGAAACAAAGACTGCAGATATAACAGAAAAACAGTAACCATTACAGGAAAATAGTAAACATTACAGGTGTGTGCCTTCCTCTGACTAAGCTCTCTCAGCTGTGGCATTTAATATATGCGGGCTTAATTTGCCACCACATCCTACTGACCTGAATTATCTTAAAAGGCAGTTTCAGCTTCTCAGCCAGGTAGAAAGGAAATGTAGCCCTTTCTCAGAGGAAGGGAATTGTATCTAGGGAAGTATCCAAGTACCAGTGTGTAAACTTCCTATACTTGGTTGTGCTGGGCAGTGTTGCAAGTGGAGCAAGTTGGTCACTACTCCCAGAAACTAAAGGCCCAAGCATTTGCATACTTTAAAGAAGAATGTTTGGCAAATGCAATGGAACAAGCTTCTCCATCTGTAAGAAATCCTCTAGGGTCTTCAGTGAGTTAAGAGGTGTCAGGTACCCAGCTGACTCCTGGGCTGCCTCCTGAATGTTTATGCATGAGGAATGCATAAAGAGAGAAGCTACTTTGCTTGTCCTGGAGAGATGGAAAATTTCAAATACCTCTAGGGTCAAACACATCTGAAGTCAGAAGGCTGATAGAAACCAGCTTCAGTGTGATACAGATGTCTCCAGCTGATCTGCCAAAAGCATGGATCTGTTTCAGCCTTCAACAGTTTGTGCGCTAACTGAATCCATAGAAACTTAGGACACTTGGCTTTTCTGAATCATAAATGCATGGTACCTACTTTATCAAGCAAAGTATTAACCACAAATTAAATGGGCATGATTTATGTCATTTGGGAATCAGACACACTCAGGGTTATATGATGGGTTATATGCTGTCTTGGTTTGAATGACAGCTGTCTGCTAAGGAAGGCAGGAGCCTCCCTTGAAATGGAAAATATAGATCCCCTCCCCCCGAATTATTATCACGTTGAAATTAAGGGGCTCTCAGGCAAAGATATGGGATTGGAATAAGAGTTCTTTATGAGGAAAATTAAGATAAAAATGCAGTACTACAAAGAAAAAACCCCAAAACACTGACGGAGTCAGAATACAACCTGACACCCAGTTGGTCAGGGTGTTGGTAGCAGTCCAATTAAATGGTGGCACCAGTCATCCTGGAGTGGCAGATGTGGTTCTCTTAAAGCATCCTGTAGAAAGGTGTAGTTTTCCTCTGAAGATCCAGTGATGGTGATAGATGGGCCTGGTCTTCCTCCAAGAATCCAGTGGAAAGGCTGCCTTGGTGTTCTAAAGCTCAGATTTTATCTAGGAAGGAAATGATTGGCTCCTCCCCCTGGGTGGAGCATCTCCCAGTAGGGCGATGTAATTTTACCAGTCATGCAGTGAAACTCAATGGCCCATTAACAGAAGATATCTCCCTGGGCAGAGGATGGGTCCTGGAAGAGATAAAGAAAATTGCCCACCTGGTTTTAACTGCTGGTTCATTAACAGAGGATACCCCCCCCAGAGTTATGAGGGATGGGTCATGGAAGAGATAAAGAATGCTGTTCCACCATCAACACATGGTGATAGAATACATACTTCTGGTTACATCTTGAACTGCAACCCCAAGACATATGCACTACCCTTAAGGCCTATTGAAATTGATTTCATGGTTTAGGTACTGAATAGATTTAGGCAAATGATTTTCCCCAGAATTAATAAAACAAACAGCCTTTGGCAACTGGATCACCGAATAAGAGGCATTAATTGAAAACCTACCATTAAACATGATTGTTAGTATGCCACCTGCACAGTGTCAGAGAATCAAAAATAACTTCTGGGAAACCCTCTAAATCCTAGGTGTAAAATGAGTGTGAAAAGAGCAGGCCAAAACTGTGGACAGTACCATACAGGCCACCTGCCAACAAAGTTTGCTGATCACCCAGTAAACTGAAGCTGGACATGTCTTGGCAGACAGAACGAAAAGTGGAGCTGAAGCCAATTTTTCTTAGTATTTATCAACACTATTATAGCACTGTAGCAAGAAAAAAAATTCCAGTTAGGTGAGTGACAGGGTTTCTTTACATCTTTCTTCCCCTGAAATATATGCCAGAAAAGTGTCAGCTGAGACATCTGGGAAATCCTGAAGGACAAACTATTGAAAAAGTTTAGCCACAATCCATGAAAGCTAGATAAATCCTGGTTTGAGTGGTATCAAAACCTCAGCAAATGAAGCTGTATCTGGACCAACAGAATCCAGTGATCTGGACTTTTTATTTCAGGCATGAGTGACCAAAAAAATAACCCAATCACTGAGAAGGAAAGGGAGGAAAACACTTTCATAAAATCAGAGAATCATTTAGGTTGATGCTTGTTTCCTTGGCATAAAAATGCCTTTGGAGAGGCTGGGAGGTCCTTCACAGCCAGACAACAGCCGGCACTGTTGGTAAGAGTGAAAACAGCCTTCTGTGACCTGACATGTGTTTTATTTCTGGTGAGGGGATGAAAGCACTTGTGATGCGCTATGACATTTCTGTCAGTCCTCAAAATGCACTTGATGTTCCCGCAGAGAACAGCATGTTTATGCCTTGCAGGGGGATGGGAGGGTCTGTCCCCTCCCCTCTCTGCTGCCCCTGCAGCAGAGCTGCAGCAAATTCACATCCTTTGAGGGTCCCTGGTGGGTGCCAGCAGTCTGAGGTGGCACAAATGCTGCTGCTGCTATTTCTCAGTATCAGATCCCCTTCACTTGAAGAGAGAAGGGGTGGGATGCAGCCTCCCATGCAATAGAAATTCAGTATGCTTGAGAACCTTTTGCAGTGTTTTCTAATCCTAGTGAGAAAGCCTCGTTACAGCAGTTATTTTGCAATCCCATGAAAGCCAGTAATGCATTTGCAGAGGCCCAAGCTGCCCAGCCCTGTTGGCACTCTAGCAGGCAGCATGGCAAACAGCACAAGTGGTGAAAAGTGAACAAAAAGCTAATGCTGCTTTGGAGTCCAGTAATCTCTTCTCCAGCATTGTTCAAGCCTCAGATGCACACTGCTTTTCCTAGATAGACAGGGTCACATCCTCAGCTCCTATCAGCTGTCGCTGCTCCACCAACCGCAGTGCAGCTGACGAAGCCGGGCTAATTTGTTCCCACCAAAGATTTGACCTGCCGTTTTCTTCCTGACAGCATTCCTTAAAAGATACATGATGTTCTGCAGGGCCAGGCTAATCTGCTTGTGGAGGAGTATGCATTGTTCAGCCTGCCGTCCTTATCACCCACTCTCGCCACAAAAGAAGCCCAGGCTGGTGACAGCCCTCTTCAGGCGTGGGTCTTGCTGAGACTGTGAGAAGCCTCATGCTGCAGAAAGCCCCCAGGAAAATGGAAAACAGCCGTGGCTATGAATCACCCCAGAAACAAATGATTCGCTACGGGTGAATTTGTGGAAATGGCATGGTACTGTAAAGTGTGACAAAGGCTTTTATCCCAAAGCAATGGAAAGCCTCACAGCACCCCCACCTCCCCTTTCCATGCCATCTTGGAGTATGTTAATTATTGCTCAGGGTGTGAATACTCCATGTCTGTAATAAGTCACTCTGAACAAGCAAGTCCACTGCCCTTTCCATGCAAAACAATGCTGGATTGTGTAGAAAAGACTGCTGAAAACATCTGACAAAACATGATTTTAGTGGTCAGAAAGCTGTGATTCAACATTAACTTATGGACTTGAGAGTGGGTGATTATTTAATTAAAAGTGTTTCCCTGTTGTGCTCGCTGCAGCAGGGATCAATACAGTGAAGACAGGCAGTCCTGCAGAGCTCTAAGGCTTTCTTAGCAATATGTTGGGACAGGAGACATGGGCTGCTGCTGTAAAAACCTTCACTCTGTGAAAAACAATTTCTTGGTTCCCTGTTGAAAAAGCAAAAAGATTGGTACACACTTTATCCCTACCATCATTCAGGAGTTGAGAGGATGCTCTGGCCCTGGGAGTTGGCATATTACTTTAAGGAAACCGTTTAGGACAGTCTGACAGGCAATGTTATTGATGGGAGCACTACCTTGTGATGATCCAGTGGTGCTTGTTGGCATTCCCAGATCCTTCTGTGTCCCCTCAATGTTTCACCAGGGAAAAAATTCCCTCTGCAAAGTTGGACTGCATAGTTAGAAAAAGAGTGGGAGTTTTGCTCTTCTCTGAAATGCATGTTTCTGAGTGATGCCGTGAGTTTTCCTGAACTTTAGTTAACATTGGATCATCTTGCTGTTCTAAAAGACAGAGAAGTCGGACTTAAACAAATGAGTCCAGAACTGGACTGCTTTTTATCGTGCTGGTTTTTTCTGTTCCCATTTTATGGGCCTGAGTTTTCAAGGGCACCTATGAATTAGTCTTTTCAATTTGTTTTAAGGCCTGCCTGAATTTTCATAATGGGCTAAAAATGCATATAGAGAAGCCAAGATAATAACTTCAAAAGGAAAGGTATTGCATCATGTTATTGTGCAGGAAGCACAGAGGTATGCTGAGTTTTTCCTTACAAAGACTAGACACCTTTTTATATAAATAACCTTGAAGTAAGAGCATTACCATAGCAAGAGCTTCACCAATATCTCCTTAAATGCCTATTAGCAGACTGCATGTATGATATGAACTGCAACAACATCACTAGAATTCTACTTAGCTATTCCAAAAGACAACACAGGCTGGGACTAATAATTATACTAATGCACTGTGTTGCTTAATTGAAGGAATTTATGACATAAAATAAATGTCAGAGTTCAAAGCCAAGTATGTGTGTGTGTGAGAGAGACAGAGAATGTATGCAGGTAGGGTTGTCATCAGATGGAGCACTAAATACAACCCTCTGTGATTTTACGTCTGGGAAAATATCCAGAAATCCTTTCTAAGCAATAAATTATAGGCTTGTGGGACAGCGATGATATACAAGCAAAGCAGCACCTGTAATGAGCTTGCAACCATCACTGAGACCTGGGAACCTTAATGCCCATTAATCTGAGAGGGAAGAGTAAGAATGTGCCAACGATGCTAGACTCATAACATACCCACCTTGTCTTCCACCTGAATAAGTGCACAGACTGTTAATGAGAACACCTTTTTTTTTTTTTTTTTTTTTTCCCTATCAGCTTCTTGGAAAGTATTTGCTTGTCAAAAATAGGTCGCAGGGTCACAGTGCAAAAATTTTCACTAGTCATTACTGCTTCAGTAAGCTTGGTGGTTGTACTGTGAACTTGGAAGTGCAGTTTAAAAAAATAATTATGAAAGTATGCCTTGATCAGTGTTGACTGATCTGTTGCTTGGTGTATGCAAAAAATGTTATCATCCTTAATTGTTTCTGTGATACTGTCCTCTGAGAGGAATATCCCTCAAAGGAAACTCTTGGGAGAGAACACTGCTCTCAGCTTTTATGATACTAATGTGTCTTGGACAAAATTGGTCAAACTCACATTCCACAGAGTAGCTTAAAGGGACCATTTAGCATTATTCCAGCTGGCAGCTTGTTCTGACTAGTTTATAGATTAATAAAATGTTTTCCTTGTTTTTGTTTATCCTGTGTTTTAGCCTATATTAATATTTAAATTGACTTGGAACAAACAATTTCCCTTTGGTGACAACAAAGATGTTTTGATGAAACAAAATTGAAGTAAAGGCCAACTTTGGAGTTTATTCTTCCATCTTTTACTTGATACATATTGACTTTCTTATTACACGTCCCAGAGAGAAACTGATTGTAGAGGTTGGTGTGAAGTGTCACGGGAAAATGTACAGTTTGGTGAAAATGTCTCTTGTGCAAAGGTTTTGATCAGCAAAGCACTTCAGTAGGTACCTGACTTTCAGCACCTGGAGTAGGCTTGAGGTCCTTTAGTGCCCTGTTCCTGTTCTGCACTCACAGCTCCCAGGGTGGCTGCGTGGGTCAGAAGAGCACATAACCTCACTCACGGTCAACAAGGCACATCTTCATGGCACGGATTGCCTGGCAAACCTCCCTCTCTGAGGTCACTTAGAAGGTGCTCTTTGCCCAGCACCTTCAAAGAGAGGTCTGTGCTCTCAGTGCACGCAGAACTCAGTTTCCAAACCTTTGGCTTATGAGTTACATGACTTGGATTGCTTGGACAAATGGGGTGAGTGATGAAGGTTCTTTGGCTCCCATGGTGGCTCCGTGTCCATGGGGTCAATCAGCCAGCTAATTCCTGTCTGCACTCCTTGTGTGCTGTAGGGGTGGCACAAGGAATATGTCTGGTAGTGAAGCCCTGTTGCTACGGAGCAGTCTTGGAAACAGTTCCTCCCTGAAAGGTTTCTCCAACAGTGAGACAGCTTAGGTAGCCCAGAGAGCAGCAAGAGCTCCAGTCCTGCAGTCCAAAAAATGCAAGGTCCTGGCACCTCTGGGGAGCCTGGGGAGCAGGCAGATGGGAGCTCTGCTTGGGAGATTTCATTGGTAAGGACAGCAGGGACTGTGATGTCAAAACATGGAAAAGAAGTCATGCTAGGCAATACTAGGGTCAGTGCATAAACCTTTTCACATCATGTATGTTTTTCACTCCCTCACTAGACGTGTCCATTAGATGCTGCACCAGCTACCAGAGGATGTATCATTTAGAGGGCTCCAATGCATAAACCATACACAAGATGCTGCTTTGTATAGACTAGAGCCAGGGAAATAGCTTTCACAATAAAAGGGTTTTGCTAGAACCTGAGGCATCTGTAGCAGGCTTTCAGTTCACAAATTTCTTCTTATTGAGGGCACAAGAGTTTGCTTTAGGGTAATCAACAACTTAGGCCAGAAGGGACTAGTCTGGTCTTGCTCATAATACAGACCAAAGAATGCCCCCTCTTAATTCCTGTGCAAAAATCATTAGCAGTGTTTGGTGCTAGAAAAACAACTGATTATAGTGTTAAGCTTTCCAATTGTGGAAAATCCACTACAGCCCTCGTTAATGTTTACTTCCCTTCAGTGATAAGCAAAAATACCTCAGCTAATTTGTAGTCTGAACTCGTCTGGTTTCAACCTGCATCCACTGAGTCTTATTATACCTTTCCGTTCCACAAGAGCCCTTATATATGAAACTGCGACATTAGCTAGAAAGAAAAAAGCACGGGGGTAATATTCCATGGGAAATTAAGGTTCAGGGAGATAATGATGATGCTCCTTCAGTGAATACATGTAGCAGTGCATGTCACCTTGCAGAACATAGCCTGGAGCTGCATTTTTGGGGTAATATACGTCAATCTCCTGGGCCAGGAATGAGCATTCTCTTCCCCGAGTCTAACATCAATTACAGTCACTGTCTTTTAAGATGTTAAAACTACAAAAAGGGTCAACATATGAAATATTCATGCTGACATTTCCTTATAGCACATCCTTTCCTGAATCAGCCATTTCCTTAGCAATAGCTCTGTAGCGTACTGTGCTCCCCTGCTGCCCCTCTCCCCTAAGCCCTGTCAATTCACCTGCCCTTGAGGCTCCTTTGGCCCCTTTCCAGGAGAAATTCTACAACGTTTCTTCCACTACTGCTCTGCTTGGATTGCTCTCAGCCCATGCAGTCTGTAACCTGTCTGTATTTCTAAGCCTGTGTGATATTTTCAGTGGGTCTCTGATGCCCAGCACTACCCTGACCCCTATTCAGGATATATAGTTTCATACTTCATTGCACCACACAGTCAAAAACATTCTATCAATAAACAGTTTATAGAATGTATTGTGACACAAAGCAGAGTGAAAAACAAAGATCCTTACAGTTTGCAACAGGAGAAATCATCACAAAGCTTAGGTTAATTTCACATGCAAATGTTTTCATTCTGAAATGTCTAAAGCATTTCCTTGTATGCATGTTTTCTTTAAGCAATGTTGCATAGGAAATTTATTTATGTAGATCTCGCTCTGCAGAATCTTTCCCTTTTAGTAAATTTGCTATTTCCAAAAAATATAACACAACAAAACAAAAATAATTGACAAAGTATCTTCCAATTTGATTATGCCTAATTATGATTAGCAAACTCATGCTGGAGGGTTTTTATTTTTTCTTCTGTCTGCTAAAAACCATGTGTGCTTCTGGTGATAGACAAATAACATCATCCTGATTGAGATGCAATTGCTAGTTCACATTGTGATTCCTCATTTTAAAGTATTTAATTTCCTATTGTAACCTTGGGTATCCTATCATGCTGTACCTTACCCCTGTGTTTTGAGCATTTCCTTTAAAAATCACAATATAAGGAATTTTTTCTGAGTGTTTTTTTCCCTTAGAAGTTGAAACTTTGCAGAAGAGGTTGGCAGAGATGTCGCTAGTGATAGCTGTTGTCTGTACCACACGTTTCCTCTTTTCCCCCACTCTTTTTTTGTAGAAGGAAATTTTCACTGCAGAGTTATCCCAAATTATTCTGAACACATAACTGTCATCTTTTTAGTTTAATTCACTCAAACCTGGGATTTTTAAGGGTCATAAATCAGGGACTGTTTATCTGGGGAGAGTTATGGAGTCAGATCTGGCTTTAAGTTGCTCCTCCTCTTTGATGGTTGTGCTGGACTAGCTCTTATATGAATGTTTGTGAGGTGATATCCTGAGAGTGAGAAGGGCTGATGTGATGTGTTTAGAAAAGAAGTACTCAGGGTGCCTGCCCAGACACACAGTTAGTTCTGGGCAAGAAGATGAATTCCACGTTATTCCAAACGTGCAGATGTGATGATTGTGGTGACTGGAAAAGTGGGTGCATGCCACAGTGCCAGGAAACCTGACCTCCAGTCTCCACTTGGCCATTAAACTGATGGATGCCTGTGAGGAAGAGCCTTGCTACATCACACCTTTGCTCCATTGCATCCTCTCTTTAGCCTCCAAGACATACTGAGATCACCACCTGTTTGGGGAGGGCACTGTTTTACATTCTGTAAATTTACATTTACATTCTGTAGGAAGATGATGCCCTGCTTTTTGTAGGGTCTTTGAGGTGCTGCTGAAATAAGAACAATTAAAAACAAAACAATAGCCTCGAGCACACCAAAGCAATAAAGCAAGTTTGTTCAGAATGAGTTGTCTCACAGAGGGATACAGGGATTGTTTGTATTATCCCTAGGTAAAGCACTAAACACTTGCATCCTTTGTGTAAAAAAACAAACTGACCCAAATTCTTAAAAATGACATTCATTCAAGAACCACAGTTGACAGCGGAGCCAGGTACCAGCACTGAGGAAAGTAGCATCAGCAGTCCTCTCTCCAGTTTGTGGGGCAGCCCTAGACTGTTGCTTGCTCCCTTCCCAGCTCTGTGGGGCTCTTGGCAAGAGAGCTGATATGTGCCTGGGGGGCAGAGAGGGCTCTCTGGCCTGCAAGCTCTGCTGCTCTGCCCTCTGCTAGGAGTTTAGGCACATGCCACTGCTCTGGTCAAGGTTTGGGAATGTCGAGTTCCAGTATCCCTCCTTAGCTGCTATGCCTCAGTCACACTTAGACATGAACTTGAGACCTGAACATATCTGTCCAGTTTGCTTCTTTTAGTTAGCTCTAGCAACACCCCATGAGTCACCTGAGCCTGCTGTGTTTGCTCTCACACACATCTGTGCAAGAGCAAAGCCAGTCACAGATTTATATCAGGTGTTTTGTATACAAAAGGTACTCTGGGAGACACAGCCAAATGCCCTATCACCGACCTAGCAAGGGAAGCCAAGCAACCTGCATGAATCACTCTTTGTCAGGAAACAGAATTGCTTCCCACTCCTAGGTACTCACTGGGGAAAAAAGGGAAAGCTGCTGCCTGTGCTTCTACCTGCTTCTAGCTAGCCCTCTGGTAAAGTCTCTGAGCTGGTGGCACTTGGGTGACTTCACAGTGTGGGGCTCTTTCCATCAGTACAGAAGCTCCCTCCTTCCCAGAGGAAGAAATGTGTTAATTAAGCTGGCAAAGCTGTGCAAGCTGGGCTGTCAGGCACTTACAAACTGCCTCTTCAGATCCTCCCAACAAAGGGATGTCTCAGCACTGTCGGGCCTCAGTCTGTTAAGGATGAACAAAATGCTCCTCTGCACTCAGGATGTGCTCAACTCCACAGCTTTGCTTGTTCAGTAAACAGGTTTCTAATATTTCTGCCTGAATTTGTCTCAGGAATATAAACAAGCAAGGGGCACTTGCAAAGTCTGTAAATTCCCAGTGTAATTCCTGGGGTTTATTTTGGTATCAGCTCAGGCTTTTAACTAGCAGCAACTCTCAAAATTTTCAGATCTCAAGATCAGAAAACAGAAAGTGAAAACTAGAGAAACGTCTTCTAGTGAATGACCCCACATGACCTTCCACCTTACAATGACCAAAAATTAGCTGGTTTTTCTTTTAAAATCTTCTGTGGTCCTTCCCCTTTGTTGCTATTGATGTGTAATCAACAGCTCTGTTGTTTGAGCTTTTAAATTAGAGACACCTTTGAAATTTCGTCATTGCTGTCTTAGCACATCCAAGAACTGCCTGGAAGTATTTAATGCTTGTAAATACAGCCTTAGAACACAGAAAATTAAAATACTATAAGGTGATCAGGCAGACATCCAGCTGGCTCAGTGTCTTGTTTCTGACTTTTGACAGTAATGCAAACTGTACAGAAATGCTTCCCTGAAATACTTGCATAGGCATCAGCAGTGTGCTGCAGAGGGATTTCCTGACTGATGGACAGTGCCTTTTCAAAGATTAGCTCTCGATGGCTATTTTCTGCATTTATCCAATTCCATGTGTATTTAGTGAACAAATGTTAGTGTCTGTTGTCATGTGACAGAATTTAGTCTTGTTCGTGGCACATGCCTGTGAAAGCATGTTCTTAATTCAGTTATATCTTTAAAGGGGAGTCTTCCTTTAGCAGTTTATTAACACTGACAGGAGGACCAGAAGGGACTGCACTACAGACCTGAATCCTTGAAAGGTGGCTGTCTGACTCTGGTGTCACCTTCAAGCAGCAAAGGATCAGGAGTTGGGTAAAAGTAAAAAGTACATGAACGTGGGACTTGGGCTCAGGAAAGCAGTGGTGTATGAACTCCTTCCCGCAGCCAGATATCAAAAATTAAGCAGGGCAATAGTTGAAAGCAGTAAGGAAGAAGAACTTGGAAGATAAAAGAAAAAGATTGGCAAGAGTGGGTAAAGCAGATAGGCATAAGGTGACATCTTGGGACTCACTATCCTGACAGCGTGAGAGATGCGGCAATCTGCAGAAAAAGGCATCCTGCACAAAATGAACTTGTGATGGTGGAACTCAATTTGCTTTCTTGAAATTGTCAAACTGTTGATTTACCTAAACATTGAAATATCAGAGGTCTTTGCACTGGAATAATACACTGCTGCTTGCGAGGAGGAGCTCTAGATACTGGTATTACAGCTGACCTTTCCAGAGAAAAATATGTGGAGACATAAGTGGAATTAGAGGAGGGGCAGGAGGAAATGCAGCAGAGACGCTGTGATGTTGTCTGTCTAGCCTGCAGATAGAGCAACAGAGGTCATGGCAGGGATTCCTAAGAGTGGAGAAACCAAGGAATAAAAGGGCAGCAAAGTAAAGTGGCCTGGCAGCATGCACTAACGTGTTTAAGGAACTGCCTTACATGGAGGACAAGGAAGACCTTAGTTATAGTGATGTAGGCGACACCCAGTATCCTAGATACCTGTGTTTGAACGACTGTTGTTGGGGAGACAGTCCAAAAATATGTGGAGGTGACAGGAGAACAGGCTGTATGAAAAACCATCAGTACTGAATGAAAAGTTGTGAAACTGAGAAATAACTAATGTTAGATAAAGCCTTTGAGACGAGAAGGTGCTTGAGCATCATGGATCAGGAGTGACTGAGAAAGAAGGAAGGGGATAAGGCAGCCAGATCCTGGACCCAGAGACCTCTGCATTCGTACTTGAGAATCGGAGACACAGCATCAAAATAACAGGTACCAATATTGGGACAGATAGTCCTAGAAGGAACCAAGTTCATTATAAGGTATTTCCTTAGAAGCTCAGCAGAAGGTCCTCAAACAAAAAGCAAAGAGACAGATGTGAGGAGTCACTGTGGTCACAGCTTTGCTGTGGTTGCTATCACCTGGCTCCCCTCCTAAGAGGAAGGAACAGCCCTTGAAATACATGCTTTTTCCCAGAAATAAGCATTTCTCTGGAATTAGAGAATAGGGAAATGGGGCGGCGGGGAGGGGGAAACACGATCCAGGTGGGAGGACAAGTGTGGGGCCTCCAGGTGCAGGGAGAGAGATGGGGCAGTGAGCCCTCCACAACCTCAGCAGGAGGTATGTTCCAGCTTCTGGCAACCGCCCTGTACGGCTGGCTCCAAGTAAGGCATAAGCTGAGATCAGGGGTTGGCAGGGCAGCACCTATGTGTGGTGAACACTCAGAAGGTCAACCATATTTGAGTCTAACATTCCTGAGAGAAGAACTTGTTGTACACCTTATCGAGATCTGTTTAGACAGGGGACAAATAAATCAGGCTGAAACTGGCCTCCTTTTGGGTACAGATAAAATCAGGACTTCTTGCTTCTTGGAGAAGCAATTGGAGAAGAAATTTTGCTAGTGGCTCTCCCAAAATGAATTACCTCATAACTTCATTGCTGTTGCCATCAAGTTGTGAAGCTGTCTGCTTTACCTCCATTTCAGTTCCTCACAGTTTGTCTCTCAAATATTTTATGTACAGATTCGATGATGCTAGAAGCACACAGTTCACATCAAGTGTAGTCTTGCTTATTTTTATTGAAACTGATAACAATCTCATTCCAAAAATGAAAACATTATTTCTGACTAATCAGGTCACACAAGATAACTTACATGCTACGTTCATTATACAATGATTACTATTAAGCATTGCCCCACATGGAGAATATATTCAGCAAACTCACTCAATCCTTTTAATTGTGCCTATAAAAGTGTGTAACATCTTCATATAGTTGATGCATTGTCATGACCATGGTGCTCTGAAGGAGAGAGATTCTATTCTTGCACACTGCTAATTGCTACAATATACCATGGATGTTGCCATAAGTAATAAATTCCTGAAACTACCTCACTGGGATTTGGTCTTCTCTATGTTATACTGTAAAAAATCAACTGAATGGCACCATATATATTTGGGGAAAGAGGCACACTAAATTAATCACATCTTACTTTTCTAATACAAAAAGACTTGCAGAAAATACTGCTTAACACTGCATTACTGTCTCAGTACTGTCACCCTCACTTGTGTCATGTATTTTTGCAGATAAGTAGGAGTCTGTTTAGCAGGGTTTCAACATTTCTGGACAGGTACTGCAAGGTTGAATCAAAAGGGCTCAGTCCTTCCAAAGTTCCTAGATCACTTCCTCTCTTCTCAAAATCTCTGATTGTTTTACCTCTTTGATGCACAAAAAAATCACAATGCTTTAAAAACTTTCTGCCAGTCATGTTGTTTGTTCTCATAACTCCAAATTTATAAAATAAATATTTGCCTTCATTTCTACATAAAAAGAAAAAAAAAATTGTTAATTTCCTTCTTCATACTCAAAAAGGCAATTAGTTGTACTCTTCCAGACATGCACACCAGTTCTGGGAATGAGAAAAATACAGTCAGAAGTAAATGACATACAAAGCAACAGCTTTATCTTTGTAGAGGTGAGAACAAAACTCCCTCACAGTTCTAAAGCTTAACATTATATTGTTGACACTTCAAAGCAGCTTGCACTGAATATCTTTGTTTCACTTGTTCACTGAGTGGACTCATGACTCTGGCATGTTCAAAACTCTTTATTGACCTGCTGGGAATGCAATTTATTCCTGAGAAGACACCATGAAGCTGGACATGTAAAAGAGTTTTGTGACTGGAATAGTATTGTAAGTGACTGGGATAGTATTGTAATACTTGGCAGGAATGTGATTTCTCATCTGGCTGTGGAAATAAGCTGCATGCGAACACTAAATTTTCATTTTCCTTTTTTTTTTTTTTTTTTTTTTTTTAATGTTAAAGGGGAATTTTATTAGAGGGCATACAGTCAGTTTTTATAGATAATGTTTTATATGCTTCCTTTTCCTCACTTGATTTTCCTGCAGGTAGGCACACGCACAACCGAAACAGGAAAACATGATAAATTGATTGCAAAACAACATCTCTTGTAGGCTTCTTGTAATCATGTGAAAGTTGTCTTGATGAGATAGCACATACATCCAGCCACACCTTGCATTTTGCATAATCACATGTTGGAGTCTTCATGCTTTTTCCCCCTCTTCATATCGCTTTCTTCAGCATTTACACCCTGATGTGGATGTCCAAGAAAGACAGTGACTGCTGGACTACCTCAGACCTCAGGGGCCCTTTCAGTCTGGGGGTCCAAGCCCACCTGAAGCAGTACCATGCACAGACAGCACTGCCCCCAGCCTCTCCTGGAGCTCTCACCTCCATAGCATCTGGCAGGTCTACATGTGTTTGTATCTTTGCTGCCAAAACCCTTCCAAGCATGGGTCACTTCCATTCCTGACTCACAGTTAGGGTTTGCTGATCAGGAGTTATTAATGGACAATGTGTTAGCCCTGAAGGGGCTGGATACACACCCAGGGTGAAACCCCACGAGGTTACCAAGCAGTCAACTGCACCCAGGGGAAGATATTGAGAGGATACAGTAAGAGGATAACTATACTCTGCTTTTCTTTATCAAAGAAGCCCTCTAGTTCTCTTATACTGCAGAGAAGTGGCATAAAGTAGAACAGATGGGCTTGGTAAAAAGCCTGGAACAATGCTTAAAAATGCCAGTGGAGATGCGGGGGAAAGCACTGTGCCTTTCAATGTCTTCAGGGATTTCTACACAACAGATCTGTTGAGAAAAGGGCAGAGAACTGCCTGCAAGTTTTTTGTGACCATTCCTATTCAAGGAGACAAGAGAGATGCAAGTTGTACAGGAATACCTGAGTGTGCATTCCAGTTTGCTGAGTTTTATTGCTGCTGCTGTGCTAAGCATCCAATTCTCACCCAAAAAGGAACATTTTTTTTATGAGGGTCATAAGCTTTAAACCTCACTTAAGCATGGAAGCAAACAAATTGGTAAAATGCAGTCCCTGAAGATTTTTACCAGTGCCTGAAATTAAGTATCTAATAAAGTAAAACTGGGATTAGAATACAAGTGCTTTTTCTTTAGAATGCCATGAAATCCTGCAGTGCTGGGCCCTGCTTAGTCTGTCTCTATGCATGTGTTAAACATTAGCAAGTTATTTCAATGCTAGGTAGGAACAAGATATGAATGAAGCATCCTTGTACAAACAAAAAGTTGTACAATGTCTGTACTACACAGCTTGAAACAGAGAGATCAGAGGGGTGAGGTAGATAAATGGGATGAGGAAACAGGTATAAAGCATAAGCAATGAGGTTCACTGGAATGATGGCAAAAATTAAGATGTTTGCTTCACAGGTGTTCTTCACATCTTTTCTGAAGGGTTGAATTAGAAGGGAATCAGATAAACAGAAAGCAATTTGTAAAATGAGGATGTCTAAATAGGAAAGGTGAAAAAAAGTAAAATAACAGATTGAATAACAAATGAGTGATAAAGAGGTAAAGCAATCATTACAGAGGCAGCACACAGCAGAGACAGAGCAATACAAAAGTAGAACATTTTCCAAGACTCGATAAAGCTTTGATTTTTCTCACCAGTTGTAGTCTCAGCTGGCTCCTTCTGACAGTTTTCCTGTAACAGTGGTGAAGGAAGAAGATAATCACCCTAAATAATTTTCTTGCCCTAAACATTATGTCTGTGTGTACTGAGGAAAGACACCTGGTAGACTGAGATGCCTCAGTTGTGGGTGAGGGTATATAGACCCATAAAGCATGGAAAAGTTTTAATCAGTTTGCTCTGCAAACTTGTGTATAAAAGACAGCAAAGTTATAAATAAAGCAAGCCCTACTTCATAGAGCAAATCATGGTGGTAACAATATGGCTTTTAAATTAAAACCCACAAACCATTGGAAATTAATCTATTGACTAAAATTTCTGTGTTAGAAAGTAGGTAATAGACCTTTGAGGAGGTCGATAGCCTGACACGGGGTCTGGGAGAGCAGGCAGCTGAGAAAAATGTTGAGCTCTATGAGCTCCTTTGCCTCAGGATACCCACGATTTTGATAACCCTCTTAAGTCAAAGAAATAACTTGACCAGTTATTAGAGAAGGGACCAAAAAGGAATCCAGCTGGCAATCCATAATGTTTCCGCCTCTTTGTCCATTTTAATTTTTGCTTCCTGCTTCTTTTCTGTTCTTATTTTTTGTGTGCCTCTTAAGGAAAACGTTTAGCCTTGCTTCCTGAGTTACATCTTTTTCCAAAAGAGCTGTGAACCCATGAGAAGAAATGATCTTAAAAAAATACAAACCACCAAAACTTTGCTTCAGTGGGATTAGTATATATTATACAATGGCTGATCTGAATGTGCTATGTCTTTGCTTTTCTTCAGCCTTTCTCTGCAGGTAAATGCTAAATATTTGAAAATCTGAAATACTGTCTTTGGAAATATTTGAAATCTCTGGTATGTGATCAGGAAGGCTGTACAGCCATGGTGCTCTCCAAGGTTATTTTGTCTTCTTCAGACAGGTTACACTATGCAATGTTGATGTGGCTCAGAAGTCACCAGCTCAAAAAGAAAAGATCCCTCTGCTACCTGCATTTTCCTTTTCTTTGCCTCTCTTTCAAGTGTTTTATCTCTTCTCCTTGACAAAGCAAAACACCAAAACCCCAAGTATTAAGAGTCACTCCACTCAAAAAATAAATCTTTTACCATCCCCATCAAGATCTAAACACTATTGCACAGCCATTACTAAGAAGAAAAAATCCCATAAGGTGGTAAGAAAAGAAGAGGAATTGTTTAAGTGAAAGATTAGCTCATAGTTCTTCCTTCAACTCCTGAGTTAACTGTGACTCCCATATTTTCCTCAAAGATTCAAGGAATTTGTAGTGGTGGCTATTGAGATATGAGGAAGCAGCTCTCTTCTGCCTGACTGGAGAGCATCATGCCCAATCCATACACAAGTCTACTGTCAAGAAGCCATCTGGACTGCACTCCTCACCCTGACACCTGAAAAATACCCCAAAATCCAGACTCTGCATTATATCTTGATGTCTGGCAAGTCTGCCCACAAGAGAGGAAGTCTGAAATGTTTCAGGCATTCACAATCATCGTTTTGTTGGACTGGGGCCCTGTGCCAGGATTTGTGCTATCTTCTGCTGGCATGGACCAACATTTCAATCCAACCCTTGATATTTAATTAAGAACAGTATTTGGAGCATCTGTTTGCAAAAGCAGTCAGAGTGTATTCAGATAATGAGCACTTTGCAGCATGTTGTGAGGCCATGCATTTTATTATTTAGAGCTTTCTTGGAACTAAATTCCTTGCAAATATACACAGGATGAATTAGAAATAGAGTCTAAATGTTCTTTCTTCTTCTGACCCCCAACACAGTCATGACCGTATGGAAACGGACACTGCAGAATCACACAGAGAAAATGTCTTGTGAGCCATCTGATAAACCTAAAATTAGAGCACTAGTTTGTCTAAAGAATTGGCTCAGGAAGTCAAATCACTTAAGCTGAACAGAAAAGCATAGAAGGAAGGATGCCAGAGCAGTAAGATACAAAAAGCATAGCTTGAATTATCCTTCCTTATTCATTATTATAGCTTTGATTTGGTGTGGGTTTTTTTTTTTTTTCTGAGAAGTGGATGATTCTTTTAACTACAAGAACATAGTTACTGATCTACCCAGTGAATATAGTGTTTTACACCATGAAAGTTCTATAGAAATTAAATGAGAGCTGTTTCAAAGTACAGGACATAAAACTCACGCACAGTAGTATAATAGAAATGGTCTCAGCTAGATTTGTTTCTGATTATAGCTTTGCTGAGCAACAGAACCTGATGGACTGTCATTAACCCAAGAATCAAAAAACACTGATTAGTAGATAAATAAACCCTGCTTACTCCCTTAAACAGCTATTAGTGAATGCACTTTGACATCTAGCTTTGATTTGTACACTCTTTCTTTGGGAAATTGTGATGGGAATCTTTTTCGTGTGCTACAATGCATAATAGAAATGAGGAGTTGATGAATAAGGTAAAAAAAAAATGAAAGATGAGATGTAAAGACATTAAATGTTTTCAGACAAGAGTTTCAAAAGGAGGGTGTGATGATAAACAAGAGATGCCGTAACATTTTTGTTAATGATAAAGGACAGTCCATAATGGGAGTTTAATGGACTTCATAATGCGTTTTATCAGATGTTTTTATGTTCCAAGCTGGTCTCTTCCACAAGACTGGCAAGCTCTTTCAACATGCTGAGGGATATCCAATCTGCAAAGACCAACCACTTACAAAAAAAGAGCGTTGATGAGGTGTAGAAATAAAAAAATGCAGGAAGACAGGATGTAATGACTCCATCTGCCTGGGTAGGTAGGAGGAGGGAGGGGCAGCCATTATCCAAATACAGTTCATTACAAGAGACAGAATAGAAGCAGAGAGCCAGACCTCTTGGAAAGGACAACCCAGAAAAGTATCTGCAGGCAGGAGAGTATGGGGCTGGCAAGTTTTGGGAGCATTGAGATGGGCTTTTTTGTGCATTGATGTCTTAGCACCACCTGAGTGCCTGTTCTCTGCAAGGATTGCATGCAGTGACAGCAAGGGGCTGCTCGGGTGGCTGCATTGCATCCTCAGCCTCCTCTGGGAGCAGGGAAAGGCTGATGAACTATGGTAGCCTTTCTTTCTGTCAATAAATTACAGGCTGGGATGTGGCATTTAAAGGGCTCTGTAGGAAGGAAGATGAGAGATCTTTATTTTCAATTATATGAAAATGCACACAGCAGTTTGGATATTTAAACTGGCATGCATTCGTGGAGGTGGAGGCATAAGAAATTGAACTCCCATTAAGAGTGGCAGAGTACTTCTCTTCAAGGAAAATACATGAAGATGAGAATTGAGATAAGTAGCTTGTTCTTGGAGTTCAGGAATCAGCAACATGTAGAGCAGCTCTTCCTAGGCCCAGATTTCATCTGAGGTTCTTGCTTTCCTGTATCTGAGAGACCAAAGAAAGCACCAGATCAGTATGTTCATATGCAGGCATTCCCTTTTGCACGCCACTGGTCTATATTAATGGCTTAATGCAGGGGAAACATTCTCTTGCACATAAGGAACTATTTTCTACAATAACATAGGTATCTGGGAATATAACTTCATATTCCTACCTCCTCTGCATGGCTTGAAAGCTGTATTTATTGTCAAAGTTAAACTGCTTCTTCTTTAAGCAAATCACCATCTGTGCTAAAAATTAGATTCATTATGATGCAATGTCAGTATTAGACCTTTTCATTACTATTAATGTTATTTGCTTACCATTTGTATTTTACTTACATGGACAATTAAACTATATTTGGCACTTAATTTGTTTCCAATCGGGTTAATTTCATGATGTGACTAGCATAACAGTATATTATTTAAGGGTACACGTTATTAAATAACAGAAGGAAGTTCATACATTATTTAAAGATTTGTAAAAAATAGCTCTCTTAATGTAATAAACCTGGTTTATTTTTCTTTCTTTTTGGCATAAGCAAGCTTCTCATTGACCGTTTAGGCTATAGAAATGAAGCTACTGCTGGGCATCTAGCCTCTGACCTTTGAGACATTGAAATAAAAACAGATGGCTCCTAATAAAAGGGTTCTTGATAACTTCCAAATTTCTTGAGCTAGACCACACCACTGTTTTATAACTAAGAAACAAATGATAATAAAATGATGGATGCAGTGTTTCCCTTCTCAGAAAATTTCTATTCCCACATGCTCATGTGTTCCATGAATAATGTGGTTTTGATAGGGGAATAATTGCTGCTGGAGAATATAACTACAGAAAAGATTTCCAATATGATGAATCTCAGAATCACAGCAGTGAGGGCTGGAAAGGAGTCCAAGAGCTCATCTAGTTCATCCTTTTGCCTTGTGGCAGAGCCAGCCAGCCCTTTTCCACATCCAGTAGGTGTTATTAAGGCTGCTTTCTGGTGGTAAGTGCACATCCCCTCCAGGCCTCCTTGTACTGTCTCCAACCAGCCTCTTTTTCTCCTAACATGTAACCTAAGTCTTCCTTGTTTCATTTGAAGCCCTTTAGGTCTCATCCTCTCCACAGGGAATACTGTGATAAATAGTACTTCATTCCACTTCTCCAACCACTTACACATTTCAAGAAGCATTACATTCCCCCTCTAATTCTTCTCCTTGCCTGACAAGATAATGCCAATTCTTTTAGCCTGTGCTTATAAAGCACAGTGTCTGATAACAGAGGGTTATATGTTGCTGTCATCCACCAGATCCATCCTCTCCTCGGACTGTTCTCCCACCATTCAAAGGCTTGAGTTTTCTGTTAAATTAGTGAGATATTTTAATTAGAAGTGGAACATATTAATTAGTTGATGGCAATTCTTGTAATATGTAAACAATGTAAATGATGAAATAGAATTGATTATATGCAAAATGCCTCTGTTTTTGGTTGACTTTGTAGTGGAACCTACCCCTTGCTATCCAGGTTTTGCCATTTGCAGAAAGAATATGTTGTTGTTACTTCAGTTCTTGAATTCTTGGAGCTTCTGATGACCATACATTTTTGTTTTCTCTCCTTTTGTCAGGACAGATAGCGCGATCATCCTCCAAGGGTCATATCCCACTGAAAATCTGCTGAAACAGATCTGAAGACTCAAAACCTATTCGAATTTATAATTCTTCTAATGTCAAAAAATATTTTGTCTCAGTCACAAAAACTGAGATGAGAAATAAGATATTTAAGGTCAACTAGCCTGTTATATACTT
Source organism: Sitta carolinensis (assembly GCA_032173965.1). Lineage (NCBI taxonomy): Eukaryota > Metazoa > Chordata > Aves > Passeriformes > Sittidae > Sitta > Sitta carolinensis. Next base: position 35,535,785 of record CM063284.1, on the reverse strand, counting down.
GCTTAAAAGAGTTTTCCCATATGTATTCTCACAGAATCAATCATATAATCCCTTAAGTTATTTTTTCAGTATTGCATCCCACTGCAAGTGTTTAGTGTAAGAGAAAAGCAGACAATTTTTTCATTAGATGTCTAAAACTAAAATGCATTTGGGTTCTTACGTTAAAAGATTCTGAATCTTCCTGCAACTTCTTAGAAATGTTAAAGTTCTGGACCCTAGTGGGATATTTCCTAGTGGGATATTAGGCTGAGCTGCCTAATTTCATGAGAATCAAGAGGAGCTTGGTAGCTAAAGACAGGCATTTTGGAAAGTCTCTTTAGCACCTGTCAGTGGTCAGGGCAGATGTCCAATGCCATTCTTTGAGCAATTAGACTGTTTTGGTTCAGGTCAGTGAGATGAGAGGACAAAGGACCAAAAGACGTTTCTTAATAATTTCCCATGCCTTGAAGGAGCATTTGGACTAGTACTGCTTTTTTTTTCCAGATCTCAGCAATACACTATACCTTACTTGGCAGATTCCAGAGATTTACTAAAAATTCATAACCTAGAAATATAAAAATGTAAACAGTAATGCTGGATGCTGCACTATGCATGAAAATAACTGATGCCAAATCTATATGTATACTGCTAATCAACATAACTAGATCTGAGACTAAAATGACTTCTTTGTCTTTCTTCCAACATGGGAAAATGAAACTACAAGAGGCAAAACCATCTCACAGCAGAAAACAACTCAGTGTTGAAATTGGTCAGTAGTGCTTTCAGCAGTCACTTGCTTAATTGTTTCTTGCTTTCCTTGTGCTGCTGCCAAGAACAAAGGTCATATTTAATGACTGCCTAAATAATTTGCAATATTTTTTAGATTTGCCCTAGAGGAGGCTGATGTGGATCCTTCTGTACTTTGTAGGAAAGTCTCATATGGATTACCCTCTTAAAGAAACATTATCCTTCTAAACTGATTCAAATCCCTTCACATCCTCCAAAATACACACCTTTCTTTTTCTTTTCTGTTTCATGTCAAATGCTGTAGTGACAGCTCAAACAAGGCAAGAGTGTTTGTTTCAAGATTATAGAGCACTCGGGACATCCACATCACCTTTGAAGTAAAATTTTGAAGCCATAATCCTCTGCCAAACAAAAAAGAATATATGTCATCATAGCATCATTGTAATGACATGACCTTAACCAGGAATCAGAGACAACAGCAAAAACTGAGGACCTACGTCTTCTCTGTCATGTCCCTCAAGTAGAAAATGTCATGGTTTCATCACTTAGAAGTAGTGGTTTACCATCTCTGGTCTAGAAAGTGAAATCCAATACAATTTCTTTTTTTCTTTTTTTTTTTTTTTTTTTTTTTTTTAATGACAGGACACTACTGGTATTTACACACCCTTCTCTTCTTGCTTTACTATGGACCAGTAGTTGGGCAGTAAACAAAAGGAAAGTATGTTGTAACAAAGCACTTCATGGTGAGGTGAAAACAGAAGCAAGAATAGAAGAAAATGGAATATTAATTTCATAATATCAAGGAGAGTGTGAGACTGACTGTTAGGTTCTTCCATCAGTCCCAAAACTGGGGCACTTGTGCCATGTTGAGGAGAGCTGGCAGTGGAAAACACTGGGGCTCAAAAGAATTTCATTCCATCTGAGGGACCTAGGTCCTATTACAAAAGTGACCCTTGTAGTTTCTGTATTTTCAAAAATATCTCAGTAGGACAGAGGGTCATCACAGAGGTGATGCCTACACCAGCATTACACAGATACTAAATCAGTACAGAGTTTCCTTCTATTCTCTTCTCCCATCAATAAAGGTGTTCCTGCCCCAGAGAATAAATAGGAGTCCCACAGTTTTTAACGTTTCTTTGAAAACTGATCATTGAAAACACAGATTAACTACTTCAGTCTGTCTTGATGATTAAAATACATGTTTAGTGCATGATGGTTACTTTTCAACACTGCTGGAGTCTGCCTTTGCTGTCATTTAAGTCCATAAAATCACAGAATCATAGAATATGCTGTGTTGGAAGAGACCCATCAGAATCATCGAGTCCAGCTCCTGGCCCTACACAGGACACCCCAAGAATCCCACCATGTGCCTGAGAGTGCAGTCCAAATGCTTCTTGAACTCAGATGGACTTGGTGCTGTGACCACTTCCTGGGGAGCTGTTCCAGTGTCCAGCCACCCTCTGGGTGAAGAATCTTTACCTGATATCCAACCTAATCTTCCCTTGAATCTGCTTCATGCCATTTCCTTAAGTCCAGTCACTGGTCACAAGACTGAAGAGATCAGTGTCCGCCCCTCCTCTTCCCATTGTGAGGATGTTGAAGGCCATAATGAGGTCTCCCCTCAGTCTTCTCCAGGCCAAACAGACCAAGGGACCTTATAAGGCCTCCCCACTCACTGATCCTGATGGGTCCCTTCCAAAACTGCATATTCCATGATTGTAAGATTCACCATCCCTGTGGCCCTCCTTTGGACACTCTCTAACAGTTTAATGTCTTTTTTATGTTGTAGTGCCTGAAACTGCCCCCAGCACTCAAGGTGAGGCTGTCCCAGTGCAGAGCAGAGTAGGACAATCAGGACAACCCTTGCTCAGCTGGCCATGCTGTTCCTGATGCACCCAGGACACAGATGGCCCTCCTGGCTGCCAGGGCACTGCTGACTCAGATTCAACTTGCCATCAACCAGGACCCTCAGGTGCCTTTCCATCGTGCTTCTCCCTGGCCTTTTGCTCCCTGGTCTATACACACCCAGGATTCTCCTGTCCCACGTAACAAATCCAGCACTTCCCCTTGCTGAACTTAATTTGATAGTGATTTCCCACCTCTCTATTAGTCAAGGTCTCTCTGCTGGGCCTCTCTGCCTTCGATGGAATCTACAGCTTCTCCCAATTTAGTGTCATCAGCAAACTTTGGGTCCTGTGTCCAAGTCATTAATGAAGATGCTGAAGAGAAGTGGGTGGAGGATGGTCCTGGTTTAGGGCAAATTTGTGAGGAAACTTCCAAAGGAGTCCCTCTAGAAAGCAGATTCAAGTGATCCCTCCCCCAACTGGTTTGGGAAAAGATTTCCTTGAAGAAAACTGGAAAAAAATTGTTTATTTAACAAGCAAAGTATTCACAAGCATAAAAATTAAATAATATTAAACAATAAAACCTCTCACTGTTCTGAAGAGATGTCAAATTCAGAAAGTACTTGTTGTGGGGTGTAGCTGGGCTCACTGAGTCTCTTATCAGTCCCTCCTGTGCTGGAAAATGCCACGTCCTGGGCCCCGGTGGGTCACAGGTGTAAGCTCCAGGTGTTCTTCTGGGCTTTTGGTCCAAAGCAGGGCTGAACAGTTCCAAGAAAAATAAAAACCACAGTCCAGGGAACTTCTCTGCCTCAGCTGGCTTAAAAAAACAACTAAAAAGAGAGCAGATCTCTCTCCCTCTGTCCGTGCTGCAGACAACACAGTCCATGTAAGAGAATGCAGGGGAGTGAGTGCAGTTTCTGCAAACAAACTGCGGCTTCCTCTCCCCCACTTCGCTCTTGGAACCAGTCTTAAAGGTGCAGAACAGATGACTGGGGATACAAGCATCATAAAGTCACCCTAGGACAAGGATGGAGCCCTGGGGAACCCCCCCTAGGGATAGAACAGCAGTCTGATGTTGCCCCACTCCCTATAACTCTTTGTGCCTGACCCATGAGCCAGTTTCTCACCCATTGCATAACACTGTAACCAGCTGCATGCTGGACATTTTGTCCAGCAGGATACTGTGAGAGAGAGTTTCAAAAGCTTTGGTGAAGTCCAAAATGATTACATCTACTTGCTTATGAGGTAATCCAAGTGGAAAGGTGCCTCTGGAGGACTCCTGTCCTCAGGGCTCTAAACAGTCAGGTTCTTTAAAACATCCAAGGACACAGACTATACAACCTCTCTGGGCAATGCTTTCCCATGTTCAATTTGCCTCATGATGTTTCTTTATATCCAGTCAGAGCATCTCCTTTTTCAAGCTACACCTGTTTTCTCACATGCCCTTGCCATGCACCACCACGAAAACCCTGGTTCTGTGTCCTCAAAAACCTCCTTACAGGCACTGGAATTAAACGATGTGGAAAAGCAGAAGTAAATCCTAAATAAGCTTCAATTTGTTGACAGTAATATCAGACCTTCATATCAGTGTCTCCCATTTCCTCTCCTTCTCCATCCTGACTGAGCATTAGCTCCCTGTCCTTCCCCAGCATGCTGATCCTGCAAGGTGTGACAAACACGGGCTCAGATCAAGGACACCTGTATAGAGGACCACTGACTTAAGACAAACTTTCATAGGCATAAACAGTCTCTCAGAAACATGAGTGGCTACAATATCACATCTTCATACTCATCTTCAGTATCATTCTTGGCTTGGAGCTAGGATTAGTCATCCATTATCTCTCAGTCACAAAAGCTGGAAATTTATGTTTTTAATGCAAACTGATACTCTGAAATCATTCCTTGGCCAGGGTGTATGTGCTGGTAACACATTAACCAACGTGAGAACTGATAACACTGCATCTATACCTAGGCATGTGCTTTCAGACCTTGCCAGACAGAGGAAAGAGAGAACAGCTAAGCCTTGCATATGCTCCCTGTTTCCCTCAACAAGACCATAAACCAGCAAATTGTTATGCTAACCTTAACTTGCATATCGAGACATTCCATTGAAATGATACACTGTAGGCTTGTGATTAGCTACCAACAGATTGTCACTTAAATGTCATCCTTCACGAGTTATTTAAGATGAAATAAATTTAGCCGAGAATCAAGCCACACTGGGGGAAGTTCAGCTTGTAGAACTTTGCTGTCCTACTAGCTCTGAGCCACTCTCATTTTTAGTAGTGTGTAATGACATGGGTAAAACTTACCCGTATTTTGTATGATGGAGACACAGCAAATGTTAATAATGATTTGATTAGTTATTTGTACCAACAGTAAACATATCCACTCTTATTAAGCCCAAATTGGAAGACTGCCTTTCATTCCCAAGGGAACAGGCACACTACCAGATCATGGGAATTAGGAAGAAAGTGCTTTCCTGACTGCATTCCACTTTTGTTCATTATTAATGCAGTTTTTATCCTCAAAAACTGTGACAAATGATCCAAGTGCAAGAGGAAGGCATGGGGGAGAGAGAAACTGTCAGTAGAACTTACTAGCACTATCCTGGCACTTCCTAACACACATCCATAAACTGTACTGGTGAAAAATAGCATGAATCCTCAATTCAGAATTTGAAGTTTTGCTTATAGGATGCTCTTCTGAAGCTTGTTACACTATTTCCAGCAATGTCCAGTCTGGCAAGGAACGGCTTGCCCATTTCACATCTTTTCTCTTGAGTACTGCCAAATTCCAGGTCCTTCTCGCCCACGGCAGAACACGTTTCTATTTCAAGGGGCATTATTATTTAAGGAAAAAAAACAAAATTGCGGTTAACACATGGTGGCAGCAGTGAGTAGGAAGGAAGGCACGATGAAATCGATACTCAAGCTGCAAGGAGCATAAGGCATGGGCAAATTCCATAGAACTGTTGAGTTTTCCACATGCTCCCGTGTATATTTCTGCATTCTTTCTGCATATCTTTGCAAGTCCAAGGGTAAGTATGAGTTTTTTATGAGGGCATTTTATCCCACAGTTTGTGTGTGTGAACGCTTCTAATGAGCAGTTCAGGCCATAGACAGGAACCAGATGAGCCTCACAAACACAGGAGCAATGTAACAATTCTTAGTTGCTGCTGCTTAGCCTGCTCCTGAAGCCTAGGTTGCAGCAACTGCTCTTGTAGTACCTAATGCCAGCTCAGGGCTGGGGATGGGATGCTGAAGCCAACAGTGAAATGCAGAGAGAAGGGTGTGCCTCATTATATTGGGGTGTCATGTCCTTGCTGCTCTTCTTCTAGAGTACTTAGAAGAAGGCAAACCTAATTAAATTAAAATACAGCTGTAAGTAAGAAATAAATAATGATATAGAACCAGTTAAGCAAATCATAACTGTTTTTAATATTTTCATAATTTTCCTTGGAGAAAAATAAACATTAGTTATCTGAACGTTGTCAGCACTGTGTCAGTGTCAGGAGACTTAATTTTGGAAATTACTTTTTTACTTTGTGTTACATCTGAGCAGCCTAAAGGTCAAGTATCATAGCACACCTCTGGGCTCTGACTCAAGAAAAGGCACAGTAAGTGTCAGGAAACATGAGAAGATTAGTATTTCTACACCACTTTGGGACCTGTGAAGATACATTTTCAAATGACAGGCTGCAAATGGTTTAGGAACTGCTTCACAAACTCATCTGCAGCCTGTGGAGCAGGGGTGGAGTAGGTGACTCCTGTGAGCTGAAGGACCTTCCCACCACAGGCTGCCTTTACTCTTCAACCAGTGCCCTGGGAAGTTAGGGAGGAGCATTAGCATGGATCTGCAGGCAAGGAATTAAGTCTATCCCCCAAAAGCTGCCAACCATTAACTACAACAGTAATTCCTAGCATCCCTCACCTATCATGGAATTAGTGTCATTAGTGAGATGTCCCTTTGAAGGCAGATGAGAGGATGAGGAAATATGACAGGATATTATTGTTTTATAAACAATATACTAAGCAAAAGGTCAACATTTGTAGGTTTTCACTACTTTTATAAATATATTATGGACTGCAATTGTCATGGTCCACAAAGTGATGACAGAATTGAAGGCAGAAGCACTTGCAGCAACAGTGATTTCAAAGCTGTTTCCCTGAGACTGTAGTATTTGTAATAAATGTGCATGAAGAAGGGATGAAGCACTGTTGAAACACAGCAGTGCTGGAACCATAATGGTGGTGATAGGATTTAATGTGGAAAAAAAAATAGTAAGTCAGGACTTTCCACTGATGCAAGAAGTAATAGCCCAATAATGTAGACTGGTCAGCCTTGCATGGGCATTTTTTTATCCTGACTAATCATGCGTGAAAGCAATTACTCCTGATGAATCCATATTCCTGTCTGTGTCTTCTCATGATCTGTATTAACTACTCCCACCACACCCTAGAAGTGTCCTCAGTGGGATTTTATAGTAGCCTTAATGCTGTTGTTCACAGTCTTATTGGTACCTTGGCCTGTGCTGTATTGCAGAGATGATTATAATGTTGCCAGGTTGTGAAGACTAAGGGGAGGGGATGTAGATATTTTAACATAGACTTTGGACCCCCCACTTGCTGCCTGAGAAGAAGAGTTATCCTTGCCACAGTAGGGCTGTGTGAGAGAATGCAAGGGACGAAAAGAGAAACCACGTGTGACTGGTCCTGCCTAAGCCCAAAGAAATGCCCTGGCAAGGCATCAATGAGTATCTCTGTGAGAGATCCTATCAGCCCAAAAGAGGAAACGGAGAAAAGATGTTAAAGAACTGTCTTGGGTTTTCTCAGAGGCACCTTTAAATTTTGCTAGCCTGCTACATTTCCCAGTACCTACTCCTCAGGATGGAGCATTGCCTTGGAGGGAAACAGGGAGCAAGAAAGAAGTACAATATAAATATTATTTGCATTATCCATGCATCTTCTGGAGATGTGAATGTAGGACAAGTAGAAAAGGGAAAAAAAAAATCCCAGATTTTCTACGGTTACCTGTTGCTTTCTTTGTGTTTTTAGCAGGGTTAGGTTTGGGGAACATGTAGCATCACCTTCATCATGCAGCAAATTTCAGTATTCTATGTGGTTGTATGCTACAAAAAATTAGTTGCTGAGTGTGACAGTAGTTTTACAGCACTGTTAGAGGATGGCAAGAACCATGGGCCCATTGCAGTTTCATTAGCATAATTGGCATCCGCACTTATATGGATTCAGCATTACTGAAGCAGTTTCAAAGGGACTGATTATGTGCTGTATTCCTTGGAGCAGTATTTCAGCCAGAGATCCCACTGAGATGGAGCAGACATGAAAAAGAGCCCTAAATTTTATAGTCCTGTGTCAGTATTACTACAAGAAAAGTGTAGTAACCAAAATAAATTTGTCACACATCGACAATTACCAGCTTAATGGATTTACATTGTTCTTTTAGATTTATCTTTATCGGTTCTCTGTTATAGCTTCCCTTGATCATCTAATAGGTTTGCTCTTTCCCTAGAAACTGAACTTCAGTGTTTTCTGTTACTTGCATGCAAAATGTAGTCACTGAGTTTGTGTTCTAGAAAATAAGGTGTAGCAGCACTCTAACAGCATTAAACTGCATGTTTCTGCTAGCAGCAGATTGTGCTCAGAGTTTTTTCTTTTCCTTTTTGAAGCAAAAGCCCAAATGCAACTGCGCAGCCACCAGGGCAAAATCAGCAAGCAGGGTACAACATCATGCACTTACTTGTCCCCAAGTCTGAGGATATGGACTAGAACAGCCAAAAAAATTCTGACTGTTGCAACACCTGCTGAGAGCTCCAACCTGGATCAAGATCTACTTGGATCTTACTCAAGTTTCAAGGATGTCCCAACTACCTTACAGCTCTTATTCCAACCAGTCTTGCACTGTAACATAAAGTCATCAGGATTCCACACTTCTTTCTTTTTCTTTTTTTACCCTGGGTGTGCCAGAAAGAGGGTATACTTCTCCAGTATGATTTTGCACTGGAAGGGTAGTGTGAGGATGCTGAAGAGGGTTGACAAACCTGACTTGTACTTTTTTTTTTTTGGAAGCCATTTCAGTTGTTAGATAAATATAACAATTTTTTAACATATATATATATATATATATATATATATATATATATATATATATATATATATATATATATATATATATAATATATCCTTATATATGGGCTATGCAGATTTAACATCATAAAAATATGTGTATTATGCAATAAGGAATAGTGAAATGATGAAAAATTTTGTTTCTGTTCATGTTGCAGTATGTGTACCTGCAGCTGTGCACAACCTATGAGACCTGATGGCTGCCAGCTCCCCTGTCCAGGTAGGGACACTGACAACCTTCTGACAGTTTACAAGGACAGAAGCTAACCCAGTGCTGACTTTTGCTTTCACAGGCAGGAACCCAGGTTTTCATTATGGAAAGCAGCTGTGACATCTTTCTGGAGAAAGGTCTCCAACACCAGGTCCCTGCCATTCAATTACCCAAGAATTTCAGGGATCTGTCCTGAAGTCTCGGGGCTTAGTGGCTACAGGATCCCATCTAGATTTGTCATGTGCCACAGATGAAGAGAGATGTGACAGTAATGGAGAGCCAGTAGTCTTTTGATAGTCCTGTGTCTCTTACCACCCCAAGTTCATTTATCCCTTCCCATAGCTTGACCGTGCAATTAAATGATTTGAATACTATGTTTTCAAATGAATGGGTTTATGTTTTTTTCTTAACCCAAAGGGAATTAGAACATTGAGTGTAAATGTTAAATATCATCACAGAAGAGACCACAGGTGCCCTTAAACTGTCTTTGGGACACAGAGAAGAAAATCGTTTTCTCCATTTTCTTCCTTAGACTGCTGTAGGAGACAGCAAAGAAAGCATCACATATTTCTTTTGATATATCATAGAGAGTAAGCTGTGGGGTGCTGTAAAACACTGTTAAATGCAAATGTATTTTGGGAAGGATGATTAGATTTAATAAGGGTATTTAAAAACAGCACTAAATATGTCAGTGGGAATACAAATAGAATAGTTCTGTTATTTTTAAATTAAACTGATATAAGTATTTATATTTCTTTCTAATTTTTTTTCCATTTAGAAGAAAGAAAATCTAGATTTACATTACAAAAGGGACAGTGAGGATTTCCCTGTTTGCTCTCCAGAGCTTTTTTAAGCCTGATATTTTGAATCAATGAGTTGAACAGAAACAGGATAGCTGTGGATCACAAATGAGGAAACAGATACATATGGAATTGATGAGCTGATTAATATCACTTCCCTGTACATTTCAAAGAAAATCTGTTGTGTCCTGCACAGAAGTGTCTGTTTTGATGGAACTTATCCCACAGCTTCTTTACATGGTTTCAGCAGAAAAAAAATTACAGTTTCTAGCTATGATAGTCGTTAGAAATCATATTTAACAAGGAACAAAGGGCTCTAGGTCAAGCTATGCATGCCCAGAGACATCCCAGCCTCGCTAACAGGATGTGCTTTCATACATGCATTTGGCAGCAGCCAGTGGAAGCAGTCCTGTGACTCCCACCCCTCTCTCCCAGCCCTGTGCTGTCCTTGACCATGCTTAGCAGGATTATTCCTGTGACTGTGCAATGAGCTGGCTTAGTGGACAGGTCTTAGTTAAAGATCATTCAGGAAAAAAAAATAAAATAAAAAAAAAAAATAGAAATAAAAAAGTTATTTTTCAGTGTGGTTGCCTAGGTGGCAGAAGCAGGTTCTTGGCAGTGCATCCAGGGATGCTCACATCCCCAGCTGCTTGCAGCAGCTCCTGTGAAACCACAGCCTCACTGCAAAACTCTTCTGCTGAGGAAAGAGTGAGGGGAGTGCTATTAGCTCACTTTCTCCACCCTGGTGTTTCCTGACATGGAAGAGCACCAAGCTGGTTCAGGGGAGCTGGAAAAGGGATTGTGTGATAATGGAAATGATGGTAGTTGCAGCCCCAAGCATTCAGAAATCCTGAGATGGGCTGGCAGAAGTCATAAGGTCTTTAAAAATAAAATGGTAGTATTTCTTTTAATTCTTTCTGCACTCTTAACCTTTAGGGCACATGAGATACTGAATGCACATCTTCTTAGACTTTTCAGAGGGACTAGATTGATACAGTCACAAACCAAGATTTACATACTGCTCAGAAAATATAACCAGCCTTTTCTTGGTGGCTCTTTATCTACTCAGCAGAACTGACACTTATGTATCAGCAAACTGAATCTGACCCTGGTAACTTAATCAAAACTTACCAGGCTGCTGTGGTGGGCATGTGCTGCCTGGGGCTGGCCATGATTCCTTGCTGCCAGCTCCGGGTGAGCAGTGAGGTCCCTGAGGCACCTGCAGGCACCCAGTGCTGGTGGGTGAGCTCCTGGGCCACTGACCTGCTGGTGTGCCACACACACCACTTTGGGTCACATCCTGCTCCAGAGCCTGCTAAGTAAGGTGTCATCAGGAAATATTTTTTCCCTGCACTCTGCTGATTTAATTTGGCAAATCCTCTGAAGATCAAAACCTCCCATGAACCAGTAAAAGTTTCAGATTATGTACATCTCCTCTTGGGTTTATGGCTGATCAGAGAATGCCCATATGCATTATTTATTATGCAGATGAAGTGTTTTGACAGAGTTGGAAAATCGGCTATCAGGAGATGGTTACAGCTCCACACTGCTGATGGTCTGAGAGAAATCACAAGAATTATTACACTGGGTGAAAATCTGCAGCTCAGCACATGCAGACCTGCCAATACATACCCATGGATCTAACATTGAGATATGAAGTTTTTTACTACCATAATTCAAATGCCAACTTTCTTCTTCCCTCCCATCCAGTGTGTCCTCACACTGCTTGGCCTCATGCAGGCCTGTCAAAAAGCCTGCTAAAGGAAAACAAATGCTGATTTCAGGTGGATGAATACATGATTCCCAGCCAAAACCAATTTACCTTGCACAGTACTTCTGTTTTGCATTGTGAGTGATTACATGTACCTGTGAACAATGGGTGAAGCCGTTACAGCCTGTTTTATGCAGGATCTGGCCACATCATTGCAGAAGGAATTGCTGGGTTCCCATGGTGGGAGGGCAGTGGTGCAGTGTGTGGGATCCCACAAGGTTTGGGACCCCAATTTGTTGTTGAGATCTCTTCTTCAGCCCGTGCGTTCAAAGGATGAGACAATGCTTCTCAGTCCTCGGTCTCAAAGTTTTTATTATCTTTTATCTAAAACATTTTCTTCCTGCCCAGCCAAGGTCTGCTCAGCAGGACAGTCAGAGGCACTCTGACTGCCCCCAGGGCAGTGTTATCTTTATATACAGAAAACTACATATGACATATTTACAATTATTCCCCAATACCCATCACCTATGTTAGACAGTGAGCTTCTACTCTAAACCAATCCAAAAGCGCCAGCATCATCAGAGAAGATGGAGGTAGAGAAGAAGAAGAATAAAGGCTAGACACGCCCAAATTCCTCCATCTTGTCCCCAAAAACCCCTATACAAAAAATCCTAAAATCTACACTTACACCCTGTGATATACTAATTATCATACTATTCAAACTGCTGTGGCTTTTATCTCCTCATGTAAAGGTGGCAATTTGCTCCATGGTTCGCAATCGAACCCACTGGTGTTCTGGGCTGTGTGCCAGGGTCTCCGAGCCCCCTGGCAGGGATCCCGGCAGCTCCGGACTCCCAAAGGGATGTCCCGAGCTCCGACAAGTGACCTCAGCCCCAAAGATGTAAATGTCTGTACCAGATATGAGGTGAAGGAGTTTGTGCTGGATTTTTCCATAGGGGAGATGCAAACATATGAGACACTAAAAGGACTTTTGATCTACATTTTATTTGTATTTGTCTGGCACGAAGAGAAGGACAATTCTGGCCAGTCTCCGCAAGTGAAACTATTAACAATGTCTAACACCAGATACGATCGTGCAGTGGAGCTGATCCGTTGCTCTCACCAGATACAGTGCAAGGCTGCACTGGTGGTTCTGGGTGCCTGGAGAAAGTGCAACTCAGGCTGCAACAACCTGTCTTCCTTTTCTCTTCAAGAAGCTGCCAGACATCTATGGACTCAGGACTCTTTTTGTCCTATGATGCCCTGATGGACATACTATTTTCTGGAAGTGTTAAAAGTATAACCAGATTCATTCACCTCCACCTCACTGGTTTGCTCTCAACAAAAATGTCTCAGACCCCTGAAATCCACCTGGTGCTCAGCAGCTCTGACCTTTGGCTGGGCACTGCCATAGTCACAACCCCTCTTCCATAGAAACCCCCAGCAGGAGGGACCCCCAGAAGCCTGCTCTGCCCCTGTGCAGGCACTCCAGCCGCTGCAGCCGTGCAGCTCTGCCCGTGGCAGGGAGTCCGCTGAAAAACAATCCAGCCACGGCCTCAGCCCATCATCATGGCTCCTGCGAGCGCCAAACACAGGTCAGGTTACCGGGAGCTGACACAGCCAGCGCTGCCGCCCCGTCCCGCACCACCGCCACCTGCCTCAGGCTTGCAGGGCACGATCTCTGGGACAGAAACTGCATTTTTTCCTACCAAACGGCGTCTTTGCAGCTGAAAGGGCGTTGCTTGGATGCTTACAGAAAGTTGTGAAAGAAATGCACAGCAGGAAGTCTTAGCTGGAACAGTAATGCAAATAGTAATAACACCAATAAAAAGAAAACTTCCACATTCGGCCAAATGCCTGCTCTAAATGACAGCAGTAAGGAAATGTATATATTTATATGGGTATAACAAACAGTTATGTGTGGGTGGGTGTGTCTGAGCTATAGTGCAGGGAGGATGCTAGTTATCCTTGGATTCATGGCAGGTCTAACAGTGATTCTCATTCCCAATTCATATTTTGGAGGGTGTTCAACTTAAAAACAACTGTGATGGCAACACAATTCCACAGTATGACAGCAGCACATAATTCTCAGAAACGTAATAAATAAATTTCAGATTATTTTATAGAATTGGAAAACGTGCAGTTTAGAAACATAACTACACAGCATGTGCAGCACTTTCAACACATGCTCACATTCCAGTTCACTTACTAATGGGCATGTGGGCAAATGCAAAGTCTTTCCCTAAATCAACACTGTGCTGCACAGACCAGTCGCCTGTACAGAACCATTGCCAAATATATTACATGGATATTTCTGTTAAATTATGCTATTTCAGTGTATGTAAATTTAAATTTAGCAAATTCACCTCATAGCAGTGTAGTACTCTACAGTCAGTACTTTAGGGAATATTTGGTGTTAATATCTTCAGTAAAAGAGAAGATTTTACCTTCATCCCAGTGCTGGCTGATGTGGAGGTTATTCTCTCCACTTTTCCAAGAAAAGTATCATACTTTGCTATCTGGAAAATGAAAATACGGGTTATTCAGCATGCCCTACAAGTTAAGAAACTCAGACTGTGTCAGGTAAGGAGGGAGAGCAGATCACCAGTACAGATTCTGAGCAGAATACACACCATATGCAGCTTGCTGGAGCTCAGGGCTCCATGTTTGCACCTACTAAAGAAAAAAACCCTACTGATTCCAGTGCTGTAGTGGCAAACCCAACTATCAAAGAGCTGAAATGACTTTCTGATTTCATTTGTTGTGGCATATGTTCTAGGGGAGGGCAGGAGGAGCAAGTTATCAAATCCTAATTAATAATAAAGTTGGAGGTATTTTAATGCATTTTCTCTGTGTATGTCAACTGTCAGGTGTAAAGCAGCTCCAAAATCAGTACTAATGAAAAATCTCAGACTAAAATATCCATATATTAGGTTCTCTAACTGCTGCGACTGACAACAGTACTAACCTGTACCTGTACGACTCCATTTTGTTTTAATATTTTATACAAATGGAAATCCTTTAGCATAAGAATGAAGTCAACATCATGAAAACAGGAATAAAGTTGTCTATTAAGATGCAAAGATAAATGCAAACTGTTTGCTTCATTTTCTCTTCTTTGAGTTACAAATTTCTTGCTGTCATGAAAAACCTTTTCATCTTTCCTGAAATTCATCACTGTGGCACTCGGTTGACAAATGTATTCATCACAGTAGTGTACTTCCCAGAGATTCCTGTCTTCTGCCTCAAGCACTTTATTCCTTTAGATGATAAAAGTATTTTTCTGAGAAGAGTTTACATACATATCTGTGTGGCTGTAGGCTCACGCACATCATCAAAGTATTCAGAAAAAATCATACTTCCAAGAAAAAATTCAGCTTTAAGGACAAATATTCTTTATGACACAATCTTATTTCCACAAAGGCTGCACAGTGATTATCCTTCCACTGTGTTTGGACAGTGAATGCGCTCTGCTCTAGCAATTAAGGAGCATGCAAGTGTATTTTATGAACTTAAAAGTTTCACTGGAGGTTCTCAATGTGTGGCAATGCAGCTACATTACTACATTTGGATGTACAATAGCCATTTACATAACATGGCATCAGGCAACACATTATTACTAGGTAAGAATACGTGTGTATAGCTACTGCATTTTGGTTTATATAGCTGTCCTGAGGGGAATGAGAGCTGAGGAAGTTGACCACTACTGCAGCAACTGTGGTATTGGAAAAATAAGCTTTTCTTCATCTTCACTTTTCCTTATACACACTGTTCCCTTTTTAAAGGTGCCGACTCCCAAAATGTTGGGTGTGAAAGGGGAACTTGTGAAACCAGAACCCCAACTTGTCCTTCTTTCTGAGCTCACATTGTGTTACATGTAGCTGATTTTCAGAGGTCCATTTCCACTGGAATGTGGCTAGTGGAAAAAAATGTATTTTCCCTTGTTTCCCTACCCCTACCCTGGTGACCACTTCAGTGCTTTATAGCCAAATATGTAAACTATTCATAGGAATCACTTTCCCACAGTTGAAACCAAAACAGTCTGAAAGCAAAAACCAGATGATATAGTCAATAAGGGATCTTCATATCATCAGGAGAGGACATTTATTATGCAGAAATCCTCTTCTCTAAACAGGCAGCTGGTTGCAGTATTAGAATTTTATCATCCACAAACAGAAAGTAAGGGGTTTGGATGCCCAGGAATTTCTCATTCAGAAGTCAGATCCTCTATTTTGCTTCTCGTGTGAAAATCAGCATTTCCATTTGAATACTTCCACTTAATACTTTGCTACAGAATTGGTGAAATGCATTTCCACAAAATATCCCTGTGTAGCAGGTAGAGCCTCCCAACAAGACTTTTATGGTGCATAAAGCTTTCAGCTAGTCAAGGTGACTGACCAAAACTCATTCCCTCTCATTGGGCTTAGGTGCTTCACATTGGGTGCTAGTGTTTGAAGAACTGGCCAAGCCAGAAAAAAATAATTTGCAAAATCACATCCCACTGGAGTTTCCAGTTAGTCAATACTGTCCACTCTGATGTACAATGAGCCTGGAATAAACCCCAAAACATTTTGAGGCATTTGGTTATTTATATAAACAAAAGAGAATATTTTTTTAATAAATAAAATGTAAGTAAAATATTCTATTTTGTTTATATAAAGAGATATGTAACAAAATATTCTAGTCTATAAACACTAATTCAAGGTAGGTTGATGTAACAATGTATAAGGGTACTGTGATATTTACTGTGTTTTAAGGAGTCATCCTGGGGTGAGCTAAGAGCAGAAAATATGTTAATTATGTTTTTCTTTCTCTTTCCATGTTTCAGGTAATTTTAAAGATACAATTTATTTCTTTAATATTTATTATATTCGTTTTGGCTTCACAGCTACTCGGGACTAATAGTTTTTTAAGATCTCATTCCCAAAAGCATACAACTTCTTTTCACTATTCTTGGACAGTTTGGAGACAGTAAAAAAGAAATCATAAGAAGATTTTGAATAAAATTCTCCTCTGTGTTAGCCCAGATGCCAGGGTCCCTTGTACCTTTCTTATGCCTCTTTGAGACCCTATCCTGCTGAAAAAGATAAACTTAATTTATGGGGGAAAAAAGCTGCATGTTATTCAAACTAGAAGAAATGTTAACAAGATTTCTAATATGCAATTCCAGATAAAATTGCTACCTTTATAAAAGCCTCCTTTGTATCCCCTTTTTACCAGTATTATTGTACATTTTTACCAGTAATACTGCAAAATAGGCAGCATAAGGACACACCAAACATCTTGCAAAATTCCTGTAACATTTTTCTAATCAAAATATGAGTGATGTAATTTCTTCCCACTGCTGCCTCATTCTATATATTCTTAATTTTCTGTATTCTCTCATTTACACTTGAATTTTCCTTAAAATACTGCACTGATAGAACTTAGAGTTGCTCTGCTGGCCCCTGACCCTTGCTGATTGTTTGAAGGACACTCATATTTGCCCTCCCCTCTTCTGGATATTAAATTTGTTCTTTGAATAAGGAGGGCACAGGAGTTCTCTCTCCTCCTGTCTGCATCAGACAGGAATAAAATTGGTCAAATGAGCCACCATAAGCATAATGGTGCTTTAGAAGTGCCAATCGATGCTATCTGATTGATGAAGACATTATGATACTTAATATGTTTCCACTACAATCAGTAACCATGAACGGCCAACAATTCAAAATGTAATCTCTGGGACAGAACTACAAAACCTTAACTGGTTTAGATTTTGATGGATAAAATGTGTCACAGAATGTGTAAAAATCTTTATGATGATGCAGCATACCATTATAAAATGAGTGTGGTTTCCATCTAGCTCCCCAGTAGTGCTGATTCAGGACCATAAAGAGAAACGCATCCTTCTGTAGGAAACTCTAACATTTATATTGATTTCAGACACCTTGTATTCTGCTTTAATTTAGGAGTACAGGGCAGTGTTTGGAGGAGAGCAGTGGCAATGAGGACTCCTGGATTCTATTCCTAGCCACAGCAGTGACTCATGCCATGACCTTGTGTAAGCCTGTTGACCTCTGTGCCTGTTTACCCACATGGAACAATGAAAAAAGAATGAATACCTACTTCACTGGGGTTGAAGCCCTCAGTCGGGAAGAGCCAAGTATACAACATTCCTGGCAAAGTAAATAAATCATGAGGAGGTTTCAGATGAGCTCAAAAAACATCTCCAGTATGAGATTTCTATGGTCTCTTCAATTTGATCCCGTTATGTATTTCAGTGCAGCACATATGGTCCTATCTTTAAAACACTGGGTAGTGTTACGTGCTGTGGGATAAGTTACAGCATGAAGATTTAATATTAACATTAATAGGAGGTGTGCAGTTAAAGCCTATGGCTCTCTGCTGAAAGTGTGCCCTCAGGAGAGCCACGCTGCTAATAATCTACAAATTGTCCAATTAAAAAGTACTGTGGAAATTTCTAATTTCTGCAGACGTATCTTCTGAACACTATCAGAAATGCTGTAGATTTTGTTATGTTTGTATGCCAATACTCAATACTTGTGTGAAATATTCTGTGAATTTTCCTAAGGGATGTTTGGGTAGTTACTTACCCTCTTACAAAACATTCAAAAGTGCTTGTTTCCTTGCAACACTGTTACATCTAACTTCTGAGGTTTCATTTTTGTTCTATTTCTATCACTCGCAGTCAAATACTGTATTTTGTGGGACACTAGCAGATCAGACAACACTGATATTGGTGATATTCTCACTTTTTTGTTTCAGTTCTAATGACCATTGGAGCTGTTCCTCAGAGAATAAGGCAGTAATTTATATTATGACTTTAGTAAAAATATCCACATGCAATTGCTTGGTATCAGGAAAACAACACTCAGAAAAGCCCCCACTTCTGTGCTATCCACCTTCTTGTATGCAAGCCATCTCAACAACCTCTTGTGCTTAAACTGAAACAGACAGGTTTCCATATTTTTACTTCTGCACTTTACCCCTTAAACTTTTTTATGCTATATTATCTTAAAACCCAGAGGGGGAAGAAAAGAAGAGCTCAGTGGTCAGAGATCTGTTGGTTGATGACACATTTAAGTGCAGATAGTACAGCCACCAGGCCTGTCCCTGGCTCTGTCCTGAGTACTGGAGCAAGGAGCTGGAAAACCAATAATGTAAAGGTTTGTCTTCCCCCACTGAAGCAGTACCTGGCTCCAAGGTGAACAAGGTGCTCCTCAGACAGGTGAGACATTTTCATGCAGGGTGAACTGTGAACTGAATAAATTGCTCCAATTAGCAGGTGAGCTGAAAGTAGATGTTTTTCTAACTCCATAAACTGATAAGCTTCACAGGGGGAAAAAGAGCTTTATCAGCTCACAGACATTCTTTTCACTTTGAAAAGGAGCAGTCTAATTTTGGGGACAGACAAGGGCTTCCTGATGTCATTTTCTCCTTCACTGACTGCATTGATAAAATTATCTTTAATTTCCACAACCATTGGTCTCTTTACCACATTGTTATCACAGTCCTCAACTGTTTTGCATAGTGTCAAAATCTACCGGTTTCATATTTGCAATTTACAAAATACTTCTATTCACAAACAACAACAAAACGCCCCATAGGTACACAAATACTCAAATAATAAATTAGAGGGCTATTTGAAATGAATTAAAACATTTGCTTATCATAATCAGCATTTCTGGACATATCCAGATATCAAAAGCATTCATTTGGAAAGCGTGGCAATGTTGATTTCTTTTCCTTTGCCTGGGAAAATCGGACAATTCTTAACCGGTTAAAATAAAATAACCCAAAAAACCACACCCCATCAGATCACTGGTATTCAAAGCTAACTAAAATATCTGCCTCAGCTAGCACCTATAGAAAACCCTTCTGTTCTCATGTTGCCAAAAGAATACATCCACATGCCATGCTCCTACTGGAATCAATAAAGCACAGGAGCAAGGGCAAAACCACGCAAATGAGTGTTCATGCAAAATACACTTGTTGTTTTATTAAACATTTCTTTTTCTTAGGTTAATAATACAGTCTAAGTAGATTTAACTGTATGTGAAGCACTAAGAAGGCACAGTCTATTTTGAAGCTACTAAAAAAATCAAGAAACTTGAAACATTCCTATCAGCACTGTCTGTAGCAGCAGGCAATTCCAAAAAGCCTCAGTCTCTCCAGTCTGCTACATTTTTTTTGGAGGGGAAATGAAAATTCAGGAGAAAACAACTCTTCTCCAGTCATGCTGGGCTGGCTGGAGCGTAATTCACTGAAGAGAAGCAAGTCTGATTCATTACATAGTCACTTCCCTTCTTTTCACAAGAGGTTTTTCAAGTCCCACCTAAGTCCTACCTGTTCTAATACGTCACTTTGTGCTTGCTGTACAGCATACAATAAGCCTGTAAATTATGTGTCAAATACAGTGTCAGATCTTCGCAGGTGACATCTCCGCTGTCCTCCGCCAAAAGAGGTGAACACTGAAGAAATACATTGCAAAACCATCTTTCTCTTTTTCCAAGTAGTTGTCTCCTGTATTCTCTTTGTACATGTCTGCTCCATCTGGCATTATGTCCGAGTGCCTTCTCCTTCCCTTCCCTTCCCTTCCCTTCCCTTCCCTTCCCTTCCCTTCCCTTCCCTTCCCTTCCCTTCCCTTCCCTTCCCTTCCCTTCCCTTCCCACTTCCCCTTGGATCAGGACCTCAGAGCTGCCTTTGGTGCCTGAGGAATCCCACCTCGGACCAGGCCGCCTGTGCTGCTAACCCCGTCCCAGCTTTTCGCTCCAAGTGGCCGACCAAGCCAGGTGACTCCCAAGGGCCGCTCCCGCTCCCGCTCCCGCTCCCACGTGCCCATGCCACGTTACCGCCCCGTGCCGGGCCCGCCGAGCCCGCCCCGCCAATCAGCGCCGCCCTTACTCTGCGCCGCCTCGCGAGGGCCAATCAGCGAGGCCCTTGGTGGCGCGGGCGGGCGGGTTCACTCGGGAAGCCTCTCGGGGGCTCGAGCGGCGGGGCGGTGCCGGGGGCGGGCACGGGCTGGCCCCGCCCCCGGCGGGCGGGCGCGCGGCCCCGGCGCGGGGCGGCGGCGGCGGGCGCGGAGGGCGTGGCGGGGGGCGCGGCCGGCGCGCGGCCGGCGGCGGCGGGGGGGGGCGTGGCCGCGCGGCGCGCGGAGCCGGGAGTCGTTGGCGGCGGGCGGAGGCGGCGGCGCGCGCTCGCCATGGTGTTCCTGAAACTCCGCGAGCAGGTGGGCATTCCCCAGCTTCCCTTCCCTTCTCCGCCCCTCCCGGTGCCGCCGGGCGCGCCCTCCGCCGCCGCGGGATGCCGTGCGTGCCCGGGTGACAGGCGGCGGGCAGCGGGAGGCAGCATGGCTGCTGCCGCCGCCGGGGTCCGGGCTGGGTGGGAGGCGCCATGTGCGCCCGGTGCGGGCGCCGATGCCCCCGCGGGGCGGGCGGGAGCCGCCGTCCCTCGCAGGTACCGGGCCGAACAGGTGGCCGCGGCAGCCCGCCCGCCCCTCGCCTTGCTTTGCTGGCGGGTCCCTGCCGAGCCCCCGCCCCGGAGGGGAAGGGAAGCCCGGGAGGGTTCGTGGGGGTGGGTCCGGGCGCTCCCCCCGGGCCAGCCCTGCCCCGCGCCTGTTCTGGGGAGGGAAGGGTCTCTGGGCGGGCGTTCCCGGGCCTGAGAGACCGGCCGGTGTGAGGGGATCGGCCTGGAGACTGCCGACGGGAGGCGGCGTGCCCGGGAGCGGGAGAAGGAGCTGGAGCTGGCGCCGCTCCCCCGGACCCGGACCCGGCACTGGCCCTGCGCAGTTTCACGTGCCCGGGAGCCGCCTGCTCGTCCCTTCACCTTCCCCTTCCAGGCCTTTAAAATCTTTTGTTCGGCCGCCGTGTCCTTCGCCTCCCGCGGTCTTGACAGACCTTCCCCGAGCCCGCGCTCCCCTCCTGAAAGCGAAGGAGGTTCTTGGTGCCTTCAGTGGGTTGTTGCTCTCGTCGCATCACACCCTTCTTTGTCTGCCAGGCTCTTCGGTTTCCATCCCAGCTGGTGAAAAATACTTGTCTTCGCTGCTCTGTCCTTTCCTGTGTCTCCCCTGTCCTACCTATTGTCTCCTGTGCGGTATCAGGATACAAAGGTGGGAGGGTCTGCGCTGCCAGTTTGCCGCCTCTGAAAAGATGCTTCTTAGGAACGGTGTTTTCTCGTGCTTTCATGTTTGTGAGGCCAAATTCCGGGTAAAAAGACTCACGCGTCCTGCTGTGGGTCTCCTTATTACTGTTCCTTAAAGATAAGCAACTGTAACACTTGAAGACCCCACCCCCTTCCCCCTCCCCAAAAAAAGATCCCCGAAGAAAAAAAACCCTGTAGAAACTTGGAGGTGGTTAGGCAGCTGGTATCCTGTGTCTGTTTGTTATGCTGATCAGTATCAGCCCATCCTTACCTGCGAGTCCTTTCATTAGTTACATACACATCTGTGTTTTCACACTTAGGCTGCATGATCCCTCGGGATTTTGTTCTAAGGAACATTTGGTGATATGGAGCTGGGATCTCTTATGTCCTGCTGTGTTATATGTAAACTTCGTGAAGTCTCATGTTTTAGAACCTCATCTATGAATCAGCAACAATTGTGGTTCTGAAATACACTTAGTGTCCCTTGAGTTAGGTTTCCTTTCAGGATTTGTTGCTGTTCTTCTATGGGAGACTTCCCACAGAAATAAGCACTTGTTCATCTCTTCTATTAAATAAGCCCTTCTGTTAAAACCAAGAACTGCAACCCTTCTGCAAGTAATCATTGTGGAATAGTTAGCAAAAACCCCATTATCAATATGTGAACATGAAAGTACTGTATTTCAGAACTTTTCTTCTGGGAAGGATCCAGCTATTGACAGATGTTGAAGGGAAATACTGGACTGAGTGGGACCATTGGTTTGACAGAGTAATGCATGTAAGACTTTCAGCTTCTGTCATAATGCAAGTTTTAATCCAGAAGAAGTACAAGGTGTATTTTTTAGAGGCTTCACAGATACGTAAAGGTGAATTGATATGCTAAGAATTGAAGTATTCTTTCACATGACTGAGGGGGTGCTAGGCAGGGAAGGGAAGGAAGGGAATGCTGATTTTGGACAGTCTTTTGTAGACAGAGTGATTTTTAGCAGCAGCTGCATTTCTGCTGTTAAAGTGTCAGTTGCTTGACAAATCAGTTATTTCAAACTGAATTCTGTTATAACTGTGTAAGAACGACAGAAAGTCATGAGGAATGATGTTAACATGAAATTCCTCAGCTTTGGTAGTTACAGAGCATTCCTGCAGGTCAGCCTTTCAGTGTGCTGCAGGATGTCTTGACTTGAGGACAGGATGCTGTGCTGAGAGTGTGGCATCACCTGCTCTTTATCAAAACCGACCTGTGGTACTGCATGGGAGCAGAGGTGTTCCTCTTCAGTAGTTCATGAAACATGCTTCTTGTTTGCTTGAACCTTCTGCTTTCCTCCATAGTGCTGTGTTTGGTTAGAATAAAGTAAGTTGTCTTGTGTATTTGTAGTCCTTAGAGTGACTCTGTCTTCAGTGGTGGCTGTGCTTCAAAGGGAAGTGCAAAGACTGCTCTGTTGTTTGTACTGTTCAGCTGGTATGAAGGGAAGTGATTTGCTAAGTGAGTCTTTCTTCAATTGTCAGATTAATAACTTTCTGAAACAGAAATTTTACTAGATAAAATACTACGTAAATGTCATTATCAAGGTTGTTTTTCCAAATTCAATATAAACCTGTTGATTTTATTCTTTGATAATGTAAAAGGGCTCTGTATTAAATGTCAGAATTATGCTGGAGACAGGCAGACTAACGCCATACAGAAGCATAGTGTTTCCTTACACTTGCTTAGTTTTTCAAGTTACTGCAAGCTAGCGTAAAAGCAGTGCTTGGGAAGTTACAACGAGGTGAGAAATTCTGCTCTGAGACTCTTCGTTGAGCTCAGAGGGTGAAATTGCTGTTCCGCTCGCTTGATTTAATTTACGTAGTACCTGATAAACAAAACTCTGATCCTGCAGATGTTTAATGTGTTTGTGAAGCTCAAATATTTGTTTGTCTGTGGAGGTTGATTTGACATGTTTAACCTTCAGAATACAGGTTTTCCATGCACTGAGGAAAGTAGGCCTTTCCTTGGGTTCAACAACCAGCCAGCCAGTACATTATCTATAAATTTGTGTTACTACTTGAGCTTTATTGCTTTGCCATCCTTCCAGGTAGGAGTATATTTCAAAGTTTTGACATAATCGAGGGTGTACACTGCACTTTCAGAAGTGACTTATGTTTGCTTTCAAAGTATATCAGGTATCAAAAAAAACCCATAAGCCATGTTTGCAAAAATTGCATTTAAAGGTAAATTGAACTGTATTGAGCAAAGCTGATACCTCTAATGCTCAATAGCAAACTGTAACTCAGGTATAGGAAAGCAGTCATTCAAGTGTCAAATTAGAAGCTGTAGATTGTTCTTCTTGCTCTTGGGTTTTTGTGCAGTGTTGGGCAGTTGTTGTTTAATGACAAAAGAGGCAAATTTGCAAATTCTGAATGTTAAACTATTCAAGGTGGAGATGAAAAATATGGTAAATGTACATTACAATTGAGGTATTTGCTCTTAAGTTTGCATTCATATTGTCTTCAGATATTGGTGCTTTTATACCAGGTTCTTCTAGATGAGATGCTGCTTTAACTACAAAAATGCTTAGTGAGACGAAGCCTAGAAAAGTTTGTTTCTACCTGAAATGCTGTGTTACACTGCTGTAAGAAACTGCACTTACAGTCCAGCCTAGGTCAAGGGTCACTGATGTTTTATCACAAAATCTTTTCTGGTTTTTTTTCTTCCTTTTTTGCGGCAGTGTGTGGAAGGGAAGGTATGGGGTGGGTAAAAAAAAAAAGGAGTAACTTGCTTGTGGGTATCCATAGTGGTATGCCTTGGTCTCCTGTGTCAAAGCCAAGCCCTCTCAGCTCTGCATAGCTAACTGTCACAGGCTAAGTATCTTCTGGGTTTTTTTGTTATGTAATCATAGTTTCTAGGTACATTAACTGTTTTCCAGAACAGATAAGTTCTTACATTAAGGGCTTGTGAGTTAGTGTCTCTTACACCTAAGAGGTAATTGACAGCTTAGTTTTTCTTAGCATGTAGGTGAGATTTGGATTGTCCAAGAGCCTGGGGATTTATTCCTTTTCTCTTACAAGCCTTACCTGCATATGTGCCTACAGGTCATGTTTTAGGCTCACATAAGCCTATATCTCGGCAGAGTTTTGTTGAAAGGTATGAAAATAATCAAAACTGTCTTGTTATCCCTTTTTCCTTTAGTTTTGCAGCTATATTACTAATTCTGGCAAAACTCATTGAATGCAGTGTCATTGTATTTGGTAAAGCTTAAGTTTTTTCTTTCAGTGCATCAGTTTTAATATTATGCATTTCCCATTTTCTCTGAATCTTAAATGTGAAATAGGAAGTTGTCTTAGGGCTAATAATGATGGGCATTTGAAAGGATTTTGTATGGGATTTTTTCCTGTATGATTTCTAGACTGTGCTTGAGGCAGTGCATTTATTTCCAGAAGTCGAATATGAGTGGTAAGTAGGAACAACTGCATGAGGATATTAGAATGACCACTTATCTTTAAAGTCCTTGAACAGTGAGAGCACTGACTTCTTTATTGCCCATTTATATCTTTCTCTTAGCTAAGATGGATCTTGTTCAATTGGCAGTTAAACAAATGTTTGCAGTGTCATAGTGAACGCTCTGAATGCCTCTATGGTTGCTATTTTCATTACTGCCAGCGTTAGACTTCATTCTTTTAGAATTCTTGCCAAGAATAAATGTCCCAACTAGTTCCTTGTTACACTAAGAGGAGGAATGGTCTCCTGTGGTGATGAAAAGGAGCTGCTGCTGTTCAATGAGGGAGGGATATGGTGGGAATGGAATTATGTGGCATTGCTCTACAAATTCTGCTCAGATGTAGACTAATGAGATGTGTGTTTTATTTGTGACTTTTTTGGTAGAAGTTACTTTAAAGTTACTCTTCTTTTAAAAAACCCAATAATTTCTTTCATGAATCTTGTAATGGTTAAGAGCCAACTCTTTGAGCTCTGTTGTCTGTCAAATGTTCTTCCTGAAATTTGCATCTAATATTTTCGAACTGTATACAAACAAGATAATTAAATTAAGAAATTGTAATTCTTACCAAGACACTCAAAGTCTTACTGTAAGTTCTCTTGTTCCCAGGCTAAGAACTTACATGTGCTGAGAAGATAAGTTTCTTTAGCTGATGGACAACTCTGAGTAACTTGAACTCTGTTTATCTTGTTATATGCAGTAATTACCAACCCTTCCATTAGAATGTGTTGAGAGAACCTGGTTCTACCACGTGTTCATTTGGGGGGGATCAGATTGCCCCATGATAACTTAGGAACTTTTGACTTGTGAACAAGCAGTTCTCCTCAGTCAAGAAAATAAACCTTTTAAAAGAAGAAGGAAAAAATAAGGTGGGGGAGAAACAAAGCAAGCCTTGATTCTGCAGTCAGATCCTTAAGGCGGATCCTGTTAACTCAGCAGCCTTCTGTGAGGATATAAAGGTCTATTCATGTAGATAGCATCAAAGGTTTCTGACCATTATTTGGAGGCAAATATGAGAGGAAAAATGAGGCAAATGTGCACATCTCTATGAAGAAGTGACTTCTTTAGTATACACAAAAAAAAAAAAAAAAAAAAAATGATTCCTGTAAGAAACTAATAGCTGTTGAGACTCTGAACTAGCAGTGTGCTATCTGACATGGATGGTTATTTTCCCACATTCATATGGTTGTTCCATTCACTGAAATGGGTTATGGAATAAGATTATTGGAAATAAGTATATTTGGTACTACATATTTCATACTGTCCGCCTCATCTTTTGTCAGCACGTTTGTTTCTTATTTGCCATACCTGATATTTTTCTCTAATCACCTGGGCCATCCTGAGGTCAAACTAGTATCTGATGATTTGTTTTCTTGCTCCTGCCAACTTTTTACTTTGTTCTTACCTCTATTCCTTACTCCTATTTCTGGAAATTGAGTGGGAGACTTGTTGCCTTAGTTACAGTGACTAGCTGTTTCAAAGTTATTTATAATGTTTGTGTTTAAATAATCTGTATCACAATACGAATCACAGAACATTTCACATCAATAAAAAAGTAAACAAAGCAGTACATCACTGGAAGCATGCTTACAGTGCTGATTTTGGGGAGGTTTGTTTTCCTTTCATTGTTGGGAGTGGAAGACAAGTTCTAATCTGGCATTTGAAGATGCATCTGAAATAAGGTGTCTCATGTTATCCTTTGTACAAATGAGAAAAGAATCTTAATGTTTTAAGTTTCAAAATATCAGGGAATGCTATTCTTTCCTTATAGCACTTTCTCCAGGGGTTGGCAATATACCGGTTTAACTCTCTTGATTCATTGTGATTCTGGAGTTGATGAATTATATACCACTGACCCATTTCAGCACAGGAAGCAGAGCTAATGTAAGAGTGATAGGTCTGAGTAGTTAGGAGAGAAGGGAAGATGAGAC
Organism: Sitta carolinensis; assembly: GCA_032173965.1. Taxonomy (NCBI): domain Eukaryota; kingdom Metazoa; phylum Chordata; class Aves; order Passeriformes; family Sittidae; genus Sitta; species Sitta carolinensis. The sequence goes on along the minus strand of CM063284.1, from coordinate 35,508,809 downwards.
TTGCAGCCACCTGTGCGGGTGCAGAGAGAAAAAGAGGAAGCACCAGCAGTGATACGCAAATAAAAGAGGGACAAAATAGTTGGTTTGTAGCATTCCCGTAGATTAGGAAACTGCTTGTTAGCTAATGACTTATCTGGTGACTTCTGTCCTCAAATAATGAGATGTTCTTTACTGTGAATTGCATATAATCTGATATTTTCATTGTTATCTCTACAGTAATGTATGTATGTGAATTGAGTGAACAGTACTATGTAAGTAGATTGTCTTCTACATGAATAAAGTCTGCCTGTTTAGGGCAGCCTGAGAACAGTTATTTTTCTCAGTAAATTACGGAAATGGCACATAAATTTGAGAAGTATGAAGCAGAGATCTGCGTATTCTAATGCTTGGGGTCTGGTTAAAAAAAAAAAAGGAAAAAATCAACTTAAGCTTATGTTGTTAAACTTCAGAGCTAAATTTACAGGAATGGGGATGAAAGTGTTTAGAAGTAATTGTAACTGACTTATATTAGAACTTCCTGACTTTTCAGGTTTTGTAGATAACTGCCTGTTTACATGACTTAAGTCTAATTCTGACTGTGTCTTGAACTGTTGTAAAGTCATCCTATATGTTTAATGTTGCCATATTCTCAAACAATGAACTTCACTTAATGGCCTTCCTTTCTTAGTCAAGATGATGAGCATTTGCCTATAAGTCATACTTGGTACTTTTGTAGTCACGCAATTATACTTAAGGTCCACTCTCACTTTGTGCTGAAGTCCTGTACCTGCCTCCATCTGGTGCAGAGAAGAAAGCCTGGACACATCTGGGTTGTTTTTGGTTTTTTTTTTTTGGTTTTTTTTTTTACTTTGGCAAACAGAAAATACAACACTGCTTTAAGGAAGAGAAGGGAGCACAAGCAAGAACAGTCAGCAGGACAAAATGAAAATGAAATTACAGTTAGTTAAAGCATTGAGACCAAAATGAGCCTTTGTTAGAGTCTACAGAACTTCTAGCAATCATGAAGAATCCATGTTTTCTTTCTTTTTGCTGTTTGTCCTCTTTGATTTTATTTTGATAGCTCCATCTATGCTGGTCCCCTTGACAAAGGAGGAGGTTGAATCTTCCATCAGAAACCTGGCCACCAAGCAGCAGGCAGCATAATAGACCAGGGATCTACCCAGCTCATAGATGAAGGAGCTACTTGTGTCATAGACAGCTCACCTGGGGGCAGTGAAAAACATTTTCAAGAAGTTCTGTAGTTATATATATATAAAAATAAGTAATTTAAATCCATTGCTGCAGACTAAGTTTTATACTGTGTTTGGGGTAATTGGTATGCTCTTCTTCCCTGTCCCAACTTCAGGTCATCTGCTTCTTCTGTCAGTTGCTTATGAGAGTGGGCAGGTAATCTGTGCAAGTCCTTTTCATCCCAAGGGCTTGATGTGTCTTTCCTGCCTCAGATCTTTGTGTAGTGTCTGCTAATATTTCATTTGCTCACCAGTGTGTCCCCAAAAAGTATTTTTGATAGGTTGAAAGAAAGGACATAAGATCAGGAGAGGAAGAAAAACAAAATAGTAACATTTTTTTTCTGGTTGTGTTATTGCTCATTGTTTCAAATTAGTGCAATGTCGAAGTCATGGTAGACGGATGCTTCAGAAGCAGCATGTTAATGGAATTCCCCACCCCTCTCCTCTGTCCCTTTGTAACTGCAGAGTTTTGTTCCGTTCTTGCTGTGTTTGCTAAAACATGAGGATCGATAGAAAGAGGTCTTCTGCTTAATACCGTGTTGCTGTGCAGTCTCTGCCAAATCAGAACCCTGTAATGGTACTGCCTGATGGCTTTTATTTCCTTTGCTCCTTGTCTCAGTTCCAGGAGCCGTATTTTGTTTGATAGCTCTGCTATCTATTGCCTCCTTTTTAAAAAAAAAAAACCCCAAACAACCTAGTGCTCTTTTGTTCTGGGGGATAATTTTCAGTATTAAGGAGTACTTGTAGAAGAGCACTTTCTCATCTTGTTTCTGTCACCTGCGAGGTTGCAAAGGCCGTTATTGACCTGCAAACAGTACTGATCCTGTAGTAACCAACCAGCTCATTTATTTCTTCCACTCCTACCTACTGACATTGTTAGTGGTTCCTTTTCATCTACAAGCACAGGAACATTTAAAGTTAATTATCTAACACTACTTAGATTACAAAATGGTAGATCTATTAAAATAAAACCTTTCAAGTAAACAGTATTTTATGACTTGTCCATAGACATTTCTCTATTCTTTTTTACCGTAAGTTTAGCAAATTATAATTGCTGCAATCAGGGATGTAAATAGTCAAGTTAATCTACTCCATAAGAAACAGAGCTCAAGAGAGGAGTTCTGTGAATGTTTTCATAATGAGAGTGAAAAGGAAAGTGAAGAGAAGATTTATAAAACACCAGAGAGAACGAGGAAGACAGAAATGGTTTGGCTATCACAGCTTGTCAGCATCAGTGAACAGCAATGCTCTTCTGATGAACTTCAAGTTTCATAGTTAAGGATCATCCACAAACCAACAGCTAGCCTGTGGAGCTGTGTTTGCAATGACTTGAAGATATTGATTCCTTTTTCTACTTACTGCACCTTTTTACAGCACAGGAAGGGGACTTTCACAGCATCTGTAATCTCAAACTAGCACTGTGAATAATACACAGAAGAGGATGCCTCCTGCTGTTTTTCTACACCCAGAGATGTAAAAAATGTTTTTGGATCAAGTATATTAAGTTTGTTAATTTTGGAAGGGCAAATATGGCATGCCGCCATATCTTTTGTTTCTGAAAGGACTTTGACTCTGCACATCATGAATTTGCTTCCTTTTTTTTTTTTTTTTAAAACTTTCAACATCTAGCAAGTTAAAAAAAATGTGATTTTTTTTAATAGCTTGCATTTGAACAGATTGTTTATGGGGTTTTCATACCTGAAAGTTGATAAAAGTTCTGTAATACTCTGAATGCGTTAAAACTGCTTTCATAATCATTTAAGTATTAAACTTACTGCATACATAATTCAAGAGTAATTACTAGAAGTGCCATGGTTCATGACTCTGTGTCCACAAGTATTAGAAGAATTTTGCAGACAAATTGCCATGACTGTTAAAAACCTGTTGATTATATCTTTTCATTTTAGCCTTGTCATCTGGAAAGCACTCTTTTGCTGTTGCAACGTCTGTACAAAATGCCCCATACATTTAGGGTATCACACTGGTTTCCTGTCTCAACATCCCACTCCTTTCATGGGGGAGCAGTGAGATGTTTCCTTCTAGAAAGCTCTCTGCTGGAACTTCCATAAGCCAAGAAACAGTATCTGAATGACGGGAGGAACAGCAATACCAGCGGTGCTGTGGAGACTCTCAGAGTTCAGCTCCCCATCCCTGGAAGTTTGCCACACCAGTATTAGCAACGCTGTCCTCTGTTTTGATTGGAGGTGTTGCAGAGTCGTTTGGGAACTGTCATGCTGGAGTAAGTTCTTTAAAAAATTAGCTTTTTGCCTCCGGAATGGGCTCAAGCACAAATAAAATCTGTAGCCCTGAAGCTTGATCTGGTGGCAGCAGTCAGCCACAGTCAACTGAGCCCAAAGACAGGATGAATGTGCCTGCAGGAAAGATCTCAGCAGTGTCTGCTGGAGCTCAGCCTTCCATGTTGTGGAAACCCTTATTACCTCTACTGACATACAGGTATTTTAGATGTGTCCAGAACAGCCCTGGTGTTTGGGGTTTTTTTAAACATACATACATATATATATAGTCATACATATATGACTGTCCTACCCATTAATGCTTCTTTTATGATGCCTGACACATGCCTTGTTTTTGGGAAAAGTAACCTGTAAAAGTAGGATGGATGATTGAAGAAGAGAGGAGGAATTGTTGGAATTACATCATTTGACCTCAAGGTTTCGTGACCTGCTCTTGTGTGGAGTGCAGTGACATGCAGCCTGCCTGGGAAGTGCTGTGTTGTCACAGGATGCCTGTTCAGAATGCCAAGTTCTTACTTTTCACCCTCTGGCATGGCTGCAGAAGTGAGGTGGCAACTCCTTTGCTGTATATTTGCACTGTCTTGATTTTTCAGTAGATAAGAAACAATGAAAATGACCTGTAACAAGCAAGGTTAAATACTGTCAGAAACATTAGGATATGTTTTTCTTGTAATTCTGATTTTCTTTTAAGAGGTTAATTAACAGCCAAAACTGTGCTAATTATAAGACTTGGAAATTATCTGTCACAGTGAAGGACAACATTTTCAGCTGACAGATAGGAGAAGGAAATACAGACACATGAACTACTGAATGCAAATGTGCTCCTGGCATAGGGTAGGACTGTGTGTGAGAAATGGAGTACATTGCCTGAATAAACCCTGTTCTTTTAAGCCATCAGAGTAGGGAATTTTTCATGAATTTCAGTAATTTTAGGATGGAGTTTAATAATGTGCTTCTCCTTAGGTGTTTTTTGTTTTGTTTGTTTTTTGTTTGTTTGTTTGTTTGTTTTTTGTTTTTTTTTTTTTTTTTTCATTTGCAAGGTTTCTAACAGTAACGGTTGAAATTCACTGACTTCTAATCTACTGCCTAAGGCCATGGTTTGCTATTAGGTGGTAGCTGAACTTAAGCAGTCTCTCATTATTTTCTTCTGCAAAGTGGTGGAAAGGGAGGGGAGAGGCAAATTATTTAGGTTAGCATAGGACTGTGAAGTTGTTCCTTGAAAGTTTTCCTAACTAGGAAATAAAAAGGAATGTTTTGGATCAGATAAACTTACTTTACTGTCTGTCTTTGTGTCAGAAGTCCTGTAATCACAGATGATGTGTCTTGGTTCAAAGAACCAAGAGTGTTCTTTGGTTTGGGGGGCGGAGGTGAGTAGAGAAACTTGAGCGTGGTCTGCCTTGGACCTTTCTCTCTGAGTAACTTTCATGCTGTTGGTCTTAAACTTCTTAGAATGTGTTTTGAAACTCAAGAACAGGCTTGATTTTCTTTTCTGGTTCTTGATTGTTCTGGGATTTGTGTGTGGTTGTGAATTCCTCTTTAACTGGGAAAGAACCTGGGTCTTCAGAAGTCTGCTTCTATTTATGACACACCATGTTGACTTGCATTGACTGAAAACTTCGAAAGAAGAAAAGTTCCGCTGTAATGTACTTGTTTACCACAGGTGCTGCCTGTCAGGATCCTCAGCTTTTCCCCATCTCCCATCTGACAACAGCTTGTCAGTTTTCCTTCAGCATTTTAAAGTTGCTTTTCCCCCCTCTTAGGGTGATCGCATGCTCTACCAGTCAGTTTTACAGCTGGAACTCTGAAAATGACACCTAAAATCTCTTGCCTTCCATCTCTTCTCAAGAGGTTACAGTGAAAGTATAAGGCCATGTTCGGGTAGTCCAGTTACCTGAAAACCGTATGCCAAAAGCAGTCTGAACTTGCTGCAGCCTTTTTTTTTCTCATAGAAACATGTATGGATAGAAGGCCCTTCAACATTTGTGCGTGCAGCTTTAATTCTTGGACACCATCCAGTGATGGCTTGGAGTCATGCCTGTTGTGACTAGTGATCCCTCTATCTCCCCACACAGAGATATATGCTTGGGGTAGGGAAATATCTAGTAAGAAAACATGCTCACAGAAAAATGCCTACATTGAAATAAACTCTACAAACAGTAATTAATGAAGCATGTCAGTCTGAGAGTAAACTGCAAACTTCTGGAATAGGAGAAAATTTTTCGTCTCAGCTCAACAGAAAATGGAAACAAAAAATAGTAGTTAGTGTTTTATATTCCACATATCACCTCGTGTAGTTGTATGAATACCACAACATAAGCATACTCCTTGTGCAAATATTTTTATCAGCAGCTAGAGAAGATAACTTTGAATTGCCATTAATGAAAACCTTATCAAGGTAGACTGTTCCTTACTTTATTCTGTTTCTCAGTTTGATTGTGCTGCAAAAATATTTAATTCAGTGGGTTATGGATGAGGCTATTCATTTATCTGACTGGTCTTATTTTCTGGAATAAACAAGTGTAAAACTACAAAGCTTTGTTTAAAAGAAAAAAAAAATCTGGTATGTCTTTTGACTGTGAGAATGCACTGGGAATAATTACCTTGACAAATAAGGGTATAATAAAATTGTTCTTAATGGTTTCCAAACTGTTGCCTACATATCACCTGTATGTTTGTGAGGACTTAGATTACAGCCCCTACTTCAGGGGTGGTTCTCAGAGCTGGTCATCCGCACCGTTTACATTTTTTTTAAATTTTAGCCTAAAAGTCTTAGGCGGCTGTTCAGGGGCTGCTTTCTGATGGGTCAGCTGTCTCTGCTGTGGGCTGGAGGGTGGTATTCTGCTGCATCTAGTAGCTGTCAAAACCCAGATGGGTGACATAAAAATGTAAAACATAAACAAATGAACACAGGAATGGGGGAAGGGCAGGGAGATGGAATGAGAATGACAAACATTAAATAAAGAACTATTTTGCACAGTGTTAATAAGAAACATAGTTTGGTATTATTTGGCAGTCTAAGTATCAGATTATAGATTTTTTTGGTAGAAGGACAGAATATAAGAGGCTAGAAGAATCTTCTTTGCTATGCTGAAATATATCAAGTTACTAAAAGTATGCAAAATTTTGAGAATACCTGTATTATGTAGCTATTAGTGTTTAAAAATCATCGCTGCAAATGAAATTACATTTATGGCAAATTTCTCATTATTCTGTACTTTATGTTCCTTGTTTTGTAGGAGATACAGAGTACTTTTTGTTGTGCTTTTTGAATTATGTTGTACAAAGGTTCTCAGTGATAAGACTAGACAAAAGGTTAATCTATTTTCAGTGTGGTTTATTGGCATGGATTGTGGGAACTTCGAGGGCATGTTTGAGCTTGAGTATGTAGAGAACAGAACAGGGAAATTTTTGATTTAAAAATGACATTAGGAAAAGATATGAATATAACTTGCTAAGATTAAAATGTAGCATTATTTGCTTTCAAAGAATTATAAAAAAATAACACTTAAGTAGTGTATATTTGTTGCCAGAGGATTGAATTCAAACTGCTTCATGGACGGAAGTCATGAGCTAAGCACTTGGAACGAGTTTGTGAAAGCTCACTGTTTGAAAGCGGCATTAGACAGTAGCCTCTTCTGGAACAAATGGTATTTTCCTTACAATTACTCCTCTTAATTGGTCTGTTCAGTGTTGAAAACCAGAAAAAGCTGGGAAAAAGAAAAGCTTCTCGTATGAAGTGAACTCTGACAGAACTGTGCTAATCCTAAAATTTTGACAGACTTTGTGGCCAACCCCAAGTCATCATTTCAGCTCATTAACTGTCATTGTATGAAGGAAATACTGTGGACTACTTAACTCTCGACGTTTTTTGAAGATTTTAATTAGTGGCACATGCAATTAAAACAACTTAAAATATTTTTTTTATTTCTGTCTTTGTTAGCTGCTTTGATAAAATCACAAATTTAAAAGTATAGCAAAAGTAATAAAAGTAATTAGTGCATTAAAGTAATTAATGCGGTGTAAAGGTTATCATGTGCTACTTAAGTGGATTCAAAAAATGAAAATAGAACCTAGGATAATTCACTTTGATTTGTCCAGGTCCGCCCTTCTTCTGAACACAGGTAGAGATTAGTTGAAAAAGTATTAGTAAAGCAATCAGCTGTCTCTTCTGAAGAGTGTTACATTTGGTGATCTTATTTAGTGGTAGCCTGCTTGTCTTCTCCCTATGGAGGGATTTAAGCAATCAGGACTGAGAGATGTTGCTGCAACATTGCATTGCTCTTGTGGAGAGATGCTAGAATAATCATTTTATTGGGGGTTTCTTTTGTGTTTGTTTTTGGTGTGCTGGATTACACCCTGTTTAGTGCTGGTCTGTGTTTGGAAGATTGTCTTCATATCACTAGGGTTGGAACTGACCTCTGGAGATGATCAGTCCACTCCCTCCTAAGGCAGGGTCACACAGAGCAGGTGATGCAGAAACGCACTCAGGTGAGTTTTAAATGCCTCCGGAGAGGGAGGTTCCACAACCTCTCTGGGCAGCCTGTTCAGTGCTCTGCCACCTCAATGAAAAGAAGCTGTTCCTTGTGTTGAGGTGAAACTTCTTGTGGTTTGGTTTATGGACACTGCTCCTTGTCCTGTCAGTGGGCACTACTGAAAAGAATCTGGCACCATCCTCCTTGGCACCCACCTTTAAGATATTTATAAGCATTGATGAGAACCCTTCTCTGTCTTCTTTAACTGAACAGGTCCAGCTGCCACAGTCTCTCCTCATAAGGAGATGAGTTCTCAGAATCCTCCCATCTGGCCACTATCTTCACCCCGAAGAAATGAAAACTTTGAAATTTTCAAGTGGCACAACTATCTGGTTCCTGTCTGTCAAGCAAAAATCTTACTTGTTTTATTTGGGTTTAGGAGCATTGCACCTAGATAATTGTAGGTAGGAAAATGTACTTTGGAAGTGAATTCTATTTAGTCAGTGTAATGGCACTTTAACTGAGCAAGATCTTAGTTTGGTTTATGTGATCTGCTGTAGATTACTTGGTTGGGATTAATTTTCCTGGGAGTGTCTGGGTCCACCATGAAAGTGGATTTAGCTGTAACAGTTAACCTTTTTTCTCATCCTTTGAAGCATTCCACTATCTGTGAAACATAATATATTTTTTTTTAAATTTACTCTTTTTTTTTTTTCCTGTAATTACCAGATCTTGCTGAACTTAAAAATTGTGCTCTTATGTACAGCAGTCCTCAGGTCAGATAGAGAAGGTGTCTGTCTTCAGGCAGTCAGAGGTATCTGATTTTCTTCCCTTTGCAGTCTGTATTGATGTAGTAGAATCTGTGGCACTTGTGCATGGCAGATAAGAATGCCAGTTTTCCTCCTGCATTTATGTGGAAGTGGTCGTCATGATTTAAGCTTTAAGCAATTGACAGAGTGCACATAAAGGAGATGTTTGGCCATGTGTCCTGTCCAAGCAACTGGATTTTTCCCTAGAATAATCAAGTCCTAAAGTGTGTGGTAGTGCCCTCTGTGTTTCCCATGGAATTACAGTGAACTGGAAAATGCGGATCTTGTTTTTCACTCAAATATTTGACTTGCAATTGACTGATTTGCACCTCTTGTAAGGTGAAGTGCTGCTACATCCATATGTGAAAATGTGTCTCTAGGTCTACTGGCCAGTTCTCTTTTACTGTTTTGCATTTTGGGAAATGAAAGCTATGTATCATTGAGCTGTGTTAAAATCTCAAAGCTTTGTTCAGACACACCTGTGTGGAATGCCTCTGTTCCAAGTGAATTCTGACTCTTCTCCTGCCCCATTTTAAAAACAAGTTTTTGTCCTGTTACAATAGCCTCAAGGCTAAGACAGCATCACCCCATGTGCGCTAGTGTGTATATGAAATTGCAGACTCTTAAATCTATTCAAAGAGCTGCTTATTCCATATATTTTGCTGTTTTCCAATCTTTTTCTTAAAAAGCCTAGTCAATAGGATTTAGAAGACAATTGCTATCTGCATTGCTGGCTCTGGGAACAGAGAAATGTCTGCATGCACTGTTATTCTGTGTATTATGGCACTTCGTCATAAAAGATCCAGTGAGGACATTTGGATATACTTCTGTTTTTGCTTTCAGAAATTAATCTAAAATATTCTTTTTAAAGGTACTCTTTTCCTTTCAGGGAGGGAGAAACAACTCCAAGGAAGTTTTTACTTATGATGGTTTGTTCCTCTTAGTGCGTGAGCTGAATGTTTCCACTAGGCATGTTTTTTATGCCTGTAACTTAATTTTGCAAATGCATACTTTTTTGTTTGAAATAGTATTTAGGTTTTATCATTATGTCTGATGGATGTGTATTTTCTAAAATACTCCTAACACTTCTTCCTGATTTTCCTACCCTTGTATTAGGTAGAATGAAATGTTAAAATTCAGACACGTGAAAATTAAATATTAATTATTAAAACCCATGAATCAAGAAACAATTTCTTAAAGGTGGTGAGGTAAAGGCTACCTCACAAACTGCCACACTGCTATCCTATAAATACTATTGATCAAGTCTAATCTCTGTGCCTTGGCAGCTACATAAAGTATGCAATTCTTTTCCTCCCTCTACTCAATATCCATTTCTAACTGCTGTCTTCCCATCGATGTTCTGAAATATGTCACAGCTGTATACTAGAAAGTCTCTGTTCCACAGTCATAATCTGAGGGTTTTAACTCTTCAGTCCTCTTGTGTGTTTTAAGCACTGAGGTTTCTGTGAAGCCAGACTTTGAGAGGTAACCTCTCAAACATAGATGAAAATAGCTCCAAACCTGTGCTTTGTTCTGATTTTAATGTCAACAAACATCACTTCTTGATTTGTATTTCTCTGTGAATGTGACAGACATCTGTTCGGATTGGAAAGAGCATTACTCTTTTCTGGTCTTATGTACAGTGTTTTTGGAGAGTAGCTGTAGGTTCTAAAGAAGTCTCTCCTAGTTGTGAAGTTTCTTAATGGGTTAATTTAAGTATAAACTGCTGTGACTCATAGCACGCTACCTTATTTTTATCCGGATAATTACCTTGCTAAAAGATGTGTGAAATGTAAAGATTTCTTCCCTCAGCTTGAAGAGCAATGCTATTGTCTATCTGTCCTTTTGATGTTAAGTTTGATCAGAATTCATCTTCTGCTTGCTTTGCCTTCTTCCCAAATTTTTAAATGGAACTTATCTCTGAAGTGCTTAAAGAATTGTAAAAGTGAAAATGAAGGTCATAGTGGCATCTGAGCCACTATGTGGGGGTTTTTTAAGGTGTGTCATTTCCAAGTATATCACAAGAATTTTCAATGTTGGTATGGCTTTCTGTATTAGTTATTTGAAGTTACAGGTGTGCACATGCTGAAATAACATGTAGGTAAAAGTTTCTGAATTTCTTAGAGGGATCTTACTCCTCTTCTGCTTTGATCATTTTTCATTTTTAACAGTGGTGTGAACATCAGAGGATCAACACGTGTTTTCACTTATGTAATTTGGGATGTTTCATAGGTTCACAAGTCTTCAGGCTTGTCAGTTCATTATTTCACCTCTTGTTTTATGCCAGGGAACTGTTCAAGCTCAAAGCTTTTATCTGAATAGCAAATCACAGAATCAGATTCAACATCAGGAGAACTATTAAATCTGTTTTTTCATTTACTTTTATTTAAAAATGGTCTAATGATACTTTTGCCGTGATCTCTAACAGTTCTGCTGATTCATACTGAAACAGCTTGAATTACTGCTTTGTTTGCCTGTGAAGCTCCTCCGCGCGGTTGTCCTTGGTAAATAGTAGTCACTGAGGAAATAGTAAGGGATAGTATCCTCCTACTCCCTCAAATCTCCTCTTCCCCTCAAATCAGCTCAGTTCACAGCTGCATGTGTATGGTAATGGTATTGATTTTATGTTAGTGTACCTACTTGTGAACTGTGATTATTGGGGGCAGACATCCTTTCGAATGTTTGCTGTTGCTAAACCTGCTGGGAGTTGTAAATGCTGTTAATATAACCTCTAGAATGCTCTGAAATAATATGCCTGATTTTAACCAACAAAAAATTAGAGGATCAAGTAAGTAAACCAACATAAGTGCATCAGTGATCTTTTTTTAAGCTTGTAAACAGTTTTCTCATATAATTAAAAGATGAAGGCATGAAAACGAGGAGAAAGTGAGATACCATTTTAAATTATTTGTACATTTAATTCTCCTCAAAGCTTGGTATAAATATAAACAAAGCATCACAAGGATTTTGAAATAGCAGATGGTTGTCTATTCTCCTCCTTCCAGCCCCCAAGATATCCAGGAATATCTTGGGAAGAACTTGTGGTCCTTCCTGTAAGTACTCTAGTTTATATGTAACCATGATAAATAAACTCCATGTTTGTACTACATTGAAACAGTCTTTAGCATAATTTGGTACCACTGACTCTCTTGAGATGTAAAAGACGGAAGGTTTGGTGCTATATATGTTAAATTTCATATCCTGATATCCAAAGTAAAGCTTAGTTTTGTACTTCAAAATATATTGCTTTTATTACAACTAAAATAATGTTGGTAAGGTCACTTCCATGTAGTTTGACATTCCATGAGTTTTTAAAAGAATACTGAGGAAACCTGAACTTGGCACATTTTTGTTTCATGATAAGCCTTGGTTATGACTCCCATGAGTTTGGGTCCCCCCCCCAGCTGTTTTGGGAATAGCAGCTTTCTGTGGCATGTTGCTCCAGACACTGGTGGTGGCTTTGTCTGCCCTCGCTCACATACTGCCGCGAGTCATCCTTTTGGATGAGACTTCCCCCACCTTCGCTGAGATTAGTCTCACACTGCGTCTTTGTGAGCTCCTTGTTTCTTCCAATGCGGTTATTGCTTTTACTCTGCTCAGTACAACCTGCTTCAGAAGGCTGCTTGCCAGTGTTGATTCTGTTGTTTTCATGTAATTTTCTTTAAAGTCAATGCAGTTGGTCTTGTCTCTATAACAAATGGTTATCTTAAATAGCTTCTCTCTGAATTATTGATGTTCCACAATGACTTCTTGCTCCATCTGTTTATACTTTGAGCATCTCTGCATTATTCTGTGACATAGAAATATTCATGTGAAATGCAGCATTAATCAAGCCCCTGCAGTATTGTTATATGTGAGTTTGTAGGTACCTCTATACTATAGATTTGTGTAGCGTTCTACAACTAAAAATTCAGAGAATAAAGTGTTCAGTGTCTGTCTGCTGTAGGCAGTTCTTAGTTTAACTGCTATGTCTCCCTCTATTTCCCAGCTTAACTGCATCCATAGCATTAAGAGCAGAGCGTCATATTGCTTTGTGTTATCCCTGCTATCTTGCCAGACTATCGTTTGAATGTGAGTACAGATGGTATGACTCATTTACACTTGTCCTAAGCAGGCGATGTACTTAACACCAAGTATGTGCCTCCAGCTTTTGATTCCTGTGAAAAAGAGTGTTTCCCTCTCCCCACCCTAACAAGAGTTGTTTTGCTATGATTCAATCAGATTTTAGTTCACCTTCCTTTTAAAATTAGGAAAGCAGTCTCTTTTTTTTTTTCCCTATCTAAAATGCAATTGACACTATTTTTAAAAGATACCAGACCTCTGCTAATTTTGCTGAGACCACTTTTGAATAGGAAAAATGAAGATGAGTAAATGAATGTCTCCATTGTTTGGATGTAGAAAATATACCGAGGTACTGTAGACCTACTCTGCTACTTTTTCATTACCTCTGGAATATAGAGAACTGTTTTTTCCTAGTGTATGAGGAATTTGGTGTATTCTGCAACTTGGGACACAGATAAAGGGGCAAACGTTTTCCTTTCTGAAACAGAGTGGATCTAATGGGGCTTCATTGTTGTCTAGACCTTGTCTGGCAGTCTTGAATATGCTGAATGGTTTATCTTTCCTCTTGGAGCAGGGATAGAAAGGAAATCTTAGAAACCTGTGTGTGGTGGTGATAGTGGTGGAATATTATTTCTTTTTACAGAGAATCATTCACCTCTCTTTTCTCCATGCCTCAGCTGAGGATCTGCTCTTACAGGTAATGTTGAGGAGCATGCAGTATGTTGAAGGTACACTTGGCACTGAATGGCACCAAAGTGGAGCTGAGAGTTTGGGATAAAGTACAGGTTGATATATAGTCACGTGCCTTATTTGTTTAGTGTTTGTTTCCCTTTTCATTTCAGTTAGGCCCAAAATCAAGTTCCATGTTGTTGTATAGAATGTTTTTTTAAAATTTTGAGGGCAGTAAGTTTACTGAAAAAATGATCAGGAGCACATTTTCCTAACTTTTTTTTTTTTAATATTAGTAATTTAAATGGGCAGAACTTTGAAGTTGTTTTTCATTGTCCCATGTCTATGTCTTTCTACTTGTAAAAATAGTATAGCAGCTCTGTTTTTCAACAAAAACTTTGTTTTCTTGCAGCACTTTCACATATATGCTGTTTCTCAACAAGAATTTGGAGGACCAGCCCTCCCTTAACCCTGTGTAGCTGTTCATAATCACAGAACTGTGTGTCTGCTCCTGCCTGGAAGCTGAACAGTGTTGTTTAAGGCTCGTACTCCCTCTGATGGCAAACTGCTGTGCTTCTCTTGCTTTTTGTGTTCACTTTCATCTCTCTCCCTTGGTCTCCATTTTATCTTCTTGCTGCGGTGCTGGATTTGGCTGTTGTTTCATGTGTGTCCTGCTGGAAGTGCAGTTTTAATGTAGTTGATAAAATTGAAGGGCCCTACCAGACTGCTTGTATACTAGACAACAGTAAGCTATTTGGTTAGGTAGGGGGAAAGGAGGGAGAGCTTATCATCTCTACATGAATTTATTTAACATTTTTAACTATCGGAGTCACTCTTCTGTGACTACAAGTCACGCTCACTTTCCTAGTGCTTGGCTTAAACTGATGAATTTATCTCCCTGAAGCTTGCATGAGTACTCTGCTCCTTTAAACTAAAATAATTTGTTTCAGAAATCAATTGTTAATCTCATCATATGTTTGGTACAAAAACCCCTCAGTACTATAAAGACTTCATTAGTTGCTTTTGTATGGGATCGTTATTAAGAAATGACTGCATTTTAAATCTTGTAGTTATACTAATAAAGAACTAACTAATATAGAGAAAATAGAACTGTCATTGCATCTTGTGTGTCAATGATGTGATAGCATATGGTAATCTTTTATTAGTAAATTTAGCATATAGATTACAAATAGTGCAAAACGAAGCTGTTTATCATGTGGTTACAGAAATAAGACATTGTATAGTTTGTATGTCTTTGTACATCTGTGTGTAGAAGACCAGTCTGAGAGAAAAGATAGTGATCCTGTTGCCCCTTTGAGAAATGACCCTTTGCTACAGCATTACCGAGAGAAGGAAGTCAGCAGATCCTTGTGTTCTCACTGCATCTCTTTCCTGCTTCAGTAGTACTAGTTTCAAATGTTTCTTGAAAGTGTTTCCTAAATTATTTAGTTATTATTAAATATTACTAATTTAATTAAATACAACCTTTGCTTAACATCAATTATTTAAATGGTAAAGACTACCAGTTCTAGTTCATTGTCACTGACTACAATAGCACTGATGGGTACTTACTGTGTGAGGCTGGCAAGAGTTTCAGCTGGTGGAAGAGATGTAGGACTCTAATGAGTTTTCTGGTGTGTTGTCGGGCCTTTTCTGATGGCATGAAATCAAAATCAATGGTGCATCTGATTCTGAGTCCCCTATTTTGTTCAGTTTGTAGGAACTGTTGGGCTGTCGGGCTTTCAAGTATTGCTTCTGTTTGCTTGATCAGCCTTGCACCTGTTTGGGAATACTATTTAGCATATCTCTGGCAGGTTTGGTGGAGGTAGGTGAACCCCTAAACATGTCAAAAAGACTGAAATAAAGCTCTTTTAATTTTGAGCCGTTAGTATCTCCTTGAATGTGAAGTCATTAGTCTTAAAAATTTAGGTACCTGCCTTAAATATGTGAAGTGACTAGAGCCAGCCAGGAATTCTGGCACTTGTAGGAGAGCTGCTAGAGTAGTATGTGCTGTCTGGGAAGAAATTGTGTGGTCTGGCTCAAGTTGTTTGGTTTTCTTTGGTGTGCTGCCACCAAGTGACAAGGCTTGTTATTGCTGCTTTTTTGTTTTTGTTTTTGGTTTTTTTAAGAGTGATTTCCGTTAATCTCTTTCCTTTCTTTCAATCTGAAAAACTTAGAATATTACTTTACATTCCTGGTACGTTCATATACAATATTCCAAATTATTATTCAGAATAACTTGACTGCTTGGAAAGTCTGACTGAAAATTTCTAGGATAAAAGAGCTGTCAAAACTAAGCTTTTTTCCCCCATCATTCTGCTGTTCAGTTTAGATATTATGGATTCTGTAAATTATTGTGGAATCTCTGTTGCTGGAGGTATTCAAGAGCTGCCTGGACACAATCTTGTGCCATGTGCTCCAGGATGACTGCTTGAGCAGGAAGGTTGGACCAGATCATGCATTGTGGTCCATTCCAACCTCACCCATGCTGTGATTCTGTGATTGGAAATAATCTTCAATCCAAAACAATACAATGTAAGCACACATCAAAATGTATTATAGAAGTAATGTTTGAATCCTCCATTTAGACATTTCAGGGTATCTTTGGTAAGCAGTCTTATAAAAATAGTCAGTATATTAAACCAATATTCTGAGCAATACTCAAAGTGCTCAAAATACTCCCCTGTGTTACTGTGACTCACAGAGGGGCACACAGCAACACACACAACAACAGGTGTTCAGGCACAGAAGAAGAAAAGAACTCCAGTTTATTGAAACCCCAGCTATTTATAATTTTCAGGAGACTGACCAGGGTTTGGGTAATGAAGTGTCCACCTCTCCAATCCTACTGGTCGAATGAGAAGTCTCTCAAATCATATCTTTAACAAAGGAATGTAAACTATTTTTGTTTATCTTACAATTTCGTGAGACCACTGACTCCATTCTACAGAAACAAATCAGAAAGCTTATTTTCAGGGACAACACCCCTGTGCTAATATATGCAAAAATTGCTTTTCTTGGTAAGATGAAGGATGTTGGTGAGTCTAAGGGGAGAATGTTGTAGGTGGAGTGGAGTGGTCATGGGATGCTGGGGGTGACCTCATATCTGTGCAGCCCACACATCTGAGGTGTGCTGTCCACTTCACCTGCTGGGCAGGAGTGTATGGACAGGAATGATGGTGGGGTGCAGAAATTAGAGAAAAGATGATGCATTGCCACTGATTGTTTATACTCTTTATCTTCTGATTCTTACAGTCTTGAGTGCCAGAAAAGTTGCTGAGCAGTGAAATTATACTTTCTTTCTAAGAAAGTTAAGACGTTTAAGACTTTAGTTACAGCATTATTGGGGGCTGAATTAGCAAAAAACAGTTTTAGCTTTCTGCCAGTTTTTCTCTGCAGGTCAGCTTACGGGACAGTAAGGTGAATGTAGTGACAGCACCAAGAAAACACTGGGGACATGTAACTACAGCAGTAGTCCCTCTTTGTTCTTGGCTCTGTTGGGGTTGAATATGTCACGTGCTCCTCCGCCCAGTTTGGAAAGGTGACTGAGGATTGTTTTTTGACCTGAACAATTAATTTATCACTAAGACTCATATAAACAATGTTGTAATCATGCAGTTATTTTGGATTGTTCTGTACCAGCTTGTCACAGCTGTTACCTTTCCATTTGCATTCCATACTCCCTCTTAACTATGAAGGCTGAATCTTTTGAGGTTTGCTCCCTGTTCTCCCCTTCTCCCCTTTTGCCCCTCCTCAGGTGGAAGGGAGGCATCAAAGAAAGCTAGGCTTTCTTTATAAATATCATGTGTAAAGGACGAGGGGAAAATGGTGATTCACTTGTTTTGGTCCACAGAGAGGAAATACATCAGTAAAACCTAGTAGCAATAAAGACTAAACCTGTTAATATAAATGCATTGAAGCTTCCAGAGATCTCCTCTCTGGCACAGGAAATGTCACGTGTTGCTGACTATGCTGCCAGTTCTGTCCTGAAGCATTGGCCTATCGATATGCCAGCTCTGCTCCTTACTTTGCAAAAGAAAAAAATTAATTACCCAAGGTACGCTTTTGTTTGCCTCAGTAAACTATCGCAACAGTTTTAGCATACTTAAAACATCTACTTCTGAGGTGACAGTAGTTATTCCTGTAAAATATATCCATATATATATGTGATATATTGGGTTATATTTAAAGCTAGAGAAAGAGGATTTAAGTTCTGAATTTTTTTCCTGTAAATTAGGAATTAATTTTCCCTGTGGCCATTTCACCTCCAGTGTAAATGTTCTGTCTCATGATGTGTAAAGGCTACTACAGTCACATGACATTATACAGGGTAAGACGCTTCTGTATAATTTCATTAAATGCTCTGTTTCCTGTTGCGTATTTCCTTGTTCTCTTAATGTTCTTCAAGTTCTTGTGTTATTTATTAAAATAGCAAAATAAGTAAATTTAATTAAATCCACTGTGTTCTATGATGCAAATTTCATTGGTTCCCCTTACAGAACTAATCTATAAAGGAATATCCAAAGTGTTTAGAACTGGTATTGTGGATAGACTTCTTAATTAAAAAAAACCACTTATTCTCCTAACTTTCAAAGTAGTAGGGGTGTGTAATTAAGCATTATCATTATTCTGTTAAAGGTAAATATATCAAGGTTGTATGTTTCCTTAATTCTGCCATTTTCTAGCTTGGTTTGATCCTGTGTGGGCAGCTCAGCCCCATACAGGCACTTGCTCATTCTCCACCAGTGCGATGGGGGAGAGAATCAGAAACATGAATGTGAGAAAAGTCTTGCGTTGAGATAAAGGCAGTTCAATAGGGAAAGCAGAAACTGTGCATGCAAGCAAAGCAAAACAATGAATTCATTCACCACTTCATTCACCACTTCCAATGGGCAGGCAGGTGTTGAGCCATTTCTAGGAAAGCAGGGCTCCATCACACATAACGATGACATGGAAAGACAAATGACATCACTCCAAACACTCCTCTCTTCGTCCTCCTTCCCTCATGTTTATATGCTGAGCATGATCTCATATGACATGGGATATCTCTTGGGTCAGTTGGGGTCAGCTGTCCCAGCTCTATCCCTTCCAGCTTTCAGATTACCAGTCTGCTTGCTGGTGGGGCATTGTGAGAAGCAGAAAAAGCCTTGGTGCTGTGGAAGCACAGCAATAACTAAAACAACCCTATGTTATTAATATTGTGTTCATCACAAATCAAAAGCACAGTCCCATTACATCTACTGTGAAGAAAATTAGCCTCTGTCCCAGCCACTGCCACTGAGTACCTTGAGCTACTGTTTTGTATCCGGTGTTTCTGTCCCTTGTGTGTTTGGACAAAGATAACTATTGTAACTTCCTATTTTGGCATGTAAATAAAATGGATAAGCAAAAAAAGAGTGAAACTTGTCAGGATATGATGCCTCTAATTTAACAAGTAAACTGTATGAGGTCATCTGGTTTGTGGCAGCACATTTTTTGTTAACTGTATTTATTTTGATAGTATCTGGACTGTAGAAGGCCATGAGAAAAATTGGTTTAGGTTGATAGAGCAGGTCACTGGTGATGGAAGCCTTTAGGAGAACACAGGTAGACTTCTATTGCTGCTTTAGTGCCATGGGTGTGTTTTAGCTTTGCACTTGAAGTTGCATTCCCTGTAATTTCTTGTATGTTGGTTTTTTTTCTTCAGATTCTGAACTGTTTTATATGTCCCAGTTTCAAGACTAAACATTATTGTTTCATTAGAAATGACAGGTTTTAATTTTTTTTTTTTTAACTGAAGCATGTTTTGCTGTTTAACCATGACAGTGACTCCTGACTGGTCTATTGCCTTCTGGTTTAGACTAGTTCAGCTACCTCCTTTCTTCCTCTTAGCATGGGAAAATAGATCAAGACTCTTTACACTTAAACATAGGTCTGAAACTGTAAAAAGAGCATTAGTGTCAAGCTCTCCCCTAGGGCTAGAATCTCCCTAGAGGAGATTATCCTATGCTACCATTGCCAGTATAGTATCTATGGATTCTCTGAACAAAGTAGTCCCTGTTGACAAAAGTCTAAATTTGAGTTTGCTTGCATAACTGCTTTAGTGTTATAAAACCACTGTCTTCCCAACTTGCACAGATTTTCTGTAATTTTTTTTTTATATAGCTCTCAAAGAAGTAGTTGCTTTGCTCTTGATGGACGCCAAAACACTTTAAAGCTGTTACAGTCTCTTTGTTGATTCCTCTTGCTAAGCTGAAACACTTATGGAGAGAAAGATATGTAAACCTGGCATAGTGAAAAAATTGTAAGAGCTTAGAGAAGATATAAATCCCATCTTTTTCTTGTCTGTTGAGAAAGAACTGGTTATTTGTAGACTATTCTGGATTTTTTGAAAAGCGCTGCTGTTTTTTAGTGTTTGACTTCAAAAGTAAATTTACCTGAGAAGCTAGTGTACATAATTTCAGATTATTACTGCTGAATAAAAGATGAGAAGGCCAGCCCAACAGGCTGCATGTTCTAATTAATATGTTTTTTTTTTCTGTGCTGTTCTGTATTGAATAAGACCTCTACTTTGAAAGAAGTAGCACCTACATGGGTTTTTTTTTCTGTGTTGCTATCACCAGGTTGGAAAATTGGAGGCTGTTGTCACTTAGCATGTTCTTACCCTGTTTCACATACCACCTCCACATAGACTGTAATATAGAAACAAAGAGCAGTAATACTTCTTGCCAATAATGAAAAGGTGAATTGTTCATATTATTTTGTTTTGAAAGCAAAATCTGGGAGCAGTAACAATGATATTAGGACAATTTTGGTAGAACTTTACATTCTAAAAGTTCATGATAGTATGACAGATTTCAAAGGAGAGGAATTGTTACTGGATGTAAGAGGAAGTAGTTTCAGTACTTCTCTCTCCAGTCTCAACAACTTTCTCATACTGGATGAGGAAGATTGCCATGAAATGTTAGTTTCAGTTGTTGGAAGTTTTTGCTTTAATGGTGTGGGACGTGAACTTTGCTTAGTTCATTAAGACCTTTCGTGCTTGAATAGCAATCCTTCTTTCTCCATGCATTTCTACTGCTTAAACCTGTGACTTTCAAAATCAAACCCAAAAGTTGTGGTTTGTCTTGGAGCTCCATATGGGCAAGTCTGGTTATAAAACTGAAGCAAGTAGTAATTATTTGCTTTTCACAGCCCACCTAGAGCTGATCCCACCCTGGTCTCTGTTGAGCTGGTCTCTGATGGGACCTTGGACAGCCTGGCAGTCCATGTGCCCAGCAAATGGGTTACTTCTGGCTGGGTCCATACAGGGCCTGGGTTTGGCTGCTGGGGTCTCTGCAGTTGGGATGCAGTGGAAGCCATCTCCCTTGTGAGCAAAACCCTTAACTCACAGAGGTTTAACAGTCTCTGGTTCATAAGTGTTGCTTATGGGTATTCCTGACTATACTTGCAACATTTTCAGCAAAATTGTAAAAACTGGTACTGTTTGATTAAAGCCCTCTTTTGCAACACCCATTCCTGTTGAGACTAGTAGGGACTTCAGATGGTTCCACTATACTCCTTTTGTTTTGTCTGAATGTTTCTGTATTTTCTATGATTTGCACAAAGGTGTTCAGTTTATGATAATTACTGTATGGTAAGGATGATTATATTTTTCCAGGGTTTCAAGGTAAATTATATTCAGAATTTCATCTGAAAAGATGTCCAAACTCATGCTCGGCATCAGGAGAGAAATTATGCACAGAACTCTCAGATCTTGGTCAGAACAACCTCCCCAAACCATTCAGTTTATGTAGCTATTTATTTTGGACTGTGACTGATATTTTCAAAAGCCTCTCATATAAGGAATTCTTTCCTATAATTTTCTCTGCTATCAGTAAGGAAGAAGGTGCATCTTTTCATATCTGCTTGTCCCTGAAAGTTGTAAACTTTGCATAAAAATTGGGTCAATTGGTCTAATCATGAAGAAGCATCAAGAGTTGCATAGGTGCTGGGTATTAGCATTGCATTGTTTTTTTGTTCTTGTCTGCCTCCTCTGCCCTACCCTCATAAACCTTATTTTTCACTGAGAAGCTGTGCAACTGCTGTAAGTGATACACACTTGAGTTGAGAGCCAGGATGGCTGCAGTTATGGTGTTGGCAAAGAGGCAGGAAGGGCCTTTGTATGGGTTCTACAGAGATGTTTTATTCCAGCCACGTGTGCTGAGAGTCCAGGGTAAATGTGAGGCTTAAGAAGAGGGTCCAGGTTCAAGTATGGAGAAGGTCAAGCTGAGGGGGCATGAGGGGCCAGTTGTCAGGGGGCATGGGGGCAGTGCAAAGGCAGGGTTAGGGTGTGGAGGCCAATGGGGAAATAGGGGGGAAGTGATTGAGGGACACAGGAACGGGGAGAGGGCTAACAGGGTCAACTGAGGGAACAGGACAGGGGTAACAAAACAGGATATCCTTTGAGAGAAACCCTTTGTGTCTCCCCAACTCGGGGAATGGCTCCAGGCCTTCACACACTTGAGTATAGGAGAATGTCTTAACTTCCAGCTAGTGTGAGTAATGTGGGGTCTTTTTCTTCTTGAATCGGAATGATTTGCATGATACATAGAAAACCCCGCAACTGGTAGAAACCTTAAAAAAATCCAACAAAAATACATACAGAACAAGTAGAACCAGCAAAACCCCCAAAATCCAGAGGTGCTTCAGTTTACTGATACAGGACTGTAATTAGATTAAAAGTAGGCATCCCTTAGTAGGGAACATGCTGAGGTTTGCAAAACCTCTGCCTGCTCCCATCAGTCTGTGCTGTTAACTTTTGCATCCTGATTTGGTACTGTGTGCTGAAGACCAGCAGAGGCCTGAGACATTGTGCCTTTCTGAGGGGAATGCTTTAAGTTAGTCCTTATAGGGAGAAAAGTGGTTATATTTTTGCTGGTTTCCAAGAGTAAAATTGTTCATAGTATTGTTGAAGTGCTCCAAAGAACCTTTCTTATTTTCCTCAAGGAAAGAGGAATCCGTTTCTCTTTCCCTGTTAGAATGGTTTGAGTTGCAAGGGACATAAAAGTTCATCCAGTTGCAATGCCCCTTCCGTGGGCAGGGGATATCTCCCACTAGACCAGGTTGCTCAGATCTCCAGACAGCCAGGTCTTGGAACATCTCCAGGGACAGGGAGTCCACAGCCTCTCTTGGAAACCTGTAACTCACCACCCTTATAGAACAGAATTTTTTCCCAATATCTAATCTGAACCTGCCCTCCTTTAGTTTAAGGCTATTCCTCCTTGTCCTGTCATTCCATACCCTTGTAAAAAGCTTCTTTCCAACTTTCTTCTAGGTCCGCATTAGGTCCTGGAAGGGTGCTCTAGGGTCCCTGGAGCCTTCTCTTCTCCAGGCTGAGCAGCCCCAGCTCTCTCAGCCTGTGTTTGTAGGAGAGGCACTACTGTCCAGTGTGATCAATTTAATGGCTCTCCCCAGGGCTTGTTCCAACAGGTCAAAGACTTTGTTGTGCTGGGGGCCCCAGAACAGGACACAGGACTCCAGGTGAGGTCTCACTAGAGCAGAGCAGAGAGGGAGAATCACCTCCCTTGGCCTGCTGGCCACACGCCTTTTGATGCAGCCCAGGACACATTTGGCTCTCTGCTGCAAGCAGGCATTGCTGGGTTACAGTGAGCTTCTTGCCCACCTGCACACCCAGGTCCTTCTCCCCCGCCTACTCTCAATCCATTCTCAGCCCAGTCTGTGCTTGTGTTTGGGATTGCCCTAACCCACATGCAGGACTTTGCACTTGGCCTTGTTAAACCACATGAGGTTCTCACAGGCCCACCTCTCAAGCCCCTGAAGTTTCCTCTGGATGGCATCCCTTATTCCAGTGTGTACACCACACCACAAACCACACCACACCACGCATCTTGGTACTGCTGGCAAACTTGCTGAGGGGTGCACTTGACCCCACTGTCCATGTCACTGACAAAAACGTTAAAAAGGACCAGCCCCAATACTGACCCCTGAGGGGCATCACTCATCACTGTTCTCTGTTTAGACACTGAGCTGTTGACCGCAGCTCTTTGAGTGAGGCCATCCAGCCAATATTTTATCCACTGAGTGGTCCATCTATCAAATCCATGTCTGTCCAGTTTAGAGCCAAGAATGTCATGCAGGACAGTGTTAAATGCTTTGCACAAGTCCAGGTACGTAATGTCTGTTGCCCTTCTCTCATCCACCACTGCTGACTGAAATCATCATAGAAATCTGGCAAATTTCTCAGGCATCATTTGTGATCCATTAAGCCAGTGATGACTGTCACCAATCACCTTATTTTCCATGTGCCTTAGCATACTTTAAAGACAGATCTGTTCCATGATCTTGCCCGGCACTAAGGTTACACTGACCAGTCTGTAGTTGCCTGGGGCATCCTTATTTCCTTTTTTTTAAAATGGAAATTATATTGCCCCTTTTCCAGTGAGAACTTCATTAGACTGCCATGACTTCTCAAGTATTTTGGATTAGCTTAGCCATTCCCTCAGGCAGTTGCCTCAGAACCCATGGATGTATCTTACCAGGTTCCATGGACTTGTCCACCTTCAGGTTCCTTAGGTGATCTCAGACTCAATCTGCTCCTACAGAGGAAGGTTCTTTTTGTTCTGCATTTCCTGCTTTCACGTTCTGCACATTGGGCAGTCTGGCTGGAGCACTTGCTGGTAAAGACCAAGGCAAAATAGTTATTGAGTCCCTCTCACATATCTTTCCCGAGAGGACCTATGTTTTTCCCAGTCTTTCTTTTATTAATGATGGACCTAAAGGAATTTTATTTTTTACCCTTAATGCCCTTGGATAGATTTACCTCTTCTAGTACTTCAGCTTTCCTACCAGATCCCTGGCTGTTCAGACAATTTGTCTGTATTCCTCCCAGGCTATCAGTCCTTGCTTCCACCCTGTTTGTGATTGTCCAGCAGCTCCTTGTTCATCCATGCAAGTTCTGGCATTCTTCACTATTTCCTGAACTTTGTAGGAATACGTTGCTCTTGAGCCTAGAGCAGACAACCTTTGGATACCAGCCTGCTTTCTTGGGCCCCTCTTCCCACTAGGGCTGTATCCTATGGCACTCTACCAAGGGGATCCTTGAAGAGACCCAAGTCTGCCCTCCTCATGTCCGAGGGAGTGGCTGCCCGAAGGATCTTGAACTGAAGATCAGGTGGATTTTATATCTCTTTAATAATCCTGTTAAATGTCTTTTGGTGGTAATAATAATAATAATAATAATAATAATAATAATAATAATAATAATAATAATAATAATAATAATAATAATGTGGGTTATGTTTTATACTGCTGGTACCAGTTGTATTTTTTCAGTTTTGAAGAGCCACATCTTTTCTTAGTTCCTCAACATCACATGCTAGAAATCTGGAGGCCAAGCTGCTTTGTGGTGTAGAAGTCCTCCTATAATTTGGGGCCTGTGTGAAGATCAGGTTCCAGATCTGTCCCCTCATCTGATCTTCTACAGTTTTATATGTCTGGTGGTTGTTTTTCTTGACTGACTTGTCATGGAATCAAACTAGAGAAACTTTAATGCAAATCATACTGTTAGTGTAAAGTGCACTGACAAATGTCCTGGGAGAAGTGTTGGTTTCCCCCTCTCCTCCTTACATCTTTCTTGGGGTTGAAGTGGCTGTGAAGATGATGGCTTATAGTGGTTTAGTTTAAAAACTGAAAACCATGGTAGTTTTGCTCTTGTGCCAATACAGAAGTGATGCACATCATTATTTAGAAATACTGGAAACACATAGCTAGATGCAGTATTTCCAAAATGTACTTGCTGAAAGATGGGTGATTGGTTTTTGGGTGGAGCATAAAGTCCACTCTGTACATGATATGGGAATTGTTTATGTTCTTTTGGGGTAAATTATTCAGGAAACTGGGTCACCAGACAGCTGTCAGCTATCCAAACACATTGGTCATGTACAGATAAGAGACTTTAACATATCCATTATTTGAGTGTAATGAGTACCAGAATGGTGCATGTTTCTTTCTTTGACCTTTCAAAATTTCAGTACGAACTATAAAATACTGGGCTGCTATATAACACTTAGGGTGCTATAACTTAAATTACTGTGAGGATTAAACTGATGAAGATAAAATTTATTTTTCTCCTAATCTTGGTAGAACTGGGTGGATGGAGGTTCATTGCTGGCTTGGGGGTTTTTTGTTTGTTTGTTTGGGTTTTTAAATTTTTTTCTTTTCCCTATATTTTTTAACTGATTCTGGCACCTGATACAGAAAACTTGAGTCTGAATTTTGGCTGAGTTTAAAAGCTGGATGCCTGTGGCACTTAGTATGTGTGCTCTAGCATTTGTGCAGATGTTGTGGTAGCTCCGTAATGCAAATAATGGGGAGCAGAATAAGTTTTATTTTTAAGTGTGTTACCTTGGATTCTTTCTCTAGTGTGCACTTCAAGAAGACCTCATTTTAATCTTTTATAAATGTGACTACATGTGATATATCCCTTGCTGCTGACCAGATGGTGATAGTAATGACTGAAAAATAAGCTCCCTTCCATGATGAATGGAATTTATCAGCTGCTGCTTTTTGGCAGAGGTGGGAGGGAATGTGTTGTAAAAATATGCTGACTGGCAAGTTTACTTGTTCCATCTCTGTTAAAGCCAGGAGTTCTGTGGGACAAGAAGTTGGTTGGATGTTTCTCTGATACGGAAAGTGAATATTTTTGTCCTTCTGGATCACGATTTAATGCTACAGGAATTCTACTTCAGAATATGTAAAACAAAACTTGTGTTAAGAAAAGAGTAAATGCTTGAGAATATTTTCCCCTTCCCTGAGGCTTGGTAAAGAGATGGAGTAAAGTTTTATTTTTATGTTTGATTTTAATAATTTTATTTTTTAAAAATGGAAAGTTTTGCGGATTTTGTCAAAATATTGATAATGTGTTCACTAATGTTATAAATACTTCAGAAAACAGAATTCAAGCATTCTTAGAAGGTCAAGAAATTTGGAGTAACATCTCTGAAGAAATGATATAATGTAGCTGCTTTTTATTTTTGAGAACTGACAATATCCTCTAAATGGCTTTGTCTTGCATATTTGGGTAAAGATTTCAAAAGAATTAATCTTTTTTTCCATGGATATTAATGTTTCCTAGATAATATCAATTCAGTTAGCTCTACAGTGTTTTAAAAGTGTTGGTAATACCCCTAGCAGATAACATTACAGGCCTCTAAGGTATATATTACTCTTTATTTTTCACAGTTGAAGACTTTATAATATTAGTGAGCAAGGAGTCTTGAGATATGTAGTGTGTGATTTGACTATTTATATAGATATGCCACAGAGTTATCAGTCAAGAAGGAAAAAATGGCAGAAGTTTGCTGTTTTTTTCATTACATGTCACCCTGTTGGAAAGAGTGAAAAGAAACACACCTCTACTTCCAGTATGAGAATCTGGAGGAAGTAGTGAATTTTATTAATATTCTTAGGTAATCATGTGTGTAACTTTGAATTTATTTGAATGTATTTGAATTTATTTGAATGTCTTTCAAAGAGTAAAAGGTTTTTTGTAGTCCCAGAAATTTATCCATAGGCTATTTCTTTCATTTGGGGAGGAACATTTCCAGTCTCATTCTTCATACGGCAGCAGTCCTAGTTATCTTCCTGGTGTCTCTGTTCTGTGAAGAGTTACAGTGGCTGTGGTTGCTTCTCTGCAGTTTACAGGGTCTGCAGCTGGACAGAAGAGGTACCTTGTCCTTCTGTCTTCCATGATTCAGTGTTTGTGGAGGGCAGAGTTCCAGTCTGCTCATAAAAAATTAATGCTAAGTAGTTTCTCACTAAACGAAAAGGAGCAATAGACCAAATTATGTCATCTAAAGACTGACTTTTCTAAAGACAACTTTTCATTAAAAGGAAAAGAAATTAATTTGAGTTTTTAAAAAAGAGAAAAATAGAGCTAAGAGAGTGTAGACCTTAACTATTTTTTAAATGGCCATGAGGTGTCAGTGTACATCCGAAAAGAAACTTGGATTCTCAACACTTCTGAAAAAACACTTCTTGTTTGCCTTTATTTCCTAGGGCCTGAAATAATCTGTAGGGGAGAAGGTTGCAACAGCTGAGCCAAGCCTATAAAAATTTATATCTGCATGACTTAAAGGTTATATTTTCATAGTTATGTGGTATTTTTTAACCAAGATGTGTAAGTTTGTTGATGTATTTCTAGACTCTAGTTTAGTTTACAAACCAGTTCATGACTATAGTGGTGTTCTCTCTTCATTGTCCTGCATTATGAACATGTTGGTTGTATGAAGGTGTTTTCTGGGGAAGACGCTCCTTGCTTACACAGCTTGCTATGTAAGATACGAAAAAAAAAAAAAAAAAGTCTATTCCTAACTATTTTAGTGACTTCTTGTTACTAAATATTGAAGTCTTCCTAACATACTTAGATTTTATAGAAATCTGGCATTTCTAACGTACTTAGATTTTATAGAAATCTGGCATTTGTTTTTCATAAAGCTTTTATAAAATAGTTGTCTTGCCAAGAAGAGATAGAAAACAATTGCATACAAGATGCCCTGTGGCCTCATTTTTGCCACAAAACTTGACCAAATACTATCCTTTTTTATACCCACTTATTTGCTGAGTTGGGTTTTGTTATTCATAGGTTCTCAGATACCTAATCAAGGAGGCAAGGGTGTATTGAAGTTAATTTTCTTAATATTTTGAATAAGTTATTTGCAGCTCATGTGTATTGTGTATTATGTATTGTGTTTCAATATCATCTTTCTGATTCTGTATGATAATATTCCTTTATAATGCAATTTGTTGGCTCTCAGGAGCCAACAAAATGCCAAAATTTACTTTGTAAGTTCTCCTCTAGGTGTTGTCTTAAATGAATAAATCACTGATTGAAGCGAGTGTTAGGAGGATTTTGGAGGATATGAAGCACAGAATAATCCCGATTGAATCCCCCCACAGGAAACTCACACGTTTTTAGATCCTGTATAGATAATTGTGTAAAAGTTGTAACTACCTTGTTGTGCTTGTATTTAATACAGAAATTGCTTGTGTGTGGATTCTGGATACATAATTGGTTTTGTCTGCTTTTTTTGAAGTCTGGGCCCTAAAATTCTCTAGTAAGAGAATTTCTTTATAAAGCCATATGCTTTATAAATACTGTTAGTACTTTGGGGACAGTTTGATTAACACAATCTGTGAAATTTCTGTGTTGCAAAATGCTTTTATTTTTAAAAGGAAATTTGCTAGGAGTAATTTACATATTGAATCATGGGAGGAGAAACTTAGAATTCTTTGCATAACTGTGGTTTTGTGTAATTGAAAGAATTGAAGGAGTGATAAACTTGGTTGTAATAGTGTCCAAGTCTGGAAAAGTTCAGGTGTCATGAAAACTGTTCTGAGATATTTGAAGGAAAATGCAGGGAATGGAATAGTTCTGATACGTGGTTGATGAAGGGAGCTCGGTTGTTGGGTGTGGGTTTGCAAAGCCATCTCATCCCTGTCTGTCACAGTGAGCAGTTTGAACACTCCCACTGCTCTGTGGCAGCTGCAGGCCCATGGTTGTTGTCCCTGAAAATAAACTTTTTTGATTTGTTTTAGTATAGTGGAGTCAGTTCTCATGAATTGTAAGATAAACAAGAATCATGTTTGCATTCCTTTGTAAAAGATATCACCTGATGGACTTCTCAAGTGACCAGTGGAGATGGAGAGGTGGGAACTATTCTGTCCAATCTCTGATCACTGTCCAAAAACTTATATATACGAGGACAACAATAAACTGGAGACTTCCTTTCTTCTTCTCTGCCTGAACACCTGTTGTGTGTGTTGCTGTGTTTCTATCTGCATCACAATAACACATGGTAAGCTGGCTCACACAATTCACCCGCAAAAAAAAGTAAGTAGGGGCAGTTGGGTCATACAAGTTGCCTGTGTTGGCACAGGAAAGGGATGTGAATGTGCGAGGATCGTGTGGGAAAGGGAGGAGTGAAGAGTTTGTCTGGTGACCAGCAGTTAAAATCAGACTAATTCACTTTTCCTAATGTCACTTAAAAAAACCCAAAATAAACCAACCGACAAATAGCAAACAAACATAGTTCTAGGGTGGTAAGAATTTAATTAGCATTCTAAAGTAACACTCTGTTGCATTTTATGAGATTTGATTTAGTAGTAGACTTTTTAAGCAAAGTACTTTTTAATCTTCTAAATACAGAATTGAAAAATTGATAGGAAAAGTAACTAAGGAGTGAAGGTTGTGTATATGCTCTTATCCTGTAGTGATGTGTAAGAGCCCTCCTGAGAGCTGCTTCCCTTGTGGCATTGTGGGGAGGACTCCTTGGAAGGCTTGAAGCAGGCAGGGAAGATTTTTTTCTGCAGCTGTGTTTCTCCTTGGTCAGTTTGGGGGAAGCCACATCTATTTTGGCAGCTGTAGAAGTTTTAGATGAGCTCTCTCATCCTGTAGTAGTGGCTGTATATGTGTGTGTGTGTGAATATGTGGATTTAATCCAACTGTGTTTTATAGAGTGTTTTTAGTTGCCAGAAAGGAGCTTTTTCTTGGACATGAGGGAGGTGTAAGGGGTTCCTAAAAACTTCTAGGAAGTTTAGCTTTTCCCAGGCAGCAAATCCTGATGCTTGAGGCAGCTATTGACACACGCTGTTCTAAAGATAATCAAAATAATTTGTGTACAGTGACACTGACTGTTTACATACTGAAGAGAGAAAAATAGTGGTATCCATAGTAACTAGGATTCATTTTGTTCACTTAGATACAGTATTTTGTGATCCTGGTACGTATAGAAACCAAAATTTCACGTGTGAGCAAGCCAACTGAACTGTGGATTCTGTGGTCACAGTCTATTCCTATCTACCCAAAACTGAATTAAAAGTATTGCACTAGTAGGAATGTTATATGCATTTTTACTATTATAACAATTAAATATTTATTTAAAAGTTTGTTCAAACTCTTATAACTCTTCTGCAAGAGAGAACTGATTTTAAAAAAGTTTTCTTTAAAAGAAAACTTTTAAATCTTGTAAAAAAAGGTAATGTATTCAGGACCTTTCCCTCCCAAACTTTATCCTGGGAAAAAAGCCCTCACCATTAAGGTGTGCCCCCCTTTCGCCTCTTCTGTTCCTGCAACAATACTCATCCCTGGGTGGAACAGGGAGAGGGGTAGGCAGATTGTACCACATGACTAATGAGTAGGAAAATCTGAACAGAAACTTTTAAAGGCCACAGTTTTTCTGTTCTCTTTTAGAGCTATAAAGTAATTCAGCCTCTTCCTTCCCTCAGTATTACAGACTCCCTCAACTTCCTACTAGGAGAGTTTCAGTAATGACAAAAGTATTGAACAGGTATTTTGAAGGAGCAGATTTTGTAGTCCTTTTCTTCTTGACAAAATCAGAGCTTCCTTTCGAATAGCAGAAATTGTGTGGTCCTTGTCGAAAATATATGCTGCTATCACTCTGTCATTCTAAATGGTTTCCTCTAGATAATGCATTTTAGTTCTTTTACTTATCAGACTGAGTGAATAGCAGACATACATTTGAAGCCAAGTAAACTTTCCTTCCCTAAGATGGTCAGATTTGGAAATGTTCTCTTCCTGATGCCCTTCTAGTAAAGCAGCCTGTACCATATAGTTGCTCCTACTTAGGTTTTATCTTTGTTCATCAGTCCAACCTGTGTTATTTCCCCTTTTGGTCATTTAACCACTGAAAGTCAGTGAGTGCTGTTTAACACTTTTTTGGATACATTGCTCTGCTCTGGTTGTATCTGGTTATATCTTCTTGCTTCTGTGACGGGATGAATATTTTCTTAGTATTTGCTGCTGAAATAACACAACTGTGAGTCCAAGCAAAACATGGACTAAAATAAAACCCTGCTAATATTGCTGAAATTAGACAGGTAATGGACTGTTCGCTGTAGCAGCATATCCAAGAGGATTCTTGCAAATACAGCTAAAATCAAACTTAAATAGGCATAACTAGCAGCTGGAAGTCAGTGAGCTTTCTGACCTTCTGGCTAGCAGAGATAGATCCACTGAGTTTGCAGGGTATTGTGCTTTGGGAGGAGGTGGGGGGCAAAAAAAAACCCCAACTCTTTCTTTATTACTAATTCTCTGATAGTTGAATGGTTCTGTTGAAAGCGTGTCTGTCAGTGCTGTTTATTTTTTTGAATAGGCAACTGCTGTTTGTTACTTGAGAAAAGCAACTGGTTCTGGAAATGTTCTAAACTGATGTGAGTCATCAGTGAAAGATTTAAATAGTTGAATATGATGTTTGTTTCCTCCCTTCCACGGCTCAAAATGGTATGAATCATTTTTTTTAGTGTTTCCCAGATAATAGTCTGAGTGGAAGTGGTATGTGTTTCTGACTCAAGTTCCTAAATGCTGGTGGAGCACTCCCAACCACTGCTGATGTTGGTCATATGGGAATTCCATAGGAACTTCTGACAAATGTATAAAAGCAAACATTTTGTAACGATGGCAACTTACTCACACGGATTGATGTGGTTGGTGACATAAAACTTTCAAAGTCCTCTTCTGACTGGCATAACTGACATGACTTTTCTGCCTAAAATGTGTTAAATGATGTAGGATAAAAATTCAGTCATGAGAATCGCTTTTCAAGTGTGTAGAATGTCTTGTAGAATGCTAGAATTTGTGTTATGTTTTTATATGGCTGCCTGCTACTCTTCCTATCTTCCAAATTGAGGTGTTTTTTATGAACCTATATCTCCTCTGTAGTTTTATATGCTCTTAGCCAATTTCAGATTTCCTTGTTCTTTCTACATGGAGCATCAAAACTGATGCATACTCCAGTGTCAACTTAAATGTTGCTGAAAAAAATTAGTTAGCTAGTGAATTTTACAGGAGAAAGAGAAGGGGAAAAGGAAAAGACTGGGCACATCTGTGTTGAATGGTATTAGGAGGATAACCTTGATGTGACCTGGAAAGGATTAACTGATTTGTCTGTCATTCCAAGCTCATCAAAGATGCTGCAATGAAAGGTTTTATGTTCTCAATATAGTGGAGATCGGGATTGAATCAGAGTGGTTACTCACTATGGGCAGCAGACCAATTCTCTTTTCTAGAAATTTCTTCTAAGTTATTTTCTTCTTCAGAAGCTCAGCAACATGGCAGCCCAGCAGAGTTTTAATGAGGAAATGATAAACTTTGTGCCAGATTTGGTTCCAGTGAGAACCTCCTCATTTTCAGTCTCAACACCAGCACTGTCCAGTGCTGAATCTGGGTGTTTTGCATTGTGCTGCCTTTCCTTTAAGGGGGTTTCCATCCTTCCAGCTAAAGAACCAAGGTTAGAAAAAGAGGAAAGGATAAAGTTTCTTGGTTTATAGCCCATCCAGCTCAATGAGCCTCTGTGGGGACGCTGAGCCCTACAGACCAGAAGTAATATGTTCCTGTTCATCTGCTGGAGAAACAGCAGTTTGTTCAAAAAACAAACCACTAAAGCATAAAAATCCAGGGAAACTGGGACTTGTTCTTTTCCCACGTAGCAATGAAAGATCACACTCGGGTTTCTTTTGAGTAAACAGCTGCCAGGTGAGAATTGCTTCTTTTCCTACAAACATAAAGAATTGGTTTCAGTGTATCAGAGACAGAAGAAACCCATATGCCATACATTAGAAAATCCCAAGGAATTTCTGGTATTCAAGGATGCAGTTTCTGAGAGGCTTGTGTGTTATACTGTCTATCTTTGAATCCCATATGCTATTCACAAACCCTTTAATTCCTGATGAAGAGAGAAGAGCAAACCTATTGCATGGTGAAAACCAAGGCAATGTTATGTTGACCTTTGTGATGTGGACTAGTTTTTCTGTAATGAATAATGATTCTTTTTTTTCTCTGCGGGAACAGTATTGCAGGAAGAAATTTTCAAAGAGGAAATATGTAAAATCAGCACTTCCTCTGTGCATCTTGAGTGTGACTATAGATCAGTAGAAAACTAGATCAAAGGAGATGTACTAATTCTTCTCAGTGCATGCATGCCCCCACAGACCCAAAGGGAATTCTCTTAGGTGTTTTACCAGTTGCCCTAATATAATTTAGTAGGATCATATTTTAATTAATTTATAAGAGTGTATACAGTATTGGTATAAACACTTTCAAAGCAAGGTGATAGATGATATAAAATTATGATTAGGAATTCTGCCGTCATTCATTTGCTCCAGCCAAGCTACCCATTTCTTCTCATTGGGAAAATGTAGTAGCATCATTCCCTGAAGCATCAGGCTGTCAATGCCAGCTGTGACAGTGAGTTGGTCTTCCAATGTGTCTGAGTTGTTATTTTTGCTCCGCTCTTGTTGGCGTTCCTGTCCAGCCTCACCTCCCAGCAACAGGCTGGGTGTGCTGGGAGAGGCTGGTTGACATGTGGAAGAGCAAACAGGGATTGCTGAGACTGAGACTTTCATTTTTGTTTTGTTTTCATCAATTCTGCTTTTAGAGCTGATGTGCACAGCTGAAATTGCTGCCCTCAATAATTATTGCTGGAAGGATGCTGTGTATTATTGTAATTGATGCCATTTTCAGTGCCAAAACACAAAACTGGCCATGGACACGATCTGAGCTGGAAGGAGCTAAGGAGGTCAGAAGAATTGCTCCTATCAGTGTCTTTTTTACCTTTGCTCTGCCAACAGGTGGAAATACTTTTAACAAACCTGTGGGCCTTGCTTTTTGTATTATGAAAACATTTTTGCAAGCTGTCATGCTTGCAAAAACCTTAAGTGTACAGCTAGTAATTTTGTGTTTGTGTGGGTTTAACAAATGCTGAAGTGTTTTGCCTGCTTCTCTCTTTGACTAAACTGATATTTTAAGATATCTTCTCCATTTTCCAGCAGAAGTCATCTTCACTTGTTTACCTTCTCCCAAAAAGAAAAATTGCTTAAAAACCAGAAGACCAACGTCTTCTGTCCAAAATCCATGCCACAGTAGCTAAAGTAGTTTGTCAAGATCTTTCTTTGTCTTTGTGGATGCAAACTTACCTTAACTATTCATAACAATATATGTGGATAGGCGCACCTTTTTGTGGACTCTCTTCCCTGGAACAGTAATTGTTTTGACTTCTAGTCAATTTTACAAGACTGACTATACCACCAGACTTGTGTCATTGTTATTTAGAAAAGCTGTTGGGTGTAATAGCTGTCTTCAGTTTCTTGAAAGACAGAGAGGTGTCTGCTGTTGGGTGCAGCAGATAAATCTGAGCACACACATTGTCTACAAAGTACCTTGAGACTGCAAATTCAGACAGACTGGAGGACTTCTTTTATGTACTGTGTGTTAATGTAAGAATGAATTGTTGATTTTTGATTACTGGGTTGTACACTGAAAATGCACGAGGTACCTCCTCCTGCCAGTGAATTTAAATCTGGCCTAAAAGGAAAGCATGCTGGATTATATTCTAGCTAGAAAACATATTGGAAGATGTAGGACCCTCATATTTTCACTTTCTTTAGGAGAAATAGGAGTTGCATTTGCTTTTCTGGGTTTTGGTCTGTGTACAGTTTAATCACTAGACTCCATATTTTGGACATCAGAGACAATTGTTTTGAAGTATTTACTTACCTTATACTACGATGGCTGTCCTTCAGCCAAGAGTTTGTCTGCAGGTGTATTTTTCAGACATATAAAAGAGGAGTCTTAAACAGAAAATTGCTTAGTAGACTTTTAACACTTTTAAGGTGCTTTATTGCTCTTCGATCAGATGATATTTTTAACATGTTACAGGGTATTTAAGTACACAACTGAAGTTCATGTCTGAATCACAGACATTTTTTATTATTAATTTTTCTTATATGCTGCTCCAGTTGAGAAAAGTTACAATGAATGCTGGATTATTTTTCTTCTTTGTGTTCCAGTTTCAGCTGAAATGGCTTTTCAGATAATGGATTTTATTAATTACCAAGTATTCAATGATAAAATGTTACTCTTAACAAAGGCTGTATAATTGCATGAGAAAAAGTGGGAATTGCCAGTGGTATCATGAGGTGCAAGCAGAGCTTTTTTTGCTTGTCCTTAGAAGCAGAACTGTGGAGTCCAGGGGTTAAAGCTATTCTGCAGACGCAGATGCTCTGGAATAAACAGAACAAAACTGGGAAGAAAGGTACTAATTTCTTGCTTTAGACTGTTCTCTTTCCTGACTCCACCTCATTCCCTCAGGAGTGGGGAGGAAACAGCAGAGGAGTTCAGATGAGTGACTCATGAGAAGTATTCTAGAAGTATTGTAACTTATATTCATGGTGATGCTGAACACTCTGTCTGTATGTGATAAAATCAGCTTATACTGGGGGTTGCCTGTTTACTTAGAGATGTAGCTGTTAAAAGTAATCTTTGTCTTCTGAAGAAATACACAGATTAGATATTTGCCTTGCAGAGTTGATACATGACTTTTTTCTAAGTTTTTTCATTTTTACTGGAACCCAACAGAACAATTTTCTTGCTTTCCTAGATCCTTTTAATCATACAAAATACTACCTGAAACCAGTTGGATTAAACCTCAGCCCAGAAAAAACTTGGTAAATGCTAATTGACAAGAGATAAATCTTTATTCCAGTAGATTCTTTGATACTGAATATACTTTGGGTTTTGGTGTCATCAGCAGTGCTGCTACAGTCTTCTGCTCATTTGTTCCTAGAGAAGAGGGCAGATCTATAGAAAAGGTTGCTATTTTTAGCTGATTTGGAGTTCATGTTTTTTCTGTCTAGTGTAGATGGCAGACATCTGTGTTTTAACTTGCAGGTTGCATTCTTGTAATATATTCTCTTTATATGCACCCATTAAAGAGTCTTGAAACTTGATTTACTTAAAGACAATTGAAGTTTGAAAATAACAACACTTTTTTTTTTTTTTTCTTACAGCTATCATGTCAACACAAAAGCCTTTATTTTCACAAAAAATGTATATCATCATTGCACTTCTTGAAATCTGAGAGTTAGGTGTGAAGATCTTACCTTGCTAACAGATCTTGTAGAGGTCATCAGATCACCACTGAAACCACTGTAGACATGGCATTCTTTTTTTAAGTTAGGCCATTTTTGAGCCTTCTTTCCTACTTCTCATTTCATAAGCTTTCTTATTGCAAATAATAGATGACATTTGGAGAAGATAGATGTTGATGACCTGCTGTCTTCAGTTATTTTAAGTTTTATTAATACAAACTGTTTGAGATGCAATGTTCTTTATACCTTCGCAAAGTTCTGTTATGATTCCTAAATTAGTTTGAGGAACAGAAGCTTAAATTAATCATCTTGCATTTACTCTGCTTTCATTCTCTGTTTCTGTTAACTCTTCTACACAGAAAGTTGTTAGTCTAGGTAAGCTGCTGAAAAATTGAAACCTTAGTTTGGTTTCTCACAGTAGAATTCTAAAGAGCTTTTGTTTTTTAGAAGACCTCTTAGGTAACATTAGAAACTGCATTTTGCACACCAGAAGATATTTTGGATGGTTTTTTGAAGTTGAAAGAAGAGCTAATTAGAGATGCTGTTTGCACTGAGGTGACGGCACAGCTTTTGGTTGAAGGGGATGTAAGGGGGAAATTCCAGTTAATTGTGAGCAAAGATTAAATATCCAGAACTGGATTTTCCTTTGGTTATGGAAGCAATTATGCACACACAGTGCTATCATGAGTAGGGTGTTTTTGCTTACTTACATGGTTTAGATTGGTATAGAAATCAATATAATATTGACTCAGTTGTGTTGGTTCTCTTTCTAATGCAAACTGTGACGTACTGGCTTTTAACTCTCTGTAGTAATGTCACAGTTCAAAAACGTACAATGTTAGGTGAGATATATGCTAACTTGCTTTTGGAAATAGTTTATATTAATTGCATTGTAAGTATATCTAAGATCATTAGATATTATATCTAAGATCGCTAGAATAATTATTGGAGTAAATTAAAATGTTCTGAATTTTCTCAAGTAACCAAGTGTGAAAGGGTACTTTTTAAGGTAACTATTGAATTTCTAACTGACTTTGAAGCATTAACTACAAAGGTAAAAAATCGACCACATTCAGATAATTTGAACTAAATTAGGCATTATCTCTATCTAGCAATGTGTCCAGTTGGTAATTCCAAAGAAAACATATGGAACCCTTGGCATTTGCTTACTATATAAATGTACTGTCTCTTGAAAAGTGTTCATTTACACTGAACATATGGGCTTAGCTGGACAAGCGTTATCGAGCAAGTGTGTGTGTATCATATGAAGCTTGAGTATGCATTTTGCCAGTATTTTGCTTTTACACATAAAATCTGATTTTTTAATTTTTTTTTAATGCATGTTTAGTTATGCAAATAAGCCACAGTGTCTTCCTTAGGGCAATTTTCACAAATAGAAAGCAAGCTATTTTCTATGTTGTGGTTGTCGTGTTCCATAGCAGACAGTAGGGTGTTGCAGTAGCTGAGCTTTGAGGATGTCCATAGTTTACTACAACTAGTTCTGCTGTGGCCAAGAAGAACACAAGTTGTCATATGTACTAATGGGAATCTGTGTTGTTGCTTTTTAGTATGTGGCTGAAATACTAGAACAAAGCAGTGTGGGGTACAAATCATTGCTTTTTTGTAATTAAGACCAAAAGTATGAGATTTCAAAACAACTAGACCCTATGTAACAAACAGAATATATTTATAAAGGTATTTGTTAGTCTTGAGAAATTTTAATCTGAAATTTCATGATGAATCAGAATCTGGTGCTATAATCTGCCAGTCCAGGACTCTTGAGGTCAGGGAGCCCTTCGCCAAGGTACTCTTTTGCATTTAGAAAACTTTTACCTGCATAAAGTGTCAGGAGAAAAGGGAGCTGTTTAACCAATGTGCTATGTTGGAATGAAGCTTCTGTAGACATTTTTGTAAAAGAGTTCATGTCAGCTTTTCCTGCCTATGGCCCCAAAAGGTGGGAATTCAGTATGTCTGTTCTATAAGCAGCC
The DNA here is from genome assembly GCA_032173965.1 of Sitta carolinensis. NCBI lineage: Eukaryota > Metazoa > Chordata > Aves > Passeriformes > Sittidae > Sitta > Sitta carolinensis. The sequence goes on along the minus strand of CM063284.1, from coordinate 35,470,402 downwards.
TGGCAGAAGGCATGAGCTGAATGTGGAGTCCTCCTGCCATGCAACTCCATACCTCTGTCCCCAGCAGAAAATACCCAGACCATTTAAACCTGTCTTTCTCTCTGCTTGTATTCCTATGTGAAACCTGAGTGCAAATACTTTATTGAAGAGCTATAAACTTGCTCACCATTGACAAATTGTACTCTTAGCAGCCACTGAAGGACATCAGAATTGCTTTAGTGCTGCGCAGCAGGAGCAAAACCCCTCCCTCTGTTCCTGTAATACTGAAGCTTATCCAGCAACTTTTGACAGAAGCCATTTACATAATACACCCACGAGCCAGCACCATTTAGGCAGATTCAAGCTGAAGTATTTATTCAGCAAGTTGTAGGGCTTCATATTATACTTCATTATTATGATATGCTTTAATAATATTATATTTAAATTATACTTGATGTAATTTCTTTTTTCAGGTCGAGGTTGTGTTTGTACTAATTGCAAAAAACCCACGGGTTTGGTCATTAATGGTTGGCTTTTTAAAGGTCAGCCTATTGCTTTAAGAATTTAATTTTCATTTGATTTTCAGAGGATTTATGTGGGGCATTTGTTGTCTTCAATGAGTTAAGTGAGGACTGTTTTGCTGCTCTGACCATATGAAAACAGTTAAAGTGCTGGAATTGTTTACTGCCTAAAGAGTAGTTAGTCAGCAGAGCCAGTACACCACATTTCTTTGCGGCTTTTAGTGGAAAGTATTAAACAGTCGCTCTTTCTTCAGTTATAGAATTTTTACGTTTTCAGCTGCGTTAGTCACCGAACTGGCGCAGACTGCAAAGACTGCCCCCAAAAAAAGCAAAAGGCGGGTTCCTTTTGGTGCCAGAGGAAGTTTCCCTGGGAGCGGTGGCTGGGCGCTCTGGGGAGTGTGACATGTGAGCATTACTAGGCACTTCAGCCGGGCGGGCGGCAGGCGCGGCTCGCCGGGCTGCTGCTCAGGGGCAGCGCTGCCGTGCCACTGCTTGGGGCGCCGCTCCCGCCGACTCGGACAGCCGGGCTGGTTTTTGAGCTTTGCAACGCTATCTGCTGATTGTATAATTTAATTTGTCAAGGAAAAAAAACCCATAAGCAGAAGCTCTAACTGAAGAGGAGAATGAGGTTGGCGCAGTGACAGATGTTCGGATAAAGAAGTTGGCTCAGAGAAGATGTACAGAGTCTGATTTTTTTTTTTTTTTTTTTTTCATTCCTTTTATTTCCTCCCCTCGATCTGAATGAAGACTATCATGGGAACTGTATTCACATGGTGATCAAAAGAAACACTTGAGTGATGAACTGCTTTTGCAGAAGTCCTCTAAGGCAGTAATTTGAGCTTTTGTGTGCAGTAGCTAGCTTATTTTGCTGAAGCATTCCTCCTGAACAGTATTTCTGCCTTACGCATTCCCTGATGGAGAAGCCACAGCTACTGCCTGGGGAAGGCAAAATGAACGCTCCGCATTGCTCGTGTCCCTGACGGAGTAGCACCGGCTGCTTTGCTTTTGCTGGATTCAGCCGGCAAAATTCAAGGAGTTCATTGTCCCTGTGGTCTGACTCATCGCATGTAAATGTGCTGCAGCCGTGCTGCATGTTGCAGCTCTTTTCTTGCATGGGAAAGGATTCTTTTCCTCTGAGCGGGAACCGAGATGTGTTTTTCTGTCTGGACTGTTCCTGACATTGAGAAAGGAAGCTGTAGAACGGCAGGATGATCGGGAGGCGCGTTTATTTCCAGTCACCAGAAAGCCTGTGAGGGTTTTTTGAAACTGACCTTGCAGGAGTGGGAATAGCTGCGGCCGCCTCTCTCGGGGCAATTGTTCCTTGTTCTGTCCTCTGCAGGACGGAGTCGTGTCTTCTGCAACAATGACTTCACTGTGGGGGTAGAAGGACGCTGTGGAAGTTGTGACATTAACAAAGACAAATTTGCTCGTGAAAGGCCAGCTGTGTGCGACAGTGAGTGCTGTTCGAATGGAATTGGATCTTAGGATATTTTTATCAGCTGTTCCACAGTTTTGTTATTGTGGTTTCGATGCTTAGGGACTTTTTATTTTACAAAGATCAACTTTTTTTTCAGCAGTGTCTTGAACATCTCGTGGTGTTTAAGTCTGGAAAATGAAGTGTGAGGGGGGATTGGAATGTCCCTTTCTAGATGCTAAGACACCAGCAGTAGCACTCACAAGTTTGTGAGGGCATGTGAAACAGGTGAAATATTTCCTCTATGGTCACTCATTGTTGCGATACCTGCAGTGTGCTTCCAAGAATACCGTTGCTGGCATTTTTTTTGTTTGCTTTTGCTTCCTCAAACGGATCGAATGAGTCGAGTCTGTATTGTTGTTTTGGAGGAGGAGGAAGATGATTCTCCCACATTTATTTCCAGTTTACCTCAGGAAAATGTATCTGTGCATCCATGGCCCTCTGGAAATGTGCTGGTAAGGCATGTTGTTTGTTGGCATATTTCCTGCTCATAACACTGTCTCAAATACCAATAGCTATATTCCTAAAATTAGGATGAATATGTACAACGTCGAAACAAGACAAGGTGATAAAATCTGCATGTAATAAAGATGGAAAAATGCTGAAAATTAGTGGTAGAGTTAATGCTTTCGAGTGTCCATTCTGTTTCATGTAACCTTATTTATGGTGCAGCAAGAACAAGTCTAGATTCTTGTGTAATAGCAGTGGGGGTTTTAGAAGGCTTGGTGAATTGTATTTGAAGTAAATGGGTTTTCCCTGCTCCACTTCTCACTCCTCAATAGTATATTTATGCAGTACCACTTTAGAAGCTGATGTGATCATTGTATTATAATAATATGCTGTGTTTATTTTGAGAACTGATAGAACATATAGTTATATCAAACAAGAGCAATTCTAAGCTAAAATAAAAATTAACAAGTCACAGTCTTGATAGAACTGTTAGATTCAAATTAGCACTTTCTCAAAAAGATCAACACTGGAAACTGTGCTTTTATTGCTTTAAATTATTTTATTCTGTCAAGTGACTGATTTAAATCTTGCTAGCATACCTCAGCAGCTTTTCTTACTTACTAAGAAATCCTGCTATATTTAGTAATAGATGTGTGTGAGTGTGAATTTGTTACCATACTTATCTGATGCACTTTGCTTTCCCACTCTGTCTAAACAGGTGAAAGACTTTCAGTAACTTGAGTCACTTGCTAATGTAAAAGGGGATTGTTTGCTTATACTGTATAGAATTTGCAGCATGTCATGGCAGCCCTAATTTTGTTCTAAGGGGTTCTCTTTTCAGCTGTTACAAGATTGTTGTTCCGGCTCCTTTTTTTTTCTTTCATGTAAATATTTAATTGACTTAGAGGATGTCCTTGTGTTTGAGGTTTTTAAAACTTGTGATTTCTTTGATTCTAAATCTGGTGCTGGTTTCTGTTTTACTGCCTGGAATGGGTTCTTTGTCATTACCTTATGTTTCTGTTATGTATCAAAAAATCTATATGCATATCACTAAAACCTGAAATGGATTTTATTTTAAAATGTGTTTTTTCTTCATTTTAGCCACCATTGGTTCAAGCTATATTTAATGGAGATCCTGATGAAGTTCGAGCACTAATATTTAAGAAAGAAGATGTTAATTTTCAGGTAAAATAAGACATCATTATCTTTGAGTATATTTTAATTTTGTTTGTTTTATCTTTCTGCTGTACTAATATCTTTAAAACTTTGCTAATTCTTGAACTGTACATTTTATCTTCCAGGCTAAATAAACCCTATACATACACTTAATAGTGGGAATCAGGTGTACAGCTTTGCAGATTTGTGCAAATAGTAAAGACCTCATTTTACGTTCCTTGCAAATGTTAGTTTTGCTGTGCTTGGGTGTCTGCAAAGTTTGTTTATACGGTTGCATCAAACTAATTTACAGAAAGCTAGACTGGTTGAGTGTGGTGCAATGTAGACTTGAATTGTTCTTAAATTGACTATAGCATGTAGTATACATTAGACAATTGTAAGAACATAGTCTGGGGTTTCAGTAGGTACATTTAATAGTGGATTTTAAAAAGGAAAGTCTAATGATTATATTAGAATGAGAAACTGGGTTTATATTTTTACAGTGTAGCAAACTCAGGCACTGCATATATAAAAATTATACTGAAATAGTACCAATTTTGTTCATTGGGTGAAATTCAAGATTTGAACAGCATGCAGTTACTGTATTTCTGTTAAAAATCTATTATGTGTGTTTGACACTATGAAAGATAGCATAAACTCATTACATGGATTAGAAATTGCTTTGATGATTACAGCAAACTAACACAAACCATTTAGGGCTCATGCTACAGGAATGTATATAGCTGTTTCTTCTCCAAATGCCTGAGAACAAGAGTGATGCTAAAAGGCAAAGTCTAAGATGTGGTTGCTACCTTGGGGCACATTTAAGACCATGATGATTGTTTACACTTTCTTTTGGGGAGATGTAAACTAAAAGCAAATATTTAGTTTTGTATGTCTCTTTTGACATTTAAAAGCATTCTGCAGAATTTACAGCTGAGAAAAGCCAGCTGAAAAGTCCCAGTGTAAGGGAGCCCTCCTGTCTTGAAGAGCTTGAGTAGGACCCTGTATAAAGAAATTTTCTGTCAAATCTGAAACTTTGTTTGATAAGGTTGGAATTTTTTTCCTCTTTCAGGATTTTCGTATGTCCTTAGACAAGATTGTATGATGAATTATACCAAGAGACTTAATATTCTTTTTAGTTATGATAGCATTACTTTTGTATCCTTCCCATGTCTGCATCTATATGCTCTGGTCAGGTTGCCAGTTTTTATTTTTAGAAGATAATTAGTTTGTGTTGTTACTTTGTATTCATTCATGTCTTAAAGTCATGTTTAGCATTCATAGCTGTAGAGCTTGTAAACAAAGTTAGGTTTACTATCTTTCTGCTTTTCTTAAAATTATGTATTACCAAAGCCTCTGCTATGTTACAGTATGTATGTGGGAGTGGTTTGGTATTGGGTTTCATTCTTTCTCAGATTTGTCAAACACTTGCAAATAAATAGGAAGATAGGAAGTCAACTGATGTGCTTAAATAAGAGTGCTCATAATTTTTTTTCTGTCTTTGAAGAGAATTACTTCAGATTGCCAGGTACTTATATTGTAGGTAGAATAGTCCAAATCTGGAGGTTTTTACATTTTATGTCTTCATTTTTATTATTATTTTTTAGTTCCTCTCTGTGGATACATCTCCCTTTAATAGACTATATGTACACTAGGTGTTAGCCAGGTAACACCCAAGGTGGGGTTAGAGTCCATTTGGGACAAATATGGCAGTTTTTCACAACTGCCTTCAGTGTAGGGAGATGCTTATCACCCATGACCTCTGTTTATTATCATGGCAATCCTGGTCCTACTACCGTATTTAATATTAGATTTACATTTATCCCTTAAATGCTGCTGTTTGTTGCGACTAAATGAGCATGTAAATTCTCCCATTGTCTGGTAGAAATGAAGTAGACTGCCTAGAACATTTTTCTTTGTGTCTGTGTGCATTTTGTTCCTTTCCTTGGGTTTTTTGTTGAAGACATCCTTGGCTGGAGGTAATATATCTCTACATAAGTCTAGATCCAGAGTTGCTCCCTGAGTTATGTGTTACAGATTCGTGTGGACAGAAGGAGGGAAAAAGTGAAGAAAACAAAGTAGTTATTTATATTCCTAAAAAAGAGAAGCATCAGGATAAACAGTTTTGACCATTGTGGATTGTATTAGACCAGTGTACACACTGAATTTTTTTCCACTTTGGTATCCAAGTATTTCAGTACAGTTATTTGAATTCCAGAGTCATTCCCTTCAGTGCCTCTGCAAAGTCATTTCCTCCTCTCAAGAGCAACTAATTATTTTGCAGTTTGTATTCTAATAGCTGAGATTCCTTCCATCCTCCCTTCCCCGAGCATGGGCTGGACTCTGTAACTGGAGACCCAGCAGCGTTCTATGAGTTAATTTTGCCCAAAAGTGAACTGACTATAGGGCTATTTTACATCTTTGTTGTGACAGTGGCATTCATCTAGGAAAGGTTTTTGTGATGAAATGTGGGTATTTTTTCCTTCTGTTTCATCCAGCTTCATTTACCTTCTTATTTTTACAAAGTCTTAGATTGTGAGTTGCTGTGTGTGACTGAAAGATGATGTACAAAGAGCAAATGGGCTTTTTTCAGGAAGAAGATTGTTCATGCCTCACCAGCCTCTTGAGTCAGAGGCTCAGTTTAGATTTAGAAAGTATGCATTGTATTCTGTCTGCTGTTGTAATCTTTTATGAAGAAAGAACAAATTGAGTGTATCCCTAGCTGTTTAAACTGGGGTTCAGAAAGGCTTACCCTCTCTGCAAGCTGTGGAAATGTGCAGCTCTTTATAGGCAAAACTGATTTATAGGAACTTTGTTTGAATAAATTGTTTAGAAGGTGTACTTTCCTGAGGCTTCAGTTAATGGAAAAAAAAAAAAACAAAACCCCAGAGGGGAAGGGCTTGCTTTTCACTCCTCTTTCCCCAGGAAAGCTTGAGTAACTGTAGCTTCTTGTTTCATGAATCAGGCTTCAATCACACGCATCACATATGTCAAGCAGCATAGAGTTTCTGTTTCAAGCATGGCTTTTGCTATGCTCTGTGTATGTGTTTGTTTAAAAAATTATTATTTCTTGATACCATCCTGAGCTTTTGAGACTTGACAGAAAGGAAAATCTTGTGTGATAATGGGCGCATTTAATATCTGTTAGTTAATGGAGATCCTCAACATTTCCTGCTCTTGCTGATTAAATTAGTGTGGCTGGTTTGAATTCTACTTCTCAGTAATTAGTTTTAGCTAGCTGAATGATTTCAGCATTGTATTTATAAATTAGTATTGGTTTGGACATTTTTTTTTAAGATTTGGAGACCTGTTACTGTTGTAAACTCTACCATTTCTATTTGTAATCAAAACTCATATGATGTATGTTTAGTTTAAAAGATCATGAAAATAGAATATTTCATCTCGGCTATTAGTTAAGAATATAATTCTCTCAAGGGAATACCAGCTCACCGTCAAAAATGATTTAAAGGTTGCAGATCTGCCTATTGAAGTGATTGTTCAAAATCAGACCTATTTTTCTCCTCTTAGACCTATTAGGGTAGTATTTCTTGCCATGAAAATTGATATTTCAGGTAACCTAATATGCATTTTTTATAACCGCTTTGCACTTGGTCTTAGCCAAGAGGACAAACATCTGATCCTCTCTGGAACCGGTGTCAGTGTGCCCCTTGCTCTTCTCATACTAAAGCCAAATAAGCTCTTTCTTTTGGAGGATTCCCAAAATCACACAGACCTGTCATAATGCTCAAAAGTGCTCACTGTTGTCATATAAAATAGTAATATTGACATATGTGACAAGGGACTTAAACATGAAGTACCTGGATCTTACCGTATATTGTGCTTTGTGGGATTAAAATAGATTTTTAAAATATTAAATGTTCTAAAGGTGCTTTATGTGTGAGTTGATGGTTTTTTCCCAACATAAAATGTAATAATAGGGAATGAAATTCCTCATACTGTACCATTACAGCCATTCTTAACCTGTAGCAATCAGTGTTCTCTGTATGATTTCTACTCTGAATTACTGATCCAGCATGGCTCTTAATTTAATGTCTTTTTAGTATAGTAAGTAACCACAAAGTAAAAATTCCCCTGCGCTGCAGCTTTGGGAAGAAGGGAAAAACAAAGCAAAACCATGAAACCAAGTGATTTTGTCTCTGCTCTCTAACCCACACCTATATTAGATAGCAGCCAAGTGCTGCCCATAAATCCCAAGTTTTGTTGGTGGGACTGACAAGAGCTGTGATCCTGTAGCACCAAAGTGTTGGGTACAAACAGGATGGCTAAAGTTGTGTCTGGCTGATATTCTTAATGGTGAGTGGGGTGGCTCCATGGATGACTGTTCCAGTAGAGATGTGGGCCTCATTCCCAGTCCTGCCAAATGTGGGTTTACATGACTTCTTCTTTGTGTTTTTTGCATAGTAGGAGAATGCTGCTGGATGTTATTCTAGGGTAAGACACAGCATTAGGTTATCCTATTCTGCAGAATGTATGTATGTACTGAAAGAGGAAGAAAATTGGCTTTTTAGTCTAGTGACAAGTCTAGGACTCCTTATACAGCACCAGGTCCTTATACAGCACCAGAAGTAGATTATTGAGTGTCTCAAATATATTAGTAATTTAAGAATGAATAATTAAAAATTCAGTACAGTTTAAATAACAAGAAAGATTCTTTGTGATGGTGGTTATGGTCAGCAAAGCCCTAAAAGAGGTTAAATAGAAAAAATAGGTAGTGGATGTATGCTCACCTGGCTTTCATCTTTATACTTTACGTTGTTGTTTGAACTACTGGAGTAACAGGAGTTTTTCTGTACACTCGAGAGTGCAGTGCAGAACGGGAAAGCCTGAATTACTTGGCTGCAGCATGGAACATTCTGCAGGATTTAATAAAATTTCATGTTCTGATCATACAAATGAATCCTGTGCCTATTTCAAACATTAAAGGAATTTTTATATATGTTGTTCTGTGGGAAATAGTAATTGCTCTCTAATTCAGCAATTACATTGAAATATTTCTAAGTGCAAAGAACCTTACATGAGTAAATATCATGGACTTGCTTGAAAGCAAATTAACGAGCAGCCATAATTTGTAATGAGGTAAAATAATCGTCAGGTATTTTCTTACCTTTGAGTTCACAATCTTTCTGTAGCCAATTACTTTACCAGTTACTAATGTGGATTTTCTCATTTGTTTGTTTTTTAGAAAAAGTATATTTTAGAGAAAGTATACATGCAGACTACAAATGTAAATTCACTTATCTGTGCTTCTAGGAACTTTTCTGCATTAATTGTTCTGCATAAAGTGTTTGAGCTGTGCTTTTTTTATCGGTGCTTTTGTAACACAGTCACTGTTAGTGTAAGAATTTGCTGGTTGGGATAACTGGAAGAAGTTCTCAAAGCAGGTTAATATGTGATGCTCTTTAAACAGTGATGGTTGATGAGCAGCACCATGTTTCTGTGCGTTTGGTGAGGGCCAGACTCTGAGAGGCTGTTTTTAACAGGGAGTGGAAATAGTTTTGAGAACAGGGGAGAAGACTCAGTTTTGCAGAGGTTTGTATAGGCCAGATAAAAGCAATGGGAAGACAGGCATGTCCAAACAGAACTCCTCTCCACAGGAATGCTGATACTATTGATCAGGAAAAGGGGCTCATAGTGGTTTGTGATTTGGTGCACTCAGACTATGTTTGCAGGGAAATAGTTTTCCAGGCCAGTTCAGTTTTAACACCTCTTGGTTCTAGAGAAAGTTTCTGGCAGTCACAGCAAAGCTACCCTCAAGTTTTTGTACTTAAACTGACGAGAGTAAATAGTGGTTAAAAATGGGTGTAATGTAGCAAATGCTAAGCAGGAGTTGTGAAAAGTTTTTGACTCTTTAGGTTGTGTTTCTGAAGAGGTGAGATTATGGGTTTGCTAACCAGTCTATTTGTCCCAGCCATGCCTCATGCCCTGTGTTGGTAACTATTTTGTCAGGTTCCTGCAGGCAAATCAGATGCTTTACGGGAAGGACTTTTTCACTGGCAACTGGAGTTGGCAACAAAAACTTGCACTAAAGTATTTGTTACTGTGGAGCAGCATCTTACTGTATTCCTTGGCAGGACAGACATAATGTCTAGTTTGCTCACTTGAATATGAGGAAGGAATTAAAAAGATGCCCAGAAAATTGTAGAATATTCTGAAGAGCACATATTATTTCTTTTTTAGTTCTTATTTCAATAGGTCAGGTTATACGCTTTTAATTTCTTAGTTGTTGCCATTGCTTAAGAGTTTCAATCTGTCATGCATTTTTCTTCTCTAAAAGTGTCGCTCACTGTTTTTCCTTCTTTTGCTAGTTTCCAAATGCAGGCAAGCTTTTCATAGAGAGACCCTGTAGTTATTGTAACTTGGACACTGTAGTTATTGGAACTTGAATCATCTAGACTGACGTTGTGGAAGTGTAGCTGCAGCAGTATTTTGGAGGAGTGCACAGTTTAGACCTATTAAAATAAAACTTGATTTTAAGGCCAAATTTCCAAAAATGTTGTAATATCTTGAGTTTCTAATCCTAGCAAAGAAGTATTTAGTGAAAAATGGTGACTTTTTAGGTATTAATAAAGTGCATAGAAATATTTGCATGTTTTCTGCTATATTGAGATTACTTTTGTTTCCTCAGTGATAGTTAGAATAAGGACAAATTTAGTTTTCTATCTTTGTAATGTGTTTTTTATAGCTGGTGTGTATTTTAATATTTGTATCTTCACATTACAGTGATCAAATATAGAGGAAAAATAGTTTTAAAACTGCTTGCTAATTTTCTGTTTATCTCTTCAAAAATCTGTTCAACCTTAAAGCCCTTTCTTTCTCCACTAGAAAGGTTTCTGCTTGGTTGAATATTCTTTGTAATATGTTTTTATTTTCAGTTTAGAGTGTAGCAGATTTGTGGGATAAAATTGCAGGTATTTGTGAGTTTGAAAGACTTTTTAATATGATGAGAATATAGGATGTGGTATAACTTAGAGCTTGGTGCTAGTTATTTCAATTTGGTTTCATCCTTTGGATTTTCAAGCAGTAATTCCCCCTCAGTTTTCTTGCAAATAAGAACTGTATATGGAAAGAACACATACATGTGTATGCCTGTATATAAGTACATGCAAGTTATATATAAAATGTGAGCTTATTTTTTTTTAAATGGTCACTTAGCTAATGTTAACAGCAGTAGGCATATAGTGAAAAGACAGTGAGAACAGTCCTCTGAAATAACTGCAGGAGGCTGGAGAGGAAATAAAACATTCCTGTATAAACAAACACTAATAAAGAGAATTCTTTCAGTAAAATACACTGCTGAGAAACTCAGGGCAGCAGCTGCTGCCTGGGAGCCTCTGCCTGGAACCCAGCTTCAGGTGCTGGAGCAGAAAAGAAATCTTACACTGGGCATGTGAGGGGCTGTGAGACTTCACAAAGCACAGGTGAACTCAGGGTGGACATAAATCACTAAACAAGCTCTGTGTGCTTCCAGACCCTTCTGCTGATTTCTAATAGAAGAATTTTTATTACCCATTTAAATAACAATAATCATACCTATCTCTTACTAAGAACTGATCTCTAATAAGAAGATATATAAGAGAGCTTTTATAATTACACAGAGGCATTTAAAATAGTTAATGGCATTAATTTGATATGTTTTCGTTTTGTGCAAAGAATATGTAAATATATTTTTCGAATATATGGGTGAGAAAAATATAGTGTAAAACCTCAGAGATTTTATGGTAGTTCTTATCTTCTCTATTTGTTTGCCCACATACTTCTAATAAAATACAGTTTTCTAATGGGAGCAAGATGTTTCTTTCTCCTTAAACCTGTGTTTGGATTTTTTTCCAATGTGCATCTCAGTGTACTGTATTGTATTCTGCTTCTAGATAGTCTCTGTACTAAACTTTCTAAGTGTTTTTACCACAATGAGGAACCCTTATTTCCTGTGTGACCAGCCTGATGAAATGATGATTCATATGAGACTCTTGCTTTATAATGTGTTCAGTTAATTGAAATTTCTTCACATCTGCAAAATGGCAAGAAGATTCTGTGAAGAATTCTGGTTTTGAGGGGAGTGTTTGTCATCTTAAATAAACAGGAGCAGGTTGTGGCTGCTCAGAACTGCATCTCTGCATCAGCTTTTAAGGTGGAGCTGAAGTGTCTTGCCTGTAAGAAAGTCCAGGAGTTGGTTTTTAGAAGGACATTTTATGAATAGCACAGGCCAATGTGTGTGGTGTTGTATTAACAAGAGAAAAAGTATGTGAAACACCTTGTCACTAAGCCTGATCAATTTTAGTAAGGTGTTTTTAAAGGAGGAAATGGAGTGCAGCCTACCATATGGAAATGTCCAGGAGTTATTTTGGTAAAGAATTAAGTACCTTCTTAAATACATGAATATTCATGTTTTATGCCTGAAGAGATAAGAAGAAACTTTGCTACAGGAAATGTAGGGAAGCTGTTTCTATACTAAAGCTGATTCTACTTCTAAAGGATTGGATATCAGGTTGTTTGATGTATTGATCTGACACCTGACTGATTCCAGAAATGGAGAACTTAGGAGACTAATTCTTCCAGGTGTAGTGGAAACTTGATGCAGGTTGTATATTGTAAACAGTATTCACCATCTACTCAAAGATTATTTAAATTCTTCATACTGAAGTTATTTGCTGTAACTTAACTTTAAAACTGAGCATTTCCTGTTCATTAGTGTGGGATGTTTTTCAAGTATGTCATCTGTAAAGATTAATCAGATATCTTAGTTCCTCTATAGTGGTTTAGAATGAATCATGTTTTTCAGCCTCAATATAAAGTCTGTCCAAATGGTGTTGAGTTCCTCTTCTGCCATAGAAATAGATTCAAGATGTTTTAAATACAAATCTGTGTAATTAGGCGTTTTCCTTCAGAATTGAAATGTTTAATGAGAGAAACTTGCCAGTTCAGATACGAATAATCCTTTGCTTCGTGTCAATAGCACAGTCTTTAGCCTCCGAAAATGAGATTTTCAAATGTATCAAGTTATTACTCTTATTAGACTGGTACAAACAAACCTTCAGCAGAGTTGTAGGATAATCTGACCAACATCAGCAAATTGGTGCTCCGTACAACAGTCCTACAGGCTGTAGCTCTTGAAAAGTTACCATCACAAAGGGTAGAACTGAGAAGAACATTGTGCTTACATGGCATGCTGCTGCCTTGAACAGGAAATGAGAATTATTCTTTAGAGACTTTAGTATGAATTAATATTAGTGTGCTGCTCAGGCAAACATATCCTCCTTCTCATCAGGCCTAGTAAGCTTGCCCAGTGCTATGCTAATGTGGATTTACTGTTTGCTAAACTGGGCAAACAAGCCTGGATGTCTGCATGGCAGTGGTTTACAGTATTGGCCAAACACTGAATTTCTTTTGCAGTAATTGGGAATTTGACAGACAGCTTTTGTTTCAGTCACTGTGATTTCTTTGACGTTGAAAAATTCTCATTGGTGTAAAGAGCCATGAATAATTACTTCAACTTTAAAAGTTTGAAGATTTTTTTAAGTTTCAAGGGTTTTGTGTTTGAGTCTCCAGTATGATTCTTAGTAATAATGATTTTGTAGATCATGTCTAATTTGCCATGTTTCTTTTAGTGATTACTGCTTAAGATTGTAACCTTCAAAGCATAATTGAAATTCTGCATTTCTTGCTGCTTTTAGAAAACAAGCTAGAGGCAAGGTCTTGAATAGTTAGAGCTTACTGGAGTTATTCCTGGCAGTTGCTGTGCCTGACATGCAAAGGATTGGTATTTTAGAACAGAACATCCCCATTGAAAGAGCAGAGAGAAGAGAAAAGTTCAATAGTCTTAATGTGCATTAGCTTCCAACATAGACACAATCCTTAAAGAGGGCATTGCTGGGAAAAGCAAGATAGAGTTTGAATTTACTGATTATTTGTAGTCATTTTCTGGATGAAAACCCTTTATGCATGTGCAACATACCTTTGAACAAGAACATTTTCTCCACTATGCAAGTTGTTGAAGCTATCTTACTGTGGTATATCCAATATGCTGTCAGTAAACATAATTTCCTTTGTCCATTGTGGCCCTTGTACACAACCACTACATGAGGTAGATGCATCTTTTAAGGTCCTTAAGTCTTCTTTAATAAAAGATAGATGTACATCAAAAACAGTGAAAAGAAAGTGTTTCTCATTTGTTTGCTACAGGATGTAGGGGGGGCTGTCCCATAAATACCCAAGGCGGAGGAATCTTGTCTATTGTCAGTAGGAGCTGAAAAGGCTCATACTGGTGCCAGGTATCAGGATGAAGGAACTGGAAGGTCCTTGCAGTGAGTTCTTGCTGAAAAGTATGCTTTAAAAGTTCAGATACAATGTCTTGATTATGAAGTTTGCGGGGTTATTTTCTCAGGCCTGTGATAACAGCTTGTACCTTTCTGTTTCCAAAACCAGTGGAATTTTGTTCTCTTTCCAATCTTTTAAAATCCTACTTTATTATTATCATCCTTCCTGATCATTAATTTAATTTCTGTTTGAATTTGCATTAAATAATAGTTACATACATATGTCTATGCATAATTATGGTTCTTTATAAATAAATTACATGATGCTGACTTGCTGTCTCAAAGGAGTGCAAATATCTTGCCTTCGTTGTTGCATACTTTTCCTATACTGACAGTTATCTTCTAGGCTTTTCCTGTGTCCACTCAGCCTAAGAAATAGTGCTCATAAGATACTTTGATCCTAAGGTAACCAGCAGGTTTAGATGAGTTCTTTCACTCACAGGCTTTCTGTTGGGTTTCTTTTGTGATCAGTGTGGGGACTTTGCATTTTCCATTGCAGACTCTTGTTGGGTGGAAGTTGTTTTTTACCCTCATTTTACTCATGTTTTTCAGAATAAATGTGTTCTGCAGGATTTTTCTTTTCCAACAATTAGCCTTTGAATTAGCATAGATTATTTTGTATGCTGTTTGGAGTTCAGAATGGTGCAAAGGCCTCTTAAAAGGAGGACTTTGCATATTCCAAGTAGATTACCTTACTTCATGAAGCTGTTCAATTTAGCATACACCAGGAAAATGTTTTGGCTTGCTCCAAGAAGAGGTGCTAACATTAAACATATAACCTGAAAGGCACATCTTTTCATTTCAGCAAGACAGTGCACTTAGTGGGACAAATACCTGTTTTACATCGGTGGTTGTCATTTGAGCACTTGTCTTTGTAGTGAAAAGGGCAGAAACCCCAGCTTTTCTGAACAAAAGTGTCAGTGGCCTGAACATAATGTGCTGGATTTAAACTGTGCTGGAGATGTGCATACCTTACCTAGTGTGGTGTGTGATCTTTCACTGGAGCATAAACAGAGCCTGTATTGTACTGTTTTCTTTCCTGGCATATTTTCTTATTTGTGTCCTCAGACATTACAGATGATGACACTGTAAGACGAGGCAGTGCCCCTATTCCATCCCACTCTCTGAGCACAGGCTGGGTTACATAATGTGCTCCAAAGCACTGTACTCTCATTATGGAAAATGCATTGTTTTTTCATACTGCTTTTTTTTTTTTTTTTTTTTCTTCAGAAATCGTTTCAGAATTATTTATAATTTTTCTTACCAGCAGCTGCATTCTGGTTAAAAGTTGGGGTTTTCTTCTGCCCATACATACTGGGTAAATGTTTATAAATCATATAACGGCATTTGGGAAGGATAAAGCCAAGGGCAAGTATTTTCAATTATATATTATTGGTTTGAGGGTTTTTGTGTTTGTTTTTTGGTGGTTGTTGTTGCTGGGGGTTTATGTGTTTATTTAATTATTTATTTATTTTAGTATAGCATAGTTCTGAATGCTCTAGAGGTTAATGGACGGGTATTTTTTAATTTTAGTGATTATTTTTTGCTCTTCTTCCCACGGGGATCTAGTATGCTAACAAATACTCTTGGCCCTAAAAGTCGCTCTTTTTTTTATTTCTGAGTTAAAGGAAGGAAAATACATCCAAAATGCCTCAGCTGCACTGTGAGATCAAATTGCTCTTACGAAAGGGTACAGAATAGCTCTTTATTCCTGCTCTGTATTGGGCAAGAATTCTGTAACCTTTATTAGTAATAAATGGGACCAGTTCTTGATGTTGGAACTTTTTCATGAAAGGGAGCAGCAGCTCAAAAAACCTGCTTAGTTATTCATGTCCTTATCCAGTATCCCAATGAATGCTTGAGTTTGCTCACGAGAAATCCCGTCCTTTACCACTCAGCCAGAAACATTTGTATGTTGTGTAAAGATGTTTACAAAGAATGTAAAAATATAGAAGCATGTAAAAACCTGGGTTTAGCTTTTCTTACGAGCTGTGCTTGTTCTGTACACAAGTTCTAAAACCTGACCCGGAGAATTATGATAGCAATATAACAAAACCTGCATGGAATGTCAAGGTTAAAGGGTATGAGAAGATGAGTATTTCTAAAAAACCACTCTGACTCAGTACTTTCAAAAAGAATAATTGAAGATAAATGGTTTTGAGCTGAATTACTTGGAAGTGGAAAAATACAGAGATGTTTCAAAATCTCCTTCTTGAAAAACTTGACAGCAAGTCAAAAAGCCTTCTTACCTGGACCTCTTTAGTGGAGACAAATAAAGGTGCACTATCTACCAGAACACCTCAAGCACTCCTGTCATCATATGTGAACAAGACATGCTCAAGTGCTGAATCTCACTTTTTAAACATCTTAACAAAAACACATCAAAATAACTTGGGTTTTTTTTTACTGTAGGTACTTCAATGAGAATTTTTTACTTTCATCTTCTGAATGAGACATTAGCTGTCTGTAAGGTCCAGCAATTATAATCTTGAGTTTGGGGCTTCAGAGCTGTTCCTTGCTCTAAACGTGACTCGCTTTCTTTTTTGTGTCTTTCTTTTGGGGCCACTATTTTAAGAGAAACAGGGCTTCAAACAGTTATACCTGAATAGTGTTTTGTACCTAATTGTTGTGAGGTAAGACAGCAGTTAACTCTTTTAATGAAAGATGTTTGGAATGGTGTTATTTAACAACATTAATTGTTCTGAACTTCTGGTTCCTTTTTTATCAGTTTTTTTTATGTGTATTATCAACTTATATTTCTCACTTCACTGAGTTTCTGCGGACATTAAAGTTTGGGATTCAGTAACAGTTAAGCCAGTAAATTTTCTCCTGTCCTCTTCCTGTCAAGTTGTTCTACTCTGTGCCAAAGTTAAAGGCTAGATTGTCTTTTAGACAAGAGTAGTTTGGCATCCGATGTTTTTCGTCCAAATTTTATGAAAGGTATTTCCTGATGTTATTTGAAAATACTAGAAAGATCAAATGAGCTATCTTACTTGTTCCTAAAAAGGAATTTTTAATAAGAGGTGGTTGAATGTTAGTGAATATTCCAACACAACATGTCATTATCATTCATTATATATATATTATATATATATATATATATATATTATTAAAATGATGGGGTTTTTCTGTGCAAACTTAATTTTAAGTGATTCCCACAAGTTTGGTTTTAGTGTTCAGGCATTTTAGAATTTAACCAAACTTTTAATGTGCTTTTTGTTTTTAAGTTTTTATATTGTGTATGAATTGTATGCAGTGGCTCAGTAAGGATAGAGATTTTTTTCAGTTTTAGGTTTATTATTTCACTAGAATCATTAGCTGAATGGGAAGTAAATTATTTTCCAGGGATTTTAGTGCTGTTCTGTGAACTTGAGCAATGCCCAGAGGCATCATGCTAAATGAGGATGCTTTTGGAACTCCAAGTATGTCCATACAGCAAAGCCATACAGTGTGAATTCTTCCCTGCCTCCTCCTTGGTGGGATTTCTCATCTGTGTGCGTGCAATGTGAAATGGTGTGCAAACAGATAATGTCATTCTGCTCTTAATTAGATAAAAGTAAAACTCAAATGTTTGACTTTTTTCTCTAAAACTTTAAATATTCCCCCGCTTTCATGTTAGGAAAGAAACTTGATTTCCTGGGATGTTCCAACAGTCAGAAAAGGAAAGTGTAGTTGTTTCATTACAAAATGCATTATAGTTAGTCAATGTCTTCGTTTGGAAGACAGGTATCGCTAAGGACAAACAGGACCCTCTCCTGAAATGGAGAACGCAAAAACTCCTCTCTCTGAGTTGTTACAATTTTACTGTTAAGGGGCTCTCAGGCGAAGATGTGAGGACAGGGATAACAGTTCTTTACTTGTGCAAGGCAGAACAGAACAACAATAACTATGAGATGAACAACAGACAGAGCCAGGGAAACAGTCACAGTTTTCTCTGCCGCTGGCACCGTTTCCCGTTGGTGCAGTTCCGACACAGGCAGCTGTGGTGCAGAGTCCCGGGATGCTGCAGATGGATCAGGAGCTCCCCGGCGGTGGCTGGAGCTGCAGCACGAGTCCCGGCAGGCAGGGGGTGCGGGCTGAGGCGTGGAGAACACTCGGAGCAGGAGCGAAGGGACAGCGAGGGGGGCAGGAACTGCAGCGGCTCCCAGCCAGGCAGGCAGGGGCAGGGTCAGGATTGCCGGGGCACACACGGAGAGACCGTGGCAGGAGACCCCGAACTCTGCTTTAGTGGGGCCAGTGAAAGAAAAAATCTCCCCAAGAAGTCTGGAAACGACAGCCTGCTGTGTCTTCCCCCCAAAGCACACCCCCCAAAGAGAAGTGAAGTCCAGGTGCTCCTCCTCTCTCTCCACCCTAGGCCACTTCTTTTGTCTTTCTTAACTATCCATAAGATCCCAGTGAACTGGCAACTTAAGGGAAAAAAATTCTACAAGAGGACCCAACCCCCAACAGTCAGTTGGTCATTGTTTTTATAGACTCTAAAACTCCAATTTGGCATAACTGATAGCATTTCCCTCCCTAATGTTTTCACCATGACAGATAACTTATTGTCCAGGAGAAGGAGGGTTCCAGACCAAGGTTCACTGTGTTGCTGTATTTTATTCATGTCTCATGGTAGAAATGTGTATATATCTTGATGGTTTTTCTAGCCAAATTTCTTAGCCAATTATGACTGCCATAAGTAATAAAATCAAAATATACCAGACATTTTAATTGCTGTAGTTTTTAATGCCACTCAACATGAGTTGCCCCCTTTTGCTTGTCCCATTCACCCAGATTCAAATTAAACTTCTGTCATGTTTTGAAATATGCCCATATGCAAGATCTGACCATTTGCAGTTGCTGAGGGATTTTGATGTTTGGAAAATCAGATTTTGGAGTGGAAAGTTAGTGTCTCCTTTGCAATTATATAGCTAGAGTAATTTCTTGTAACATGCTACAAGTATGGTACTTCATGGTTGTTTTGTGGGTCAGTGTAGATCTACTCAAAACTATTATGGGATTTTAATTTTTATTGTTCCTTGTGACAGTTTAGGAAACTGTTAGCCTGTGCTCTTGAGGAACACAGGTGTTTAGAATGACATATGTTCAGGTAAACTCTTATAAAATGGTGCTCTGGTGACATTTTTCCAGGCCACTTTGTAGTTCTCTTCTGCCATATCTTTTTTGGTTTTTACTGTAACCTACAGCTGCTGTCCAGTATTTTTTGAGGCCTACACAAACTCATAGTGCCACAAATGGTAGTCATGAGTAAATGATTTTGTGGTTTATTCCATGGTGTGCTAGTTTTTTTTGTTGTTGTTGTTAGTATTATCCTTATCTTTTTTATCAGCTAGAAACAAGTAAAGAGCATGCACTATTAAACTGGTACTGAATATCTTGACTAGAAACAACAGTGGGGTTTGGCTGATGATGGCTGATGTGACCCTTGTTGGTAAAACCATTTCTTTTCTCCTGCAAGATAAGGTCTCTCAAGTCATTGGTCACTCTGTCTTAATGAGAAGAGGGCAAAGTTTCATCCCTAGCTTTTTGTGATTGTTTGGAGGTCTAGATTTGTTCTGCCCTCCTAATAGATGGCATAAAGGGGACATGTCCTGAAATTTAATGAGTAGTGATAAGGTCTTACTAGTGAAAGTTTAATACTGGGCTTTCAAAAATGTTCTTGCAAATGCAGAAGTGTTCCTACAAGTAGGAGCATAACAATTAGTTCAAGAAATTAATGCAGTCAGTATGACAAATCTAATAATTTCAACTGAAATGTATCCATTATCTGACTTCAAAGGATACTTGGTGGTTAGCCATGTAATATGTATTGTTTTTGTGGTTACTGTCATGCTTTCTTCATATTTTAAGCATGCAGACTATTAGTGTAACATTAGCTCACTCTCTATATTGGATATGCATCTTAATTTTGAAATATGGGGAGAAAATAGAGGTCTGCTTCCAAAAATTCTGTCAAATGAAATTAGTTAGAAATTAGTTGATTTTTGGCAATGCAAAGTTCTGAGAATTGACTTAAAATTGCAAGAAAAAATCCAGAGAAATAGCAGATGAATTACAGTTCAAGTAGGGTAGGGATACAGTAGTTAATTTCTCACATGTTTACAAGTCTTGAAAGTCTAGTACATAATCTTTTTCTCCTAGCTTCATTCAATTCACTAATTTTCAGATGTTAGCTATGTGTTTTCAAGATGCTATTGCATCTTCCGAAGAGTTAGTCCTCATTTCTGGAATCAAGTACCTAAAGTAACCTTCTAAGAGGTTTAAAGTTGGAATGTAAAGGCCAAATATTTACATGTGCTTTTTCTGGGGTTTTTTGTTGTTTTTTTTTAATATAGGAAAAAAGAATTTAGTTAGAGTAGACAATTATTCCACCTGAGAAAATGATTATTCTAAAAACAGCAAAAATTTTAACTAAAATTTGTGGTTCTAATGGCTCCCAAGGGTAGTGCTGGGACTTCACACTGTGATACTGTACACTGTCAAAGAATTGGAAATAATTTGTAATAATTTCTTAGACATTTTCCATGAACTCAAGAGTTATACATTATCGTGGTTGAAAAGTCCTGTCTCTCTAAATTAACTGAAAAATACACAAAGGATTATATTTAAACCCAGTATCACTTAAAAGGAATAAAAGTTAAAGCTACTGCTGGGTATGTTGGAATTGAAACTCGTTCAAGATTTGTGATCATGTATTTAGGATTGATTTCTACCAGGAACAGATGGCACTAGAAACAGACAGATGACAAGTCATACAGCACAAAACACCTATTAAATGATATTTTGTAAGTGTGATCGTGAAATAATGAGCGTCTATTAGAGTGTTACTGCAGATTTGGTTTTGAAGAGCAGATAGCTAAAGAGGAGTTTTTGTGAAGGTGGAAGGTGCATCCAGGCTATTTCAAAAAGTGCTTTATTTCAAAGATTCCAGATTAGAGATCTTAAAATATTTGAAGGGCAAAGTTGAAGTTTTATTCTAATGCACTCTTGGGGGAGTCATAGACTGGATAGGGCATGGATATGCATGGGATAAGAGATTTGCCTTTAAGGCATCTACCTCGTTAAAACTCTCTGTAGTTGTATGTGGTTATTCTAAATAAATTACTGATACAGAAACCAAACCAGGAATAAATAGTTTTATCTCAGAGGACACTTACTCAAAGGATGCTTTAAAAAGAGGTAGGTTTGAAACCCGCATCTTTAAATTAGCATAGATTTGTCCCTTGTACAAGTTTTCATCCATGAAATAAGCAATGAAGCAATTAAAGCTTCTGGTTTAGGTCAAAAGAAACAAAGGTGGCATTACCATTGTTCTAGGTTAGAGTTTATGAAGAAGCTCACAGTGCCACTATCCATGTCACTTTATTCCAAATTTGGTTTTGATGGGGTTGTAAGGCCTTCTCCTATGCATTTCTCATGTTGCCATGTTAGGCAAACTCCTGCGTAGATGAAATGCTTTGGAAATTTGATAAATGGAAGTACTGGGAATGACAGGATTATATATTTTTCACGTAATGCAAACCAAAGGCACATATAGATATGATGCTGGGGCTCTTGTGATGCAGAACTATCATTCTGAAAACCGATTCCTTAAAAAATGAGCCCTTTTATTGCTGTCTAGTTTAACTACAGTTAAACTGACCAATATCTAGAATTAAACTTGATAGTTTCTTATTGGGAATATAAATTCCTTAGTTGTTTCCACTGGAAACAAATTTTAAAAAGTTGCAAGTTCTCTTTCAACTATGTAAAACCCGCTTAATACAATCAATGTGATCTGTTTCCTTGCTACCATTACAGCTGATTTAGAATTGTAATAGTCCCATTTGCCTTGCAGATTTTTGAATTGGGAAATGATGGTGCCGCAACACTTGCTTTTCTGTATTGTCAAATACTGCTGCAGTGCTGCAAGACTTGGAACTAAATAGTACCAACAGTGTTAGATTTTACATTCTGTATAACAGTGACTGTTATGTACAAAATCCCTTCTCTAGTGAAATTTTTCTTAGTGTCATTTAAATTTATGAAATTAAAGGAAGAATATTAAGGCAAGTTTATATTAGTATGACAATACCAGCGCTGCAAGATGTTGGCTTCTAAAGTTCCTTGTTAAGGCTGAAAGCTTTCTTAGTGTTGTTTAAAGCAGTCCTTTAAATGCAGTAGTTTATATTTGCAGATGAAATTTGTTCATCGAATTACTACTTTTTTAATAAAAAGTAGTTGATCCATTCAGCAGTACTTTAGTAGCTTTAAACTTTAAAATACATTAGTCTCTAATTTTATTCAGATTTTGTTTATTAGAATTCATTCATTAAATGTAAGTCTTCAGATGGAGCAAAATGAGAATTTTCCTTTAGTGGAAGTAAAAACTTCTTCATGAGAGGTTGCTGAATGCAACATTTCTGCTTTTTTATATAGTTTCTGAAAATCATGTTTTTAAATACTAAGCAAAAAACTTTTGTACAGTATGTTAAATTAAAAAAAAAATATGTTTGAGCATCAGAAAAATGCCAGCTAGAAAAATTCTAGCTGTGAAACTAGAGGGGAGAGAAAGGCCAGGGCTTCTGTCAAAGCACCCTCAGCATGTGAAATATTTGTGGTCAGTAGATACCCTGGGGCTTGGGATTGTTGAAATTCCTATCTCTGGAGTTGACCCAGAAAGTGACAGCCCTGGTGTCCCAGCAGTGCTGCCCTGGTGCTGTAGAGAGCAGGGACATCTCCAACCTCCTGCCTACGTATGATCCCAGATGGTGCTCCTGCTGCAGAACTGGGAGCTGGGCTTTGAGTGTTTTCAGTTTGTCAGCTTAAGAGCAGCAAAACTGAAATATTTGCATGGCTGGAAACTCACAGCTTGGAAACACGAGTGGTGGAGCAGAAATGTTGCTTGTGTTTAAGCTGTTTTTATGTTTGTATCTTTGT
Organism: Sitta carolinensis; assembly: GCA_032173965.1. Lineage (NCBI taxonomy): Eukaryota > Metazoa > Chordata > Aves > Passeriformes > Sittidae > Sitta > Sitta carolinensis. The sequence goes on along the minus strand of CM063284.1, from coordinate 35,447,567 downwards.
GGTTTCAGGATGCGTTTTCATTAATGGAAATTGGATTTTTTTGAGAAGTATGTCTGAAATTCATCAAAAGTTTGGATCATGGATGTTTCAGGAAAATGTATTCATGGCTTGGTGATTAGTGTATTTCTAGATAAACACCTTCCTTCTGTCCACTGTTTTATTGGAAGATTTCTGATTCATTCTGTCACTTCGGTTAGTGGTTTGATTTCTGTAACTGAGATGCTAAAAAAAAAACCAAAAGAAAACAGTCACCAACAACACAAGTGCGAAGAACATTTTTAAAATAGTGAGTTTTGCCCTTTGAGTGGGAATGCAGTTTTTCTCATGTTCCTGTGTAAATGCTGTTTCTACAGAAGAACATGCTCATGGCTTATCTTATTTTCTCTAATTCTACAATGAAATTGCAGACAGTATACTATCATTCTTATGTGTTCCTTAATCTCTAGTTTATAGGCTCTTCAGCATTATCAAAAAGGCTACCTAATAGGAGCTCTGTTCTCCATACTGGAGGAATTAAAACACTTTTGGTGTTGGCTGGTCTTTACTGTCTTTCAGCTAGGGAAGTAAGTTTAATATTAGTATTGCTTTTCTTTTTCCTTTGTGTTTCTAGTATTTTTCTTTTTCCTCTTTTGTTGTTGGGGTTTTTTTGGTTGGTAAGTTTTTTTGGGGGAGGGGGATGGCATGGTTTGGTTTTTCTCTCTTTTTTGAAGTTTTTTTTTTTTTTTTTCCAAGATAGCAAGTCCTTGCTGCCAGGGGCCTGTCTTTTTTTTTTATCCTAGATATGTAAGCTGCATTTGAGACATCCTGGCAAGAAATTGGTGAGGTATTATGTTGTGTTAGTGATAAGTGTACATCAATTCCTTAGGGTGCATCAGTGTCAGGTTTGCACTGCTCAATTTGGAATTTCTTGTGTGTAATTCAGAAATTTTGTTAGGAAATGTTGCTAATATGGTGAACTGTGTAGCTTTGACTTTTTTCTGAGCAGGGACTAGGCAGGGAGTAGGTGATGTTTTTTTAGAGGATGGTTTGAATGCTCTGAATTTTGAAGTTGTCTTTTATGTTTCAGAAGAGCTTCTTGGGTCTCACCTCCACTTCTGCTATAATACCTTTTCTGCCATGAACTCTAATTTTATTCTTACATGATTCTAGCTCTTAAGTCAGGATTCACTAAATAAGGTTATTCTATCAAGGGAAAAGAATGCTTTTCACAATTAAATGTAAAAAAAAAAGTGTGTTAATTTTATGGTAGTCGTGACACAACAGTTGAATTAGTAGAAATGTCTTGCCACTTAAGATTTCTTGCTGCATATAATCTTGATCCCTCACACCCAGTGTATTTGAAACACTACTAAAAGGATCTAGATATCCAAGAAGAGCTTAGGCCAGAACCACGATGCTGATAGATTATCTGTCTCTTTTCTGATTTCCCTCAGAGAGCAGACTGGTTGGTTCTTGTTCATTTTTATCACTCACTGTGATGTGATCTTATTTTTCTGATTAAGATATAAACATGTGCAGGGAAATTGGCACTGATCCTGAAAGAGTTACAAGATATTTTATGTTAATCTTTTAGAAGAGAATTTTAATTGGTATATATTGTGCATGAATAAATAAGATCTCTTACTGGTACCTTCAGAAGAACCTTAGATCAGCTTGAACTAATTAAAAGTATTGTGTGTTACTTGCAGAGTGGGATTTTGCAAAGTAAATTTTACCTCTATCTTCTCTTTGTTTATTTACAGTAAACAAAACAGTTGAAATTGGATTCCACTATTTTTGACCTTACACACTCTAGGTTCTTTTCTATTTTCAGTTAAAATAATAACTTCTGAAATCGCTTTAAACTTCTCAATGAAAATGTTTGTCACTAATTGTTGCATATGACAATAACACACTAGTTTTAACTGGGTAGGACAGACTCAAGTTCTTGTCTCTGGAGACAAGTGAATGGTGATTTGTAACTGGTGGGTTAATATAAAGATGTGATGAGCATCCTGTATGTGTCAGGAAGACAGTGGTCGACTATGTAGGTGTTAAGAGCTCCTTAGGGAGAAGCATGCTTGTCTTGGTAAATGTGACTGATGTCTTTAGAGTAATTATGGGGGGTTTTAAATATATAATGTACAATATTTGAAAGATGAACTTTTATGCAGTGTTTTTTCATAACATACAAAATGCTAAACCATACTTTTTTTTTATTTTAATAAAACCTTTTTTCCCCCCTCTTACCACAGGATAATGAGAAAAGGACCCCTTTACATGCTGCTGCCTATCTGGGAGATGCAGAAATTATTGAACTACTTATTTTATCTGGTATGTTCTATTCCTGTTAATGGAAAACAACTCTATGCACTTCCAAAGTAATATTTATGTACGTCTTAGTATGTGTAGATTTTATTGAGATATTTAATGTACTAGAAATTAAAGATGCTTGTACTGAAATTTTTAGTTTCCAGACTGGTTAGTGTTACAATACTGTGTAGTTCTGCTCTTAAATATTCCTTTGTAGAAAGCTTTCTTGGTTATAGCTATTTTTATTTGTAGCTTGATCAGCTTTCAATAATTCAACACTAGTTTAAATAGTGTTATATGTAATATAAGTAATATACGTAATAGTGCATATGGTACAGGTAGTGTTAGCAGCTTTGCTTTCATTCTGAAATGCCCTTCAGGAAAGCAATTACATTTGAACATAAAGATGCCATCCAGAGTTGGTTGTATTATTTTAAGTATCTTTGCCTGTTGTCTTAAATGCACAGAACATAATTAGAACTGGCTGAAAATATAAATTTTCATCTTTTTTTTTTTTTTCTCCTCCTATTTATTTGTACTAAGAAAAAATCCAAGTTCTGTAAAACAGTATACTTTGGGTTGTTCTTGTTTTTTTTTTTTTAAATGGTAGAAAACCAAGAAACAGTGTACTTTGGGTTGTTCTTGGTTTTTTTTTTTAAAGGGTAGAAAACCAAGAAATTAACCAAAAACCTGAAGAACATCATGACTGAAGAACTGAATTGACTGTCTTTGATCTTGAGGAGACCTACCAGTCAAGTAGCTTGAGGCCGAATTCATAATGCTGAGCTTCAAGCTTATGTAGAAAGATGAAAACTTGTAGCAGTCCCACAGAAGTACTTTAATCTTCAGTCTGCTTAGTTGCATGCCTTTCTTGTGCAAAGCTGGCTCCTTCCACCACCACCATCCCCCATCAACCCTTTCTAACAAACTCTGCTCTAAGGAAATGCTGCTTTTGGGATTCTAGGGGTCATTTCTAGACCTTCAATTGAATTTGCTAGGCATAATTTAATTTGTTAAAATTTTAGTATGATGTAATATTTTTGTTATATATGCTACTTGTACTCTATGTAAGTATATATACATATCATAAATATACATGATGTAATATTAATTGATATATCTATTGTATGGACATACTCTATAGTGACATTTTGTCCAGAAGTTTCCATTTTGGAAAAGTGCAAGGTTTGAAAATCTAAAAAGATGCTATTTTTCCCTTTCAAGAAGAAAGGCAAGTTCTGGTGGCTCTTGAAAATATATAGTGACCCCTTTCATCAGCTAACATGTTACAAACTTTGCAAAGTTGTAATCAGCTACTTCTGATAGGGAGTCTCCTGTCTGGTTTAGATGAACACAGTCTGTTTACCAGAAGCCTGACAAAAAAAATTACCCATTTCTTGGGTGAAGGGCTTGTGGAAGGAGGGGAATTCCAGCTCAGATGGGATTGAAACAAGATCCTGATTGGGGGGAAGCAGTAAGAGAAGAAATATTAGTCCTGCTGTTTGGGTACATAGCCTGGGGTTAAGCATAAGGAAAAATGGAGAACAAAGAAGGGAGGTGAGAATTAGGGCTGTACAAGTACTCCAAAGCTGAGCAGTTGCATGGACGAGAGGTTGTGGGTGCTGCAGTTTCTGCAGATTGTTCAAGGAGGATGTCCCAGGTAACATTTATTTAATGAAAATCAAGATTTGCTTACAACAAAACAATGCGTTAGATGGTTGCAAATCAAAAGCTTTGAAAGCAACTTCAGTCCAGCCTTGCTGTGCTCATGTGCTGTGCTGTGGACTGCAGTACGATGTTGTGCCTTGCGGGAGAGGCACAGCCTCCTGAAAGTCCCAGGGAGAGGCTGCACTGGGAGTGAACCAGGGTGGTGCAGTAGGAGTGCACAGGTAGGTGTGCATGTGTGAGTTGTTGAGACGTTTGTAAGTGAGTGAAGCGGGCATCAATTACAGGGTCAGGCTGTTCAGTTGCAAGGCTGTGCTTGGGCACAAATCTGTATATTATCTGCCTGTAAGCAAGTTTTAGACAAACCTCTTAAATATTTTAAAAGCACTCACCAGTTTAGTCTTCCTCATTTCTGAATGCTGGATTTGAAATCTTTATGGTTGGTGATGAGCACTTTGCTGTATCAGAAGTGCTGAGCTAACTGCTTCTCAGGGAAGTAAGGTCTAAGTATCTCAAAATGCACAAGCTATAATTTATTTTTAGCTCTCTTAATTGAAAGGTGGGGAACAGAGGTTAAGTGTATTTATCCTCTCCATTTCATAAAGATAAAGAAAATTCATCTGTTGAGTTTCAGCTGGAAATCAAATCTCTCCTTTGAGACAGATGTATAATGTTACATTTTGTCGTAATAGATGAGCATTAGGGAGTAAATAAAGGACATCTATTACCACAGCAAAGCTTGAAAACTGCTGTGTTGCAAGACCTCTTTTTTAAAATTGAGGAAGGTGGTTTATTGAATAAATGTCATTACTGTGCAACCATCTCCTCTTTATAGTAAATTTGCATGTAAAAATTGGGTACGTGACTTTAACTGACCCATTGTAACATACTTACACAAGGGATTGAATTAAGTGTAGAGTACTTTCATCCTAACATTTCTCACCTTGTGAAAGCTTGTCTTTGCAACTTGTAATGTTCTCTAACATAGCTTTACTGGAATGTTACTAGGAACCACTTTACAATTTTCCTGCTGTGCAAACTATTCTACAAAGGCTGTTTGCTTTGATGTTTTTATTCTTTCTTCAAACCGGACTTCAGAATTACTGAAGTCAGTATTAATCTTTCCACTACTTGGTGGCTCTTACTTGATTCTTTCTCGTTCTTCTTTATTCTTAAAGTGTTAGTATAGACTACTTACACATAGATTTTTTAAAATTTGATTAGAATGTCTTTTTCATCCTGCTCCAGGGGATCCACTTTGCTTTCAGATATGTATTGTGTATCACATATTGCAGTCGCGATATCTTTGTGTTGCTTTGCTATAGACTTAAGTAACCCATATTGCACATACTGAAGATAAAACTGATTCAGCCTTTTTGCAGAATTTTTTGGGGTAAGTTTTCAATCTCAAGAGCATTGTTACTTAGTTGTTGAATTCTTGAGATATTTTCAACTAATTTGAAGGTTGTTGTGTGGCCTTTCCTGTTGTCTTTCACCTGGACAAGGACTCTGGAGGTAATGGTTTGCATACAGGCTCCAGACATCAAAGAAAATTGCTTTGCTGACTCCATTTTGGGCCCGGACATTACATTGCCTTTTGGTTTTTATTTTGAGACACTGAACAGTAATAAACTTGTCCCCTGAGGATGAAATGTCTTAGCAACAGTTTTTTCATACTTCTGTGGTCTGTGGAAGTTGAAATTTTCAAACAGTCTCTCCTCTTGGATTGTAGTTTGATAAGCAATTAGCATTCCTAGGTTTGTTGTGTAGGGAGGTGACCAATAAATAAAGAGGAGGCATGAAGATTATTTATAGCATCCAGAAGGATAGAACAGAAGTTTACTTTTTAGTCACTTGAGAATGAAAGTTTTAAAAGCGTTTTCCCTTTTGTATTATGCTGAGAAGAATAGTAACACTCATCGGTTGTATTTTTATGACTTTTGTACAGCTCTGCATCCTGGTGCACAAATACATCTGTCTACTTTGCATAATTGCACTGACTTTAAGAGTGTAAATGATGGCAAACTACTGAAAAGTAGAAAAGTGTAGCAGTTAAGTCTTAGTTAACCGGATATCTAACTTTTTGTTCTTTCCAAGAAGTCCTGATTTAAAAAATCAAACCCTTCTTTAAGTCCTGCCTATGAACTGTTCTGGACAGACATCTTGCTTTATAAAAAAAAACATTCTTTCCAGCTGTCCTATGATTTTTAATATCATCAGTGTCTACTGTCATATGAAAAGCTGAGCAGATCAGTGTGATCACAGAATGTATTGTTTTGATTACTAAATTTTTCCATTTATTTTCTAAAAATACTGTGGAGATGATTATTGCTTTCACTGAAATCAATGTAATTCACAAAAGTCAACATTTGAATTGTCTGTCATTTTCTTCTGAATAGATTTAGTTACTATATTGCATTGATACTTAAATACTAACACAACACATTGCTGTTTGCTTAACCCAACATTTTCTCTGCATGAAGCTCAGTGTTACGTGAGTGTGGTCAAACTCAATCTCATTAAGGTTTGGCAGCCCACAAGTTTTTGTTTCCTCTGGGTCAGCTGGAAAATGTAAGAACCGTGCTGGTGCTGGAAAACTGCCACTGTAGTAATAACAGATTTTGAAAGATAGTAAAGACCCTTCAGTGTTACACCACTCTACCTGTGAATCTTTCATCTAATTATGAATCTTTGTGAGTATTAGAAACCCACGCCATGGCAGTCACACAGCTTAGCTGTTGAAAGGCACCTGCTGCCCCAGTCCCAGGCGAGAGAAGCTCCTCTTGTTTGGATTGCAGATGTACCCACCCTGAAACACTGAGAGCCCCCCTTTGACACTGACTCCTATCTTTCAGCTGCTTCCTCTTCTTTTGACAGCAATGGTGGCTGATGTTTTTCTCCTCCAAGCCTGCCTAACTTCCCCCGGCAGCAATAAAAGTCAGTTGCTGTGAAGAAAGTAGCTCTGATGTTCTTTGAGAGAAAAAGTTAAGCTGACTCAGGAGAAGATAGAACTGTTCAGTAGCTCGAGTCAGAGAAGCTCATGTTGCTTAAGGGGGTGGTGGCTGAGATGTGGCAGAAACTGACATTTTGAAAGGCAATTGGCTTATATTGACAAATCAGTAAAATCCTAGAAGGGTGGTTTCAAATTGATTGTGGTTTTCCTCCTTTTTCTCTCCAGTGTGTCTCCATGTGTATTTGTTCTGTAGGCTTATTTTGGGGTTTGGGAGTGGTTTTGTTTGTTTGTTTCTTAAGGAACAAAAATAAAAACTGTTCTTGAAGACTCATTCTGCTGGACAAAAGATTCCAGACCTGTTCCTCTTGGATTTTTTTCACTATTCTATAGATCTTCTGCTATGTATTTAGCTTTTAAATAGCAAGAAGCTTTCTCTTCATAAGGTCTTACTCATTATTTTTGCAGTAATGATCTTCCAAGTATCCAAGTTTTCAACAGGAAATTACACTCAGTTTCTATTATTGATTATTCCAATTTCATATCTCAAATCTTCTTATACTTGAAAAACTTCTGTATCTTCTCCTGACTGTTTGCATATTTTTCTATCTAAGGAAAAGTTTTCATCTCTGTTTATTCCTCAGTATAGCCAGAGAATTTCTGCTTGCTAGTTTAAGTGCTTCCAAGGTCATTGTCTTTAGATAAAAAAGTGGATCATTCAAAAGGAAGAACTTCTGAACCTATTACTAGCTGTTAGGAAAATAATTAAGTAGAATCTAATTGCAGTGGGACTAGTGGTTACTCTCAGTGATTTATACCTGAGATCTTCCTAATTTCTCCAAAGATAATATCTGTAATTATTTAATATGCTAGTTTTTAAGACAAGGTTTGTTATTTTCTGAAATGTACTCTATAAAGGTCTTATTTACATATTTTACTCCTAAATAGACATTTCAGAGCTTCAGATACCAAACGTTGTGTGTCTGTATTGCATAATTGAATGAAAACACTTTTGCTTTCTTTGCTTATGTTATGATATTGCTCAGCCACTAGCACATCTTGTACAATAACAAAGGAAAATACCATCCTTGAGAGTCTAAAAATACAGACTGCAAACAGAACAGTGGAAGGCAATTGACTACTTAAGTCAGTACTGTGAACAAAGATGAAAATGTCTTGTCAGTTCTGTTGTATTTTTTAATCTATTTCCAACTAGTGACACATAAGTAATTCAGCCACTGCATTCATTAGTCTTCTGAGGACATTTCCAAATAGGAAGAGATCTGGTGCAGAGGAGCTGTGGAGGAGTGTCACAGCAAGAGTTTTTGTGAGAGGAACACAGAGGTGGTGTGAGACAGGGCAGTGTAAGAATTGGGTGGCAGTTTATGGGTGAAGGAAAAGATGAGTGGTTGTTCATTGCAGCATTTCCTGCCCTGTCGTTCCTTGTCTGTCTTTCTAAGATATGGTTGAGATCTAGCTCTTAACTGGAATATAATTATATGTATACCAAGAAGTATGCAGAAACATATGTCCAGGAATTAGTGGCTAATAGCACATTTAAATGTGCAATAGCCACACATGGACTGGTAGAATTAAACCCTCCAGGATCATGCTGTAAATCAGTGCATGTATTCAATTAGAAAATGTGTCTCTTGAAACATAAATTTGCTAGAAGTAAGTTTCACAGGGCTTTTCAGTAGCTTCTGTACTTTATTTATTAAATAAAACAGCTTTTTCTAATTCTCAGTCTTGTGAATACAACTTGGCAATATGAGACGTAAGATTCGGGGACAAGGGAAGAAAATTATGTAATACTTCTCTCTCATTCCCTCCCCTTACTCCACCTTTTATGGAGCAAAAATCCTACATTTATATTTCCCTAGATGTGTAAACTTACTGGGCTGTACTAGCAAAATTAGTGATGAAAGGGATAGTCTTGTTTAGTGTTTTGGCTTGGTACACCATCATAGAAGGTGCTGGTTTTTAAAGGGAGGGTCATTTAAATGATTGGTTCTTAAGTTCAAATTGAATATTTGTGTTCCAGCATCGTGATTGCTCTCTCTTACAAGTGCCCTAATCCTTCTCCTGCAAACTCTATGGCATTAAAAGAATTGAAATATAAGAAATTTTACAGTAAACAAATGCGAAGTTTTAATAAACAGGTTAAGACCAGGCCCTTGAAGTCTGGAAGATCCGAGGGACAGAGGAAGGGAGTGGGGAGGACAGCAGTTTGTTAGGGTTGTTTCTTGTTTTGTTTTTTTGGTTTTGCACACAGAAAATTAAGATACACTGTACTGTGCTTTGAAAGAGCAAACTGTTCGTAGCTGGCATTTGAAATGTGAGAAATGCCCTGGTTAACATGTCAGCAGGTTGAGCTTCACAGGGATAATGTTGCATTGGCAGTGCTGTGCAGTAGGTTATACACATACATGTGTTCAGATTGTCTTTAAGCCAACTGTAAAGCAATATCTTAAAGCAAAAATTATTCAGTCGAGGTGTAATATATTTTTATAACATGTATTTGCAGTGGTTTGGAGTAAAGCTTTAGCTCAGATGGTCAAGGTCACTGTAAACTCCCTCACTGTTGCATGGTAGGACTGTGAGAGGTTTGAGGGAGCCCATGAAGGGTCAGAGTGGAACAGTGACATTTCCCCAAATCATGTGCTAAGTACTGCCTCTAGACAGTAAAGAACAGCCTAGAGGAGGATTATGTCCTTAGATACAAGGCAGTTTGGAGAAGCTCCTTTATGAAATTTAAATGAGTCTTGGCAGCATGGCTTCTTGGACAAATTTAAGGGCAAAGTATCTCTCTATTAATTTTAAAATGTTATTTTTTAACGTATTTAAACTGTAGATCTCCCAATCCCCACATTAATAATACAGATGTGTTTTTTGGTAGTACATTTATTCTGATTACTGCTTATAAACTTTCTTTTAGTATAACAATTTTGCAACTTCTTTAAGAGCTTTTGTTGTGGAAGGAAAAAAACAAGGTTGGTGGTTCTTTCTTGAGTAAGTCCATCCATTCAGTTTTGTAATCAAAAGTCAACTTTGGCATTTCCTGTGTCAGAGAATCTACAATTTTTTGTGTATTTGAAAAGTTAACTTATTTTAGTATCTGTATTTTACACTGTTTTAATGTGCTAGACCTAGACATCCTTTTTTCTTTGGGTGGAAGACCACTTATGGAATGAGGAGCAGGTATTTGCTATGTTGATTTTTGTTTGTTTAAGAGGACCATGTTACTTTTAGATATCACTTCAAATTTCTTTAGACATTTCTCTGGCTAATACTGATTTTCTTTCTTACTGTCACATATTAATTTCTTTTAGTCTTAGCAAGTGCGATTATCATTGTGAAAACCTTTTGTATAGTTTCTGTATTTATTTCTTCTCTCTTCTGGTGTAGTTTTTAGGCTGTGTGTTTGAAGTACCAGAAATGTCAGTAAAATTTGAACACATAAGCACTGCTTGGATTCTAAGCACATTTTCACTTAGAGCTAGATCTTAGGTAACTGCTACTTTTTTTGGAGTGGAAATGTGCATTTCTTCTCTTCTGATGGGCACATTGCTTTTCCTGTCTTGGGCTTCATTACTGGATGGATCTGACCCCAAGTCCTAAAAATGCATTTTCCTCTGGAAAATCAGGATAGTAATTAATGACTTAGTAACTCACTCAAATTCTTTTAAATGCTTTAAAGACACTTGTATCCTAGAGACAGAAATCAGACTATGAAAAGTCTTTATTCCTTAGTTGTTAGCTGAATGTGAAGTCAGGTAGAGCTTGGAGTATGATTTTGGCTCTTGTTTTTATCTCATCTGCTGAAAAGAAGATGTGGCCAAGAATCACCTGGAATTTAATCAAGAATTACAGATATTTTTGAAATATATTTATTGCATTCTCACTTACCAATCATTACTTCATTATATTTGTGATGTCATTCATCACTTACTATCTTTTGGGAAGGATTGCCGAAAATCTTTAGGCATTTCTAGTGACTTTTAGAATACGCATATTCTTTCTTGACTTGAGTTCTATGCAAGACTTGATATAGTACAGTCTGCTATTGCACATGATGTGTTGCAGTGCACCACTGGGTCCTCGTGATATCTCCTCAACTTTTGTTAGACTGTGGGGGTTTTCTTCAAATGGGCTTGGACTTTCTTCTTTATTTACTAGTCTCTTTTTTTCAAAACCTTTTGCACTTAGGAAAATAGGACAACATCCTATATTGAAATTTAGATAAGGAAAGATGGAAATTCCTGAAATTGTAGCCAGCAGTTAAGACCTCAGTCTCTGTCCAGTGTGTGGAAAGATGTAGGATCAAACTGGAAGTTTCCTGCATCAGCTTCTGTGTTCTGTTCTTGTGACTGAAATTGATTAGAAACTCAAGAGAATTGACTTCAGATATTTGGGTTGCTTAGTATATACAGCTATGATTTCGTACACACTGCTGTGTTTCCCAGGCAGGCTGGGAGAGGTTTCTTTGCTGGTGCAGATCTTGGATCAAAATACCCTGTCACTCATTTGAATATCCTGACTTTACCAGCAACCTTTTTTGGCATCTTGTGTTTTACTGGCCTTCCATCCTTTTATGTTCTTTGCATAGGAAAATCAGCAGTTGGTTCTGACATACCAGTATTATGTTTAACTTAAGATGTTAATCAGCTCTGGTATGTAGCATTAATGTTACTGTGTGATTCTTTCCAACAGTATTTCCAAACCCTTTTTTTTCAAAAATACAAGATTTTGTTTAAAATATCCCTGTAAAATCTCAGAAGTTTTGAAATAAAGATGGGTAAATTTCAAGTCAGGATATAAATATCCTACAAGGTTCTATATGTGTGTGTATCAGTAAGAAATTCAGTTATTAACTTTAATCATTAGTTTTCTTATTCGTTGGAGTACACTGCAAGTTAAGATGTAGTTCAGCTGCTTCCTTCAGGAGAAAGAAGTTCCCAAACTTTTCTTTCCTTTTATTATGAAGAAAAAAATAAAAATCCAAACACAGGCTTGTGTCCCTTAGAGATGTTTGTGCAGCTTTATTTCCTGGCGACAGCTCTTCCTTGAGTGTGCTTTCAGAAATAGACAGGTGTGGCTGTTCTTCTCTCTCAAGAAGGGAGGACCAGGAGGTCCTGGAGTGGGCTAGGCGACCTGCTGGAGTAGTGAAGATTTGTTCCCAAAGTCCCAGTAGAGGAATCATTATCATTCTATATGCCTGTCCATCAGACATGGCAACTTCAAGGAAGCTGTAGGCGTGGGGAGTAAATGCAGCCTCTTTCTATATTTTCATGGAGAATTTCAGCTATAATGTGAAACTGAGATTTTTGTTGCTGTGTGAAGGCAAGGAGTTCATCTTTCTTACACAGCAGCCTTTTATGTGGCTTTGGAAGGGCAAAAGATTATAGATGACCTAGTATAAAAATACGAGTATATTTTGATGCAGAAGAGTATTATTGGTACAGTGTTAAAAGAATTTCCTCAAAGGGTTGACTTCAGCTGGAGAAAAGATTCTTTTTAATTTTTTTGCATGAAAAACACAAAGAAATACCTAGAACAAGTAAATTCATTTAACTAGAATAAGTAAATAGTTCTGTCTGTGTTCTTGAAAATATTTCAGTCATTCCGTAAATATCTTTTAAATTTATGTTGTTTTTATTTTTTGTTACAGGAGCTAGAGTTAATGCCAAAGACAGCAAATGGTTGACTCCTTTACACAGAGCTGTAGCATCTTGTAGTGAGGTATGTTGCTCTTTCTGACTACTTTGTGTTAAAATAAGACATCTCAAATTACCTTCCATCCATTGTTCATTTTTTAAGAAGTGAAACTACTCCAAATGTTTGGAATTGCAGAACATTTCTGCATTGTTTTTTTTAGCCTTTTGAGGGTGTGTATATATGTATTTCTATTGTTTAAGCAGTAAGAAAGGAGAAAAACTATAATTTTGAGTTCTCACTTTTGCTCTCTGTGACTTCCCTAAGCAGAGGACTCTGCATACAGTGTTCCCTACTCCAGTCTACTTCTCCTAAGGTAGCCAGAATGGTTCATGAGGGAGGTACAGATGAATTAAGATTTTGAACACATTTTACAGCCTGGTCTTTCCATTACTTCGTATTTTTTACATGCTTGTGTGTTCAGGCATTGAATAAATAAATGATTCTATCAAAGGCCTGCCAGTGTCTGTTTTTTTAAAAAGTGATTAATTAATAGTATTGAATATCACTTTAAAATATTTAAGTGAAATGTAGACTGTTTGTTGAAGTCTACAGGTTACACAGTTGTGAGAATGTCATAATACAATAAATTACTGAGTTATTGTTTCTCTGTGGTGGTTGTCCTAATAAAATATTTAAATGCCTGTAGAAGATCAAAACAGAGAAATGCTGAGCTTGTTATGTGGAAGAGTTTATGCAAAACTATCTCCTTTGAGATCCTGAATCAAATTGATGTTCATTTCAGTACGTTTCAAATAAAGGCTTTTTATTAGTAAATTTTTGTTTGGGAAGACAGAACTGAATATTTTAGTTTTGACAAGCATTGAACTTCAAGTGTTTGATCCGTGAGCTATCTAAACAAGCCTTGTTTCAGTTTTTGCTTTTGAATTCCCTGGATAAATTGCAGTATTTTGTCAGTTGCATTAATAGCAAAGTTATGTAGAGATCATGTTATTCAAAAAAACAGTGTTTGAAAATGAATCTTCAAGGGCGCCTTATTCCCAAATGCTATTTGTTCTTGAGATATTTTTAGGCTGCTCCTTTGGGAGCTGACCAAAGCAGCAAACGCTGCATTCTTCAGAGCTGAGGAACAATAAAAGCTCTGCACATCAGTAATGCTTGCAGAGGCAGAGGAGTGCTGTAGACAAACTGGGTTTAAATGATAACTTGAAGAAATGCAACCATGGTCATAGTTTTTTTGTAAATATGGAAGATTTTAAACAAAATATTAATCAAAGGCAAACGACAAGTAAACCAGTCAGATGCCTGATAGATGCTTGTCAGAATTCTCTATTTATAAACACAGTGAGTCATGTAGCCCATATACAGGCCTGATATGTGTAGGCACTGTTTTCTAGCTGACAGACCTATATGGACCCAAAAGTGCCCTATTTGGGGCACTGGATGAAAAGCTGTAATGAAAAAAATGGATAATGATTCAGTAAAACATCTGGACTCCTGAAGTAAGGACAGCTGCAGTTAAACAAGGACATTGAAACTTAAAAAAATACTGCAGTGATGGATTTAACTGTCATCTGCACAAATTCAGGCAGCTTTGTGTCAAGACAGTCACAGTTTTATTTGTGTGTGCCTGCTGTATGTTGCGAATTTAAAGGAAGCCCAAGTAGATTCAGTCATTAAATTCATCAATGCAAATGTACATAAAAATGAGATTAATTATTTTTATATTAATATTGTGGTGCTTCCTTTTACAAAAGGGGTAATAGCTGTTCTGAAATTTACTTGTTCCAGTATGGTATTTCTGAATATTTGGGTTAAAAAGACAAGAAACTAAATCTATTTAGTTTTTTAAACTAAATAACTAAATCTATTTAGTTTTTTAAAAACTAAATCTGCTTCAGTTTCTCAGAGAAGACCTGTTCAATTTTCTCATTAAATTACAAGCCTGTGATGCAGTATTTTCACTTTAGTGTTTGTTCCTATCTTCTTTTCTATTGTCAGTACAAGAAATTTCAACTTTTTAAATATGATTTATTCTTCTATAAATAGGATCAATATTGACTTAGCATTCTGCTCATAGACCTCGGTATGGCACCACAGTGTAATTCAGAATTTCTAGTAACAACTTGTGGTAACATGTTTTAAGTTCAAAGTGGTAATCAATTATTTGTGTGCTCAGTGACTGAGTTGGCAGTCACCAAAAGCAATTAGTGAATCGTGGGAAGGTCACACAGCTGATGCAAAATGCAGTACTTATCATTGTGTTGATACTGCCAACATGTTTATTTTTTTATGCATTCCAATTGTGTGCACATATTTTAATGGGATTTGTTTATCTTGCTGTAAGAATTACAGTCTTATTTGTCAAATTTTCACAGCTTGTACTTCTAACAAAAGGAAATGAATAATCATTTTGAGAGATGGAATTCAGTGCAATATTTTAAAACGGTTTTCAGGAGTTTTGCAACAGTGTATGTTGAAACTTTTTGTGACCGTGTGCTGTTTTATTTGTGGTTCTCTAAGTGTATATTTAATAATCTTGGGTTTGCCATTTGTAGACTTGGACTGTTGAAAAATTTTGCTTGGCAGGTTGATGGAAATTCATTATAAGTTCATAGTACTTCACTAACCCTTGGCTAAGTATTCCACTAATGGAATCCTATAGACAGATGGTTTATTAAACTTTGGAAATCAGTTGTGTTGACAAAACAATTTTCCATGTGGCTTAAGGAACTGGATAAAAGACCTGGAAATGTTTGATTTGGTTGAATTATTCATGTCCTTGAGACCATCCTCAAGTTTGTATTTATGATAAAGTCCAAATCCCAAAGTGTCCCAAAGATTATGTTTGCAAATGAACAAATTGTAAAGAGTTGATTCCCACTGTACTGCCCTTAAGACTATAATTTCTGATCTTTAAGTGACTTGGGTTTTTTGTTTTTTTTTTTTTTTTTTTTTTTTTTTTTTGTAAATGCTTCCAGGATGCTGTTCAGGTGTTATTAAAGCATTCAGCAGATGTCAATGCTCGTGACAAAAACTGGCAGACACCCCTACACATAGCAGCTGCAAACAAAGCTGTGAAGTGTGCTGAAGCTTTGGTGCCTCTCCTAAGCAATGTAAATGTGTCTGATCGAGCAGGCAGAACTGCATTGCATCATGCAGCCTTCAGTGGACACGTTGAGGTAAAAGTTAATTTTCTTGTCTTCCACTCATCACTCTGTCCCTCACATTTCTGAGGTTTCATTTTTGACTTTAAAACCATTTCTACCCCATTCTCTCAGAAATCCTCAGCTCCTATTTTATATTTTAATTTGTTTTCTGTATGCATCTCTGTTCAGAAGAGTTGTGGAAAATAAATGTTACATCATTTAATTGAAAGTTTATTACATGTTCACTTTTCTTATGACAGAAGCAAATTTGTTGAGTTGACTTAAATTAGTATCAGGTAAATTTAAAATGGAAAAACCAGGGTATTTTTTTTATGTTTCGTAAATTGTGAACATAGGGAGTATGTTGTCACTGAAATTTGGAGAAGATATGTGCAATAAGCTCTGACTCATCAGTCCCTTAGTAATAACCTGAAGATTTAAAAGTCTTCATGGCTTTTCAATATTTAACTGAGTAGTATTTTTGTTGACATCAAGTTTTGTGTTCCTTACAGTCACTTCATTGTCACAGCCAGTTTTTTCAAACTTATGGGATATTCAAAACCAAACACATTTAAATCCTGTGAAACCACATACATTTTTCTTTTCTTCCTTGGTTTTCTCTGTTGAAGCAAAGTGCTTTTTCATTATGAATAGAAGATTTCTGTCCTTTTTCTTTATCTCAGATGGTCAGCTTACTGTTGTCTAGAGGGGCCAATATTAATGCATTTGACAAGAAAGACAGACGAGCTATACACTGGGCAGCATATATGGGTATGTACATATTTCAGTTGATTAATACTGTAGTAATTAAAAAAATCATCTCATGTTTAGTGGTTTGACTTATTTCTGGGAAAAATATTTGCATTGCAAGCATTGAGGTTATCTGTGTCTGCCAAAAAACATTAATAATATAGTTCAAACTGCCTTATAAATGTGTATTTTGTGGTGAGGAAAATCAATTTGTTGGAAAAAGAAAAGTAAGGTAAGTAGTTTTGTTCCTTAACTTGTTCTTTAAAAAGGAGGAACTGTTCTTCAGTCAGCAAGTCTAGTCACAGGTGAAAAATTTTGCAGAAATGCTAAGTAAAAAGTAAGCAGTTAATACAAGGGGTGCCTGAAACAGAGGATTGTTACAGCATTCTTGAGGATTGTATTTTCAAATAGTATTTAATCTCTGGAACTACAAATTCTTGCCTTGCCATTCTTATTCCAGAAGTGGGTAATTATTCTCATGGTCTTGATCAATGCCCTGGCAATACTGTTAGAGTAATGTTCTTCCTTGCCTTTTATCAGATTTGAAAATAATTGAATGTGCCATTCAATTATGAAGTGATCATCACAGCAGTAATGCTCTTAATTTATTATTTGAAGCTGAATGAGATTGCAGTTCAGGTATTGTTACCAGTACTTAGAACCCCGGAAGTTAAAGAACAATCTTCATTATTGACTTAATGTTCTTTCAATATTTTGCACTAGTGTTTTTAATGTACTTACATCTACAAAACAATGTCTGTGACAGTCTGTCCATCCAGCCACCTTACTGAATGTGGTTATTTGCAAAATTTTGTTGAATGAAACTTGTACACGAAATTCCAGAGAACTGAGAAGTGTCAATGAGAGGCCAGAGACACCACTTGTGTTTGCCTAGATGAGAGAAGTCTTCTGTTTTGCAGATAAGCTGCGTTTATTGCAATCAGTGCTATTTTGTGGGATATTTACAGAGAACTCTCTTAATGAACAGTGTTTGGGCAGGAAAAATGTATTTAACTGATGTCGATGTCCATCTGCCTAAAAGTCCTTGTAGACAATAGAAAAGAAAAAGCTTTTGAAAGTCTTCAATCAAAGTAAAAAAAACGACATTCTCTCACAATTAAGAGCCATTGTACATTGATCTGGTTGTTTGGAGAAAACCTTAAAAGATTTTCCACCACGTAAAACTAACCATAAAATAAAAAAGTTATGCTTTTCGTCACTCTGCTATAAATAACTTTCTAGGACCATATCCATTGTTTTGCTTCCTTCCTGCTTTTCACCCGACTCCATTGCTGTCCAGCTGCAAAGCTGCGACTGAAATGGACTTATAATCCTGTGTGCTGGTGTTGCCTTCACTGGTGCACTGGGATGTCTCTGCTGCACTCCTCACGTCAAGTACCTTGCTCTTCTCTTTGAGAGTCTGCCACTGATTGCTGCTTGCCTTTTCAATGCAGGTCAGGGTGGGTTTTTTGGCTTTTTATAGTCTCTTCTAAGTTTTTCTCCCACCGTTCTGTTCACTGTCTCTATTCCTTTCTCTGCTTTGTATATCTTCTGTACTTGTGCCTCTCCTCTAGGGCTTGTTTTCATTCTTGTCCCCATTGTATTTGAGTCAAAAGATGAGTATTGTGTTTCATTTCTCTTTCCCTGCTTTCCTACTATGCTGAGGTAATTAAGAAGTGAATTATTAATGCAGCACTTCACATTGCACTGGTAAAGTCTTATGGTTTTGGTTGGTATAGGTAGGTGAAATGGTGTTTTGTATGCTGTTGGGTACGCAGCATAAAATAAGTATCACAGTGTCTGAATGTTTATAAAAATAGCTTTGTTCGTACTCCTTTGAGTAGGCACTTCCTATTCAAAGTTTTGCAAATTCTCTTAACTGCTTAAAAGCAAAGACCCACACTCTTTTGTGAAGCACTTAAACTGAAAGATGGTTTTAATGCTTTCTACTTAGATGTCTGGCTGGGTGAGTATAAAAATAAGTATTCAGTGTGCCCCTCACCACTTTACCTAAGGAAAGGGTGTCACTTGAAAGGTAAAAGAGTCCCACATGTATCTCTATGGGTCAGTTACAAAGGTAAGGCACCGAGTATATTATGCTCTGTTAAAGTCATGTATTTCTTTATTCTGCAGTCTTCGTCATGTGCTTTCAGTGATGAGTTGTTTGGCAGTTAAATTAACAATGGAGCAAGAATTACAGATGTTTGGTTACCCCATTTTCATGGCTTCTTAGCAGGCAGTGTCACAAGTGCCTACAAGAGGAGGAGGAGCATGTGGGCATGGAAGGGTCATTGCCATTTGCAGCAGGGTCCATGGCCCAAAGCCAGCAGAGGGAGCTGCTGCCCACCCCTTCAGGGTGGGCCCCCTGCCCGCTCTTCTCCACCTGGCACTGCCCCCATGTAATGCCTTCCTCATTATCCCTGCCCTTACTCTTACTCTCTTGCCATTGTCTTAGGAGAGCAGCTGATGCTTTTAAAAGGCTGTAGTTCCTCAAAGACCATCTGAATCAGTCTTGAAAACAGAGCTTTACTAAATCCTCTATGATGTGGCTTAACATTTTAAATGTTTTGTGAGGCAAGGGAGTTGGACTGGGGGGATATATTTTTATATAAAAGAAGAATTATTTTCTTCCTTTCATGTTTGTGTCAATTTTTCAAAGTTTCTGCCTAGGATTTAAAAATCTTAATGAGCGTGTTTGCAATTGGGGTGATGGTGAAAGATTGACAGTCACATTTTCTCTCAAGTTGTTAATGTAAATTTGCGGTAAATACTTAATAATTACAAATTTGCTTTGCCTTTCCAGTTCTCAAGTCTTCAAAAAATCCCATCTGTTTAAGCAGAAGACAGGATTGTGTTTTGAGTATACAAATTTATTTTTGCAGTGTAAATGCTGTGATTGTTGGGTGTGGTATGTGGAGATGATTATTTTATGTTGCTTTTATAGTTCATGATAGGACTAGAAAACAAGAACAATTCTTTGCATTCCATGTTAGGTCCGAAGGAATTATGTCTTGATCGTGTTATAACAACTGTAGAATTATTAAGTTCTAAAATTATTATAATATTATTATTAAGTTTTTAAACTATTATTTTATTAAGCACAGCAAACCTGTACTGGATAATAAAATATGATGCTTCATTTTATTTGTCTTTATTATTTCAGGTCATATTGAAGTCGTGAAATTACTCGTGACTCATACAGCTGAAGTGACATGCAAAGACAAGAAATCATATACACCCTTACATGCTGCAGCATCTAGTGGGATGATTAGTGTAGTCAAATATCTTCTGGATCTTGGAGTTGATGTAAGGAAAAATAAAGTTAAATGGGAAATATATTTTTTTAATTGTTTGAAAAACTCTCAGCAGTACTGTAGCACACTGTTTCTTTAGGGACAGGTTAGGATTAGTGAAAGTATGTGAAGAAAGTTCTCTGGAGATATTACTTTTTCTTTTACAAACCCTCATTTCTCCATTAAAAGAAAGCCTTAAGAAACTTGCAGATTTTGCACAATAATTTGAAAATAAATGTGTATTTAGTAGGACTTTTTGTTTATTTGATATTTCTTGCTCTTAATTCATTGTACTGAAAGTCAGGAAATAGGAGTTCTGATCCTAGCTTTGCTACACAATAATTTTCAAAGTGCAGGAAATTAAGTGCTTTTGCCTAAGTTAGTAAAATATACGTGGAACTGACTTTCCTACATGACATAAATTTTAGATAAAACTAAAAATTGTGAGAAATTTTAATACTGCAGTGAGGCCATATCAGTATTGAAATGCGAAATAAATTAAAAGGTTCTACAGTGCCTGCCTGCTAGTAGAAAGTGTGTTAACAGTAAACTGTGAAACTGTATAAGAAATCTACATTGTGAGTCACAATCTTAGGTTGCAAGGCTGGAGATTGAAACTCAAGCTCTATATTGAGAAGTAGATTGGAATTCAGTGTCATGTTGTGTACACCAAGAAATTCTATTTCTATATGTGCACATACACAAAAAGGCTCTTTGACCTCTGTTTTTAATGAAAACTTGCAATGCTGTTATATAGAGGTCTGTGCTATGCTTTGTGTGTAGTATCTGTGCAAATTGCCACAGCTCATATTTTTGGCATGTGTGGTTTCTCTGAAGTTGCATGCAGGAAACTGGTGTGGAGACAATTGGAGGAGGTTGGCTGTCTTGTAAAGCAATCATACTCTTCCCCAGGACACAGATCTCAATAAAAATGCTGTATCCAGAGCTTGTTTTAATTTCTGGTTTTGAAGATGTTCCAAAGATGTCATGAGATTATGTTCCAAAACATAATCTCATGACATGAGATTTTTTTTTTTGTTAGAATTAAATACTGCATTAAGTACAACTTTTTGCCGGCTAACTAATCTTGGTTTTTTTTCTCTTATAGATGAATGAGCCAAATGCCTATGGAAATACTCCTCTCCATGTAGCTTGTTACAATGGGCAAGATGTTGTAGTGAATGAACTCATAGACTGTGGTGCTAATGTAAATCAAGTGAATGAGAAGGGGTTTACACCTTTGCACTTTGCTGCTGCGTCAACACATGGAGCGTTGTGTTTAGAGCTCTTGGTCTGCAATGGAGCAGATGTAAATATAAAGGTAGGTGTATCCAAAACCATTCTTTCACACTTTAAAATGCTGTACATCTTTATCAGAAGGCAGTGTTTTCAAAAATACTTGTTTTGATAGCGTGGAGAGGTTCCTACTCATAGAGTATTTGTTTGAAAAGTACTACAGTGAAAATGAGCCAGTGTGTCACTTCAAGAAACTTGATCTGAATCTGGAAACCTCAGTGGGATGTATTATATAGCCCAGAAGGATGAACAAAAATGATATTATTATCTGGTCAATCTCAGTTACATTTAAATGTCAGAATTCTGTATGCTTTGTTTTCCCTAGCCTAACCATGTAAGTAAGAGCAAATAATTTGAAAAAATGCAAAAGTATATGTTTTTCTTATTTATAAGTGACATGAGCAAAATCAAGGATATTTCAGGGAAATGTGCATGATCTGGCTAATTGCTGGAGCAGTTGAAGAGGTGATAATGTATGATCTTAGCATCTAATCAGTCAGGGAGATTTGGGAAGAATGTGTTAACAATACAAATATAAGCATTTGAAAGGTCTTAAACAGTTGGTGTTTTAATTACTCTAGCAAAATTGTGTGAGCAGAGTCAGTATACATTTTACATCTCTGTTTGGTCACGAATCTTTGACTGCAGAATATTCCTTAGAATCCAGCCTTGTAGGTAGAATTTAAAACAGGCAATTTTCAAAGGAAACTGTAACCTATATCTTCTATTTTCTTCTCCAATGTGTAGGGTAATGTCTTGAGATGTGTGAGAGAGATGTAAGACCTTCTGGTTTGTATTATGTTGATTTTACTCTAGTATTGAAAACTTAACTGTGTTCAGAAATATTTAGTGGCAGTGTCTTGTTTCTTGTCAGGTTTTAGGCCGAGGGAAGTGGGAAATGGGTATATGGAATGAGGAGTCCAAGTGTTCCTTATGGCAAAATGTCTGGTTGCCTGAATGGTCACCCACATGTAGTATGAAGAGAATTATCTGCTGTATAATTTCTTGGAAAAAAAAATGGAAAAGATATCTGCTTAACAGGTTTATGCTTGAATTTCCACACAATCTGTGCAGGAGGTGAATGTTAGAGTAGTTGACATTTCTATTAAAAATCTTGGGGCTTGTGGTTCACTTCACGTAAGCAGTGATTCGAGCTGATTTTCAGTTAACTAATTCCAAAATACAATTTTATATCTGTTGTTAGTACAAAACTCATAGCCAACTGAAAATTTGGGAGTAGTTTAAAAATAAGCACTTGGATGTGGAAAAATCCTAAATGTATGTTCCTGCTCACTGTTACATATATTTAGATGTGCAGCTCATTTAATGAAAATGTATATAACTCAGTTGTGGAAAAATTCATCACCAAAGTGCCCTGCAGAAATAAGGAGCTGTGTTACAAGGTTTATTGCCAACTTGTCCTAAAATATCCAGGTCACAGTCCATTTATTTTTGTTGCCAGCTTTCTGCTCTGTGTAATGTCCCAGGCTGCATATGACTGAGTGTTCAGTGTCGCAGGGCTGGCTGACTTTTGTCCTACATTCTTGAAACATCATTTTTCAGTAAAGTCTGGTCTGCCATGAAAATAATCTCACGATGTAAAATACACTAATGATTATATTTGCGTGTTACACAAATAAGAGTGAAGGAGAACACCTTCCAGTACCTGAAGGGAGCCTACAAGAGAGCTGGAGAGGCACTTTGTGCAAGGTCATAGAGCTATAGGACAAGAGGAAATGGCTTCAGACTTTGAGGGTAGGGTTAGATTAGATATTAGGAAGAAATTCTTTACTGTGGGGGTGATGAGGCACTGGAACAGGTTGTCCAGAGAAGCTGTGAATGTCCCATCCCTGAAAGTGTTCAGTACCAGGTTGAATGGGGCTTTGAGCTATTTAGCCAAACTCTACCCGTGCTAGTGGGGTTGGAACCAGATATCTTTAAGGTCCCTTTGCAACCAAATTCTTCTGTGATGTGTGACAAATATTAATAAGCCAAGAACTACTGTTTTTCTAAATGCAGGGCAAGGTTTTGTGATTTTGTGCATATTTCTGATGTAGAAGAAAGAAGTGGGCAGGGCTCCATTTCAGAAACAGCATTAGCTTTAGCTATGAGTTGGTTGTAATTAAAATGTGTTGATTTTCATATGTGTGTGATGTACATATCAAAATTCTTAGGCACAATACTAAGCGTGTAGGGCTGTGTAGAGATTTTAAGCGATTACAGCTTGCAAACAGCATATATCCCTGGTTTTCTCATCAAGGTGTTTCTGATGTAATTCTGTTAGTAGCATTTCTGTGGATTTATAGCATCATGACTGAATTTGGCCTGGAAATTTGCACCTGAAGGTGTGAACAGCCTTACTTTGCATATGAAAAATTAGCACTTGCACTGTGGAAAAGTGCAAGAACTGAGGCAAAAAACCCCAAACCTAAGTCAACTTCTACTTACCTGGAAAGGCCTATAACAATATATCTTGGATATACCTTTGGATATATCCAAGATATATCTTGGATAGAGCAGTCCCTAAAGAAATAGAACATGTAGTATTACTAAGAATGTATTGTGGATTTAAAATGAGATGGAATTAGGGTGTTCTTACTAAATATTTATTGAAACGAAGCCTGTTCAGTTTCCAAATACTGAGGCTGGAGTTCAAAGTAGTTCTTAAAATGGCTATAAAATCTATTTTTCATCATAATTCTATTGCTTCTGTATGCTAATTCAATCATTTCTCCCTTGTGCAACTTTTCCTGTGATTTTAGAGGTTAAGAGAGTGGATATAGATAGTGATCTAGGTGCAGTGGACTAGACAGTCCTATTAAATCGCTTCCTGCTGTGGATGACTTAGCGGGGAGAGCAAAAGGGAAACACTCCTGTTCTTGATGGCAGATAGAGGGGAAGTTCTTGTGCATATCTGTGAGTGCTGGCCTCATCTCAAGAAGGGATTATGTAGCAGAAGATAATAGAACAGTAGAAATATGTTATATCCTTTTTATCACCTCTGGACATAATTTCCTACTTGTTTTCATAGCCTTGTCAGTGTCCACTGTAGAACAGTGAATCTTATTAAGTATTGCTCATTAGTGCAGCACTCCTTCCTCACTATTCAGGATTTCCATGCATGGAAGAACACATTGAAATGAGTATGTAATGGGACAGTATTAATTGTTTTATGGACTCCATTGCTGCTGGAAAATTCAGTGACCTAAATAGGAAAAATTTTTTACTTCCATTGGTGGTAAGAATTAAGAATTGTAAGAATTGTTGCTTTGGGGGAGATTTCATTTGGATGAATGCTGTGGCATGATAGACCCACATTTCTCCTTCCTCAGCGAAGCAGCAGTCTGAGTACAGTTAATATGTGAGTAATTACTAAATAAGACACCTTGTGCTATGTATTATTTCTGTCTAATGGCAATTACTATTCTTAGCAAATTTTCTATGATCTAAGTATTTTGTGGATGCATTTTCTCTGGTGATAGAGGAGATTTGGGAGATTTCTTTCCTAATACCACATTTAGCTGAGTTTCAATCAAGACAACAGAAGTTATCATTACCCTATAGCTGTCTTGTCATGTGCTGTGATCCTGTCTGATCTTGTTAAATCACACTTCTGTAGTTAACTTGATATTTAGATAGAAGACCTTAAAGGCATAAAGAAAGGGAAATGTAAGCAAAAGTTTTGAAGATGCCTTCCTGCTTACACAGTCCAACCCAATGGCATCTCAGGAAATAGTGATTTTATAGAGCCTTGATGTTTCATTGCTTAAAGAAATGTTTGGCTACTGGTTCTGGTCCTGTATATCCTTTCCTAGTGACAGTGTCTTAGAAGGGAATTCTGAATATAATCCTATACCTAGCAGTTCAGCTTCAACATGGGAATTGTCCTCATTTAATTTTATACCTTTTCTGTGTATGTATGTTGTTAGACTATTGCATGTTGTGTTATTCCTGGGGCTGGAAAGGAACCTGAGACTGCTAGACACGAGAGAGGCATTCTCATGAAATCCATAGTCTTAGAAATCTATGTTAAGTGCATTTTTAAGTAAATTTGAACAGAGTAGAACTAAAAATCTCTTACTGATCGTACTGTGTGTTTTTTTCGTTTATGAGTGGAAAATGATTCTGTAGCTTATTTTGCTGTTCTTTGCAAGGTTTTACTGAAGTTTTCTTGTGAGGGATCTGAAGAGCACTTAGCCACAGTGCTCTTCGGTTTCCAATACTGTCACCATAAGTTATTCCTGTCTTTGTAAGGTGCATTATGACATCTATGTTTTTTCCACTCCATCTTCTTCCTCTTCATTAGCATTTGTTTGAGATACAGATTTATACCATCTAAGCCACTGAGACTGCAGGCTACTTGTATCTGAACCCTAAAATTCTTGTCTTCTGTGTTACTTCTCTAAGCTTATTTTATATGATAATTTTTCTTTAAAAAATAGATTCTTCCAGCTTAAAGAAGGATGAAAGTGATGGGGGAAAGTCACCAGATGTCTAACAGTTGCTTTAAAGTAATTGGACACAGAGAATTTTAGTGTTTGGATAGAGATGAGAACTAAACTGTAGGGAGAAAGATGAAAGAAAACTGGAGCACAGAGGTTGCTTGGGGAAGTTGTTACTTCTGGTGTGTTTATTTGGCTTTTGCTTAAGGCCTTCAATGACAGAATTAAAATTGATTGACTAATTCCTAAAGAGGATTTCAACCCCATTTTCTGTGTTTATTTGCATCTGCTATGAATATGTGATTGTTGTCTTTTGGATTATTTATGGTCAAAGAAAACTGCTGGCTGGAAGATCTGGAGATAACTTGGCTTTCCTTGTCAAGTGTTTTATTTCTTCCAATCTCGGTCTGAGAAGACAGTGTTTCACATAATTGTGCTGTTATGCTGCTCTGGGCAGTGACACAATGGAAAATTCCCTATCTATCTCTAAAAAGGTCTCCTGCAGACTTTCAGTATCACATCCATAGAACCATGTCCATTTGGTGCCAAAGGGAAAGTAAAGATGGGAAGATACTTCTGCATCTGACAGCAGTTTGTGATGTTTCAATACAAATGTTCATATCATGTGTTCCTCTACCATCTCTGTCTAATTTAACTTTGTATTTTGTGAACATTTCATACTCTTCAAAGCCATTGTTGAAAACATAGATGTGGTATACGTGTGCATTCAGGGGTCCTTTGATTTTCTGTGTTGTGTTTGCAATTTTTTGAGTGCATGTGTCGGAACTTTTTTCTGCAGTAAAACTTTCCCATTACCTGTGATAAGTACAAGTGGAAAATCGTTCCAAAGTCACAGCAACAGAAAAAATAGGTTTGTGAGTGCATTGAGACTGAGCTGTTAAGAACTGAGGTTTCCTCATGCATTACATGCATTGGCCTACTTCAAGGGATATCTTTACTGGGTGAATGACTAAGTGCACATTTAAGATAAGCATTTCAAATGTATAGTACCTAGTAAGATTAAATAGTTCTACCCTAGGATTACTTGTGGTTTATGATAAATTGCTTACAATCATCACTTTACAGAAATTTCCAGGAAACGCATGAGCTTTGTAATGTGTTGTCCTCTAATATAATGGGCAAAACTCTCTAGTAAATACAGCTACTTTCTTTCAAGAAACAAACTGAAAACATTGTTTTGTTTTAGCCTTGGGAAGGGAGGGAGTTGGACATAGGCTTGTTGCTGAAATTGTGTGCTGTCATCATCCTCTTGAGAGTTTTTATATTAAGGACTTAAGTGTGAGTGAGTGAGTGGGCACCTCTGAGTTTTCACTCGCAGCTGAAAGAGTGACTAAGAGCAGCCCTTGTGAAAAGTTTGCTGTGCCATGCTGACTTGTCATTGCCAGCATCTGTCCGGCAGAAGTGCATAGAAATGATCTAGAGGATGAAGTGTAGAGAAAAAAAGAAGAAAGAGCTGTCCTTTTTGTTGTTTTTGAAATTTTTTTTTGTTCTGATTAATTGCTGCTACTGGCCATAAGTTATTTTTTAAGGATTTTTTTTTCCTTTTCTAGAGTAAAGATGGCAAAACACCTTTGCACATGACAGCAATCCATGGTAGATTTTCAAGATCCCAAACCATCATCCAAAATGGTAAAAAGGGGGAGGGAGTATTTTTGTTGTAAGCTTTCCAGTTTGGATGTTTTCATCCTCTTGTATTGGTAACAACATACTGAATTTTTTTCATGTCCAGTATCCAGTAATAGTGGTGGAATCTGGCATTATCTGTTTATAAAGTTTGATAAGTTACTCTGATGAACCATTTATTTTTCAGAATGCAGGAATATATATATATATATGTATGTATGTATGTTTGTTTGTTTGTTTTTGTTTTTGTTTTCCATAACCCAGGTTGTAGAGAGTTGAAATCTATATAGGTTTTAAATCCAAACTAGTCAGTCACTGATAATTACTAACATTGCTTGAATGATTATCAATGCTATTTTTCTAACAAAGCATCTATGCCTACATATACCCTTACATAGTAATTACTCTTTATTTTAGGAGCTGAAATAGACTGTGAAGATAAGAATGGAAATACCCCTTTGCACATAGCAGCTAGATATGGCCATGAGCTATTAATCAACACTCTGATTACGAGTGGTGCTGACACTGCAAAGTAGGTAACTTTACTGTCATGAATGCAAGCTGACATAATTTAGAAGTGTATTTATTAGGATAACAGAACTAGTACAATTTTTAATATCATCTTCAGCTTGCAATCGGAATTACTTTATTATCCTGTATTATACTACATTATACTACTGTATTATATACCTGTATTTAGCTAGTCAGTGTATCACTATTTTTACCAAACCAAAGAGAAATAGAGTTTTCTGTAATGTATTTGAAGTAAAAGCTCTGAAAGTTTTAATAGGCTGTTTCACCGATAATGCATGCTGATTGCTTAGAGGGAAATGTTTAAGATGTGAAGTTAGCTCAGTATTCTAATTAGGTGGTTTGCTGAACCCACCATGCATGTGCACTTTGGCACACAATTGTGTTTGTTTTATTTTAATTGTAATGAAACTGTGATACCTGATTATGGTGTATCTTAGGCGGGGTATACATGGGATGTTTCCTCTCCATTTGGCAGCATTAAGTGGATTTTCAGACTGCTGCAGAAAGCTCCTCTCATCAGGTAGGATACTCTTTTAAATTCTTACAAGGTGCTTTGTATTCATTTTTTATTTCACAGAATAGCTTTTAATTAAGTCTTAGTTTAGTGATACATAGAAATCCTTATAGGTTACTAGTACCTTGGGGCCAACGCTTGTCTTTTAATGGACAGTCTGTAGTTAGAGTGAATGCAAACTTTTGCAGACGTAAGTTTAAAAAAAACTCATCCAAATTTTGATAATGCATTTATTATATTAAGTATCCTTAATACTGTGTTTGTGCATTTCAAGTTCGCCATAGAGGTGGGATGACTGGTTTAGACCATAATGAAACTTCAAGGAGAAAGATTGATAGTCTTCTTTATTACTTCATGGAGCATTCCGTTTCCATTCTGTGATGTCCTTAGCTTAATACACATCACTCTATTCTTATCTATTCCTGTGGTGGGCACCTAATAGCTCTGAAGACTCTGTGGACTGCTCTATTAAGGAACTGTTGCATGGGTATTATGTTGTTAATCAAACACAATGCAAACTGTACTTTTCTTTTGATGTTTGACTCCACCCTGGAGATGTGGATATTGGAGGGTAATTATTTCTTTTGTTGGCCAGAATCTTATGTGAATCCTGAGCTCTTTGTACCATTGCAATTCTGAGAAGGCATATTTATCCAAATGAAGCTTCTGGAACAAGAAGAAGAAGAAGAAGAAACTAAATGGCTCTGTATTAATCTGAAGGAACTTAATGTTTTTTGAAAAAATTTAAGTGGGTAGGAGAGAGTTGGGGAAAAGGAGTAGTAAGAAGTTGCTTCCCCAGCTTTATACTGTTAGGGAAGCCTGGGAGAGGAACTACAAGAATATAACTAAAGCTACCTACTGGCAAGGCTTTTTATTTACTGTTCTGTAATGGGCAAACTTGCAAGGATTCACTTCAGGAAAGAATTGTCCAATAGTTGACTATATTTCAATTGGATGTGTTCAAAATGAGTGATACCAACTCTTTCTCCTTCCTGCACATGCTATGGTGCTAGCTGTGTCCTTACTGGAGGTTCAGTATGGCAGAGGAAATCATGTGGAGGTCTTGCAAGTGATTTCTGTGGCTTTTGTATGAATTGAGAAAACTTGGATGCAAATAGAACCAGGAGCAGATACGGACTTGAAGAGTATGTTCAGCCTCCTGGCTAGAAAGACTAGATACTGCTAAGAGCTTTTAGGATATGCTCTTGGTGTAGGGATTGGTATGTGCAGAGTATGTGTCCTTTTCGGGGTTGGAAGATGTCTCTTTTATGTAAATTAAAGATCTCTGATTTTTAAATTCATTGATATTCATGTGCAAACTTCAACAAAATGTCACCTATGAGAACCCAGAATGCAGAGTCTGTTTGTCTGCATGTTTTGAAGGATCCAAACCCTTTGACAAATACTACTTTTAACCTTCATCCATGGAAAGGGTTTCCTTGGCTTTGGGATGAAACAGAATTCTCAACAATGTAAATTAGATAGTAGCATAGTATGTTATTTATCACAGGGCAAGAAATTTAGATTTTTTTGTTTGTTAGTGTGGTAAATAGATGAAAACAAGATGGGGGATTTTTGTCATTTTGAGGCTTCTTTCTCCTTTTTCATCTACTCCATGTTCTGCAGTGTTTGGGACACAGAACGATTGGCTGGAATTTGCTGCAGTGCAGAGCTACGTGCATAGAAGTTTAGTTGGTTATTGGTAGAAAAGCAGAAATTTTGTACTTTCTTGATGATAATTGGGTGAATTATCTTTATGAGAACCTTGATTCCATGTGTTCAGGGGCTTTTGGTGTCTTTTCTCCCACACACTTAGCTGGTGTAAAGCCTGGTGTGCAGAGATTGCTGATAAGAAAATAATAAACAACCTGGAGACTGAGAACAACCAAGAGTCCCATTCGCCTTCTTTCTTAACAAGGACTTTTGCAAAAAGGCCTCCCCTATTAAGGGAGAGACTTGTGGGAGTGGAAGAACTGCCACAGTCACCAATCTGCCTTGTCCCAGTACTGTATGACATTCAAGTAGGTAGTGATGGTAGATAAGCAAGTTAGGGATGTAGAAAGGCATCAAAGGCTATTCTTCAAACCAAACTAGTAAGCTCTCCTAAACTGTTTGATAGAGCACTCCCTATTGAAATGGGGCATGAGCACAGTGGTGCATACAAAACCTGGCTTAGGAGATAGGGAGTAGGAAAATGGTCTTGAAACAATAGTATTGTTGAATAACACGTCTTGTGTTGTTTGTTATCTATTGTTGTTGAAGGGTTCTTAAAAGGAAGAAAAAAATGCCAGCATTCCCAGGTGCCACAACTGGAGATTTAGTAAATAAGTTAGATTACATGAAATCAGAACTCTCATGAGAGCATAGTAGTTTTCTCAAACCAAAAATGTAGCTTTGAGACCTGATTTAATTAGTAATCTTTCTGTCAAAATATGTGGCTAGATATGGAATTACACAGTTAAAGTTTGTGATGCTGGATTTGAAGTTCCACAGCTGAGTCTTTTCGGAAAGAGAAAACTACAGTGTTCTGTAAAGAGCTCCTCTGTAATTAACTGCTATTTGCAGCCATCAGTCCAGCTCAATAAAGTTCTTTCTTTGGGACTAAAATACTAAACAATAAAATTTATGTAGCTTCTATACTTAGTAATACTGTCATCCCCAAAAATTAATAATCTCTGCACAGTGATAAATTCTAGCCTATTCTTAAATTTACATATAACCTGTCTATATCTTATATTCAGTAGTAAATTGCACTGAAATATTAGCAGGTAAATAGAATGAGAAAGAACACAGCCTTAGTTCAGCTACTTGACTTTTACCTTACCCCTTTCAGTTTTATTTAAATGCCTGTTTTTCAAATCATTGTAAATAGAAAGGACATGTTTCAAATGAAGTAATTGTTAATGCTTGAGTGCTCTTTTGCAAATAGCTGTTAAGTTTGCTTAGCAAGCATTTCTCTTAACAACAGATGACAGCAGTTTTGTGCAAGGTGATGTTACATAATGATTTTACAAAATATTTGCTTTGTAGGTTTTGACATTGACACACCAGATGACTTTGGCAGGACTTGTCTTCATGCAGCTGCAGCTGGAGGGTGTGTAAAAAAGCATGCAAGCTTTCATATTCAGTGTTTCTTTTTTAATTGCTGATCATTCTTGTTCTTTTTTTTTATTGTCTCCTCTCTGTTTTTCCTGCCCTCTCCCCTTGGAACTTATGTAAACATGAAAATAATTTCAAGATGGATTCTATATGCAAACAAAAAAATTAATTAACTGATCAGCTTAATAAGTCATTGCTGGAGTACAGTGTCCAAGTATCATCAGCCTTACCTTAGGTTTATGTTTGGGGATGAACTGATTCTTTTTTTTTTTTTTTTTTTTTTTTTTTTTTTTTTTTAAATTCCAATGGACAATAATAAAATTTTTAGAATTTACAGCATTCAAAGATGGCATGCCCACCTCAGATCACTGTGGGACATGAGATAGAGAACAGCAACTTTGGGAAATTTGTTTTTAACCAAATCCATAAATAAAAGGTCAGTTTAAATAAACCAAAAGCAATAATTAAATTCCAGAGTTTAGGTGGATGAAGTAGTCAGAACTACTTGCTCATCACTTGAGTTGTGATCCATATTGATTATTGTTATTGTATTGTAGGTTTTCTATAGCAGCTACTCAAAATTGCCTGGAAGAATTGGGTAATAAATTTCATGATACACTTTGTGGGACACAAGAACTCCATGATATTGATATTTTCATTTTTCTGTTTGAATGTTGTTTAAGTAATACTGTTAAGTAATCATTCTAAGTCAAAAGTACTTGCTAGAAACATCCTTGTTGCAAGTGATAAAGGTTTAAATGCTATCTTTTCATATAAAAACCAAATAATTTGTGACACATTCCCTCACTCATCTTCAGTTTAGGAGAGTGACCAAAAAGAGTGTTTAAATAATAAACAATATAGTACATCTATTGTGATGATCGTATTTTATTGAAAATTGATTATACTAAGAAGTAAAATAAATATGTTTCAGCTCACATTTGGCCTTAAAAATATGCAGTAAAAATCTTGCCTCTGTGCTGGAATCCTGGTAGCAAAAGCATGTGACATGCAGGTGTTATTGTTTGTTTGTTTATAAGAATTGAATTTTTTATTGAAGTAGACTAATGTTTATGTGCTTTATGCATGCCATTTGGTATCAATTAAATTTATACATGTGGTCTTGAAGTAATTTCTATTCTTTATTGGTTTGGTCCAGAAATTATGGAATCTATTTTACATATAGAAATGTATGTATCAAAAATTCCACATTATAGTTCAGTTCCATTAAAACTAACATATGAGATCTACATGTGTAACAGTTCTGATATTTTTAGAGGCCAATATTAAGGAAATAACATTTGCAATCACAAATAATAGCGTATTAATTTAATAGGAATTTGGAGTGCCTAAATCTTCTGCTAAATACTGGTGCAGACTTCAACAAAAAGGACAGATTTGGAAGGTAAGACATTCCAGATTTGTATATTGGAAAGGGATGTTAAAAGTATTTTAGTAGCAGCTTATTGATATGAGGCCAAGTCTGTGTTCCAGTTTAAATGTTTTTTTTATGATATGATGTCTCTAATAAAGTATGTTTCAGCATATGTTCTCAAAAGTCATAAACACATTTTGTAATCCTGTTTTGTTAGGTAGGTGTTTAGTCTTGATTTTAAAGACTGAATCTCACATTCAACTGTGATTTTTGTGAACCTTTTTTCCTTATAACATGGATCTAATATGTTTAAATTGCTCTCATCCAAGGACATTACTAATGTTTTCCAAATTATGTATTAGTCACTTCTATAAATCTGTGGTTATTTCTAAGCTCTTTTATTAAAATACCCAGTATTTTATTAAAAATGCTTCACCTTTTCCTTTCATGATATACATCCCTTTCTTTTTCCCTGTTTGGGCTCTGAAGTCTTTTGGAATGACATTAATTTCTATTTTTAGTATAGGATTATTTAAGTTTAGATGGCAGGATCAGTACTCATGGAAAATTTCACATCACATCATGGAAAATATGATTTTCTGGGATGTAAGAGCAGGAGTAGGACTTATAGAAGTTACGGATCTGAAGTTGTATTTTGCTTTAAATTCCACTTCCATTATCTCCTGAGAAAGGAACAACTCTCTGTCACAACTTCTGTCTTCAAAAGTTGGGGTTACCTTGGTTTGGTTTGGATTTTGGTTTAACGTTCATGTTATATGGAGTGATTTTTTCAGGAGATGGAAAATATTAGTTTAAAATGGAGAGAAATGGGAAAAAGACATTTTAAGGGAGAGGAAAGGGCCTGACTATCTCCTCAAAATCAAGATATTTCTAGCAGCAGTCTCTTTTTAAAAATAGAAAATGAAATTCTGAGTCATATTGGTCTTTTAAAAATTTTAGCCGAACTGGCATATTTAGAGAATTGTTTTATGTATTTGAAGCTGGGATGAGTTTTCTCTGAGATTATACATCAGTACTAATATTTTATGGTTTTGTTACAAGAAAACAAGGTATATTTAACAGTGCCTCTGCTGTGTCAGTATAGATAAAAATAAATAATTATGTCTTGGCAAAATTGTGATTTGTTTATTAAAAATGTCTCTTTGTTCAATTGTTGCATTCTATTTGTGCTATATTTAGTTTTTGTGCAGTTTTTGATTTGTCCATAATTTCCCATGTGGCTTGAAATTACTTAACAGAAAATAGTATTTCTAATGTAAACTGGATTTCCCTCTCTAAGTTTACACAAGAAAATTCACATAAAGCTTCCTTTAATATGAAGTTTGTGTATATTTTGGCTGGTAAATAAACCTGCTATATATTGTTCACCATTGCTAAGTGGTCCCTAGTAAATGGCTCTATTCTGTAGTACTGTAATGATGCATTCTTCACCACAAATGCTTATTTAAAAAATGTATAAGGATTATTTAAGTTTCACTTTATTTTGCTTTTTCTGTCTCTATAATATTATTTTGCTGTTATTTACCATTGTACTTTTTATTTAAATGTGTACTAAAGAACTCCACTCCATTATGCTGCTGCCAATTGTAATTATCAGTGCCTGTTTGCCCTTGTGGGGTCTGGAGCTAGTGTGAATGACCTTGATGAGAGGGGTTGTACACCTCTGCACTATGCAGCTGCATCAGACACAGATGGGAAGTAAGTGGCATGCTTTGTACTAAAGCCTTTCTCATTAGTAATATTTGAGCTGTGAATTTTGTGTGTTCTGCATTCAGATTTGCCAAATGCATTTCTTGTATTTTTAAAGATTAAACTTGACAGTGGTGTGTGCATTGTATATGAAAGACTTTATGTAAAAAATATTTCAGAGGGAAAAAAAATGAACAACAGGAAAATGTATTTTAAAAAAATTATGTCCTGTAAAGCAGATTTTCTGAGTTAGGAATTAATTTGGAATAGAGTTCTTAATCCCCTCTGCTGTGTAGCAGTTGAGTAGATATCCTTTGTGGGGGTTATTAAGTTAGTGGTGGGCAGTAGGGTCATTTTGCCTTAAAGTCAAATTCCAGTGAAGTATGGATATTTACTTGATAATTCAATATAAGATGCTTTATTTATTCGATGTTTTGAGTAAACCAGAGTTGTAATGCCAAACATGACTATCTCTTGATAGTGTAAATTTTTATGATATAGCTACTCTTTTCTTAATGAAATGCATCCTTTCATAAATCCACTAATCTTTTACATGTATTTTTCTAACCAAAGGTTATGTTTGACATATTTATTAATGACTTAAATGCTTACATGCAAAGTGTATATAGGTAGCACTAAAATGATGAGTTTACTTAAGTTCCAGCCATTGGATGTATTAAGGAGACAAGAAGAGCATCACTTCTCGTGCACACACTCACGTTTGCAGGTCGTGGTGTGCAGCTGCACATTCCACTTGCACATAGTGACACCTTCCATAGAGAAAGGGTGCTTCATAACAAATCATCTTGTTTTAATACAGCACCTTTTAAAGGGTGAGGTAGCAATAGAAATGAGGTGGCATATAACTTACAGATTGGGTTGTGAAGGCTAAATAAAGAATACTTTATTTAATGGCCATTTAACTTACATTTGAAGAATGTGTCTTTTTATGTAAAGCCAAATTTCAAAATTAAATTACCTGCTGCTTTTTAGAAATAATTTCAATTCCTGCTGGAGCTTGCTGAGATAATTTTGCTTTAATTGCCCTCTTACAAGTTGAGCTAGGATTAATTTTAGCTTCACAGTTGCTCTGAAAACCTCCAACTATAATGGTTCTTCAGATGACATCGTTTTACCATCTGTCTTACAAAAGGCATGAGCAGGAATGGTGATGACAATACTGCAGAGCTTTGTGAGGTAACTCAAAGTATCATCTCTGGAGCCCACGGGCTGTTGCCCTTCTGATTAACCTCGGGGTCTCTGGAAGACAGGCTGCAAAGCAGAATGGCCTGAGAGGAAGCTTTTTAGAACTGCTAAGCTCATTCAAAACAGGAACAAAGTTAAAAATGATTACTGGAGTTGGAATATAAAGCCTGGGAAAAAACATGTCAGGAAACCATCGACATAAAATTCCCAAGATTTTTACATGCAGTTTTATGGTCTTTGTTCAGACATCTTTAAAGACAGATTTTAGAGACATATAAAAATTTCAATTTTGTTGAAAATTATTTTCCAGTTTATTCCTGTTTGCAAGTATTTATTTTGTATCTTTAACAAAAGATACTGATCTGGAACAAACACCAGTAAGCCCCATTTTTCCAAAACTAGATAGAAAAAGCATGATTTCAGAAAGAGGTAGAATAAGCAGCATCTTAGAAGAGAAAAATATTATGTTGCTTCTATTTGTAATTTTCTAATGGACAGTAAACCAATAAATATGTGGGAAAGAAATGCAATTTACTTGGGCTTTCAGAAAGTTTGATCAATATATTCTTTAAGAGACCCGTTGAGGACAGCTAAGTATGCAAAAGATGCAAAGGTAATCTCTCTCTTGGATGCTAAAAAAACATCAAAAATAATTACCTGGTTTGCACTGGAAAGATTTGGTACTTGAGAATTTTCAGTAGACTTGGCTCCATGCAGCATGTTTAGTGTATTGTAGAAATTTAGGTAGCCAAAGCCAGTGACATGTAACATTTTTTAATGAGCCATGAATGCTAACATAAAATTACTGATCCAAATTTAAAAGGAAGTTAGATGATTGGACAAATGAAATGTAAGAACTGTAGTTCTTACTTAATGAGACAAATTGATTTGTCTTCGAGTTCTCATGAATCTCATCTCATTTTAATTCAAACAAAAACATGCAAGCACAGGTATCATTAATGAAATCCAGGCATTTGTTTACTGGGCAAATAAAACCTGAATTTATTGTTTAAAAACATAGCTATGCTTTACAAGTAGCTTTATATTAGCAATGCTGAAAGTTTTAAAGTTGCTCGTGTCTTATGTTATGTATGTTATTCTTTAAAACTCAGGAAATTTTACCTTTTTCACTTCATACTAAGTCCTTGTTTATGCTGGGCAAAGAATCATGGAAGTGGGAGTGCACCTTTGATAAAGAAGTATTAAGTGATCCCAGAGAAAAGGGGTGGTGATCTGTTGTACACTTCAGAATAACAAATGGCTTCACCAGCAAGTTCAAGGTCATGATGGTGACTTTGGAAAATGTTACTGAAATGATAGACAACATGAAAGTATGAAACAGCAGGGTTATTGCTTGCAATCATTTAGTGTGCATACATGGAGTCTTTTAAAAACAGAAAACTAGGGAGTGAGCTGATTTGAATCCCCCATTTCCCATCCTCTGGGCTGAGTGTGGTTGAAACTGGGCTGATCATGTTCTGCCTTATAAATTTGTCTAGTGAAAGTAAGGAATGTCAGGATCTAAGTATGACAGCAACTGAGTATTTACTGTATAAATAAATTTTTCAAATAGTGTCTGGTAGTGGAAGTGTGTGTTTATGTGTGTGTGTGTTACTCTTGTATGCTGCCATGAACAACTGCTTCTCTTCTTTCCATATAACATAAAGAAGGGATTAATGCAGAAAAGCATACAAAATTGTAATCATTGATATTAACAAAGGTAACTGTAGCTGTGTTAGCTAGGAGGAAAATATCCATGAAATACTAGTTTTAACTGAGATAACTCAGAAGATGCAGGATGTCTGCTGAGAAAGATTATTTCAAATTTTGAAGCTTTGTGATTGACCTTTATATTTGATGTAATGAGGTAGCTTTCTCTAGTCTAGCCAATATTGTACATTAAATCAGTGTCCCTGTGTGCTGTATTCTATTTTCCAGTTGAATTGGAACAATTTATCACTTAGCGTTAAGTTGAAATTCAGCATTTAGATACATGGTTGCATATGTCAATTTGAATAGGTGCCTGGAATACTTGCTAAGAAACGATGCCAACCCTGGGATCCGAGACAAGCAAGGATACAATGCAGTTCATTATTCAGCTGCTTATGGTCATCGCTTATGTCTTGAACTGGTAAGAGAACATGTCCCACGTGAAAAGTGTAGCAGCTGCTCTTACAGGGTGTGGTGGAGAGGCCAGGGGATTCCTCCACCTGTGCAGATAAATGTAAGCTTTTGGTATTCCTAAAACAGGAGGAAGGCGAGGAGCTAGGATGCCAGATACTGGCTTAATAAGATGAAAAATTCTCAGATGAAGAGAGAACTGGTTGAAGATGTGGGATATTAGTTTTGATTTGTTTCTTAATTTAGACTACACTACTAATTTTTTTGCTGGTGGCTGAAATAAAATAACCACAAGTTATCCCACTGAGAACATTTCACAAATTTCATGACTGTCCTTTGAAAGGAGCAGTTGAAAATGTGGGGAAAACCTGTAAAGAAAGGGTGTCTTATAAAATAGTTCGTGCAGTTACAGTAACTAGTGGCCACATAATAGAATTTCAGATAATAAAGCCGTAATTAGTTTCTTATTGCTCCCTTTGCAAAAATATGTATGTTATATGATATGCTGTGTTATACGACTTCAGTATTTTTATTAAAATTGCACTTTTCTATTTAAATGTATTCAAACATGAATTGTGAATGTTTTTAATTACAGATTGCAAGTGAAACGCCTCTAGATGTTGTAAGTGTATATTTCTCACTTTTTATGTACTACTATAGAGCAAAAGGGAACATGTAGTTTTAAAAATACTGCTTGTTTTTTAGACTTATTCAACCATTTCTTCAATGCATGAATGTATTACTTAATTTTAACAACAATTTTAATTTAATTGGACTTTATAATTTTAAAATTTGAAGATACTTTTTAAGCCATGTGGATTTTTACTTAAACAGTTGGATGACCATTTTATAAAAGTGTGATAATGAAAATGTCATTTGCATATATTTGGTGTTCTTCAAATACTTTGAATGTTCTAATTCTACGCAATGTACCTAATTAAATATGGTCTTGAAAAAGATCTAGAGGTAAAACTGTAGAACACATCTGAAAGTCACAAATAAAAATGTATATACATAGATATTTTAATGCTATAATGCTTTTGCTTTTTTTTAGTCCATTTTTTATCTCTGAGAAATGTTTTTCTCTTCTGAGAAATCCATCCTGCCTTCTGGCTGTTCATGTTGTTTTCTTAGTGACTTTTCACCTAATCAAGTTGCTTACTTGGCTGATGTTTGGGGTTTTTTTCCTTGCTGTCACCTGTCCTTGTGTTCCCTTTGTATTCATCTTTCATATTGCTACTTCAGAAAAAATACTAATTTTAATTTAGTTTCCGATTGAATTATTGCATTATTATGCAAAATTAAACTAGGATTGCAACATGAATATGGGGGAGGTTTTGCAGTTGATACAAACTCTAAAAGGTTGAAGATCAGGACATCTGTAATTCTATACTATTCTTCCTACTTTTCTCCTTTATCTTTCAATCTGTATATGGGAAACTGTAGCAATTATTGCTGAGTGTTTTCAAAGGTGAGGGGTTTTTGCACTCACTCTGCCTTTCTCTCTCTTAGCTGATGGAAACATCAGGTACTGACATGCTGAATGACTCAGACAACAGAGCACCCATAAGTCCACTGCATTTAGCTGTAAGTGCTCAGTTCTTCAGTGATGACAGCTCATCTGGAGCAAACAATTGTTGCACAGGTTTATTCATTCTGAATTTTTTCAAAATACGTTAATAAACAAAATGCAAACATATGTACTAATATTCCTGAATGACATATACAGGATGATTTTTGCATGTCACTTGAAGTTTGCTTCATGGAACAAGCTTTCATGTGGAATCTTCTAATTAAAATGTATGCTAATGAAACTTTTATAAGACTTGTTATATAAGTAATTATGACTTTTTTAATCATTACATTGTTTTACTCTCATAATTGTTTAGTATGAGAAATGTTTGTCCTCAGTACTTCAAGAAAGATTTGCATAAGGAGTAGCGTAGGACCGTGATGACATTCTGTCTATACAAAAATATTCAAAATACAGAGCAACAGGCTTAATGTGTTGCTTTGATCTTTTCACTGAATTTAAAGCAATTGAAAAACCACACTGTACTTCGTGCAAATATACCATGTCTCATGCAATACCTATATATATATATCTCCAAAGTAAAAAATAGATTTTGATAGTGGTAAATGAAAGTTATTTGTACAGCATTGTTATTATAGCTGCTTTTTTTTTTTAGAAATTTATGTAAAAAACTAAAAGGAATTACTTAAGTTTGCTTATGTTCCCCACTTGAAATAATCTGGGGATGATGTAACTACAACATAAAGCAATGAAACATGCAGTAGTCAAAATACTGTTATTTATGCAGACTGAAGACAGATGATTTTCTGAGAGTAGTTGCAGTTGCTGACTGAAAGGATAAAATAGAAAAACCCCACCAACCTTCTTGCTGAAATTGTGGGGGTTTTTAAATTAGTTGTAACTGTCGTAGCTACTTATGCACTGCATCAGTTGCTCTTCTGTGTGCTAAAATAAGAATAGTCTCTTTACGGTTTCATCTATGTAGTTCTTACAAGAAAAGGAAAAATGTTAAGGATGGGAAAATTGAAG
Organism: Sitta carolinensis; assembly: GCA_032173965.1. NCBI lineage: Eukaryota > Metazoa > Chordata > Aves > Passeriformes > Sittidae > Sitta > Sitta carolinensis. The sequence continues at coordinate 35,407,288 of CM063284.1, read as the reverse complement.
AATTTTCTTATTCTTGTAGGCCTATCATGGCCACCATCAAGCTCTGGAAGTGCTGGTACAGTCACTGTTGGACCTTGATGTGAGGAATAACAATGGAAGGACACCACTGGATCTTGCTGCCTTTAAGGGACATGTGGAATGTGTAGATGTGCTCATTAATCAGGGAGCATCAATCTTGGTGAAAGATTATGTCGTAAAGAGGACCCCAATTCATGCTGCAGGTACGTGCTAGCCACTAACCTCTAAAATGTTGGCTTTTGAAGTGGATAATCTGTTTAGAAGTCTGTCATTAATGTTCTAAGAAATAATGTTTAAGAACAGAGGGTGACTTTTAAGGCATATGCTGTGCTGAGAAACATGTAGCAAAAGTGTTGCAGGCAGGAACCAGTGTTATTCCAATAAACGGGTTGAGTCCAAGGAGTGCTGTCCCACACTTCCCTCTGGAAGGGTGCATTGTCCTTGTCCATTCAGTTGGCTGTGCTGACAGGTGGCAGGGACATGTCCCTGCTTCTCTCCTCATCTTTCATGGGGCCCAAACTGCAGGCCCAAATTTAGACAGGCAAATTGTGTTGCGTGTCTTGGCAGTAAAATGCTTCTAAAAATGACCAGAGTCTTGGAGAATTTTGGCAGTTTGAGAAGAGACATGAAAACTTACTTTGATTTTTTTCCAAGGATTTAAATGACTCCTGAGCATTTTCAAAATAACAGCAAGCATTTGCAGTAATTTCTTGCTGACTTTCCTAGAAAACATCTCTAGGCCTGCCTTTCTCAGAGTCCAGAATCCACACTATAGTCTTATTTTTTTCCTCACATTAAAAATAGGCTTATGCAATTTGACATTTATAGTAATGGTGTTACAGAAGTGTTGCAGTTAAAAAGAGCATTATGTACAAAACATCATCATTCTAACCACTTAATTTATTGTCCATGAGCACAAGCTGCATTCTTCTATTTGATTGAGCTTTCCTAACTCATGTTAGCATGTCTGTCAGCTACAGAAACATGAATTGTCGCTGTGCTTGTGTGGACTGAATGCTGCAGCTGTAGGTCAGAAATAATTTCCCTTCCAAGAAGCAATCTTTTATCTTTCCTGAGTTGCATTTAAATGAGATTTCTCAATTTTCTGTTTGTTCTTTTTCTATTTTTTTTATCTGCTTGGTTTATTACATCTATGCATGACATTTCCTTCCCCTTTCTAAATGCGCTTTCCATTATTATTTTATAACTGTACACACGCTACACTTGCTAACAAAATCTGACTATGATTTGCTAGGTATGTGTTTACCGGCACCTTATAACAAGAAAAAATTGTGCTTATTCCTATATTTTAATGTTCCTTCTTGTCTTTGTTGTATAAGCATATATTCTAATTACTTCTAATATGTGCAACCTCATTTATATATATATAAAGAAAATCTGTTGACAATTGGTAGTTGGAATGAGTTGTTTCTAACACAGTAGAGAATACCTGATGTCTGAAATTAGTTTCTAGTGTTCATATTTTAATTTAAGTTGTAACAATGGTAAATCTGTACAGTGTGTTTTCATGCTGATGGGCTTTAGCCTAAGCAGGTAGGTTGTTATTCTGTTTGAACTCTCTACTTAAAGGCAATTAATGTAAACCAATATTTTTATAATGTTTTACAGCTACAAATGGTCATTCAGAATGTTTGCGGCTATTGATAGGAAATGCAGAACCACAGAATGCAGTGGACATTCAAGATGGAAATGGACAGTGAGTTTAAACGATGGACATTCTGTTCTACACAAGTTACTGCATTTCAGAAAAGAAAAAAAAACAATATTTTGCAGCAGTTATTTTTAACTTACTTCAAAAGGAAATTTTTCCAATAAACAAAGTTGGGAGTGAAAAATGTTCTTGTTCAGTTGGGAGGAAACTAAAATGTGCCCAGATGCTGAGAAAATGGATTCTAGTTACTTAATCAGCACTTCTGAACTGGGACATGTTACTTTATTTTCTCAAATCTAAAAAGCAAATGAGTGGAAGGTCATTGATGATGTAAATCTTAACAGTGTTGATTGGAAGGATAGCAGTTGTTATACTTGAGCTGAGTGCTAGTCTGTTAAATTTCCAAGTGTAAATTTCCACTTTATTTTTGTCTCTGCTTAGGACTCCTCTGATGTTGTCAGTTCTCAATGGGCACACTGACTGCGTTTATTCACTCCTTAACAAAGGAGCAAATGTAGATGCCAAAGATAAGTGGGGAAGGACAGCATTACATAGAGGGGTAAGAGAATATTCCTTCTTTCATTTCCAGTTTTCTACACGCTAATTTCCAATGAAGTCTTAATATGTAGTGTTAATGAATTTCTCATTATTCTCATCTTGCCATTTTAATTTTTAATTGTATTTTTAGTTGCATTCAAAAGATGGATTCTGCCTGTTTACTACCTACCCTCAGAATTCCTTTGGACTTCTAGAACATCCTAATCCTGCTGTAAAGTGTTGACTGGGGAGATTCTAGAGTACAGCTATTTGCTGGGGGGAAGGTTGTGTTAATGGGAGGAAGAAAAGTATGATGCATGTCACATGCCAAATATTTTGTTTATAGTGTCTCCCAGATAAGACAGTTGAATGAGCCCTAGAGATTAGTAGTTCATTCAGTGTTATTCCAAGAAAATATTCTGTCATAAGTATTATATAATACATTGCTATTTTCCCAACAGAATGGCTGTTTTCTGTAATAAAATTAACAATTTATTTTGTTATGCCTTAAAAATGCAAGAATTTGCCTGAGGTTTGCTTGCTTTAGTTCTACACCTTGACTTACATGCATGAATATTTTCAAACTGGCCCTTTTCCTGTCTCCCTCTCCCAGGCAGTCACTGGGCACGAGGAATGTGTGGAAGCATTGCTTCAACATGGTGCTAAGTCCTTACTTCGAGACTGCAGGGGACGAACCCCCATCCACTTGTCAGCAGCATGTGGCCATATAGGTGTTCTGGGGGCTCTCCTGCAGTCAGCAGCTCCTGTGGATGCAGCACCTGCCATGGCAGACAATCACGGCTATACATCACTGCACTGGGCCTGCTATAATGGTAAAATCCAGTGAAACACACCTCTCTTTGTTGATGTTGCAGTAGAAGTTATTAATACTTACAAAAGCAACATAGAAAGTCTGTCCTCTTTCAGCTCCTTTCAGTGGATGAGAGAAAATGACAGGGCATCTTGAAGAGGAATGTATTAACATCTAATACATAAGAGATGTTTACTTTTGTCCTACGTTTTTGTCATATACTATCTTAGTTTTAAGCCTCAAGGAGTCTTTAAAGAAATTCAACTAATACCTTTGACTAGAAATGCGCCACACATCCCAAAAAAAAAAAAAACTTTCATAGGGAGGAATCGTTTCATATTAAATCTGGTTTTAAACTTGCTTCATATCAGCTGTGGTAGGCATAAGAAACTCAGGTGTATAAATGTGATTCAATAAGAATTTAGTTTTTTCTTTGCTGATACTTTTCATGGATTTGAGAGTGAGAGAGGCCTTAAAATGCAGGAAAATCATTCAGCTCCATTGCTAAAAATTTTGTTCTGTGTGTTCATTTAGAACGTAGTAGAGGTTGGTTTTATTTCATCACTGAATGACATGATAGAGAAAAATCTAGAAGTAAGAGATTATACCTTCATTTCACCAATTGTTCTTAAGTGAATAACTACTGAGCTAATACAGCTGGGTGATAATTTCAACTAAATGTGGAACAAAAATAAACCTCAAATGGTAGAGTTGTTATCATGGAGACAAAGTGGTGAATGTACAGAAGAGTTTGAAAGGCAGAGGTGTAAAGAATTAAGTTAGAGGTTCTGGATGTTCTTCAGACAGTATGAGATACCTTATAAATTTCATGAAGTTTACAGTATTGCATGTCAGTTTGATTTTCAAGATTCTAAGCCTGTATTGGTTCCTAAAGGTAGCCCTATTGAATATAACCAGTCTTTCTTTGAAACTTTCAAGTACAATACTGCTTAATCTAATTAAGATACATATTTTTCATTGGAAGATATAGTTAGACCTTTAGCCTTCTTTTCAATACCTAACTCTTGCATTTGTTTTAGGTCACGACAGTTGTGTAGAGCTGCTCCTGGAACAGGAAGTTTTTCAGAAAATGGAAGGAAATTCTTTCAGTCCCTTGCATTGTGCTGTGTAAGGAAGTGCAAAATTATTCTTTGTAAATTTCATTGCTGTATTTAACAAAAGATTTATCATTCTGTAAATAACAGTCTGTTTAATTCGTTATAGGATAAATGACAATGAAGGTGCTGCAGAAATGTTAATTGATACACTAGGTGCTGGTATTGTAAATTCAACAGATTCAAAAGGAAGGTAAGAGTATAAATGCAGAAAGAATATTTCTAATGTCGTACAGTGGCTGTGCTAAATTCTTCAGTCATTTTGGGGTTTTGTATTTGCTACATAGTGTTAATTCCTCATTCCCCTGGTTTAATTCTTTGAAGGTTTTTGTTTTATTCTGTGCTAGAAATAAATTTCAGATTTTTAAAATCCTGTGCTGATTCAGTAAACTTGAATTGGCTTTTTATTATACAGGCAACTTTGAGTTTGTTTTAAATTTTATCTCTTTGTGGATAGAGCTTTATGCATCTTCTATTTTTTCTGAATCCAATTCTATCTCTATTATGAACTCCGTGGGTGACATTAGTTGAAACTAGAAGGGGACTTTTTAAAGGCAGCGGTCACAACTCCAGCAATACTTATTGCAAGGGATCAGTGGGAGAGTCTGCAGAGTCTTTTTTATCTGTAGGATCACAGCCAGGGATGCCCCTCTGGATACAGTAGAAAGCATGGCTGAACATGGCCATATTGTCTTTTGATCTGTTGTAGAACTCCTCTGCATGCAGCAGCTTTTACAGATCACGTTGAGTGTCTACAGCTTCTGCTTGGTCACAGTGCTCAAGTAAATGCTGTAGATTCTTCTGGGAAAACACCTTTAATGATGGCTGCAGAAAATGGACAGACGAATACAGTTGGTAAAGAGAAAGCTTTATATATTTCTGCTCTTAGTTTTGTTAATCTTACCACATTGAGATGAAGTAGCCTTACAGTTAACGTTCTTGTGAATATATTTTGTCCAAAATCTGTTTTCATTTTGCCATTTAGATTTTAAGGAATATGCTTTTAGTTAATACAAATCTTTATTTCCCCAGAGGTGCTGGTTAGCAGTGCTAAGGCTGATCTGACTTTGCAAGACAGTTCTAAGAACACAGCACTCCATTTGGCTTGCAGCAAGGTGTGTGCATGGCCTGATGTATCAGTGCTGAGCTTTGTGTTATCAAGCACTGTTTGGAAGAAATTGTTGCTTTGAAAAAACACTCAAAGCAATTTATGAAGAATATTTGTTAAGTGACAGATGTTTGTTCTGTGTTAAGGGTCATGAAACTAGTGCCTTGTTAATCCTGGAGAAGATTACGGATAGAAACCTCATCAATGCCACAAATGCAGCCTTGCAAACGTATGTATCAGCAACGAGGGTGTTTGGAAGATGAGTTCTTAGTGTTATTTAGTTAGTTCTTAGTTCTTATCTTTCAGAATTTTTTTTCAAATTCGTTGAATTTAAACTGTTAATAGGTACCAAGAGTTGAATCAGCTTGGAATTGAAATGGTGTTTTGCTCATATTTAAAGCTCTAAGTGTTTTGGTTTTTTTCTTTTGGGTGAATAGGATGATAAATAGAACTTATATTATTATGATTCCTGTGTGGAGTTACTGCAATCCACTGAAATTACCTGTAAACTGAGATTTTTCTATTTCAAAAATTAACCAGTTTTTCAGTTAAAAATCACTTCATTTAACAACTTGAGGCAAACTAAGACTTGGTCTTCAAAGATAGCTACTTTAAAAACAAAATAAATGCCTGAAGTGTGCTTTTATTCTTCAGCAAGCTTTCTGTTTCATGTTTCAAGGATGAAACATTATGTTCTATTAAATACAATGGAGAGTACACTATTCTTAAATCTTCCTGAAGATCATCTCTCAAGCAGAATTAAACCTGTTTGGTTAGCCTAAAGCAGAAGAAAACCTTAGAAATGTATGGTATATCATACGAATCAGGAGGGGCTACTAAAATGACTCTTCTGCATTTTTTCATTTTAGAGAATGCATTTGTATTACAGGGAATACTTGACACACGATGTGTAGCTGAGTTATGCACATGAATTATTAGACTGCTTCAGTAATGCTATCACAGTCCATTTAGGAAATAAAAAGCAAAACCAAAACCACTAAAAACACCTTACACTGGAACCTGTAAGCAAGTCACATATTACTCTGTCTTTAAATCCCTTCTGGAATCTTGCCATATTCAAACTCATACAGTGCCTCCAAGTATTCCCTGAGATCTGCTTGAATTAAGGAGTTAAAAGAGTAAGAATTCTTCCTTTGCTTTTGCTGCTCACCATGGTGTACCTCAGGCAGCATGAAATAGCCAGAAAGCAGGAAAGGATTGATTGCCTCATTTCTGGCTTTAAGCAAGGATGTCTTGGGAGAGAAGGAAGAGCAAAACAGAGATGGGAATAGATGTGGGAAAGTATGCTACCACAGGCTCATGTAATTCCACCCACATGCCTTGGTTCAAATTGTTTGATCAAGAGATGTCATGGGATAAAATAGGCACACATTTGCACCTCCATGAAGTGTTTATATAAATTGCAAGGTTTTAACAGTTGTTTAAAATATTACTGCTTTAGTAAATATTTAATGACTAAATTGACTTTCTGAACAGATTAAACAAAGTAGTTCTTGTGGCAAGATAAGTATTAAAATTGTTGATCTCGACATTAAAATTATTTTAATTACAGTACACTTTTCAGTATATCTGTGGGGCGTGGTCTTTCTTGAATTTTTAGTACTTTGATGTGAGCACCATCGATACAGCTGCTTCTCCTTGTATCTTTTATATTTCTGATATCTAAGTAAGACATTTGTTTCCAACTCAAAATATAGCTTATAGTTAATTCAAACAAACTTCAGGAATCTTAGAATGAATGAAGATAAATATAAAGCAGAAGGGAAGTAAGCTGATTATTCTGTTTCCTGCTGAGTGATAAATAAGGTTTTATTTAAGCCAGTGGGAACTGATTTTGAAAAACTGTTGCATTTGAAAAAGATACAATTAGAATATTTGTGATAAAGCTACACTTTCCTTCATAGAGCAGGTCAACACAAAATTAATTTTGTTAGTAGCTTGAGGTTTTGAAAAGTAATCTGCTTTTCTTGCTTCATGCATTATACTGTGAAATATTTTTTCATCTCTAATCACAATGGAATATAGTAATTTCTAGAAGGCAGATTGATAAAGTGCTTCTGCATCTCTTACGAGCATTTACACGTAGCAGCAAACGACTGCCATTCTGCTGTTACAACTCCAGTGACTGATGGCAGTGATATGCAGTAACTCTCAGCTGTGACAGTAGCTGTTACAGCAGCTTTGTGGGGGGATTTATCAACAGTAGGGTGCCAAGTGTTTCTGACTTTTTAACATAATAAAGTCCATAAGTAGGCACATCTTTACTAGCAGCTGCTTCCTCAATGTGTGCTGCCATCAAACAAGAAGTTCACAATTGCTATTGTAGAGTTTCTTTGCAATAAAAAGAGATGCGTGGAGAGTCCCATCTTAGTTATTACATCTACAGTATTTATATAATGTGTAAATAACATAGAAGTATAAATATTACATTTAACTAGATACAAGCTACCTGTCTTACTTAATGACTTGTTCTAAGGTTTATATATGAGTTTGCTTGTCTTCACAGACCTCTGCATGTTGCTGCTCGAAATGGACTAACGGTTGTAGTTCAAGAGCTTTTAGGGAAGGGAGCAAGTGTACTTGCTGTAGATGAAAATGGTAAGAAAAATCTAACTTTGTTTCCCTGTAAGGAACTGTGGTTCTAAACTCAACTCCCTGAAAAACAGTAACTCTGGAAACTTCAGAGTCTGAGCATTGCAGTAGGTTGCCCTCACAGAAAAAAATGCGTTGGTGGTGGATCATTTTAGCAAAGCAGCAGAAGTGCAGGGAGAGTGAAAACTTTCAGAACGATGCAGGTCACGGCACAGAAATGTTTGGTTTGCATTTGTAGTTTTATGATGCACTATAAAAGTAGTTTTATGATGCACCTATAAATGCACTAGCTTTGGCATACCAAAAATGGTCAGAAAAACAATGCTTAAAGTAAAATACAACTTTCAGCAGTTAAGAAGCTAGATTGAATTGCTATTCGTTTTGTCACAGTAGGTATATCGGTGTTAGCTTTTCAAAGCTAGTATAATTTACAGCTCACAGTTACTGATCTCCAGCTTCTGGCTCTTCAGAGGTTTTTGGCACACAGAAGTAAGAAGTAACTGCTTTATCACGAGAATAAATCCTCCATCTTGTAAGAACAAAAGAAAATTAGATTTACTGATTTTCTCATTCACATATTTTCTTGTAAGAAATCTGTGGTCCTCTGAAGCTGTGCTGTTGAAAGTGTAAGGCTCTGTCTCTTATGCCATGAAAGTAGTAGCAGGGATTTGGGAGGGATGAGGCAATGGATTCTTTGCTTTTTGGCTTTGTTTGGGTTTGTTTGTTGCTTTTATTCCAAAAGCGATGTGCCTAATTAATAGTTCTAATTATATTTCCGGTTTGGGAAGTTTTTTCCTCTTTTAATGTTCACTGTGGCTTTCTCTTTGTTTCTCAAATTACACTGGTTAAAGTGACATGGGTGACTAAAAGATCATTCCTTGCCTTAAATAGGCCACAAGAGTAAGTGCTAAAAGAAACTCCCTAAAATTAAAAGATTGAAAGATTTTTTTTTTTTCTCATCGCATGTATGCTGACTGGAGATATTTGCATTTTTGTGGGCCTCTCATATACAGCCAGCCAGTCCCTTGTTAGGGTGGATCTTTGACATAACAGAGGAAAAACATTTGTCTCAAACTACCCTGGCAGACTGAGGATCTAAAAATCTTTTTAATTCTGCTCACATTTTAAATTTTAAAGTAAGTCTGAGCGTTATCTAATATTTTTCTTCACCGTGGTTCTTTCTAATAGCAATTGCTTTGTTTATAAAATTTTATGCAGCCTTGAGACTATATCAAACAGCCTTGATGAATTCTTTTTCTGACTGAAAAAATAGGCAGTGGAATATTTTGGATCACAACACTGACATTCTCTTACTTTAGCATAGTCCAGATAAGTTCAGTGATCTGCCCAAAAACATTGGCATTTCATACAGAATTTGATGATGTAGGAGTTTAGTTTTAGTTTTAGAAAGTTTTAGTGTTTTACATGGAAGCCTGTCTTGATATATGAAACATGTAACCAGCAGAGCCTCAGCTGTTACGGAGTGAAGATCCGCTTTTTGTCTTTGAATTTTCCCTTTCTGTAAAAACTACATTGACTGTTTGCAAGCAGCCTCTATTTGTATCTGTAGCTGTATAAATTGAGTCATCTGCTGCTATAACTGAGCTATAGATCATTATTGAAAAATAAGAGATTTGAAAAAAAACAGCATCCACTCCAGTTACCTGCATTTCAGTTTATAAATAGTTTAGAAGATCTTTAAAACTCTAAATTTGAAGTCACACTGCTTTTGTCATAGAACTGCTCTTAAAGTAGTGAGATCATTTTCCTTTAATAACTAACATCATTAGAAAAAAAGTAATCTTGGTTCTTAATAGATTAAATGCAGCTGAAAAAGCAAATTAACTGTCCAGTATACTTCCCCAAAGCAGTTGTATTGAGGGTTCATTCTCAGTTCTTATCTGTTCTTTCTTAAATTTCATTTTTTCTCATTATTCTGCACCAGTCATGATAAAACTGCCATCACCTTCATCTACAAAAATTCTGTTGAATTGAACATTGTTAATGCAAATTTGCCTGTCTTAAAAGAAATTGTCTTTTTCTTTAATTTGACACCATATTAAGTTTTATTTTGTCACTCAACCAACTTTTCAGAGGTTTTTTTTTTTGTTTGTTTGTTTTGTAGTGTTTTTTTCCTGACTATTTAACTTGTATTTTAGTTTATATTGGAGATGGACAGTTTTCTCAAAGGAATTTTTATGTAAGTGCTTATAAGATGACTTGTGCCTCAGACTCTTATCTCTTTCCCAGTGTTAATACCTTATTCAGTTGATCTTGAGAACTCTCATTGCACTGACCACATTAATAACATTCTCATTTTCCTGTAGATGCCTTCCTGGCAACTTTCAAGCCCCAGGGGAGGGAGCAGCTCTGCATTTGGGCAGGGAGAGCCCCAGCCTTAAGTCAGTGTCCATCATGCAGACTCTTGGTTTTTGTTGTGCAAGGATGCTGCCCCAGCACACTCTACTTCTATTGCCTCATCTACAATTGAAGACAGTAAATATTCTGTTGTCATTCTGTGAAGTCTTATGCAGGCAGATTATGGGGACCATTACAGGAGAGCTAAGAGTATTTCAGTAGAGTCAGTTCATTTACCAACATTCTCTTCAGAGGAAATATAAAGTATTTATATCCCTGACTTACGAATTATCACTCTGCAGTTACGTGACAAAAAATTACAATTTGTTCTTATAATTTGAATTTGATATAGTGAAGTTAATGTGAGTTAGTATGGTGGAGGACACAGATGTCAGTCTTCTGTGGTGTAAGCAGTTACGTCATCTTGCTATGTCTAAGGCAAGAAAAAAACTGGGTTATTTCATTCCTGCTTATGAAAGCCAGAAGCTCGAGATCTACAGTTGTATATAAATTATAAACACAGCTTTTAGAGAACAGAAAACTTTCAACAGAAGCGAGTATTTTGTTTAATCCTTACATTGATGATTTTTTTTTTTTTTTGATGAACTGGGATGTTCTGCTCCAGAAGGAACATGAGAATTCAAGACCCTAAAAGTCTTTAAAAGGGGGAGGGGGGAAGGGAACAAACAAATAAACAAAACCCTTAAAAACAGCAGGTGACTGCTTGTTTTTCTTCTTTGAACTTTTATCAAGTCACATTAGTGAAAGGAATGGTGTTGAATATGACCAGCTTGAATAAACTTACTTTGCGTGTCATCTTACCTTCATACAACCTCCAGCAACTGTAGATATAAATGGTGTGCATCTGAGTATCAGTTCTCAGCCTTCTGTTCTGCCTTACATGCCTGAAATGCAGTCATGATCCAGGTGTGGCGAGCTCTGGCCCTTGCTTCTGAATCCTCTCAAAATGTATCTCTTCTGCAGACTGTCACTGTTAACTCTGAGCTGTTTAAGTGCTGTGGTACCTTACTAACAATGAAAACATCCGCTGCGCTGCACTTCTGTACGGCCCTATCGCATGGTCAGCTGGTGCGTTCTGTGCTTGACTTATCTGTGTTTCCTTGGATTGTGTGCTCCTTTGGGCAGGGACTCCTGTCTTGCTCTGTTCAAAGCCTCAAGCACAAGGTCTGTCCTGAGCGAGTAATAGTTCAACTGCAAGACTGTCCCCTTCTTTCTATTTTCTAAATTTCTAGCTACAGTTACTTTCCATAATGTGCTTACTGGTTTAATACTTATGTGCAATTGTACAATACAGTAACTGCTCCTGAGCTCTAACCTTAAACTTGATCCAGACCTACTTCTAAAATAAAGATGATTCCTGTGAAGCAGTTGAAACACTTGCTGGTAGAATGAGCATTGCCTTGTTTTCCCTGCCTTCCTAAAGTCTGGATAGAAGTCTTATCATGCACTTTGCATTAAAGCCATCTATTATTTAAAATTACTTGTGTGCTTTTTACTTGGATGTTGTGTACCTTAAAGTTGTGGACTTTGGGTAGTGTGGGATTCAGACACCCAAATGTACCTGAATATGAGTCTTCCTTTTGAGCTCATTTCTGTCCCACACAGTGAGAGGTGCTGCAGGGTGACCTGGGCACACACTGCCAGGTGGAGCCAGGGAGGGCAACTTGTCCTGCTCTTGGCAGCAAAATCAGCTGAGATCTGTGATTTTACTTAGGAGACTGCCCTGCTTTTAGAGCTGCCAGTGGCACCACCAAGTGCAGTCCCTTGGTGCGGTAGATGCACCAAGACCTGTGCCAGAACTCACCCTCAGGCGCCGTCCGAATGGTTAAGCCTGAGACAGGAGCAGTGCATGGCTCTCCGCTGAGGAGAATTTGAAGCATTTTTCTTGGCATTGAAGGAGTAGAGGCAAGTACACAGAGAAGGGGAAGCTGCAGAAGGGACTATGGTGGAGGATTAGTAGAGCCACAGAAACCCAGAAGAGATGTCACAGCTATGTGACCTGGCTGCAAATCATTCCATAGCCCAAGACCTCCTGCGTTTGGGGGTTGTCACAGCACCAATGCCTGGCAGAAGTTTGGTTGGACCAGTTGGGCAACCAGGAGGTGTCCCTGCAAGTTCTAGTCTGCTAACCCAGACGGCATTTCCTCAAACTTCTCTGGATTTCTTAATTGATACCATGGAAATAAAAATTAGGCATTGGCTTTATAAATTTATATTATTGAATATTGTAATGAAGTATAGGTTAATTATCCTCTGCCTTTTCAATTGACTGGCCTTGATCCTTTTGCCAGCTTGTTACTGAGATAGCACAGTGTTATTAAAGTAACTGTCTGTGATGAACAGCTGTGGTGGAGCTTCTGGATGAAGAAGCATTTGAGCTGTAGTTTGTGCAGTAGCTCTTTAGTGAATGCTATCACCTATCCCTGTTGGCTGCTTCTAGTTGTCTCTCCTCAGCCAGGTGACTTCCTCACCATTTTCAGATCTGGGCTTTTCTCACTGGCCTAGAGTGTTTGGCTGTGCTTAATAAAGCAATTATATCTTTTTTGCAAAGTCCATTAATTCAAAGATTATTTTTGTAATCAGAAGTTTAAAAATACTAATCAATAATGCATTTATTTCAATTTTTTTGGTTTTTTAAACAGTGCGGAACTAAGCAATGTAAAATACTTTTGCAGCTGAAAGATTGTATGTACTTGGAGAAATTTTATTGTCTTTATTTTAAAAGAGGGTTTTGTTTTCTCTTGATTTGTAGGTTACACGCCAGCTTTGGCCTGCGCGCCCAACAAGGACGTGGCCGATTGCCTGGCTCTCATCCTGGCCACCATGATGCCTGTTTCATCAAGCAGCACATTGCCCTCCCTCACCTTCAATGCCATTAATCATTACACCAACACCTCAAAAACTGTCACCTTCGATTCCTTGCCAATCATGAGGAGTGACCACAGCTCCTACTGTACTTTCAACAACATTGGCAGGGAAGGTGGCTACCCCTACACAGAAGAAGATGAGCTCAATGACTCAGATTCTGAGACCTATTAGAAGACACTTTTTGTAGGTCTGAGTGAACCCTCACGCTGGAAGGTCAGACTTGTGCTATCAAAAAGCTGTTGCTGTTTGAATACAGAAGAAGGACACACCTTTGAGAAGATGTTTTTTATTGTGGTTGCATATAAAAAAAATCTGTGAGACTCTAGGAAGATTTTTAAGAGCATATTTTGCAGAAGAAGCATAAATTCTTGAATAAGTACTTTGAATCCATGGCAAAAAAAAATAAAAAAAAAAAGAAATGTCGAAACTGTTTTATTTAACTATTCTACCATTCTGTTTCTGGTGCCAGGAGTAATTCCTGCAGACTAGGCGCCCAACTTGGTGTAAATGAACAACACTGTTGTACAAGACAAAGGATGCTAGATTCAAATGCTCTCAATAAACCTAAAACCATTTTGAAGGCAATAAATGAGTTTGGTACAGTAGGCATTGTTTGTGCTGCAAATTGCCAAAGGACCAAATAACTTAAAGATTTTTTAATTAAATACATTTTTGTGAAAACTGGAATAGGTTATTTGAAAAGTTATTTCAACCAAACCTTAATTACTTCTGAAAAAGAAGCTTAGATTTGGGTTTAAACGTTGAATTTTATTTTTTTTTTAATCATCTGAAAGCCTTCCGACACTATTAAATGTACCATGAAAGAAAGCAGATGTGCTTTTAAGTTTATTTTCTTTTTATTTTAGGTGAAATGAAAATGATCTGTCATACTTTTATAATACTAAAATTAAACCAGCTAACAAGGTGAAGTCAGGGTGAAAAATGTACAGTGTAATAAGGGAAGGAAGGGGTGGGAGATGTGGGAGGGAAAAAGTAATTGTTGCACAGTTACAGATTTTTTTTAATTTTTGGGTTTTGGATGGAATATTTCTTAATTTAAAAATACACGAGTAACTTGAAAACTATGAAACTGCTTAAAAAATTTAATTGAAATGTCTTGATAACCCTGTTTTGACTGAGAATTCTTTTCAGTAATTTATCTACTTCCTTACATCATAAATTTGTATAATTTGTATGTAAGATTAAAATTGTATATCCCTGTCACTTTTTTTTTTTAACCCCAGATTTACAGAGGGGGGAGGGAGGAGGGGAGGTGAGTTTAAAAGTATATTTCCCTATTAGAGAAAAAAGTACAGTGTCTGGTCTGTGGGAAGAGCTGTGTATCTTTGTTGTGCTCCATTTAGAAAATAAACAGAAGAAACAAGTCCCTGTAATGTAGTTCAGACTTGCCCAAATTTTTTTTTTTAATTTATAACAGACTACTGTGGGGTTTTTTTTAATTGCCTGAAGAATGAAAAACTGACACATGTAAGCTGAAGTTTTGACTGTTAAATATGAATTTACTTTATTTGGCTCTGCTTTAACTATAACTGTTACTTTTCAAGTGAATTTATGTACATGCAAGGAATCCTTGCGTGTCCTGGCAAAGTACAAATAAATTACTACAAACTGATTCCAATTTCATTTTTATCTTTTTTTTTTTTTTTTTTTTTTTTTTTTTTTTTTTTTTTTTTTTTTTTGTATGGTCAAACTGGAAATCTTTGATATTGTAAATTAACAGCTGCTTTTCTGAACATAGTGTGGAAACATGGGACAATATTTTGATCTATTTGATAATTTTGTGGGTTTTTTGAAGAATTAATGAGCATGTACATAGAAATAGTGACTGCTTGAATACTGTATTTACCTGCATTCTTTCAGTACTTCAAGATTCCTGTATATTTTACAGAGTATAATAAAACCCAAATGTGAGTTCTACTAATGAATAATTTATTTGTATGTACTAAGAATTAATGACAGAGTTTCTTGTTGAACTGTTGGAGTTTATAAAATCTTCACGAAGGCTTTGCCAGCATTTTAATTCTGAAGTGAAGGTGAGCTACTTAAAGTAATTTTAAATATTGTATTACTTCATTATTTCTTTAAGCTTCCTTATAAATATTGCTTTCTTAACCATTTGTGCCTGTGTTCATTGCTTATCTTTGAGCAGAGTTAGAGGACTTCAGGGAGATGGTGATTTCTGTGCTCTCTTCCCTCTGAATCTCTCACGTGCATGGCTCTGTGGCAGTGATGTTTGTGCCACAAGATCCACAAGACTGGCCTGTCTCAGGATTCACTGCAACCATTTAAATTCACAGGCTGAAGCACCATGGACCAATTTTTTCCTCAAATGCTTGTGGGAAACCTGATGAGAATGCCAAGTGGTGTCTGTTATTTAAAAGGTAACAGCTGCATGTTTCTGTTTGTGAAACTGTCTGATATTAATTCAGAAGCACTGTGAAAGGATTATATTAATAGGCCTTTAATATCTGTGCTGACCTCTGTCTGACTTGGAGATGACCTGTTATCTCTGTGTGGTGTCTGTAGCCATAGGGCACAGACTATAGCAGGGGACTCTTTTGTCCTGCTGGAAAAACAGCAGTGCAGTAGAGGCTGAGCTGTTCATGACCACAGCGTGCCTGGGTGACAGAGGAGGAAAAGCTCAGATGGCATTGGTTGAAAAGTCGATGATTTGGATATGGAATACAGGGACATGCAGAAAACACTGCTGTTGAACGTGTTTGTTTCCTTATGTCAATCAGAAATTGTGCCTTTCATTTTGTTGCTACTCACCTCTTGAGGAAAAGTTTCTCACTGCATGAAATTGCATTATTTTAACTTAGGTTTTGCGAACTTTTTTGAGCTAAATATCTGTCTTTTCTAATGATGCATTCTTAAATCCATTTAGGAATTTATAGTTACATGATTTGTGTATCTCATCTGTCTCATCATTGCAGTTTATTCAGTGAGCCTGTACCTTGAAATTTGCATGTATTTGTTAAAAACAAAAAACCAAGACTATTACTACCTGGCAGTATGAGTAGGACAGTAATTGTGCTTTTTAAGTGATAATTAAGACTATTACTATAATATGGTCTAATTCCAAAAATGAAACGTGATTTGTTCAAAGACCATGCTACTGTGCTCAGAGAACACTTCCTTAATGAGAGGTCAAGGAACAGCAGGTTCCTTATTTCTGAGAAGCAAATAATGATGATGGTGTCTGGTGGGGGTTTAAAAAAAAAAATGTTCATACCTCAGTTGGAGGACTATTCACTTCCAGGAAATTATGTTGGAACCTCCATTTTTCTAAAAGAAATCCTCCTGATTTTCTACAGATGCGTATTGCACAGTCTGTGTCCAAACAGTCTCTTGGATTTTCACCAAGGGAGAGCAATGAGCCTTGGCTGGACTACTGAAGCAGTATATTAGAATAAAAAAACCCTTTTTTGTCCTGTGTGAAAAAAAAAAATCAAATAGACTTATGGAATGAGGACAGCTGGCTCTGCTCAGCTTTCTGTGTACTCTGACTTCTGGGATGTTTTATGGGTTTTCCATTCTCAGGATAAATGCTCTGCAGGAGAAAATGCCAAGTCAGTAATAACCTCAGAGGTTGAGCTCTTACTTTTGGAGTGTCATGTTGCAGGATAAATGCTGGATGCTGATAAGTCGAAGAATCAGTCTGTCTGCCGCTAAGAGTGACCCTACTGCAATTGAGGAGATTTTTCGTGTAATTCCATATAAAATCTTGACTTCTGTGTCCTGCTTTGTATTTCCTCCTGTAAGTTTTTATTGCCTTCCCAAGCTTAGATGTCTCCAAAATAGTTGTATGTGGAACGTACATGTGTGGAACAGTCAGAGCTTTTATTCTAGGCACTTTTTAAACTGAGATTGGTTGCAATTGTTTAGGATTTTTTCTGGTAATTTATTTTGTTTAAAATTCTGACTTGTCTATGTTCTGGTTTTGGC
Organism: Sitta carolinensis; assembly: GCA_032173965.1. Classification (NCBI taxonomy): domain Eukaryota; kingdom Metazoa; phylum Chordata; class Aves; order Passeriformes; family Sittidae; genus Sitta; species Sitta carolinensis. The sequence goes on along the minus strand of CM063284.1, from coordinate 35,390,198 downwards.
TACCAAGCTAAAGAATTAACAAATGTTTGGTTGAAAAAGAAGTTAATGTGTAAAAATTAATACTTCAAAGTTTTGCTCCTTTTAACATCTACACAGATGTTAAAAGGAGCACTAAAGATCCCAAAGCTGTTACCTAAACTGTAGGGAAGATAACTAAAAAAGAGCATGGGAAAATGTTTACAGATTCTCCAACCCAATTAATTTTGGTTTTGAGAAGAATTAGCCTTCCTTTCTTGCCCAGATTGTACCCATTTAAAGACAACAATTACCACAGTAACCCAGAATAACATGCTCTATTTATAACTACTATTTAAAAAAAAAAAAAAAAAAAAAAAAAAAAAAAAAAAAAAAAAAAAAAGGAGAATGTTCATTAAATGCAGTTGGTCAGGAAAAACACAAGTGTTTGGGTAACTCGGGTTCTCTTTCAAAACAAAAAAGTGTGGTGACCTTTCTGTTGTAGATCCTGCAATAACTGGGTGAGAGGATCCACATGTAGCAAGATGGGAGGTGTCAATGAATACTGCCCAAAGAACTGGCTAGCAGTACTTGTGAGAAGTTTGTCATGATCAGGGAACATTTTTAACAGTGCTAGATGTCTGCAGGGAGCCCATACTACTCAATTCCACGTTTGGATCAGTGAAGTTCACACCTTAAAAAACTGAAACCTAAATAAAAAGGGTAAATGTTTATGGAAACAGCCATTCTGCAGAACTGGAGGTTGTGTTCTTTGGCTCTGTACCACAGGGCGGGCAAGGGAGCTCCATGAGCTTCCCTGGATACAGCTGTAGAAGCAGCAGGAGGATCTTCCTCATCTCCCACAACCTTGCATTGGGAATGTATCCACAAAAGAAATGCCATCACTTTTGGATAAAAAGCATTGATTCCTGCTGACAGCAATTTCTGATAATCCAGTCCGGTTGGAATCAGACTAACCAGACTTGGGAGAGAAGGGCCTTTTTTAATCTCTTAATAAGTAGTTTAAACTTCTAACACAACTTTCATGGGTCGGAATTCAAACTTAGTAAAATTGATATTAATATCACAAAAAAGTATTTAAATTTTTTTAAGTTGGTCAAGCCAATTCATACAAATCCTTAAATCCAAGATTGGTAGTTATTGCCTCTTGCAGTAATCTCAGTGATTTGTGATGATTTCCTTATAATCCTCTTTAATATGCTGTAGAAGCGGTCAGGACAGTTGGAGTAGAATTCTGATTGAGATGGAAAACATTTTTTGTATATAAATGTGTAGCTGTGACTGAATTGAGACAAGATAAGAATTTATAAATTTGGGGCTCCAGACTTTACAGACTGAAACCTGAGGTGGTAAATGCCCTTGGGAATGTGGTGTGAGCCTTGGGATGATCATTGGGTTGAGTTGGGAGTTGGGCTTCAATGACCTTTGTGGGTTCTTTCCAGTCACATTCTATGAAATAAGAAGGGACACAGCACAGGACTCTTTGTTAGCTGATAGCATTGGCCATTTGCTTTTTCTGGAGTCCTTCTCTCACTGTAATATCTGTATGTTTTTAAATGTTAAGTGCAAAGGTATCATCACTGTGCATTAATTTTAATGACAAAACAACTGGCTATTCTTAAGAAACTATCCAGTTATTGTATTTATGAGAATCTGTAAGCCTTCTCACAAAATCCCTTCATTTTACTGCTTAGCAGGAGAAGGAAATGTCTGTCTGGACATGGTGAATGTCACTCAGGCCCCCCAGCCTGATCTGTGTTCCCTCTCAGACCTACTGAGAGAAAAATGGTTTGAAATGGCAGCCTTGGAAGGAGTATTTTGTTCACTTGTTCAGGCATCTAGAACCCAGCAAGATCACAAGACTATTTTGGTTTCCTTTCCCTGGGGAAGATTAGTTACAAACGTGACTAAACTTTTCAAATTCTACAGCTCATCTCACAATTGTACTTTCCTGACAGGGAAAGATGACTGTCCCTGCTAAAAGGACTTGAAGATTTCTTGCAGCTCTTTCCAACCGGGTATCCCAGTCTCTTTAGCACACTATTTGTCTTCAAATAAAGCAGTATTTAAATTATCCATGCTTCCCTGGTGTGGTGTGTGTTATTTTACATTAGGATAAATTTAGCTCACTCCATTCTATGCTGTTTTGGCAATTTTCAAGCTGAGGTTGGGAAAGAGATCTTGCCGTTTTCCCCCATGTAACTGTAAACATAGCTGAATAATAGAGAACCTAAAGAGCCTTTCAAACTGTCTTCACGTTGATGGTGTCACTAAATATTTAAAGAGGAAAAAATCACCTTTATAATCTTCCTTTTTGTAATTAAAATTGCAATAGATGCAGCCAGAACTCTTGCTATTCAGGTTTACAACAGAACAAAACAAAACCTGCTTTGAAACCTTGTCAAAGGACAGACTTGCAGGTTTTCTTCTCTATACCTGGGATCTGACAAAAGTCTGACTTCTCAGGTGTCCTATGTTAAAAGAATAGATTAGATAGCTACAACAGTTCTAAAGCAAAATCTAATGATTCATGTATCCTGTCATATATTTTCTGTCCCTTGCCAAACTTTGTTACTCAAACTGTCTGCATAATTTTCTAAAAATGTTTAAAATCTTCCCTATTTTAAGACTATTAAAGTCTTAATGAATTCAACTTTTCTAATCTCTTCTACCAAGAGTTTGTTTCATTTGCTGTGGGTCCCACTATTATCTCTGATTTCTGACCTGTGTTGCCCACACCTCCTCTCCCAGGGCACTGAAAAAGGAGAGCACAGTGACTGTCAAGTATTTTCATTGTTGTTGACTTTTAAAAACTCGATGGACTGATAATTCAGTTCATCCTGTGAATATTTGGGGCTTTCATTTCACTGGCTGAGATCTGCCTCAAGGAGCTTGTGTCCAGTTGGGCATTGTGAAGGTCTCTGATCTGAACAGATTGAGTCACCTCAGCCTCTTCCCATGCCTCTTGACAGCTCAACTCTAAGGTTCTGTTTTCCAGTTGTTTCTTGGATGTGCTTTCTGGTGTTTCTCTTATGGTAAGGAGAGTATCCTAACATCCACACTGAAAAATCACTGTGAATCCTGAAGCAGCAGATCCCTTATGAGGTACCTTCCAACCTCTCTGACTCATGTGCTGTTATTCCTATCTGGGCAGTGTATGCTTGCTATCCTTCCCAGGAACAGTGTCCTTTAAAGACACCATTCCCTGTTGTCTCAGAGGCGAAGTTTCTTTAGTGTCAGTACAAATTCTCAAATCCTGGTTTCACTTTTGATCTACAGACTGACTGATTTAAAGGTGCTCTAGATTTCAGCTCTGCTTCCTCTATGTCAAAAATCCTTGTGTCCTGGTTTGGTTTTGTTCCACTCTCAGACAGGAGTGGCTCAGGAAGCTGTAGTAAAACTGTTCCTATCCATTAGATGATGGGCTGCATTACAGTGTGTTATTAGGGACATCAGCCTTCCTGGCGGCCTCTCACACCTCAGCATGTGGCAAGTAGCTTCACTCACAAGACTGCAGGCTTGTTTGGGAACAGAGCAGCGCTGGGATTGTTGCCCCAGCACACACTTCCAGAAACTACCGATGTGTGCTGGTGTTGTAGGTTACTGCTTGTCACCCTGGGTCAGACACACATATCTGCTGTGACTCAAAGATCAGGGTGGGAGGCGAGAGTAGATACTTCCTGGTAATCCATTGTGTCTAGGACTGCCTGTTCGATCTTTCTCAGTGTCTCTTTGCTAGAGGCAGCTGTTTTGGGTGAGGGGAACAAGGTATGACAATACTCTGATACTTAATGCCTGCTCTTCTCAGGCAGGAGATAGGCACGTGCCTCATGCAAACTCCAGCAGGGCTAGAAGGTCTTGTGCTAACGATTTTAACATACCCAGAATTAGAATAGCTCTTTGAGACGCACTTTGCAAGTATTTCACAGCTAAATATCTCTTCTGTCCTTAAACATAGCAAATATGTGTAATGCTATTTATTTGTTTAGCCTGTCTTACTGTGATAATGGTCTGCTCTGGAACTAAATCCCAAAGAGTATTTTAGTGCATGAAGCTGCATGTTTTTCAGCCTCCAAAGTGGAGGGTCCTGAGAGATGAAGTCTCCAGTTGTTCATTGTTCCATTCTTTCAGACTTGGTCATGTGGTACTAGAAGCAGAAGCATCAACAAACACTGCAAATGCTTTTCTGTTCTACGCTGTACGTCCTGGAATTGTGCGGCATTCAGCAAGAACATGGTATGGGTGCCAAAGAATTAATGATCTTTAATAACCCTGTGGTGGAATGACCTACTTTTATAGCAGCAAATTTGTGCCTAATGAGATACAGACATTCCCCTCTCCATATTTCTGTCTAATATATGCTGCAGGATAAACAAACCTGGTGTGCTGCTGTATCAGAGCAGTGTTCAACGAGGGCCTGACTCACGGATACAGACTAGAGAAGGAAGGTTTGATAGAGCCCAAGGTCTTCCATAATTATACACTAATTCTGTGTAAATATCAAAGAAACCCTAAGGTAGAAATTCAGCAAATTTTTTGGTTGTTTTGCTTTCCGATACCAGAAAGTGAATTCATTCAAAGCAGGAGCTGATTGAGCACCTCTCAAGACTCATCCTTGTAGCTGTGGTGGTTTGAGTTTGAACTAACTCAGACCACCAAAACAATGGGAGACTCCCAGCTTTCATGACTCCTGTGCTCTGCTGCTTTCAGCCTGACTAATGAAGCAGCTGGAACACAAAGACTCACCAAAGGAACAGTTGCATTTATTCCATTACTCAACAGCCATTACCCAGATGAAGTCATAACAGCCAATAAGACCCCATAAAATTATAATGCTTGAGAATACATTAACTTGTCTGAATTTAACCCCGAATTAATAACCATTGAATATTCTCAACTTCTTCACTGCAGTAGAACAGCTATAGCACTTAATCTAGTTATTGCTCTGGAAAGAATGGTGTGTTTTACTCAGCAGCACAAACCTGCCATCTGGCACATGAAGCATTGATGCAAAATCCTTGCTGTCCTACAGCTTTTTATGTGCTTTTCATAACTCCTCTTGAATAAATTCATGAACAGCATGTAAGATGTCTTAAAGTCAAAACACTCTTAAAATGACTCCTCTTTGAAACAGGGAAAGTTAAAGTACTCAAACAGTACATAATATGGCCACTGATATTCAATGCTGATGTTTTCTTTAAACATAATTTCTCATTAATTGTATCTTGCAGCAGTCCAAGTTTTCAGTCATTAACAATGACTGTTCCCCAGACCAGCTATTTTGTAGAGCTTTACAACTGTAACATTCAGTTAAATGTGTGACAGGGTTACAGATACTTGAGTGGCCGGTCAATGGTAATGTTTTCAGCTGGGAGTTTTTTTATTCTAAAGAAAAAGTAACCATGGCACCCTAACCAGAAATCACAACCTCAGCACATAAAAGCTATATGTATGTATATCTACATGTATCTGTGCATGTTATGCACAATATTTGTGTCTTCCTTGCCTTTCTTCTGTTTATTTTTTTTTCTTGTGATAATTTTCCATTCCATTCATTTCCATACTCCCAGCCAGGACCCCCAAAACCAAAAGGATTAAATTAAAAGGAACAAATTCAGTTGAAATGGTAAGTGTTATTTTCTGGTATAAAACATTTCACCAGATCACAGCAAGCATTTATCTTTGTAAGGCAGTTCTTTCACTCCTGGTCGGACATAAGCTACCATGGTACAGACTGTACTTATAGCTGTTATTTCAAATGTGGTACCTAATCAGGCAGTGATGGGACAAACACTTGAACCTCTAGGAAATATGGATATTCAACAATTTCTGTTAAGATACATACTCTGAACAGATGGACAGTTCTTTCTGACTCAGATAAATATCTGTTCTAGTCCTTTTCATACCATCGTCCATAGAGAGCAGCTGTCAGGAGGCCAAAAGATGTTCTATTTTTGCTGAGGAAATAGTGGTTGTTTTTCCAGCCCATGTGATCAGCAAAGTCCAAGGTAATACCAGATGTCAGCAGCAAAGGGAAGATATAAGGGGTGCTCATATTTCCCCATAGCTGGAAATCTATCAGAGCAGTGGCATCTGTGACCTCCTGTCCACAAGTGCTAAAGCTTAGACCACCACACTTCACCAAGGCACAGGCCTGGACATAGTATGTGCCATGCACTGTATGGAGTCCATCAAAAACTCCCAAAGCATATAATTCATCAGTTGAAACAGCTCTCTGATAGTTTAAGTAACAACAAAGGGTACTGGCACAAACCTGGAGCTCTCCTTTTTCCCCCATACAGGAACAAAAGTGAAGTTGTCATACATCATTTCTGCATAAAAGGTGGGAGGTGACTCTTCCTTTCCTTTTTCAGATACTCTGCCAGGGATCTCTTCTTGTTCCTTAAAGCAAACTTCATCATCCAGTGAGGTGCTCGTAAAAGTCCTGCATGAGTGATGTAAGTTCTCTCTAAATCTTTCATTACTCTCTAAACTGTTCTTATAATCTGCAGTAATCACAGGAATTTCTGCTATTATGAGCTTGCCACCATAACTTTCCATGTTGTGGTAGATGAATGATTTGACTGGAGTGTATATGCCACTCCCTGTCATGCCCAAGGTAGGGTGGTGGATATTGGCTGCTAAAATATTGACATTGAAAGCTGTTGCAAAAGCTTGTTGAAACTCTACAGCAGACAAAAGTGGGAGCTGGTTCATCCAGGCTGTTGGATAAACAATTTGTCTCAAATTGTATTGTCTGATGAGGTTCACTGCAGGCTCAAAAAAGAGTATATCAAAGCAAGTGAACATGCCAAACTTGCCAGCAAAAGGGGTGTCAAAGAATGCATAGTCTGGCTCTGGAGGGGTGTCAAAAGCATACTCGAAGTACAGATTGTGTTTGCGGTACGTGGCCAGCAGCGTTCCGTCCGCGGCCAGCGCCACGTTGGTGTTGAACTGGTACCTCCTGTCCGACGGGCACCGAGGATCCGAGTGCTCACACGGCTGCTTGGTCCCTAAGTTGGCCACAAGGAATATCTTGTTCTTCAGAGCCATGCAGCTCAGGCGCTGAACGACCTGGAACACAGCATGGAGAAATGGGAGCGCCTCGGAATGTGGTGGAGTAAGTTTTATTTAAGCACCTATGACTTATTTAATACTTTCCAAATTATTATTTTGGAAATTCAAAACTGAACACATTTAACCATATCCATTAAAATTTAAAAGCACTGATGATTTCATGACAAGCTATTGGAACCAGTAGTTTTGTAGGCAGAAAGGTATTTCAGATGTTTATTTTAAAACGACTCTGAAAAAAAATTGTCTGAGTTTTACTTCCTCAGAAGGAAGTAAGTAAATAAATCTATTCCAAGGGTGTTAATTTTTAGAAACATGTGGCTTGTAGGAGCACCAATGGCTTTAAAATACCATATGTCAACTGAAAGCTTTGCCAAGGCAGAAAAACTGATATGTGTGTGCCTTTAGAACAGCAAATGTCTAATAATGATCATCGCACCCGGATGTTTTTACTAAAAATTTTTAAAAAGCAATTACTACCTATGACTTAGAGAGGCAGAGATGGAAAGGGGTAGACCTTGCATGTTACAGCAAAGGAATAGAAAACATTGCAGACCCCAGTATTACTGGGATATTTCTTCCATAACACAGAGTACTGTATCAAAGACTGACATTATTGCAATCTCAAAACAGCATCTGAATGGCAAACTAAGTTCTTGCTTGCTTGGCCATGATCATTGGTAACAAAGATTCATAGGCCAAAATAGATCATTGTTTACAACTGCAATTCACATTCACACACAAATCACACTCACTAGGTACAGGGATGATTTCTTTCATTATATTGAGTACTGGAAGAATTAGCAGCCTGTATTTACTGAGCATGGTTATTTTCAGTTCAGGTCCAGAACAGACAGTGACAATGCTATTTTTGTAACATCCAGGTCATATCTTACCTAATCACACTTGGTCCATGTCAAGCTGTGACTTCTATTACATTGTAGCATGTAAGTCCTGTTACGTGTCCTAATCATTTGGCAATGACTGCGGAGTCATGAATGCTGTGATGTCATTAAGTCATTATAGCTGAGTAATGAGAATGCACCAAAAGGGCAGATACTACTGTGTTGTTTAATATAAACCAATGTTGTTCAAACTAAAACCACACACAACAGATCTTACAAGAGAGCAGTTACCATTTCAGAGGTTGGGGAGGAGGAGATGACAAACCCAGATGGTTCATACATAACTGATCTCCTTGCATGTGTTGATCTAAACCCTCCTCTGCTAAGAATGAAAGCGGCAGAGCTTAAGCATCCATGAAAACAGAATCTAGGTACTAGGAGTTGTTAAACTTCTTGATTATTTCCCTAATCAAACCAACTTGAACTATTTCCCACTTGGAGAATTGTTATCTCCCCCCTGTGGTCACCACCCCTACATTTACCTCTGTGTCATTAAACAAATAGGGCTCTCTGCAGGGATTCCACTTCCCAGAGAGCGAATGCGGAACGAAATCCAAGTAAGGGTAAATGGAGCTTCTGGTGAAGTTGAAGCCATGGATTCCATCTTCAGGAAAAACAATGATCTGTGCCCCCTGTATGTAAAACAAAGACATGTTTTGTAGGCAACACAAAGGAAAAAGGGGGATCTCATGGGTAGAAAGAGCTAAATAAAGTTAAGCATAACTGAATTATGTTTTGCCAATAATGTAGCTTGAAGATGTCTTTTCTTCAACTTCATAGTAAGTGTAACTATGTAGCAGGTGTGTAACTGTGTATAAAAAAACTTACTTAAACTGACACATACTTTTATCTTGAAAAATAATGCATTTGACATTGTTTTAAGGGCATGCAAATAAAAGCATACTTCATCCAATTTCTTAACAAGGGTATTCTCCCTTCACGCAAGACATCAGAATGCCATCATTCAGGTTAAAAGACTGATTGATGTTACAATTTATTTTTTTTATCAGAATTTTGCTATTTGCAGATACACTTTGTCCAAGGTGCAGCATCATTTAAGTAATTAGGTATTGGGTGGTCTACAACTCCCTGAATTTTTCCAAAGCAAATACAGACTGCCAGACACAGGCATGAAGACACTTCTCTAAATCCCATTATAATATAGGGTTGGACAGGGTGCTGGGAGTGTTGATTTCAGAAACAGCTTCACTCTGGAAGCAGTGCACAGTCTGGTAGAAATGTAGCCATGCCAGAGGCTCTGCCTGGAGTTTAGGGAGATCTGAACTGTTCCTAAAACTGAAGTGGATTCTTCTTAAATCAGACACAGCGCTGGACACTCAAATTCCTGTTAGTTTTCAAAAGTCAGCTCTAACATGTTATCTATGTGATGGCTTTGGGATAATTTATGTGTCCTGGGTGTAGGGCTGCATAAGAATTGCTATTATGCTTCTGCTCAATCATCTGAACTTCTCCAAAAAAACCCAAAAAACAATGTTTTGAAATTATATAAAAATAGTAATTATTCTCTCCCAGAACAACAGATCTCTGAAAATTGCAAGTCAGTTCTTCTCTGTGTAGGACCAGTAACACTTGCTTCCTGTCACTAGAACCAGCTTGGGTTTTCTTGGGAGGGGAGGAAAGAGGGCTGTGCATAAGAACAGCTGGCAATTCTAGTCTCTCTCCTCTAAATATATTTAGACTGAGAACCATTCCATGGTAGGTAGGAGAAAGGAATGGAAAACTTTAGTTCCACAAAGCTGTGCAAGGTGGAACATTAATTTCCAAAGCTTTTGACTTCCACAGTTTTTAGAAACATTCGGGAATTTCCATTGAGATCACTGGAATAAAACTAAACCCAAGACAGCTGCTAGCAAAAAAAACTTTCAAGGAAACCCTTCCACTTAAGAAGACAGAAAGGAGCTAAGTACTCAGACCAAAATAGAAAAATAATTTCCCTATACTAAATAATGAGGGGTGTGTTTTTCCAAGCTTGGAACAGCCCGAGTCAGGTGGGATGTTAGTTGGCCTGATTCTTTTTCAGAGCTGCTGGCAGGTCAGATCGTCTGAGAACCCAGACCATAGTTACGGATGTAAATATGGCTTTAGTTGCCTGGGAACACAAACGTGAAAGATTATCTTCAAATAGCACTTCCCCTATATATACCCAGGGCAGACACAAGTGCTGCCTGGAGCTGGGCCGTACCTGCCTGGCAGCAGCCAGCACTTGCTGCTCATAGATGTCAAGGTTCCTGCCCATGAGCTCCAGCGCAGAGCGGCGCTCCACCAGCGCCACTGGGTTCGGGCTCAGGATGGATTCATGCTCGTACACAGCCGCCACATAGTGCCCCTCCCGCCTTCCTGAGACCACTTGATAGAAGAGAAAGCAGATGGGCAGCTTCCAGCACAGGGCCACCATGGGGAATGCCACAAATCTAGAGGATAAAAAACACAGACAGGTGGGACAGGGGAGCTCGAGCAAAACATCGTGCCAGGAATTTAAATTTACAATTAAGTGTGGATGGTAAATGAGGGTCTCAGCAGTCGGTGTTTTTAAGTTCCTGAATGACCCAGTGCATGTTGTTTCTAAACCTTAAATCCATCTACACTGGTGCTTTAAACAACTGTGTCCTGTTCAAAAGCATTTAAACTTCATATATAGTTCTACTGATCTCCTTGCTTGGTTTCCTTTTATAATTAACATTCATTTATAGATTATTTCACCATTTATCAAAACATCTTTGAGAAAAGTTTTAAGCAGCTCACAAATTTGCAGTTCCTCCCCCATTTAGTGACGGGAGATGTATTTAAAAGTAGCATTTCCTAAAATTACTTGGAGACTGTAATTAGCAGTCAAGCAGAAATAGGACTTACTTTACCAATACTGAAACAGAGAATTGCCAAGAGAATTACATTAGACACTACTTCTTCATCTATCCATCATGAAAATGCCTCTCCTAATGGATTATGAATTCACTGTATTCCAGCTCCACTTATGAAATAGGCAAATATTTCTCCTACACTGTAGCTTTTTGGAACACTTATAAAAATATTGAATGCAATTCAAATCTGCATTCCTTCCATGCAACACAGATAGGTAAGGTTTAAAATGCTTTCATGGTAATAAAAATAAATTAAAAATCTATACAAAATGGAGAAATTTTGCATTAATTATCTTTTCTTAGAAAAAAATTAAGAATTATTGAGTCTGGAAGGCTGGGGCATTCTCTGCAATATGGGGTCCCCATGTAACCTTTTGACTTCCCAAGTTAGGAAATGACTTAGAATAAGGACTGACACAGTCAATGGTTGTGAAACACTTCAGAAAGCCTATAGAAATGCCTTTTTATTCAGAATTATTCTCACAACATGAGAATTCTGTATTTGTCACCACAGTGTCACTAGTATAAAGAAATTAAATCTTGCATATCAGTGAAGTTGAAAGAGCGTGCAGGAGAGGTCTACTGGTGCTATATATTGATAGTTCTAAGTTCAGTTACTGACTTTTTAATTCTATTTGCTCTCTGGTAGCCAAGAAAAAAAAAAGAATGTTCCAAAACACTCTTAGTGCCCTTCAGTCTTTGTGATCTACAACTCCATGAATTTTTCCAAAGCAAAGAAAGACTGACAGACACATGCGTGATGAGACTTGCCTAAAGCCCAGCAGGAAAAAAAGATCAGTTCTAAACTAATCACAGCCTTATTTTTATTCGTGTTATATTAAATGTAGTTTTGTACCTATAAAAAGAAAGTCTATGGCAAGTTAACTGAAAATATTTCTTTGCTTGAATTCCAGGATGAAAAGCAGCTAATAACAATCCTCAACACTGCTTTTTTTTCCCCTAAACATCAACTGCTTAATATCTAACAATGAGAAAATGGAAAAAGCATTATGTAGGACAGCAAAATTATAACCTTGGCGCCCATGGTAGGCAGAAGAATTGTTTGTTCAACCAAAAAGTCTTAGCATGTAATAGTAACACTTCTAAGGGTACAGGAGTAACTTCGCTGTTCAATGCTGCTAAGCTCAACTACACATTCCAATTTTCTTGAGCTTTAATTAGCTAATATGTCCATATGTACATGCCTTTAAGGGTAAATTTATTTAAAGTGTGATGAAAACAGAATAAAACCTTGGCGTCTCTGTAATCAGATGGATTAAAGATATTGCATTTATGTAAACAGTTTTGAAAAGTGATGGATGACAAGCTGTCCTATCTATTCTGCACATTGAGGAAAACATTTGGCATTTTTGGGGGGTGATTTGGCAATGCCTATCAAGCATGGAGGGGCCTCCTTGTCCTGTGCAGTTCAGCTTTGCAATTGAAATACCGAAGCACATGTGAAGACATAAAACAGTAGCAGGAGGAGGGAGTTCAGGGATGAGAAACCTCTCACAGTTAAGGGACATAATGAAAATAAACAAGCTGTATTGCACTGCACTGATAAAACTCTCTTTTCTATTTCTTGTCACCCCTTCAAAGCCAAAATGCCTATTTAGGGCAGGATTCTAGTCAGCTGCTTCTTAATAAAGTTGTGAACTAAGATGTAATTAAAATTCATCATTACTAGTGATGGAAAAAGTTGGAGAGTTTCAAATCATGAGATGGCATTGCTATGCATTAGAAAAATTCCCGTTTTTGAAAACCAAACACACTAATGGAAAAAAATTAACAGGTAATGAGCCTCTACAAAATGTTGTATTTTACAAACATGCTTGGAGAGGTCTTAGTTTTCTACCACATTTCATTTCCTGGTGGTCAGAAACACTCAAAAGTACTAACCTGAATCTTTCACTCATTTAGATGAACAAGAGGTTTAAACATGCATGTTCACTGCATGAACATGCAATTGCACAACCCCATCTGGCTGAACCTGGAGCAACTAAAATAACTAAAATAATTCCTCTGAGTCCAACCCTGGGTTGTGATTACTGCTAGTCCTACAGATGATGGCTGAGCACTTGTGTGAGAGCTCCCTAAAGCCTTTCCCCTGTCTGACAGCTTAAACAACAGGACTCTGCTCTCATGGATTCCTTGTAATTCACAGAGCTGTGACAAGCCCCAAGGCTGGGCTTGGGTGTATTAAACTTTTCAGCCAAAATAAGGATACCAACAGGATTTACTCAGCCCTTAGGCCACTCAGATTCCAAGTACATCTCTGCAACACTCTAAATGTTTTTACTACTAGAAAGTGCCATACCATCTCATAAATCCTTTCCTTGAAGAGAAGTTAATTTGCTTAGGATCTACAGAGCTGTCACCTTGCCTGAGCCATGACTTTAAATTTTCATTACCTGAAATGCTTTATAATTTTATCTCTTTTCATGTCCCTTTCCTGTGATTTATGTGGTCTTTTGCCTGACAGACAGGCTTCAGCAGAATCATCAACCACCCAAACAAAAATATTTCATAGCAGTATTACTGTCATGCAGTCATGATATTCCAGTTATAGTTCCACACGAAGGGTAAAAAGACTGGTGTCCAAGTTTGGATGCCAAGTTTTCCCCCCAGTCACGCTGCAGATTGTTTTCCTATTCCTTTTCAGAACCATCTGATCTCAGTATGTTGTGAAGTAAAGCACCCAGTCACTTGCTTTTCAGCAACTTTGGAAACTTCGAAGTCTGTCACCTGTCCCCACACCTGGATGTATACATAGAAAAAAGCAACACGTACCCTCCTTCTTTGGACTTCTACACTTCGAAGAATCCAACAGATCTTGAAATAACAGATGTAGCACAGCACTAGTCTGGGTCCTCCTGAGTGGTTAACAGCAAATGCATGTTAAGGTATGCCTAACACATAGCATAGTAACATAAATAGCAATATAAACAGAAATAATAGTAACATAAACAGTAATGATTACTAGAAAAATATTCAATTGGCTATGAAAAAAGGAAGTGTTTTCTAGGCTGAACGATAACTATGGATTGTGATGTTGCTGCCATTCTACTATATATTACACAACATATTTTAAAAATACATAAAATATAGTGAAATTCAAGGGATTTTCCACTGATACCTTCTGTCTACTGCTTTTATTTGCTTCATTATATTACAGTATTTTATAATGTAGGTTTTGTGAAGGTTTTTATCTGTTTTTTTGTTGTTTGGCGAGCGAGGGCGAATGGAGCGCTGCTATCGTTAGTGTTTGGCTGGGCAAACCGGGCGGAGGCAGGGATGCACTGTCACCCGTGTCACTTCAGCGACACAGAGCCGGGCAAAGGGCCGTGCGCCATCCTTCAGCCGGGATTCTGGGAGGTGTCTCGCACTCCTCAGGCGCTTCTCCCGCTGACCGGCACCTCACACCAGCCCTGTACTTTGCCCCGTTACGTGCTCGCCACCTCTGACCAGCCCCATACAGCCGGAGCGCTCGGGGGCGGCTGCCCCGGGTACCGCGCGGCCCTGCGGCTCACGGAGGGCACGGGGGCCGCGGCGGGGCCTGCAGGGATCTCGCCCTGCCCCGCTCCCGCTCCCGCTCCCGCTCCGCTCCCGGCCGGACCCGGCCCGCTCCCGCCCCCCGCGCGCCGCGTGCCGCGTGCCTCACGCTGCCGGGCCGGCGCCTCGCGGCCTCTGATTGGCTGCCCGCGCTGGCCAATAGGAAGCTGTTCCGGTCCCCGCCCCGCGCCGCCCGCCAGCAGGATCTGGGGTGGGTCTGCGGGCCCGCCCCCTCCGCCGTCTGATTGGCAGAGCCGCCTGTCAGTCACTGGCGCGCCCTTCGCCCGGGGCGCCGGTCCGGTCGGTCCCGTTCCAGGCGGGCAGCGGGGCCGCCATGGAGGGTGAGGCGGTCAGCGGGGCGCAGCTCATCGCCCAGGCCCTCAGGGCGCAAGTAAGGGCGCGGCGGCGGGGACCGGCTGCTTGCGGGCCGGGATTGCCTGCAGCAAGTGAATGTGCGCGGGCGGCCTCACGCCGACGGGCGCTGCCGCTCTCCCGGGGGCGGACAGAAAGGGCTCGCCCCGCCGCTTTGTGGGTGGGAGGGAGAGAGGTTCCGCCGCACAGCCCCGGGTGCGGCCCGGGCCCGGTGCCACCGGGGCAGCCGTGTGCTGCTGACCCCGGAGCGGTGTTCCCCAGACAGACACTGGCTCCCTTTTTCTGGAGAGCCTGCCCCTTTTCCGATCCTGCCTCCTTCCGAGCTCAGCCGTTCCCCCCGTTACCACCGAGCAATGCCGAGCGTCCCCTGCGGCTCTCCCCGTGACAGCTGCATGTGCCTCCTGCGCCTCCTTTACAGTGACGAAAACTCTGTTGAGTCTGAACCAGAAATGCTGCAGGCCTTGGCACGGGTCTTGGGAGAAGACTTTGCGTTTGGCCTGTGAAACATAGAAAAGTAGTTCAGTTGTAATCCAGATAAGCGTAGTTTTCTTAATCTTTGTGTTTCTGTGGGCAGGGTTCTTTCCCGAGCATTTTCGAGGGGCTTTTTGTCGTTAATTTTCTGTGAAAGTGTGAAAACACAAGGTGCTATGAACCATTTTCAGAGTAGAGGAAGCTGACATACTGAGAATCAGAAAAGAGACATAGCAGAGATGTCCCAGGTAAGAATTGCTCAGTAGAAAGCACTAAACACACGTTGACTGAGGCACTGAACCCTTGTCCCACTGCTTTGTAGACTCCCAGAATCCAGGGCTTTCACAACCGCAGAGGGATGAGCTGCAAACTGCAGCCGATGCCAGCTCTGTTTTCACAGTCACCTGTGAGCTTCTCTGTGACTATATATGTATCATTTTAGTTTTAGATTGCCTGTGTAGGTAGCATGATTGTGGTTGGCATATGCTTATTAAAGCTGTCTTTTGGCAAACAACAGTCTGACTTTTCCCAACATTTTTCTTTATAGAATATTGAATACATGTTTGGCATTGTTGGTATTCCAGTCACTGAAATTGCAATTGCAGCCCAGACGGTTGGAATAAAATATGTGGGAATGAGAAATGAACAAGCTGTAAGTATATATCTGTAGTGGGACCAGCCCTTTCCTTAACTCTTTTACGATAGAAAGAAACCCAGTTTAAGTTTTCTTACTAGAAAGAATGTGGTCTCTGAATTTTCCTTTGAAGAACCTCTATAGGAGCAGCCACTGTTATTTTGGAATAATGGAGAACATTGGTGCATTGGGTTGAGTGTTTCTTTGTGCCTTTCTTTCCCCAGTTCCATTTTAAAGTGACCCCTCCTTTTCTGTTAAGGGAATTGTATCCTCTTTCATTTAAAAATGCCATTCTCCAATAAGGGAGCAAAGATAGAAAAAGAAAAATGAATGTAGAGACAGCATGTGATAGAGAACAAAGAAATTATCAAAGTTATCTCCTTCAAGTGATATATTGTCAGATATTATCTGCCAGGTTTTGAGGTGCTCATCCAGAACTTTTTGTTTTTCTGGAGCTTTCTACACACTTTCCAATGTTACTGTTCTCACTCCAACTGGAAGGATTTTAGTTCTTTTTAGGACTTTATTACCTACCACTTTGCCTTTTTTTTCCCCTGTCTACATGGTACTCTTAAGTGCCCAAAGAGGAAAGTGTTCCTGTTGTTTGATAAACTTGTTCTGACAATTTAAATAATTACAATTCCTTTTCCTTAACTATGTTTTAAAAGCTCACAGAACAGCAAACCATAGAAAGTAATAATGCTTCCAAGTGCTCAAAATCAACTATGAAGATATATTTAGACTGTCTTATTTATGTATATTTCAACTTTATTGTGTAGGTGTCAGAAATTAAGAGCCAAGCTCCTCGGTATTTTGGTGTTATGCTGCTAGTTCTGCATTTGTTTGGTTTCCCACAGCAGGAGGTCTTTCATCTCAGTAGTTGCTTGGGTGGTCTGAGGTTAAAAAGTTAATAACCTCGGGTTTATACATTGTTTTCAAGGCTGGCTGCACAAGATGGGGACCTGGCTGCTAACTGCTGAGCTGGTGGCAGAGGGACCAGCAACATTCCATACCTATCTACATCAGTTGCCAGTTTTCCTTAATTTTTGTAGTTAATAACCTTTTGGATTGTCCCAGTCCTCAACAAAGTATCGTTGCAGTAGTTCTCCTAAATCAGGTGGTTGTGAGCTGTATGTTTTTGCTGTCTAATCCTTACAGTGTTGTATTGGAATGTGAGAATTTAGAGGAATGGGTGTCTCTCTGGAAAATCTGTAACATATGAGAGAGGCAAATATATACAAACATGTTTAAAAGGTGTATTTGAGTTTTTGAAGAACTGGGAATTCAGCACAATTTTTATGTTCCTGTAGGCCATTTAGCAAATATTGTAGTTTTAGCTGTGGTTACTAACATGATTAAAATTAATTTCCTCATATGTGTCTGTAATTAACAGAGAAGATTGCTTTGCACTGCCAAATGAGATGCTGTTCTATTTATTACTCTTTGCTAGATGAAGGAGAAAGAAACATTCTGCTCAAAAATTATGAGCTGCTTCTGCTTAGTGGAATAAAAATAACACAAAGACTGGTTTTAATGTCAAAATGTCAGGATTTCTCTTTGGGGAGTCGAAAAAGAAGAATGAAGCTGCATCTTGTAGTGAGTTTTGGTTTGTTCTTTATCCTCAGTGGATAATAGAGTAATTTCTTGGCAAAGGGTGAGAGGTTATATATAGTATATTCAAGATACACTCAATATATAGTCATGGTTTTAAATGTCTCAGCTGTGTGGTCTGGCTGTGGAGGATATGTATACAGCTGCCTTCTTTATTGGTGAAGGCAGCTGTATATGTTATATGGAAAATTAAGGGTTTTTTTCCAGGGGTTGAGTTTCTACCTCATTTCTAGGCCAGATGAAGCACAAGGATTTCCCTGTAAAAGTGGTAAATTTTAATTAGTCATTTTCATAGGAAATAGGGCCCATAAACAAGTTAAAACACAATAAAATCTCATGATGAGATAATAATCAATCAATGTACTTTTTGGTTGGCGTCCTTATGTTCTTATTCTGTCCAGGATGGTGATAGAGTCAACATCCCTGGAGGTGGAAGGCACTTTGTGCCATGGTCCAGTTGACAAGATGATGATTGGTCGCAGGTTGGACTCAGTGTACTTGGAGGCCTTTTCCAACCTTAATGATTCTGTGAAAAGCTCATAGAATAGAAACACGTGATGAAAGCATGAAGCTAAAAGTAGCACTACCAATACCCATAAGCCAGTCTCCTGTGGCCTGTAAAGTGGCCTGAGTTTGCCAGAAGCAGTTCATCTGCATCCACACGCCCTTTGAACAGTGAAAACTGTGTTGCAACTTCACAGTGTTTAGTGTGTGTTTTGTGTATCTATCCTTGGGTAATTAAGGATTGCTGCGATTGTTTAGAAAACAGATAGCCCAGATGAGTTCTAAACTTCAAAACCCCCTTTACTACATGGCTATTTGTTAATAACACGCATTGTTTATGTTAGTTTTTAATCTTTAATAATAGTTATCACTACACATTCAAAGCCATCTCTTGATATTTGTATCCTAAGTTAGTTGTGAGCATACAATGTGCTGGAGTTGATGCAACTGTCAAGGGAATCAGGCTCAAGAACCCTGTAATAATGGCAGCTGGAACCAAAGTGGGCATCTTATCACCAGAGTACTCAATTATAACTAAAATCAAATCTCCACTCTATTTAAAAATGAAAGAGGCAGGTTCTAAGGTCAGAAGCTTACTTTAAAAATTACAAAATATTGCAAATTGAGGGGTTTTTTTTCATTAAGTGTTAGAACTTGCTGATTTCAAGACAGAAGTACGAACATATGAGAGAGTGGGCAATGTCACATGTGAATTGAGTTCTCTCGTCACCTGTAAACTTCTTGATCCCATACTGTCTTTTTACCAGGTGAAATTTATATCCAAATGTTTAGTAGCACTATAGGAATAACTGAGAAACATACTCTGCAATAATACTGCTGATGAGCTGTGCCAGCACGTGTTGTAGATGTTACTTATGTGATATTTATTCAAAACGCAATTTTTCTTTAAATGTGCTCTACCAAAGTGGAGTGAGAAGTATTTCAGCAGCTTAGCTTGTAAAAGATGATCCCAAATCATCTAATTATTCTCTCCAATGTGAGATTTCAACCTTTTGCTTGATTTCTGAAATACAGTATTTCTGCAATACAATTCAGAATGGCTGCATTTCTGCTTGTTGTCTTTCTCTTGCAAGTCCCTCTTCCATGTTCATCCAGAAGGCTGTGGAAAGCAGAAATTTTCTGTTTTATTATATTTATTTTACTTCCCTGGTTTTAGTTGCGTTTTTTAATCTGGTTGATTTTTTTCTTTTTCAAATCCCAAATAATCCTAATGTAATATCTTGTAACAACAGGAGCCTGAAATGCGGAGAGAAGTGGAGAAGAGTCTTGAGATTTTTCACATTAATCTTCATGGACACATCTTATAATGGAAAGGGTGAAATGGAGCTTTTACTTACATTTAAGCTCTTATAGTCAGGGAGGAATCTGTACCGATTTATTTTCAGTATTTTTATTGAAATTTATGTACAAAGTATCATTAAATGTATACATAATAATAGTATCATTAACTCAAATATTTTCAACAGGCCTGTTATGCTGCATCTGCTGTTGGATATTTGACTGGCAGGTATGTAAAGAGTGTGCAAAGCTGTTAAATGCTCACTAGTTAAGAATTACTATTTTTTGTCTCATTACCTGGAATAACAAGTGTTTCTGCCTGAATTAAATTTCAGTAAAATTTGTGTTGAATCAGATGGACGTCTTCCAGCGTGAGCTTTCTTCATTGGTAACTGCTGATAAAGTGCAGTTGAGAAAACTGCAAACATAAGTTTACTAAATTGCATATATTAGATGGCAGAGCAAATGTGATAGAAGAAGTCAGAAGCTGTGTTAGGACAAGCCTGTGTATATTGCCCAGCTCTATGTGGGTGGCACGTAATTGGTCATTTGCTTTTCTAATTGGATGGATACAGCTTGACAGTTTCTGATTTCCATGTCTACCTTTAGTCATTCATACAAATTCTTAGCCATCCATGAGTTTTGGTGACATGAGTAAAACTTTAATATCTATATTTCAGCACCTTACTAATTTTCATTGATTATTTATTTGGTGTTCCCCGTGCTCACTTTCCTTTTCTCTCTTCCTCTTTTTTTCTTTTTGTGTTTTCTGTGTAGACCAGGAGTATGTCTTGTAGTGTCTGGTCCAGGTTTCATACATGCTCTTGGTGGGATGGCAAATGCAACCATTAACTGCTGGTAATTTAACTTTTCATTTTCCCTTTAAAATTCCAATAATTGTGTGTTGTTACTTGTTTCAGATATTGAGCTCCATGATATTTAGTATTTTACTTTTTTTCTGCTTTCTTGTGGATAATGAAAAAGGAATTCTTCCTTTATTAACCTTAAAATTAATTTAGTTACATTTTTTTGTATTCTCATGGATAAAATTCTTGGGTTTGTCCTACCCCATTGTGTGTATATTAGAAAATCTATCAGTATAGCTGGTTGTATGGATGTGTCAGAAAATGAAGTCATTAGCCTGTAATGCTATCTTGATTGTGGAGATCATCTTAAAGGTGTTTCATAAACCTAAATTCATCCTGCCTTTGAATTACTGTATTTCATATGTGAATAAATTGACAACTGCATTGTTAAAATCCATATTTGTTCCCCATGCAGACATTTAGAGCAGTAATTAAGTATTGAATTAAATGATGTACAGAGGGATAGTATTTACTCCAGTAAGCCTTCACTGAGATGTGACAGCTTTGTCTGGTCTGCCACTGAAAGCTGTTCAGAAAGCTGTTCAGAGGTATTTTGGGAAGAAGCTGTAGCAATAGCAAGCAGATGTGTTCACAGAACAGAATGTGATCCAGAACAGTGTGATCTGGAACACTGAATTAGCAGTGGCTGATGGACGAGGGAAGCTCAGTAATGGGAATACAACGAATCAAATCTGACATTTTGAAAAAAGTCCTCTAGTGTTCAAATTCTTTTTTTTTTTTTTTAATGAGATATTGACTAATGTTTTGCTGTCACTGTTTTACCTTAGACTAAAAAAGGAAGATTATATGAAAACCTTGCTTTTGAACAGTCAGGAGTTTGGTTATAAGAAAGAAGTGTGTGCATGTAATTTACTCAGAGATTTGCAGGAGACATTTTTGAGGGTAAAACCTCTTGATATTTCATGCTGAAAATTACCTGCCATGCTGCTGCCTCCTGTCCTGTCTCATTCTGAGCAAGATTTTGTACCTCAGTCTGGCTAGGACAATAGACTCCAAAGACAAGTGTGTGATAGTTGGTAAGATTTGGAGTGGACACAAGCATGCTGAAGTGCCATGCTCTTTCCATGAAGTTGCAGTTACATTTTTTTTCAGTTTACTGAAGTTCTTCTCTTGCAAGTCTGTACGACTTACCATTATTTGTTTCATTATAGTCAAATGTTCTTTCTGCCTCACTGTTGTTTTTGCCTTGCTTTATAAGCACTGCTCTTCAAAATGTCTGCAATATTGTGACAGTAGTACAATGATTTCCATGAGGGAAAAACTTCTTTCTAGTTAGAATTATTTAAAACTTCAAGGGTAGAACTCAGTCTTTTCAAGGTACAGCTGTTGGAATTGGCTTTCTAAATAGCAGACCAGTTTTGTAATTGTATTTCATTATTGGGAAGTAGTAGTTATTTTGTTCATTAAAATATTTAAATAAATTTGGAAAAGGCAAGTGAGAAGAACACAGGGTTTGTCACTGTCAAACATTCTTGGATAGTAATAATCATTTTGCTGAGGGGAGAGAATAAGCAGAATAAAATGTGTAGAGCAGTCACTAAGTGCATTTTTTCAGAGGTAAGATACAGCCTGAAGTTCTCATTTCACTGCGCCAGGGAATTCAAACTGAGATTAGGGCAGAGAAGTGGCCTGGTTATGAAGTTTGGATCTAGATGCACCTATCCCCAAGTTTTATGGGTGTTAAATTTAAGGTAATGCATGGAACACACTGCAAATGTTTCAGCTTGATACATTGAATAGATAAATGCAGTCAAAGGAAGGGCAGCATATGAAGAGAAATTGTTCAAGAGAAAAAGCCTAGAAAGCTGTTGACCCAGTATTTCAATACAGTGTGGATGAACAGGGAGATTAATAAGACAACTTTCTTCTGTTGACTCAGTTCTTAGCATTTTAAGGAGTTTGACCTACAGTTTGGATAAAAGACAGGTTTTCATTCACTGTAGGAAAATTATAATATTTTGTGGAAATTACAATAAAAATGTGCCCCTGTGGAATGTATAACCCTCATGGTAAAGTAAGACTACCTTCCTGACATAGCTGTGAACTAATTTAAGGTCAGGCCTGCTTGCAGGCATGTTAATTTTTTTGTCTTGTTTCTTTGGGTTTTGGAGTTTTTTTACTAAAAACAAAATGCGGGGAGTTGTGCTCTCAGCCAGCTAACTTCTACTGTGTTCCAAATTGTATACAAAGAAAACATAATCGTTTTGAAAAATTGTATCCTAACTTGTTTCTTAGTTCTAGTGCTTGTGCTTGTTACACTACCCTTTATAAACATGTGTCTTATTATTTTTTGTACCGTTCAATACTTTTAATTTCTTATTAGGTGTTGTCATTCCCTCAAATCACTGTGTCACTCATATTATCAATCATGAATGAAAATTGCCTTCAATACAATTTGGTTTTAGAACTTCTGTGATGCAAGTCACTTAATATGGCCCAATTGTCCCAAAACTGGTGACCCAAAAGCTGTTGGGAAGGCTGCTGGCTGGCACTCTGATACTTAGAATCCATTTCTGTATTCTGTATCTATTCCTGTAGAAATCTGTGGATGCTCTGTATATACTTACAGGGTCTTTTTGTTTGTTTTTTAATATGCTTTTCTAGGCCTTTGATTGTTATTGGAGGTTCTTCTGACAGAAATCAGGAAACCATGGGAGCTTTCCAAGAATTCCCACAGGTACATAGACATATAACTTTCTGCAGGAAGGTTTCTGTTAAATAATTCTTGTTTCTTCATTATTGTAGGAAAATCTATCCCAAACAGTAACTTTTCCTAGCAGATATTATAATGCTGTTGATTTGCTCCATCTACTGGTTTAAAATTGACATTGTGTAAATACAACAGATTGCCTGAAATGTCTTTGTATGTCCATACTCACGTTGGAATTCGAACTGGTTTAGGTTTTCAGCTAGTATAAATTACCTTTCTTTGTTCTGAGATGGACAAAAGGAAATTGTCCAAGAAAATAAACCAGTTTAAGGGGGAAGAAAAAAAAAAAACAAAAAACTGAAGCACTCAGAGGAATGAGTATGGTTTTGACTGTTTTCACCAGCTGCTGCTGCATTTTTCTGTGGAGAAGTTTCCACCTTGTTGCTTTTCATCTGGCATTTCTTTAATTCTATTCATATTGAAATGAGATGGAAATCAGCAAATCACTTTGATGAATCAATCCAGTGGTTATTTGCCTTTATTCAGGTTGAAGCTGGCAGGCTGTACAACAAGCTGTCTGTCCGCCCAAGCAGTCTGGAAGTTATTCCTGCTGTTATAGAAAAGGTATGAAAAAATACAGAATTAACAACAGGACATCAGGTAACTGTCTCCTATTTAAGTTTTCAGTGTTTATTTTTGTGTAGTTGTTACTGTAAGTAATTTGCTCTGGCAGATAGGGGTGATGGTTGATTGAGTAAATTAACAATTGGGGAGGTTCTGCCTTATGAACAAATGCTATGGAGTAGGCTAGAAATAAATCCTTGTCCGGTCTGATGCTTACTGACCCCTGCAGTGGGGTCAGTAGCTTCAGATGGTGTTGGAAAATTTTTATGAAAAAATGCTTTTAGGGAGAGATGCAATAACTAGAAATGTAATGCTTCAGCTGTTTTACCACTGTCATGTGAAGGAGATTTGGAGGGGGGTAGTGGAGATGGTTATGTTTGGGTTTGAGTTTGGTTGTTGGTTTGTTGGGTTTTCTTTTGAGAGTGAGAGAAAATACATCCTTATCTCAGTGCTCCAGAAAGGATTAGAGAAGTCTCTTGGTACTGCTGTAGCAGCCCTTCAGCCATGTCAGCCTAAATTCTGCATACAGTCATACTGTTTCCAGAAGTGCAAATTCAGCAGAGCATCTATCTGCAATAGAAGAACTGGGATCAAAAGTAATAGAAAATGGAGGCATTGGTTATCTTGATTTTACTCTATTTGTGCTACTTTAAGTAGAATTCAGCATAAATGTTTAATTTTGTATCTCCGAGCATAACAGCTGATAATGCAATTGTCTTATTGCAAATTAAACAAAGAATTTAGAGTCTAATACTGTACATCTGCTGAAAGGCTCCTGCTGGTATATAAGTGAAAGTATAAATAGCTGTCAGAACTTTATTTTGTCGGTATAAATCAATCCATGGAAGCTTCCACTATGATGAATCAGCAAAATGAAACTGTGCACCTTGTCTGCCTACAGAAGAGTTTTCTTGCTTTTTTGAGTATAAATACTTTTAAAATCCTGTCAAACAGTGATTAAAATTGTGATTATATGTTTTCTAGGCTGTACGAACCAGTATGTATGGTCGTCCAGGTGCCTGCTATATTGACATACCTGGGGATTTTGTGAATCTTCAGGTTAATAAGAGCTCTGTCAAGTGCGTAAAGATGACATTCATTATTTTTCAAGTCACTGAACAAAAGAAAATTAATTTATATGTTAACTTCATATTTTATTTTCCTAAAACAAGAAAATCCAGCCTCTAAATGTAACATGCCATCATAACATGATGCAGATTACAGTTTGTAATGAAATGTGCAAAAAGGAATGAGTTAATATGGTAATATAGTGATGTCATTCTGTAAATCTCTGAAACAGCACTACCTACAAGATTAAAGAAACAAGAGGAAAACTTCAAAGTCTGTTTTGAAAAAAATATTTCCTGTTATAATAAATGCTTTAATATGGTGTGTAGCAACTGCAGTTTTATGCTAAACAATAGGTTTTGTCTTTCAGCTTTTCTTGTTTTGAATTTTTTAAAGAGCCTCTTTTGTTTTGCTTGGCTTCAGGTACACGGAATGCTGCCTGCCACCTCCCATCACCATGGCTGAACGCTCTGCTGTGTCCAAAGCAGCCTCTGTCATTGCTCTTTCCAAGCAGCCTCTGCTCATCATTGGCAAAGGTAGAATGCTTTGATGTCGCTTTGAACAGTGCACAGTCAGGACAAGAATATTGATTTCTTTTTCCCATAAGTGCTACCCATCTTCTTTTTAGTCAAACCAACCAACCAACCAACTAGTAGTAAAAACACAAAATTCTTTGGAATTTAATATTAAAATCTGCTCTGGTGTTAGATTTTTTTTTCAGTTCTGTAGTGGTTTAAAGAATAATCAAATGAGAAAATACAAGTTTATGTAGAAAAAAATCAGATAACTGTTGTCTTTAATCCTAGAGCAAATACCAAGGGATCACTTCCAAAATTCTGAACAACTTAAATTCTATTAAAGAAATTATATTTTCCGTCTGATGCTCTGACATATATAGCAAGAAGCAGAGTAACCAAAGGTCATTTTTCTGTTGATTCTTACTGAAATTGCCAGCCTACCTGTGTGGGGATATACAGCAACACAGCAGGTACTGTTGCTGTTGCTGTTTTACAGACTTCACTGTACTCTGCCAGTGTAATCAATTCCTGGAGTTGGAGGGTAATTATTCTCCGTGCTGGTTCAGTTTGTTTGTGCCTCCTTGAGGAGTGTTAGCCAGTGCAGCGGTGTTTCTGTTGAAGATATAGGTCAGCTAGGAACAGAATTAAAATAACTAGCTCATTTAATCCAGGCTGTTTTCCTGCAGATATGGGGAATGATCTCTATCTATGTTTAATTAACGAGTGCAGTGGTTGAAATGAGATGAATCTTTTGATTGATTCAGTAATGAAATTGAAAACAGAAGGTAGATCAGAAGAGATTATGGGTTTTTTTCCTCTCTGTCTGGATACACATGAAAAAAAGGGTGTTCTTTGAAAGGTAGAAAACTTAAAAAAAGAATCTGTGTTTTTTCAATATCAGCAATTGAGAATCCACTCAACAAATGTACCTGTACTTTGTGCTATATACTGTTGTTAGCAGAATTTTTGAAAGATTTACAAAAATATATTCTTTGGGATTTAAGACTTGCAGATTCAAGACATTGCACAAGGACCAGTCAGTTATTCCTTCTCTCTTTTTACTATAGTAGTCTTTGGGCAGGTTGTTATGGAGCATGGGGTACAGCAGCATGCAGGGGTTAAGCAAGAAATGACATGACATGACAACGTAAAGGTCAACACATGTTGCTGCTGCAGAAGTCTCTGTCCCATAATACCAAACTTCACCCACTAAAAAGTTGTTATTTTAAATAAACAAGAGCTCCTATTTTTCTCTGCACTGCTTCATAAAAATTGATAGAACAGTTTGGCTGAAGTCTTACAAAAAACCCAAGCAAACAAATCTTTTTGTCAAAAATATATGAAATTTTAACTGCAGATATCTGTGGTTTGGCATGTTTAGTTTTGAGTTCTTCAGAATGAAAAAGAACAGACAGCTTTCATAATGGGAAACAGTACTCTTTTTGCAATAATGTAATCAGCTTAATTGAAGTTCAAGCAAATACAGTTGGTTTCTGTAGTATTAAGCAATCTCTTTCATTTTATTCAGGTGCTGCTTATTCACATGCTGAAAACAACATCAGAAAGTTGGTGGACCTTTGTGGACTGCCTTTTTTGCCTACACCAATGGCAAAAGGAGTAGTTCCTGATAACCATCCAAATTGTGTAGCTGCAGCAAGATCAATGTAAATATAAAGCAAGGCTTCTAATCCTAACAAATGAGAAACAACTAGGAATTTGGTTGTCTACAGATGCCAGGGAAGAGAAAGTTCATACCACATTTTTTTTCAACCATATTTTGCATCTCACTGTAGAGCACTAGAGACTTTGCTGGGAAAGGGACAAAAGATTTAAGTGGATCGCTTTAGAATGCTGACCAGGAAGATACTTTGAGATATATTATATTTGGTAGCTGTGAAACCTATGGCAAGTAGATGTATCACTGTTGCTAGTGTGTATTTCATAACATAAAGCAGAGCTGGCCAACAGTTTATGTTAAACATTTAATTTTGTGTGCTAGACAGACTCCTCCTTTTTGCTTTAACACCATAAACAGAACTGCCCATGTTGCAGTTGAAGTTTTGCCAGATGTCTCTCTATGGTGTTTGCAATACCCTATCACTGAATTGCATTTTATTTATAAAGAAAAGTAAGATATTTCAAACTACACTGAAGGACAATGTTTAAAGTTTTTTTAACAGTTTTGTTTGTTTGTTTGTTTGTTTTTTTGGTTTTTGGCAAAATTAATGTGAATGGACTCTAAGAACCCTACTATGTATGAATATACTGTGTATGAATATGCACAGTGTCAGTTTGCAGATGGAGAATTTGTATACCCTGAAAGTAAAATGCTGTCCATTGCTGAGCATCTTATCTTTATCACTGTTAAGCATGTTGGTAGGGAGAATAAAATAACATAGCAAATATTGTCTGCCTATCTGAAAAGTAAATTAGTGGGAGACTAAACTGAGAGGTCCATTCCAGTCTTAATTTTGGCACCCACTGTTGCCAGTGTCACAATACTGAGTATTTTGCTTTAACCTCAGCATCATTATAGCATCTTGTTGGTCTCCTAATTCCTCTCCTATATACAGTGTAATAGGAAAATAGTAATTAATTTTCTTCTTAGGTTCCTTAATGCAAGAATGGCTTGGTACTTTGCTGCATAAAAGGATACAGGGTCTTGGGGCTAAGCAAGCAGCTTAGAGGAAGGAAGAATTATATGTGTATTCTGGGGTTTGCTGTGGTGGTTAGGATAGCTTCTAATTTTGAAAAGACTGTTAAATGTGATAGTGATTCCTTCCTATCTGCTTCTGTCATTTCTCTTTATTAGGGCATTACAGCATGCTGATGTTATCATCTTGCTTGGTGCAAGGTTGAATTGGATTTTGCATTTTGGTCTTCCACCAAGGTATCGACAGGATGTAAAGGTTATTCAGGTAAGCAGGAAAACTATTAACACTTAATGGAAGTCTTATGTGTTCTAGCATTGCCCAGAGCAATTATGGTAAATTATTTTGGTAATGTATTTCATTGACAAGTACTGCCATATGGACAGTGCAGTATCGTACATATAGTTATGGTAATTCTCCAGAAATACTTATGATATCTTTAATTACTGTTTTTACTTACTAATTTTTTTCCAAGAATGTTTACAATATTGTTCCTAGTATCAAGACCTTGGTGCTGCTATAATTAGGAGGGCAGACACTTCTACTTGCAGTTGACTAATTCAGAGTTAGACTCACGATACTGTTGTGATCTTTGGAGCCTTGGAATTTCTGTGATTGAAAGAAACTTGTCTTTGAAATTGTGGAATCTTTCATACTGCTCTCTTGGCTGAATTTTTCTGAAAAAGAACTGCTTTCAGATCCTATCATAATGTAAGAGCTCAGTCATTCAGAAATTAAATAAGAGGAAGAAAGGCTATTTAACTTATTAATGCATTTGACAGTCTGCCAGCTCTTAGAAAGAGAAGTCTTTAAACTGTGTCCTTAAAATCTCCTCCCCAAGAGTCTGTGATCAAACAGTAGTAGTTGATCCAGCATGTTGGCTGTCCTGCTTACGCTGACCTAGAACATAGTCTAAAGTTCCAAACTTCGCAACAGCATTAATTTTTAAGCTAAATTTCAAAAAATACACGTTATTTTTGCAAATATTATTTTTATAAATAATACATATTTTATATTTCTTCCTAAAAAATGTAAAGAAAATATTTTTTCATCTCACTTATTTATTTTCACTATCAGACAGAGATTATATAAAAATATTAAGTCAGTTCATAGTCTGTGTGACCTGGTCAAAAATAAGTTTATGTAACCTTAGAGGACTCATGCATCTCTGATAGATTTGCTTCAGTAGTTGCAACTTCCTTTTCAGTTTCTTCATGCTAACTAAGTTCTTACTGTCAAGTAGCATACACACAGTTTTCTCAGTAAGAAAATTGCTGCTTTGTATAGACTTTATGGGTATACCTGAGCCTAGATTTTTAGCTTTCATACAATGTTGTAATAAAGTTCCACAGTGTCTGCAGGAGCTTGAAAGAAGCAAACAGTCAACTTTAAGGATATATATGACATTTTATTAAAATAGGTATGTACCATAGGGTTTTACTTTGTATAAAGGATTTCCTGCTATCATGTCAAGGAAAGGCAAAGGAAGTTACCTGTACAGCTAAAACAAGGTATGAAGACAATGTTAGACATCCATGTACGTTAGGCCATGTTCCTCAGTTGAACTGAAAAAAGGAGATCTCCTTAATATCCTTGAGTTAATGGTTGTCTTTCTTTTTGAAATGCAGATTGATATTTGTGCAGAAGAGCTGGGGAATAATGTAAGACCAGCTGCAACTTTATTAGGTGACATAAATGCTGTGACTGAGCAGGTAACGTAATGTCTCGTGTCCTCTGGTTTTGGCCTCAAGTATCTGATTCATGTGAAGAAAGTTGCCAGTTAAAAATAAAAGAAAAAAATCACAGCTGTTCAAGGAAAACCATTTTTCAGGCAGTATATTCATGTTGTGTATCCAGTCTATTCTCAAATTATATGTTAAATATTCTGATTATTGTTACTGCGATTGTGCTGGGATCATTCTTGATAATTTTATTACTGATGCTTTTGTTGTCTTTTAAATGTGTTGAAAGACCCCTTTACAACATTTGAATATTGTTCCAGCTCTTAGAAGAATTCAACAAAAGATCTTGGAAATACCCTTCTAATTCAGAATGGTGGCAGAGGCTAAGAGGGAAGATAAAGAACAATGAGGAGAGATCAAAGGTAGTGTGACATTAAAGAAATCAAAAGGTTTCTTGCTAAAACAGGCACTGATGCATTGTCAGTTTTGCAATTGGCCTATATCCAACCTCCTCAGTTATTTCTGTTTCATCACTCAGACTTTGAAAATTTGTACAATTCTGGTACAGGCTTACTTTTCTTATGCTTAGGAGCTGTAAGAATTATAGGTTAAGTATTCTATGATTTTGTATAAATTCAAACCATGTAGAAATCATTACACTTGGGATTGGATTATTAAAGCCATTAGTTGAAGACCACAGCCAGAGCTGCTGTATTATGGGCAGTGACTTCTAAGTATGGACAGATACTCCAAGTACTCCAAGTGGTAGCTGGATTGAGTGAAGATGCATTCTTAGTTTTCTTCTAATTGTAATCATCGTTTAATGGTACAACTGCCCTGTAATTGTGCAGTTTAACAGTGCTAGTCTAGGTTTAATCTATGTTAAAAGCAAGTAGCTGTTAAGACCAAGAGACCACAGATGCTTGTTATATACCTAACTTTATGTAACTCATATTCAGCAACTTCAAATCCATGTTCCCAAGACTAGGATCTAAAATAAATTCATTCTTGCAGATTGCTCTTTTGAATTACCTCCCAGCACACAGATGGCAGCTCTCTTGGGGTTGTCAATAGTCACACCTGGGTACAGAAAAATTTCATGTGCCTCTTGGGTTAAACTGAGTTTTAATAGCTTCTGCAAATGATAGGCCATTGAAAAAGGATTGCTGAGCTTGTTGAGCCTCTGATAAATATGTTGTGTCATCAGGATAGATACAGAAGGAGTGACCTTGATATAGTGCATAGAAAACCAAATACTCCAGCCTTACCTAGCAGAATGTATTTTTATTTTCAACATTATTATTTATGTCTCTGTTTTGCACCTTAAATTCTATTCATGGGAGTTACTAATATCTTTTATTTTTAAGGGATTAGCATTACAGAAATCTCTGCCTATGAATTATTATACAGTCTTTCATCACATCAGAGAACTGATACCCAAGGACTGCATTTTAGTAAGTGAGGGAGCAAACACCATGGACATCGGACGAACTATGCTTCCAAATTTCCATCCCCGCCAAAGGTGTGAAATCTTTTGTTCTGACTCAACAGGCTACATTTCTGCATAAATGTTTTCATTTAGGTAAAAAGTATAATGGTCTGGAAAACAGAAGTATAATATTTTGAGAGAGGGATTAAAGAAAGTTTTCCACTCACATACTGATATCCTGTCAGATTTTAGCAATTCTCTGCGTGCTCTGTAACAGAATGGTGATAGTTGCTCTCTCTCTTGTGGAAAGTGAGTGGTGAATGTTGTGCTCAGTTCCCTGACCTAGATGTTTGTTTTTGTGTTCAGAGTCTGTGGTAAATATTGATGAAAAATAAAAACAGTCATTGGGATTCTCATGTTGAAAAGAATTCATGTGAAGAGTTTTTCTTTGGAATGGGGAAAAGTTTCTTCAAAATGGGGAAAACTTGAAAATTGGATTATATATTGGGCATGCTTTCATATAAACCTGCATGCCTAAGATGTGGGTACTCAAAATACTGCATTGTGAACAAAACAACCAAGAAAACCCATGTACTTCTGGTAGAGTTGGGGGAAGAGTGTGCATTTTCCCCCCTTATTTAAAATAAGGACACAGTTATGTTACTGGTTATCTCTTCAGACTGCACTGAATATATCTGAAAGGAAATTCAAGCAGTTAACCCTAGAATAATCTAGTGCTTTATGCACTTTTGTATCCATTATGTGCTTCTGATTGAAATGATCTAACTAAATTATAGCTTTCAATTTGATTTCAAATGGTTGAACAGAAGACTAAAATTTGAACAGCAGTATTTAATCAATGGCTTTCAGGCTAATAGTTATATTTTCAAGGAATTAAATATAGAAATATTTCATGTTGTCTGTCTCTACAGTAATTGAATGTTTTTGAAATACTGTTACTATGCAAGCAAAAAGCATATGAGAATAGTTCTTTATTGTAGCACTAGTGTACAAGAGTTCTTCATTTTAATTTGAGTTTCAGTATATTTATATCACTTAAAACATTTGTAATTTTATCAAATGTTTGGCTGACTATAAAAATCTCTATATGTAATATCTCTTTATACCAATTGTTTATAAAACAATGTTTGAATACTATATGGCAAAGTACTAAAAATAAAGCACCGTGGATTATGGAAGAGAATGAGTAGAAATAAAGGGATAGTAATTCTGTATTCACCCTTTAGGCTTGATGCAGGTACTTTTGGAACCATGGGAGTGGGGCTGGGTTTTGCCATAGCAGCTGCAATGGTAGCCAGAGACCACACACCGGGGAGGCGAGTCGTCTGCATAGAAGGGGATAGTGCTTTTGGATTTTCTGGAATGGAGGTGGAGACTATCTGCAGGTAACTGTTTCTTTTGGCTCAAGAAGATGCTTTTCAGGGTCACTTTAACTGCTGGTAGGTGGAATATCCATAAAACACATAAAAACATAGCCAAAAAAAGTACATGCTTATTTTTTTACGTTGTTGTGATTTAATGCTTTACCAGTGAAGATTAAATCACATTTCAGGTGGAAGTGATTTTTTTCTTTACTTGTAAGGAAAATTACACTCTTAACATCTTACAGATGGGGGCAAATATTTCCAAATTCTTCCAAATGTGTCTTTTTACAGATACAACTTGCCAATCCTGATTATCGTAATAAACAACAATGGGATTTACACTGGTTTGGATGCAAATTCCTGGGAGGAGATGTTAAAGTTTGGTGACCCTGCTACATGGTAAGTGTCTTCAAAGTATGTCCTGTTAACTATGGAAGAAGTGACCAAAATGGTCATTCTCTTAATTTTTAATGCTTTATGATCCAGATTAAAATTATTTCTATAAAATCAATTTAGTCCTAGGCTAGGTTCAGTGTAAGTAAGAAGCAGTTACCAAAAGCAAATAGCCAACCTAATTCCAGCCTACTGTTTACACAAGAGTGCAGTAGAGAGATGATTCTTTATTAGTTTTCTTGGGTTCCTGCAGCAGTTCAGACCACACAATACAGAGTTCATAGTGGGCTAACTTTCAAAATCCTTATACTCTCCAAAAATACCTGAGTAATTGAGTTCTGAGTTTACACAGGACTTCTGCTTCTGAGCTGAGATCTCTGTACAAAGAGAATGAGGCTAAAGCTTTGTGGAGAAATGTCTCCACAAGATAAAAACGAGTATGGAATCCTATAAACACGTCTTAGGTGGTACAGGAACCCTAGTTCTTTCAGCCCAGAGAATTCATCAGGCCAGCACAATTCTCATCTTGCACTTTAAAATTGGTGCTAAAGTAATTGAATTAGTCAGCCTGGCAATTTTCCCATGCCATTAATCATGTTTGCCATTCTGTTACAGTGTACCTCCTGTTTCTCTCCTGCCAAATGCACATTATGAGAAAATTATGTCTGCCTTTGGAGGTAAAGGATACTTTGTTAAAACTCCAGAAGAATTGCAGAATGCTCTGAAAGCAAGTGTGGCTGACAAGCAAACACCTTCTCTTATAAATGTAATGATTGATCCACAGTCTGAGAGAAAGAAACAGGTATGTATGTGTTTTCCTTTCTTTTTCTGCAAGCTTCATGATGGTGAGCTTCTGAAAACCTTAGGGACTATCACTTAAACCACATAGCAAGTGGAGGTGGTTGCAAGGCAGAAAGATTGTTCTTAGATTTGGGAGACAGAGAAAATAGGTCCTTTTACACCATGCCATCTACTTTCCTTGCTATCTGCTTGTTTAGGTTTTTCCCCCACTGTCTGTTATTAATGTATAGTGTCCTTAATAACTGTTTCCAGAATTAAGGTTATTCCTTTTCATTCTAAACCAAAGAAGATGAAAAATTTTTGAGCAGTCTTTATATCCTGTGGATTCCCTCTGTTCCTCTTACTGTTTGCCCATTCTGATGTGGTTTTTATTCTGTGTTGGTTTGTTTTTTTGCTTCCAGGAATTTCCCTGGCTGACTCGTTCTAACCTGTAGTAGAAGAGGAAGATGATGGTGGTGCAAAGCAGAATGTTAAACAAAACTGCATTGTTTTCTGGAAGTGGAACTGATACAATTGTATTTTGCATAGGCATTGGAACAAAGTGGGATTTTAGAACTGCTGTTGGGGGAATCTTTAAATGTTGAAATTAGGTAATTGAAAAATGAGAGACACATATGAATGTATCCTAGGCCTTCTAGCAGATTGTACACAAACACTGATGATAAAATTACATACTTTTTCTTTTACTCAGAGTAATACCCATTATTTGTGAATTAAAATCTTGCATGTTCTGGATGAACAGAGTGAGGTGAGTGTTTATGCTGTTTGAAACATTGAAGTGTTTGACAGTCTGTAGCCTTCCACTGGATAACTAAGACCAATCAGTAGTGACCAGTACTAAAATCAGTCAGTAGATTGATTTTTAACCAACCAAACCACCATTCTGCTTGTTATAAACTCTGTCCTCTAAGGACCAAACAAAAGCTTCTTGTTGTGAATAATTCCTAATTGGCCTCATTATGCATTGAAGCCCGTTGCATTGGTAGTAGCTTCCTAATTTTACAGATTGATTTTTTTCATCTTCTTCCTTATTAAAAATGCAGACTTACTTAAAGGCTAAGCTTCTGTCTACTGAATTTTTTTTTACTAACTGGAACTTAGAGTGTTTGTAGGAAAAGAAAATCCTGGATTTTTGTTTGAAGCTTAGCTCTTCACAGACACCACCATTTCTGTAGACTGAAAATGTGGCCATATTTATTAGTGAGATTTCCAGTATTAACAGGTTGTAAATCTTTATAATCAAAAACATTTAAAATAAAACATTACCAACACCATCACTGAAATATCGACAGTGACACCAACAAAAAGACCACAATAAAAACCCAAATGAAAACAGAATTTTTTAAAATCCCTCACCAGAGCAAAAGCAATAAAAACTATTAGACTGGAGCATAATATTCATTTTGGTTGGCATCACAAAACAACCACCAGTGTTTGTGCTGTTGCTGGCTAATTGTACGACAAAGGTTCTTCATGTAACTGTATAGAAACTTAAGAGTCCCACCTGCACTGTGATGCAGAGGTGACATTTAAAACAGATGTTTGGCCTGCCTGGTATTCTGTCTAGTGTGTTTTCATTTGTTGCTGCATCTGACAATCTGACTTCGAGTTCAGACTTTAAATGAAGTAATTCTTTGTCTATGTTTCTGTCATGACCAACTGCAGCTACTCTGCAGGACACAACTCTAAACAGATTACTTCAGGTTTACATCTCTTCTTAAGTGCACAGGTTCTTTGTTGTCACATGCATAGAAGGGAATATTCTGTCTCTGATTTGGGTTTTCCTTGCTTTATTTTCTATTATTCCATTGTCAGTAAGTGTTGGTTATCTAGTGGAAGGCACTTGATGACCTAAGGAGAGAAAGAACTGGGCTGGTAGGGGATTGTGGCCTACAGTCAGGTTTGTTGTAAAAGGCTTGGCTTACTGGTTCTGGCACTTTAGTTAGGGTCTGGCCCAAGGCCGTGGCTTACTGTTAGGCAGAGCAATGTAGGAATGTCTCTGCACACTAGTACAGGGAGATAATATCTGAAAGAAATAATATCTGAAATGCAAATCTTAAGTGCAAAAAAGAAATCCAAGAATGCATACAGTTCACAAAAAATAAGGCAGCCGAGTTGCTGTGTTCTCTGGGGTGCTCTGCAAGGAAGGTGGAATAATGTTAAATCTTGACATTATTTTGTTTCATTCTTCTTCTTGTCTCATAAATTAATTTTGGTATGTTTCAGTGATTAAACACAATCTGTTATGATGGTATAAAATATCTCTAAGAGTTAATGGTGGAACTGACCACAGGGGGGATAATTTGCATTGGATAAGCAAATGTAGAAATTACTGTTTTATACTTGAAAATTAATAAAAAATGATTTTCATGCTGTTTCTCCTTTAATGAGAGTATTTGATTTATGCCAGCATTTTGTGTCAGCTGTTGGAAATTGGCTTACATTTGATTTCCTAAAATGTTGTTGAATAACTACAATAACATGCACAATTTATTTTAATAAGTCAAGATGTGGAAAATGGAAAGCAAAGAATTTGAAACTGTGGGGATGTGATAACATAATTGATAACTTCAGTTTGGATTTCATTAAGCTTTAAAAAGCTTACGAAAGAATTAACACTGCATTTCTTATGCTTTAAAGTAGACATAATACCATGATAAAATAGAATTTCTTAGGTTGTAATGATTAGGGGTTTTGAGATGAGAGAGGGCATGATTTCCATGTAAAACCAAGGAGAGTGAAAACTGCTGCTTTTTGTTTATAGAGCTTACCTGCTTGGTATTATTTCACACCTTGGAGTTGATCTAAGAGGAATGTTAGGTGCATGAAATTTCATGAAAGAGAACAGTTTCAAAGATGAGTCAGAAACAAGCTGTCTCTGAAATGTCCTAATTTTATTAGAACAACACTAGATGTTGTAAGCTTGGAGAATGCTGTGATCCATATGGCTTTACCCAACTGCAAGTTTTCCTTCAGTGCCAGGACTTGGAATTAAAGGTATAGAACAGACTCAAGAAAAAAATGTCGGCCTCAGCTGAGAGAAGATGCTGTGAGAGATGTACTGAATGTAATTTACTGGGCCATGCCAGGAGAAATTTGTGTTTAAATAAGATGCAGTTCTGAGTCTCTTATGGTTTTAAGGTAAATCAAGAATACTTTAAAGACTTGTTGTATGTGGTGTGGGTGCCCTCCATTAATCATTAGTCCAGTGCCTGTGAAAACTTTTTTAACAGGGTCCTGCTCAGTTTTGGGGTTAGGAAGCCCAAACCTCAGTCCAGCAGCACTTGTCCTCCTCAAAGAGACATGAAAGGGATTGAAACATGGGACCAACAAGTGGTAGAGGAAAAGTATTACAGAGATGTCCAAAACCCAACAGGTAATTTCATTATGGGACCAGAGGTGAAACCATTAGGAGCCGCAAAAAAATGGCCTGGTTTAAGAAATAAGAACCATGGAATCACAGAATGTTCTGAGTTGGAAGGGACTCAGAAGGATCATCCAATCCAACTCTTTAAGTGGGTGGCCCATAGGGATCAAACCCCCAACCTTGGCATTATTAGCAGCATGCTCCAACCATCTGAGGTAAGACATCAGGTTTGTTACTGTCTCAGTGCCTCACAAAATAGCATAAGGTGTTGAGTATGTGTTCCTGCAGCCCCTTGTGTGCTCAGTCTTCTAATAAGTTTAGTTTGCAGTAATTCCAAACTGCTCAGTAATTGTGTTACAGCTTTAGTGTGCAGTGAATTCTGTAGGCTCCGCCCTGTGAGCATTTGGGTGTACAGCGTGTCTGCTTGCCTTCAGTTGTTATGGCCACATAGCAAATATCCATTTTGTTGAGGAATCAGATGTAGGTTTGGTCTGGCCAGATTTGATTTTAGCACTCCTTCAAAAGCCCAAATACACATAAACCAAGCAGCAATGCATCTTCAGGTCTGCCACTCTGGACTCACAAACAACAAGCACACACTGGCACAAAGCTACAGTAAAAGTCTTACTAAGATACATGTCTACTGCACTGACTACCTCTTCTTTTATATGTTGTAATCAAAATCCCCCCTGCAGCTCTTTTTAGGCTGTTTAAAGATGGCTGTGCTTAGAGGGAAGAGTGCTTGGAACTCCTCTATTTAGTAATGTTCTGAGGTCAGATCATGTGTCAGAGCTGCTCTTCTCTATGGCAAACTGGCAATGTGACCTCTGTCAATTTATTTACTTATAACTAAATATTGAAATGAGTAAGGAACAGCTATTCTGAAGGAGACATTTGCTGTTTCTTTTGATGAGGTGATTGAAACCAGATGGACAAGCTTCAAAGAGGCCCTCAGTAAAGCAGACCCTTCCAGCTAATTATGGCACATGCTAATATAAATGAGAGTTGTTGCAGTGTCTGTTCTTTCCAGGAATTTCTAAGATGCCTGAAATAGTGACAAAATAAGTAAGGAAAGTTAATAAAATGGCAGTCTGCTTACTCGCGTCAATATGTTTAAGAAATTTTGGGTTTGATCAGTCTTTTCAAGGGGATGATAGAAAAAGCAAGGAAAGATACTACTGAAAATGTTGCATAATTTAATCTGGAATTATTTTTCTTTTTGTCAGCTGTAGAATGTCTGAGCAATCTAACTAGCGATTATTTGTATAATACCTTGGATCAATTTCTGAACTGGATGCAGAGAAGGGATGCTTTTGAAGACAGGATATGAATTGCTGTACTTGAGAGTTGGAGAAATGGATTAGCATCTTATCTAGGATTGTTTAAATGGCCATGATCACATGAATGTAAGCAGCTTCCAACATCTTTGCACATAAATGGAGGGAGATTTTCTCTAGTACTTAGTGCTGGTAATGTTAGCATGTGAGGAAGATAGTGAAAGACTCACAATAAGCCTTTCCTACATCTCCAACCTATACAGCAGTCTGAGTTTTTGTGGCTCTTGATTACAGAAAGCAATCTCTGTTCCTGGGCATGAATTTTGTGCAGTGAGTACCTGTAGCTATTGCAACATGAGACTTGTCATAACCTGCAGGCCTACCCAAGAACAAAACTGTTGGAGAGGGGCCATTCAGCTCTCCTGTGTGGGCTTGCCTACCTCTGCTTCACCTTGCGGCTCTAGAGGTGATGTGATGTCAACACACACTCAGTGATCCAAGCTAGAGCTTCACAATGTCTGGATGCAAGTCCCTCTTTAGTGAAATCTTCACATTAAAAATATTTTTTAAAAAAACTTGCTCTTTCCTAAGTGTTTGAAGGATTTGTCTTGTGTCTCCATGTCACTGTCGTTAAGAGAATGTGCATGTATGGCATTTTATAAGCCTTGGTGATGGGAGGTGCTGATACCAGAACTGGTGGATGTGCAGGTGTACTTCAGGTTCCAGCCAAAGCAGTGCATCCTTCTTAGAGCAAGGAGACATGGCTTCTGGGATCAGGGTATGAAAGCCTTAGCCAGGCTATAAACCACCTGCTTGCTCTGCAAAAACAGGGGTATCAGTCAAGTGCCCAAAAAATAAGTATAAAGTATGTTAGGCAAAATGAATATTTTGGCCCTGTCAGGAATTTAAATCTACCCCACCTAAGTAGCTAATGCTGGGTTATCATTTTATGTAGTTGAAATCAGTAAGACCTTATTAATGATTTTGGTGCAGAAGCTGTTTTTTCCTCTAAGTTTTCATCTCTGTGTGCAGAATTGCCTTTTGGTAAGGATGTCTTAAATACAAATTAGTGAAGCTTCAAAAGTAGGACTTTATAATGGAAATTCTAATGCAGTCTTAATTACAGTTCCCTGATTCTGCAGAGGGTGCTGGGAAAATGCGCTTGTCTAATTTGATTAGGTTCAGCTATCCTGTGTTTGGAAGATGACAACCCTGACATCCCAGAATGACTGGGCGACTGGCCCAGGCATTTTCTATGGTTGCCATGATAACAGTGTAGCTGGGCTTCAAAATCTGAACCACTGTAAAAAGAGAAATCCTCTCTGCCTTTAACCTGAACCAGCATCTTTCAAAATCAGCCTGAAATTCATTATCAATTTACAAAAACAGGACAGTTTTCCAACATGGATGTGGCTTTCCCAACAACTATGGTGCCAGAGGATTCTCACGGAGTCCTTGCTGTAGTGTCATGGTCAGCACTTGTAGCCATCCATCTGCTTAAAAACCCTAAAAAATCAAAAATGTTCTGCTATTTTTTCTTGCTGTTCTACTGTGACCCATTAATTTCCTTGCCCCAGCTTTATAATGTTGTTTCTTCTGTCAAGCCTTTGGATAAACCCTTGGATGTTGTCCTCTACTACTGCTCCCCAATTGGGTTTAGCAGCTCTGCTCCTGGTTTTGCATTCTGTAGGTCACAGGATTCCAAAACACTTAGTGCCCAGAGGTATCCAGGAGAGAGAAAAATGAGCCATGAGAAAATGAGGCTTCATGTTATTTAAAAGACAAGGTATCTGCAGCTTTTCCAGGCCCTGATTTAGCCTGGCACCTATGCATATGCTTCATTTCAGGAGCACCTTCATTGCTTTTACTTGCAGGCCTGCAGTCACACTCATTATTAAGTATTTTCCTGGATTAGTGGTGCTTTGGCCACTCATCTGAAAGACACTACAACCTTCTGTAGAGAATCCCTGTGACTGGGGGCATTCTCCTAGGCATGTATGCACTGGTGTTTGGATCCATGTTTGTTTGCATCTCAGTGGTGTAATGGGCTGTACTGGAGTATGAAAATCAGGAACAGGATGTTGCATTGCCAGGCATCTGTGAAGCTCTCTGGAATTAAAAGTCCTGAGTTTAGTGTGAGCACTAAAATAATGACATTAATAACTTTTTTTCTGAAAAAAATTATTACGTTTTCTCTGTTGACAGAGAAAAAAGAAGTTTGTGCTTTGTGGTGTTTAATTCATTGGTCTCTTTGGCAAGCTAGATGATAAATCACTTAAATTAGGAGTTGTGGGAGCCAATTATTGCCAGATATTCCTGTGTTCTGTGCCTCCAGCAGCATGGCAGCAATACTGGTACAGGCAGGGAGTGCTGCAGACATTTACTAATAGAAGTAAATAGCAGTATACAATCCAAATGAAAAGAACGTGAAAAAAGTTACCCTGCACACTAATTCCATCTCCTCTAGTTGCAAGTACCAATACCAGACTGGGTTATAGCTGTGACTTGTTTGTGTTTCACCGTCCAAGGATGTTGAAGATAATTTATCTACTTAGATGCAGGTGACTGGAGACCTCAGTTGGCTGGGGCTATGACTGTCAAGGACATCTCCTTTGTCCTATAGGATGTTTTCCTCTGAATCATTCTGAGGTTTTGTATGTTTACCCCAGATTTTCAAAACCTGGCAATCCTGGGCATGTGTCTTTATTCTCTGCATATGTGTGAGCATGTATGATGAGTGCATCTCATCCAAGAAGAATTGCATGTTCTGCAGTTTGAAGGATGAGGTTTAAAAGAAAAAATTAAGTGGAAAAGAAGAGTGCTTTTATAAAAGATAGGCACCTGAATTATTGTTTACAGTTGTTCTACTTAATTGTGCCCTCCAACATTACAAGGCCACAAGTGGTGTCATTTTGGTAGCTTTGATGAAAGTCACTTTGAATTCTCCCAAAAACTTTAATCATGTCCTTAATTCTTTTGTTCTATAGTCTTCAATAGAAAAAGAAAGGTGTGCATGAGGATTACTCATAGGAATAAAAAAAATGTGAAGGACTGAACCTTTGAATTAAGTCAGTGCAACGTTAATGTTTCAAGATGAACTTTCTTAATATGGGATGAGAGCTGGACTGCTCTGTAAACAAATATGCTCTGAAAAGTGTAAAGATAAATCAGCTTCCCTAGTCAGTTTTGCTTTTCTGTGAACCATAGAGTACAGAGAAAAGAATAGGCCAGAAGGATGCTGCTTGTTGTGAAATATATAACATCCATTAAGTGGCTAATTTGCAAAAAGGAGTTGATTTTGGAAATTGCTAGTCATGAATGTCCTGCCATCAAAGTCCTCCTTCACCCTGTTCATGCAGTGGGTGGTAATCTGAAGACCGACTAGTGCTGGCTTGCCTTTAGCCAACCACTTGCTCCTGCCCTGATATCCAGCTGGGTGACTGGCACGGCTGGAGCCGTGGGAGCTTCGTCAAGTGTGAATGTGCTTGGATTTGCTTCATTGCACAGATGGTGGGTCTGTTCCTCTACAGGCTTCTGAATTAAATTTCAACACACCAGCAAGGCAATGGTGAAGCCACTCACTGTCTTTCTGCACTTATCATATTGCTTCAGCAGCTGCCTTTGTACTTCAGGTACCATCTTCCAGTGTGACGTTAGCTATGTTGTCATAGCACTATATCTAATTGTTAGACATAACTGATTCAAATATGCAAAACTGAACATCTACTGTGTGCAAATATGCAAATTTTCACATTTTTACTGTGAAAAACAATTGTTACTAAATAACTATCTCACAAGGAAAATGTAATTATAAAGATTCTTTTCCAGCTCCTGCTGTAATTGAATGAACAGGATTCTTCTGTACGACTTTGCAGACACAAGCTGTTATTGAATTACTGCATTAACTGGGGTTTGCTGTTTTACCTTTGCCCCACTCAACAAAAGAGCTTTCAGACTTTTGAACTAGAAAGTCTCAATTGTATATTGAGTATCTCAACAGGACAAGGTGGAATGGTTTTAAACTAAAAGAGGGTAGATTTAGGCTAGATAAAAGGAAGAAATTTTTTGTCGTGAGGATGGTGAGACAGTGGAACTGTTTGCCCCAAGAAATGGTGGATGCCTCTTCCCTATAAACATTCAAGTTCAGGTTGGGTGGGACTCTGAGCAAGCTGATCTAGTTGAAATGTCCCTGCTTATGGCAGGGGATTGGACTAGATGACCTGACCCAAATTATTCTATTATTATCTTTGTCCTTCTAATTAGAATAGTGTTCATGAAAGAATTTCAGATTGATGGTATTTTAACTGTATTCATTTTACCTTGTCTTATTGATGCAACCTGCCAACCAAAAGCGAACAGGGCAAGGAAGAAACCTTCTTTTTAGCAAGTATTCATTAATTTTTGCATAGAAAAAGCTCATAAATTCTGTTTACATGATAGTGTCATCAGCAGATTCCTCCATGCACTTCTAAGAGCTCAAGTTTGGGCTGAAAAGGTCAAGCAAAAGCTCCTTGAACAGAAAAACTTTCCAGGCTGTTTCTTTCCTTATGTGTTGGTTGGCTTTTGGCATTTTTAGTTGCTGTGGCATTTACCACAAAAGAAAGAAAAATAATGAATAGCTGGAGAAATGCATTGCTTGGCTGAGCAAGTTCACAGGGCTCAGGGCCTGGAAAGCACATGTTTGTCAACTCTCTCATGCCGGACTCCCCGTGCTACGTGACACTTTCCCTCCTCAGGATTCTCTCTGCCATAGGCAGTGATGCCGTGGAGGTCAGAAGGAAGCTGTGTGACCAGGTGTACAGCCTTGTCATCCAGCCTGGAGCTGGGAATTGCAGTCTAATGCGCTGGCACCTGCATAAATCAAATCAACAAGGCCACAGCTATTGTATTTCCAATGGATTTTGTTCTTCTCTCGTGAAACCATTACCAACCTTGCCAGCAGTCTCAGCTGATAAGGCTAACACCTCAAAATTAGAGGAAACAGAACACAGGACTTGCACTCTGACACAGCCTGGCTTGCTGCCCTGTAGTGAGAGCTCTCCACTAGAATCTAAAGAGGGAATGGAACTACATCATGAAGAAGAGGTCTCGTCAAACTAGTCCAAATGTCTCCTTTTGAGTTTTTGTGGAAGATGGTGTGTTTTCCACAGAAGAGGGTGTGGCCACAGAGCTTTCTTCTCACATTGGCTGGGAGCCATTTCAGGTCAAACAGACTCAGAGTGATGGAGATGCTATACTGAAAGAAAGGAGAACATTGACAAAACCTCCTTTTTAATCAGGGTTCTCCACTGCACTAAGTGGATTAAATAGTCTTTATTTAAGAATTGACTGCAAAGCTAACTTTTTGTACTTGTTTTTTATAACTATGAACCAGCCCTGGCTTTCTGTATCACTTCTGGTTACCTCTGATATAGAATCATAGAAGGAGAAGAAAGATACTGGTCCTACTGCATGCTCTTAGTTATTTCTAGTATTATTGGATTAATTATTTCCTTATCAAATAGAATTTGTTTTGTACTAGAAATTTCTACCAAATTTTCTGTTGCTAAAAAGGGTGCAGGAGGATTTCAGCAGGATTTGAAATTATTCAGTTGTTCCTTTGACTATCTACGATGTCAGTCCCAACATTTTCAGAGGTGAATCTTTTAATACAATCTTGACATTTTAACTTTTGAGCAAATCTTCTTCCAGCTTCGTCGCAGGCTTCTAACATGGGGATTGCAGCTGGACATTTATCTTGAATGCTTAGGGTTTGTGAATGATAAACTTCCTGAGAGCTATTCCTTTCCCTGTGAGAGGTAGGTTGCCAAGAGAACTAATGGCACTTACTTAATCCATGGTAATCTTGGTCAAAGAATAAAGAGACCAAATTACTATTTTCACTAAGAAAAGCCAAATACTAAGAAGTAACAGACAGTGGAATAAAGTAGATAAGATTAAATTAAAGTAGAAAATATGTTATCCAAAATATTGTAGTATGGGAAAGAGATTTTAGAACACATTATGGTTATATTAAGCATGTCCTTTAAGGATAAAAATGTATAAGGCAGATGTGATATCTTCCCATCTAGCCATTACATTTAGAAAGATTTTGTCAATATGTTTGCTGTGTGTTGAAAGTAACAGCCAAGACTGTTTAACCAGAATTGTGGATATATCTCGCTTTGCTCTTCAGTGGAATTAATGCCCAGGGGGGCATGTCACCATTTCTGTCAGTGAGAACTCTTTTCAAATGGGAAAAAAATCAATTCTATAATTAATCCAAAATTGTTTCACATTTTTCTTGGAGGAAGCTATGAACAGTGGGCAAAGAAAACTATCTCCATCTGTGAGAGAGTAATGTTTTTCACAGTAAAGGATGTACCTCTGATTTTCATGAAAACCACTGTCAGATTCCAGGCAGGGAGGAAGATCTCTCTGCTACTTATTCAGAGGGCACAACTTAATATGTAAATTCCTGCATGTTGCAATAAGGCACAGAAACCCCAAACTTTTGTACAGAGGGTAAGGGCATCTGCTGCTTTTCAGAGTGTGGGAGGTCTT
The DNA here is from genome assembly GCA_032173965.1 of Sitta carolinensis. Lineage (NCBI taxonomy): Eukaryota > Metazoa > Chordata > Aves > Passeriformes > Sittidae > Sitta > Sitta carolinensis. Next base: position 35,345,643 of record CM063284.1, on the reverse strand, counting down.
CACATAGTGCTGTGTAGTGTGTTGACCATCTCCACCCCCAGAGCTGATATAATTTCATTCACCCCATCATGGCACATGTGTTGTTTCTTCCCCTGTTGCACCCCATCAGTGACCTCTGCAACCCTGCAATGTCTGGCACTGTCAGTGATACTGTCATTTTCTCTTAAATCCAAAATAAAAGTGTGTTTGTCAGTTCGTGAAGCCTTTGTGGCATCCCTTACCTCGAGCTGCACTCTGTACGCAAATGCAACACTCGTAGCTACCACGGATAAGCAGATGTTAGGTCACTGCTCATCTCTCTCATTAAGGCAATTAGTGACCTGTAGAAGATGATCAATCAGGGATTTTATCCATCTCGACGCCAGTGTCTGGTTGCCTGTCCTGAAGGATTCTGTTTACAGTCCAGTTCTTAATATCTCCCATTCCTGCTCATCATTATTATTATCCAAAGTGCCTTTTTGCTTCTGTTAGCAAAACCAGAATCCCCCCTGCCTCAGGTTTAGCAGCTAATGTCCACAATAGAGGCAACTGATCCAGCACAGGAGTTAAATATAACTGTGTCTAGTGAAAGGAGAAGATTTAATGGGAAATGGTTGGCATTCTTTCTTCCTAAAGGCACGGAGAGGGAGGGGGAAGAGGGAGAGAGAGAGAGACGTACACACACAGACACACACACGCATCCCATAGTGAGGGCAGAGGCAGAGAGCAGGCAAGGCAGAGAGGGAGAGAGGGGAGAGACAGAGCCCCAAAGCAGCCCTGCGCCTCTGAGCTGGGATCTGCTAGGGCAGAGCCAGCATGTTGGTCCTCAGCCCACTTTTCCAGGGATCTTACCTGCTGCTTTTCTTCTGCTTTGCTTTGTCTCAGACTGCGTACGCTGACAATGTCTTCTCACTTTCAGCAGGTAAATTGCTTTAAGTCATTACTTTTCCTTGCTTGGAGCACTCTGCACTCTGATTCTTGCACTTTCTGGTGATTGGGAACACAGGAGGAAAAAAAAAACTTCAAATTGCAGATCTCAGCTGAGGGATTTTGTACTGCAGACCTGCTCTGCCACATGCTGGGACTTTTTGTTGCTTGGTCAGTTTTGCTTTTTGCTTTATAATTTCTGGTTCTAAACCCCTCCCTTCCCTTGCCCATGAGAAATAATGAGCAAGATCCTCAGCTGCTGAAAAATGCTTTTTTTCCATTGGCCTCTGTGGTGCTGTGCTAATGCGTGGATCTGGCCCAATTAGTTTATTACTTGCATGTCTGCATGTTTATCTCTATTTTGGATGAGTTTAGGTAGAATACAGCAAGGGAAAGAAAATTAATCTCAATGTATATCTGCTTCTATAAATAAAGCCCTGACCTCAATGAGTACTGCCGGAGCCCGACTGGATGTTAGCAGAATAAACATCATCTGGCTCTGGCTATGACACTAAACAAATACTCGGATGACTTACATAGCAAACAAGAGTCCACTGCATGGAAAATCCCTGCTAGGCAAAGACAAAACAAATTAGTTGTCAGCTGAGCCAGGGCACTGGAAATCCCTCTTAATAGATTTTACAGTTTCAGCAGCAAGGCTTTCCTTCAGTCGCGTTCTGCGTGAAGGAAGAGGAAAGCAGACGAGAGTTCTGACACCATCTTCTTGGAGGAACTTTCACCGATTTATGGCAAATTGCTGTCTCCCACCTTCTGTCTGTTATTCTGTATCAATACAGAAGCTTCTAACTAATGTCCTGTGTTCCTTCAGTGTCGGATTTGACACGGTTCGACAGAGGCTGGCAGGTCAGGGCCTGCTATACCTATAGATCCTCTCCATGGCTTTCACAGTGGTCAAAGGGGTGCGTATTTTAAGTCTGTACATAAAAACAACCCCAGACATGGACAGCCCTTCTTGCTCTCAAATCCCTCTGCTGTACCCATGGAGCCAGATGGTTTACATTCAAGCTCTCTAAGATGCTAAATGTCTTTAAATTTGTTATTATTTCTTTTAAATTGGGATGTGTTTTTTTTCATTATGTAGAGGTTAGTTAATGGTGAGGAATCACCAGGATTTCTTTTCCCTGATATACTCAAAAACACCTGGAAATAACATTGGACCTCAACATTTGTTTTGAAGAACTTTATGCTTCTTTGATTCTTGTAGATGGCACACAAGCAAACAAGAACATGATGTTTCCATTGCCTTCTCCTGTGGCACACACTTGTGTGTCTACAGAAGACATTTGAGCTGTCCTCTTGAGAAATAACAATTCAACAAATAATTTGCCCCTAAGAAGAGGGAGGAGTTTTCATCTCTGCTGAAACCATAGTAGAAGAGGTAAACATGAAGGAAGATGCCAGAGCCTGCCCTTTGCAGTGAAACATTTTCCACAGGGCAGTCCTGGCTGGGTTCTTGTCTGCAAAGACCCCATTGGGCACATCCCCACTCCACAGTTTTCTCCATGGCAAAGTCCCACACTCTGTTCTTCTGGCCAAGACACTGAAAATCACCTTTATACCCAGCAACCTCTTAGTGAGGCTCCTGCTGTGTATGTATTGTCAATGTTTGCCTGATAATACCTGGAAAAAGTAACAGTTGGCCAAAGATTCTGTCATAATTCCACAGCCACAGGACTGGATTAAGAGATGTACCTGTGTGTCATTATTACTTGCTAATCAGGGCTATTAAGTACTAAAAATTATATAATAAGGGATTCCTTTACTGCTTTGGTTGCATCTGCATTTTAAGAAACTTCTAAGAAAAAAGCAGTAGGTTCTGATTTTTCTGGTAGAAATCTGATAGTGGGCACCGAAAATGAATTAATTTCATTTACACTGAAGGTGAACTAATTCCACTTACATTCTCAGTTATTTTAGTGATTTCTCAAATGTTCTCTGACTGTCAGCTGAGTCAATTATTTGTATTTGGCATCAGGATGCAATTTCACATTTAAAGAATGAATTACAGCAGTGCACTTTCAAATTTTGAAACTAATCCCATTTAGCAGACAGGGTGTTCTTAAGCAATCACTTGTCTTTCCTGTAGTTGGGAAAAAACATTTGGGTGTCTTCCAGGTATGTCTGAAAACTTCTGGCCTAAAAGTACTTTTATTTCTGTCCTCACACATCTTTGCATAGCAACAGGTTTCAAATAAAAAGGCTTACAGGTCACAAAGCAGTAACTGGAAAACAAAGGGTAAATAGCCTGTAGGGTGGAAAATGTTTCTAGAAAAATTGGGGAAAAAAGAATAATCTGGGTTTTTGTTCTCTGCCAACTCCACCTCGGAGTCACATCAGCCTCAAGCAACAGTGCATCCTTGTTTCTAGAAGTATTTTGAGTGTCATTCCAGCTCCATAGGTCTTATAGTGCTGAAGTGTCATTTCTGGAGAAAATGTTACAGGGAATAATATTATATATAACATGTTATAACAGCATGTGGCTGTGGTTCTATACGGCAGTGAATACCCCCAGGAGCCCCTGGGGACAGCTGGTTATTTTCAGGGTAACCTGTCATATCCCACCCTTACATCACTTGGGTTTGTGGAGTCATTTACATCTGTTTTTCAGAGTTCTGCCCCACTGCACTCATGTGATGAAGGCATGAGTTCTGTAGTCATTTTTAGCAGGGATACATGAACCAGTCTGCACCTTGTAAGAACCAGCCTGAAGGAAGTCACCTTCCAAATTCAGGTAGTAGAAAGATTCTCTTCTTGTCATTCTTTCTCCTCCTCTTTGCTGCTCATCCAGGCCTGAGGTTTCGCAGAGATGGGACAGCATTTAAATTACCAGAAGCATCCAAAGAAAAAGAACTGCATCTCAGTTCTTCTTCTGGCCTTTTATGCATGCCACAAGTGCATCCCTTGGTTCAACTGGCTCCTGCAGTCAATACTGATTCATAATCCTTTGGAAATATTAAGGTGGATCAGTTTAAAAGAACTCAAGGGGATGTCAGAGAACTACTAGCAGTATTCCTCACACTTTCTTTGCCTTTGTCCTTTTATTTTCCTGAAGAAAAGGAACATTTTATCTCACTGGACATTGGGTTTTATCCTCTCTGAGTCAGGAAGGTGTAATATTTGCAACCAGATATCATGTATCTTTGCTGCAGAAAAAAATTCAGTTTTCTTGTGGACTGACGCTGTTGGAAATGTGCTGATGGGCAAGGTGGGCTGGGAACAGGAGCTGTGTGGAGTGACAGCTGTGGCTGGGCAGCACAGAGAAGTGACCCCAGGAGCCACTGTGGTGCTGCACTGTGGGGAGAGGGAATTGTGCATTTGTGAGAGAAACAGCAGGAGAGAAAGGACACAGAGACAAGAGCTGAGCATCCTGGTACTATTGTTTAGTGGATTTCTCATGGAATAAACATAAGGAGGAAAGCTGTGGTTAGATTAAAATTCCAGATGGAAATGAGCCACTGGCAAAGGCTACAGCTTCATTAGAAGATGAAAAGCAAAGTATCATTTGCCATGAGAGAGCAGTCACCTAGTTGTGGGGCTGAGTAGACAAAGGTCTTGGGGCAGGATGTTTGAGAGCTTTCTGTCTTGTTTGTGGTCCATACGAGCCTGAAAGGGACCCAAGATATTCTTTCAGTAGATTCTCTGTTCAGCTTCAGAGGAGAAAATAACTTTGGGATTGGCTGTTTTAACTTGATAGCCCAAATGGCTAGCTGGAAAGATAAGGTAAAAGAAGGAAGGAATAGTGGCTACCTTTCTAAGCTGAAAAAGAAGACAGTTCCTGGGGAAAGGCTTGGACTGGTAGCAAATTAACATCCTAGTATGGTGTGTATGTACTTTATCTGAATGTTCTCCCCTGGTAGGTATGACCTGTGAAAACCCCAATCTGGGTGTCCTGCTTGGGTCAATGTAGATGATACTCAGGAAAGAAATCACCTTAGGGCTCACAGACCTTCTCTGTTATGCTGCAACACCTGTGCTGAGTAAGGTGAGAGCAGAGCAGCCCCACTGGTGCACAGCCTGTCCATGACTCTGTGCCTGCATCCCTCTTCTCATCAGCCAGGGCAAAGGGAACACTGATGTCATCCACAGTAGCCAAGGTCCCCCAGAGATGCTCTGAAATTCACAGTAAACCTTTGAGTAGGAGCCCATTCGATCCTGTGGGTAAGGGACATGGAAAGGACATCAGGAGGTTGGGCATTTGCCTTGCAGCAGTAAATAAAAATCAGAGGAGGACATAGGCTCTAATGAGGAAGCTGGAACCTGTTTGCAGCAAAGGTCCTTAAGTACAGCCCTGGTCTTGCTTGCAGAAGAAGAAAGAGGCTTCTGATGTTTACAGCATTACGGGTTGGTATACTGCTTGTCTTGTCATAAAAGGTTCAGTATAATGCTGATGAAGGGAAAGGGTTCAGTGAAGTTGAAGTTGAATATCATGACCTTCACTTGCTGGGCTGTGAAGAAGTCCTCCAGCTGCCAGGGACAGGAGCTGAGGCAGTGTTTGATGGGCTTTCCAGCAAAGGAAGCAGTAACTGATCTGGAGGTTTTTCTGTAACCTATGAATGCTTCTGAAAGGCAGCCTTTCCCAAATGGGAGCCTCAGCTGAAAGTGATCTGCAGCTGATGTGGAGATCCAACTGGTCCATGCTGTACCATTGCCATGAATGAGGATAGCACTGTCTGTCATCCATGGATGTTGGATGTGCTGCTAAATACTAGATTTTTGTTATGAGCAGACTGAAAAGTGGAGGCTTAAATGTCAGCACAGCAAAGCAACATGTTTAAAAATCAAGTGTTTTCACTGAAAGGGTAGAAGCCCCACCAATAAGCAAACCAAAGTGCTGCAAAACCAGCTTAGTCCCTATGTAGTTGTAGACAGATGGTGCTTGTAGGCCTCTGCCTTTAGTACAGACAGTTCATTTGTGGGTATGTCCATATTACCAAACCACTGCACAGGAGGGAGACAGTCTGTGACTTCACATTTTAGCCTCCTCGCATTTGACAACATTTCCTATCAGACACTGAGACTTCCCACGGGTGGACTATGAGCACAGAAACACTATCAGTGTGCCTGCAGTAAAAGAAACTTTTAATCTTAGTTAAAACCATAGAAAAGTATCAGTTGTATTTAGACAGGAGGACGGTTGTTGTCACAATAGACCATGTGTTCCTGCAGTCTTTAGCTCCTGGTGCTAGGATGATGTGTGGCTGCAGAATCATCCATGGTGCAGTACGGCACTCAGCCAGGCTGGGAGATCTGTTTTGTGCTGCAGCTTAGAAGGTAAAAAAGAACAGGATAAGACCTTAAAATCTAGGGGGAATTGTTTGAGGAAGATCAGAAATAAACAAGAGAGGAAAAACTCTACAGGAATTAGCAGAACCTAGGTGTTCTATTTCTTCCCTTCCCTTCTCCAAGGAATCACCCCTTTAATGGAAAGGAAATTATGAGGATTCTCTGTAGTCACACAGCTGTGATGGTAAAAGAGCATTTGGGAAGGCTAGATGGGTGTAGGAAAACCACAGAGGAGAACTGAGACATTGTGGCGAAAAGAGGTTAACCATTTTCCTCAGGAACTAGCAAAAGGGCATGGATAAATATAGGCTTCTGGGGAAAGCACAGAAGTTAAGGCAGCGTTACAATTTCAATTTTCTTCTACCCAGGGAAGTGATTATCGTGTGCTTTTATCAGCTTCTTGAAACTACAAAGTTAACAATTTTTTACAATACTAAGTTAATATATAGTTGGGTTTTTTGGTCAAAGGCAGAAAAATAAAGTCGGTTGGCTGGGGAATCTGTTGCAGCAAGGGAGTCATGAGGAATTAATCTAGTTAATGGCAGCAAACTCTCAAAGAATTGAGAGGCTTCTCTCTGAAGTCTTTTTGAACACACAGCAACACCCACAGTCTCATAGGGATTGTCTGGGACTGTCTGAGCATATGGTGGAGCAACATCAAAGTCAAGTACGTGTTTGATCTATGCCAGCACTGACAGATTATGATCTTGCAGTTGCAGAAGGGTGGAACTGGTGTCTCTCAGCTTTGTTGCTACTGATCTCACACAAAGTGGGAGAGGACTGTGTGGCAGTGAATGACATGCAGAAGTCTTTCAGGGCTGATGCAGCAGCCATCCTGCTTTAATCTTTAGGGCTTCAGGCTCTTCTACAGATTGTGTTAAATTCTTAGGCTTTAATACTCAGAGTATTTATACTATTGCTCTGGTGTGACGAGTAGTTGAGATTTATGATCTGGTTCATAAAATGATTGAGATGAGATACTGTAATTCACCAGATTGGAATTCTGTTTCTGGTACTGTAGCTGAGTTATCCCTGGACTTGGGGGACTTGCTTAACTTCTCTGTGCCTCCATGTCCCATGCACTGATGGGGAGTGCATAGAATTGTCAGCATTGTTTAGCAGTGTCTAGAGCTCTGGAGCTCTGCAGGTGAATGGCAATAGAAAGGAAACTGCACAGAGTAGCTCTGTCATGGTTATTGGGATTTATAAGACACGGGTTTATTTTACAACCCCATTTTATAACCCACTGAAGTGTTACACCCATCAGATTTTACTGGGATTTTTCATTGTTTTGTGGAACAGAATGCAGAGCCAACACACACAAATCCTCCTCTCTCTCTCTCTGCATGTACTGATCTCAGAATTTTCCTTCCTCAATCAGTCTGAGAGAACAGTGTATAATCTTCTGGCATATGTGTTGTTCTCATACACACACATACACACAGATAAAATGTCCAAAATGTTTAAGTATAGGGAGTAAAAGGCCTTTTCTTTGCTCAAAAATCCCACAGGCCCCTTTGCTCTCCCACATCTTGCCATGTCTGCAGTGTTTTCTGGGGCTGACCTCAGAGAGGCAGCCCCCCCTTGCTCCCAGGCAGGCTGCCAATGCTGCTGAGGGACGTGGGCTAAATGTTAGGTGGGGATGGAGGACAGAGTGTCCTTGCTCCTGTGGCCAGGTGAATATCCAGACCCACCATCCAGGCAGCAGGCCAGGGATCATGCTATTGTCAAGCTTCAGGAACACTGATTTTAAAATTTATTTATTTATTTATTTGTTTATTTGTTTGTTTGTTTATTTATTTATTTATTTATTATGATAGTTTCAGAGTGTGCATCAGCTGGTAAAGAACTGCTGCCACAGCCTGTGTTTCTTCAGAGACTAAATGTGGAGCACTTTCAAATTTTTATGAGATTTTCTTGACTGTGCTAGGTTAACCTTTGTAACTTTGTGGTCTTTTTCTGCCTAAAGAATGCTATGATTCTATTAAAAAAAGCCCTGCAAGATGTCATCTGGATTTCTTCTTTTTCTAAAATTAATTGAAATAACATCTGATCTCTTTTTGTTCTGTTTCTTAAAAAGCATGAAGCCCATCTTAGGCAAAATGAAACTAGTAGCAGGGAGAGCTGCAGCTCTGTGTCTCATCTTTTAACTCCCATGGGAATTTCATGGGTCACTGCCTCCTCCACACAGACACCATTACCTAAGCTTGATATATTTCTTTGGCATATTTAATCTGGTTTATAGGAAAGGATATATTTAGGCCATCAAACATTAGGCCCAAGGTCAAAAATGTACTGAGAGACACAGACAATTCTCTAACTTGACTGTTCAGCCCAGCTCCAAACACCAGCTGCATTCTCATCTCTGCTCATATGTCCTTAAAGCATACTTTGGGTCAAAAAGTTTCATAAAACACACTTTATAGAAGCATGTATTTGTAATGCTGCACTTATCTTCACCATTTTGGAGGACAGCTTAATACCTGCATCTACTCTGTAAATAAAGGCACCTTTAACAAGCTCTTAAACTTTCCTAGCTTAAGAGGAAAACATGCCCTGCAGTAGATGTACAGACTGGAGCTGGGTGGCTGCAGCCCATGGCACTCTGCTGTCCTTGCAAGGAGGCTGAGAGGAACCTGAATGAATGACAACAAAGCAGATGAAAGGCTCGGTTTCAGCTGGACAAGCCCACATTCATTAACTGGCTGGTCTGCCCAGCTCGTTTGTTATTAATTCTGAGTGCCATGCGAGTGGGAGAAGCATCTGTGATGGGTGTCAGCCGTCAGAGAGCTCCATCCAGCAGAGCCCTGCCTGTCACAAGCTGGGCAAGCCACCAGCCCTGCTGGCAGGGTGAGAAGACTTTGGATAATAGCTCGGCTTCCCGTCATGGCTTGCCGGATCAATGTGGTCATAAATAGGAAGGGAAACACATGTTAAGTATCCTTTTCCTTTCTTGTCCTTTCCTCCTGGCATTCAGCCTACAGCTTTGTGGTTTTAGGATGAAAGTCACTGTCGTGGTTGATTTTCAATTTTTTTCAATGAAATCCAGTCAATCTGAGTTGAATCCAGGGCAGAATATCTCTGGTATTTCTGTTGCAGCTGTGAGGTTGAAGATTCCCCTAGGATCTGCCCTAGGAGGCCTCATAGACCTCATATGAGCCCCACCCCAGGGGAGTCAGTCTGGGTGAAGGCTTCTCTCTGGCTCCATATGGTACCAACTTGAATAAGAGTTCCCAAATTCCAGCTATGGTGACAAGAAATCTGCAGGAGCCAAAGGAAACATCATACTTTATCTAAAGTATGTTGTTTTCTGAAGCTACCATTGGCAGTATACTCATAGATTTATAAAGTCACTTTCTTGAACTGGATTAATTTTTAGCCTTGACCATAAAAATAAACAGAGAATGTAAATACATTCTGTTTCAAAGGTGACTATTTTAATTTTTATGTTCTTTGAAAACAACTGCCTCTCGGACAAGTCCTAATAGGATTTTTTCATTTTGTCTTTTTTTTCTTATTAAATGTGTTCTTTGGCATTGAAGTTGTTGAAAGAGCAGCTTCCATATGAGAGATGTGAACGCATGCTCTGTGTAGGCAGGGTCTTCATATTTCACAGAAAACTATGACAGCCTATTCTTGGGCTGAGATTTTTTCCACTGATGGGGACTGGAGTATTCTGATGCTCTGTTTAGCAAACAAAGCTAACCTGGAGCCTAAAAATATGCATTGCATTTGCAGAGAGCCTGTAAGCCTGCCAAGGCAACCCTTTTGTGATACAAATCAAGGCAATACTGTAATGGTTGTACATCTTGGATCTATTGCAGTTACTGAGAAAATTCATACCAAAGAAATGTGGTGCTTACTGGAAGATCAGATTATAGCAGTCCTACCTGCAGTCCCTTTGTGAATCATTCCTTTTTCTGCTCCTTCTGCTGTCATATCACCTGTCATACCTGAGTGGGGAAGGTTCTTGGGTCAAGAATCAATCTTTTCTTAAATATTTGCTTGACAAATGCACTTTCCAGAGCATAGTCAGGGTTACTGATGGAGCCCCTGAAATATTAACTACCCAAGTCATTACATAATTGATACCTGTCCTATATAGCAATATCTTTACTATTAATGGTATATAATTACTTGGTGTATAATAATAGTGTCTATTAGAATTTAGTATCTATCTATAGGAATAGCATCTATTAGTAATAGTATCTAATAATATCTATAGTAATAGTACCTATTACTGCTACTGGTAGTTAGATTTTGCTTGTCTCCTCACTGAGATCAATACATGCTCTCACTGTTCGTACCAGCAAACCTTGCTTGTGTTACAGTAGCCTAAGATGATAAAGACTGAAATCAGGGGCTGCTTTTTTACCATCTCAGTTAGGCAGATTGTTTTTCACAATAAAGCTGTTACACAGATTTTCAGGCTTTTCTTCTAAAAGGAGAATCAAAATTTTTTATAACCCAAGTCTGGAATTTACTCATGAGGACATGATAAGTATCATATTAGAACTATAGCTGTACATCTAAATTTAATCTTATATTTGAAAATATTTAAAGAACAACACTTTTTTTAAATTTTGGGGTTTTGTTAAGTAGCAGTACAACTGCAGTAATGTAAACATTTCTCTGCAGAAAAAGGGTTGCTGGTAGTGATCTCTTAGCAACTAAGCCACATCAGGTTAGTTTTGATATTCTTATTCTTGTTGAATGATAATAATCCCACTGAAATTTTATCTAGACCATGAAATGAGGTGATACTAAGAACGATTATATTGGAATGTGGCCTAAAATAAAGAAATAAAGAAATAATCATACTTTTTATCCTGTTAAATTACATTACCTTAATACTGCACTATTTTGTCCCAATGCAATATGTTCAAATACAATCCCGAAACTCAGACAACCACAGAAGTTGTGTGTTAAAAATTGAAAAACTTGTTTACAGCTGCATAAGAGTGACAGAATTCAGGTTAAGCCAATATAAAACTTAATCTTTATATCTTTGTATTTTATTACTTGTAAGTGCTGGAGGCAGGTGACTCATACCTCTGTTACTTTTTGAAGGACATTGGCAGTTTCAGTACATATCTAAAGCTTTAAATTAAATAACATACCTATTTTTAATAAGTCTGCTTTTCTTTTAAATTGAAGTTTTTGACTGAGTTTCAAATTTGTGAGGAAAAGCTGAGAAAGAGTCTTCATTATGGACCCTTCCAGAATTCAGTTGACTCAGGTCTCAAAGGTATCCTCACAAATAGTGCTTTAATACAGAAAAATAAATCTGGATGACATGAACTACCCCTGAATGCTGCTGAATCCTGCTCCTCTGGGCAGCACTTTTCTGTGCATGAGGACTGTGAAAATGCCTTACCCCTTAACATGGGATGGTAGAACTGAGGTAATATATTTTCTGAGACATTTGAAAAACTGGAAGTAACTGTGTTCTCCCCTTACCTTGAGATGTGACTAATATCCAGCCTGCAATTGATTTGCACACAAATCCAGCAATTTCATCAGGATTGTCTTCCCAGAAACTTAATTTAGAGATTTTCTATTAATACCAGATCCTTCACCATAGGCTTTTCTTCTTGGCTCCCTGCCACCCTTCAGTTCACAGACACCCATTCCAGCTGCCACTAGCCAGAGGGAGAAACCAACAGGCATAAATAAATATTTGCTATCTTTGGCAAAACCTTTGAAGAGGGGTCTCACTCTGATTAGAGATGTATTACCCAAGAAGTAAATAAGATTCAGGGAAAAATATGCAGTGTATAAATGCACCATCTTAATATCTTCCTTTGTGAATTTTGGTCACAGCTTCTTATATTTTGATGGAAGCTTACCTCTTAGAAAACATTAAATACACTGCCAAACACAACTGAGGTCCTGGCTTACCAGTCAGTCGATGACAAAACTATCAGCTAAGTTTGGGTTGTGGGATATTTATTCTTAGGGATGATGCACAAATCAGAAATACAGCAACCAGGTTGCAGTTTCAGAGAAAATACAAGGAAAGGTGCTGTGGAACAGCTTCGCACTTCCCACTTGTCACAGAAGTGCCTAAAGTGATTCAGTTCACAGGGAATGTGATGGTCAACAGCACTGAGTGCTCTCCTGGTGGCAAGTGGGCTGTAACAGGGACCAGAAGATGCTACTTGTAACAGACTTTTGGAACAGAGGGTAGAGAAAACAATAAATGCTTGATTCACTTTCTAATGTCATCTATCTGGAATTCTCGAGATTCTGCCTGTGTCAGAGACACATTTAGAGCTTAAAACTCTGCATAGCCTTTGGCACAAGAAGGAATTTAGAGACCTAAATTCTTAAATCCCTGGTTTCTTAAATCCCTGCTTGGATTACAGCATTGTAATCAATGCATACAGGATGTAAGACAATACTGTGAATTGGAAACTTCTCTTATTCTGTAAGAAATGATTGTGCTGTTCAAGACAACAGATGAGTGTTTGTATTGGACAGATCTCCCTTGTTTGGAACAGAAGAAGCAGCTCAACTGCAGAGCGTGCTGCCTCCTTGGCCCTCCCCCACCGCCCCTGTTCCCACCACCGTACTTCAGGCACAGCTGGAGCACTGTAAGTGTGGATTTTATTTCTTTTACATGAGTTTTAATCACAAAGATCAAAGCGTGCTCTCCAGCACTGCTTCATGGTGTCACTCAGCAAACTTGCCTGGCTGTGCTGATATGGCTCTGTGAGGACAATCACACAGCATCCCAGACTGGGGCTTGAAGTAAATAAATCAAGGAATGAAATGAGGCTGAATTTGTTCCTGCAGTTAATTTAATTGACTTAAAATATTTTCCTTACTCTGTTTTGAAATCTCAGAGTAAGGCAATCCTGAACCAGAGGAAATGGCAATGCAGTAAAGCAGTAAGGAAAGAAAGGCAATTTCTACCTGTGCCTTGATTTCCACAGAAAGGAGATCCAAAGATAAGATCTCTTTAGGAATGTTGTGTATTCCTTCAGTACGAATGAGACTGGGACCAGGGTCCCTGAGATTCCTGCAAATCGCTTAGGGAGTAATCTGAGCCTAAAATCACCCTTCACACTATCTCCCCATAAAAACATGATACAAAAATAAGCAGTTGTGAGCAAGGTGGGAGCCATGTGAATTAAACTGTGAGCAGTTTGTTCTTCAGAGCCTGTAGTCAGATCTTTACTGGAAAATTCCCTTTCTCTTGGAAGCTGAAGATCATTGTTTTAGTCCAGTGTTTCTGGCTCAGTGCTCGTCGTGTTTCCAGGGGAGATCACTTTTGTCACAGGACATAAATAAGGCATTTCACTCATGAAAGCTTAACACTGAAGTCAGAAGGTCAGACATTCATTGATCATTTAAGGCACTGGCTCTGATCTGCAGTGAATGAATGCCTCCAGGTCAGTATCTTCTGGAGCGAAGTTCACGTTGCCTGTGCCCTCCCTGAGTGAAGTCTCTATTATTAGAGTAAAGATGTTATTCCTGGAGAGGAGCTGCTGCTGGCAAAGTGGGACAGAGAGGGCAGGGTCAGGTCTAAGAATAGACCAGGGTCCCATGCTGGCTCAGAGGGGCAGCCTGGCTGTGATGTGCCTCTGTAAGAGGAGGAGGAGGAAGAGGAGGAAGGGAAGGATGCATGGGGCAGGAGGCTATGGTCAAGTGCTAATGTTCAATAATCCATGAATATAACTTTGTGGCAAGCCCCAGACTTTTCCCAAAGGGAGCAGATAAATTCTTTTGAGGCTGTAGTGTATGGTGGCTGGATTTTTATGCATTTCTCCAACAGGCTACCTGTGGCTGCATGTTCACTCATATGTTTGATGTTTCATAGAAGCTGGATATGGAGGAGTTGTGTCATGAGCTTCAGATAATACAGGCTTCCTCTCTGCCTGAATCACACTGTTCTGCAGGGCCTCCTGGCCCCCAGGTGAGTGATGCACATGTGATGAAACTACATTGTTATCTCACTTGCTTCAAAGTCCTTACAAAGCTGTGAAACACATGAAAACACTTTTTACGACCCAGTAAGCATGCCAAGCTCTGGCTTGATTTAATTTTGATATGACTTTGCATAAATCATGTAGGCTTTATACCCTGTGTTCTCATCCCTGCCTTGCACATTCTGTTTCAAGTTCGCCCTTCATTTTTGTGGAGTTTTACAGTGGGTAGCACCCATCAAAAATCACAGATGTGTCATCACTTCCTTCAGAGACTCCTTGACAGTTTTTCTTTGCTTTAGACTATCTTCTCCTTTTTTTGTGACGACAAGAGCTTGTGGAGTGGATGCTCAAGGGGTAAAATGGACTGGGGTGTTAGTGGAGTACATCCCTGAGAAGGCAAATATCTGCAGTAAAATGAGGGACAAGGAGGGCCTTAGCACGGCAGTGGGGTGGGATTCAGGAGATGCAGGGTCTCCTAGATTGACCTGCAACATCTCTGCCTCTGACTTTCTGGATAGCCTCAGAACAATCTTTTGGGCCTCACACCTCATTTTCTACAATTTATTCTTTCAGAAGTCTTTGGAGGAAGGTCAGAAATCTTAGAATCACATAACGGTTTGAGTTGGAAAGGACCTTTAAAGGTCAACAAGTACAACCTCCCTACAATGAACAGAGACAACTGGACCAGGTTTCTCAGAACCCCATCCAACCTGGCTTTCTTCTTCTGAGGAAATGAACCACCCCAAGAGGGAAGTTTGTTACGAGCATCTCTGTATTGTCGAGAGGATCATCCACTTGCCTTCTGATTCCAGTTCCCTCCAAAGAAAAAGGAGAGTTTTTGTGGAAAAAAAAAACTTCCAGTTCCCACTGGGGCACAGGCAGTCCCAGTCTATGTGCTGTGCCTGGTGCCTAGGGACGATGATCTTCTTCAAGCCCCCTGGGTGCCAGTTAATTGCCATAGAGCCAATGGCAGACATGGCTCAAGGCCTGTGCTCAGCAAAGCTGAGACTGAGGCTTTGGCAGCCTGAGAAGGTAACAAGCACCCACACACTACTTAAAAAGTACTAGCAGCACACCAAAGTAAAGGCTCAGTTATGTGGCAAGAAGCTTAGCTTTAATTATTTACAAGTCAGTACTTCAGAAGATAATTGGAGAGTCTAGAAGTTTCAAGGCGAAAGCCACAAAGTCTTCTTTTTGTAGAATCATAGAATGGTTTGGGTTGGAAGAGACCTTAGATTCTAGAGAACTAGAATCATCTATTTCCAACTCCCCATGAACTTTGCATTTATTGTTTTCCCATTTTGTCTTTGCTGAGAGGTAGGATAAGGAAGATTCTTTTAGTTCATGAGGGTGGAAAAGCATGGTCAGAAGTGATGCCTAGTGTTTGCTTGGTTGTGTCTTGAGGAAAGTCTTCTCTGCATTATGAAACAGCCTTGCAGTGTGATTGGCCATGATCCAGAGCTGCTGTTCATATGAAAAAACTTCTTGTTATTTCAGTCTTTGCCACACTGTCTTAAAAAAATATCCTCTTGATAGTCTCTCTGACTTAAATTGCAAGAAAGTAATTTTAATTCTATTGTTCTACAAAGTCTATTGCTATAAATAATATTAATCATGCAACCAAATGACCTATGATGACTCCAAAAACATTTTTAAATAGAGCAGGCTGGCAGGTTTCATCATAACAGCAGACAGTAGGATGGGTATAACATGGCTTTGGAATTTTTAATTACAAATTACAGGACTGTGCCTTGTACATGTTAGAACATGCAGTCTTCTGGGAAATACTTTTGTGACAATGGCCACCTGCAAAGAAACACTACCATTACAAAGAGACATCTAGTAATTACTTCTGAATTCTTCTGTAGCTTAAATGGCTTTCAGAGGAGTTTGTAAAAGCTCATACTGTTGACTCATAGCTGAATTTTAATAAGTTTTCATAAGAAGGAGAATTAGATTTGTAATGGTGTAACTTTGAGTGTAATTCCTCCCATGTGTATCCTAAGGTAAAAAGAAATAAATAAAATAATATTTGGTTCTGACTCTAATAGGGTGCATTGATTTTCACTACTGAATACCTAAAATAACTCTACTGACTAAAATAGTTGGAGTAATTTGTGTCTGAGGGTAGATTTTGCTCCTATTCATGTACAATTTGATCACATTTTGAACATTATAAGATGGGCAGGATCCAAACCTGGAGTGAGTGATTTTTACAGTGAATCTAAAGCTTCTCTGATACAGGCTCATGGGATTCTTTTCCTTAGTCATTTAAAAGGTGATTTGTGAACCAAAGCCATCTAGAAATAAAACTGTTTTCTGGTGGTTTTCATCTGAGAAAGGTGTTCAAGGTCTCCCTGGATTAAGAAGTTTCCTGTAAGGAGAATCAGTGTTGTTTGACAGAGAGAAATATTTTCAGAATTCAGAAATGGCGGCAATCTTCCACGTCCATCCCATCCTGCAGAGACCATCCCACGTGTTTTTTGCTGCTTCTTTTACCACCTCTTGGGCTGACCTCTTTTGCCAGCTGATGTGGTGTCTCCATGTCCTGGCTGCTAATTTTTCAGGATTCTGATAACTTCTCATCTTTCATTTGCCCCAGGCTTGTTTTTCTTGCAGGTTCTCTTCATTTATGCCCTTCCCATGTCCAGCTCTCCATCCTGTCCTGCAGCAGTGGCTCAGACCTGGTGTTTGGAGGCCACATTCAAACACAACACCTCTGGTCCCAGGACACACATACAGGGTCAAGGGCTAATGGAAGACAAGCAACTCACTAATGCAGTTTAATAATAGTGTTCGTGTTCCTCCCTAGGGTCCACAAGGAATTCCTGGTATAATGGGACCAAAAGGGGAGAAAGTAAGTCTCTGTTCATACGGAGTTTGATGTGATTTTGAAAAGCAAAGAAGCAGGGGAGGGTGTTCACTTTTTTCTTTGTCTGTTAAGTGAATGGTGGGCCTTATGAATGGAGGGCTTAGCTTTAATTTGAATATAAAGCTATGAATTGGCTTGAAGCTATAATTTAAAACTTAGTCTTTCTGTGTTCATTTTCAGTCTTGAAATATATTTTATGTCTTCTAGTGGCTGTGACCTCTGTTTAGGGTATGCCTTGAGAAAATGTCTCAGGTGCAAAAGTCAGCAATCTTACTGACCTGAAGGCCTTTGATCTCTCCATCCCTCTTGGAGGACGTGAGGAGCAGAGCTCTCCCATGCAGTGTGAATTGTATGGGACAGCTCAGGTATTAAAGCTGGCCTATATGTTATGTTTACAGATGTGCAAAGATTTGTTCCATAATGATGCCTAAAGAGTCTTATAGCTGAAGCTGAGCACCTAATTGTGTACTTTGTTATGTAAGGAACTGACTGTAGATTTAGGACTGAGAACACAGGAAAGACCAAGGAGCTCTGATACAGTAATTCTCATTTCACCTCTGTAAGCACAGTCTTGAACATTAAGATAGTCACAGTGTTTTGTTTGGTGGTATTTGTTTATTTGTTTGTTTGGGGAGGGAGTTGTGGGTTTGTTTGTTTGTTAGTTTGTTTTGTAATAGAAATGCATTGATGCATTAAGAGCCACTGTGATGCCTATAAGACTGACATTTTCCTTTCTCTGGCAGGGAGAGATTGGCAGGCCTGGAAGAAAGGTATGAACAAATGTGCTGTCTCAGAAATTCATCTAATATTTAATGGCAGCTGCCAGACAGGGATGCAGATGAGTTCAAGAAAAATTAGCTAATGTGGAAGTTTAGCCTCTTTGTGCTTCTGTCACTGGCACCCAGAAGGGATGGTAGGGATCTCTGGATGCAGGGCTGGAGAGCAGCCCCAGCTGGCTTGCATTTTACAAATCCCCTGAGTAAAAGTAGGGAGAGAAGCCAAAGGGTGGGACATTACCTGAAGTGTCTGTGTGGACAAGGGAAGAAAACAATGGGAGCTATTTTAAAAGGTGTACCGAAAAAAATCCCAAAACAAAATCAAACGTTTTACTCCTCCAAAGTCTTAACAAGGCTCAGCTGGATACCCCTGAAGGAGGAACAACCATTAATGATTACACTTCCAGAGCTCTGGCACCAATGCAACATGCTGACTACAATCCTATGCTTGGTGACATATGAGCCTTGATATATTGTCAAAAATATGTGCCCCTACATGTGATGAAACAGAATATGTTATCTCAGTCACTAAGTACATCCATTTAATGTAATTAACTTTAAAGAAGACAGAAATGCAGGATGAAATTAGAGATATGCAGGGGGTGGTCACTAACTAGGAAAAGAAGTACCCTTCTAATAATATACCAAGGGTTTGACACCTTTCTAATAATATACCAAGGATTTTGACACCAACTACCAATCAGTAATTCAAATAAATATAAAACACATAAACAGAAGAGGTAATTTTCTTTAATCTATTTTCAAACACCCTACAGTAAACGAAAATATTATTAATATAAATTCAAGTGTTCAAAACAGCAATGTCTTCAAGAGAGTAACACACCAACCTACAAAAAAGTGCTAAACTTAAACACCGTACATCAACACTCACTCTTTTGACAAAAACAAGTAGGTTCTGAAAGACAAGTTGCTCAGGTGAGAAATAAAACTGCACAACTCTTGTTAAAAACTGTCTGGCCTGTGAGAGCTCACTCTTGGCCCTGAATGTCATGATGACATTTCTGAGATCATATTGTCAAGCAGTGTAATGCTGTGGAAGAACATTAATCTGCAGCATTTTAGGTGATATTCAAAGAATGATTTACAGGCAGCTTTTAGATAAATAACTGTATGTACATATGTAGTTATTTCTAGTCATATAGTAGTTAATAAAGAGCAATTATGGTTAGCAATGTAGGAATGCTCAGAATAAGGACCATAGTAACAGGAAGAGTTAGTTAAAGATTCATTTCTGCTCTCAACATAATTTGGATTTGTATGTATGTAAGTTGATGTAAGCCTTTTCATCCCCTGTCTGCAGTAGTGACCTGTGCAGGAATGGTGTTTCATGAATCATTGTAATCAATGTTTTCCATTCAAGGGCAGACCAGGTCCCCCCGGCGTCCCTGGGATGCCAGGACCAGTAGGATGGCCTGGACCTGTGGGACCGAAGGTAAGACTAAAATTCACATGGAACAAACCATCCAACATCACAACCTGAACAGAAGAGTTTCTTGGGAAATCTCTGAACAGATACTTGCAGGAGGCTGGGAAGCTGTAGCAGTGCAAGGACACTCTGTGCTTGGCCCCTTTCTCACACTGCTCTGCAAAGTCCAGGGTTAGGTTACTCCACCTTCGGTCCAGACCCTGCAGCATTTCCTATGTGGATTAAACATGCCAAAGGGAAATTGAAAATTGATACAATGAAGTCTCACTGGTGTCTCACAATCACAGGAATCCGTTTCTAAACTGATTGCCATCATTATGACTATTCTTTATGAGGATCCCTTTGCCTGGAGATGTACTGTGAGCTCATGTGATCAGAGGGAAAATACCAGGCTGATATCAAGGGAAAGAGATGACAAACCATGAGAATGGCTGATCCCATCTTTGAAGTTCATCCCCATACAAACAAATATTAATTCTTGTTATTTTTATTAACCAACAGCAGAAGAAATGACAGGACATGCTTTGCTACTGCAAAGTGGCTGCTTCACCTGTATTTATTATAAAAGAAGCTTCAGGATAGTCCTGTAGTAAGTACTGGCTTATGCAAAAGGTGTAACATCTCTTCATAGGAGCTATGGTTTATGGAGTTTCTACTGGGAATTTTGAGACAACTTGCTCTTCCTCAATCCAGGATGCATTAGGGTAAAGGACTGCACACAATGCCTAGTGGGAAACTGCCTTTTCCAGTACATCTTTGACTCTTCATTTGCTCTATGAAAGTTAATGCCCCCACCTCAGAGGATGTGATGCATTAGCCATCAATACTGCAAGAGTTGTAGGAGGTGACTTGTGAATTCATGCCATATCTGGGAAGCAGACTTTGAAGGTGTTCACAGCCATGTTAGATGAAGAACAACATCATATTATAGTGCATGGGAATGTAGGCAAGCAGCAAGAGAGAATGTACTTAAAAAAAATCAATGTTCACTTTGAACTATGAGGTGGGAAATGGTTCCCCCATAAACATATTGCATGCTATGATTTCTAACAGAAGGAGTAGTGAGGGCAGAGGAAAGGTTCAATCAACTCCTTCCTTCATAGTCTTAGTGAATTAAGAGTGCAAAGCAGACAGAAAACTCACACCCTCAGTCTTCTACTTGTATAGGCTTTAGCTTTATTTATATAGTCTTCCCAATTTTGATTAATCTCCTTTGTCTCATTCATCTAGATTAGTATATTACTATGCTTTTTCATCACTCTCCTAGAAGCATCCCTCATCTTCAGTAGAAATACTTTTTCTATATTTTGACTGCAAGTCCTCCTTGCTGTTTGATCATGATTCTTCTGCTTTTATTGCCTCTTCTGATACTGGTCTCCTCTGTTCTTTAGGTAGGTTCACAGTTTCATTTCTTCTGGTCTTTATGAATTTCATTTTCCTGCCTGTCAGTGAAGGCTCCCACTGAATGCAGTGCAGAAGATCTCTGTGGTCACTGGGATCTTGGCTGTGTCTCTCTTTCCTTTCTCCCTGTCTCTGATCTTCAACAACTTCCAATATTCTTCACCATAGATATTTGCTATATCCCCATCTTGCTGTAAATCTCCTGTAAGATGCTGTTTCAGGTTTTTTAACTCATATCCACTTCTGAATATTTGTCATTTCTTCAGCTGGGTCTTCTTGTCTTCTCTTACTTTGACACAGCTTTACTTCAATCCTTATTTTTCCTGCTTCATTCCTTCAAGTATTGTCTGAACTTCTGCAGGGGCAGCAGCCAATGGGAAAATCCTCTTCATTTCTTGGACAGTGAAAGCCAAAGGAGAATAAGAGCCAAATGTATTCTGCTGGTAGCACTGCTGCATGTCTGCTGCTCTGTATTTCACACTACGTATAATTAGGTGAAGGCAGCCAGAGAGGTGGTTGTGAAGCTTTTTCATGATTTACTGGCTCCAAATGACTATTCAGCACATGGTACCTCAGAACTGCAATAAAAGCAGTCACTATGACTCCACAAACTGTGAGGCATACAGCAAAACATCTTTCTTTTCTGCAGCTCAGTGGAGGTGATGCTGGGTAGAGACAATGTACCTTCATGCAGGAAAGGATGCACTGCTGATGGTGGTTTGCTTGCATGCCCTTGATTAACATCTGGGAAAACTGAAGTAAAAGCTACCCACACAAGAAAATGAGTAAGATAGCATGTGAGGGCTCAGGCAGAATACAAGTGCAGTATAGACCCCTGTCCAAAATGCTACACCAAGGCCAGGCCTAACTATTTGACATAAAACCTGAACCACTGAACTGTCAGACATTCAAATATGACCTCCTCAGAGAGCCACATTCAATAACTCTCTTTATTGACCCCTTTAGGGTGAAAAGGGAGAGTTGGGTGTGATGGGATTGCCAGGTACAAGAGGACCAATGGGCTCCAAGGTTTGTTAACCGAACACTGCATTTTCAGACATTGGTTTCTAATGCCCTGCTGACAGCTGCTTCCCTCATGAATTTTCTGGAAAGCATTTATGAAGATTAATGCTTCTAATACAGTTTAAAAATATGTTCTACATCAAGCAAGGTTATGTTGTCTGTTTGGGCTTGGCTGTGTTTTTGGCTTTTCATAAAAATGCTTTGGTATAAATTTTTGTAATTTATTTTAAAAGCTCAGATATAGCTGTATCCCACTAGAAAAAAGGAGTTCTTAAACATGTATGAAGCATTAAATCATGTCTGCAATGTTTTCCACCCGCCTCATAAGACTGGAGATTATTTTGGCCCCCTACTAGAACTAGGTATATGTACTGATAGTTGAAATAAATTATGTAATCAGTTTATTCAAATAAAGGATTGGATAGAAACACTGAACACCTTTGTTTATTCTATGTTTCTTTAAGAGAAACTCAGTTTTATATTAATTATCACACTAGATTACTTAAATATAACTTAAATATGTTCTATGGGAGAAAAAACAACAAGCAAGCAAACAAAACAGAAGAGGAAGATTATTTTAAAATAATTTTAAATTATTAATTGTGGCATCTAATGCTTTGTTTACTCTCAGTTACATTTTATTTCACTTTTTTCAATTTCAAAGCATAATCAAAGCTGCTGGCTTTACCTGGCTTTTTCATAATGGCTTTTGGGCTGAGTTGTCTTGCCTTTAATTCATATTTCACAGTTCTGTTTCAGTGCAATTTTAGGAGCTGTAAATATTCATTTGCCTTTACATGTTGATGCAATTAATTATTTGTGCTTCGTTCTTTTTCTTCACTTCAAAGTTTGAAAGTCCGGCTTCTTGGGTGATCTTGAAAGCGAGAAGCATTAAAATATCTATCATTCCCTTTAGGGTTTTCCTGGAACTAGAGGAGAAAAGGTCAGTGTGACAACATAATAATCTATAATTTAACATTTGGAAACAGATTGAAAAAAATGGAACTGTAGAATTTTGACAAAGTCTAAAAGTCCCACTGAGAAATGAAAACACGTATTGAGAAGGAGCACAGTCTTGTGGCTTGGGCTGGGGTGCTGAAGGAGTTTCTCATGAATAAGTTGCTACAGTGAAACTCACTACAGGTTCCCCATCTGCAGCATGGGTAAAATAAACCTTAATTGTTGATCTGGTTTAGTTATGTGACACACGCTTTGGCACTGAGACTCTTTGCACTCTAAGATCTTACAATGGGTCCCATAAGAAGCCAACTAGGGGAAAAAATCAAATTTGAAAGAATTATGTCCAGGAAATCATGTATTTAAAGTAATTATCTGGGGAGAATGGGTCCCTTTTCCTACAGTCCTTAGCCTGAATTCTGTTACCATATCAGTAATTAAGTGTATCCCTCACTCTGAAGATATAACTGTATTCTGGTGACTTCAATAGTGCATTCTATAGGAAAAATATTTTTGCTTCTTCATGGAATGGTAGAAATTAAGCTGTTGTTCCCCTGTTATCTCTTTTCAGGGATCCAGAGGTGACAGAGGCGACAAAGGAGTCAAAGGAGACCCGGTAATTTTCTTTTCCAGATTGCTGTAAATGTGCATCTGAGGATCAATGTACTTCTGACAGGGAAAAACAGGAGGGCACGGAGGAAAGAAGCCTGAAAGCCTCTTCGAGGGAGGGCAGGAGTGGAGAGGGAAAGCAGTGGTCCCATCTGCTGTGGGGGCAGTGGGGCAGCTCCATGTCCTGTGCCCCCAGCCCAGAGCACAGGGGGATTGATGAGCCACAGTGGGATTTCCTTGGATTTCCCTCCTGGGCTGTGCAGCCCAGAACCACGGCAGCTTCCCAAAATGCTTTCAGCTGGTGATATGATAATACCGGGAGGGGAAGAGGGGGAGAGATTTGTGTCTTGGGGGTTCTTTCAACTAAAAAAGGAAAAGTAAATTGCTTTTAGAAAAGCAGAACATTTCCATTTCTGCAAATGGAGAAATGCCATTCCCAGAGGGAGGCTTTGGGAGCTGCCCAGGTAGCAGAGCTGCCCATGGACAAGAGAACAATCGAGATGATTTTGCCAGAGAAACAGAAACTGGCAGCAGAGGATAAGACAGAGGAGTAATGGCACCATACAAGGAGCTTTATAGTAAAATTTTGCTTATGAATCTCCACCTACTGCATTACCTGCAGTGCTGAGTCAGTGCAGGAGTTTTCAGCTGATAGCCACACATTTCCCTTGGTTTTTGCCTTCCAAGGAAGGTGCTGCTTTGTCAAAGATCACTAAGTATTTACTGATTATTTTTCTCCTTTTGACTTTGTAGGGAGAAATAGGCTTCCCTGGAATGCTTGGACAAAAGGTAAGTGGGTGTGATATTTTGGGGAGTTGTGTTACATGCTGACAGGGTCAATGAGTGGATTCAGGGACTTCCCACACGCTGTAAAGGATTGAAGGTGTTGCTTGACTCAGTGACCAGCACTGCCTGGACTTGATCAAATTCTTTAGGCTTTTTAGCTTGAGAGAAAACTCAAACTTAGCTCTTTGGTGTTGTTTCTCTTTTTCCCCCAGACTGTTTGTTTAGTCATAATCTTCCTCCTGTTTAACTGTCCTAATTGCTAGAGTTTTATTCACTTGAAACTAATAAATATTTCCTTCTTGATACTCTGACACAAAATGGCACTACTGTATATAGAAGTTATAACCCTGACAAGCTTTTACATCATCATTATTCTGTACTTGAAAAACAATCGAAATTCTGGGGCTGGTTTATGGAAAATCTAAAGGTGGATAATTTTATGACTTAATCAAATCATGTCTCTGAAATTAGAAAAGGAATTAATAGTTGTTTCTAGAGGGATTAGAAGATGAGTGGATTCACCTTCCTTTCCCTAAGTATTTTCACCACACGTGCAATTTAACAGCAAAGCAAGATATTGCAAAGGGGACAAAGAGCTTTCCCAGCCTTGTCCTCTCCAAGTGTGTTTCTGGACCCATTTGGCCTCTTCCTTAGAAAAGGATTTTTCAGGGCTATGTGGGTAAATTGTATCAGCTTTTTTTTTTACTTTACCTTTGTTTTTAAATATTTTGTTATAATTTTGGATTTCTAAGAAATAAATTATCTAGAGGAATCATGTGAATGAAAACTGTGCATCTGCTGTCTTGTATGAGGCAGCTATAACCATGTACTTATCTCCTACTTCCTTCCCTCTGCAACCGCCAAGGGAGAGATGGGCCCAAGGGACAGTCTGGAGTACCAGGACACAGAGGACCTATAGGAAGACCTGGAAAACGAGGCAAACAAGTAGGACCATGGTGTTTCCTCTTCCTGTGACTCATGGCATCTGTGTGATTGTGTGGTCTAAGCTCTTGTACCATGCTCTGTGTCACAAAGGCATGAACAGAAGCCCTGGAACACCTCACAGGCATGCACAGGCTATACAGGAGATAAAGCCTCAGCTTTAGGGCTGAAATCGTGTCTGCAGCATTCACCTCCCTGCCCATGCAGCACGGGAAAAGTTGTTTTTATCCTGGACTGTAATGAACTCATTTAATACAATTCAAGCAGATCTCAAAGGTTTCCTTTGAATCCTAAGCAACACAGAGCTATGGTCCCAGCCCCACCTGACAACTAGAGAGCTCAAAATTATGCTAGCAGAGCTATATTTTCAGAGTTTCTTGTGAATTGTAAAGACTAGGAATTGTGTGTAAATTGGGTACTGACTCCACCAATGCAGCATTTCAGTGGTAGAGGCTTAGCTGGATGTAGTTTATTTGCAGTCTTGTTATGCCCAGCAGGGCAAGGAGAGGCACATCCCACCTTCACTGTTGCTCTGATGAGAACAGATAATATCTGAAGTGATAAAGTAGCCAATGTGAGGAAAAAAAGAAGAGTTGGGTGTTAGGGAGGCAAATAATAGGTCTCCAAGTAAGGAAGGTATGTGCAATGTAAGTCTGCTAGATGACCCACAAGAAATATATTTTTGTCCTAGGTTTGTCAGGTTTTAAAAGCTGGTCAGTGCTCTTTCCTGGTTTTGAGGGGTTTGCTTTTTTATTTTTTGTAAGCCCTGTTCATCTGTCCTGCCTATGTGCTGTGGATTATCTTTCTGCAGCATACGACAAGAGAAGATGTAGTGCCTGCAGATCAATTTGAACACCATGCTTTATTTGACCTTAGACATTTTGTCACATTACACAGTGGCTTAATAAAAACGTCGTGACATAAGCATGTCATAATTTAAAGCAACAATCAGTGTGACTAAAAGGACTATAGTCTGGCCGTAGACTGGTGTTTCCAGTCCCAAGGCTCAGTACACAAACCTCTCTGGTGCCCTGAAAGCAATCTTAGTATTGATTCAGCATGAAAAAATGCTTTCTCTCTCTGTAACTGGTGAACTTGCTATTTCCTTTCTTCTTTTCTAATCCTTTGAAGAAACCGGGGAGTGGCATTTTAAGTCTCTGTGGGTCTGGCTGCCACCTTTAAGTGCAGTAGTTGTCTGGCTGTTTGTTCAGCTGAGAGGATACTTTCCACCAGCATGGGGCCATTTCCTGTCTCTTGATCCAGCTGACATGCCTAGATAAAAGCAGCTAAATTAAGCAGGTGTCACTTCCACTTCCATTTCCAGATATGTCTTGATTAGCTCACTGACTTCTTCAACTCTCCCTGCCTCTGGGATAGGCTCTTCCTGAAAGGTGGCCAGGAGCTGGGAGTCACAAGTCACAGCCTTATGGCTGCTGACCGAGACACAACACCCGACTCGGGAACTGACCCCGAGCAAACCCAAGTTTAGGGTTTCAGTCTTGAGAAGGAGGAATGACTTAGGGCTTTAGGTAATGCTACTCTGAAAGAAAGGAGATGAATACAAATATTGTCAAATGGGAAAAGCTTCTCTGAATGCTGTGGGCACCTGTGAAAGATAAACAAGGCAAAAACATTGAACATCAACCCTTGCCATTATTATTTAATCCATCAGTGATAAGCAGGACAGCATTATGCAATCATCCCTCCAAGGCGGGGGACACAGAAAACAGCTTGTTTTCAGTCAGTACACGTCTGACTGGCACCACCTTGCCTCAGTTAAATTGCTGTTATGTGAGGGAAAGAGATTTCCCACAGTCTTCTTTGGGGCTACAAAATCCTGGTCTGCTAGTCCTGTGTTGCATAATGTAAGAAGTAATTAGAGAGCAGCATCACTGACATTCACATAAATCCTGAAATGTTTTTATGGCTCAGAGCTTACCTAATAGGATTAAACAAAGCAAATTTTCAATTAGTTCTTTATAGGCCATGGCAAAATCAGCCTTCCTCTGCTGAAATTGTGCAAGTGACATTCAAACATATCTATGGGATGTAACATATTATATAACAACAATTATTTCGGCATATATTACCATATATGCTTTGCTACTCTTAAATTGGATGTGCAACCATTCGTTGTATGATTCTGAATGCACATTAACCTGGAATTGCACTGTCTTCAAGGAAATAATCTCCATTGCTATTAAAAGAAAGCTTACATTGTACACATCACTTTTATTATGCTAAATGACATTTGCTGTTACATAAAAATCAAGTCAGATATTTAAACTTTAAGCTATGTAATACACTTCTGAATTATATAGCTGAGAAATCCAAGTCTTGGAGACTATACGAGCAGGAAGATAAATATAGTTATTTTTAATAATGTCACCATATTAAACTCAGGAGCAAAAAATGAGAAGCCAAACAGATCAAGGTTGAAACTTCCAAATGCCTAAGGGTATGGTTGCACAAACAAGCTTCCATGGGGCAAATTAGGGCTAATTTTAGAGAATATTAGCTATTGTTTGTTAACTGTGTGTAAGTCCCTCTCCCACAGGTAATTTTGCAGCATGTGCTACTTGTTTGGCTGCCAGAAGGATTCCATTTCTCAGCACGGTTTTGCTAAACATTGTAAAGCCAAGCCCTTGCTTGGCTTGTGATGATTAGTTATCATAGCTATACCCATGGTGAAAGTCAAGGAGATACAGGAATCCAGGCACCTCAAACATTATGAAAATAGTGTGAGCATCAAAGTCACTAGTGAGCTTCTGAAAGGCTGCACCCTAAGACTGGGAATGTCACTGTGGAAGCCCTTGACCATGCCTCAGTGATTTTCCCCTTTCTTTCTCAGCAGCACACACTCCTAGGGAGTTATAAGGGTTAAAAAGGCATCCTTAAAGAAAGGCTATCAAATGATTGAAGTCAGAGCAGGGTGATTCCTGTCTCAGAGCAGACCCCTGTGACCATTCCCATTTAGGAGCAGAAGTCCTGCCTGGGGCATGCCTTTCTGTCTCCACGCAGGAGAGGAGAGCCCCTGCTCCCTGGGGTGCTGTCTCATGCTACTTCTGGCAAATGTCTTGGCTTTTTTAAATGGGAGGCCAGAGCTGGCTGGAAGAGGTTGTTTGTTACTAACAGCTTAGCCAAGAAATGGGTGTCACTTCTCTTCCAGGGACTCAAGGGAGACATTGGACCGGCGGGTGTCATGGGCCCACCTGGCAGACCTGGCCCTGTTGGGCAGCCAGGCCCCCCTGGACCATCAGGATTAGGTAAGCCGAGAGTGGGGTCACCTCCCCGAGGGTGTCCCTGCTCCCCAGTCCCTCCTGGCTCATCAGGCACCCATAGGCCCCTCTGCACAAAGTGCTGCTGAGCTTTGTTTGCTTCTCCATCGATGGCAAGGAGAGGTTTTCTCCTGGAGGCAGGTCATGCCACCCTTGTCCATTATAAGGACTCTGTATCTTTCGTTAAAGCCTACTTTATGGCTTCTGATGATTCAGATAAAACCAAAACTAAAGCCTGTGTGGTTCCTGAGGGATTTTTGTGGATGGGGACAGTGAAAAGCCATCTGACAGCCTTGGAGAGACTAGGTAATCTCCATCATCAAAGGTCTGCTTCTGCAGATATCCTGGTTTATAGAGAAAAATGGTGATTTCTAATCAGCCAGGATGTGTTCACCCTGTGCAGCTCTGCAAGAGAAAAACAGATGAGATTCAAGTCACAGTGTTGTCAAGGAAAGAAAGGAAGAGAACGGAAAGGGGTAGGAGTCAGGAGGAAAAAAGTGGAGGAAAACTCTCTATAATAAAGTGCCTGAGATCTGTGCTCACTGCAATTGTGTGTGTTGTAGAAATTATGAGAAAAACCTTGTAATAACATAATTGTACATCCTCAGACCTGTGCATGCACATGAACCCTGGTCAGCTTGTGGGTCCAAACATGGACATGAAGGACAATACATGACAATACACAATGACCCCTTCCATTTTGCTTTCCCTTTTCCTTCCCTTGCTTGCATTAGTGGACAGGAGGTCTCTTCTCATGGTGGTGTGGAAATGGAACACCTGTGAAGCTGGGCACAGCTTCAGAATTTTCATATATCTCATGTCTCCCATCAAGAGGCATATTTGCTCGAGTAAATTAGCTGGAAGCTTTCAGAAGGCAGAATTTTCACCATGCTGATGGGAAGTTAGCCAGGACCTTGAGATTACTTTTTCAAGGCTTTATTCCATCCACGGAAAGTTTATGTGTCAGGGTTATTAATCTTTTTCCTCTAGAATATAAATTCTGATCCTAAAAGTCATTTTGTAGTGATGCCACTGCTTGCAGTATGACCGTGTTGGCTCATAATCTAAATCTGCAGAGCAGCGCATCCTTGCTAAAGTTTGAAAGTCAAAAAGCAGTTGGATTTTTTTTTTTACTGTTTAATTAAAACATTAAAAAGCTCCTGCATTTTTAATTGGGTTTTCGCTGTATAGAAACCTGTGAAACAGCATTGTTCAAGTGGAGGTAGAAAGGCACAAGGCCAATGTGTTGTGGATATATACAGAGACTGAATCTACAAAACATGGTGCATAGGCACTGTAGTGTCATCTCTGTGTTCATCCTGTCCTGAATTTCTGTAGCTTCAAACAGGCTGACATTTATTTTAAGCAAATGGTCTCTCTCTTCCTCTGTAAAACCGTTAGAAAAAGTCAAAAGGCGACCTGAAATAATATGACCATGATTAAAAACTGGTATCTTTCTCCTGAAGTAGTGGAATTTGTGTCTCTCATTAGTTCCCAGTGGATTTGATGGGAGATGTGCCTATCTGAAAACCTGGGTAAATGCATATATCCACCTGAACTCTACTTTTCCCACCAAGGCTGTGTTTGTGTGTTGTGTAGTAACTTCATAACAAGGCAAGCTGTTATTCTGCTTCCTAGGGCAATTTGCATTAGGACCAAAGGGAGAACGAGGACTGCCGGGGCCTCCAGGGAGATGTCTCTGCAGAACTTCACAGCATATGAGTAACCCTTCCTATGAGGAATCTGTGTTTGGACACAGCTACCCAAAAGTTCCTGCGGTAAGCAGGTTTCCTGGGAGGCAATGTGAGCAGTTCTTAAGTGCTTTGATTACGAGAGGTGCTGTACTCACTGATATTTTTTATTTAATAGGAAGATATATAGGCAATGTGCTATTTCTATTACCCAAAACCTCTGAGATCCAGCTGGTGCTAAAGAGTTCAGTTTCATAACATGTTGTGTGATTGATGTGCTGAAATGCAGCTGTTCCAAAACATCAGTAAGGTGGCACATGTTTGGAAATGTTTTTCAAGCCTAAGGATGCTGTCTTTCATTTGCTACTGTACATATATAATCTGTCCTTTGTTTTTCATGAAATCAAAATACATTTCAGAATGGTCAGTAAAGTAAGCATCACTTTCTTGTTTGTTTGGGGTTTTTCGAAGACAGTGATTTCAGAATTGAATATTGGGATCAAGCATTTCACATATGCAATAGAGCTTTCTTCCAAACAGACCCTCAACAACAGGAGTTTCCACAAACCATGAGAATCAGATGTCTGGGCTCCAGTCTGCTGACATACACATTACATAGCTAATTTCCATCTCTAGACTTGAAAGCATTTTTATGAGCACATTGGACAAAATACTTTAGAGGACAAGGTGAAATGTGACCTAGCAATTTTTCATCACTCTTTTCTTTGGGCTTTGTAACTACTCTTTATGTACTTCTCCTTGGCCCTGCCTTATTATTCTGTGCATTGTAGCACTTAGCCAGCAGTGAAGGTGCTCCCTTGCTGCTGTGTGCCAGCACAGCTCAGCCACTCCACCCATGCAAGTGGAAATGGTGTGGTGTCTGGTTGTCCCTGAATGTCAATGAGCAGCAGTTGGCTGTGTTGAAGCCCCACCTGTCACATTGTCAGAAAACTGTCATGGTGTGTGGAAGGGATGCCCTCACAACACCATTAAATTGGGTCACTGAGCTCAGACTTTTGCACGGGTGTGTTTCAAGTCTTGTCAGCTGTGTCAGCTGCATGCTCATCCCTGGCTGTGTTGCATTAGAAAAAAACCCTCCTGTTGTTTGGAAAACATAATGGGGAGAGATGAATGTGCTGAAATAAAGGTGCATGTCACACCAGGCTGCCTGCAAAAAAAAAAACATGTACTTTGCAGCCTGGAGAACTCATAGGAAAAGCTTTAGGGCTCACAATATAATATATAGGTGTTATTACCTTCCTTCTCCATCAGGCATAGTTTCATATCAGATCTTAAAAGATAGTAATGAGAGTGTAAATATCTAAAATAGTATGCACTATCACTATGAGCCCCTAAGCACCATTATATTGCCAGGAATGAGGGATGGCAAAAAGGCAAGGTTTAGCTCTGGAAATGAGGCACTTCCAGAGCAGCCCTCCCTGTATTCCTGCCCACCCCATTTGTTTTACTCCCCTGATTGGAAAGAGCACTTTAACTTAAACTAGAGCTTAAACATCGCCATTATTTATTCTGTTCAGATCCCCATGTAACAGCTTTGAAGCCTGTCTTGTGCCACTTGAGAGCTCTTGTCAGGGTTCTCCAGCTGCACATAGAAAAGATCCAGCAGTGGTGCCCTGTGCCCTGGCCCTGTGGTTTGCCAAAGCAGCAGGGCCTGTGCCATCACCCATACACCCAGCAGCTCCTCCAGAGGAGGGCAGAGGCTTGGAAGCAAAGTGCTGGTTTTCTGTCACTGGCTTAGATTCATTGCATTTTTTAAATCTTGTGCAATTTTAAAGGCTGATATCCGTAATAGTTCAAGACAGCACAGTTCTGTTATTGATTTCAAGAGAAATTGGAGCTCTGGGGCTGGGCCATGAGCTCCTGAACTCAATTACAGAATCAGTACTGTGCTGGCTTCCTATTTCTTTGCTTCCTTTCATTCAAGCTGAAGGCATTTTTATTCAATGCTTCTTTAATGAAAGTGTCCTTGGTCCAGGGTTATGGGAATATTGTGCTATGTAAAAATTTCAGGGTAACTTGTTTTTAAAAGAGCCAATTCTGTTTATGCTGGTGAGAATCAGACTCAGCCTTAAATCTATTTTGCTCAGAAACACTCCATTTGCTTTTTCTTAATTTAAAAATTACTTGAATCTTGAAAAAATTAACTTGATTAAGCTGACAAAGGAAGAGATTATTTCCTAATGCCTCTTACATTCAATTTCAGTGACCAAGGCATAAAAAAAATGGGTAAGAGAGCAGCTTGTCCTAATTTTTCCATTTTGAACTAATTTTTTTTCAGTGTAACTGAAGACTTGGCTTTAAACCATAATATATGCATACAAAGAGACATTCATTTTAGTGCCAATTAAATCTAAAGAAAACACAAAGTGGTAAAAGTTAAGTGAAGGTTGTGTTGAGCCATGCATTATTTATTTTGTAGCCACAAACATGCCTAAAAAGCTATAGTCAATTCACAAAAAGCACTTATGGCCATTTGGATTGTGTAATTGTTTTAGCATCAAACCATTTGAGCATCAGAAAGTTCTTCTCAGCATTGATTGTACACCAGTATTTGTATGATTTTTACCTGAGGATGTGCATTTCAAAATAGGGGCCTGGGAAACACCACCGCTTCCATGGGTGTAGGTTCTCACCTCCTCTCTTTCTGAAAACAACTGAACCATTTTTCTGTATATTATTTACCTATTTGAAGATACATATGCCAAACTGGATTCTGTGACAATCCTAAAAGCTTCTTGAGAAGGTTACAAATCACCTATTTTTCTGTGCCCCAGATTTTTGTGGTGAATAATCAAGAAGAATTGGACCGGTTAAACACCGAAAATGCGTTAGCTTTTAGAAGAGACCAGAGATCTTTGTATTTCAAGGATACCTTTGGATGGCTCCCAGTCCAGGTGAAAATATGACTATGGTCTCAGAAAACTTGTATGTATGTTTCATTTTGAAATACAGAACATACTAATGTACTTCAGGTGTCATACAGAATCAATTAAGCAAATGGGGGAAAAGTTCGTTTTTGATCACTGCCACAACTGGACATATTTCTGTGAATTTTGTTCACAGGAGTCTTAATTACTGAGGGGCTAACTCAGCAGTGCTGTAGGTTTTGCTAACCTCCCTGTGAACCAAGTTCCACTGGTGAACAAATGGGAGCAGAGTTCAGGGAATTACAGTTGTGAAGAGAGTTTTTATTTAATACAAAATAAGGCAAAACTCACCAGAGTACAAAGCTGCAGAACTAAAACCCTGCAAAGCAAAGTCATGCATTTCCTTATTGCTTCAAGGAACTAAGATGAGTCCTGCTGAAATTAGATGCAGAATCCTTCTTACATCTACTGGATTTTAGATCAGATACTGTATAAACCCTCTGACCCACAAATAACAAGAAAAAAAACTGGATTGAAGGTCTAAAAACCTGGCTGTGGGATCTTCCCCCCAGAGCCCTTCACCTCTGTTCGCTATCCAGGCTGCTGCTGGTCTGGTTCAGTAACCACTGTGTGTTTGCCTGGTCAGCTCACCCCCTTCTTCCCTGTGGATCACCGCTTTGAGGATGGGGGCACCTGTGGCGATGGGATCGTGCAGGACGGGGAGGAGTGCGACGACGGCAATGCAGTTGTGACTGATGACTGCATAAGTAAGTTCCAGCACAGCAGGAGTGGCTGCTTTCCACTGGGGCAGGTGCATTAGTTGTATCACAGGGTACACTGCTGCCTAAATCTCACAAGGAGATCTTGTGTAGTTTGTGGATCAAGCACAGGGAAAAAGAAAGGGAAAGGGAGGCACAATGGCCACAGGGTGAAAACTGAGGCTTTCATGCATGTGGAAGGCACACACCTCCAGCACAGGACAGAGGTGACAACAATCTTTCTCTGCATCCTCGCTGAGTAAGAGCCACTGTGGGAGCCACATCCAGCAGCTGGTTTACACACACACACACCCCTTTCCTGGGGGCTGCCAGCTCTCTTTCTAAAAGCTGTAGCACACCTTTGCACTGCAGCACTGTCCTTGGGATAGACACTAAGGCTAGCTGTTTCTTACAGTAAAATAGATCCTAAGTCCAGAAACACCACTTTGGATTTCGTTATTCACTTGCATAGGGAAGTTGTCGACCCACTACCTTCACTATTAGGTTTATACAATATTTAATTCATGTCTACTCCATCTTCCTTCCATTTTGCTTTGGATAGCAAAGAGCATATAAGCATTGGAGCAGCTGTGGCAACATTCACTCCCCCCCCCTCAGTTACTTCTACATCTTGAATCCTTTCCTCAGAGCACAGACCTACACCACCTCCACACAGTAGGTTTGGTGCTCTGTTGCTCCCAGCAAAGGGATGCTTCTTCACTTTTCAGAATAGTATCACCCAAAACTGAAAGATGCAATTTTTCGTTCATATATCCCTCCATTTTTCAGCCTGGCTTAGAAAATGGGGTGTATGCAGCCATGCCCTATGCAAGTTTCTTCATCCACCTGTCCATCACCACCCTTCCCCTCATAACTTAGGAATCCCAGCCAACCTCTCAACGACAGCAGGAAAGAGATTTCAAAAGCAATTCAGTCTCAACAGGTCTAGGAAGACATATAAAAAAAAGCCCATCTAAGCTTGCCTGTCAGCAGAGTACTCCAGAGAGACAGCAGGATCTCTCCTGTTTCCAGACATGGGAAAACGATTAAATTAGAATTTGTGATCAACCGTTGGAAACAACCATGTGGGAAGATAGTGTTCATTAGTTCTAGTGCCTGCAAAATTGTGCACTCTGTGTCTGAGGGCACATCTTGTTCTCTGTGCTATGTATTGGGCAAAGCCTCAGTGAAGGCCCTGCAAATACACAGATTTCTGACACTGATGTGACCCATCAGTCACATGGAGTTATTTGGAAATGAGCACATTGTCATCATTCTTCTCCTGTAACTGAACCAAAAGGAAAAGCCTAACCAAATGTTAAATGGATTTTATTGTAAAAAAGGCTTGTTGGTCTTAGAAGCATCAATTTCTGACAAACACATCCTTGGGGCAATTAATTAAGAATTTCTATTCATAAATAACCCACTTTAGCCTTTTATAAACTCCCTGTTCCTGAGTGTCTGTTTAATCCTTTGCTTAACACCAATGGATTCTCACAGAAGATGTCAAAGGGATTTTAACTAAATGAATTTGTTCATGTGAGAATGTCATTCTCAATGTGCCAAAGATATCAAAATCAAAGTCCAATTGCTAAATTGCAAACCAACCCACAAATTACTGCAACCTACATGTCAGTCATCATGAAAAACTGTGACAAGTCCCACTCATGCTCAAGTCAGTAGGAGTCACCAGTGGGAAAAACATGTTTTTGGCAACCTTTATATACCTTATTTTTTTATAGACAGGCTGCATAATTCCGTTCATATGTAGAAAATCACAGCAGACAACATAGATATTGTGCAGAACTGGGTATAGGTCTGGGTTGGGAATTTCAAACCATGTTTGAACCTAAGATTATTTTTTGAGATTGTGACTTTCACGAATCATTTATGTTAACTGTACTTTATATCTCCCTTTACTTGTTTTGATGGTAATAATCTGTTGCAATAATAAGTTTTGAATAAGTGCTGTTGTAATTAGTAATTCTATAGTAACTAATTTTAGTATTTATCCATTCTTTCCATTAGTCATTGAAATTAGGCTAAAAAATGTACATTCATTGTAGTGAAGAGTACTGCTCTTCCTAAGACAGTTCTCACAGAACACCTTCCCCAAAGTATCTTGCTTTATACTTAACCCTTAAAAATCTAGTTCCACTTACTTTACCTGTTTCTTTTACCTTCCCCACAGTATCTTGCTTTATACTTAATCCTTAAAAATCTAGTTCCACTTACTTTACCTGTTTCTTTTACATATGAAATGCCAGGAATATTTTTCTTTCTCTACTTTCTAGGGTGTCGCCGTGCTTACTGTGGAGATGGCTACAAGCATGAGGGGGTTGAGGACTGCGATGGGATGGATTTTGGATATTTGACATGTAGAACATACCTTCCTGGGTATGTAAGAGTAGGTCTTCATTCTGGTTTGGTGAGTTTTCGGTTGGTTTGGGTTTTTTTTGTGTGTGTGTATTTCTCCTTTCTTTTTTATTTTTTGGTTGCCAGCTTTAAAACAGAGGAGTCTCATCCACTTAAAGTGGTGTTCCAATGGGACCACTGCAAGTAGCAGGGAAGAAAGAGTCTATGAAATTATTTCTGTCTATCATTGACTTTAGGGATAAATCTCATTTCACAGGAAGAAATACATGCCTCTTACTGTACAAAACGAATGAAGGTCATGTAGACCTGTTTGCCCATCTCTTGCCAAGATTTCCTCATCTGGTCACTTTAATGTCCAGCCATAACATAAGAGGAGTAGGAAAGACCATGAAAAGATGAACACACTGCAGGAAAAACCCACAACATCCAGAGCACAGGCTCCTACTGACTTCTTGCTTCTCTTCCCATTAATGGGTACTCCAGGGTTTTATTTGTTTCTGAATCAAGCAGTCATCTGTCAGCTTTCCATGCAACTGCATAGCAAAATCCTTCATTTAAAACACCTGCTTACTGTTGACTTGCCTTCTCTGCCTTTGTTTAGGCAGCTTCCTCTGGTCAGCGTTTTGCTTCCAACAGCAACACCTCTATTTAGCTGTCAGGTATTGTTACTGGCTAACAGGAAACATTTAATTTGCAAATTAAATTATGTGCAGAGCCCTCATCATTCAGGGAACAATAATGTGCTAATTGACAGGAATAAGAAACCACAGGATGTCTTTGTAAATCTAGTGCTGTGCTAATCCTTCCACTGTAATTGTTGGAGCACTTCTGGTATAAGAGATTACTAAAATCCAGATCTATCACCCTGACAAAACTGAAACATTTTACAGAGACCTCATCTTCAGACAATGTGGAGTTGTTTTCAACCGTTAAAACTATTCCCTTCTAAGAGTCTGAAATTTGGTGCCCAAGATAGCACCACAAAAGCTTGAGGAAAATGTTATAAATTTCACTTTCCATGAATATTCAAGTTGTGAAGAACAACTGAGATTATTTTTGTGTGTAGTCTGCAAATTATCTGCCAAACTAAAGAAAAAGCCGTGAATCATGAGAAAGTGGGCTGACTATGTGAGTATGACACCCCCATGGGAGTTTTACCCTGAAGTAACCTTTTGTCCAAGAACTCTGCTGCAACTGATTTTCCAATTTTTTACTCTTTCCAGCCCACAGATTCCTCCTCCTGTTTCACACAGATCCCTCCTCCTGTTTCACACACCTTCTCTTCAGATTTTATGTTAGTCTGAGAATGTGGGTTATCCTAGGACATACTATTAAAGCTTCTTAGTCCACAGCTTGATGTTGTGGATGGGTTATTCACTTAGATATTCCAGCAATAAAATCTCATTTAAATTCTTATTAACAGCTCTGGTCAGGTCTTCAGTAAGTAGAGTCACTGCTCAGTTTAAGTAAGTAAAAAGACAAAATCTTTCTGTTTCCTTATTTTGCAAGGACTCTTCAATTTACTTTTTTTTTTTTTTTTTTTTAAAAGAAAAGTTATTACAAATGTGAGAAAGTGTCACTCTCATTATTTCAAGTACATGAAAAAGAAGTTAAAGGACAGGCACAGTCACACCTGCTGAAACTATTGGGAGTAACTGGAAAAGCACTTAGCTCAGAGCCTCAGATATTTTGTTCCACAGCTCCTGTGGGTGAACGCCAGGGCCTTTTGCATCCACCCCCATGAAATGCTCTAGTCCTGATGCCAATAGGGATTTATTTTTTTTAATTGACATTACTGGGAGTTAAGCCTTCACTCATAGTTTCTCCTGGACTCCTGTTTTGCTGACAAGGGAGAACACAGTCAAGCACTGATGAAAATTGCCCTCCTATTTTGTTTCCCACATGTTGCTGCATATGCATATTCTGAGGTTCTTCACTCCTACAGAGAGTCACATCCAGGAACCGTGTAAGTGAACTACACCACACTTTGAAACTGAGATATTCTCTTTTATTCTAGGTCTTATGGAAAACTGCGATGCACTTCTTACTGCTACATTGACTCCACACAGTGTCGATACTTCACATGAGGGAAGCGGAGGTGGGGAGCATCCCACGTGTAGCAGGTGCTAGGTGCTACACTATCACCTAACCAAGAAGGACTGGGACAGAAAAAACACACCCCACCCACCTCTGGGAAAACAAACAAAGACACATCATGCTGCTGATGGCCATTTTGAGATTTTTTTTTTTTTTAAATATAAATTTGTCAGATAGAGAAAAATAGGACCACTGCATCCTGTCTTAATAGAGAAATAAGTGTCAAACAGTGTGTGCCAGTGAGACTTCCATGTGACTGCGGATGGCAATTTGCTCTCCATCATAAAAGCAACATTAAAGTACTGGAAGCTGAGTTTCATTAACTAGGAAGGTTGTGTAAAAATTACCTCGACTTAGCACTGTTAAACCCAAATATAATCTCTTCAGGGGTTTTGTCTTTAACCCTTCTCTGCATAAACATAAAGCATATCTTGGATGCGATGTGTAGGGGGACTTTCTCTTTTACAGTGTGAACTTAGCAAGTGTTGTATTCGCAAGAGATGACTTCAGCAACTGTAAGATTACCAATGCTCCTTCATTGGTCAAAGGAGTTAAAGTTCTTTCAGCATCAACAAATCAGCAAAATAAGCTGGTTAACATCACCTTCAGGGGAAGGCTTTGTCTGACTGTGTGTCTGTGCACTTCAAGCAGTCACAGGAGGCCTGCAAAACACATCACAAAGGACAAACCGGATAAATAAACTGTGAAATAGCCAAGAAGCCCTCTACCAGGAGAAAATCAGACAAGGAGGGAAGATAAAGAAGGAACGTATTTCTGTACTTTTCTCCTCTCTGCTGAGCTGGCTGGGCTCTGCCAGACCCCAAGGGGCTGGGACAGCTTTGGTTCCCGGCCTGAAAACATAGCCACGTACACATTGTCTTCTCTCTGGTGTCCACACTGGAAAGTCTTTGCATTTGCAACCCCTTGTCCACCCAACCATCATCATTCAATTCCCAGGTATCCCTGTGCTCCCTCCCCCTCTGCTGCTTCCACCACCGTGTACCCCAGAGCATGTGCTCACTTTTGTATCGCCCTGAATCAGACCGCGGAGAAGCGCGTTCATGGATGCTCAGTCATGCCGTGCAATGTACATGTGGGTTTTGTGTTTTGGAAAGGTCTCTCAACTATATCAGCTCTGATTGGAGTCAGGGTAATTATGCACTTATTTATTAGCTAGTAGTAAAGAGTAAATTTTACATGGAAAGCATATTAAATGTTACGTGACAAAGAGTCTATAACAGAAAATTAAACCAAGAATGTGCAGAATTCAGGTCTAAAAGCCTTAAAACTAGGCATTATTTTCATACAAGCCACTCTTTCCTGCTTTGTGGTAAATGTTGTACAGGACTGTGTGAAATGTGTGAGTTATCTGTGTCAGCGACAGAACTGCAACAGCTGCACTGACACTGGCACTTCTGTAGAGGTTAAATAAAGGTGGATGTTGTGTTATAATGATAATGCATTAGAGTAATCCAGAAACACATGCAACTTTTACCACATGCCTAAAAGACTTTAACTATGTATGTATAAAATGATACTGGAAATCACCAATTAGCAACAAAAAACCAAATCAAACCAAAACAAAACAAAAAACAAAAAACAAACAAACAAAAAAAACCCAAAACAAAACAAAACAAAAAAAAGAAATTTCATGTACTCTTCATGATAATCACTTACCTGGGCTATTTATGTTGCTATGAAGCCAAGTCACCAGCATTTGTAGCCCAGTTCAACAGTTTAATTTTTTTTTTTTTTAACTGAGGTCTTAATAAAAGGTCCAGGAACTACTGGGACAAGAAAATTGCCACAAACTGGAAATCTAAGCACTAGCACAGCTGCCTTTTTAATTTCCTGTGCTAGTGCAGGCAGCGGGTTCCAGCAGCATCACGCCATGAGGCACAGGTCTCGGGTTGCTGGGAGGCTCCCAAGGACAGACACACTTCCAGCAGCTCGTCCTTCTGGCCATCCCTCTGGATGAACCTCTGGCAGCATCTGCTGGTGTTACCATCCTGGGCTTGGAGACACTTATCTGAACTACTTACTTTCTCCAAGGACTTCATCTCAACCACCCAAAAGGCTGGAGTCTCTGAGAAGCTTGGTAATTCCTGTGGCCTTTCACCTTCTGTTTTCAGTTGGATCATTTTTCATTAAAAGCTCCTACCTCCAAAGGACGTTGAAGTAACAAAGCTACGTGCATGGATGAACTTGCAAATGGATACGAACTTTTTCAGCAATGTCTAATTAAAACAAAGTTTCAAACACCCTTTAAATAGAATTAATTAAAAAAAAATTATTTAAATTTAATAATCATAACAGCCATTTTAAAATAATCTAATTTTGATAAAAAGTGTTTTAAGGCATTCCGGGGGGAAACAAGGAAACAAACCCTGGAAAGGTTTCAATTACTTCTTTGGAATTTTTAAATTTTTAAATTGTTGTTAGAAAGTAAAATTGTACCAGTCAATTATTATTTTCAAAAATTTAAAAATTTAAATTTACCAAATATTAACACAACTCTACCAAAAACACCCCCCTTTAAATTTAAACAACCGTAAAAATTTGTAAAGGCAAATAACCCCTCTTACCCCTTCAACAGCATGTTGGTTAAATCAAAAGGTAAAATGAAGTTATTTTTCCCAAATTTTTCCCCTTCCCAAACTGACTAGACTGCCTTAAATTCTAAGAGTATTCAAAACCTCGACCAAATGACTTTTTACAGGAGTGAAAGAACCAAGGTTAATCCTAGTCCCGGGGTTTTCCCTCCGTCGGGAAAAATTAAGGAACAGTTTTATTTGGCATTTGAAACATCATCAAGTTGAACTAAAATTTCACTACAATTTACGGGTTATGAAACTTTGTAAAACCGGTAAATTTCAATAAATAAATCATGAAAGACATATTTACTCAAATTGTGCATAGTTCCTAAAATTCCATTCCTACTGATAACTTCTAATAATTTATAAGTCCTATTTCAATGAATTAACTTAATCATCTTTAATGTTTTACATAAAGCAATAAGTCCCAAAGGATAAAATTATGAGCAAATCAATCATGACTTTGTATATGAATGCATGTTTTAAACTGGTATCAATTCTGATCTTTGACTTGCACATCCCTACGAACTGACCTTTAACTAATCCAAATCATTTTCAAGATTTAAAAAATAAACCATTTAATCCTTTGCAAAATATTTTACATGAACTCTGCAGCTAAAGTATGCGATGTGATAGTCCACATTGGGGGTAAAATAATTGATATTGATGTGATAAGACCATACAAGGAAGCAAATCCATTTATAAAAGAGCTCTAAAACTTCCAAGAATGTGCAGACGGTAAAATAATTGCTTGATTTCTCTAAGTCTCTGGCTTGTGATGTTACTGTGAAGTGATTATACGCAACAGCTGCCTGCAAGCTCTGAAGTATAAGGTGTGTGGTGATCATAATGCAGACCGATACTTTCCACTCAAAGCTTTCAGTGCATGAATGACCTCCACAATCACAACTAACAACAAGTCTGTCTCAGATAACCCGGGTTGTTGCTTCCGCATTTTGCACATGTTTTTTTTTCATTAAGGGAACCTCATTCACACTGGATAAGCTGTACTGACAGACTGGGCTTCAAAAGACACTTGGTCCTTCTGACCCTGATATTCACATGGGTGTACCTCCTGCAGGAATTCCTCCTCCCCAAAACTGGCTATCCTTCATTTGTTTCATGATCTTCTTAAGCAAAGCTTGAAGTCCTACGTATGTCAAAACGTCTAGGCATTATTCAAATGCTTAGGTCCACACTGTATCAACCTTCACATGGATAAATGTGTAAATGACAAAAAAAGTTTCCTTACGATGCTCCTGATCTAAAGACCAGTAAGTTTTCACTGAACGCCCATCTGCATGTTACATAATGGATCAACTGTGATGCTGTGCAAATCCCCTTCCATGGAACTACACAGTCAGATGTCAGTTTGTCAGTAGTGCATCTGGGACAGCACTTCCGCTAGATGCTTTTAATGACAAAAAACCCAGAAGATAATAGTATCTGTTTCAGCTCTGATGATTCCCTACGTCTAATACATGGGTTTAAAGCAGCTTTAAAAACTTAGTCTGGTGGGAATAAACCTTCTAGCTGGTTTGCAGGATCTTTGGCAACTGGCAACCTGGAGGGACATGCAACAGGTCCTCCCCCTGACAAAATTGACTTGCAGGTTTCATAACTGTGACCCTGCCTGAGAATTTTAGGTACTGGCAAAGCACAACACCTGGGATCATGTTCCCTTATAAAATAAGCTTCAATTGCCTGCATCAACTTATTTTCCTTGACACTAGCAGAGGACTATAGAAAGAAGCTAAGAATCCTTCATGCTTTTCTGACTCTGACATAAAGTCTCCATCTTCAAAATGGTCTGCCCATAAGTGCATATCCTTCACTTTTCAAAGAATTAATCAATTTGCATGCCGCCTGCTGTTTATCTTCTCAGTTCCATATATCCCTTAACATTCGGACACCCTGCCAATACACAGACCCTTGCATGCCTAACTCTATTAAGATCACCTTAACTCATTACAGGAGCAATGTAAAGAGCTGCTTGGATCACTTTTGAATGCAGAATGTCCCATTTAGTTTGGCTAAATACTTGTGCCATAGCAGGATGCATAGAGCCTTCCAGAGGGGCAAAGACTATGGAGTTGAATCATTTAGGGCTGAGGACCTAAGATAAACCTCAATTGCTAATGAGTGGATATGGCAAAAGGGTTTAATAGGTTGAAAAAATTGGCAACGCTCAGGCTAAGTCCGAGTGGAATGGAATAGTAGAATTGGAAGCTGTGCTTTAATCGATGGAAATTACATTAGTGGCTACTTCTCTCTCTCCGACCCCAACAAAATCCTGGCACTTAAAAGGCACTGAGTTATAGCCTGGCCTTTTACAGCTTTAATTCACCCTGACAGTTTCCCTGAGCATCTGAGGGAGGGTACAGTTTGGATGCATAATCTTCTCCAGTGACAGAGAGGAGGGATTAAACAGACATACTTTGCTGCAGCCTTCCCACACACTACTGAGCTTGTAGCCCTCCTTCATGGAGTGCTGCTCAGGATTTCCTTTGGAAAGGAGTGGGGAGGAGACTGATGGAGCTAAACCCCCAAGGCCACTGATAGCAAAGCCAAGGAATGCAGCAGGGCATTGAATGGAGCAGGAGCCACTCTGGCTAGTGTGGCTGGGGTGGGAAGGGTCCTCATGCTGCCACATGCGCACCCAAAGCATCTCATGTTCTTCTGGAAAAGCTGTATGCAGTGCTGTCCCCAGGGCTAATGCTGCTGGTGGTATCTCCTGCAGGACATGGGGAAGGGCAAAACACTCCCTGAGCTGTTTTGCAGGTGCAGCTGGGAGCCTGCCTGGCTGGTCTCTGATAACACAAACATAGAGGTTGGACAGAGCAGGAATCTGAGTTAATGGCACAATAAATCAGCCGGGAGGAAGAGGAGGTAACATTAACCTACTCACACAGCATCATGTTTAGTATATTTAGAAACTTGGCAACTGATGACCCTCTCTTAGCCTGCCTAAAGTGTCATCATTCAATGAGTAAATAAACTGACATCAGCATTAAATTCAAGTCCATGGCAAGGTGTCTTTGACCCTTGTGTCAGGTGTGGAGGAAGCCTCCAGAATTCATCTTGAAGAGCAGTCAGAGCCCTGTCAGGACCCATAGCATCCTCTGTTGGGTAAACAGTGGAATGGGTGTTAATAGTTATTTGCTGTCACCCTCCTGGGAGGAAGAGACACCCAGAGGAATTTCCCACTGAACCACTATGGAGTTTTGACTTCCACCATGGAAATGCAGGCATGTAACTCTTTGCCCTCCTAACCAGAACATTCTCAATCTGATGGAGCAAGGAGAGACCCACTTGAGAACCCCATCTGTTCCACAAAACCTTTGTGGGATCCTAGAAACTCTTTCTAATTTTGTGACTAATTTTGTTTGAAAGATAAAGCTACCATTGCTCCCTGCCCTGCTCATTTCAATTAGCCACGTATCCCTGTGAAACTGATCATGCATGAGTTGGGAGAGGCTGTGCTGAGCCAGTCACATTTGGGGCAGGTTATGTTTGGTGCCTTACTTTGTGGAAGTGCCATGCCTTCCTCTTGGAGGTTATTTGATGGACAAATGGGGATATAGAGGAGCTTGACAACCCTAATGCTTCACAGCAATGTACATTTCTTTACACATTTCCGCTGGGTTTGACATTTTACCTGCCTGGCAATATTGCTCTGAGGACAGGATGTGCCAAGAAAAAGAACATTGAGGGCTGCTCAGATTTTGAGTTGTTAGCAGATTTATAGGGGAGGATGACTGATGAGAGGTGAGAAACAGAACAGTTCAGGCAACTGAGCTGTACAGAACTGGCTGGTTGAAATGCGTATATTTTGGGCCAAGATCCACAGGGGAACTGGTTGTGAAATACAACAAAATGCTGGGTTTAAACTGTGATACCCCAGTACATTCAGGCAAACCACCACAAACCACGTGGTGGCTGTAGTGACAAGTTGCTGTTTTGCTGTCATTTGAGCAGAGGATGGTTGTCAAATCCAGCAGCAGCCC
This sequence comes from Sitta carolinensis, assembly GCA_032173965.1. Lineage (NCBI taxonomy): Eukaryota > Metazoa > Chordata > Aves > Passeriformes > Sittidae > Sitta > Sitta carolinensis. Next base: position 35,300,997 of record CM063284.1, on the reverse strand, counting down.
CAAAGCAGAAGCCTGGGACCAGTGGGGAAAAGCTGGTGATCTCACTGGTCTTGGTGGGGGCAGTGAAGGGCAGAGAGGCTTGCTCTGTGCCAGGACTTTTTGAGCAAGACAATATCTGGTGTGAAAGGCTGCAGGATTACAGCTTCTAAATAAAGCTCCGAGAGCTGTACCTGTTGCTGCCTGGGGTCAGCAAGATCTGCCTTATGCTGCCTGAGACCTAGCTGTTATGCTGACTTAAAGATGTCAATTATTTGTCCCCTGCTCCACACTATCACATTATTTGATGAGCAATTTTGTCCTGTAGGTTTGTCAGGGAGTAACCACATGGCAGGGATGATTAAACTGCCATGATGGACCTATGGAAAAAATAGCTTGACATCAGAGACTTTGTACTGGGTATTGGCAAGGAAGAGGTGAGCCCTCAGGACATGCAAATAATGAGTTTGTTCGTCCTGCATTCAGCAGTCAGGCCATATGCAAGGGAAATCCTCTGCTCTCTCTGCCAGTACCGCCCCTGTATTTTGAAGCCCTGAGGATGGCGGGGCTCCAGCTGCAGGGTAAGGAGAGGCGAAGCCTCCTGGAAAACCTCTCAAGGGCCATGAGGGGGTTTCTGCAGCACTGTGGGTGTGATGTTGGGTGGCTCTGGTTTCTCTCTTTGCTTGCAACACTCACATCCAGGTTTCCCGGCAGGGTGGTCTGCTGGGTGAGCAAATCTGTAAGGCTGATGACCCCTTAATTTTTGCTGTAACCATGGCAGATGAATTGCATCGGGATTTGGGAGTGGAAGGAATTCCCCACACACACACACACTCAGCACCTGTGGCTCAGCTGAGGCTGAGGGACACATGCCCATCAGCTGTAATTTACTGATGTGGTTATATATGTCTTATATTTATTTAGGGACATAAACAGAGTTTTCCAGACCCTCCCTTGGTTCCACCAAACTTTGAAGCCTGTAAGAAACTTCTTTAAGACAAGACTCCCTCAGCAGATTATTATTTTGAAAGAGTTCTGTTTTAATAAAAAAGTGATAACTTATAGCTATTTCTGGAAAGTTCTATTGGTGTAGGAATATCCTGGTTTTATGTAGTTTTAGGCATTGCCATCAATAGAGCAGAAAGCAGAACTCCATTTGAGATGGTCGGTAGACAAAAAAATATTAATATGGACAGATAAACCCTCTCCCTGGATGGATAACAGCTACATACTCACAGGCTGGGAACATTGCCTGATGAGATAGGGTTAAGAAAATGTAAATTAATATTTAATTACTTTATCCGAAGCAGAAGAGCTTGGACAGGAGGGAGTCCTTTTTCAGAAGGAGCGTAGTCTGGATATATGAACTCTCTACATAAGACTTATATAAGTAAACAAAGTGCTGTATGCAGAAACTTCTGGGCTGGTTGACAAGCAGCATGTCCGAGTGCTTTGAAATAATCCAGGGTTTTCCCCAGATGCTGCCCAGGGGCTGGTTTGAGCCCAAGGGGAGAGCAGCCTGCTCAGGGTGACTGATGAAGTGTGAGGAGGGGAAAAGTAACAGTGACTATTTATACACCGAGAATGCACTATAGATGGAAGGTGAGGGAATATATATAGATCCTTAAAAGACTCATGGGGAAGGAAAGGGAATTTAGTAAGCTGAACTGAAGAAAATAAATAGTGAAATGTCCTGACATGATCCACTGAGTGACTGGGACGTTCAGTACATCCCAACACGTGCAGGAAGGTTCCTGCGCCCGGCTGGCACATCTGCTGAGGCAGAACTGTCAGTGTCTCACACCACGACCAGGGGCACAGAACAAAGCTGTGTGGGAGAGCAGGCCTCTGGCTCTCGATGTTTTGGGGTTTTGGCAAGAAAGTCTCTCCCACCTACCCCAGGGCTTGGAGGGGCACAGGTTTCACGGACATCCATGGCATCCAGCCATGTCCTGCTCATGGGGCAGAGTTGCTGGGTTGGTTTGGGAAAGCTGGCTGCTGCTCCCTTGTGTGCTCCATCGAGCACTGGGCTCAGCAGGTGTTGAGCAGCTGAGGCCAGAGCCCCGATGTCACATTTGGGAGAGGGTGAGGTGGGCGAGGGGGACACGGCAGAGGCTGCACTGCTCAGTGCCTCCCACTTGCCAGGAGCAGCTGGTAAGCTGCTAAGCAAGAAAACTGCTAAGCAAGAAAGCAAGTGGAAAACTATGACCTATAGGAAACTATGTGAGGCACGTCTGGTCTCTGTAGGCTACAGATGGACTGGCTATACCAACACTGGAAACAGATGCTAAACTGATTGGAAATTATTTTGGCAGAAAGCCATAGCTGAAGCAGGAGCCCTGGTACAAACAAATTGATGCAAAATGCATTTTGAAGTCTCAGATCTGTTTGATTTTGGGAAAACAGTGAGCTGTTCTCTCTTTGGCATTGCTGTAGGGCTTTGCACAGGCCACACACCAGTGCATCTTGCTAAAAGTGGTGAGGTACAAGCAGAGAAAGCAGCCAAATGCTGCTGGTTGACACCAGCACCTACTGGGGAAGCAGCATCTTAGTGAAGCTCCTTGGCTGACAGCTCTGGAAGGACATGAGTATTACCAATTTCAGCTCCTCCTGCTGCAGGCTGAACTCTTGCACTCGTGGTGACACCTCCCTAGAGCTGTGGGTAAACAATTAAAGACCCTGGAGAAATTTTACCAGACCTTGCAAGCTAGGACACCAGCAAAGAAATACAGGTTGGTAAAAGGTGAAGGCTAGGGCAATGCCAGAGCACAACAAAAGCTGGAAAAGCCTTTCTCCCTAATCCCCAAAGCTGGGGGTTGAGCCTGTAGTGCCATCAGTGCAGCTTCTCTGAGAACCATCCCCTCACAGGGACAGGGCAGGGAAGCTGGAAGCTTTCTAAGACTGATTTTTTTTGGCAACACACAAGAAACAAATCTAAAACCTGTGTTAGACACAGGAGGAGTGGAATAAATATCTGTTCATTAAGAAATATATTTGGGTCAATGTACTGTAATATTATGTAAAAACACATGGTGATGTCTTGGACAAAAGCACTTATATGGACAGACACAGTTTGGTTGAACCAATGTCTGGAAAGGTCTGGTATACTGCAGCATCTCCTGCAATTCCTCTTCTCAGTCCTCGTACTTGTGCTTGATTCTTACTCTACCAGTTCTCAAACAAAACTTTTCTCGTCATGGCTAAAATTCAGGGAACAATTTTGCATAAACATATTAAACTGCTGTTGAAAATCTGTACTCCAGGTTTTGCAGTAGTCTGAATTACGGTCCTATACTGCGCAGTTCAATAGCTTTTTATTTCCTAGAGGTCAGCAAAACTGCATGCCAGCCCCATGCTGCCCACAGAGTAGACAGGGTTTCCAGCTGGGCTAAAAGGAAAACAGCCCAATGAAGATTGAACTCTGCCTCGTTGCATTGGTCATAGGTTTGGTGCTGTGAGGTTACAGTGTCTTTCCCACTTAAAATCTGAAAACATAGTTTTTATCCATACAAATGAACTCTAAGGAGAAATAATTTTTAAGGATATTTTGGATATTACAGAATCTAATGTGTCCTCTTTGACCTTCCCACTTTAACAGCAGCACCTGTGTGTTCCTACACATCTTACATGCTCAGCACACCAATTTCTTATTTTAAACCATGAATCTAGATTCCTGCCATATCACATCCCCTGACCTTTACTAACAAATATGGCAAATTGTCAAAGCTGGGGCACTTTCTGCAGTTCATCTGGGATCATGCAATAGCAACAGATTCACTTTTCTAATCAGCAGAAGTTGCAGGGAGGTGACACTTGCTTTCTGGTGCATGGGATTTCTACCCAAACATGTCTGTGCAGGGCTGCTGGTCCATGTGTGCTTGGCTGCCCAGGAGTACGAGGCAGTTTGCAGGGGGGACTGATGACTCATGCTCAGTCCTTGCTGAAGCAAATACAACTCCTAGCCTTTGCAAGGATAATGCTCTGGGGCAACTGCAATTAGAAGGGTTCAGAATCTCCTGTATCCCATGGGAGACAGCAGCTCTGGCTGAGCAGTGCTGCTGCAATGGGCTATGTGCACCCCATCCCACCCCTGCCACAGGGTGGGATAGGCAAAGACCAGGGCTCTTCTACAGCTGAGAAAATGCTTCTGCCACGGCCCTGCTCTCTGCCTGCCTGTTGCCATTTAACAGAGGGACTTGCCCTTGCTAGAGAGACATGACTGGGTATCACAGATCTGCTGTCAGGTCCATGCTGTCTTCAGATGGAGAAAGAAAAGGGAGAGGAAAGGGACATGCTCCACCCATACCAAGGAGCACCGGTCCTTATCTGCATCTCGAGATCAACACACAGGAGTTTCTGAAGTCTTTGAAATCTCTATGGAAGAGACTCAAGTCCAAGGACAAAAAATACATGTAATTTGAAAATATAAATTCCTCTCACTGCCCAGGTTTTGTAACTACAATCTTCACATATTTACACTGGCCAAGGACCCACAACCATGCGCCAGACACAACTTTTATTCTCGCAGTCTAAACAGGCTTCACGTGTGTTAACATTCTTCATACAAAGATACATACAGGCAGTTTCTGTCAACCAGAAACATACTGGTTTCGACTGTTCACACAGTACCCATAACAAATGGAGTCCTGAAGAGCACTTTAAGCCCTATATTGTAATAAAAGAAACAAAATACATGCAAGGAGAAAACGAGATTTAAAAACATGCTTATTTAAAATAAGTTTATTATAATGAAATAATATAAAAGTCTGTCAAAGTCTTAAAAATGCTCCAAAAGAAGACAGATGTTGTATGAGTTGAGGGATGATGCAGACTGGAAACTTCAGAGTATTTCAGACTGAACTGCTTATGACAGCACAATTTGTGCAAAGCTTACACTGAGAGAGGTGATTTGGGGGCAGGAACAAGCCCTTAGAATTCAGTAAATTTGAAGTGTGAGGCAATATACCTTCTCTTTGTCATTAAATGTATTTCAGTATGTATACATTTCATTATGCAAAGTAAGGCTTACCTTAAGCTTAGCTTGACATGGATAAAAATGTATGCCCAAAATGGTCTCGAAAAAAAGAGAATAGGAACGGAAACCATGAAAGCAAACTGCCTTGGTTTTCAGTTTAATTATTGTATTCTGGAATGCAATTTACTCATTTAGTTTCAAGTAGACATAAATCTCAAACTTTCAACATGGCTTTAAATAAAGGAATTAATAACTTTTGAACCCCTGGAACACTGCAATGCAAAAGAAAGTTGACACACTTCGTGTCAAGCTGAAATAAGGAAATGAAAACAAGGAAGTTTCATATTTTAAAAATCCAGCTTTAGCACATCTGAAGTACATGGGGCAGAAACCTTACACCAAGAAAGGGATATTAAAAATTATGATCTAAGACTGCATTTTAAAGAACTGCATGCCAGTGGGATAGTGCACGTGTGTGCAAGTGAAGCATACGCCTCTGTCATAACTTCAAAGCAAGTGCTTAAATCCTTGTGTCAACTGTGAGCTGGATCAGCTACAGCCTGGGTTTGCTCAGAGCCAGTAAGTGCACTGTGACACCCCTCCTGCACAAGGGAGGTTTTATCTTGTTTGGAGTAAGCAGAAGTTTGCAGGGTTTGTTCACCAGGGGACTAAAGAAGGTAGCAATGAGGCATGAATTCAGTTATTTCCACACTGCTTTTTGTTTTGATTTGTTATCTGCACTATGCAGGCAAGAGGAGAGAAATAAGTAAATTAAAACAACAAAATAAAATAACAAACCCAAAAAACCTTGTGCTTTCATTTCATTTCTATGAGGCAGAACACCCAAGTCTGAAATGTCCCAATTTACACTGCCTGCCAAAGAATTCATTTCTGAATATCCAAGTTTAGATTTGCATTCCTTACAAAACATCCTGTTTTGCTCTCACAGCAATAGCTTTGATAGCAAAGCAGATGACAATGGATAGAAAGGAAGGACCATGGGGGAAAGAGGTCAAGACAGCCAGGTAGGAACATGCTAATAATCTTTCCTGGTGTCTAAAAGGCAGTTTAAGCTTCCTTAAAGGTTTCCACAAAAGCTGAAGTGACAATGAAAAGAAAGGGTTAGAAGGTCCAGCATATGGATATACATGGCACTCTTTTCTGACCCACACCCCTTTGCCAAAGCAGGCTGCAGACACCTGGGGCAGGCTTTGGGCATACTTTTTACATGTCCAACCAACCAAGCAACACTTTTCAAACTAGGAATGATTTTAAAAGCAAACAGCTGTAACTTAAATCCTGATGATGCTTTACAATAAGCTTGGAAGTGAAGGTACATGGCCCTTAATTTTAAATGCATCTGTTAAAGGGAGATCCACAGCACAACACTGTCAAAATGGGCTGTTTCAACGACCCTTTATGTTTACACTAAAGCACTTGAGTATGCAGTTTATATTCTACAATTGCAATGTCACAGAACTTCAATATGGAACTGAGTACGGTGTCTTTAAATAGCAGAGGGGAATCCAGAACACAGCTTGTTTAAAAAAAATAAAACCACAAAATAAATAAAATAAATAAAAGTGTCTGACTGCTAAGCAGAACTCAACTGAAATTGAGAGCTCTGCTCTAATGCCAATGACATTATGCAACCAAGATGTATTCATGATCTCTATTCAAATATTCAGTACTAGATAGCACTTTTATCAGATTGCTTTGGGATTTACCATGTCTCAGCAAGGCTGCACACTGTATGGACACTGCCTGTCTCATATGCTGTATCAAAGTTCTACGCTCAGCTATACTAACTTCACAAAAAGCAGCCTTACTCCCTCCTAGGGTAAGGCTGTGATTACTCTTATTTCACCTTGGGTAAGTAAAATCCCTGAGAATATGCAACTGTTAGACGTTGAAGGAAACAGCCAAAAGCATTTCTAAAGGAGAGGGATGCAAAATTTCAGACTAGCGCCAACTTAAGAAACCAAAGCAGTTCATGTAAATTATACAGAGCCAGGGTGCTGTTATCTGAGTCATGTGGACCTTTATCAGTGTGCACGTCAGTTGCTCATAAATGTCAGCCATTAAAAAAAACACAACAAAGAAAACAACCCTAACTAATCAACAAACCAAACAAAAGAAACAGAAAACACTGACCTTCTCTCAAATTCTAAATTTGAAGGCCAAGAATTAGTTGCTTGTTCTCTACAATTATTTTAATTAAATTCCAGCCTCTCTGCTTGCCAAACTGACACCACAGAAAAAGACAGTGAGCTATCTACCAGTGCATTTGCTTCCACTTGGTCATCTGGTCTACTACATCCTGAGAGGTGTAACTTGGAGTTCAGCTCTGCAACGTGCTGCAAGGGTTTCTTTCTCAGTGGCGGTTTGACTGCCAAGATAGCATTCAGAAGTCTTAGAAGTGCTCAATGCCCTGCAAGAGCAGTGCATGGTGAAGTGCAGGCTTTAAAGGCAAGGAGACCTTGCTCAATTCCTTCTCTGCAAGGTCCCTGTTTAACAAGCACAGAGGGGTCTCCTGAAGCCACGGTCTCCTAAAAACATTCTCAAGCACCAATTCCAGAGTTCAGAAAAAACAACTTTACACAGAAGAGCAAGATGAAAAAGCCTGCTCTGAGGCAGAATGCCATGTGATTAGAGAATATGTAATGTGGAACACTCTCTCTGCTTGTTGGACAACAGAAGAATGGTAGTAGTTAGTAACTGGAGCTAGTGGCCCAATGAAGCTGTTCCTTGCCTACAAAATAAAGCCTTCTGACTTTTTGAAACAAATTTTGCATCTGATGCACACCCAACAAACTAGTGGTTCTCCTGCTAGTTAAAAAACAAGCCAAACCAAAACAGAAACCCCAAAAATACCTCCAAGTATTCCAAGCTAAATATGCTTTCCTACTACTGGAAAAACTTAGAGCAAAAAGAAATTTTTTTTTTTTCATGATTTTTTTCATGATGAGTTAATTTCTAGAGAAGAGGGATCTCTTCCCAGTCTTCCCATAACCTAGCTGACATTTTGTGGAAATGTGGTCTCCATTACCTTTCCAGATCACTCAGCTAAAAGCTGTTACAGTGAAGTCTCCCACAGAACAGCTGAAAAACATGAGGAAACCACACAGGGCAGAAAGCTGGTTATTCTCCTACAGGGAAAGTTTCTTTGGATTTACGCTTAGAAGCAGCAGACAACTGAATCCCAAAGGCTCTCAGCTTAATTTTTAGCACTGTGAGTAGTGAAATAATTTAATAGAGCTTTGGTCAAAAGTTTTGACTTTCTAAAACCTGATTCTTTCTGATCCCTCTTGAGTACCTAGGAACTACAATTAGGTAAAACTCAGAGGAGATGACAGAGCACGAAGTCACACTATTTAAACAGTCTCTTGGGAATCTGTAGAGGTCCCAGCTGACCGGAAGCTGGCAAGCATTGTCCTGATTTTCAAGAAGGGAAAGAAGAAGAGCCCTGAAAATTACAGGCCTCTCAGTCTCACTTCAGTGCCAGGTAAAATCATGGAAAGGATTTTTCTGGGAGGTATTGAAAAACATCCAAAAGACAATGCAGTCATTGGTCTCAGCCAGCACAGCTTCATGAGAGGCAAGTACTGCTTGTTGAAAATTATTTCCTTCTACAACAGGGTAATCCACCTAGTGGATCAAGGGAAGCCAGCTGATGTAATTTTTTGGACTCCAGCAAAGGTTTCAACACTGTCTCTCTCAGTATCCCTGTGCACAAGATCTCCAGCACACAGCTCAATAACCATGTTACATGATCAGTGAGCAACTGGCTCATGGCTGGGCATAAAGGGTTGTAGTGACTCATCAGGCTGGTGTCCCATCACTAGTGGAGTTCCACATGGCTCCATCCTTGGCCCTGTGCTTTTCAACATCTTCATAAATGACTTGGACCCAGGACTGGAAGGGATGCTAAGTAAGTTTGCCAACACTACTAAATTGGGAAGAGCTAAATTGGGACACCCTTGAGGGCAGGGAGGCCCTGCAGAAAGACCCTGACAAATTAAGAGATGGGCAATCATCAAATGCATGAAATTTAGCAAGGGCAAGTGCCAGTTTCCACACCTGGGATAGGACAGTCCTTCTGCACATGGGACAGGACAGTCCTGGCTGTGTACATAAAGAGGAACGAGATGCTGGAGAGCAGCACTGTGGAGAGCTCAGGGGGTCCTGGTTGATGGCAAGTTGAATCTAAGTCAGCAGTGCCCTGGCAGCCAGGAGGGCCAGCTGTCCTGGGGTGCATCAGGCACAGCATGGCCAGCTGAGCAAGGGAGAGGATTGTCCTGCTCTGCTCTGCACTGGGGGGGCCTCACCTCGAGTGCTGGGGGCAGTTTTGGGCACCATAACATTAAAAAGACATTAAACTATTAGAGAGTGTCCAAAGGAGGACCACAGGGATGGTGAAGGGTCTGGAGAAGACGCCACATCATGAGATCACTTAGTCTGTTCAGCCTGGAGAAACGGAGACTGAGGGGAGATGTCGTTGTGGTCTTCAACATCCTCAGGGGGAGAAGCAGAGGAACAGACACTGATCTGTCACCCTCGTGACCAGTGACAGGACTCAAGGAAGTCCTCATGAAGCTGACTCAGGGAAGGTTTAAGCTGATAGCAGGTAAAAGTTTTCCACCCAGAGGGTGAATGGACACTGGAACAGCTCCCCAGGGAAGTGGTCACAGCACCAAGTCCATCTGAGTTCAAGCAGCTTTTGGACAATGCTCTCAGGCACATGGTGGGATTCTTGGGGCGTCCAGTGCAGGGCCAGGAGCTGGGCTTGATGATCTTGATCCCTTGGGACTCTTCCAACACAGCATATTCTATGACTCCATGAATGTCTAATTAGAGTCCTGGTATCTTTCTTTATACAGTAAGTTTGAAGTTGGCCTTTTCTTCAAGTATCACATGCTTTTCTTTAAGCTCACAATGCTAGGCTCTTTAGAAAGGATCAAGTATTCAGTGTGCAGAGGCGCCTGTCACAGAGCAATGCAGGGCAGCAGGTCTGCAGTACATTCATTTTACTAACAACACTGGTTTTAGCCTAGCAAAGGCCAGCACTGCTTCTGTGAGTATGGCAACACTGCATTCTGTATTTACAAAAACTTACTAATTCTAAGAAACGCATTAGCACAGTCCTCTCCCCTCCGGCACATGAGTTAAACTCAGCTCTTTGCACAAAGCCATCTGAAGCCCTGGGTCAACACAGAGAGACCTGCTTATGCCTTGAACTGGAGTGAGTAACTCACAGACAACCTTCTGGTTGATCGTCAGCACAACTAGAAATTTTGTCCCTAACCATATCACTAGCTAAAAGGACTTATTCATTATTTTTAATAGCAGCAATGCTAAAGAACATATGTCTGTATCAGCAAAATAGGGGAAAGGGGAAATATTTCTTGATTTTTAGTCATTTCTAAATAATTTTAAAATTCAAGATTTGTAACTGGTCCCATGTTTAATAGCTCCATGACAAATTTTCGCTTCCCCTATACTTTACTCATTTCATGTCCATTTTCATGAAGTTTCTGGCCATAATGACAGTCTAGGAAGAATTTTAATATCTGCTTTTCAAATTGCTAGCTGTACTCAACTTAAAAGTATTACAGTTTTGCATCAATTTGATTCCAGAAACCCCTAAAACCTAAAAGGTTTCTATGGCAAAGAAGCTATAGCAGGTACTAGGAGCTGCTCAGGGAGCACAACATTCTATTTCAAAGGCTACACCTTGAGGCCACTCAGACCACCAGCCACATACACCTGTGGTGAAGACCTCTGTAATAGCTGGATTAAAATGTTCATTTAATTTAATAAATATTTATGCCATGCAAATATACTATTTGCATTAAAGAGCTTCAACCCAAATTGAGGGACAAACTCACAGCATTATAAGCTGGTTTTAGCTGTCCTTCTCATTTGCTACCAGGGTAAGAATAACTCTCACTAACCTCCTAGACCATGGAGGGAAGAGGGAATGGGAGAGTCAGAGGCAGCAGCACCTGTCTCGGTGCCATGCTGGTGACCCAACAGCTCTGCTGCATGAGCAGGTCTCTCCTCAGGTATGGGAGCAAGGGTCACATTCTGCTCTGTTACATTTATGGCATGAAAAGAAGAGGAGGTGCACAGGCAGAAGAGAAACAGTCAAAAACATTCATCACAGACATAGTTATGATCCAAAGAGAGACAGTATCTCTACATTTAAATGTAACACAAGCAATGAAAAGATAAAAATCACACATACCCCTCCCCCAAAATGCTCAACACCCTTCCCACCTGAAAAGATACACTGAACAGAAACGATGTCCCAAAACCAAAATGGAAGAAATCTTTGTTAACAGACACAGTCCCTGAATTTTTAAGATGTGGTCTTGCTGTAGTCATACCACCTCATCTGACTCCAAACCATGTACTTCATATAGTGTGTCCAAGATATTTAGCTGCTTTTCCATGGCTGGTAAGTAAATGCTGAGGTCCCTCTGCATTCCTTTGTAAAATGTATCTTCCTGAGGATCGCACTCATCTACAGACAGAGCTGCCACAAAATCTTCATATGTTGGAGCTGCCCTTAAAGCTAACTGGGAGAGGAAACAAAGCTTTTAGATTTGCAACACAGAAGGGGAAAAGAAATACAACTAAAGCCATAAAAAACTTCTAAAACTTTCCTCTTCGCACTTAAGCTGCACAGATTCAATTTAATCACGTGTACATGCATATATTGATAATTTAAACTAAAAGGGAGGGTAACTTTTTAAAATATTTATTTTTCACTATTTTTGTATAGATTAAGATATCTTCAGAGATGCCTGACTTTAAAAAAGTGTCTATGTATCATATTTGGCATAAATAAATTGAGCACATCGGAGATTAATTAAATACAACCCCCAAATAAAGTATAGTTTGTTAGGGTAGCTCCCAACCCAGTGTTACACACCACCACCAAATTCTCGACATGATCTTTAGAAAACTCTCTCCAACAATACTGCTTCTCTCAGTCAGACATGATTGCCTGGATGAGGTTTTCCTTTTTCCTTTTGTAATTTCAGTGATAATTTTCCAGTGACAGACACAAGGGGGAGCTGCCAGACTGGACAAAAAATTTCCTCTGGCCAACACGTTCCCCACACACACTGCTAACCCTGTCTGAATGCTCATCATATTCAAAGAGAGACCAATCTTTAAAAATGCAACCTCAAATCCTCTTTTCTTCATTTAATAGCCCTGCAAGACTGTGCTCAAAAGCACATAATTAAAAAATTCTGCATGCAAGCGCAATCTGTCTGCTTCATCTCTAGAAAGCAGGCTGTGCCCTCAGAGTCCAGCGCTAAACATAGTGAAAACGACAATCCTCACTTTGAAAAGAGGGTCTGGCAAAGGAATCTATTCATTTTAATACTAAGAATTTTAACACAGTTTATTAATTACACACAACATAAGATCACATGAACAAGACTCACAGCTTTATCAGCAGCCAAGATAAATACTTACCGCAAAGACCCCACGGACAACCCAACCATGGTGCTGCCGTAATGTCTTTCCGTAAGCATTGTCTTAAAGGGAAAACAGAAAATAAATCAACAGATAGATGTATGGCAGTGTGACGTTTGCATCATAAAGAGAATTCGGAGCTTAGAAATGACTATTCAAGGGTATATTTATGCCACTAATGGCTGTTTCTGAGTACCAAAGTTATGACTGAAAGGAGATGACAGATTTGGGATTTCTGCACGGGGGTCCCAGTTCCGCTGTCAAATCTCCTTCAACTCATCCACAGCAAGTAAGTGTTCTAACAGACAGGAAGGCTAATATAAAGTCTAAGAAAATACTGTATGGAGTGAAACTCCAACAGTAAACCAAAGCTGCAGTGGTCGTACAGATACAGAAGAGCTTTTCAGAGGAAGAAAGGGAATGAAAAAGTAGAAAAATACATTAGCATGACTCTGCTGCATACACAGAGCAATTCAAGGAGTAGTTCAGTGCTAAAGCCTTCAGACTCAGAAGGTCAAATAAGTGCCCAAACACCTTCCATGGTGTTTAACACCCATATCTGGTAGCAATATATTTAAAGCCTCAGTTCCAAGAGCTGCTACACAGTTCAGTGCAGAACTTCTTTTTCTTAATCCTATAAGGCAACTGCTTTGCTGTGCAGAAGAAGATAAAATAAAAAGCTTTTATAAAAGATATTTTAAAGTTGGTTTACAGGATTATTAGAACATTATACTGCAAGCATATAGAGAGGGTCTTATTAGAACATTATACTGCAAGCATATAGAGAGGGTCTTGCCCAAGAGTAATCAAGTCAAGTCTAAGCAGGGTTTGTATTTTGTACTTGCTGTGGCCAGTAGCCTGACAAAGAAAGTGTCAGAAAACGTGTACTTGAAAAAAAATCCTTCTTTGTTACAATCTCGCTTCTAATTGATGCAGGCAATTCACAGCCATATTGGCAAAGAGGAGATTTCAAAGAATGATGGGCCAATCACACAAGGAATTAGAAAACTAACAAAACAGCAATTATATATTTGGGAGTGCTCCCACTGCAAAGCAGTAGAGAAATTTGAATGACTCAAAGCACTTGTTTCCGTAAGATATGACCATCTTCTCTGCAAAAAGTATGCCAATAAAAGGAATCTTTATTTGCTAATGAATCAACATTTACCAGTTTTCTAGTAACCCATCTCAAGGCAGCCATTTTTTAAAAATGCAGCTTTCAAAAACGTTATGTCTTAGAGATTACTTGCCTCACCAGTCACTGAAACAAGGAGGAAAGTAGCCAAGTATGTAAATTTAGAAGCACACGAAGAACGAAGCAATTGACACTTACTCAGAGCTGTTTGGATATTCTTTTCCCCGTTCTTCACTTCAGTCAAAAACCCTTTCAAGAACTTTAAACCTCTGCCAGGATGAACCCATGAAATAAAAAGAAACCATGTTTATAACAAAGTAACCCAAAGTATAAAAAAGCCCCCAAAGCTGCGATAAAACTCATAATTAAGGAGACAATTTCAATGTGAACAAAATTGCAGTCACTTCCTCCAGCCTCTCTCCCAGGCCGAGGGAAAAACACTTTGCTCAACATTTCTGCTGCAGCCTGAAATCATCTGCTTGGTGCCCTAGCTGAGTAGGATCAGTCAGTCATTCACTGTTAACTTCACTTTTATGGAAAAAAGTTTGCCTGCAATGTCTTTTTCAGGCCTTTTGGCAAAATTGCAGTGATACAACCACAGACAGCACATTAATCTTGAAGCTGGCCAGTTTGGATTGATGGAGCCTGTGGGAAGTAACCAGCCTGCTCCATGTACACAAGCCTGCACTGGTGGAAGACCCCTCATTGCAGCAGCAGTTCACAGTGAAGGCAGATACAAGGCCATTACCTTTTCAGCCACAGGAGAGCCTCTGTAGCAGAGTTTCTAACTTGTGCTACTCCTGCGTTCACTTCGTGAAGCACAATCTTCTGAAGGGTATCAAACTCTTCTTTGTTGGTTATAAATTTCTGGTTTATTTTCTGGAAAGAATATAATAGGCAAAGCTTTAGGCCTTTTAAGACCCAACAGGGGCCTATAAATACCACCCATTTTACCAGGACTCTTCCCTGCTGAGAGATACTACAGATTCCCAAGGATGTCACACACTCCCCATGGCATGGCTGTTCTGACACGCTGGCCATGCGCTCCCAGGGCATACCCCAGACACATCTGGTTAACACAACCAAAATAAACCATCTCAGTCGAAAATTTACATAGGACTTACCATTTCTGTCCAACAAAATGCTTGAGGTTCCCATGACATCCTCCCCACTGGAGGAAAGGAGTTAATTCAAACTGCTCTTTAAGCAAAGTCCCATTTGCCCAGAGCTTCAACTACAGGCAACATTTACCTTCTGACCACTGCAAACTCTCGAGATTACACTTAGCAGTGCTCAGCATGCCTACAGCTCCAATTTACTCCCAAGTTTCTAAACACAACTCCTCACACAAAAAGAGAGACGATATATAAGGGGCAGAGAAACGGATTTTTCTTCTACGTTAAAGGAGTAGCTGTCTGTCACTTGACAATAAATATTCTATGTTTAGGTTTTTCAATAGCATTCTTTTCTCTTGCTATTTTCAGTCTTCCAGTGGCTACCTTCTATAAGATAAGTAACCAAACAAATCTGATTGTATACACTATTCCCTAGCATACACCCAGAAGATGTGTTTTGCTTTTATTATATTTTTTCCTGAAAGAAAATGCTATGAAAAGTCTTGCTATGAACACGTTTTGTCTCACAGCCAGTATTTCAAAGGTTCTTGAAGGTTCTTCAGAAGGTACTCAAAGCTGGAGAAGAACCAAGACAGGTCTGCCCCAGACTGCTGAGAAACTGCTTCTTAAAGCATTAACTTCCTCCTATTTGATTGACCAAAGGAGTTTTTCCCCCACCCCATCCATTTGTTTTACAAGTTAAAGTCAACATTGCTAACATCACATCATGACTTATAGCCTAAACAGCTCAGAATCAAAGTCATATTCATTAGGTGTAACAGATGTTTTACTTGGCAGTCAATCAAGTATCTTATAAGTCTGCACACAACTGGATTTATAAAACAGCATGTACTGTCAGACCAGAATTAGGGGCATTTCAGTGCTTTAATCTGACAGATGGTAACATTATCAAATATTAAATAACCTTTCAGGATTGACTCCTACCACAAAGATTCTGAAGTGTTAGTGTCTAAAGAGATATTTTGTCTAAAAAATGAATATAATTGCTAGAAATAAGTTGTTACCTTGATGTTGCCTACAAAGTCCATTTTAACTGGAGCAAAAACAGTTGGTCCCAGCTTGTCTAGGGAAAAAAAAGCCATATTTTAAAATTGTGTCTTTCTCCAGCTCTCATGTTTCAGTAAAAATTAATTTCATTTATTCATTTAACAATCCTTCAGGCAGGAAAATACTAAATGAAAGACAAACTGGTGTTTTTCTCTGGTATAGAACCAATCCATCTCATTAGCTACAAGTGTTAACATACTTTGACCTACAGTTCAGACGTCTTCAAAAGGCTGCATGCTCACAGGGCCACCACATCCACTACATGCACTGGTGGGGCCTGTGCTAGGTGAAGATCAAAGTCTTTGGAAAAGTCAAATAGAGAGTAGAGCTGATGGTGTGCTGTCAGCTGTAAGGCATCCCATGCTGCTTTTCTGAGGGGAGAAACTGCTGTTCCATAGACACCTAGATTGCCAAACAGCTTCTATGGGTCTCATCTAAATGAGAGTGGATCCTCTTTAAAGCAAAGGGGTAAGAAACATGTTCTGGTACCAGTCAAACTGATTCTGCTGATACTGGTACTACTGTATCACTTTAGTGAAGAAAGGAATTTTCCAACCCAACTGCTGTACCTTTGCTTGCTGCTAGCAACAGCGAGAAGGAGTCGGAAGAATAAGAAGCTGCTTACCCAGAACAGGCACAATTGCATAACACGACTCCAGGAACTCCTCAGTTGGTATGCCCTCCTCCTCCCGAAGCTCAATATCACTGAACCTGGTTTCCAGGACAAGCAGAAAATATTGTTATCTTAACAATTCTTTTTATGTTACTTCTGAAAGCAAAATTAGATTTCCTGTCCAAGTCATTTGCATATGGGTAAAATGTATAGACATGAAACCACCAACACAGCTTTTGTTTTATTATGTTAAAGTAACTGACTGCAGAGAACACACACTGGGTGCTGTGCAAGCAAGGCCCGCAATTACAAACAAGGAAAAACCTCCCATTTTACTCTGTACAGCTAATTTTACAAAAGATATCTTCTTCCAATTACTGTTGTAGGCAGTCTTGTTAAATAACCTCTGTAAATACAGCTTTACAGACAGAACAGTCTTAAAAATAAGTCAATTAAAGGCTTAACATTAAGTTGCAATAATCCTTTTAATTGAAATCTGTACTACCTATTGCTCATGACACTGAAGAAGGTAGGAGAATCATTTTCATTTCTTTCTTCCTCACACAGAGTCAATCCACTTAAAGAATTTGTTTCTGACTGCAGCAACTTGTGGGCACCGCAGCTTTCTACAGCTTGCAGCTTGTCCTCTCCACTGTCTTTTATGCCTAACATTTATAAGAAACAAAAGAAAAACATAACAAAAAAAGAAAACAGTTAAATACACATACACGTATTCTTGCTCCTTTTCATCAATATGCCTTTCTATTTGAAGGAAGGCATTTGGGTATCTGAATAATGCAAGTTTAAAATCATCCCTGCCAGCACCACTAACTCTCACTGCAGGTTTGGTAGGTGCTCAGCCCACATTTCAATCAGTCACCCCTGGATTCTTTTAATCAGACAGACCAAGCACCAGCCTGCAGTACAGGTGAGCCTGCACAACCTCAGCAAGGACAGTCTTGTGAGAAAGAAGAGCACTGAAGAAACTATTTGGTGCAGCAGGGAGCTGACTCATCTCCTTGAAAGGAAGACTACTTCTAACATGTAACTTTTCCAGTACTGTTGAAGTGCCACAGTGCATTTTGAAAAGCAAAAGAATAATAATAACATGCTTACTCCTTCTGAAAGATAAGCAAACTGGCTCCTTAGATGGACACTGTACAGTATCAAAGGTTGCTATGTTCTCCCTGTTTTCTATAAATATCTTTAAAGTTTCCCAGAAAAAAATCCAGGTACATCTTCCCCATTGTGCTTCATTTTATTTCTTCTTTGGGGCCAAGTACATCTGTTTCACATACAGCACAAGGAAGACAAAGGAAAGACAAAATCCTTCCTATACATCCCATACATGGCAAGACCTTCTGACCCCATGGAGAACTTCAGAGAACAAGTAAAGAAGCAAAAATGATTCACAGCATCTGCATTATACTAGCCATAGCTACAGCACATCTTGCTGCCAGACTGTCAAACTAGCATCCAAGATTTCCCAGGGAACCTGTCTTTCCAGGAAAGGAATACTTTCAAGTGTCAGTGAGGATTAGAGAGAGACCTGAAGCGGAACTGAGCTTCTGGCTGAAGGGATCAAGCTGCAAGGAACTCTCTTCCTCCAAGTGACAACTGAAAGCAAGCTTACAGCAGACCCTATTAGTTGCAGAACCACTGAACAAATCTTGTGCTGGGTGAAAAGAAAACCCCTCATATCCAGACCAGCCATTCTCAAGGCAGAATAAAAATGGCCTCAAACATCACTGACAATCACAAGCAAAGTGTCTCTGCCAAGGAAGGACAGAGGTTTGAGCGATGCCACTGACCTGTCCTTCACCAAGTCACATAGGGAGTAGAGAAACAGCCCAAGTCTGCAATGACCCTTCAGGAGTCCTGTGAAAAACCCTGGGACCTCTGAAATTTCAAACTCAAACAGTGTATGCCCTAAAAGACAGAGAAATTAGCTATGGGACTTAAGTGCTCAAGTACTTTAAAAGACTGGCTGCTCTTAAAAAATGGGAGAGGGAAGAAAAAGTATCTGAGACAGGGCAGAGCTCTTGGGGTCAGAGAGAGCACCCAGCTACAGCCATCAGCAAGACAAAGCCCATGGGCTGTCTGGGCCAGCCCACCCTCTATGGATGGCCCTGTGCATCCTGATTCCAGCCCACAATGACAGCAGCACTCTGCAGCTCAAATGTGTGTACCCAAGAGAGGGTAGCCTTTTCTGTTTTGTGCATAGGAACCACAGTAGCTAAATGACATCAACAACTTGAATTAGTTTGGTGTCCTTGCTTTAGGGTTGTTTTATTGATATCATGTTAAATGGTATCATGTGTATGTTATTCTGCAGGAACTTGCCACATCACATAGCACCAACACCAAAAATGGGAAGAAACTCCAAAGAGAACCCATAAGGGCAAAATCACTATCATCATTAACTTGGACTTAAAAACTTCTGCTGACTCACTGACTGCATATTTATGTTTTGGAATAACAGCCAGGCAGAGAAAGGCACTGCTCAAGAACAGCACAGTTCGTTCAACAGGATGTGCAAAAATCATGTTCCATGAATAGTTATCCAAATTAGAGTTCAGCAGCCCTTAACCACATTGGAGGGAATTTTATACTGAATTAGTTCAACAGTATTTCACTGAAGTCATACACAAACCTAAGTTTCACTCTATTGCTAAGATACAGAAAGAAATAAGAAAGTTCAAGTCCTCAGACAGGCACATAAAGCTTCCATAGCCCCTTCTGACACTGCAGCCCTACATACAGGCAGGGAATAATGTGTCTGCCCACAGTGCATGGAGAGCCCAAGCTCTTGCCAGGCTGTTTTGTGACACATGTCAATCTGCAGCTGGAGGGCCTCAACTTGTCCAAAAACAAATTTTTGATTTCCTTCTCCATTCAGTCCCAAGTTAGCCATCAAAAAAGGCAGCAGGAGCTAGGCTGAGAAAACTTGCAAGGGGCAGTATCAGACTAAAAGACTGATATTCCCTCCCCTGGGAGTCAGAGATTAGCAGTCTCACAAGGAGTCTACACCTTCCTTAATTTACACCTATAAAATAATTATCCTGGACAAAAGACTGGGCACACACCTACCTGCCAAATCATTTGCTACATGATCTTCAACATAAACATCACCAGTCCCCTCATTCATTTCCAAGTTTAAACACTCCATACTTTGAATAACTGCTTGCCCTTGATGGTTAATTTCTGCTTTTACACAGCCATTTTCACAGGGGTTCAATTCCACCTGCCTGAAGAAAGGGAAAGAATAATATTTAGTGAATAAAGCATTACTTGGTAAGCTTCTTCCTGTGAACACAAATAACAAGAGAAGAATAGTTGACAGAAGTTACAGGCTGTCACAGGCTGCTCTGTACAAAGAACTTGTCTAAAATAGTAATAAGAATGAGGTACCTTTTTGCAGCAAAGAGGATTAAAGACTCAATCTCAGCTTGCAGAGTTCAAGCGTATTTACAATGATCTTTATTAAAAAGGTACATAATAAAAAAATACAATTACAGATAAGAAAATTGCAGGCAGACATTGTAACTTGTGGAATATCCCCTCATTTGTATTTTAAAATATATATCCTTGCCACCTTGTCCAGGAAGCAGTCTGCTCACCATCAATGATTTTTATGAGCTTATGGAGTGGAACCCAAAATGCAGGAAGGAGCACTGAAGTGGGAGAGAGTTGGCTGGTGATTAAGACACCAAGTGGTCTGCAAAGAAAAATGAAAGGCTGACACAGAAGAGACATGAAGTGGGACGAGCCAGATCCCTTTTGTTTTACCTGCTTCCACAAAGGCAGCTCAGAGCAATACAATTGTGCCTGCATCCAGTAAGAGCAGAGTAGCAATAAGGAAAGAACAGACACTACTAAACACATTAGAAAGAGACTGACAGTAAAGACTTCTGTTATACCTTTCTGTTGAGGTGTGACTGGACAAGACAGAGTGCTTTACCTGAAAGATATAGAGGGGGAGAATATTGTTTAAAGCAAGAAGACCGTACCATGCTTCTCACACTTCACATTTTATTAAATGCAAGTTGGATTCAGCAAAAAAACCCTCCCTAATTCTCTGACCTGGGGCAGTATACAAATGTGAAAATGGTGCTACATTATTACACCATTACAATATTGTAAAGAAAAAAAAAAAAAAAGGAAAAGAAAGAAAATCAGATTTCTTTCTGAAACTAGTTAGCAAGTGTCACCTGAGACAACACACAGCATATGGAAAAGAAAAAGCAGTGAGTTTCCTTTGCAATGTTTTCTTTACTTAATAAAAAGTTTTGAAAAAAACAAGAAACATGAGGCCAGACATCAGGTATGGTGAAGCAATCTAATTTCTCAGATGCAGTCATACATCTACCTTCCTACATAGATCTTAACATTTTGTATGCCAGAGATGCTCCCATTTCCCATATGTAGTTATGGATCCAGGATTCAACAAAGTGCTCTTCTCATTAGAAAACTAAACTCAGCAGCTCCCCCTGGCATATTAGCACATATCCAATACTGCTGTAGCTTAACAAATAATTGCTGTGATCTCCTACATGGACAAACTTGTTGTAGAGACAAGGTATTTTGAAACACCACTGTATAACTTGCTGTGAAACACCACTGCGTAACTCTCAGGCCCTGAAAGTTAATGTTTAATAGTTTTCAACTGTCACTGCTTATTAAAAAAATGGCCCTATCTCATTTGCAAACCACAAGAAATAGCGGAGTATGTCCAGTGTAGGACCAGTAGCTATGATATGGGTAAAAAAGCATTCTCTACTTCTACAAAACTATACTTTTGACAAAAGGACACATTAGCATCCCTGCTGAGGCTGAGAGAAGATACTGGCCATTACCTTGCTCATTCTGAGAACTGCTAAATTTGGGGATCCAGGTGGGGTCTGATGCAATAACTCAGAAGTGAAGGCAGTATTTGCAATCTGCATACATTCTTCAAGAGTCTTCAGGAAAGTGTCACAGGTTGATTTCAACAGAGCTCCCATATCAATCTCACTCTGTGGGAAGAAATCAATTGGAAGAAATGGACTCACCACAGAAGATCAATTTGGAGCAACTAATGTCTGCAAAGCCCACGGCTGCTATACCTGTGATTTCTGGTTAACAAAAATTAAAATTCAATGTGTCAGATGCTCGGAGAACTGGGATCACATACTACTGTGGCTATGTCCCCTTGCAGTAATACCACTCTTGTCAGCCTCTCAGTACAAGAAGCTTAGCATGCTTGTGTTTTGAAATCAATGCCTCTTAGTTACTTATCTAATCATGTCAAAAACCCATGCACAAAAAGTTATTGCAAATGACAAAAATGCAGAAAGAGGTATCACATTGCCTCTTCATCTCTGCAAAGTGAGTTATTGTTGCTGAAACGCTTTTAGCAATAAATCTTTGCAGTAACATCAGGGAAAGCAAGTCTTCCCCCAGATGCATGAAATATGAGCAGGATAAACACATTACAGGTCAACACGTGTGAGCTGCAAGTTCCAACAGTGCCTTCTAGTCACTTGTGCACCATACTGCAGTGCTTCTGCACTGTCTTTTAATTCACCTTAAACAGTTTATCAAGTATCTTTACAGAGATGGTTTGGACATACAAGTGATCAACCTTCAGGTGTTTTGCCTGCTTGTTCTGCACCTGAGGACCCATCTCCCACTGGAGAGTGGGAGGCATCCTGGAACTCCACATCAGCTTCTCTAGCAAGGGAACTGCATCCTCCTTCATACATCTCTCTCTCTCTCAAAGCAAAGGACAGATCACTGTCTTTAGGAGATCCCTCTTAAACGAGGCTTCTTTGGCCAGAAAGATTTGCAAGGTTCGAAACTTTAACTTAAGTGAGGCTAAGCAAGCAGTTCTTTATATCACTTTTGCTCTTTTTTTTGTGACTGCAATATCTCTTGACCTTTTAAGGGCTTTGGATGTGTTTTGCTGAACATGATATTAATGCCTCAGGCAAAAAAAATGTGCATTTCATGCAAATTATCTCTTTATAAAAGATATTTTGCTTTTTTGATCCACTGTAAACACATGATCACCTACAGAGGCATTACTGTCTACATCACAGATATCAGATCTCATCTCACTACTTGCTAGCCCAACAAAGGGCAAGTCATCTGCAACAATATAGTAATACTCCATTTAAAGAAAAACTGTTGTGCAAGTACTTTATTTCCCTCAGGTTCTCTGCAGAAGGAGGTTGCAACTGTGAGTGAATAGTACATTGGCCACTCAGAAAAGCTCATGTGCCCAAGACTTTACAGGTGTGGTCTATAGCAAAGACAGAGCATACCTCTGGTTCTGACACACCAGAAATGCTGGCTTCCTTTGTTTTATGCACTTGCTGAACGAGAAGGTTACAGTACAGTCTAAGTTCAGACATTTTAGTCTTCAAGGCTTCTGTGTTTTCAGTGAACTCTAAAAGTTAAAAAAAAGCAAAGTTAAATTTACTGTATCCAATGCAAGGCAAGTGCACAACATGTGGTCTTAGCCAGATAAATAGGACAAAATTTTAAATAGGACGAAAGCGCTACATATAATATTTTTGTTTTCACAAAGTAGTCTAAGGTGCAAGCAATAGCATTGTTTAGATAGGGTTGTAGGTAGAAAACACCGGACATAAAAGATGCATTCTGTCCAACAGAAAGGGATTAATTTTATTTAGATATCCTTGAATCATGGTATGGAAGAGGTTGGAAGGTATCTTTGGAGACCAGCTAGTCCTACTCCCCTGTTCAAGGAGAGTCAGAGCAAATTAAGTCTAGTCAGATTTTGAACAATGCCAAAGATGGAGATGACACAACCTCTTCTGTGCATCCTTTCAGTGTTCCCTCATGTTCACAACATAAACATTTTTGTTTATGTATCAATTGAGTGGTTTGTATAAAAATTCATGTATATTTTCTCCTGCTCATTCACTGAGAAGACTCTGGCTTCATCTTTTTTATGCTCTCTCACTAGGTATTTCCTTTAATCATCTTAGCGGCCCTTTGCTGGACTTACTCCAGTGTGTCCATATGTTTCTTGAGCTGAGAAACAGAGAGTACTGAACTCAGAAGACTAATCCAGATAAGATTAACAGTCATTCTGAGATTTTTCAGAAGTAATCTTTCTGATATTGATATTTTTGATATTAAGAGTCCCTGAATTATAAAATAAATTGTCTGTTAGTACAACTAACATGGTTTAGTTCTGCAAATACATCACTAGCTTTTCACCCTGTGCTACTGTATGTCATTTTACAGATATAACTTTGTTCTGCTTCTAGGCACTGCACATCAGATCCCCACCTGGTGAAGGACTCTATGGTAGCACATTCTATTCAGTTCTGACTCAGTTTGAACCAGTAGATGCAAAGGCTGGTGATAACACACATAAGGCTAAGAGGAGAAGCAAAACCTCACCTCAGGGAAAGGAAATGCTTTCCACCCCCTGCATTTGCTCAAGACACTAATAATTTGCTGTTTTCCCATCTTCTGTGTATTTGTTGTGCTGAGGTAACACAAGGTTAAGGCATGAGGCCTCACAGTGTTTTGTGACTAATGCCACACTTGTAAGCAAGAGGGGGTCTCACTGGGGGGGGCAGGGGGGAAGTGAGATTGCTGGTGAAAGCAAAGGGGTAAGTGAATGAATTTTCATAGCCTGACCATGGTCAGATTTAAGTTTCTGAATACTAATAGATTTGGAACCCAGTGCAAACCTCTTCTTAATTGCTGAGGTACTCTCAAAGTGCAGAAGACAGCCCAATTAGAACATGGAAGGAAAGGGTGTGATGAACTCCAAAGCTGAAGAGACACTGGTGTGAGAGGCTGGGTCATCATATTTAGACAGCTGTACAAGGTGGGGGTCTTACATTCTTGTACAGTCTGCATCACAGTGACCCCTAGCCAGGGACTATTTACTCACTGTACTTACAGAACCCACCAGCACATGGTTTTCAAATTATTATTTATTTTCAGTGTATTTTAAGGGAAAAAAAAAAAAAAAAAAAAGGTTTCAAATCCCTGAGAAGTAATACCTGAGATTTCTAGTTAATATTCCCACATGTCTTAGCTTTTAGCAGCACCAAAGACCTCAAGCACAGGCTGAACACTGAAGTTGTATGTACATGCACTAGGGAAAGCATGGGGAAATATAAAACAAACATTATGTGACAGCAAAATGTGTTCTTGCCTTTTTCCTTCTGTGTCCTGCTGTCAGTCAGACAGGCCTTGGCAGTTCCTAGTGCAACCAGCCACTTTTGCCTCTCAACTGCATTTCTTGCCTTCAGATAGAAGTACTGCTCCCCTGGTATAATCAGGTCCATTCGTGTGTTATCTGCAGGATGAACTGAAAGCAACATAGATTTCAGACCAACCCCCTGTCCCTTTCCAACCCAACCAAACATCCCAATAGATGTGTTAGGTGGCAGGTCAAACAGTAATGAAAGAAAAGGAATCTACGGTTCCAACTTCCCTCACGGCCATTTTATGACTCATCTTCTGATTTAGGGAATGGACAGGACACACATGTATACAGCTATGGAAGACAGTTTTGTGATCAGTATAGTCTGAGAGTCATTATGGAAAGGGCATTATTTCTGGCAAGCCTCTTTTTCAAGCTTCCAGCCCTTAACTGAATCTCAAAAATGTGGCAATATGACTGAGAAGACCTAGTACTGAAGTTTATTATTCATATTTCTAGCTTCAGCCCTGTGCTTATGAGGAATCATTTGAAGCTGTGCAATATTCCACAACAGCTCATGAAAAACAGTGACCCACCTGCACATAAAATACCCATGATATTGGAGGCTTAAGGTTCTCTCAACATTTTCAAAATACTATGGTATAAAAACCTGCATATACATCAAGTTACTGAAAATACATATCAGAGAAATCAAGCTGCCAAATAGTTCTTGTCACCTGAAATCTCATCTTGAATGCAACATTATTGGACAAGCTTCATGCAGCTGAGTGTTACTGTATCTTAGTTACCTTGAATTTCACAAACAGCCATTTGGATGCTTCCCTTACAACCCTTCCAGGCATCTTCTTGAGAGTCATAATAGGACAGGATGCCACCACAGAGAAGGAACCACCGCGGCTGCCAGCCTGAAAAACAAAACTGCATTTCTCAGTTACACCCCTCCCTGCAATTCTACCATCTCTCTCACTTGAGACTTGCTGCAAATATGGCCCCAAAGATTCTCATTCCCCCTGGAAAATGAAACCCTTTGAAGTATTAAGATTTGTGGACAGACTTGGATGTTGTACACTATATCCCCTGCTTGTTGGCACCTACATGTCCATTCTGCACACAGCTGGACCACAGCAGCATTGTGTCTTGAGATGCCATGTCATTTTCAGTAGTTTTGCTAACACAGCATCACTGACTCACTCTCTTCCAAAACCATCTTCTCAGTTTACCACCCCTCAATTCCTTCCACCAGTCCTCAACCCAGCTCTTCACTCTTCCCAAAAGCCACCCCTGCCGTCTGGCCGTACAAATCTTCCTCCCTTGAAGGAAGGGCTAGCCAGGTTATCTTGAAAAACAACGGGTAAGACTCTCTTAATCAAGAGAGGAACAGAGGCAGATCTGTTGATTTCTGAACATTCTGAATACCATCTTTCAGTGAAGCAGTTTTCAACAGCTCTTGAAACTCCTTGTGCTGCCCACATAAAACATATGTCTTGAATTACTGACCTGCACTTCTGGATACCTTCCCAGAGAAGAACCAAAACCCAAGGCTAGACCCACACCAGTAGTTCTGGGTATACTTCTGCCCACCCTGCTGCCCAAGTTTAGAAGTAAATTATCTTTTTTTTCTACTTTTGGAAGCACTACAGCAGTAAGAAAAGTTAAAACGAAACATGACCTGACAGCCACCATTTATGTCTAATTAAAAACTACAAGCTCATTAACCTAAGAAGAAATGAGGCAGCAACGTCACTCGAGGAAAGCAGCTTTCATTACTGAGCTGCAACAAGCTTCCCTGGCCAGGTCCAATGGATTGAGATTCTGGCACTCCCACATTGTGCCAGCAAACCAGCTCTGGAAGGAACACTTGGACAAGACCGTGTGGG
The DNA here is from genome assembly GCA_032173965.1 of Sitta carolinensis. Lineage (NCBI taxonomy): Eukaryota > Metazoa > Chordata > Aves > Passeriformes > Sittidae > Sitta > Sitta carolinensis. The sequence continues at coordinate 35,274,550 of CM063284.1, read as the reverse complement.
CCACATGGCTCTTAGATATTTTGGCAGAGGGTCCTCACTTCTGCTATCCCCTATACCGAGGCTCTGCCAACCAGCACTGTGCTGCTGGAGCCCAGGTTGGGCTTGGACTGATGTCACACTGGATGAATGACAGCTCATTTCCAGCTAGAAACTGGTTCCTTAGACTAGTGCTAAAACACGGTTTAAGATTAGAAAAGCCTAAAGCCTCAGGCTAACAGCAGGAGCATGGTCTGGCTTACCCCACACCCCCGGCTTTTTAAAAAAAAAAAAAAAATCAATACCACTGCATTCAGTCCAACCCAGTTTATAGATTGCTGAACCCTGTGTGGTGGATGGAAAACAAATTAAACATAAATATTATTTTATTCCATTCCAGATATCTTTCATTATTTCCTAGAAGAATATAAAAATATCAAAAATCCAAAGTACTCTCAACATATCTTTACTTTATATGAAGGGGGAAAAGAATCACAAGAATGACAAGTAAAAAAAAAAATAAGAAAAAAAATAAATCAGCAAGACTGGTTTCCATTTGTCTTGCCTCCAAAATAAAGGAACTATCCTAAAAGTCACTATTGATATGTGGGAACTCACAAAAAAAGGAAGTGATTGTTCAGCAGAGTGAAGCAGTTAATTGCTTCAGACACTCAATGGCACAGGACCAATTCTTTAAATAATGCACAGCGCCACAGTCAATACAAGCATCTAATTCAGTCTGGAGTTCCTGCTGCTGCACATGAATCATTTCAGCCATGGTCCTACAGCTTACAATTGCAGCTGATGCTCAACCAAATTGCATCCCATCAATCACAGGCTGTGCAATCAATTAGCCAACACACAAATCACTCTGCCTCCATAACTTTGGAGGCTGGTTAAAAATATGTTATGAATCAATATATTTCTTGAGACTTTCATTTGGTTGTTTGTTTTGGTTCTGGGTCTTGGGGTTTTTTTTGTGGGGAACAGAGCAACTATCTGTACTCCTCTGCAGAAGCCAACTCTTCTTTAATTATTAGATACGTATTAAAAAGATTGTGATAGACAATTTTTACCTAGGACAATATGTATTTTCAGAACAGAATTGTTACATTAATAAAAACCGCTTTTTTTTTCTAAAAAGAAAACAAGTGAAAAAAATACTCACAGCAAGGTCCTGTCAGAAGATGCAGTAACCACCTGGTACACACCGATACTGAGTCAGCAGCCATGGCAAGGTTATCCTAAACAACCAGCTAAAAATAGCATGTGGCTGACAAATCCTGGGCACTGCACAGGGATACAGTCTTTAATTACAGGAGCTTCACTTTTGCAGACAAGTGAAGAATGGAGGAAATAAAAAACAAAACAAAAATGAAAGCAGCAAAAAAGATACTTAGGCACTTCCAAGAACACAGGTCTTGGGTTTACTTAGTGTTATTTTCCTCACATAAATTGTCATAGGAATATTGCAATTTTTGGAACTGGGCATTTGGATTTCACCTGATATGGAAAGGTAAAGCTGAACCTTTTAAGGTCTTACTGGTGCCAGCATTAACTCAACTTTAAAGAAGAATTTAAGTCCATTACACTGGTGGTACAAAGGCAGGGAAAAATACAGCTCGTACTTTCAACACCTACTTTTAGAGGCACAGTACCATAAAAAGTAAAAATCGACCTTGGTGGGAAGGGTATGTACAAAAAATCCCCAATAAAGCAGAAAGCACAATAAAAAGTGATTAATAGCTTAAGGTCTCAGCCATAGAAGAGAGAGAAGATATTCCAGAGGACTTCACAGGCACTAGTTAAAGTACATATTGCACTCCTGTGTGAAACTTACAGTTAGTGCCTGCAGTACTACAGGAAGACCTGATATTGTCCTCTCCAAAAACAGATATTTAAGCAGTCTGTGCCTGCTAAGGATTCATTACTTTTTGAGAAGTTTCCACAGAAAGAAAGATCTGCCTACTTCCACCATTACACTTCAGAAAATCTGGATATAGCTGCCACTGAGCAAACTTGACATTTCTTGATAACACAGTTGAAATTTGGACATAATTCAAACTTTAATGTTATACAACTCAGACTCCAGACAGCATTCCTTCCAAAGTGCCAAGCCTGAAGAAAAAAAAAAAACCCAAAAACAACCCAAACATCTGAAGACATGTAGATCATGTCAGACATCTACAAAGCCAAGCCATCTGGGAGAATTACATACTCAAGAAGTCAAACTGATGACCTGGGAAACAAGCTGCAATTAAGAGATGCCAGTTCCACCTGCATTTCTAAAATGCATAATGGCCATATACACAAGTTGTTATTACTGCTTGCTTTCCATGAGAACTATGTAACACTTTAGGCTTATTAATTTCTTGAGCTTCAGAAGAAGTTTTACAAAAACTTTTGCAATAGATAGTCCTTGGACTTCTCTGACCCTAATCCAGACTTTAACTGCAGATAGGAGATAATTGCAAACTTTCCATGTTACAACATCTGTCTAATAGGAGGAGTTAAAGCCACCATCACTTCCCTCCTGCTTATAACAAGGAGAGATCCAAGACAGTTGCAGATAGCACAGCAGGACAGATCCGGGTTTTTCTGTGCAGGGTCACAAAATTCCAGAGTGGGTGCCCTGATAGTCAGAGCCATCTCACAGTAAGAATGAGCAATATCCATCATTTCATCCCACCCTGAGCAAATGTAAACTGTGCCACTGTGCCATGTGCTCACTGTCCCACCATCTCCAGCTTTATCTCCCAAGGACAAAAGCACCACACTGTCTGCCCAGCGCTGTGTCAGCAACTGATAGCTGGACAAGAACTGCTGAAAACCCAGCTCTAGGCAGGGCAAAGTCACTGTCAGTCAACAAGGTTCCTAGTCAGAAAAAGCAATTAGCAAGAAAGTATCCTACCGATATCAAATTTGAAACTTTTCCCCTTTTTTCTCATTCAAGGAACAGAAGATAATCTTGACATAAGCATTTTGCACTCAAAACTGGAGCCTATTTTTTCTATACAGCTTCCTAAGGCTACCCAGTATTTTGGGAAGGGAAATCCCAGGAGCTGGAACACATTTTGCAGCCTTATTCTATAGCAAAACAATCTGACAGGATAAAAGTCCAGTGTGAATCCCTGAGGGACGGCAGAAGGGCAGACAAGAGTGTGTGAAAATCTATGCCTCTTCTCTGCACTATAATGTTGACACCTAGAGAGAAGCTTCTAGAAATGTCCATATTGTGATTTTACTCTGACTATGTGCATATTAACAGCAGGAATCAATGCAAAAAGCCCCTAAAGGTAATGAAGTTCAAAGATTTAGCACTTTAACAATGGTATCATCTTTTAAAGAACTCGTTTGAGAGACACTAGAAGTTCAAGTGAAGGAAGCAACAGCTGGAATGGGATTTAACACAACAACCTTCTCCAGTTTTGTTTCAATCACAACTGTTAGGGCAATGTTAGGAGCATTGAAAAAGCATCCTGTCATCACAGGGCAACTGGGTTTGTTTGCAGACAATTTTATGGCAGTGACCAGCCAAGGCACAGAAAGCACAATGCACCAGCTGTCAGGCATTTTTGAAGGGATGCAGTGAAAAGATGAAGGGCAGAGAGGTGATCGTGGTGGAGGCAGAAGTTCAATAACACAGGCCCACTGCTTAGACACACTAATTCAAGTCATAAAAAGCTCCTGGGAGCTTTCCTCCTCTCTTTACAATTCCCGGCCCTAGCAATCAAGCTGTTCCTCTCTCTGACCCCTGGGTGGTTATTAGGCCAGACTAAGTCAACATACTGAATTTATGAAAGCACATACAGATACCACATGATGGTATCTCTTCACCATCAGTCTACCACACCTTTGGTTTCTGTCCTACCCAGCCATTTCCTGGGATCACTTACTCACTTCAGTGCAGAGGGACTGAATGCAGAGGCGCCGGTACTGCAGCATACCTGGCAGGGAATGCTGCACCATGGAGGCTCTGCAGCACTGCTCTAACACTTACAGAGGAGAGAGGGGACACAGATTTCCATTCCTGCAGCCTCATCAGTCTTTTCTACTGTGACCACATTACACAATTCCAAAAAGGCTGGACAAAAGCAAGATTGCTGCGTGAAGAAATAGAGACGGAAACGGAAGAAAATCATGAGAAAGAAGGTCAAATCACACAAAGACAATTAAGCAAAATCCAAAGAGAATTAACTAATCAGTCCCTGAAGTTTCCTGCATGAAAAGTCTCATCCAGTCAGAACTGGCTTGGTTAGACATTCATCTAAACCAACACCTGGATCCTGAGGGCAGCTACAGCCAGCAAAAGAAGGCAGACCATTGCCCTGACGACAACAGAAACCTCAGCTGTCTAGGTTGACCTTCGCAAAAGCCAGACTTCTAATTTTATACAATCAGAACTTGGACTATACCCAGAAGCTAAAATGAAGGGGAAAATTATAAAAGGCTTTTTAGAACCAAATCTTTATCTAAGTGTGAAGTTTTTGATTAATTCCTCTATGTCTGGAAACAGAGGAGCTTATTTCTAGAGCTCGGTATCAGCTGGAAGGATATGTGCCTCTCATCCTAAAAGGTGAGATTTCTTTAACTCCCAAAACAAAGACTTGCTCTAAGCAATATCATGTGCATCCAGATCCAAGAACTAATGCTTTTTCATATTTTCTTGAGCTCTACCCCAAGTTTACTAAGGAATTCTGGATCATTAGAGACAAGAGTAATTTAAAGTTTTATGTGAAAGATGAAATGTACTGCTTCATGCTGGCTCTTGGTATCTTGGGATAAACTGAAAAGAATCCAAAGTACAACAATAAACTGAGAGGGGATGATTACATACAGGTATATGGGGAGAGCTAACTGAAGTATGTGGCATGATGCAGTGCCACTGGTGATGGCATGAAGGTGAGTCTATCATGCTTTGAGGAAGATTAATTACTTAGGGTTAGAATTACTCCACACAAATAAGGATGTGAATATTTAAATATCGGGAAAAGCTTAGCTTTGTAAAGGAAAGTGATCAAAGCCCTTTCATGGAGCATGTAACAAATACCAGGCAAGCCAGTGGAAGCAGTCATCATTTTTCATCCAGTGATGAAGCTGCCTTTGAACCCCACAGCCAAGAGCTGATCCATACCACCTCTTCCAGAGTTAGCACCAATCCTGCCTGTGTCCAGCAATCCCAGGTAGGGTGTGTGCCTACACTGAAGATCTGAACAGAACTTCAGCAGAAAGAAAAAAAATCAACTTGAAAGTACCAAGCTCTCACACACACCACTGAAGGGAGGTATTCCCCAACTCCAAGCTCCTTCCCAGCAATAGCCTACTCATTCTAAAAACCTATTGAGAAAAAAAAATCATGATGCCTTTTACAAGGCAAACTGCAAAGACTAAATCAATTTATTTCATTAATCAGAAGTTACGCTCAACAAAGAGCGTGCATTGCAGGTTAAGTTCAGCTGGAGAGTCCCATGGGAGGCAGTTTCCAAGCAGCAAAGAGCAGCCTTCACGTGGAGTTCAGCTCAGCTCTCTCCTTTCTCTATCCTGCAAGCAGCATTCCCCAGCTGGAGACCAGTCACGCTATGACTCTGCAGCCAGGAAGTGCCTCTGATGCTGCTCACACCAGAATGGTTTGTGCTCAGCCAGGACTGCGGGCAGTGGCAGCACAACAGGCCCAGGAGCTGCAGGGAAGGCACACGGTGACACTTTCATTATTCCAACTGCTCACTACAGTAAGGAGTACTGAAGCAATAGTCACACACCCATCCCCAGCCCCCACCAAACAAAGCTAACATCAGAGAGAGACTTTTGACAAAGGATGAAATCTAGGAATTTTTTAAGATCATCTTACACGCTTTGATTATAAGCTCAGCAGAGACCAACTTACATGCCTGCGTGATTGAAGTCACCCTGCTCTGGATTTTGAGGATTAAAAATTTGAAGTTTGCAGATGGATTATATATTTGCCCCAGAGAAAAAGTGCTGTCTCACTTTATGTGATGATAATTCTGCCTGCAAAGTTCCCTGCTCTCTTAAGGTTTTAACCAATTTAGTGGGGGAAGCAAAGACAAGAGCAATCAAAGGACACATACTGCAAACAAAAGATCCCAATAGACTTCCATAGGCTAGAACTTTGTGAATATATATCTGATCCAAAGCTGGCACACCTCACTTAAACCAAAGTAACACACTGAGAAATCACTATCTTGTGGCCATTACATTAGGGGGCAGAAAAACTCTAAAAATCTCAGTCTTCTAAACTCAAGAGACTTCCAAGGTAGCACTGGAAATCCTGCATATTGAAACCACAATGTGAGTGCAAGATCAACACCAGAGAAAAATCCCTACCTCCAAGCAAAAACCAGGTAATACTGATTTGATTTATTCTAATCTATATAAAGCAAACAAGGGCATTTACTACAAACAAGATAACTTGTTTAAGCAGTAAGGCAAACTGATCTGTCTTTCAATTGCTGGCAATTACGGTGTGCTTTCTTTGCCCTTTGCCCACAGAAAATCAAACTTGTTTCCTACTTTCGAAACGTTCTTGCTGTCAATAACTATGTAATTTGCAACACAGATCTAGCTCCCGGCCCAAGAGCTGTGAGGAAATGGGTTGATGTGGATTTGACCTCTCATGATGGCAATGACATAAGACATTACAAAATCAAAATTCCCAGAAAAAGACTCAATTATCAACAAACTCACATCAGCTCCTCTCTCACAGCAAGAAGGAAAAGCAGTTCTTTTCTACGGTTTGATGCTTGTTCTCTTTTGAATGTCCTATCTCTTCTCTGACTGTGAGCAGTCCTCCTCATTCGGAGGTACATCACCACTGTCTTATTAGCACACACCAACACTGAGAGATGACACACAATTTCCCTACTTTTTGTGTGCATCCTTTAAACTATACAACACCCGATTCATCAACCTTGAGCAACAAGAAAAGCACACTGGGGGCAGGATACTGTCAGAAACACTGCTCTGGATGACCTGTTGAACCTCCTTACTTCCCTTAATCCCTGAAAGAAGGCTTTCCTGTCTCTCACTCTCCAAGCTCTGTTATTAGTACAATGAACACCACATTCCAGAATGATTTTAAAACTTTTTTTTTTCTTTTTGCATCTCTGCATAAATTTATAACTTAAGGGCTTCAGGGCAGGAAGTCTTCATTTTATGGCAAAAGAAAGCACTAGTATATACAGACAGCCTGCAGAACAGCAAATTTACTGTTCTCAAACACACTATGTGCCTTCTACAACCTAAGAGAAGGCATAGAGTGACCTTGACTACCACACTTACTAGAAGAGTCAAATTTCAACCAAAAAATCAGAAGGATGCTCCAATTTTCCATCACAGATTTTTCTCTCTGTTGACAACAAAATCTCTTCTAGTTTTCAGCTTGTACAAATCTTACATATGCAAGGAAAAGTATCCTTCAGTCTGCATTCACTTAGACTGAAGCTTGCAAAGCGTCATCCTTCATTAAGGGTCATTTGATTGGAAGTGCTTATTAATGTGGTTAGCAAAAGAAAACTTAATTTTGGTGAAAACAGAACACTTCTTAGTCTTCATCTTACCATCAAGCCAGAAGACCAGCTGATCCTACCACAGGCACACACGGGCACTAAAATCGAAATGCCAGTCAGTTACGTACAACAAGCAATTGTTTCCCACAGACACACATTGCCAGGTGTCATGGCACAAAACCAAGCACAAGGGTTCCAGACACACCCCAGCATCTCAGCAATGCAAAGAAAAACATGTAAAACTTTGGATCAACTGAACCATAGGTGTTTTTAGTTTGGGGAAAGGACTAATATCACTGCTACGGTTCTGCAATTCAAATGAAAAAGGCAAGCATGGCTGCTCCTACTGACACTTCATAATTCAAGAGCATTCACAAATAATTAACAACAAAAAACAAAAATCCATGTCTGTTCACTGAGACCTGACAAATTTCGATTCTCATCTCAGAACACCTCTTGCCTACAGGGCAAATGTCACAGCGATCTCCTAGCACAGCAATAAATCCAGCCTTATGCACCACTCCTGTCCACCTTCCCTACTACATGAATTCATGTTTGTGCTTCAGCTTTTCCTTTGTTTAATTTTGATTTCCTACAATTTTCCAGCTAACCAGAGAGGTGCAGCTATTCCAGCCTCTTGGGAAAAAACTGAAACAAGGTGGCAGCCCTTGTACATACACTACTGAGCAATACCGGCACATGGCAATGTCACGGTGGTCGTGACTACTTTTCGGCGACCTTCAAGTTTCCAAACTGTTCCAACAAACCACAGAGAGGTTTGCACCTGGCCAGACTCCATCCACAACCCAAATCACACCCCTCTGTCTCCCCTGACTCGAAAGCATCAGGCAGTGGCCATCCCAAGGGAACACAGGGGGCTTCTGACTCCACCACCTTTAACCTCTGCTGAGCAAACTCTGTCCACACACGCTGATTCCAATCTGCCACGAAAATCAAGCTTTCCGTGGCACGGGGACACCCGAAAAATTAATATCTGGGCCTAGAGCTAGCAGGACAACCACCTCCACCTTCTTTCTTGTTTTCCTTTTTTTTTTTTTTTTTTCTTGCATGCCTTCTCATCCGAATTCCCCAAGTGGGACTCAATGGCAACACCTCTTCCTCCCAGCTCCGGAATGCCCCGAATCCCCGACTCGCCTCAATAAAAGTTCCACGGGGGTGGAACACGGAAGTTCGTTGTTCGAGTGACCCAGAGCATCCAAACTGTTCCAAACCCCAACCCACAATCCCGGGAGGGCGAGGGGCTCCCCGGACGGGCACCGGCACCGGGATAAATTCCGGGCAGTGACAATAAGGCAGCGCCGGGGCTGGCGCTCCGCATAGCGGGATCAAGGGGCAGCGCTGACCCGCGCCCAGCAGACACAGTGAATATATCCATGTATGTACTTGTATAAATACGTATATGAGAAGATGACGGCGCCCGTTCCGCAAAGGCTGAGCGCTGGCAGGAACTCACCGCTCAGGTAGTTGGTCCACTTGTACAGGACCCCCTCCATGCCGGCCGGCCCCCGGCCCCATGCAACGCGGCCGCCCCCCGGCGGGGTCACGCCGCCCGCCGCCGCCCGCTCTCCGCCGCGCCGCCGGCACACAGCGCCATCGCGGGGGGGCGCGCGCCCCGCCCGGCCCGCGCCGCGCCCGCCCCCCGCCGCCGCCGCCACGCTCCCGGCGCAGGGAGCGCCGCAGCCACGGCCCGGCCCCGCGGCGCTGCGCCAGCGCAACCCGCGCTGTGAATCGCGGCCCGCGTGACCGGCGGCAGCGAGGGCGGGCGGGGGGCAGGCGCGGAACGCCCAGAGCAGGTGGCCTCTCGCGGCCAATCGGAACGCGCCCTCGCTGCCGCCGCCGCCCAATCAACGGCCGGCGGCGGCCGGCTCCATTGTGCGCGCGCTCCGCGGGACTGCCCCGCTCGCCGGCGCTGTGGCCTCCCGGAGCGCCCGGCCCGCCCACCCTCCCCCTTACGGCTGTTCGGGGCTGACGATTGGATGGGCTAAGTGACGGACAGGAGCGCAACCCAATGGGCGACAGCTCCTCCTGAGCTCGCCCTGCGCGGAGCCAATCAGCGCGCGCGCCGCCGGTGCCGGGCCGCCGGGAGCCGGGGCTGGCAGCGGTGCGCGCCGCTGCCACGTCGGACGGATCGGCCGGGCTCGGGATGGCGGCACGGTGAGGGCAGCGAGGCGCCGGCGATGGCGGCGGCGCTCCTGCTGTGCTCCGCCCTGCTGGGCGCGGCGCTGGGCTGCGCGGGCGCGGCGCTGATCCCCCCCGCGGCCGACGTGAAAGTGGAGGTGCTGCACAAGCCTTTCCTGTGCCACAGGAGGACCAAGTGGGGGACATGATGCTGGTTCACTACGAGGGCTACTTGGAGAGGGACGGCTCCATGTTTCACTCGACGTAAGTGAGCGACGCGTCTTCTCCGAGCGTGCTGCTGGCTGAGCTTGAGTGGGGAAATATATATACATACTTACGTATATATATATATATATATATATTTATATTAGAATTATAGAATGGCTTGAGTTGGAAGGAACCTTAAAGATTCCTTGACCCTTCCGCTAGATCAAGATGCTCAGAGCAGCCCCATCCGACGTGCCGTAGAACGCTGCCCAGGTTGTTGCTCCGAGCCCCATCTAGCCTGGCCTTGGACACCTCCAGGAATGGGTTGTCAACAACTTCCCTGGGCAGCCTGTTCCAGTGGCTTACCATCCTCACAGTAAACAATTTCTAATAACTTACCTGAGCTTACTCTCAGTTTAAAGCCATCACCCCTTGTCCTGTCACTACATGCCCTTTTAAATTGTCTCTCTCCATCTTTCTTGTAGGCTCCCTTGAGGTACTGGAAAGGTGCAATTAAGTCATCCTGGAGCTTTCTGTTTACCAGGCTGATCAATCCCAGTTCTCTCAGCCTGTCCACCTAGGAGAGGTGCTGCTCCATCCCTTTAAGAGTCTTCTGGTGCACCATCTCTGGACTTGCTCCGTTATGTGTGTGTACATATATATATATATATATATATATATATATATATATATATGCAGATGATCTAGTCATACTTTCTGAATCCAGACCTCTCACAGGGTACCGCATTCCATCTGCGAATAGCTCTGTGAGGAGCATTTTGTCAGGGGCAAGTGGTTTTTTGTTTGGTTGGTCTTTTTTATTCCTCCCTCCCCAAACTCCCGTTTGCTTGTATGCAAGGTAATAAAAGTAATGCATGAATGCCTTACTTTTGGGATAAAAGAGCTTAAATAACACTGCATAAACTTGTTATTGGGGCCCTTCCCACTGCCACCTGTTCTCAGAAAGTTTGGTGTGAAGCGGTGTCTCAGTGCTCTTCAAGATGAACACCAACAGTAAGGCTAATCTCTTTTTCCCAAGGTTATAAAATAAATCTTATTTAGCATTTGTTTTCTGGTCAGTCTGTAGGAATTAGAGCCATGTGGCATTTCTTAAAAGATGTGGATGTTATGCATGGAGCACCACTCCTGTGTGGAAAGGCTGAGACAACTGGCATTGTTCAGCCTGAAAAAAAGAAACGTTTCATTTCAGTTAAAGAGGAGGTTTCGAAGTGTTAGTTAATTAGCCACCTAATTGTGGCTTTCCACTACCTGAAGAAAGATGGTGAGAGACTTTTTGCAAGGACATGTAGTGACAGAACAAGGGGGAATGGCTTCAGACTTAGAGAGCAGGTTTAGATTTGGTTACTAGAAAGAAATATTTTACTCTGAGGATGATGAGACACTGGAACAGGTTGCCCAGGGAAATTGTTGACAACCTATCCCTGGAGGTGTTCAAGGCCGGCTTGGATGGTCTCTGAGAAGCTGGTGTAATTGTCGGTGTCCCGGCCCGTAGCACAGGGTGAGCTGGAACTGGATGATCTTTAAGGTCACTTCCAACCCAAACCATTCTACGATTCTGTGATTAGGTGCAGGTTTAGGAATATGATCTCAGCGGTTTAATAGGTCTTGTGCTACGCATGAATTTCTGTTTGGTTTCTAAAGCAAACTATTAGTTAGAAAAAGGGTATGTGTCTTTCCAGTAGCGGCAGCACAATCACAGCTTTTCATTATTCTTTACCTGCCCCGGACCAGACAAGTCAACATACCAGAGCCACAGAAATGCAAATAGGAGGATGAGCCAGAATTTCGAGGGAGTCTGCTAAGAGCCTGCAACGACTTGCTAACGCTGGATGTCCTGTAAAACATCAACGAAGTGTTAATAGTGGGAGGCAGCAAAATACTCAAGTCTCTGCAGGTTGCCTGAAGGCTACTTCTATATATTAGGGGAAAAAAAAGGAGACTGTTTTGCATGTTTATGCTCTTGCAGACGATTCAGCTAAAATCTCACTAATTTTCTCTTGTAGTTAACCTGCCTCTTTAAAAGGACTTCTAGTGACACACTAAAGTTTTTGCTGCTGACTAACTTCTGTAAGTGTTCTATTTCCTTCTTAAACACCTATTCTGCATGACTAGTAAGTACTGCTTTCAAATTCCTTGCCTGTTAGTAGAGTGAAAGTAGTCCAGATTGTACCATATGGTTAAATCAGAAAAGGGTCTTGTCTCCCAAGTCTGAAGTTGAATGTTTTGCATGCATTCGTTTCTGTTTTTTTCTAGTGTTATGTCGTTGTTCTGTTGTGGATTTTTCTTTTTCCCCAAAGGCTTCTTTTGAAAGAGATGAGTCTGATTCATCTAAGCATGTTAAAATGTATATTGCTATGATGACAATGCTGGTCTGAGATTTGCAATTTACATTGGTCTGTGACTTGCAATTTACAATGGCCTTGACTGTGAATTTTTAAGATGCCCTTCTATCCTGATCAGTTTCCAAGTGGAAGTAGGTGATTGGGGAAGTGAAGGTGGAGATCTGGTTGGTTAGTGTTGTCATAAACACACCAGGTAAATATTTTGTTCCTTTCCCCTTCTCAAGGAACCTTGTCATGCAAAGCATAAGTTTTAAAGACTTTAAAGAAAGTGTAGGTCTTTCATTTAAGAGGTGCTGAGTAATGCTGTGTTTTTTAACTGTATAGCTACAATATGATCATATTCAATTTGCCTTTTGTGGAACTTGATGTTTAAATACGGAGTGTTTTATTCCTTTCTTTTCCAGTCACAAGCATAACAATGGTCAGCCTATGTGGTTTACACTTGGCATAAAGGAAGCTCTCAAAGGCTGGGACAGAGGGTTGAAGGACATGTGTGTGGGAGAGAAACGGAAGCTAACTATTCCACCAGCCCTTGCTTATGGAAAAGAAGGGAAAGGTAAAATGTGTTGAGCACTCCTCTTGCTCTAATTGTTTCTAATCTCTGTATTTTACTGTTATTCTTGGCCTAAGAGGTTAGCAAGCTTTCAAGCTTTCCCGGTTGATTCCATTAAAGAAAACTGAAGGAGTCAGGTGCTCTTTCTCATAAATTTCTTTCCTACAGTAATGTCTATTAAGTGGCTATGTGGTGAATGCAGGAAAAAAAAAACCCTGAAACTGATGGTAGCTGCTGTGCTGTATGTTCTGACTGTCTTTTCTGTTAGTGCTGTGCTCAACGGTGCCCTGCTTTTTTCTCTTTTTTTCTTTAGTTTGTTTTTTTTTCCTCCCTTCTTTTACAGTTAAGTGGAGGTGGTTGCTTAGGTAACAGTTGGCTTTTTGTCTGTTGGATTTGTTTTTGTGGTAATACTTCATGCATGTGCAAGCCTCATTCTTGTTTTCAGGTTTCTTTTAGAACCCTGAGAAACTCACTGTACTGCTGCCCAACCAGTTCTTAGATGATACAGTAAACTTTTTTGGAGCAATTAATATGAATATTTATGTCTTGACAAGAAGTTGCAACAAATGACCTACGGTAGTGCAAGGACGCAAAGCAGAAAGGATAAATATATAAGGAACATATAGTCCATCCTGCTGATGTTCTCTCCCATCACTATGAGACTGTTTTGGGAATGAGGACTGTTTGCATGACTTTATCTTCTGGCAAATAGGGCGGCACACAGGTTTAGCACTCCATACTACCTCATGCCAGGTACATGGCATGTACCCACATTTATGCCTACAGCATACTTCATACCCTCCTTTATTAAATGTATTAAATTTAACACATATTCTTCTAGAAGCTCTGGTTTTGGGTTCAAGATGCAGTATTAGAAGTAATTATGTTTCTAGAGAACAGGAACCTAGTGTTCTCATTTAGTTGTCTTTATGCAGGGCTCAGCTGATAATTTTTCCACAAAAAGATAAGAAATGCTGCAGTGCTCATGTAGTCATCACAGGCCTAATTGTTTGATTAATATGTAAAGTACTGTAGTTATTCTTCAAAGACTTGCAAGCCTCACCTCTGTGTTTAGTGCAAAAGGTTAAACAGTGAAACACTGCTAACTGCTGTAAGAAATTATTTGCTTTAGGAAGACTTTGAAATATTTGAGCACAATTATGTTGCTGTTTTCAAGTGATGCCCTTGAAGACAGAATTATTTAATTTTCTTCATTCTCTCCTCCAAATGCACATAATTTCACTAGCCTCCCACCTTGGTTGCTGTCTGACTCATCATTTGAGTCAGATGCCTTTTTCTGTAACACTCAAAAAAATTACCTGCGTTCCAAACCCTAAACAGGGCATTGTGCCCTGTATTCCCAGAAGATTCTGCACCTTTATTCATCCCAGAAATCTACAAGCCTGTTCGTTGCTGCAGCTCAGGGTGTATTTAACACTGTATCTCCAAAGAGGTAGATGTGGATTATTTTCCCCAGTCTTCTCAAGGCACAGAAATATTTTTTGCTGCCGTCCAATATAGAGTTATACTTGTTCCTATTCAGCCTTTCTCTATTTAAAGGAGCAAAGTTATGTACTAAAAGGTCTTTGGCAGTAGCTTCGGCCATCAGCATGAGGGTATGTCACATCTCTGTAAAAGCCAGTGCCTGATAAACTGAAATCCTTGAAGTGTGGTGGCATGGGAGAGTTCTCTGTGGCACCATTAGGAAGTACTGGTCTGTTCACCTACATCAAAAATGATGTTGTGATAACACCTCTGTGATCAGGTATGGGTACGTAGTTTCTCCTGTGTGTTTGGAAATAGCTCAGTGCTTTGTGCCCTGTGTCCAGAGACTGCTGTGAGAGACCAGCATCATCCCTGCCCTTATGTCTTTCCTTGCAAAAGAGTTTTTCCCAGTGGCAGAACAGCAGATACAAGGTATCAGCTGGCAGTAGAGAGGAATTTGGGGATTGATGTATCTGGAGGACTAAATTCTCCCTTCCTGCTGTCCTGTACGTTAGTCTTGGCTGTAGCCTGTTTACAGTACAGTCTCCTTTACTGTTTTCCAGTTTATCTGGCTCTAGCCACGAAAGAAAAAAAGATTCAAAAATATTGTTTGATAAACTTGTGATGGTAATTGCTGAATAAGAGCTTGCATCAACACCTACTAGTCTCCAACAGAACTAGTTGCATCTAAAGTTGCATTTATGCTGTAAGGGCTGCACAGAGTTCAGGCTACAGGCTGAAATGGTTGTGGTCATCACTGTTACTGATACTAGTTCAAAATGCAGGATGCTTTGAAATGACTAGGCTTGCTGGAACATTGCTCTGACACAGATGACTTTTGTATGGCATTGAATAAAAGTTAGTTTTAACTTTTCTCCATTTTGGGCAGGAAAAATTCCACCAGAGAGCACATTGATTTTCAACATTGACCTTCTAGAAATTAGAAATGGACCAAGGTCTCATGAGTCATTCCAAGAGATGGATCTTAATGATGACTGGAAACTATCCAAGCAAGAGGTGAGTGGGTTACCCTTCTTTTGTGAGCACATCTTACAGGATGGAAGAGTGGTAACAAATGCACATCTATGCTGCACTGCTCTGAGCCTCGCATCCTAGTGAAAATTCTGGACTGAAAGTTCAAAAGAGCCTGTAAGCTGAGATAGCATGTAACTCATGCTGCACACTTATGGAAACTTGATAAAGTTAGCATCTTAAAATAAAACAGATTCAGGCTTTTTGGATTAATACTGATTTATTATAACTGGATTTCTCTGCTTAGGTGATCCTATTTCGTAGCATTCACTCTGTGAACAGGATCAGATTCAAAAAAGTATCATGAGAATAAACCCCTTATAAAAGAGCTATTTTCTTGAAGTGTCAACAGATAAGCGTGAGAAAATAACCTTAATATAAATGAATGAACAAATCAGAACTGGCTCAGTTAAACTAAAAATCTTAAAAAGAAAAATTATTAATGCTAAAATTGAAGATTAAAATGTCGTCAAAAATTAATCAAAATTAATATTAAATGAATCTTAAAATATAGTTTTAAAAAAATTGTAGAAATATAGAAGCTAGATAGTAACTACTAAGTTCAATGCAGTTCAATACTGCTGGAAAGACCATATAATACCAAGAGCAATTGATAATCATTTTAGTAGTAATAAAACCTATTTTCCAAGTGAAAATTTTAAAATGAAAAAAGTGTAAAGAAATATTAAACAATAAATAAATTTTAAGGAATTCATAAACATGACGTGAAGAAATTCTAAATAAAATAGCATGACTGAATACGAATGCTGTAAGAATATAAAAGAGATACAATGAATGATAACTATTTTAAATGAAAATGTACTTACATTTAGATACAGAATTGTACTAATTTTTTCAGAAATTCACAAATTGAAAACAAATGAGGGAAACCATTAGGAATACTTAAACTGAATGTATCTTAAAAAATGTTTCCTAGTTTAAATGATAAAGGCATCAGACTCTATAGAGAAACACTAGAGCGAATGAAAATAATTTTGATTGCAAAATTTAACAAATCACATTTTGTGAAACAGAAATGTACCAGAAATTTAGAAACACAGTCTTTAAAACAATAGATGTGAATGAAACACAGTAAAGAATCTGAAGCACTTAATAGACACGAATTAATCATGAAGAGATGTACTAAAGAACAGTATGAAAAATTTTTTGATAGAAAAAAAAGTAACACAATGATTTATTATTAAATATGTAAAAAATAGAGGTGAGTCATCATTTTAAAATTAATTCAACAGAGGAAATAAATAAAACATGTATGGAAGAAACAAATGTTAAATCAAAAATTTAAATCTATAAATTTATGAATAGATATTGAAACTAAAACGCATAAATGATAATCTAAAGCATAAGATAGCAGACAATTAGTTGTTTTCTAAATTTGATAATGAATATTTGAAAAAAAAACCTTAGTTTAAAGAACCAAGTAAAATGACATATTTAGTCAAATCGTTGATGAAGAAATTTTATTGTAGTAAATAAAATATCTTAGTGATGTCTTATTAATTGTATTTGAAAAAAATAAACTACCTAGCTGATCTTAGCTATTGGTTTTTTTATTTTAAAAATTGAAAATGACTTTGAGGCTATGAAAATGAAACTATTTAGATACTAAATCCTAAAATTATTAAAATTAACTATTATATGATGCAGTAATTTAGTTAATTAATCTATAAAAACTTCTTAAGCAGATTTAATTTGGGTATTTAGTTTAAAATGTAATAAATACATTTTGAAACCTAAAATTTAAAGAAAAACAGACATGGAATTTTAAATAGGATGGTTTAAAAATAAATTTAAGGTTGAATAAACAGATTTGACCAAGTTTATTCAAGCAGAAAGGAGATTTTAAATACTGGTTTTTTCAATTTTAAGAATTTTTTTTGAACATTTTTTAAAAACCCTGTATTTAAAAAATTTTTATTTCAAAGTGTTTAAGGTTAAAGTGTGTTTCTTTCAAATTTTTTTTTATTGAAATTTAATTTAAGATTAAATTTTTTGCTTATTTTAAAAATTTGGATTCAGAAATTTTTTAATGCAAGTTGATTCAAAAATTTTATAAAATAAAGGATTTAAGATGCAGTTTAAGATTGGTTTAAAAACTTAAATTTAAAAATAGAATGATTTCCTGAGGGATTCTAGAAATGAATTTATTTTATTTATATTATCTTCAATTTTAAAATTTTCTTTATGGTGAAAATTTACGTATGAAATAGTGTTTTTATCCATTGATTTTTAATTTTAGATCAAGATCCCTTTTTGTTTTCCTATTATGGTTGCACTCACTTGAGAACAAATGGTTTCTAATTTGGGTATTAAAGTGGAAAGTTAGTTTTTTTTCTGCTGTTTATGAATTGAGAGAATGTAATTCTTTTTGGGAGGTTGAACTTTATTTTATAAATTTAGCTTTTTCGTTGCACAATTTGTTTTAAAAATTTTCTATTTTAGTTTTTACATATGATTAAATTGCTTTTTATTCCAAATTTGTAAAATTTTTTGAGAAAGATTTGTCTGTTTTGGGTTTTTTAATACACAATTTGAATTTACATTCTAAAACTTACATTACTTAGTGTATGAATGTAGCCTTTTTTTGATTCAATTTGGAAAGGAAAATGTGTACTCACAGGAGGATCAGTATGGTCTGAAGAAGAGTTTCCATGGCTTGTCTGCTTTGCAGCTGTGAGTTGCAGAACTTGTTTCATTGCTCCTTTGCAACATTTTTTCACAAGTAGCACACAAGTGATATGAATTCTAAATAAATTATTTCTTAGAAAAATAGAGGTGTGAGATAAGTGTTACAGTACTGTGTCTTTACAGAGGTGGAGATCATTAGGATTTCAAACACAAAATTGGAATTCAAATAACTGTTTTTGGAGAGGAAGAAATATTTTCCTGTTTTCCATGTTTTCTTAAATGAGAGGGCAAGGTATCTCATGGACAGAATTTATTCTGACATCGCTAACCTATGGATCTCTGAACACATCATTGTACTTGAAAATTGTTGCCCAAAGCTACATAAGGACGCAAAGCAAATCCGGTTGTATGAAAGTGAGATTGCTGCATTGCACTAACCCTTAACTGCCGCGAACTGAGACTGCATTCAAGGTTCGCAGTGCTGTAGGTGCGTTAGATGTTTCCCTGCCACCTAGTGTTGCAACTGAGGATTAGAGGACTGCTTCATTGAACTGACTTCAGCTGCAGGGGATGTTTAGAGATAGGTGCCTGTCAATAGTGATGACTGGCGAGAAAAGTTGTTAGTGAGGGTATGCAGCGCTGGGCTGTTCTGTTTTGGCTTTCCAGGATCTGACATTTTGTGGGTGATATTTTAAGTGACAGGGAATTGCAACCATGTATTTTGTTTTCAGTAACCTTAGGTCTTTTTCTTCAGTGATGCCATCTGCTTTTCTTGAACCCAATAAAACTTTTGCTTCAATGGCTGTGAGTTTCGGTAAAATAGTGTAGGAAAATGTTTCCCTTCTGTTTTAGGCTCATTGCCTGCCCTTATTATTTTATTGTGAAGAAATAATGAATAGTCGTTACCTGTTTAGCTATTCTTACTGGTCATGGTTTTGCATATTGATATCTTTTTCTCTTCACTTACAAAAAATCAAGCTTGCCTGACTTCAGCTTGCCCAAGGCTGGTTGCATGTTCCGTGCTGGCTGTCTTGATTTCTCCTACAGTTGCCAGAGCACTGGGCACCTGGGGGCAGCTCATTGCATGCGTGTTGTTTATCTTGTATTGACATAGCTGCCTTAGCAAATAGAGTCTTTCTCTGTTGTCTGTGTGGGGAACCTAGACAGTTATTATAGCCTAGGCCAAGAGAGGATAATAGGATATGAAGTTGATCTTTGAGCCAGTCTTGCTTAGATGTGGGAACTGGCAGGTACCCAATCAACTGAAGGGGAAATACTCTGTGTGTGTGTGCTACTGGGAAGAGCAGACCTGAAACTTTCATTGGGTCTGAGGGGGTTTTAGATCA
The DNA here is from genome assembly GCA_032173965.1 of Sitta carolinensis. Classification (NCBI taxonomy): domain Eukaryota; kingdom Metazoa; phylum Chordata; class Aves; order Passeriformes; family Sittidae; genus Sitta; species Sitta carolinensis. The sequence continues at coordinate 35,255,274 of CM063284.1, read as the reverse complement.
TTGCAGTGCTTAGCATGTTCTCAAACATCTGGGTGGGGAATGAAAGCATAAAAGCATGGAATAAAATTTGCCCATGTTGCTGACCTAATCATTAAAAGTTAAGATTAAATAAGGGGTGCCAATATATGAGCCAGTAAGGGCCAATTGTTTCTTTGTCAGCGACTTCTGTGAAATGTACATAGGTATAATTTTCTGCTTGGATTTTTAAAGTATTTCATAAAAATAACTTTCAGTGAACATACAATTACTTGTTAGTGTCGGCAGAGTGTTAAAGCTGCAAGACCAAGATGCCTTATTTGGTGTTGTGTATAGGTTTATGCCAAATGAGAGTATGGTTTTTCTTAGTAATTTTCTTGAGAGCTGTGTTAAATTCTGAAATTGAACTGAAAATGTTTTTTAGAAGTGCAGAATTGGCAGCAGATTTGAGAAGTCACTTCAACTTGATTATCATTTGCTACCGTTAGAAATCCTCCTGTGAAGATGAAAGGCTGTCTTAGGTAGAAATAGCACTGCCTGTTTTAACCTCAATTGCATTTGCTTGATAATCCACTGCTGGAATCCAGCAGGAGCTAGCCAACAGCCTGCAGGACACCAGAGGCAGGCAGCTGCCTGTCCCCTGATTGGGGAGGAATATTGGGACTTCAGTGGCACTCAGGAACGTTTTGGCTGGCTTGCGTGTGAAGTGTGAGGTGTATTTCCTTCACTGCATATCTGTAAAACATGGCACTTGAAAAAGTGGAGATGGTTCAAAACAGAGTACTTTCCTTCTGCATCTTATAACCTTCTTCAAACATTTCTTGTTGGTTTGTGGTTATTTGGGAAAATACATAGTGATGTTTTTTAGAACTGTAGCCTGTCATTCACAGCCAGTACCTAACACAGTGGGAGTTGCTGCCTTCTGTAGGTACAGAAGCAGCCTTCAGAGCACATTTTATTTGAAAATTCATGATAAGCAATGCAGTGACACAAGAAAGCTTTTGGCAAAACTTCAGGAATGGTGCTTTAGTCTGAAGTGTTTTTTAAAGTTTTCTTTTTTAAGATAAACTGACAAGGCAAACAGAACTAATCACTTTATTTGGTCTTAAATCTTTTCAGTAACTTATGCTATAGAATTATAGAATCATTTATGTTGGAAAAGACCCTTAAGGTCATCCAATCCAACTGTTAACCCAGAACTGCCAAGTTCACCACTCAGTCATGTTCGAGTGCCATATCTACACATCTTGAGTACCTGCAGGTGTTTCAGTGGTTCCTCTGCCACATTCCTGGGTGACCTTTCCCAATGCTTGACAACCCTTTAAAAGAAGAATTTTTTCCTAACATCCAAACTAAAGTTGTTCACTGATACAACTTTGAGGATGTTTTTTTTGTCCTGTGCCTTGTTACTTGGGAGAAAACCTCACTTTGCTAGAGACTCTTGTCAGGCAGCTGTAGAGAGTGAAAAGGTTTTCCCTGCTTCCTTTTCTCTGGGCTAAATGCTCCCGGCTTCCCCAGCCACTCCTTGTCAGACTTGTGCTCCAGGCCCTTGAGCAGCCTCATTGCCTTTTCTGGGTGCACTCCAGCACTTCAGTGTCTTCTAGTGAGAGGCCTAAAACTGAACGCAGGTTTTGAGCCACATCCTCACCAGTGCTGAGAGCAGGGGGCCAACCACTGCCCTGGTTCTGCTGGCCACACTATTGCTGATCCAAGCCAGGCTGCCATTGGCCTTCTTGGACACCTGGGTTCACTCCTGGCTCACGTTCAGCTGCTGTTTGCCAGCATCCCCAGGTCCTTTTCTGCTGAGCAGCTTTCCAGGCACTCTGCCCCAGCCTGTAGCACTGCCTGGAGTAGATGCAACCTAGTACTTGGGGGCTGAACCTCGTTCTGTTGGACTCAGACCATTGATCCAGCCTGTTGAGATCCTTCTGTAGGGAATGTCCTTGTGCTGCCAGGAACATCCCAAGTATAGAGTGTTTTGGTATTTTGGTGAGTACGATATGTTATAGGGTCATAAAATTGCAGTGTTAAGTACATTTTGAATGAATTGCTGCTGTAATTTCTTCTTCATGATATCTTAAATGAAAGCAATATAGTTGGTTTCCCGAGTGCTTTGGTGTAAAAAATAGGTCATACAGGTCAGCCCTTAAATTATCTTTGTTGTACATGTTCACAAACATCCCATCGTTTGTGCTGTCCGATACAAGGTGTTCTATCCTTTGATCCAGAAATCCTAGTTTCAGATGCAGGTGAGTACCAGCAGGATTGGGAAAGCTCACTGATTTGGGACATTCTGGGAAAAGACACAAAGCTAGGGAAAATTTCAGAGAGAGTGGAGTTATGCAGAGTGATGTGAGAAATGCAAAATATTTTATTTCCTAAATCCTTTGGCATCTGCTTACTAGGAAGAAAGAGCACTGACAGACACTGATGTAGGGACTGCAAGTAATAAGTCTATTTCCTGATTTGACTTTGATTAGAAACCACTGCTTTGGAGAGTTGCTATATGGAGTTTAAGGCAAAATTAAAATTCACACTTCCAAGGTTTGTTAAAGAGTTTTCAGAATAGGTATGTTGAGTTTATTTCTTGAAAATACATTGGCCTCATCATAGTTTTTGCAAAAACCCCCAAAACACATCTCAACACACTACCCCAAACCCCATAATTTGTCTTCAATGCTGAATTGTTTTTGGTAGCAGGAAATAAATCAAAACTGCTTATATTTGTATAATCCTGGATAATTTTAGCTTCTCTTGAAAGTTAATCGTAATGCTTATATTCTGTGTCCTAGTTTTCTCCTGGTTCATAGGAAAAACAACTCTCGGACAAAATAAGGATCTTTCTTTAGCTATACTGCTTCTGTTTTCATGCCTATGCTTGATAATGTCAACAGTTTCACACAAGAAATATAATTGACAATCTCAGTGGGAGGCTGTATAGGGACAAGAACTCGGTTATCATCTCTTCCAGCCTGGAGGGGATTCAGATGGAGGCTCCTACTGCATCACATTTCTTCCTACTGGGAATTTTTGTTCCAAAAAAAGGTTGGTTTAGCTAGGGATTGTACCCGGCCAGAGACCATGTGGTATTTCTGTTGGATGATGTAAAAAAAGCAGGAACTTGGTTTATCTGAGAAAGATGCCATGACAGAGGATAGTTTGAAACACGGCAGGTAAATAACTTTTGGCAAATTTTCTGAAGGTTATGTTCCTTATAGGCTTGAGTTTGTCCAAAGGGATAATATTTTTTTCTTTTTACTTTTTGTTTTTTTAAATTTTATTTTTTTATAACTGCTTTGTCTCTCCATTAGGTAAATAAAGACAAACCCACTTTCAAAATATTAGGGTCTGACAGCAGAAATCGAGTGGAGCCAACTCTTCAGAGCTCCCCAAACCCTAGCTGTATTTTCCTTTAAAAAATCCAAGGCTGATGCTAACTACCATTAAGAGCTGCTCTTCATTTTAGACATGATGCTTCTAATTTCTAGTTTGTGTCATGACCTGCATAAGAAGATTAAATGATGCAGGATAATTGATTCCTCATCTGGGAGTCAGACCTGAAGCATCAAATCAATCCTGTGCTCTTTCATGTTATTGCCATCAAAATTTCTTTAAAGCAGCTATGTTTCCTCTTCTGCCACTTTCCCTGAGTAGTGAACTAGATAATACCTATTTCTTTTGTGTGCTTGGCCTGCTCTCTCTCTGGGAATAAACAGCAGAGTTTAGCTCCAGTTTCCCTAATCTGCTTGGATATATCTTTAGAGAATAGGTTTTCATTCCACAAATGCAATGCAAAATGGTTTTGGTGAACCTGTGTCCATCTCTGGGTATGGACTAATTGTGGTTGAAAGAAAATCATGACCTGTTGGATTTTACTCTTTGCAACACTGACCACAATACTTAAGAAAGACAAGACTGGTGATGTTCCTTCATTTTTACAGAAAGTAAGAATTTACCTTTGCATCTAGTATTGCAGCCCTTATGTGCCATTATGTCTATACTGCTGTGATCACTACCAGCAGCTGGGTTAATGATGCACCCTGACATTATGCAATGCTCCACTTCAACAAAACAGTCTGAAGCAAAGCTCCCAGACACGTGGTGCTCATATCTTGCAGCTGAGCACAAACTGCAGTGGGAGCACATATGGAGCAGAAGCAGCCAATGCTCCCATGTGTTTGGTACCAGATTCTGATCCTGCCTACCTGAGCCAAGCCCAGCTCACCACAGCACCTTTTGAAACAGCCACAACCTGCACCCATGCAGTGCTGGGTCTCCGTGGGGTGGGCTCTAAGGCACCAGTTCTGCTCTGCCAGACCTCAGCTGGCTTTGGACCTTCACACCTTGTTTCCTGAGCAGGCAGCTGACAGTGGGATGTGTCAGAGCCTCAGGACAGACTGGAGTGACACCAGCCAAACTTCACCACCCCTTCACACCTGTAAAGCTACAGGCAGGCTTGGAGAAAACACTGGGCTCTTTGGGCTGGCAGGGAATAGCAGGGAAGATAAGCAGGGGAATATCTCTCCATACCATCCAGTTTTTCTTGGCTGATATCCACAGCAAATATGAGGAAGTTTAAAAACTCCTGGGTAATTTATTATTTACATTTCTCTGTTAAAATAAGTACATGAGGAATAACATGCAATCAGCATGAAACTTACAATACAGTGTGGTGAGCTTTGTAATTTTGCCCATCTACTAACTACTATCTTCCAGCTGTACCTTGTGGATAAGACCATTTATGTAACATGGACTCTTTTATGACAGAGATACTCAATTGCAAACATTTTAGAAAACACATTTTTCCTATCCTTTTGGAAGTACAGGAGCCAAAAGCACTTCTTTTATTTTACTTAAAAAAATTCTCTTATCAGTGATATCTTTCCCTTTTGCAGCTATCTATCCCTTCCATTAATAAGGAAAATGGCTTTATCATGGAGAGAGTTTTTTGGAGTCAGAACTCCTTGAAGACACATTACAAAAAACCAAAACAAAACTCTCCAAGTTTTATGTCTCCTGAAAAACGGAATACTGGAAAATGCTGCAGCAAAAACATCTGTATCCCAGGAAGGACATGCCACTGCTCACAGTCCCCAGTGAACAATGTGTGTGGCAGGAGAGAAAAGGTTGCTGACACATGCATAACTTTTAGGAGTACTCAGCAGACCTGTTGCTGTGCTTACTAACCAGAACATCCCTGAATGAGTGCTGTTTGCACTGCACCAGATGGCTGATAAATCACATAGGGGAATTTGCTGTCCCTTGTGTTACTGTCCGATCCTTTCTCCAAGTGCTATGATTTAATTTGCAGCAATTCACACATAGATTATTTAGTCATGACACACTAATATAAGACATGAAACTGCTGCAGGTGTGCAGTCACTTTAATGAACTCCTATATCACCTGTATAACACCAAAAATATATTGATGTTCATGTTGTTGCAATTTGATGAATAATGCCAAGCTGAGAAAAAACCCCTATGTCTGAATTTTAATATAGTTTTAATAACATAGTTACTGTAGCACATTTATTGCAGAGGCAAGTGAGATGCTTTTTGCAGTTCATCGGCCTGCCACAAGCATTTCTGTACAGGCAGCATCAAAAACCATGAAGCAGAGATGAAGATTAAACAGGCTCATTGCAGAAGAAAGTAATGCTGTTGCCTCTGTGTTTTCTGCTGCTTCATTGTCATTACCATCTTACTCTCTTTAGGATGACAGTCCACCTACCTGGACTACTTATTATTATTAGTCTTAGATATAGTCAAGTGTTTTAGCCTTGTTGTTTTAAGTGGCATTCTAACACATTAAAAAAGCCAATAATACTACATGTGTCTTGTGATACATTTCAGAGTTACAAACATAAATATCCTGTCCCAGATTTCTGTGAATTTAAATAAGGAAAATGACAAAATTTATGAAAACAAAGCAGGAGACTGATGATTTTTTGGATACAGCATTACACCAGAAGCAGGCAATCGTTTTGACTGGGCAATGGAACAGCTGGATTGTGTGGTTCAGTGCTGTTGTGCCTAACAGGTTTCTGGACACTGAGAGCAACTGCAGCAATGCCTAGAGACCTTGCAGCACCCTGTCCCTGTCACACTGAGGAGTCATGTTCTGTTATGTCACTTGTGTAATGGGGATATGAATCACCTTCTGTGGTGTGTGAGTAAGAGCTCAGCATCTAAGCCTGCCATTGTGCCTACAGTCACATTCTATGTACAGCTGCAGCCTTTTCCATAGATTATTCTTCAATGGTATAATTGGATAAAGAGGCTGCAGTCAGGATTTCTCCTATCTTTTTCATTTTGAACATTCACGGAGCTCAGCAAGTGACATCGTTCTTTTATATCATAATCTAGCACCTGCCATCCTTTCTCTTTGTTATGGATGGAAGCCACCTTTAGTGTGGGAGAATTACTCTCAATTCTCTGGTCCAGTTTTCTGACTATATAAAAATACCCCGAAACACCCAAGTGTTATTGCTACTTCTTGCTCTTTAGGTTCATTCTATGACATCAGTTGAATTTACTGGCCTATGATGTAACTATCATCTAGGATCTCATAGGCATTTTCAATGTTACTTACCCTTTGGTATATAAGGAGCTTTTTTCTTCCTGTAACTCACTGTAAGAGGAATCATTAAGTTAGTGGGATGACTTCATGGGTATAGGCTTAGATTGCCTTAGCAATAAAGTACACTTCTTCTGAACAATCCGAGTTCTTCTGATTTTTAGGTACTCCAAATCAGTGTTCCGCTAGGAAGAACACGACTAAGATGGTGCCCTGAAATGACAAAAATGAATACCAACAAAAAGGTTTTCTTCGCTGTACTACCCTTCTACAAAAATCTATCATTTTAAGCCTCTTAATATAATTTTTACACTTAGATGGTATTTTCTACCATCTACATTAAGTCAACTTCTCTCCTAAACCCAGTTTATTGAGAAAACTAGTCCAATCTGTTGTATGTCTGCATGGCTGCTGTCTTGGACTTGCAGAGGAAAGTATTTTGGAAATGATGAAACAAAGACTAGTGCTGCACTGTCTTGATGATTTTGGAGTACTAGTTCTGCTGAATTAGCTTTGATCTCCAACTAAGGAGGTTAAAGAAAACAAAAAACTCACTGTAAATTCAGTTGTATATTGCAGTGCCTGCCTTTTGTTCTCTTCATTTCACATATAAAACATGGAACAAAGATTCTTTGAAATTCTAAAGAGGTGTCCTTCCTGCTTTTCTTTAATTTTGCATCCCACTGGAAACCAATCTTTTACAGGAGAAAAAAAAAATTATAAAATCCATACATTCTGCTGTTATGTTTTCAAAGAGGAAATAATCAATAGATAAGCATTGTGGCTTTGTCCTAATTACTATAATTTTGTATTTTTTGTTTACACACCAATCTCCATTCAAAGATTTTAAAGATGCAGCTGTGAGTAAATGCTCTCCCATTTCTTGGGTAAGGTAATTTAATTACTGTGAGGCTACAAGATTTATCCAAAGCTAAGCAGCAAGCTTACGGCAGAACAACATACACCCCAGGCTCTCTTGATTCCCAGTACTGTGCTCTAACCACTCATCCTTGCTGCTTTACACAGTTCATGACAGCTTACACAGAAAGGAAGCACCAAGGATTTCTGTGTTGACAGTATGTAATCATTCTGTAGACAGTCTAATAATTCTTAGGTAGATTATACTCAGCCATAATCATCTCCAGTGTAATTAGAGAAGAGACTTAGTCATCTAAGTGAACATAATATAGTTAATATAAGTGGTGTGTTATAGGATATAATCTAAACCCATTTCTAAATTGCACCTGCTCTTTTCATCAGCTGTCTTTCTGATTCTAAGAAGCAAGCTGCCTGTGACGCAGTTCATCCTTGATATAACTCCAGAGCAAGGAATTTGGGTTGTTATGTTCAACTAAACTTGTTACAATTAAATTGGTATAAAGTCCTCAGCTTTCCAGTTATTCGGATCACCTTTCAATTATGTATCTTAGGCAGGAGATACACATTTTTTTTCCTTTTGTAAAACACATTGAAATGTAATTCTGATAGGAGGGAAACAAAGATCTTGCTTAAAATATATAATAGAAACCCTTAGAGTATGAAGGGCTCCATGTTGCTAATGATCAACCCTGCTTTTTATTCAAAAGCATTGAGCCTAAGTAGTCCCTATTCAGGCTACTGACATAGCCCTGAAAGGTGCAATGCCACAGTATTTCATATCCACTGAGAATGGGAACAACAAACTATTTTCTCTCTTAGTATATAATGAAGCTGCAACTTTTGGTCCGCATTTAAGTTTGACAGCAAGTGTCCAGAACTTGAACAGATGCAGACCCATGGTGCTGTTTGTGGTGATGAGAGGAAACTCTTTTGGGCGCATGCAGTTTCAGAATTTTTCCTTCTATATTTTCTTGAAATGTAGTTTCATATGCAGATTCTGTCTGGCTTTTTGTTTTCTGTTTAGCCAGATTACTAAACCAGATCTTCTGATCTAATAGGCAGTGTGATATTTAAGTGGTACTGCTGTACCGACCTAACACACTTGCTTCTTTCTGCTCTCATAGTGAAACACTCTAGTTTGTAATGCTCTTTAATATCTCTACTGGCTTGTCCTGGCCTCTCTGACCCTTTCCCCTGCTTCCTTTTATCCTTCCTATCTTCCCACACAAAGATTTTTGGCAGTCTCTTTTGCACATTAAATGTCTGGTTTGAGGCAGAGAATTAGTGGAATGTGCAACAAGGCTCTTCTGCTTGAAGACAGAGATAGAAACATAAAGGTGCTGCCTTATACCAGCACCATGTAACCATATGTGTTAGACCATATTTAGCAGTTTAACAATTTATGCAGGGACCTGCATGATTATACTTAGCAGTTAAACTATTTTCACCTCTGTATGGAGGCACAGGTTGTGTGCTGAGGATGCAGCAGAGGACAGCCCCATTTGGGCAGGTTTGGCAAAGAGAGCAGGCCATCTGCTCCACATGCCATGGCTGAGGGTAGCTGTGTTGTGAATGGGGCCTCAGAGGGACAGTGGGTACTGCTTTGCTTTGAGCCTGGTGGTGCTGCGGTGCTGCATCCAAAGAGCTGAGATATCCCTGGAGGTTCAGCTGCTGGAGGGGTAGGAGCCCACTGTGACACTTCACATGCAGCAGGAAATTCCTCCATCATGAACCAGAGAATCACAGATTTAACTAGGTTGGAAAAGGTCTTCAAGATCATCGAGCCCGACATTTGACTGATCACCTTCTTGTCAACTGGACCACGGCACTAAATGCCAGTCCAGTTGTTTCCTGAACACTTCCAGCGACAGTGACTTCACCACCTCCCTGGCTAGCCCATTCCAATCCTTAACAACCCTTTCCTTGAGGATACTTCTCCTCCTGTCGAGGTCATCCCCTCAGCTTTGCAAAGTTTGGAGAGCTCCTTAAGCAGTGGTCTGACTGGTTAATGAGATAGCAGCCATAGAAGCAGGTAGCAGCCCGCTCTACTTCCTAGACGTACCCTCTGTGTGAGACAGAGGAACGCAAGTTTGCCGGAAGACTAAAACTGAATAAAAAAGCCTCTTCTCCTTCAACACGCTCTTGGTCCTCAAGACGGGCTGAGGGATAACGTGCCGAAGGCTGATGGCGCTCCGCAGCATCACTGAACGGGTCGTGTTGGAAGGGACCACGGTGGGGCACCTGGCCCGGGGCATCCCGGAGCACGCGGCCCGTGCTGCCCAGACGGCTCTCGCGTGCCTCCGGCGCGGGAGTGGCCGCAGCTCGGCCGGGGCCGCGCCCTCCGCCGCCGCCGCCCGGGACCGGCGCGGAGCGTGCGGCGGCGGCGGCTGCGCGCGCAGGGGGCGGGGGCCGGGGCGCCGCGGGGCCGAGCGGAGCGGGAGGAGCGGGAGCGGCGCTCAGGTACGGCAGCGGTGCCGGCAGCGCCGCGGGGCAGGGCGGCAGCTCCCCATCACCTCCCCATCACCTCCCCGTCGCCTTCCTCCTCGGAGCGGAGCGGCCGGGCTGGTGTGTTGCTTCTCGGCGCGAGGGAAAGCGTCAGGGTCTGCGGGCAGCGACCTTCCCGGCGGGACTCGCCCCGCCAGCGCCGGGCGGCGGCGGTGGACAGGGAGGGAAGCAAGGAGAGCGGGAAGCAAGGGGGGATGTAGGCAGGCAAAGAAGGAGGGAGCCGCGGGGGGCGGCGCGGGAGGGGACCGGCGGGGTGTCGCGGGAGGATGGCGCAGCGCTGCTCCCGCGGGGTCGGTGCGGGCGGTGTCCCCGCGCCCCTCTCCCGCTGGCGGCAGGCACCGCGCCGCCGCCGGGCTCTGCGGGCACCCGCGCTGCGCCGCCCGGAGCCTCCCCGGCCCGGCCGTGCGGGCGGAGGTCCGCGGTGGGGGAGGACTCAGTGCTGGGAGCTGGCATCAGCAGATGCTGTCCTCGGCTGTCCTTTGCCTTCCCGTGGGAAGCAAGGCTCTCCGGCCTCCCGTCTTCGCTGGCTGCGCTCTCTAGTCGCTGCTGTTTTCCCTTCTGCTCTTTAAGGACCCGGCGAAGGTTGTTTCCCCCCATCTTTTTCTTGAAGGTGCCTTTACGTATGGTCACCTTGAAACCTAGATGCCTTCATGTGCGTTTCTAAGCGTACTGTTATTCTCAGGTAGGTATGTGCTGGTTTCAGTCACTGATGGGCAGATATACCGTGCTGCAGGAGCCTACAAAACTGACATCTCTATTCGTACTACTATAATAATTCTACAGGCTGTGACTAATTTGCCTTAAAAAGAAAATTCTCCAGTACTGATAATTAAAGGGGAAATAAATCGTATTAAACCAGATTCTCAAACAGAAGACAGCTTAGGGCCTTGATCCTATGAATGCACATGCTTTTAAATCTATCCCTGTGAAAAAGTGTCACTGAACTGAGAAAACTCATCCATACCTGTAAGATATGAAACTTTAATAAACCCAGAGAAATTATTGTGCTGCAGTAAACTTGGTAAATTTTGTGGTGCTAACTAGTTTAAAATAAATACACGAACTTATGAGAAGTGGAGTGACAGGCTCATTTGCTTATAGGCTACTACAGTTTCAACTATTGCTCTAAAAGCTGTTTTAAGAATTAGTGATTTAAGGCACCTCCAAACATGCTGTTTTGGTCATAATGCACTCTTAAGTCTTCCAGCCAGGCAGAACAAAATCTTGAAAAACCCTCGAATCATGTTCTGCTTAGGAAGTAGATCTCTGTGTACACAGGCCTTTTGAGGTGAACCAACACTGAAATTAACTTAAACCATTTATAATGCTGTGGACTTTCGCAAATAGCTTATGTCCCAGAGCTTACATAAACATTCTAAAAAAGCAGATGTTTTGAGGAAAATATGGTGGATGAAAATCCTTTATTGGTATCAGTCAGTTTTGTCCTCCCCAGAAAAGTATTTTTGATGCTTAGAGCTTGAGATTTTTAAAGGTCTCTTCCAGTTTTGAAAGACATTTGTAACTTCTTGTTGTCTTTTTCTGGTGAAGTACAGCATGATTTAAGCTCCATTTATTTACTTGTGCCAAGGTTGGTATCTTTGGTAAAGGATGCTGAATTTGGCCCTCCACCCGCTCCTTCAGAAGTCATCAACTGTGCATGCTTTACGCAGCTTGAATGTTGAAAGCTTCTAGTAGGAATTTCTTTATTATGAACTTGAGAAGTTGTGAAGGTGGACATTGTCCCCATAGTGTGTATTTCTCTTTGCTGTAAATTCAGCAGATCGAGAAACAGAATTGCTACCCAGCCCTGCCTCTCTGTGAGGTTCCCAAATGCCTGGTTTCTTACAATATGCTGTGTTAGTTAAATCCTAACATTTGCAAACTCTTTTGGGTAGTGCTGCGACACTTTCTGGTTTTTTGGGGTATATTTAAAACTAAAGGGAGACGTCCAGCAAGCTACTTTGACGCTCTTTATTTTGCTCCTCGTTAACATAACAATGTTGCTGATTTGAAATGACGAGCAGTCGGTGTGCATTAGCCAGCTGTGCGAGGAGGTGGGCAAGGACGGGGACCGCAAAACGCCATTGTGCCGCCTCTTCACAAAAAGCAAAAGCTGCGTGGCCAAGAGTTATGCAGCTGTTAGCAACTTCTCATTGTGGACTTGGGTGTTGTACAAAGATGCTTTAGATGCCAGCAGCCCCTAACAAGGGTCTCTGCCCTAGTGACAGAAGCAAGAAAACAGGTGCGTCTCTACAAAATGGAGAGTGTTACAAATATGACCTTAAACTGCAGGCTGGGGTAAGAGCCAACAAATGGGATGGAGTTCCGTGACTCCTTGGAGTCTTAATTAAGAGCACTGACACCCACTCAGAGAAAAGTCTGTATAAATAATGAATTCTCCCTGTATGTGCAGCCTGTGATGGAAATGAGTCTGAAATCTATTGTCTTCTGGATGACTGACCCTGATTTGTTTTTAAATAGAACTATGTTTTCATTTACATAATTCAGATTACGTGGGGCAAAAAAATAAGATCCTGTCTTATTTTGAAAGATGCCTGCTTTGAAAGCAAGGACATACTTTGGACAAGGATGTATTACAGAATTAAAATAGAACGGGTTGGTCGAGAGATTGTAAACTTTTGTAACAGCTGAAGTCTCACCATTTGTTAGGACTTAAAGTGCTGAAAAGTTTTAGAATGCTCATTTGATGGCCACTACCTGATTTTTTTTAAGACAGTCTAAAACAATCTGGCAGTCGTTGCCAGGAATATTCCATATTTTCCCACATACAGCAAGAGAAATATTTTCAATTCCTTCCAGGCCTGTTATGCATTTGTTCAGTTAAATGACTGAAGGGAGCATACATCTTAGTAAAGCTTTGAAGTGCAACTTGATTTTATGCCTGTGTAGGGAATTGCTATTTCTCATAATTCAAAAATAAAAGTAAATTTACTGGAGAAAAAGGCCATCCCAAATCCCTGACTCAAAGTTTAAGGTGTTGCCCATTTTGAGTAAATTCTTGAGAAATTTTCAGCATGTAGCTAAGGAAAAAGAAAGAAAAAAAAAAAAAGGTGTTGAGCATGGCTTGCTAAATTTCAGCTGGTGATTAAACTCCTCTGATATCTTGTCAGGCACAGCTTGGGAAGACAGAAACAATTGCAGTTGGATGTTGCACCTTCAAGCGGTAAATTGGCATCATCATCCATTGGTAGTTTAGAAAGAGTCAAACAATTTGACTTCGGTCTGATAGTAAAATGTCCAAACCATAGGGACACAGGGATCTGGTGTGATTTTGTGCTTTATATTCAGGAACAGTCTCTTCTTTCTAATTTTTTAATCCATGCAACCTTTCTCTCTCCTGATAAGTCATGCATTAAAACTGTCCAAATTGTCAATAATAAAAAAAAAATAACCTTTCAGTGTTTCCTTAGATGGGAACAGTATTATTATTGTGCCTTTCAGTTTGCTGTCTTTGTTCTGTGCCTGCAGCTGAATGAATTTTGCTTTTCATTTCTGTTTTTGGAAGTACTGCTTTTCTGCGGGGTGCAGAGATCACATGTCTCTATGTGCATAAGATGCTGGGCTTGATTTGTAAAAGGAAATACAAGCTTGTCTTAGGCACAAGAAACATCTTGATTTGAAAGTTAAAATAGAGGTTGACAATAACTAAGCCCTGACCAAAGTTTTTGCAATTGTAGCAGACCTTTCTTTTGCCACCCCATTAAAAATATGGAAGAGTTGAGAATAAATGATGTGTCGCCCATTCCATATATTCTTCCTTTCCTAATGAGACAGACTTGATCCCAATCTGAGGGCCCCTGCTCAAATGCTGCCTCTCTGTTTCTTATTGTAAATGTTTCATGCAGATTAGATCACTTACTCTTTCTGGTTGCAATGAAAACAGGTTTATCGAAATCTTTAAATGTTACTGAAATAGTTCAGCAACATTAGCACAGCTGGGTTTCTCTTTTATAAAAGCACAAAATATAGTGAGGAATAGTCATCCTTTAATACACAAAACCACATTATATGTCTTCATAAAAGGTTTAATGTGCTCTCTGGACCTTAAAAGCAGCTCAAATCTCTTTTGTAAGATAAATATTAAAGAAAATGCTGTCATCACCAGAATGTAGTCCAAATTTAGAAGCAAGGAGTTTCACAGCCTCTGTATTTCTGTTACCTAAAGCACCTGTTAAAGACCAGCTTTAATTCAAAGAAACCAAAGAGGTGAGGGTGGAAAGATCAGGCTGTATGATCAGTAAAGCTGATATTCTGACCAAACTACTGTGGAGGTCTGAGATGAAACCCTAGTGTTAACACTGCTGCACATGTTTTTGTGGACACCTGTGCTGTCTTGAAAGCATTATGTTGATTATTACCAGCATTAATAATAGGTTATCTAGGACAATCACAGGTGTGCTTGAAAAATTGGGAATTAGGAGAGGCTTAGTCTTCATCCTGTACAACACTTTGATCATGTCTTGAGCTTCAGAGAGCTTGACAGTTATACCAACAAAGCTGTTGAAGACAAACACAGAACGTTTGAAAGATGAGTCTGTGTGATGTATCTGTGCAACCTCACTGAGGTGAATGAAAGCAAGGTGTGTTATTTCTTGCTTCATCCATGCTTGCTAGCATAGCTGTGCTGAGTAATGAACACAGTAATTTATGCTCCTGGGTGAAGGTTTGGCTTGATCAAGCTGAAGTTTTGCCAGCTTCTGAGTCAAATCAATACAAGGCAAATTTTACAGCTGAATGCTACTCATCACAGCACGAGGTGAATGCTCTTCTGGTGTCAGTGCTGACTGCTTGGTCTCACTGAAGTTTAATATCCTGAATATCTGCTTGAGCGTTGCTTCATTTTTTTGTGAAGAGGATCTGTATTGGTGGCAGTTGACTTCTCATGTAGCACCTTTTACTTCATACATGATAATGACTAGATATTTTTAAATTTTTGAGCAAGAGACCAATATTGTGTAGAAAACAATTTCTGACTAGTGTGTTAGGGGCAGAACTGGTTGTAGAAGTACATCACTTAAAATGCCTTAAATGGTGTTTTCCTGGGAAAGGACTTGCTCTACATAGGAATAGCTGCTTCAGAACTTCGTCATCTGGTATAAATCTTGAGATTAACAATAGCTACTAATTAACATTTTGGAAACTTGTATTAAACTCAGAGGGGTTTTATATGTGACATTAGCGGTGTCTCCAGCTTTTCCTGGGAAAAAGTTGCTGGGTATTAAGTGAGTATCAGTTAAAAGAGTGTGAAGAAGCAAATATTGGTTTAGTTCAATAAACATGAGTTAAATTTCAAGACAGACTGTTAATGTCACCCTTTTTTTCTCTCACACCAATCCTTTTTATCACCCAGTGCTTCCTAGTGAGCGCTGCACTTTCATTGTAAACCTATTGTTTTGTTTTTCAATTGACAGAAAAGATGGAGAAAAGAGCAAATCCAGCTGTTATAAGTTTTGGAATTACTTGAACACTAACTTGTTATAAGAGCTTCAAGATCATAATAGTTCATAAAACTGAATGTTTATTTTTGGTGATTTTCTTTTCTTAATAAGACAGCAACTGAAAGCTGCTGTTGGGAGCCAGTTTTCACATAATTTGTAGCTTTGTAAAACTAGTAATTATTTTGTGCTTAATGTTTTCAGGTTATTTTGGCAAATAAGGGAAATCAGTTTATTTTAAAAGTCAACATCTATTTGATGTGGGATGATAAAGTTATTTTTCTGAGAAGTAATTTTATTGTAGCAGTCAGATTCTTGAGCTTTATAAAAGATTATTGCAGTACCAAATTACAGCTTTCACAGAAGTACACAGTGTTATTCTGTAAAAATAACAGAGTAAAACCCCAAGGAGTCTAGAGTGAGTTACTATGAAAATCTTCCCTTCTTTAGTTTGGACTCTGTCGTGCTAAGCTGAGAGTGCTTTGTTGTGGATGTATAGCTATTCCAGTTTTCTTGGGCTGGGGGAAGGAAGACTCCAAAGCACACTGAATTATTTATGCCTGTCTCTATTTTCTTAAGAGTGTGGCTTCAGCCTCTGACACTCATGTTCACGAGGTGGGGGATGGGATACTGCAATCTCTATTCCATGTGTTAATCTCTCTTCCAGCATTATTTGTCTGTTCATTTTTTTTTGTAAGTGAAAAATGACATCCATCAGCTATCTCCAGCTGATGTGACCGACACATCTAAATGAAGTTTCTATTTGATTGTCACAACCTGTATGTACAGATTTAATGGCAATTTTATTTAGTGTTAAGCACATTAAATTTCTGATTGTGGATATATATTTAGTCTGCTAGTACAAATTGTTCTAATCAGAATTTTTGAGCTTTTTTAATATGTGTCAGCATCTGTAAGGTCCTCATGCTCTGAAATGGAAAATGCTCCAGAGTAAAATGTTTCAGGTTTTGATATTTTCAACCTGAAAGCTGGTGTTTTATGTTTATCAAGATTGATGAGTTATTTTTCTTGAGGTGGTGCCAGGCAGTAGCACACCCATGTTCACTCTATTTCAGGAGCATAGCAATGTTCAGATGTGTTTATAAAGCCCTGATAATTGTCGTACCTGTTGTTTCCCATTGTGATATTTGGAGCCAGACATTTGTCCAGAGAAGAACAATGAAGCTGTGAAGAGTGAGCCCTATGAGGAGCAGCTGAGGGAGCTGTGGGTGTTCAGCCTGGAGAAAAGGAGGCTCCGGGGATACCTTATTGCTCCCTACAAGTGCCTGAAAGGAGGCTGCAGCCAGGTGGGGGTCAGCCTGTTCTCCAGGCAGCCAGTGACAGGACGAGAGGACATGGCCTCAAGCTGTGCCAGAGGAGGCTCAGGTTGGACACCAGGAAGAATTTTTTCACAGAAAGGCTTGTTAAGCATTGGAACAGGCTGCCCAGGGAAGTGATGGAGTCATCATTCCTGGAGGTGTTCAAGAAAACCCTGGATATAGCACTTAGTGCTGTGATTTAGTTGGTGTGTTGGTGTTTGCTCAAAGGTTGGACTCAATGATTGTGGAGGTATTTTCCAATCATTTTGGTTCTATGATTGCCCAAGGTCGTTACTCCTTTCTTTCTGTGTTAAAATACTTATGAACTCAGTAATGTCTGTTTTTCCACTGACAGTAGTGGTGATATATTCATACAATTAATTTGGCTTGTCAGGTGTTAAGTGGGACTTATCACAATGAGAAAAGATCTTAATAAAGGAACTTGTTAAGTAAGTCTTCTTTATAGTGTCAGAACACAGTAGACTGGAAAAAAAACATGACCAGGTGGAATATCGCATCCCTGCTGTAACGTGTTCTTGTCAAATAAAAAGATAGCAAGTGGAGTATATTAGCTTGTGGCTGCTGCTCAGAACTTTTTTCAACCTTTGTGCCTGCAGTGATTCAAGGTCAACCAAGCATGATGCTTTTGAACTCCCTGCAACTGCAGCAGTTATTATAAAGTGGCACAGCATAATGTACAGCTCTATTTCCAGGGCTTACATATTCAGAGTGATAATGGATATAGTCCATAATGGTCTCTACAGTCCCTGTTTCTCTGAACTTGCAGTGGCACATCTATGAGTGCAATGGTTTGCAGTTGAGCCATATGGTGTAGGTTTACCTCTGTCTACACCATAATGTAGGTCTGAGGTATGGTCTGCTGAGAAAATCAGGCCAGTATGCTTAACATGCTCTGTGGTAACGGGCAGCAAGCTGTTCTTTGAGATCTATTTCCAGTCATTCCCTGTGTTTTCTAAGGTTTTCAAGATTACCTTTTTCCGGAGGAGCAAACTCTCTGTGAAAAAAAAAAAGTGTAGGTATTATAACAGTAGATGGTTTTATAAGTCAGGCTGATTTATCAGGGGTACTGTGAAGGAGGGTTCTTTTCCTTCTGTGGGAAAAAGATGCTTATTTGGTATTGAGCCATGTAAGAGAGCAAAGAGATGGCAAATATGTGAAAATTAGTTGAATAAAGAAAAATGAGGCTGAATAAAGAAAATAACAAGAAGTAAGCAAGTAGAAATGTCCTGCTTAGATAGGTTAATGCTAACAGACTGTTCTAGCTACAGGATGGAGGAAGATTAAGTTCAGTGGAGTTCTGTACAAATAGGGGTTGTGGGTATATGTTAGAAATGGCCATCCTTGTCATGTTCAGGGAAAAAGGGCTGCCTAGCAAACTGAGTAGATTTAAGCTGCACTGGACTGCTAGATGGCTTCCTTGTCTAAAATGTAATCTGAGATCCTAGTGCAAATTCCTCCATCGGCAGTCATGTTTTCAGGATAAAGTTAAAGCATTTGACATAGTGTTTGACTGCTATACACTCACTTGTATGAAATGCACTGTGCTAAAATGACCTCTAGTTACTGGGTAGCTTGCTCATGCTTATGAAATATACAGTGTGTTGAAGGGAGTTCTAGTTATAGAGGAGCTTACTCATACTTTCATGCTTAAAAAGCATTACCAAAATGGCAAATTTGGTTTTGGTTCAGTAACTATTGGTATATTTAAGGAAATAAAAATCCCACAAATACACTTACTCATACTTTCATACTTAAAAAAGCATTACCAAAACGGCAATTTGTTTTAGGTTCAGTAACTGTTGGTATATTTAAGGGAAAAAACCAAAACCTCACACATACAGTTGAGACTATTTATTTCAGGGAGATTTCAGAATTCTGAGGGGCATTAGATATCTACAAGGTTTTAATTCTTTTCCTTGTTTACTCAGACTGTAGGTATGTAAATGTCTGCCTTGCATACTTTAATATTTGTTTGATAAAAGAATGCTGAAACATTTCCCATCTTTTTAAGCCTATCTGCCAATATGTTTAGGTATTAATTTAATAAAAATTAGTATTGTATATAATGTTAACCTTTCTTGCTAGGCCCTTGGATGCCTCATCTGTGTCATGTATTTCAAATAAATCTTCTTAGTGTTTTGATTAAAGGAAATCCTTCTTTTGAATAGTGAGATCCTCACTAAATCTTCAAGTTGTTCAAGATTTTGGTTCATCTGGCAATGTATCAGAAGACAAATTTGGCACCCTAAAAGATGAGTTACTTGAAGGCAGATGGGAACTCTTGGAGTGCTGAAAGCAGTTCCATTGACATCACCAACACAGCCATTCACAGGCTTAATACAGGCATAATTCATAGCAAAGTACTGAATGGTTTTGTTAGTGATGAAGGTTGGGCAATCTTCTACATGCACACCATGTTCCAGTTAAATTCTCTGAGGTTAAATTCTCTCACTCATCTTGCAGGTGATTGGCAACTGAAGTGGGGCTTTTCATCATGTCCATGTGCAAGACACTCCTGTGGAACCAGTAATGTCCTTGATTTAGAGGCACAATAGGCAGGTCTGCAGCCCAGTGTCCTCTGACAGATGTGTTTTATCAGCTCAAGTAATTCCAGCGCAAAGTAGCTTGTCCTTTCCCGCTGGTCAAAACTTTGCTTTTGAAAAGGGATTTGTTTGTTTCCTAGTGCATTTTCAGCTCAAGTGGATGAATATAATTTTACCTAAATGGAAAGGTTGTGTGAATTCTGTGGACAATTCATTGCCTCACATTTTGTTGGTAGAGAGCACTTCTAACGTGGATCTACTTGACGTTTTTGCAAGGTCGGGCATCTGTGTGACCTGTTCTAGTCCACAGGCAAACTATTACAATTTTATGGATTACAGTCTTTATACAAAACAAATTCTTCATCTGTTTTATTATCTGCTATTCTGTGAGACGTATGTACTCAAATGGTGCTGCTTAAACAGAAAAAAAAGCCCAAATTTAAATGGTTTGAAGCATGTGCAAGCTATTGGTAAAAAGCACCCTTGCACACTCCTCCATGCCCAGCATTGTCTTGCTTGCAGATGAATTTGGGGGGGAAACTCGTGTGTTGCTTGTTTCTAAGGAGTGCAAATATTTTTACTTCTTCAGGATATTGTGGAAGGTGAAGAGGAACATGTTTGTATATTTGGGGGCTTAGTTTCTATTGCTGTGGTAAGAACTATGAAGAAATCTCAGACATCTGCATTGAGTGCTTTTTTAGCGAGTGATAAACATCCCCATTTTTCTTTTGTAGGCATATGTGCCAGAAGTTCTCCTGAATGGTGGAAAAAAATGTCAGATATGGCAATGTACGCAAGACCAGCTACAGTAGTGTAATAGTCGTGAAACAGTTTATATTTTTTCTTACCATATTGTCATTGCAAGCACTTAACCTATAAACATTTCACATTAACCTACATAAACAAATACACAGCAATCAATTAACTTCAGGTAAGAGCAGCAATGCAGACAAACCACAGAGAAAATAAAGTGCAATTAGTGCTTCAGTCTCTCTCCCATCTGAGTAGATAAATCGACTGACAGTTTTTGATGTAATTGTGCTGTATCTTTGTTCGGTTTCCAGTTGCACTATTGTCCTCTCTCAGGAATCCCTCAAACATCTTTAAAGTTATCTTTTTAAAAATATGAAAGTGCATGTGGGCAGAGGGAGTAAATTATTTAAAGTTATTCTGTGTCTCTGCACTTGTCTTAGTCAGCAGAATGCATCTGGGTCATATGCTCCCGAGGAGCTCCAGTGCAGAGTATCTTCTTTCAGTGGGCACTAAGCAGACTCATTAAGGCACAGTCTCTTGTCTTTTTTTCCTATTTATGCCTTCACAAAGCTTGTGTGAAAAATAATGAAAATTATTATGCTTTTAAAATTAAATTCAGATGAGCTTCCTCTGAGCTGACCTGTTCTTTCCTTATCATTGGACAATCAACTGACAGAGGGAATTCCCTCTTAGCTACAGTTAGTACCAGTAGACTGAATTGTTCTCTAATATATGCTGTTATGAATTAAAAAAACCCCAAACATTAGTTTTGTTTGTTTATGCTTTATTTTCTTTCTAGGATGGCTGCAGCTCCTCCAAGTTACTGTTTTGTATCCTTCCCCCCGCGTTCTAAAGATGGGCTGGTGGTATTTGGAAAGAACTCTGCACGGCCCAGGGATGAGGTACAGGAGGTGGTCTACTTTGCTGCTGCAGAGCATGATCCAGGAAGCAAAGTTGAGGTAAGGGTGAATTGTTGCATTCAAACTGTGAGAAATCACTGTTATTGGAAGAAATGAATACTGTCTTGTTTTCTCATCAGATTGTGGAGTCCTTGCTTGCTTCACTCAAATCTCTTGAGTAGAAAAAGACAAGTTTTTTTAAAAGACTGAAAATGAAACTCACAATGTTACTTTTTTAATTGGGGAAAAATCCATGATCTCTACTTTTTCCAGCAGGCAGGCAAAACTGTTCACATCTGAGATTCCTGCACCATGTAGTCAATGGATTTCCTTTTAAGGGGAAAATATCCTGGCTAACTGAAACTAGAAGCCAATTTTCAGAGTTTGTCATGTGCCAAATGAATTATTCTCATTCATGGTTGTTGTTTGTTAGTAGTGGAGCCTGACTATGCTACAGACAGGTTGAAAAACAGAAATCTGGGTAGCCAGAAATCTTGGGACTTGAGGAACTTGTGCTCTAATAAGGGAACCTGAGAGGAGGACAATGAGGGTGTGCAAGCTTTGTAAGCCACACTTAACTCTTGTACATGCCATTGGCTCTGTTGGCATGTTCTGCAGCTGGGAACCTGCATCGTGGTCAGTTTTTAGTGCTGTGGCTTTTCTCTGAATCCAGGCTGGATGTGAAAGCTGGACGCTGATGCCATGGATGCAGGTTGAAGGGGACCCTGCTGGAGGTTATTAGAATTGTAATCTGTTACTGCAACCTTGTTTTAGTGACAGGTAAAAAGAAAGGATAAGCAGAGAGAAGCAAAGGGGCAAATGAACAAGAAGACAGGAAAAGGGGAAAGTGTAAAGTGAAGGTGGAAAGAAGACTGAGACGCCAGAATGAAAGGCAAGGATCTGTGCAGGCAGTCATTTTACCAGAGGAGACAGAGCCTGATGCTGCACTGCCAGATGTTTTTAGAGTCCACAGGTTCTTGCTTTGACTGGCAGCTGGAAAAGCAGAATCTGTGAGGTTCCCTGCATCCAGCTTCTTTCTGCCCCTGTGGCTATGCAGAAGGGTGAGGACTGGAGATGTTCTGCTCCAGGCTGATGTTTCTCATCCAAAGAGATTCTTTATGGATCTAGTTGTCACTTACCCAGAAGATATCTGAAGGCCAGTGCCAGTTTTAATTCTGTTTTTCAAATGGGATGACTTCCAGATTTCAGAGGGTTTGGTGTTCTTCTTTCTACCAGTTAATATTCTCTTAATTCTTTTTGCTGCCAACATCTAGTACAACTTATGCATTATTAAATGGTTTAATTTTGGATATAAAGAAATCCCTCCCCCAGGAGCACTATGTGCAGTTAAGTGCTGTAGCACCTTGTAGACGTGTGCTGGCATATGTAGCACAAGCGTGACAATAAGACAAGAAGAAAGCTTCACAGCAGTTTGTTTTAAAACACCTCTTCATAGAACTGGAAAAGAAAAACAATGTTCTGTTATTGGGCAAGAACAACTTTGGGAAGCTTCTCTGTTTTGTACCCTTAATAGGGAATAATTTGTAAAACTTACTGTAAGAGGTCTTGATTCTTTCAGTCTCTTTGCCCCATATCTTACTCTTTGATGAAGTTGTCATAATTTGCTGAAGCATATAATTAAGCTATGCATAATCTATTATGAATCCTCTTTCACACCATGATTAATTGGTTTTATGCCTTTTTTTTTAGAATTCAGTAGTAAATTCTTTTACCAGACCTTTTAGAAGTGGGAAACGTAATTCCTTTTCATGGCACAACACAGTTTGTAGATTTAGTCTGCCAACAACAAGGATCTGCAAGCATTCTCCTTAAATGCTGAATTTTTTTTTTTTTTTTAAATTAAAATAAAGTTTGTTGCAGTCTGGTGAAGATGCACTTTTAGATGACAGACTGGAGTGGGATTTTTTTTTTTTCTAAAGTAGGGGCTTAAGTCCTAATTAATGTATAATACTTTGGCTTCTGGTGGTCTATACCACTACATAATTCTTCATTAGCTAGCCTGAGGTTTTTCAAGTAAAGTTGTGTATAGCAACATACAGGCTCCAGATGTTTCCTCCTAGCACAGGATAAAAACATCATCATTTTCTCTTAGAGTAGTGCAAGAAATTGCTTATCACTGCATCTTCGTCGCGCTCAGCACTAGATATTGTTAATGTATTTTTCTTTTTTTTTTTTTTTTTAACTCGGGCATGTTTTGGGTAGAGCAAACTGAAGAGAGACAAACTGATTACAAAATGCAACTGATTTCAGTTGTTTTGTTTGGTATAAGGGCTGTCTGGTAGCTTTGCACAGTTGTTGTGTACTGGTACTGAGTGGTACCTTGAAGTCAAGGAAAGCTTTAAGGAAAGGCTTGAATTGAGCTGCTTTGCTTCACCTCGTTAAGTACCAGGCATGCAACACTATCTACCTTTTAAGCAAACTTGTCAGAAGTGATTAACTGATGGGAGAGTGGAGAGGAGTGTCATTGCTTCTGTATGTAGCTTTGGCATACTCAGGGTTAACAGGTTGTTCTTTAAACCCCGTGGAAGCTGCCTACACTTCAGTTATGGTTGGTGTATGTTTTCTTTTTTACTACAGCCTTCCTTCCCTTGCACTTCCTAAGACTAACTAAACATCTCTGAGAAACTAAATGTAGGATATTTACAAATATATGTAAATATGTGGCTGATCAATTTCACACTACAGTTTTTTAAGTCTGTAGTCCTTTGTGCCT
The DNA here is from genome assembly GCA_032173965.1 of Sitta carolinensis. Classification (NCBI taxonomy): domain Eukaryota; kingdom Metazoa; phylum Chordata; class Aves; order Passeriformes; family Sittidae; genus Sitta; species Sitta carolinensis. Next base: position 35,231,612 of record CM063284.1, on the reverse strand, counting down.
CTGACTAGATTTTTCTTCTCGTCTGTCCTAATTCTTTGGGTTTCTTTTTTCCAAATGAGCAGCTTTTCTCTCCATTCCATATTGTATTCTTGCTTTGGTTTCTTTACCTTCACTGGCCAACGACAGTTGACTTGGTTGTAATGATGTTCTATTTTTTGCATATAATGTGGTTCAGTGTGTATCAAATTATGATTACCTGTTTGTGACTGTCACTCATGTTCTGAATTTCTGTTAAGAGGTGGTAATGACATGGGTTGTTCTACAGAACTCTGTTGGGGAGTTTGTATCCTATTTATTTCCTATTTCTGTTCTGTGCTGGTCCCATTTGCAACTGTGATAATGTGCAGCGTAACCAAAAGTGGCACAGTGAATCCGTGAGATTGTTGCCATAAAGGAGTGGGCAGGCTGTGCTGTACAGCTATCAGTTTAGTTTGTGGCAAGGTCTCAGGGGAACTCAGTGAATACTGCAAGTCATTTTCAGCCTGATCTTTGTGGCTCAATCTACCCGACAAGTAAGCCGTCTGCTAGCTCATCAACATAATTCCTTCCCTCCATGTCAGCAGGTTCCCAAGACCCTGAACAATGGGGCTTTTCATTAAAGGTGCCTTCTGTGTATGTGTGCGACAGCTTTCTCAAAAGTTTGTTCTTCCCTTGCATTGCAATTTCACAGGGACAGATGCTGATCAGCCCTCTTCCTTGTTGTAGTGATCAGCCTAGTGAATTTGTGTGTGCAGGTGAAGTATTGCTTCCCTAAGCATAAATAAGGTCCTTTTTTGAATTTTCTACTAAAAGTAAGTGTGTTCTTGTTCCCCAGATGTGGATTTTAAGAATTTGTCACATATTTGTGAGAATTTTTGTCATATGCTCTTTAAAATCAAGCCACTCTGTCTTATTTTTAAGGTAGATTTTACTTACTAGATTTCTTTTATTTTCTATTGATCTACTGCTTGCTGTGGTTTTCTTTCTCCTGAAGAAGTCTTGGCTGAATTACTTTTTTGTGGATGAATTTCCCATGTGGATTTTTTTTTCCTTTTATATCCACCTTCTTTTTCTCTAACTTGACCTTATATTATGATTTCAAAATAGTTGTGGTTTCTTGCTTCACAATAGAGCTGTAAAAGCTCTTTTACCTTAACAGCATGCAACTTCTTATGGAAGAACGGAAAGAGGAAAGTAGAGGGTGTAAGCAAATAACTCTGTAAAACTGTGGAATATTCAGAATTTTTCTAGTATGTTGGTGTTAAACACACATCTGAGCTAAAAGCCAGCCCTCTGTGGAGTAGGAGGAATTTTTTGTTCTATAAAACATTGTGACATAGTTATTCCTTAGTTATTCTTTTGTTTTCTCTGTTGGTTTATTTTTTTAATGGATATCATTCTACCTCTCCTTGCTCTGAGTTTTCGGAGGAGCAGAAAGATTTTTTTCTGTACACTGGTCTGAGGACTGCAGCCATAAAAACTCACCTAAAGGAAACCAACGGTTCCCTGTCTGGTGATGCAGTAAAGTATAAAGCTTGGAAAGCAGACTTTGGTTGCATTAAAGTTGGCTTTGCATCGCCTGGTGATCTTAATCCTGGTGTTTGTAACATAATCACCAGGCATCACATCAGTGCTGCTGTTCAGTTCTGGGGTGCTTTGGTTCCCTTTCCTGCCAGCTGTTTGGGTTGGTTATCAGCATTGTGTCATGGGCAAGGTGTTCGGAATCTGGTAACAGAGGTCAATCAGCAGCAGGATCTACTGAGAATTTGCCCTTTGGGAAGCCTCCAGGTCAGACTGGCACTGCTAACTCACAGTCACCTTGCTGCAGGTGTGGATATAAACCTGGCCCCTCCAATGACACTTCCACAGGAAAGTGGTGCCTGGCAGGAAACCTCGATGAAACACAGCGGTGTTTGTGCCTGTGACAGAGTGCTTTGCCTACTCTCTGTGGGTAAATGAGGCTGTAGTCTGAAGGCTGCAGTTCAGAGGTGGTTTGGGAAGCTGCATTCCTGCCTATCTGGCTGGGCGGCAGCCGAGCCCCTGCGCGTGCAGACAGATGGCTCTGCCCAAGGTACCTTGCCGGAGCTCGCCCCGAGACTTCACAGACATAAAGGGAGAAGCACCATGCAGGCCAACAGCAGGTAAGAAAAGAAACTGGGCACTGCCTTCAGCAGTCTATTGCTTGGCTAATGTGAGTTTTCTCTCTTCTGCTCCATTGCAGGCCACTGGCTTTTAAACTGACTTTGCTTTGTAGCACACCGCACAACCTGGCAGCACTCCAGAGATAGAAGCCATAATCTCTTGGATGCTTCTGCCCTCTCGAAGCTTTACTGTAGGAGTGCTGCTTATTTGTTCTCTTCTGCTACCATAGCAAAACTGGATAGCTTGAACTATTCTTTTTTGTTCTTAATCTTTTCAATTTCCCTTTTTTATTGTAGCAGACAGGAAGAGGAGGGGAGAGTATTAGAATTGTGTGGGGAAAAAATCTGCCAGCTCTTCCATCTTGACCCAAACCGTTTAATTGTGCCAAAACATATGAATAAGTATTTCAAACGCCTAGGATATCCAAGAATTCCAAGGATATCTCTGTGATAGGCTCTTTGTAGCTTCTTTGAAATTTGTTTCTTACTGTTTTAAAACATTAAATTAATCAGCTTCATCCACATTTCAGTTTTACTTTTGCACCCGGGAGACTGCTGAATTTGTATCTTGAAAAACAAGAGGTGAATTCTTGACTGCTGAATCTACTCTGACATGTACTGTCTCCAGAGAGTATTCTCAGCCTTGGGTGCCATGCTGCACTCTGTGGTATTTGGTTTGTTTAAAGATATTTAAATTTCGTTTTGCAGAGCACTTTTCCATACAGCGACTCACATGCCTGAGGCTCCTGGGTGGCTTGATAGGGCAGGTTAGAGTCAGTCAGAGGGTGCAGATAGTTTTGCTTTTTGTCAGGGGAACTGTTTGGCTTTTTCTAGCTTCTCGAATTTCCTTTTTTCCTAGAATAAAATCTATCATCCTTCTACACTGCTAGAGGTAAGATTCAAATTTTATGGTTATTGGTTACAATGAATACAAACAGCTGGGAGCAATATGCAAATACAAAGCATATGTAAAGTGCACTAGGGTCTTCATAAAAAGAGAAAAAAAGCCCTCTTCTTAATATGACGAAGAAAGAGACGCTTTACTTTGGCAGAAAATGGGCTGTTTTCTCTATTTGTACAGTTAGTAAATGATTTTATATCTGGATACAATGTAAGGATACAGGTAGTAGCACAGTATGTGCTTCTGAGAGCTGGCTGCCTGAGGATTCATCCTGCTGCTGGAGAGACTTCTGCTCACTGTTCTGGTTTGACCATGTGACCACTAGAATTGGGGCTGAGTACTGGAGAGGTACCCAGGCTGGATTTATCCTGGTGTATGGCTGTCCCCTTCACTGTGACACAAGTTTTGGTGCTGTAGGAGGTGTCACGGCCGCGTTTAATGGGTGTAGTGAAGTCATCCACATGTCTCCCGCTGTATATTTACTTAGTTCTGCTTACTGTGTAAGCCAGCAGTGGTCATAGCATTGGCTAACCCCTCTTTTGTATTGTGTACTACTGCTTGCATGTTTCTTGGCATGAAAATCCAAGGAGAGGTTGTTCCCACTTCTTTGAGCTCTGCTAAATTTGTTTCTCTAAATAAGTAGCAAAAGAATTGTCTGTAAAGCTCATTGCTAGGCACATTTGGATTAGATAGTCTGAGGGGCTTCCTTGAACAACTCTGTTCTAGTTTTCCAGATTTTCACTTCACCATGATGGGAAAGCCCAGGCAGCCAGTGTCACCTGTGGAATCACCTGTCTCCACATTTCCAGCCAGGCTGACAGTCTCAATGTCTTGAGCCAGGGAGGCAGCAGGCTGTGAGACTTCCTCAGCACGTTTTTTGCATCCCTCTTTTGGAAGGGGTTAAAAAACCAGCCATGGTCCAACTCACTGAGCTTCTGCAATCATGCAGATATTTTAGCTATATTCAGATATGTGCAGTGCTTGAAGTAGTGAAGCAAAGAGTTAATGCCAAGTTTGAGCCTGCATCTGACGGCAGGGAAGGGGTTGGGGTGAGATCTCTTTTGTAATCTGGAATCTTAATGCCCCTTTTCAAAGATCATTTTTTTCTAAAGCATTCCCTGACTATTGCCTTTGTTATCCAGGGCTAAGGCCAATGTGATTTCATTGATATTTCATAATGACCTGACTGACAGTGCTAGGAATTGGGCTTCTGCAGCCTTAGTACAGTAGAAACTGCACAATAGTTTCTTTTCATTAATGAAAGAAGAAATCTCTTGTGCTTATCTGTCCTGTCTGGTTTTGGAACACCTCCAACATATCTGCATGCCCTAGCTCGGTTGGTAGATACATTTGTGCCTTGTGCTATTCTTAGAACTCCCTTGAGAAGATTCTTTTCTTGATACTGTAAGTGAAATAAAAGAAGTATCATTAGTTCCCTTCCTGTTTAATTCTCTTTAAAGTTGTTGGCTGCATCTCTTGTGTGTGAGGTCTCTCTTCTTTAGTTTTATATTTTCTAATGGGAATTTACTGTCCCAGGGCAAGATGCCAGTTATGCCACTTTCAGGGCGTGAATTCTAGAAAATCAATGGAGCCTGACAGCACTCACTCTCAGCCTTTGCCACCAGGTTTGTCGGTGTTCTTCTCTTTTTAGCATTCATACTCATAGAAAAATTTTAGTCCAGCTGAGGCTGGACATTTTAGGAATTTTGAAGACAGGGTTAGTGGCAAGCAGAAACACAGCAGTACCTGATGTCAGTTTTATTTGTCATTGCCTAGTTTGGCACTGTGCTCAGTGGAACAGGCTGCTCTGCTGTTGTGCTGGAGGGATTTGCCAGGTCTGTGGGGTGCAGGAGAGGGGACAGGGATGTTGTAATTTTTGCCTGCTTTTCAAATCCTGTCATTATCCAAGCTCCTGTTTCTAGAGATCTAGTGGCCAGTGAGATTTTTTTGGTGGATAATGTTGTCTTTCCCTCGCTATTTTCTTTTGTGTCTTAGCTGTTGCAAGGATATGTTCTGGTTTCTGTGGAACAAGAAGCAGTGGTTTGCTGTGTTGCAAATCCAGTGTCTGGCTCTAGTTGTCCAACCTTTACAACTGATGTGTCTTGGCTACAAGTGGGTAGCCCAGTTCCTCTTGTTTGTTGGGAAAGAGTTTTCTGATGTTATTTTTGGGAGGGGGATAGTGAAGTTATGAAGTGAGAGCTTTTTGTTTAAAATTAATAATCTACTGTCACCTCTGGACCCCAGTTTTTGAGATGCTCATACCTACTATTATAAATATGAACCAAGCTCCTGCCTTAATACATCAATCCCATTGAATACCTTTTATGCTTATTTGAGTAAGTATCTATAGTGGCAAGGTAAAATGTCATTGAGACTTATTCAGCAGTGTCAATAACCATGACAAATGAGTAAGAATTAAGTCAATAGTAGTTTTACAAGACCTGTCAGCAACTGTCAGATTGAAATTGTTTTTCTGTTATTTAGACAATTTATATAAATAAGGCAAGGCTTGAATATCATCTATGTGCCTGACTTATTGTATGGAAACTGAATATAGCATGAAAGTATTCTTCATGTTCACTTCTTTTTGGGTTGGGGACATAAAGAAGCAGTATTGAAGGTGACAGCTGTATTTTGAGGTGCGTAGTGTTGCCTATGGATATTTTCTGGATTTGATTACATAGTTACAAAACAAACCCACATTTTTTTCAGAATGCTCTGGATTTGTCAAGCAGGAACAAATAATTTCCTCTTTCCCTTTTCTCAACTGCTACCATTGACAATAAGATCTTTGGAATGAATAGCAGCTTTGGTAGTGCTTGCTTTTGGAATGAGGCGCCAAGTAATAAATGATTGGTAGCAAGGATAGCCTTGCAAATATGTTTTGCAGAGGAAAGGCATTCAGCAGTTTTTTTTAGCTTAACTATCACTTTTCAGAGTGTTATCATTTTTCCTTCTAAAAAATCAAAGAGTCAGTGTAAGCAAGCTTGTATAATAGGGCTATTCAGGCAGAAAATCCTATGCAAGTGTGGGTGTATGGAGTAATGAAGTCTCCATGCTGTGTCTAGGTTTTTTGCTTTCTGCTGTAGGATTGAGAAGGTTCATGTACGTCTCTGCAGGATGGCTGCAGCCAACCTGTGACATAAAGGGGGCTGAGATTCAGACCTGGGACCTGATAGCTGCTCTGGTGTTGCCTTCACATATAATCTTCCCTTGCTGCTCCAGCTGCCCCTTTGCATATCCAGCCAATGCAGTTATTCCCTTTCACACACATGTGTCAGGTGCTTATCCAAACAGCACTGACCTGAAGATTTAAAATGAAAGTGTGCAGAATGTCAGAAGTGAGATTTGTTTGCTCACAGCTCAAAAGGAGAAGGGGGGGTTTCAATAAGAAATGTCAGTTACGGCCTGGCTTGGTTACACAATGAAGCAAAGGGCGAACTGTATAAAAAGATTTTATTATTCAGATCTTAGCTCCTGGCCAGTACCAAACATTGTTGCATCTTGATGGATGAGGAATTTGCCTCTACAAAATCACAGTGTATTACTATATAAGCAGTTTGGTCAAATAGCCTGGTCAAATATTAGGGGTGTTCTCCTACAAATACAGCAGGTGTTTGTCCCTGACAGGATATTCTTGCCTAAGCCTGACCATAGATGGAAAGAGTTCACTGCCCCTCTGCTTTTGGGTGTTTTGTTTTTTGTTTTGTTTAGTTTTCATCTATTTACACACATTACCTAATGAAGGTGGCAAGCTCATTTCCTGTATCCTTCTTTCATGGTCAAGGTGAAGGACTCTGAAAATCCCATTTCTGACCAAAGATAGTCTATTACACATTTTAATTGCATGCTAGAGGAACTATAACTGTAAAAATCATTGCTCAAGAATGGAGGCTATGATCATGCTGTATAATCCTTAAAGGCAGAAAGAAAGGCTAGAAAAAGAACAAAGCTTCTTGATGCTCTGATAATTTTGGAATTATTTCTTTGGAAAATTAAAATCAATTAGATTTTAATGTAGACACAGCCAGGTGAACAAAGCAAATAACTTTTAGTCCAGGAGTCCATTCTGATGATCCTATTTACTTTGATATACCTGATCAGATATTCCTCCAAAAAAAAACTGTTGCAGATTACTTCCCGTAAGGAAGATGTTACAATAGGAATGCTGGACTCTACGAGATGCCTTATAAATACAGACAATTTTAGGTTTCTCAGAAGCAAAATCTGCAGAGTTTGATCTGTGAAAAACTTGATGTTACCTCAACAGTAAAATGTAAAGTCCATTTCTTTGGTTTGCACAAACCAATGATGGGTCAAACTCTCATCCATGCTGTCTGGGAAAATAGTGTGTGTTTTGAAGGCAAATGTATTTAAAAGGTAACATAATTTCTTTCTTCCTTGCAGTTACAATGACTTGTCTGCAGCCTTCCTTTGTATTTTGACTTGTCAGAATACATTTGCAGACATCTAATTACAGTAAACCATTTAAAATAGTAAAAAAAGCAGTTTAAGACACAGCAATATCCCTGTTTTATTTTTGTGACTGTTTATCAAAGTTGTTTATTATACCACTGAATCTTTCCAGGGTTGTTTTTGTTTCCTCTTTCTACCAGTTGCCCGGTGATGGGGGCAGCTGCAGGGGAGGCATCAAGGGAGAGGAAGAAGCCTTCCAATGCATTTTTTCCCAGTTACCATTGTTACACTATGTATGTAATAAATAGTGATTGTGCTTAAGGATGGTGCTAAGGGGAGGTGGTAGAATGCTTTGATTTTGTTACTATGTACAGGTACAATCTGTGTTTTATTAATGTAACAGTACAGTCTGTCTCCTGCTGCTTTCCACTGATTCTAACATTTGGGTCCTGCTTGTCTCTTGGAAGCCTGCAAACATCAGCACATGTGTGTTCCCAGGCGTATGCAACACAAGGGTGTGAACGTTAAAACGTGACACTTAAATGTTGTTTAAACAAGTTCCTTGTTCTTTCACAAAACATGGACCTTTTAAAAACTGTGTGCCCTTTCTGAACACTGAAGCCTTGTGTTACTTCAGTCACAGCAGTAGATGAAGTGATAGTTTAACTTTCTCCCTTCTGTCTCTGCAGTGCACGTACATTGAGATCGAGCAGGTGCCGAAAACTCACGCGGTGGTGCTGAGCAGGCCCTCCTGGCTGTGGGGGGCAGAAATGGGAGCTAATGAGCATGGAGTGTGTGTAGCTAACGAAGCTGTCCTGACCAGAGAACCAGCTTCTGAGTCTGAAGCCTTGCTTGGCATGGATCTTGTCAGGTGGGTGTCCTGCTGAGCTGTGACCAGCCTTTCATCGTCAGCCTTAGATGATGCTGCTACCAGGTAACAGCTTTGTGGTCTTGGCATCAGGACATTTTAAAACAATAAAAGGAGGCTACGTAGGGCTCTAGGTACAGCTGAGTGAAAACTTAAAATGCTTGCAAACTGAATTTAGCTACAAAGAATGTACCAGTCTCTTGTGGGTTCACTCAATCTGCCTTGTCTACCTATCCTGCAGTGTAGCAACGGCTATTCTGATGGGCTAAGAGATATGATTACATTGTTAGTAAGGAACTGCTAACTAATTTGTAATATCAGATTGCTGGTGTGCCCTTCATTCTCCCACACTTTACTGCAGCCTGCTCTGACCTAAAAAGCTTATTCTGGGCTTATAGCCAACTGTAGGCATAAACAAACTACTATGTCTTACTTCAGCCCATGCATTCCAATGCTAACCATTGCTCTTACTCAAATGCTGGCACACAAACTCCTGTGAGTCTGTTCATTGACGGCTGCCTGCCCAAAAGGCTTGTGCTGCACTGTAAGTCTCAGCCTGTGTGCTGATCTTGTGGTGAAGAGAATTTAAAGGAGGCTTGGGTGGGGGATGAAAGCTGAAAATGAAAGAAGAGAGACCGTGTGAACTCACTGCAAAGAGAAATTAAGCAAATGGACTCAGTTTAAAGACTGAACAGGACAACAGCTGTATGTTTAAGTAAATCAATCTTAGACAAAATAATGCTACTGGACTTTGCCATAGGATACTTAATGAGCTCACTGAAGCAGTTACAGGTGAACTCTCATTTTTCTTCAGGACTAATGAAAAATGGGAGAGGTTTTGGTTGACTGGAAAAAGTTAAATGTGCCTATGCTTAATATAGTTAAAAAGAGTTGTTGTAAACCAGCTTACCCTCAGTTCCTGAAGGGGAAAACCGTCAAATATCAAGGAATTCATAAATGCACAGTAATAATTGGTAGTCAAGAAGAATCCCATCAAACCATTCTACTTTACTCAGCAATGAGTTAACATATTTTATAGATAAAAGGATAGGAAATAGCTACCTTGACTTTTAAGAGGATCTTAGAACCTTAGAAGTTATTCTCATGAGCAAGCTGGGAAGTATGAGTTAGAAAAAATTGTTATTAGGTGCATAGGTGCCTGAAACTGTAACTGTAAATGTTCTCTAACATGTCTCTGCAGAAATACGATGTCTGCTTCCAACTACCATAAATCAAGAGGAATATGGGCCAATTGGAGAGAATGCAGTGGAAATTGGAAATGTAATCAGAGAGCTATAGAATCAGTGTGAAAATCAATATATAGACCAGTGTGAAAATCATGAGGGAATTTGGGTTATATTTCTCTTAGAGAAAATACCAAAGTCCTGTATGATCCTGAAGGAATCTGCATAGAAGCTGTACCTGAGGGAACTGGTAAATTTAATTGCATCAAGGGAGGCTGAGTAGGTGTAAGGGTTTTTTAAGAAAGTATAGGACAACCTTTTGTGAAGGAAAGGACTTAGATGACTTTCTAAGCTCCACTTTTATTTTTTCCTTCCCACTGCAGTCCTTTTGAAACTTGAGAAAACCATTGGTTTAAATGCTGAGTTCTGCTTATTTCTTACTCAGTTATTGCAGTCTTGAAGGACTGTTTAACATTGGAATATATACGTTATCCAACAGCTCTAGATTTACCCACACTAGCAAATCAGGACATTTCAAAGAAAGGAGGCACTGGCCATAAACTAGAAGTAATCATCACCTGTAGATGCTGCCCTCCCTCTCTTCCTTCTTACCTGCAGAAGAAATTGTAGCTCAGGTGCAGAGAGAGGGTGCTTCAGACAAGGAGAACCAGAGGTGTGTTACCATCTGCAGCTTGTTCCAGCCTGAGTGATTCTTTCTCTTACTGCACAGACTTGGCCAGTTGAATCAAGAGTGTCTTAATTTCATGTCACCTCATAGAATAGAAAGCTATAAAGTACAAAATCGACTTCTGTAGGCTGCAGTGAAGCAGCTGGCACCAGCTCTGTCTCTTTGATGGAGTATCACAACATGTCAGAACACTTCAGTGATTCTTAAGAAACTAATAAAGTTTGTGTGATGGACTTCAGGGTTACAAGTTTGTCCTATTCCATGCAGACTGGTCCCCCTCCCAGTTAATCTAAATGGAGAACATGGACCTAGTCACAACATACAGAAAAACTGAGAGAAAATATGCTCCAGCACAAATTCCTAAGGAACCTTTTTTTTTTTCCCCTGGGGATTTATTCAAAAGCTGATTTTTGAAAGCTATACCAGTATTTCTGCGTTAGTTAGCTTATCAGGATTTTCTTCAGGTATTCTTCCCAGCTGCCTGCAGTTTTGGGGTTTTTTTAATGCACATTTGCAACTATAAAGCACCTGTTCACTTAGGGAAGCATATTATTCTGAAGAGTTCATGTTCTGTTTTGGAGATAAGTTAGGACAGCATTATCATACAAAAGGTAAATATGTAGAAACCTGTAAATTACACCCTTATTTTTGCATTTTTGTCTTAGTTTTAATCCCTATGTGTTTGTATTATTTATTTGTTCTTTTCATCACAGGTGCTATAATTTTTTCAGAGCCACACAGAGATGCCAATCTTGGCAGGGAGTCAAGAATGCTCTTTAAAATGGTATTAATTTGTTTACCAATTTCTTTCCTTAGAGACCTCAAAACTGAATAAAGTAGAATGTCATCAATTATGTTAGTTAATTTGGAAAGCCTACATTATGTAATTGATAGGTGAAGTTGAAAAGCTTAAGATAATATTGTTTTGACAATATGATAGCATATTGGAGGTACTTAGGCTGTGGATAGTACTAAATCACTGAAATTTTGTTAATGACTATTACAGACTCATCTGGAGTTGAAATTGCTTCTAACTGTTCTTCCAGCTCACCTTGAAGGGTACTCTAAAGTGTGTAAGTGGGAGGGTTATGCTGTGGTTGCCCAGGACACTGATGCTGAGATAACTGACAAGACTTAATTTTGTGGAAATGAGTTGTGTGGTTGTTGTGTAGGATGGGTTTTTTCCTTTTTTCTTTCTGTTGTGGTTTTTTTTTTTTTTTGGGTTTCTGGGTTGGGTTTTTTTTGCTGTCCCTTGTGACTGACAGATAGGAGCAGCCAATGTTAAATTTATTCCCATTAAGCAGAGCCTAGACCTTTATTTAATGGGAATAAATATAACATTGGAGCCATTTATAAAAAAATAATACCTAAAGGATAATTCTTCAGCCTGAATCCCTGCTGTGGTTTTCACAGCGAAAGCTGGACTGTAACCATCTCAAATGGAAAATTTCAGGGAGACATTGTTAAAGTTTAGTGGGATGTTATGTCTCTTGGCAGGTTTTGATCTAATTATAACCTAATGGTTTTGGTCATTAACTGGGGAGAAGGGAGCAGATTATCACTGAACCTAGTGACTGCATGGTCACCAAGTCAGTTTTCAGTACATTCCCTTACCTGTGGCAGGGACTGCTCTTAGGCAATAAATAAGACATGCTTTTGGACTGGCTTTTAAATTATGTCTGTGGTATGTGCAAAGACTGGCATAGCTGTATTGGTCTGAAAAAACAATTGCACCAGTGATGAAAAGAATGAAGGCAAAACATAAATGCAGAGGGACTAAAAATGGAGTCACCAGTACAAAACATGTTTTTGCTAACAAGACAAGACAAGAGGGAAAGTTCCTATAAATGCAAAGTAAGAAGACAATGGGGGAGGAACTGTCACTTTAAGTTAAGCCTTATTCAAGTTGGTTCTTGGCTTTTCTTTGTCAGTAAGTGATAAATAGATGCTGCTGAGAGAGATGAAAACACTGCTTTTGACAATTCAGCCTAAAGCAAGGCTAATGGTAGCCAAGTATGTAACAAAGCAGAGTCAGTGCAGAGATCAGGTTGAGAAGTACTGAGATCAACAAATCTGTATTCAAATTATCAGGACCTGATTGTCTACTGTAGTTTTTAGGAAAGAAACAGAATAGTGTTTTCTTGTGATGTGATTTCAAGAGAAATTGAAAGAGCTAGCATAGATAGTACTTATATTTAAAAAAGTGATTTTCTTGTAACTATCCATCAGTCAAAGTTATTTTGTCCATAGAGCAGTTAGAGAAAAGGCAAATACAGAGGAAAATATTTAGGTGACAAAACAACAGAGAGAAATTTTGGACTGATCCAGGTAACTCTCACAAAGGATGGAGACACAGATATCCTGTTGTTTGAAACACTGCATTTCCTCATTGCCAGTAATTGGATTTTGGAACCAGTGAAATCATTTGTAGGTCTGATTTCAACTTCTGGTTACTGCTTTTGTTGTTGATTCAATTAGGGCTGTAAATTATATCAAGGGAATATTTAATGCCACTTATTCAAGGCAGGATACTTTCATTCCCTATGGCTTTATAAAATTTATTATTATTTTATGGAAAAGTAAACTGAGGTTGGGTAACACCTCAGTTTACTTTTCCATAAAATACCCTTGCTTTGCTTGAACTTCCTTTTAAAATTCTGTTCTTTCTGACATATGGTTGCTCTTACTTCTGACAAAAGCCATATCTGGTATTCAAATGTTTTTTTGGGGAAGCCTCTGCAGGAACTCTGAAGTACGACTGTGCAACAAATGCTTGTCTTTACAGCATGTAGTATGCATATAAAGATAATACCTAGTTTCCATGGCCAACCAGAGCACTGGGAAAGAGAGGTTGTAGAGAGGTTCAAATATTGAATTCCCTTTTTTGATAGCTGGTAGTATTAATTTACATTCTCCCACCCTTGTACAGAAAAGTAAACTTGGTACAGCTGTTTTACTTTAAAAAAATACTTGCAAATTGTCCTTCAAACGTATTTTGCCTGAGGAGGAGATTAATAGAGCATTGCCTGTTTACAGTGCAGCTGAGATCATTGGTTGGTAATTGGACTCTTTTTTAAAAATCTAAAAGCCAGCTATGACAGGCTTGAGAGTAGAGACCCAGTGTAGAAAATCAAGACTAGAAACAAATAATTCAATATCTCCTCCTTTAATTGTAGTAACTCATTAAAGCAAGAACTCTTATACTAAGCATACCAGACACTTCAATATTTTAAACCCAGATGAGTGCTGATGTTTAAAAGTAATGACTTAAGGAGATCTCACTGTTTCATTCCTCTCTGAATCTCTGTTTTACCTTTATTTTACAGACTTGGACTAGAAAGGGGTGCAACAGCTAAGGAAGCATTGGATGTAATAGTTGCTCTGTTGGAAGAGCATGGACAAGGCGGAAATTATTATGAAGATGGGAGTTCATGCCATACTTTCCAAAGTGCGTTTTTGATTGTGGACAGAAATGAAGCCTGGATACTGGAGACTTCTGGAAAGTATTGGGCAGCTGAAAAAATCACAGGTTAGTTTAGAACTCACAGCAAATCCTATTAAAAATAGCTGTAAAGAGTTGTCTTGGAAGAATTGGTCTTAAAATAAGTGACTAATGAATGCAAGTGTTTGATTAAATCACCAATTTTAGTTTTCTATATTTGTACGCTCTGACTTTTTTTATGTGTTGTTTTGCATTGGCTGATGTGACTTAATATTTTCTGTGAAGAGATTGTTGCCTCTATGCATAAACTATGTACTAATCATAATTTTTATGTTTGATAGGTGTACTTTTCCAGATGTATTTTCTGTTTGGAACATGGCATATAGTTTTTTTGATGGAGTTAATGCACAAATTATTATTTACAAATCTAAAATATTGTGAGGAAAGGATAAGCATTGATAGTTTTGACAAACAGGCTTTTTTTTCAGGTGATAAATTGAATGGGTTGCTGGTGGTGGTTCCTTTACTGAAATAGGTATACTCCCTTCATATCTCTGTTTTTTAAATGAAAGTGCAAAACAATAATTTTCTGCTCTTTAAACTTGTAAATGGTTTCTTTTTCTGTATGTGTGAAGCCAGAGCTGCCAAACTAACTTCTGGAATTCACTGGCTTAGTGGATGAATTAATTTAAAACTTTTCCAGCATATATGGGCTGTCTTAATGTAATATGATTGTTTAAGGCCTGTATCTCATCTTGATTTTGAAGGGATTTTTGTTTTCATAAGAATAGAGCTTTTTAAAATGTACTCATGTTTGAATGAAGTGAAAATTCAGAGTATTCAAGAAGACTTTTTTAATACATGACTTGAGCTATGACAGATCCATTCAATTCTTTCCTCATTTCCCTGTAAATGAAAGGTGGGGGATAGCAGATATGGGAAGGAGCAAAGAAATACACCAGGCTGTGGAATGTTGTGTGATGGCCTGCTGTCAGTCCCTGCCATCAAAGAGGCATCAGTTACCTTCACAGAGGTGGTGTTTTTCCAAGTAAAGCTTGTATTTTAAGGATACCTACAGGTTATCTGGCACGAACAGATACCAAACATAGAGGAGGGAAGATTGAAAATGCTGTCCTGATAAACCCCCAGTTCTGGAAAGCAGCTGACTCCTGGGTTTCCTGGGATTATGCAGTGACAGCCTGCTGCCTTCTCTTGACCTGCCTGACTGATATTTGAAGAACAGTGGGTTTATTTAGCAGTTTTAGCTGCATCAGCAGTACATAACCTTCACGTCCTTCTTCCCGGCAAATAAACTGTTGCCCTCATCTGCTGCTTGCAGCTTTTTGAAATGATTCTGCAGCTCTGTTCTGGTTTTTACCAGCCCATTGCTCTTCAGGAGGTCCCTGTGAGCTGCAGATAAGTAGTTTCCATCTCCTGCAGCCTGCCAGGAGGAAAGGCTGCTGGCTGTGTAAGAACTCTGTATTTCATACTTTGTTCAGGGAGTTCTTTTTTGCAACCATAAGCGTGCTTCTTATGCTTTCAAATGAATGCACAAGTGCTGTTACGGGGAAAATGTGTCATTCCCCAGTGTGAAGGCATATTTTTTCTTGACTGTCGTCAGAGTCCTAATATTACTGCTGCAGGACTGTAAAGCTTATAGTGAATGTTTATCAAGCAACTCTTTGACAATAATTTATGAATAAACACTTCAAAACCCTTTCTATTAATGTTTCTAAGTTTCAGTGGAAAATTTTATTTGATTGATAATTTTCTTTTTTTTTGTGGTGGATCAAACCCATGAAATATTATTTTGCATGAGTTAGTAAATGTAATATCTGAAGAGCTCTTAAAGAGTGGCTTGCCTAGCTGGACATGAATACAAATATCCTCATCACTCAAGTCAAGAAAATTCCATGAAAAGTATGCTGTTTGAAAGTGTGAATCAAAATAAGCTTTCAGTGACCTTAGTGTAAGTCAGAATTGGATGACAGGGAGTTTTCGCAGAATGATGCACAGAATTTCCTGAAGTTGTTATCCATTATTTAAATTGCATGCATGAGGCATTACAAAAACAAGCTTACTTTTTTGGAAGGCAGTATTAAAAACTTCCACAACTACTGGTTTTGCTTCTGTCTAAGAAATTATTTGTGCCAAATTCTAGAATCTGTGTTTATTTTAGTTTATAGTTTTACTTTTATACATTTGCTTTATTCTCTCTAAGGAATATCTGCAGCAACCACTGCCATGCTGTGGCTATATGGTTGTAAGCACCACAGATTTTTGATAAAAGAAACTTAAATAAAACCCATTTAATATTCCTTGGAGGCTACTTACACATTCTTTTTACTTCATGCCATTTTAAAATTTAAGATAAAAAATTTTGATTTAAACCTATCTTGCATCTTACAGTGAAACTGTTTCTCAGCTGGGAAGCTTAAAGCAATTGTTAAGATTTGAAAAACATTCTCCAAATACTTAATTTTGAAGAGTAAGGCAGGTTCATTAAATGCAGCTCTGCTGAAATACGTTTTGAAATCAAGTCATATCTCAAGCCTTCTTGTGTATGTGGAATTGCCATTGGAAAAAAGATCAGGGAGGTGCTTTTGGCATTTGAATACCACTATTGCTTTGTCAGAACGTGTGAGGTGTGGATTGTGAAACTGGCATTCTGTCTAAATCCCACCGTTAACCACAAGGATGAGTGTCTCAGTAGGGCATAGAGGATTGAGCTCTGCAACCTGCAGTGATTGGTAATTCTGTATGTGCAATTATATAGTTATGCAGTCATGCCAAATGTACACACTAACCAATGGTTTAATTTCTTTCCTAATTGATATGACATTTTCCTTCCAGCTTCTCTCAGAAAAACTGTGTTAATGCTCTCTTTTATTATGTGGTTCTTTCTAGAGGGAGTGAAATGCATTTGCAATCAGCTTTCATTAACTACAAAAATTGATGCTGAGCATCCTGAACTAAGAAATTACGTGAAAAGTCAAGGCTGGTGGAACGGAGACTCAGACTTCAATTTTTCTGAAGTGTTTTCTCTTGCTGATGACCATTTAGCCTGTTGTTCTGGCAGGGAGAGCCTAGAAAAACAAGGTGGTAAGTGTTGAACTATCTTTCTGTGGGCACACTGGGTTTTTGAGTCACTGCTGCCTCCTTTTCAGGCATTCTGTTCAGAACTACACATGACTGAGAACACCTCTACATGTAAACTGTGTAGGGAGGAAGGTCAGAACTAAACACTGTCCCTAAACTTGCCACAATTTAGGATGAAGCCCTTAATGTCGCCCTCAAGGTTTCAAAACAGGATTGCAATTACAAAGTAACTTCCTTCAGTGTTCTGATGCACAGGATGTGCCACTGCATTTGTGCTTTCCTGTAATTTCACTGGCCCTACGTAACACTAAAATTATACTATTAAAAAACAAATGACACGTCATATCAAAGATTGAGCTCACAAAGCTACTGGAACAGACATTGTGCCTATTTTCTGCCATCAAAGGAAGACTCAGATTTATTACTGACTTCAGTTCGTTGCAGCTGGCCAAAATACCTCTGAAATAGCCAGCCTGCAGCAGTGCATGGCTGACATGTATCTGCTCTTTTATGCATGAAAAATAGCACAAATTATCATTTTCTAAAAAGCCCTTTACTACAGATGTGAATTTACTAGACTGTTGGCATTTTCACATGCTGGTCAATATTCTGAAGAGTGTAGAGATGATATATTTCTTGCACTGCAGAGTTCTTGCTCAGGCTGTAGAATTTCAGGGAGTGTGGTTTGTGTTTGAGGCAGATACAGTAACTCTGAAAGACTACAGGTAAAAGATCTTAATAAAAGTGGATTATAGCACTAAAATCCCTGAGGTCCTCTACAGGCAGATGGCTGTGGCTGAAGATCTTGCAGGCTGCTGAGTCATTCCGTGTCTCCTGGTGTGTTGAGGCACCAACATGCATGGAGGTTTGAGTCACTGCAGGGACTGAGAAAGTATGGGGGAAGAAGCCTCACCTGCCAAAGGAGCATGTGAGAAAACATAGAGAGGCCATGGGGGGAAAGCTGGGAGGGACACAGGTAAGAAACACAGTGAGAACAGAGGATTCTTTTAGATTAGGGTTTGGAGAACAATCTTGATGTCTAGGCCTGCTGCTGTAACATTCTGTAACTGCGAGATAATGTTTCAAAATTTTGACTGAGAGATGATGGAAATTGAGAAGTGGAAGATCAGGTCGCTCTCATTCTGCCTTGCTTGGGTAGAGGAAATGGATGTTTTATGTAAGTAGTCTGTTCATAGTGACTGCTAAAGCAGTATGACAGCCTTCTTCCTGGAAAAGAACCTTTTTAATAACATTTCTCCCTAGCTGGCAATTGCCATGCCTAATGAATGCTTCTTTCCATTCTCATTTACTAGCTAGGCACATTCTTTCTGAATGTTCTTTGTTTTAAGTGAAAACTATTAACTGGGATTTGTGACATGTCCATGTCAAGTGTCAGTGGCCATTTTAGGCCAAAGCTTGTTCAGGATAAAATCCTTACCTGGGCTCCAAGCCATTGAACACTCAGGAATTTTTTTCCCCCCTCCATATAGGTGACGTTTCTGCACAAGTTATGATTGATGTCCTGCGTGACAAGGATAGTGGTGTCTGTGTGGACTCTGAATCTTTCCTTACTACAGCTAGCATAGTGTCTGTTCTGCCTCAGGACCCTAGTTTTCCCTGTATTCATTACTTCACTGGCACGCCAGACCCTTCAAGGTAAGCCACGCCACTGGGTCCCTGGGGTGCAGAGCAGGTGATGGGTTGAAAGGTGATAAACAAACCCTGCCACTCAAACTGCAACATACTCCAAGAGCGTGTTCCAACCAGAAATGCAGTCAGTGAAGTGCAATCTGCTAGTCCTGTGTTACTGAGCTTCTAGGGGAAATGCAGTTTAGGGAGGAGCCAGGAATTCCAGTTGCTTTTCAGTTGGAAAATTGTTGATATGATGAAGTTGGAGACTTCCCAAGTCACTTCTCTTGAACAGGTGGGTGCGAAATTCAAACAAATGAAGTGTTTTAACTATCAAAGAGTGGTTGTGCACTCTAGGTAGCTTCATATGACATCAAAACGTTAACACAGCAAAACATCTGCAAGTTGCTGGGATCCCAAGCAATTGTCCCTCTTTACTGGAGGGACAATTTCTAGTTGGTTTGCATGGTGTCCTCTCTAGCTGAAAGTAGCTGAGGTGATGAGGGAATTCATGAGCCAGATCATGAAAGAACTAATGAATTATCTTGTGTTTTAAACAGAATCCACCTGGGATTCACAGAAATTAATCTAAACTACTTGCAGTTATTCAGGAGATCTGCCACTTGCATTGAGGTAAAGAGGTTATGGGGAGATGAAAATGGTGCCCTTGAACCGCTGACAGTTATTCCTGTAGGAGGACTGGTAGTAATCATTAGGTTTTACTGAGGGCTGTGGAAGTCATCCGTGCCAAACGGTCTTTCCACCCACCTTGCATTATGCAACTCAGACTTTCAGAGTTAAGTGTCAGAGTTAAACTTGCTTACCCAAACTTTTCTTTGACTCGATAAGGTAAAAAAAATCCTTTGGAAAGGATTGAGGCTTCAAATTATTTTGTTGGGATTTCTGTCCTTTTGAAGGTGGAAAACCTGGTTTTAAAACCTTGTTTACAGACCTTTCTTGCTTTATTCTACACTGTAATGCATTAAGAAAGAATTATTTTAAATGCAGCTAGTGAGTCATGTAAATTCTTAGTCAGCAAGGCTTTGTGACAGTGATGGAAATGGTAGCAACACTGAACCTGCTGACTGAACACAGGCAGTGGTTATTAATTGTTTGTTGCAGAAGTCTTGCACTTTTGGCAGGTTCTTCACTGCAAAATGCAAGTTGCTTTGTTTTTCTGTGTCTAAAGAGAAGGAAGGCAGTTGTTCCATGCACTTGCCAGAACCTACTTTCTGCTTCTCAAGAATGAAGATCCTGTATTAATGGGTTTTTTTGTTTGCATCTTAGGAGTTTAGATCCAAACTCAATGTTAAAGTTGTTTGAGAAATGTCACAATATTGGTGGCCGTGTCTTCCCCAGCTCTTGAAGTAAAATTCTAAAATACTGCTGTTTATATGCAAAATCCTCTGATATTGAGCAAGATATGTAATCAATCATCCCTGCTCTACACAAGTGGTTTGTTCTGATTTTAATAGAAATTAAATCTGGAAGGAGAAAGAAAGATGCCAGTGGGAACAGGAGAAAAAACTAATGTGAGGCTAAAGGTTGAGGTTTGTTACAAAAAACTTAGAGGAGAAAATCAGTGCTACTCTTCTTTAGAAGTGGCAGAACTGGCATGAGGACACAGAGAATCTTATAGGTAAAAGGGGTACAATAATTGCCAAACCCAGTTCTTTTAACGCACATAGATTTGTTTTACTTGTGATCAGTACCAAGTCTCTAACCTTACCCAGGCCTAGTGTAGATGAATTACCTATGCTGCTCTGCATGTTTTAAAATAGCCTGGTGAACATTTCAGTAACACATGAGATCTCTGTTATTACTGCAAGCAGTAATTCTCATTTCTTTCAGGTCCATATTTAAGCCCTTTATTTTTGTCGATGATGTAAAATTAGTACCAAAAGTTCAGTCTCCTTCTTTTGGAAATGATGATCCTGCTAAAAAGATACCTCGATTCCAGGAGAAACCTGATCGTAGGCATGAATTGTACAAGGCACATGAATGGGCCCGATCTCTCCTGGAGAACGATCAGGTAAGAGCTGTGGGACCTGGAGTTACAGAAGGGCAGTCAGTGCAGATTCCTAACTCCAGAACTTAGTTCACAGTCACTCACTGAAAAGCATTCTTTGAATGTTCTTAGAATCCTTGCAAGTTTAACTTGAATAATGATGCCCTCTGAAGGACAAAACTATTGTGCATAGCTTTTGTTATCCTGAGAATGTTGCTCTTTTCCACTACTTTTACAAAATTAAAAGTCAAACTGTTAAGCTGATGATCTTGTTCAATCCCCACTGTGCATATAGTCTTTGTAGTGATTAGAACACTGGATGGTAGTGTCAGAATCACATGGTATCAGAATTATGTGCTAGGATGAGGGCAGGAGTGTTGTAATTTAAATTATGTGCTGGATTAAGAACTACATAGTTTGGAAAGGTATTTTTCTGGAAGGAATAATTTGCATGTGACAGTTTTGCAAGTCTTGCATTTTGCAATTCAATGCATTTCTGTTAATTTTTAAGATTTTCAGATAACTGAAAATGCTATGTGAGAAGAAATGACACTGCAGTGTCATGCAGTACATACCCAAGGGCTGAAAACCTTCCACTGTAAAAACTTAGCATTGAAGATTTCTTATACGAATAATTTTTGAATAAGTAAAATCAGGAAGGGGATTATTCTGTATAGCTTTTCCAAATGGTTGAGATACAACTTTTGATGTCATTGGGAAGGTAGTTCAATAACTTCTCAACATTTGCAATTACAACTACACCAGTAAACTGGATGAGTGGTTTTAAGGAAGTGATCAGAGGGAAAGATCACCAAGGCACACCTGTCAGGCTTCTATTGGTGTTCAGGCAATTTCTGGAAGACCCTGATACAGTCGTGTTGAACTTCCACAGAGGACTTGCTCTTCTACAATTTTCCTCTGTGTGTATTTGCATGGGTCAGAGTCTTGCTGTGATCATAACAACATTCAGACCTACCCATTATTGATTAAGGAAGCTATGATAACCTTTGCTAGTACAAACATTTTTTTAAATGCAGTTTGGGCTAGATTTTTAGTTTCTTGGAATGGTGTAATATAAAATCTGTGGCCTCTGGTAACATTGTTTAACATGCAGCTGGCTCTCCTATCATTATGCAAGATGTTGATTTAGGAAAGACCTAGAAGAGGCATCTTAGCATCTTGTGGACTCTTGCCTGGTAAAGTCCCCACAATGTGACACCAGTAGTTGTGGTAGAAAAGGAAATGCGGTTTCTACTCAGGCTTCATGCTATAAAAGCTGCCCATCCAAGAGCCTAAACCTTAGATGAGTTGCTCTACTCTTTCTGACAAAATGCTGAGAAAAATCCTGAAAACCTCAAACCCACCATTCTAAATTACTTTTTTCCCTGAAACTTAGTTTTGAAAGCTGCAAGCAAAACAAGCAGAACTTCTCCATTAAAAAACAAACAAACAAAAAAAGGTAGAGTTTAAATAACATTTGGATAAAATGAAATTGCACCTTTTCCAGGAGTAAATTTTCTAGAAACACAAAGAGCAGTAAGTCAGAATGGCACACAAAACCTCCCTGGGATCTGGAGTCTAAACGCTGTTGCTGATGACACATCATTTCAGATCTATTCATCTTGCAGGTGTTGATTTGAGGGATGTACATGCAAATACCACAACCTCTACAATTCTTAGGGCTTCTAGTCTTCTCATATAGTTCTGTTAATGAGATTACAGGCTTAAGAACTTGCTTTGCCTCTAATATATGTACAAGCCTTATATAATTGTCTTCTATCCATGTTTCACCCTCTTCCTTCTTTGCTTTAAACTTAGCAACTCCTTTTTGGTTATTTTTCTTAATGCACAAAGTGTCCAGGACTGTTCCTTTTAGCCTTTGACCATCCAAAAAAACTAATAACAGAAATAGTTTGTACTTGAAAAGGCTTTTTCATTTTTAAAAATATTTGAAAATATCTCTGTAACAAAGAGAAACAGTAAAACGCTTTAGTGATCCTGTTTGCTGGTTAACTGAGTTTGGTTGTTTCATGCCTTTAGGATAAAGGCCAGAAACTGATGAGGATTATGTTAGACCTTGAAAAACAAGGTTTAGAAGCAATGGAAGATATCCTTTCTCGTACAGAGATTCTGGATCCAGCTGAAGTAGTGGATCTTTTCTATGACTGTGTTGACACAGAACTAAAGTTCTTCAAATAAAGTAAGCAAACAATTCTTTAGGTACTACTATACCAGTGAATGTGAAATGTTGGCGCCCATTCTGAACCTCCTCCTCTTTTACACTAAGCTGAGGATGTTAAGAATTGGGTTCAAACCCACCTTTCTACCTGCTCAGCTTGTCTCCAAAGCCCTTTTCCCTATGCTGCATTGCAAACAATTTTTTTTCAATTTCACTCTTGATTGGAATGGATTTTCAACAAGTTTTATCTCATTTCAGCTACAGTGGCTATTGTTAGCCTTTTCACTGGAAGACCGCAGTGTTCTTCAAGCCTTGAAAGAAAGTCTTCACACTTGTGATTTTGCAGGAAAAAACATTTCTAGAGGAAAAATGTTACTTGCTAGCTGTATCTGGTTAACAAATTGCTTTCCTTTGTCCAATCTTGTGGTGTTCCTGTTTGTGTATGTATATAGTGAAAGGAGAAAGTCACTGACTGGTCCAATTACTGTGTGCATGCTGGCTAATTTAGTACAGAATGTTAAAACATGTATGTTGGGCAACCAATTAAAGTAAAGATTTAACTTCATCAGGCTAATTGCCATATTGTCATTGAAAGCAATCTGGTTTTCCCTCTGTTGCTCAGGACTAGGCTTGCAGCAAAGCTGACTTGCATTTTTCTCTTCTTGCTAATTCATACAGCGTTGAAATGGTAGAGCTGAAATCACAGTTTGAGACGGGCAGGAAGGTAAGTCCTGGTTCTTGACTTTGTTGTGCTGGCCTCATATGGCCATATCTGGTTGCAGTAACTCAGCACCTGACATTATGCCCGTACAAATTATAAGAATTAAGTCCCCAGGTTAAGTTCTGCCTTTGCCCTCAGCCAGCTTGTGTCTGTAGTGCACCTGGCTGCTGCTCCATGACTGAGTACTAAAGTGCAGAGCCAGCCAGATTGCCACAGAAATCTGCACATATTGGCTCTTCAGATGCAATTAATAAGGTGTCAGATTTATACATGATCTACCGATTTTGAATTTTGTAAAGGAATAGATGCTGGACATTGATAAATACCTGGCTATTCTCCATCTTTCTGCCTTTGTACTGCTGAAGAGCTCCTAGTAATCTCTATTGTGAGATACATGGCTGATGAATCCATTAAGTACCAGAGAGTTGCTGGTGGGTGTGGCAACCCAACTGGTTGGGCTTAGAACTGGCTGTCCTATGCTTCCTTACATTAAGTGCAGTGCTGCAGCATGCTTCCCTTCTTTCACAGTCCTACAGGCAGACCTGCTTTTCATTGTATTTTCTTCTTGTGGAAGTGAGATAGGGCAGACACTGAGAATTAAACCAGTAAACACTGTGAAGATGGTTGGTGGGTTTTTTTTCATACAGGAGGTTGAAAGAAGATGTCCGTGTCTTTAATAAGTGAAAGCTAACATATGGAATTAATATCCTTCACTGGTTGGGGAAGTGGATGGTGAAGAACCACAGACTTCTGTATTGAGGAAATAAAAGCTCCTTAGAAAACAGAGACACCTCAAGTTGAAACTGCAATAGCTGCGCATCAGGAAAATAGTTATTGCCATATTGGCACTGCATTCTCAGGATTTTTTAAATTAAATTGTTCCGTTCAGACTCCTTACTTTGGTATTGCCTTATATGACAAATGGCAATTGGACAAGAAAACATGGGGCCTTTTCACTTACAGAAAACAAGGAAGAATGTATTTTCTCTTACGGCCCACCTAATAATCTCCCCTTCACTATAAAATCCTCCCATGCTGTCTATCATGGGACCAACTCCTGTGTCTAAGTATTTTAAAATGTAGACAATAGGAGAAGAAAATCCTCAAGTAGACCCTGAAATTTAGCTGCTCTTTATGGTAACCAGAGGAGGGGCTGACTGCAAGAAGCACACTCGGTTTGAGAGAACGTTGTGGAGGATGAAGCCCACTTAAAGAGAAGTGTGCTTTTTCCAGCTGCCCGTAACTGAAGTAAATGGATTTCCCATGAAATCACATCTCCTGATAGGAGTATCTGGATATTTCTGAACAACCAGGAAACAGGGATAAAATGATTGCCCCAGCCAGAGGACAAAAATTAGGATGTACAACTTTTCACAGCTATTTTGCACAACTTGAATCTCTAATCTTTGAGAGTTGGGAGGGAGGCAGGATGAAAGATGTGAGTGTTCCTGTTAAAAACATCATATATCTTATTTGCCTGTTTCTTAAGAAAGAAGAAAGCAACACTTGCAATTATCTGGTGGGCGTTTATGTCCTTATTTGGAACTGCTTATATGACAGAATGAATAAATTGTTTTGAGCACAGTGATCCAGGTAGTAATTTTCTAATAGTATGTTGATTTTGCTTCAGTTGTATAGTGCATTTAAAAACAAAAAAACAGCTGTGATACAGCAACATGGTTGGGTGCAGTCAGTAGAAACCAGAGCAACTGCCTGGTCCTGATATTTACAATGATCTTGAACAGAGGTGTGTCTCAATGGAGGACACAGTGGGACTTGTGGGATCAGCTACCTCAGGGTGACAGCCAGTATGATTCTCTAGATCTCCAGAAGCTTCAATGGATCTTGAATGACAAATATATGGAAACATTTCAGAAATGCTAGCAAATAGACATAGGATTTCTAATTTCATCCCGGAAAGGTGTTGTTTATTTCTAAAATACCCAAACCATAATAAAAAATAGAGTAAAATTTTCTCCTTTATATATCTGCTGGCAGGTAGTCTAGCATTAGGTAGTTTAAAAATCCTTAGGAAGTTACTTACTACAGAGCAGTACACAAATTTTAGAATAAATGAGAGCAAACAATATGCCACTTTTAATAGTACTATAACAAAATAGTTTTTAAAACAGTATTCAACTTTTCCAGTTGTTTGAGAAGCAATGTAGATGTAGACTCCTGCTTGTTACTATATTCATGCATATTTATCAGTAGCTACAATAAGGGACAGTATTCAAAGCATCACCAGTTTTTTTTTTTTTTTTTTTTTTTTTTTTTCACATGATGTACAGCAAGTTATCATAATAGGCTTGAAAACTACTAATGTTGCTTTCTTGGAGTCCTGTGGGTAAAGAGCTTCTTACCCCTACACCATCTCACACCATGAATGTGCGGGAATAGTTACAGCATAAATGAGCTGCTGTAAGAACAGAGAAAAGCAGGGATGTAAAGATGCAGTTACCTGTCTTTTCCAAATAGTTTGTTCAAAGGCAGCACCATGGGGAACAGATCATCTGTGATCTATAACATTATTACACCTCTAACTGAGGGGAATTGATGGCAATTATATAAATTAATGCCATAACTGTAATAGCCTGGCTGTTAGCACCAGACTCACCCTGGAACAGCAGTATTCTTTTTCAGGCTAGTGATTCATGGAATCATTTATATTGGAAAACGACTCTTGAGATCATTTAATCCAACCATTAACCCAGTGCTGCCAAGTCCACCACTAAACCACGTCCCTGAGTGCCACATCTACAAGTCTTTTAAAAACCTGTAGGTATTAAATGGTGACTTCACCACTTCCCTGAGGAGCCTGTTCCAATACCTGACCACCCTTTTGTTGAAGATGTTTTTTCCTAATAGTGAATCTAAACCTCCTCTGGCACAGCTTGAGGGCATTTCCTCTTATCCCATGCCTTGTTACTTGAGGGAAGTGACTGACCCCCACATTGGTACAGTATCCTTGTGTGTTATAAAGGTCCATATATATATATATATATATATATATATATATATATAAGGTCCTGAACCTCCTCAAGCCAGGGTATTGTTGGCCATCTCGACCACCTGGCCCCTGTTCAGCATGTTCAGACACTGTCAGCCAGCACACCCAGGTCCTTTAGTGGCAGGCAGATTTCCAGCCACTCTGCCCCCATCAGTGCCTTGGGTTGTTGTATCCCAGGTCTAGGAACCCAGAAAAGCTGTAAAAAGGGGAATCAAAGGGTGTTTGGGATTGAAAGGGATGGCTACATGTCACCTGGTCCAACACCCTTGGCCAAGCAGGGTCACTTAGTGCCAGTTGCCAAGGACGAAGTCCAGATGGCTTTTGAGTATCTTTTAGGAGTGAGACTCTACAAGGGCCCTGGGCAACCTGTTCCAAAGCTCAGTCACCCCCACAGTAAAAAAGTTTGCTGATGTTCTGACAGTGCCTTCTGTATTGCAGTTGCTCATTTCCTCTGGTCCTGTCACTGGACACCATTGAAAAGAGTCTGGCTCCATCTTACCCTCCCTTCAAATATTTATATACATTGGAGAGATCCCCTCTGAGCCTTCTCTTTTCCAGGCTAAACAGTTACAGCTATCTCAGCCTTTCCTCACAGGAGTGATGCTCCAGTCCCTTCATCACCTTTGTGGCCCTTTGTAGGACTCTCTTCAGCATGGCCATATCTTCCTTGCACTGGGAAGCCCAGAATTTGGACACAGCACATATGGCCTCACTAGTCCTGAGCAGAGGGGAAGAATCACCTCCCTGACCTGGCACCATTCCTCCCAGTGCAGTGATTGCACAAGAATAAGGGCAATTCTTGCTAGAAATAGACATCTTAGGACCGGATCTGAACACCTGTAATCCAAAGACCTTACCCAAGGTCTGAATATTTAAAGCAGTAGTTAAGTCTTGTCTGCTGCTGGTTGTTACTTTTCCCAACCAACTCTGTTTGAGACAACAACTACTTTGAGGGATGAGTGTTCCATGCAGTGTGTTTTGGACAATGAACCTTCACTGCTGGCCAATAGTAGTAGCTCTAGTTGCCTGTTTAAAACATAGGTTTGGACCCCTCATCCAAAGGCTTTGTAATTGCTGGGTAAAGGCAATCCCAGAAATGGTAAATATCCATTTTGCTAGCAGGAAAAGACAGGACATGTGTCCTTACATACACTCATCATGGCACGTGAATTCATACACACCATTTCTTTTTCTTGTTTACAATACGGCAACTTCCTTTTCCTCTCCTTGGAAAGATTCCGTCATCTTTGTCAAGTCCATGACCACCCTACCCTGCTGGGCTTCTTCAGACACTATCCTATAAGGATATGTAATCATTAGGAGGTAGGCTCATTAGCAGCCACAGCTCCTTGGCATCTCCTCTTCATGCTTCATGAAAAAAGGATTGTGGGCCCATCTTTTCACAAAAGTGACATCCTGGTGCAATCTGAGGCCAGGCAGAATGGAAGAAATGAAGAAACATAAAACCAGACCAAAGATAGCATATTAGTTTGACAATTCATTGAAAAAATGTCTGAAGAATAATTGGGGAATTTCCAAAAATTATGATGGAAGGGGAAAAAAGAACTACAGGCATGTAGCATAAAACATTCTGAGGTAACATTGTTAGCATAATAAGAATTGTTTCAACACTACAAAGAATTTAAATTTTATGCTTATGTGCTTAAAAAATATTCACCTATATACAGTAATTTAAAAGCCTGTACTAACATTCCTGTAGTATGTAGGCCAGTTCAAAAGGTATAATTCATATTGTTTCACAGTTTATAGAAATATTGCAGTACTTGTGACTCAAGTACAATCTATCACTGCAACAGAGACCCCTTCTGTTTTATATATTATCTTGATCTTCTTTTTAAATACTAGTCCAGAGAGCATCAGAAGACTCTTCTCATCTCACGTGTGTTCTTAATGGAGGATTTTTAGAGGGATCTGTAAATAGATAGGACAGATTTAAAACAGGTATTTTGGATGCAGTTATATAGCAGGGATGCTTCATTTATCTGCTACCCCTGATATATACATTTGTATACATATACATACATACGTGTACCTACACACACATACATATTGCTTGTGCTCTCCAGCCCTTCAGTAAAAGTTCAGAATACACAGCAGATAATTTAGCCTGACTGAGGCTGCTATGAAAAGTCATGCAAATTACCTTAGCATGGAAACAAAACCAAAGGTTAATTAAAAGTTGGAGATCTAATAATACAGAAAACTGGGGTTTATGAAAAGCAGAATATGGGTGTGAGATCTTTTGGCACTTTGAACTACCCATTTTCAAAACTGGATAGGTGAACTGCTCTTACAACAGTGACCTGATTCTATGTTAAGAAGGGAGGAAAAAAATAGTAAAGCAAGGTTCAGCCATTTATCACTTTCTGACAAAGTTCAGATACTAAATTATGTATTATTATGTATTCAGATACTAATTATGTATTTGACTAAAATCAAAATACGTAATGGAAGACATGGATTAAGTCATCTTTCTCTTGATTTCACAAGTCAGTGAACAAAAAAATCAAACTCAGTAGCTGCCCAAGTCTGTTTTGCAACATGAGTGTTTTTAACATCACAGGCTTTGCAAATTTAGCAATCTAAAAACACAGGCTTCATGTCCAGCCATGTAATTTGTTTTTAGCTAAGACTCTAAAGTGACTAAGAGCTTTCTATTATATCTTTATAACAATATACATATTATTATAATGTGACAAAGATGTATTTGTCACCTGTTGCCACTGTGACAAATCCCATTCTTCTCTGTGCTTACACTAGCAGTCCAGTTATGCTAATGCTGGTTCAGTTCTTTATTTTGTGTCCCCATTTTTAACATCTTGATAATGATCAGTTCTTTTCATGTTTACACACTTACCTCTGGCTATCTTGCTGGGATATGTTTTCTGAAATGGTTTGAATTCATCGGGTGGGGGAAAATCTTCCACAGAATGGAAAGTAAATTTTGATTCGAAGTCATCTGGGAAGTTTCAGGGAAATAAACATTAGTAGAGAGAAACTTAAAAAAACCACAAAAAATAACAACAACAACAACCAAACCCCAACAATCTTGCCACAAATAATTTCAATTAAATATGCTAGCTTATTTTCCCGTGGAATTGATAATGGCCCATTCCATATACACCATCTTGATGAGTACTGTGAGCCATCCAAGTTTTTTGCCTTAATTGCAATAACTGCCTGCTATTAAAACTGAAGTTAAGCTTCTGGCTGCGATTCCAGTTTTCTGCATTGATGGTATTGTAATAGAGGTATTCCTTGGTATAAGCAGTATAAGCTGTAAACAAGAATGAACGGCCAGTTAATCAGACCACAAAAATAATTCTTAGTGGTCTCTGCCCTATAGGACTGAAGCCTCTAAATGACCATGATCTGATTTTAAGAATAGTAATATAAGCACATTATGGGAACTTTTTATATTTTCAAGTAACTTTGGAGGTAGTGTGTGCTTTTCTAGGACTGAATTCAAATCCTTTGTGAAAAAGCCTTAATTTTCTATCATTGTATACAAACCTTCTGTTATACTACCCTGTTATTGCAAGGACAAAGTCTTGAGCAAGGTTTTGAGGTCTGAGACACACACAGGCTTTTGTACTAAAATTATTAACTAAGGACAAGAGATTTAATTTAATGATATTACCAATGATATGCATATTTCCATTTTTAAGTGGTGTGTAGGGGTCATGAGCTGTAGCCCAGGCTGAGACTCCAGACTTGCTTGTAAGTTCAGTTGTTGGGGATCTTGCTGGCGGCTGTGGAGGTGTGGCCAGCTTCCCAGCACCTGTTCCTTTAAAAAAATCCAGGAGACCAGCATATAAACATCATCATGACTTAAACCCAACAGTAAACTACACACAAAAATGGAGGGGGTGTAGAAAGCATGCAATATTTGGGGCAAACATACCCATAGCTGTTGTTTGCCAAGCCTGACCACAGATTTGTTGCTTTAAATTCAGTTCACTATTGGAACTGGCTGGGGCTTTCCATTTTCAGTTCTAAGGAAAGTGTGACATTCTTAAGTGTGCTTTTATCCCAGTATGGATGGGAAGATTATCCTTTCACTTTCACAAGAACAAGCAGTCTTCTTTAAGCAAAGGAAATCAACAAAATAACCACACTAGGTGGTATGTCTAAAAGAAAATTTCCTGACACTTTGGCGGCTATGCAGTGGAATTACCATTAAGTCTTGTGCATTTCACTGAGGAGTTGTAAGGGCCATCAAAGTTTACATCTGGAAGACCTACCACAGGAGCTGTGTGAGGGGGGAGGCAGCCCAAGGCCTCCAAGTTAGCAGCCTCTCAAAACTGTTTATCCTCCTGCATAACAAGGGACAGGCAGGGTAGTTCAATGGAAAACGTACAAACTGGACTACCATGAGAAATGGGCATCTCAACATAGTAACAGTTCATCGGAGAGTTCTGATCAGCATTAATCACCACCACAAGGCACCTGATCTGCTGTACTTACACAGCCTTTCCCCTGGCTCTCTAAGGGAACCAGTAATCTTTCTCCTGACATGTGGCTGCTAAAATACAGGGTACAGAACATTCTCTTTCAGATGTTCCCTGTTAAGTAGCTGTCTCCACTTCTCAATCCCACACAGGATCTAGACTCATCTTTTTTATTATTTTCATTACATCAGAGGACTCTAATAAAATTTCCTTCCATCATCTACTCAGGGAAATACTGGATCATACCCCACTTCCCAAGTAGTTGGAGAAACCTTTGGCCCTACCACCTTGAGCACAGGAGGCACTGGCTGCTTCTCTCTGTTGAACAGCAGAGGGCTGCAGCCAGATTTGCTTTTGCTCACCCGTGGCTGATAGCAGATAGATTATTTCCTGCAGTGTTTCCCAGCTGTTGCTAATATTGCTCCTGCATGGGTACAGCTGTAGAGGGATGTCCTACATGAGCAGCTGCTAACCTGGCAGACACTGTGGTGTGTACTCTGCTCCCCCACCTGAGCCTGTCAGGGTACCACCCATTGTACTGCTGGAGATACACCAATGCCAACACAAAACCAAGAAGCAGCCCAGTGGTCCTACGACTTTGCCTGCACTGATCAGCATGACACTTCCAAGAGTGGCAGCTTCAACTATAAGGCACGTGTGCCCAGTGCTAAGAACTGCCTGACATCTCAAAAAGGCGGATGTTTTGGGTGTTCCTGCCATGTGTGCTCTTCATCCCTGCCCCTCCATGCTCTCCAGCCACCAGTGGAATAGAGTGGCTTGGGCTGGAAGGCAGCCTTGAAGAACTAAGTCATCCTCAAGGTCTCATTCCAAGCCAAATCATTCTATGATTTTCCCGCTGGCCGAAGGGAGGGAAAAGCCGCCTTCCCTCAGAGGTGCCGCTCTCACCTGCGCCTCGGCCGGGTCTCTTCTTCCTGGCGTCCACCGCGGCTGCGGGCTGAGGGGGGCCGGGGGTGGGTGGGAGCGGCAGCGACTGGATATTGCTTGGCTTATGGAACTGTGACAGCAAGTGGGGAGACTTGGGGGGCAGCGGAGGGGGCACGTCTGGGCCGCTGAAGGCCGGGGAGGGGGGGAAGGAGAGCCTGTTCGGGGCCGCAGGGTGGGCGTGTGGCGGCGGCGGGGGCGGCGGGGCGGGCGGGGGACAGTCCCTGCCCTCGGGCGGAGCGGCGGCGGCCGCAGAGGCCTCGGCGGCCCTGCCCGGCAGCCCGCAGGGAGGCACGGGGGGCGGCGGGGGCGGAGGAGGCGGCGGGGGCGAAGCGCCTGCCTGAGGCTTGGCGGGTTTGTCAGCCTGAGGGGGAGGGAGCGGCGGAGGGAGCGGGGGAGCAGCGCCGGGGGTCACCGCCTTGGCAGGGCGATCGGCCGGAGGGGGCAGGGCGGGAGGAGGAGGGAAGGTGAGGGAAGGCTTGCTGGAAGCAGGAGGCGGTGGAGGGGGGGCGGGCAGGCTGGGCCGCCCGGGGCTCGCTCCCGCTGCGGCTCGCGAGGTGCCGGGAGGCTCCGGTGGGGCAGCCGCCCTTGGGCCCTCGGCCGGGTGCGAGGCGTTGCTGTTCGCCTTGGCGGCGCCGCTGCTCGGCGGTGCGGACGGTCTGGGGGATGCTGCTCGGACTCCGGAGAGCTGCCCGGGCCTCCCTGCTGGAAACCAGATAGCACGTGTTACACACCGGGATTGCGGTCCCAATCCTCAGGCTGAACAGCGACCAGGGCAAGTTCTTCATCTTCCCAGTGGATACCCGGCGGGTTTAAACTCTTTTCACCCAGAACACCTCATATCCAGCAGGTTGCCCACGTTGTAATGGGGTTTAGGAGGTGCTGTATTCAACTGGGCACCAGGGATTCTGCTTAGTTATAAGGCGACCTGCTGAGAGACTCCGCTCCTCCCTGTTCCTCAGCTTCTGCAGAATGAAGCAGTTTCAGGAGAAGGAACATCTCTGCAGAGTCTGGGGCCCTTCGCACCAGCCTCCTGTTGCCTGGTACAGCGTGCTGGGCATGGGGAGTACCGCTGAAGAGTACACGAACAGTTTGACACACGTCAGCTGGCATCCTTAAAGTTAGTACTTGCTTAGGATCAAAAAATTTACACAAATGTTACAGAAACCTCAACTCCATGGATAAAAGCCGAGTTTTTAAAAGCAATGCCTCAAAGGCCTTGCGGAAGGCACAGGTTCTGGTATTTCATTTTTAACAGCAAATGCCTGAAGACTCTTGAACTTACAAAATATCTTTTCCTGAGTAAATGTCAAGGATTTATCACAAAGCAGGATGTCAAAAAAGGCATCTCATTCGACACTCACATAGTCTGATAGTCATGGCCATAGTTTTAAGAACAACTCAAAGTAGTTACTGGCACTGAAGCTATGTCAAAAGCCCCATCACACACAGTGCTGTGCATCTTTTGCTTGCCTTTTGGGAGCAAAAAACCTTCATGTAGAGCCAAGTTCTGTCTTTCCCTGCAAAAACTTGCTTTGGTCTGTGCTGCCTGAGCAGACACCAGCTGCCCAACAGTGCCAGAGGTCATTACTGTGACGATAAAAGTCATCCTTCATTGATGCTGGCACTTCTTGAGGTGAAAGCAGCAGTGGGGATCCCACATGTGCCTTCCCCCCCGTCATTGTGAAGCAACAATACCCTTCTTTTTCAGATCAGTAAATTACCTTGCTGGATCAAAGGTATACCCTGTAAAATCCAGAGGGTAAAAATCTTAAATATGAATCTTTAAAGTAATAGACAAGACTGTAATACCATAGAAACGTACACTAGTGGAGGGAAGGAAATAGGACTTTGCCGTTTGTGCTGAAACTGATAAGCTCAGATTTCAATACTGTATTCAAGACACAATTGAAAGTTTTCACTAAAATAATGTAAAAAGGAAAAAAGCTCAGTTAAAGAGATCTATTTAATCTCTTTCTTAACAAGAGTGGAGATAAGGAATAAGGCACCTGAGATCTGGAAAGGTGGCTTCAATCACATTATTAATTGAGCCCTCCATGGTCACATGATGAACTAAGCATTCAGAAAAAAACCCCAAACTCAATAAAAATCAGTCAGTAAAGCTAATTCCAAAGTACTTTCATCCCACATTACTGCCCACCCAACTGTGCTTTCATACAACTGAAGCCCTTACCTGTCATGTCCCTCTGGCCTGCTGGTCTGAGAACAGGAAAGCCACCAGCAAATAAACCTCCCAGAGGCTGTTGAGAGCCACCTTTATTAACAGCTGGGTTACCTCCATCTCTGTTAGCTCCTTTGGGTTCTGTTAAAAAGAATGAAAAATGCAGAGTATATCAGAAAATTATTTCATCATTATCCTGAGACTGCAAAGCTTTGTGCCAACAAACAGCCAAGCCCAAACTTTTCCCCATACTGTTACTACAAGAATTGCCAGCTCTCTCTGACCTGTAACTTGGAGCACAGCACCCTCTGGTGCTCTTCAATCTCAAACAAAGCATGAAACCAAGAAGTAGTTGTGTTAGGCCTAATATTTTATTTATGCTTCCAGAATTTTTCAGCATGTTTTGTTCTTTTAATCTAATAAAGAACAATACTTCTGCTAGAGCAAACAACACCCACTTAATTATTTTACTGAAATGCTGTCAAGGATTTCATCATTATTTATTTTGGAACAAGGAATGCCTGTTAAGGTGATAACCAGTCGGAGACTTACCATGAAGTGCTAATAGTCACTGGTCTCAGAGCAGGAAGCATATTTAGAAAGGGTCCCCTCTCTGCATCCTAAAGCCGTACGATGGTGCAGACCTTTGCTGACTTTCAAACCTGCCCTTCAGTTTGAAACTGTCCATCTGCCTCCACCCACACCCGAGGCTTCAGCAAAGCTCCCTCAGGGCCTTGCTGAGGAGCACACACTCACTTTCAATCTGTGGCGCACTGCGGTCGTTGATTTGAGTCACTTTCCTTAGGCGAGTTCCCTGCTGGATATCAGCCAAGAGTGCGTTTCGTGCTTTTTGGTCTTCCTTTCGCAATTTTGGTATCTCTGAGCTTGCCTGTTGACAATAAGAGCTTTAGATGGGAGGTACAGACAAAAAAGGATGTTTAGAAAGGATACACATGCAAACATGGGATAGAAGATTTGAAATAAGCCCTCTTTGGCAGCTGTTACTCCCAAGCCTTTGAGTCAAATCAACAGGAATAGCATTTGGTTGTGCAGGAGGCAGGAAAGCTGGAAGTTTAAATATAACACAGATCTAATACTAGTTGGGCTAATAGTGTTGAAAGCAAATTAGGAGGCATGCTTAAATGAAAGGTCACCTCATTTGACCATTTGTAGCCTCTGTCCCACAATTCCAGCTCCAACTGCCTCTGTCAGCTCTTACCATGCTATTTACAATGCTTTACATCAAAATTCTTATATATCAAATTATAATAAATAGCTGTTTTATCCACTTTTCTTAGGAAAAGACATAGACAAATGCATGCTGCACTTATATTTGAATGTGATCATTAATTTATTTAGACTGTCTCTCTGTACTCGAGATTAACACCATTTTAAATAGAATGCCTTTAGAATAATACAATTATATTTCAGTAACGTTTCTATCCTAACCAAGCTTTGTAAAACCTAAAGTCAAGGTGCAGTTTAAAGTTTTATAATAAAACAAACAAACAAAAAACTTCTTTTTTCTTACTTCTTCAAGTTTCTTGTTAAATATATTAAAAAAACCCATATCTTTAAAGAAGTTGATGTTTCACTTTTTAAAAGCAGACAATAAACAGCAAGACAGTTATTCCTAAACCTATTGTGATTAACAGAGCAGTCTAATAGAGGGGAATCTTCACATCAGAGGAGCAATGTTCTGCTTTCTTCCAAAACTCCCAGACGTTAGCTAACTCCTAAAGAGAATGAGTACCAGAAATGTTTCCACAGCTCTTAATTTTAGTAGTTATAATAAAGCAGAACAAAACTGTCACACTTGAAACCACCCTCCCCCCAACCAACCCAGCTTGGTAATGGTATTCAGAACGCAAAACAGAAACTTGAAAACACTTAACCAGCTGCTGAATAATAATGTGCCTAACTCGCTAATCCCAAGTGAAGAATTCTATCGGTACGATATTATTCGTGCTTATTTTTGTACTTGCTAAAAACATCCAAACCCAGCCAGCGGGATTTGCCACGCCCCGCTAGATGGCGCTCCAGACCGCCGCTAGCGCCGCCGCATTCCCGAGCCCTGATGTAAAAACTCGGAATTGCAACCTGACTGATATGTAACCACGTGTTATTTTAAAATATTCGGAAACTCCCCACTCTATTACATTTCTTCGTTTGAAACAGCGCTGCCTGCCCTCGTACTTGCAGAAGAGGGAGTCCCGCTGGCCATTACGTGGCTCCAGAAGAGCTGCCCGTGTAAACGGTGTTTGACCACGTTCCAGCCACAAACCATTTCCATTCCCCTTCTCTGGAAGCCGACAGTGCTTACCGTGAAAAATGGAAATACCATAACTGGAACAAGGGCGATTGCCTTCCTCACAAAAGCTCTTTGCCAGTATCTTCAATTTCTTGTCTCTCTACTCCTGCTAATGACTTTGCTGTAGCAGGACAAGCAGGATCTAGAGGGATCTGATCAAGAGCTATGTTTAAAATTAGATCCAGCAGCTGTCTTTCATTTCCGGGTTCAAGTGTCCATATATTATGCCAGCTGTCCACCTCTCACAACTACTTCTCTGGGCAGACAGGCTATTAGAATATAAAGTCTTGATACCCAGACATCTATGAGGCTAAAAATAACCCCTTGTGGCAACTTGTGGCAAGTGACCCATGACTTGATATTAATGTAACACAAGCAAGACAAAAATCTGTTGCATAAAAAAGCAGGAATCTTGTTCTGCCATTCCATAATGCAGCATAACAGGCTTCCTCTCTCTTACAACAGATTACCTTACTTGAAGCATAACTCCTTCCCATGCCCCAGCTGTTTCTTCTTCCTCCTCATGTACCTATGAGATACAATCTTCAGTGCCCAGCCTGGTGGACTTGGATGATTGATTAGCTGCCGAGTAGCTTGATATGGATTCTCTTTTTCCATTACAAAGTCAAAATGGTCTGGGGTGTAGTGTTGCCTGGTTGCACAGCAGTCAGAGAAATCCTTCGGATTTCTTGTTTGTTGCCTGCAGTCCCAAGGCCAGTGATAATCCTAGCCAAGAATTGTTTCATCAGGTAAGTATCTCACCCACTCATCTACTGGTGTCCAGCATTTGCAAATTCCTGGATTTACCCTCTCGTTTTTTGAGACAATCTTCCTTTCTTTGATGAAGAAATAAATATTATTATTATTGCACAGTATGCAATCCATAACAAAAGCACAAATAAACATTGTGCATCAAAAGAAAAACAGAAAGAGGAACTCTTATGGCTGTCAAGTCTTCAGCCCTGATCACATGCAATAGAAGTGTTTCAGCAGGAAGACAAATACATTTTAAGTCATAGAGGGAAAACAGCTGCAAGACAAAAGATGTAATTCTTAGACTACTTTCTACCCCACCATCTGCAGGGCAGCCTCATTTATTTACAAAAAGAGAAACATCTCAGTATTTCAATGAAAATCAGAAGGGAAGTGGGGAAGAATGTGAAGATCATTTGTTTTATCAGATGCCAGAGCTGCCTCAGGTA
Source organism: Sitta carolinensis (assembly GCA_032173965.1). Classification (NCBI taxonomy): domain Eukaryota; kingdom Metazoa; phylum Chordata; class Aves; order Passeriformes; family Sittidae; genus Sitta; species Sitta carolinensis. Next base: position 35,194,238 of record CM063284.1, on the reverse strand, counting down.
ACACAGAGTGAAATTAAATTCCATACTTTATTTACAGGAATTGGTAAGGGAACAGTGGGTTCTCATTACCTTAGCAACCACTAGGTTATTCTGCTACTATTTCAGACACAAAGAACGTTTAGTACATACTTAGAATGGAATAAACCACGAATGTAAATAGCCTGAACATAAGAATTACTTCCTTTTCATCCCACCCAACTCCACCATGTTTTGTCTTCGGTGTCCTAAATTACACACTCAGCTATGCTATGCAGTAAAGTATAGGACTAATGTTTAGCATATCTGTCAGGTCTTCAAAATACCTGTAAATAGGAAAATACCATCAAATCACATTTTTAGAGTGATGTTTCAGACTGTAAATCATCAGTGTTGGAAATAAACATTTCAAAATTTGAAGCTGATAACTTAGACTAGTGATGATATGAATGAGGACAGTATGAATATATCTATAGATCTAAATCACTGCAGCTTGAGGCCATTTGAAAAGAACAACAAACCAAAACATGTTTCCCCACTGCTGAGATGGAGTGGGGAAAGGGGAAAAAAATGCACAATATTAAAATGTCAAATGTAAAATTCAAAGTGACTGGATTACAAGTAATTATCATATCTCTGAAACCAAAGTCTGCATTCCAAGTCCCACAAGTCTGGACCTGGAACGGAGCTCCAGCAGCAAGCCTGAATTAGCAAGTATGGCAAGGAGGGATAGTATACTCCTCCAATAAATCTCATCCTTTCAGAAAAAACAAGTGTGAGCAAAAATGGAATCACAAGCTCACTTCTGGTCTCCAGATTTTTAAAACTACATTGTGGAAACCTGGAGGTGAAAAAGAAAGAGCCAAAGCAATGTTCAAAACACTGGAGGCAACAGCTCAGATTTCAGCAGCTCCCTCTGGACTGACTGTCAGCCCTGAAGTCTGTCTGAGGGGAGGTCTGCCTGCACACAACCACCTGTACTGGGAATGGTGGTGAGGACTCAGGCAGCAGAGACAGGTGTGTGGTGAATTAGTGTGAGATGCAAACAGACAAGCTGCAGACGGCACCAGATTATCAGTCTCTTGATAATACTCCAGATCAAGGCTGGATCCTCTCTGGCAGAAGTGCTTTTTGTGAAGCACAAGTCACCAGATGCTGTGCAGAGCTACTTGGTGATGTGCAGTACCCCTGGTGGAGTGGCACAGCCAGGGTTTGTAACAGCTTCTTCCAGTTAGGAGTTCTGTGAAAGTAGATTGTTTAGTTTAGAAGAATAATTCTCTATTTTTACGCTTTCCTATACATGGACCACTCCAGGTTTGACCCTGAATAATCACAATCTTAACAACCTAAATTGAGTTGTATCAGACAAATTAAGAACTGAGAGACTTTTTCTAGGGAAAGCTGACTGAAATGAACGGCAATCAGATCCATTTTTGGGTACACTCTGCTGTGATATTTGTATCACCTTCAGAACGTCACTTTACATCCTGCAAGACAGATGGGAGCATCGACCTACCCTCTGGGCTCCTACAATACTTAAAATATTTAAGAGATATACATGCTCAGATACTAAAGTGGTGTAAATGCAGAAGACGTCAGCCATTTGAAAAAGTTTACGTTAATACCAATTATAATCTTCAGATTTTAAAGAGTACCCCTGCACACAGAAAAGGGGAAATCTGGACTCTGGACAGGTAGTTCAGTCAAAATTCGTACATACTGTCCCATAAATGGCTTGTATTTACTCTGATTTTAAATGTGTTTTTTAATGCATTTGTAAAGTACTTCAGGGTAATACAGATCTGCATAAGCAGGACAACTGCTGGAAAAATGTACCTCTAGCCTTCTGGACAATCCTACAGCCAGGCAGTCATGGGCCTTTCAGAGTAAACCCATCAGGTGATGTGAAAAGATGATCCAGTACTAAAACTCTAAATTAGATAGGAGCCATAAGTAAGATAAAATAAAGCATTATTTCATCCAAAGGCACTACATACTTTTACACAGAGAACTTAGTACTGAGTATTTACAGTCCTAATGTGCGATAAATTGTATCATCACAGTAGATTCCTTCTCTTGGTCACATTTTGTAGGAAACACTGGAAAGACCCCATGTAGAAAATTATTTATTTTTCTGAACTGGATAAAAAACTAAAACAAAAAAAGTCAAAATATATTTAGCTTTCCCCTAATTATTTTGTGAGACATATAATGATAAAATTAAAAACCAATCAATACATTTGACATCAGAATTCATTATGGGCAGAAGGAGAGCACTCTCTTTTGCTGACATTATAAATTATTTCTCTCAATCTGGTGGCAATTAACCTTCCTCTCTCCTATTACCCATTTTCTCCCCGTAGACAAAATCTCCCAGGTTCAATGCAGAGATCAAGCACAGGTACTGGCAGAAGGCAAAAGCAGCATATATTTTAGTGAAAAAAGAGTTTGAGGACACCCTTTGCTTTCTTATTTTTCTCTGCCATGCTCAGCCAAACCTGCACAGATCCAGGCAGAGGCAAGTGATTTTCACCACTGCATAAATACATCAGGTTTGGCTTTTACGGAAGGGAAAGAGGGAAAGACAGTGCAGCAAGCAAGGTAAAGACTGAGCAGACAGCTCTAGGATAAAGGATTTGATCACATAGACAAATATTTTTTTTGGGAAAAAAAAAAAAAAAAAAAAAAAAAAAAAAAAAAAAAAAAAAGAGAGTTCCTGAGCTAGTCCTGGCCTTCTCTGGCATCCAATCTATCAAGATTCAGAGACCCAACTTAAACTAAAAAATGCAAGAGAAAAAGCTTACAAACATGGCAAGGGGCAATTAAAACCAGCATCTAAAACAGCAGGTAGGGCAAAACAAGCAAGAGCTGTGGAGGCAGTGCGAACAGTAATACGATAGTGCCAGGTCTGGTCAAAGAAAATGTTTGTCAATAATGAGAGACAATTAAAACATTTAAACCTTAAATAAAGGATGTATAAAGTATCAGTAAAGAGCAGAAACCACTGGAAATATAACAAAATTCTCCAGATATTATTTCTATACTAACAATAACCAAAATTCTGGTGTAAACAACTACAGATTTTTCAGGAAAGAGGATGAAAAAGGTGAAGCTAGCTGCCTAATGCAGTATGTGCATCATGTCAGAGAGAGCTGAGAATATGAGAGAAAAACAGCTTATTTGTGGTTGGTAAACCATCTGAGGAAGGATGATGAGTGTTCTTACCACCCATATGGCACCACAAGACTTTCCAAGCTGGGGAGCATGAAGGGAGAGATGATGACTGGGTCCCCATCCATCCATAAATCTCTTACTCCTTTGAAGGAAAGCCAGGCATTGGATTGGTGCTCACAAGTCTGGAAGGTCACAGACCTGGAGTAAGGGGCCTCAAAGGGTATGGGTCTGTTAAAATACCCATCTGGGACCACTGATGTTAAGAAAGAGTGGACCAAGAACAGCAGAGACCTGCTTGCAAGCAACTTACTCTGTAGCTTACTTCCACTTAACCACGAGCTGCTGACCACAAGAGTTTGATAAGGACATTCCTGTAACCGTCAGGACCAAGGTATTTAAATGAATTCAGCTCCTCAAAAGCTGCATCCTTTTCAAAAGCAGAACTGACAGGAAAAAAATCATGTTGCCAGTAAGATGCCAGAACAGTCTAATAAACTACAATGTCATAACTTTTTATTGAAAGAATGAGGTTGTTTTGGAACAAAGCAAAACATGGAAGTTGACCAGAAATCTCATTGTAAGCTGACCAGCATGTCATGCTTGACATATCACAGATGACAAAAGTCATGTATCCATTTGTAGATCAGCATGAAATCTGAAACCCCAGAGGAATTTGGAACTTGATTCCAAGATCAATCCACTATTGCTAGTTTTGAATAATGCCAGGAATTAATGATTTTACATTTGTAGCAGAAACAGTTTGCCCAGCAGGCAAGAGAATTGCTTTCACAAAGAATTCTCAAACCAGCAGCTAAAGTCTTCACCAGGAATGTGCCAAGAAAAGCAGGAGCAACAAAAAAGAAGGAGCTTATTAAAACCTACTTTCCAGCACATTGCAAACAGAAGTATCACAGAGGAAAACATTGTCATCCTTCTTGGGTTTTCATTACATATGCATCAGGTGTGGTTTCATTCATGCACTGTCAAATACAAAATAAAATAATCAAAATAATCCCCCCTTCCTGTTTAAGGAAAAATCCAACAAGTTTCAACAACAAAGTAAATATCTTGTTTTATTTTAAATATTTTAAACTGCTTGTTTCTAAAGAAGCTTGGAAGATCTGGTACCTGACAGTTTTGGTTCTGTTCACAAGAGAGCTCTGACCTCTGATTTAAAGCTTTTTAATTATAGGAGACCTCACCACAGTGCAAGACTCCACCTGCACAGTCATCTGCAAGATCAGAGCCACTTCTTGTGTTTCTGCTGTGTAGCATAGGACAAAACTAATTAATTCTTGGCACTTGGTCCGCCTGGGCAAACATGGCACTCCCTCAGCCTTCCAGCAAGCTGAGCTTCAAGTGCTTCCCATGTGAGGGGTCACTCTCCAGCAAACTTTTCTGAGGGAACCCATGCGAGGGGACCAGCCAAATAGCTTCCTGGCAGCTAATGAAATCATTGTTCCAAGAGAATGACAGGACCAGCACTTGACAATTCCACCTACACCCAGCTCAGTACTGATTAACCATGATCTCAGTCTCCATTGAACGAAGTTCTGCAGTCTGAACCTGCCAGGTTGAAAAGGTCATCAAGCAATGTGTGTACTTAGATAGGCTGTGTCTACACCGACCTTGTTTCTCAGCTCCCAGCTAGGGAAACAGTGCAAAAGTTGTTACGGATCTCTTCCTGGCGCTAGAGCCACCGCCTAGTCCTGGCTTTAGTCCCACATAGTGTGTGAGGCCTTTCAGTGTTAGCAGAGTCTGCTGCCTGCTCTGCACCTGCTTGAAGTTACCAGCACACACAATGGCAGGGAACAGAACACAAAAACACAGCAGGAGCATATCATTCTTTTAAATCTGTGTTCCCAGTGCTCATTTCAAACACCACCAGAAATCAATGCCCCTGCACCCAATAAACCCTCTGCAACTTATGCTAGCACTGCTGTATCAGATAATATAAAACCTTGTATACTAAAGTGTTCCATTGTTCCTGCCTCAAATGGAGCAGTGGGCTTATTCACTAGGGCATACTTAAGGTTTTCCAGTGTGGGTTGATAGATTTCTGAACCTGAACACAAAAATGCAACAGAATAAGTAGGATAATTTATACCTGCTGAGTTCTTCTGTAGGTATTTAATTTTTTACACTCACATTTTAAATGTAAATTCTGACTGTTCTAATACTAATAGAAAATATGCAGTAACAGAAAGCACCAAAATGGAGGCAAGTATAAAATTTAAACTACTCTAAAAGTGTTTCCCAGCAGTCCAGAAAGATCAAAGTCAAATATCAAAAATACCCTGAAACTGGCTTTTAAAAATAGTTTTGGACTTCATAATTTGATTTCTATGTTTTTGGGATTCAAAGTCTCATGACTGGCTCTTCATCAATGAAAAGAAAAACTCTTACAAAAGTAAGATCTGAGGGCCTGGCATTGCACTGAAAACATCAGACAATACAAGGCTGAAAACATCGCCATGGGAGCTGGTGACACTTGCGCTGTTTCTTCTCTCTGTCTGCCGTAACAGAGTCCCCATAATGACAAGAGATACCATGAGTAGTGGCAACCAAAATTTCAGCATGCAACAACCCATACACATCACAATTTAATCTCTCTCTAAGAACATTAGGCTATTTCTCCTACCCAGTTACCTGTGCAGAAGCTACTGATCACTCTGAAATGTCTTTTAGCATCCACACAAAATTATGGTTAACCCAAGAGCGAATAATGAGAAACTAGCATTTCTTGCACTCTCACCTTCCAGATGTTCAGAGAAATCCTACTCAAGCGTTGCTATAATTTGGAGTTCTCTTTTAACTGAAAGGCTTAAATTAGAACATTAATTGACAGATGGAATTTAATATGTAGCCTTTGGTTACACTAGAGATGGGGTACTGACTTTTAAGGGCATTATTATTTTGTGATTAGAATGGTAAATTAACCTATTACTTCTCTGCAGCTAGGTTGCTTCTGGTACCTGGGCTTGATCATTTATAGCTGGTAACTCTACTCTGCAATTTCCACATTTGAATATTATACTGATGAAAAACAAAGAGAAAGAATGCTCTTCAAATGTGTTCCATTTCATTCAGACACGTAGAACACGATATTATGAAAAAACCTGCAAAACAGAACTCATTAATTAAATACATTTAAAACGGTGAGAGAAGAGTTCTCAAGTGAAGCATTCAAGAAGATTATCACCTAGGAACTACATGCAGTCCATGCCACTGTACCTGTCCAGATGACACAGACCAATGCCAGCCTAGTATTTGTTTTCTTTTCATCTTCCCCACCTTTCTGTATTTGTTGACTACAAGAGTAGAAGGCTACAGCAGCAGCACTTTGAGATGCCACAGCTATGCAACCCAAATTTTCCAACAGCTGAAAATTAAGTCAAATAAGCCACACTAAAACACAGAATTTTTTTTCTCTACATGATTACCTCTCACTTCTTTATGAAAGCACACTGGTGTGAAATTTGATATATTATTAAAACACTGTATATCAGTATCCTTTATTTTGTCTGGAACAAAGCACTCAAAAATTTCAGCTGTGCTTTGTCCAGCCCTTAGCACAGTCTGTATGATCACTCACTCACCAGCAAGATTACCAAGCCTGCACTTTCTCTCATTCCAGTGTGTTTTACCTATCTGCAATAAATATTATGCTTTAGTACCTCTTGGCTTAGAGACTTCATGACAAAGTACAAAATATGACCTTACGGCACAAATAAAATTTTAATAAACACATTCCTACATATTTTGCAATTGGCACCATGAATGATTCTGTTCTTCTGGTATTACACTTGCACATCTAGGGATCTGAATAAAAACTTGAGAAATTATTTTAATTTTTACAATAAATAATTAGCAAGCATGACCAAAATTTCAGGCATACGAATGCTCATATGCACATATTCGCTCATACTATATTTGGTAAGACCAAATCAAAATACCATAAATCATCATTATCTTCAGCCAAGATGTTTTACATATGTTGTTTGTTCTCTTTCCAAGGAACAGTAGTGCTAAATGTCATAGGAGCAAAACCAACTCCCACACAACTTCAGATGAACACTGTAGCTCTCTGAATTTCTTGCGAAGGCTGAAGGAAACAGCTCAGCAAGGTTTTCAATATAACAGCTGCATGAAGGAGAGGGAAAAAACGTCCCCCAAGGAAAACTGTCAGGTGATGTTTTTCTGAACCTTGGAAATCCTTCTTCTGTGTAAATTATGCTTTTATCACAGCATTATATCATGAGGAATTGCTTTTCTGAGTTTTTCATTACAAGAGTAGAAAATAAGAAGAGAACAACAAACTTGGTAAACACTGACAGATTTATCTACAACAGTAATTCTGTTGGGGTTTTTTTATTATTTTAACTAAATGAGAATGAGGTAATCATTAAGATTAATCTGCATGCTAGTCTAGCATCCATCATTGTTTCAAGTTTCACATTTCTACCACCAAAGTAAGCATACTATCTTCTCCTCCTGCTATCCTAATTTCTAGTGTGCCACAAGGCAGAAAATAAACACCTGGTCCTACTTTATGAGCTTTAATCATCTGATGCATTATGATTTTTGGGGTTAATTTCTATGCAAAGACTTTAATAATAACAATTCTAAAGAGAACAGAAGAATTTTCTTTAACTCCCAAAACATATGAATCATTAAGCAAACATCTCTGAGTAAGGCACAACCCAGCAGGGCTGCTACGCATCCACACTTCCTCCAGTATTAACATTTTAATAGGTGATGACTGTATTAACACTACAAATTCATATATACAGAGGCTACACAGCAGTAAGCAGCCTTTACTGCATGCAATAAGTGAAGAGGGTTTATCAAAGCAAAACTCTCTCTTGATCCTTTTCTTAGGAAATTAAGTAGAGAAAAATTTTAATCAGTCTCAGTGGTGACACCTACTCAGAAAATATGATAAACCAAAGCTAACCTGGTTGCCTCATATGTCCAACTTAAAGGCAAGAGTGGTAAAAGAGATAGAGGGGGAATAAAATAGGTTTTCATGAGCAGAAAACTTTAAAAAAACCCAAACCTACCACCCTCTTCCCCAAGACCACCAACAAAAACTCTGTTAAAAAAACCTACCTTACATGACGTGCCTATAAATTAAAATACCTTTAGAACAAATACCCTATGTCTCCTATCTAAGTGTGCTTTGTTAAGGTGTAGAGGAAAAGGGAACAAGAAGAGAATTGAATTCTGTAAGCCAGTGCCAGAAAATGCATCATGGCAGTTTTATCTTGCCTACTCACCCCTCTCATCTCTATGACCCCCAGAGACAGGCATTTGAAGACATGCTCAATTAATCTAATTAGCTATATTTATATTTCGACTCAGTCACCTACATCTGCTACAGCAGACACCCCACCATTCCCTCCTAAGAAATCCAGGAATTTGTTTCCTTTTAAGTTTGCTCTAAACAGCCAGTAGCTTTTTGGCTGTTGGGCACAGGTGGCTCCTAGCATGTCTTAAATACCATCTTCAAATCACTTTGTATTGTCTTGTAACAACTTTTGTGAACAAAATTCAGTACAAGTACTTACAGACTATTAGCAAGTTTAGAAGTCTTAGAAAACAGTAGGAACAAGGCCAAAAAACACTAGGAAAAAAACTTTCTTCTGCCTTAAGAAGGAGTTAACAGGACAAAAAAGCTATGTGCCAACAGTGATTAGAATTTCCATGAGGTAAGGACTGCAAAATTGTTTGGGACCAAGGCTCACAATATTTGCAAAGAAAATGTGCAGAGAAAAAGATAATGTGGTGACTACTTCTGCTAAAAATCTCTTGATAGTGAAAGCAAAAGGAAAGTACAGTTCTCATCCATAGCTAGAAAAGCAAGACAAGTCTATGGTACCTCTGCAATTATGAAAAATGACAGGTTTCTAAAACCCCCACCTACACAAGGATTTTTTTCTTTTAACATAAAACATATAAGTTAAACTAGTGGCTCACCTGCATGTCAATAGCAAAATTAAAACCTAACTTTTAATTGCTAACATGGAAATCTTACTCTGGTTTAATCATAACAGTATAATAAAAAGCACTGTGCTGTTTACTTTGGAACTTTTCCAGCCGTTGGCCAAATAATAACTTACTTCCTTCGAAGGTTTTCCTTAAAGCCATATGCCTGTTAAAATTTTTCCTTCTTCCATCCCCCAACTGTAGATCTAGCAGCTGTAACAATAACTGGACAGTTTAGCAACTGTAAAAGACAAATGCCAATTTCTAGAAGAGGGCCTTCTAGTAAAATAAAATAGGGTCTGTAGCAAGTTTCTGCAGACCCCTCAACTATAAGATTTTACTTTGAAAATTGGCAGCAGCTGGAGAGCTGCCTCTTCCTCTGTGCTTCTGCTGAACTCACCAGTCAGATTCCTGATCCTGTCTCTCATTCAGTTTTGACAGGGAAAAATCATTCAGTGGGCTCAGTCATCAGAAAAGGGGATGGGAAACAAAAAGTCCTAAACTTATTCATCATTATCCTTAGGGGTCCTTTTAGCTTTTTCAAGTCATTTACAATACAGCATATGTTAGAGGAGTCTAAAAATGTACCTAGATGCTTTACTGATCTATATTTATTAGGATAAGAACATTTGTGGCTTCTGTTGACTTTAATTACAGTTTTATTTCATTTATTATTGTGAGCATTAAGCTGCTCACAATATGCAGCCCACTTATTTCAGCATCTAAGTATAGGTTGTGTACCAGCCCAGAAGAACTGCTAATTGGAAACACTGCTCATGGTGCCAAAGGTGAAACCAAGTGCTGAAGAGAATCAAACACTGCTTATTTCATTTGCTGTCCTTATCCTCCTCCTCTTCATCTCCACAACTCAAAGGGAGTTTTGCAAAATTATTCAGCCTGTAAAGTAGCAGAGAGAAACTTGCAAGGAAACCTTCTGGAAAAAAAGATAAAATAAGAGCATTATGAACAATACCAAACAAAATTAACCAACCTTCCTGGGAACAAAACAGGCAGAGATACCAGGGAATGCAAGGGAGTAATGTAGTTCTTAAAAAAAAAAATAAACTTGAAGTACATTTGAAGGACATTTGAAGTACCATGTACTGTTTTGCTACAGGGACTAACATATTCCACAAATAAACACAGCAGTGACAGAAAAATATATGGAAAAAAAGTCAGGAGAGATTTTATGACTTGAACACAACCATGCCAGGTTGTACTCTTTCCAAAAAAGTCCAAGAATTTCAATGCAGAAACATGTTATGACCAACTGATCACAGAATTCAAGGAATTACTTAAACAGGTTTTACCATAGGTACAATAATTGATGGTGAAGGTATGAAAATGTAATACTCTGAAAGTTCACCCAGAGCATCCTCCTCTTATTGCAAACATGCTGGCAAGGCACATGTTCATGACACATACAGTAATGATCTGTTACAAGCTGTAATTGTTCCTGCACATGTACAAAAGAATATTGTGCTGTATCCCCAGGAAGACACCGTGTGCTAGAAAGGGCAAAATGAACAGCTGAACACTGTGAGTCTTAATAGGAGCTGTAAGAAAAAGGATGAAGAAATTAATACTTACCATCTGTACTTTACCAATACAAAAATGAATTCCCTGTGGCTGGAAAAGCATTCACAAATGCTAAATTCTCACCATATGCACTCCAGTCATCTCAAAACGTTTTGATCATGCATTCCTAGCAGTAACGACATTTTTGAGCGTGCACCCCAATATACATACATTTATCTCTTTATAAAGTATACACGTGTTACTGGAGTTCCAGTATTTTCATCCCATACCAAGGGATTATCTCACACACCCTGCTTTGGAGGCCACTGCTGTAATGAACAGAAGAACCAGGGCCAGAAAAACAAACATCTGCCCCAGATATTTGCTATGGATATCCATGCCAAAATCCTGTGGGCTCTGAGCTGGCTACTACAGCTAAGCTTTTGCTCACAGAAATGAAAAGTCAGTCTTACCAGTGGTGGTGGTGGTGGTGGAGGGGGCCCTCCAGAAGGTGGTGGTGGTGCAGGGGGCCCTCCAGAAGGTGGTGGTGGTGGTGGAGGAGGAGGTGGCGGCGGCGGCACAGGCATCCGCTCGGATTTCTAGCTTCACGCAGTTGGGAAAAATATAGCCAAAGCCTATGTCCTTGAGGAGAAGGAAGGGAGCAGAAGGAAAAGTGGAAGAATAAAAAGAAAAAATAGAGAGCAATGTGTTTATAAGTGCAAGCTGAAGATCGGCCAAATATCTAGCTTCATCAGACTGAAGCCTTTTATACTGCACTGCTTCCAAAAGTACAGTACGAACAGCCTCATTACAGTTATGATGACAACATACATCTAAAGAGCAAGCTCACGGAGCTGGACCAGTGCCATGAGTACCAAATGCATAGATGCTAGCCTGTCCAACTATTACATCTTGCCTTAACCTAACCCACAGCCCTGAAATGCAATTTTGTGTAGAACAAATCAGTCGACCACATGTAGACACTCCTGCTGGGACAAAAACTCTGTTGAATTCAAGCCAGAGATTTGCTGCTCCAAGAAGAGACTAAGGAACGTTTTAAGGTTCAGTGGACTTACTCAATGTTTAAAGTAAAAAGAAAAAGAAAAAAAAAAAAGGGAAAAAACCCCTCATGATTTAATAATAAATAAAGAAATAACTCTACAAATTAAAGCATCTATTACCGAATGACATCATATCAAGGATCAGACATCTCAAGTGTTTTTCCTTCCATTTTTAAATGTTAATTTTCACAATTTTTAGTAATACACTGATAAAAAGACACATATCTTCCAACAAAAGGTATATGCTTTTTTTTTAAAAAAAATCTTTTGCAGAATGACAGTGCATCACTCACTGATTTTCATACCTAACCCAGCCCTGTGCATGACTCAGTCATCATTAAAGTTAACAAGAAACCCCTGTATTTCATAAGTAAAGTTGCAAATGAAAGTACTAGGCAGTGCAAAGAGAGCCCTCTGCAAACCATACTTGAAATCTTCTTTTGACAGTGACACTTGGATAAATGCTCTGAACACATCTAGTTTTACATCTTGTTCTACATCCATCATGTCACGATTATTTTCTGAGACTCTTCACAATGTCATGTGAAACAGGGTGAAAAGCCCTACAATAACACAAAATATGTCATATGCTTTGTCTTTTCTTTCTGCGAGGCTTTGTCTTAACAAGAAATTACATTGTTTTCTCACATTTACTCCTTACACATCCCTCTAGGTCATAATTTGTTTCTCTGACTCCTGGAAGGTCTTAAAAACATTTTTTACATTTTAATGTTTTACTAGAAATTGATGTTAAGTTAAAAATAGCACAATTCCCAGACCCTGTTCCTCTTGCTTCTCCCTTCATTTTTAAAAGCAGGCAGGCCATGCTTTTCCAGAATCATCTGTGTAGGGAGGAGGCATGACAGTTAGATCTGGAAAAGTTCAGGAGAAAAGACAACATAAAAATGAGACAAGTTACAGTCTTGAGTGAAATATCTGGCTGTTTTGCTAAAGGATTAGATTGGAAGAGGCAGTGAAAATAAGATGCACATGCAGTCTTGTTCACTTCTTACCTAGTGTACATGAAAAATATCCCAATAATAACTGAGTATTTTTCTTCTTTTCTATCTTGTAAAATACTTAATGAGATCAGTCAAAAATGAAACACGTAGAGCCTCTGAAACACTCACTTTCTCCCTTGAGAGATTGCTATGCAAAGGGATGGCATACCAAAGCACGCTGATCTGTAACAGAATCTGTTACAATCATTACAATCACTTTAATAATCTCTTAATGAAGCTTTCCAAGTAAGCTGGCTTCACAGCATCTCCACCATTCCACCCTTATTGTTGCCCTATTCAAAACCCCATTATCAGAAGATATCTCTTTTCCTCAATTAAGCCATTCAAAAACATGGACATAAGGAGAATGAGTCTTCACAGCTAATAATATGTTTCGGGTTAGTAACTTCCTACCCTGCAATACAGGCCCTTTGTCTTCATTAAGGATTTAGAATGGGAAATATGCTCTTAGTCAAATTAGGAAAAAGAAATACAACCCACGCTCCTGTGGCAGACCACATGAATGGCAGCAGGAGGTAGAGCACATTGGAAGCAAGCAGCAGTGGGAGAAAGGAAATGAGAATCAGCTCCTGCTATTTAAAAGTCACAATTTCAAATGCCATCAGATGACTTTTCTAGCTGCCTCTCCACAAGTCCCTGCCCCAGCACCTGTTCCTCCAAATGATGCAGCCTAAATTCAAGGACTAGAAACCTGTGGGACCATCTACAACCCAAAATTCAATGCAGAGGAAGGGTTCACCATGTATCCCACTCCTATATCCTCCTGATCAGTGGCATCAGGGAAAAATGCAGTCCGTGGGGCTATAACACACAGCCCTTGAATGAAATACTGGAGACACCATATAGCTTTCCTCCCATGCTGTTTCAAACCCTCTATAAGTGAACCATCCTTCAGAAAATCCTGCTGACATGCCTTCTTTTGTCTCTTACCATAAATTCAGAGGCTTCATGTCCTGACCTTGCCATGCTTTTGTGTAAACATTAAAACTCATGTTTTTGTACAAGCACTATTCCAGGGTAATGCCTACACAATGAAGAACCATTTTTCACATGGGACTCTATTTGTTCAAGTGGGCTTCAAAAGGAGCACTGCCATCTCACAAGCAGACAATGTATGCTGATAGAGGCAGGAATCTTCAAGCTAACTTACAACAAAAAGCATTTGGCTCTTAACATTTAGTCATAACTGCACAATCTACACTTTTTAATATGTAGGATTTGCTATTATAACCTCTTTTGTATTACTGCAGCAATACCATGTAGACTGTATTGAAAGTAAATTATGGAGAAGGCTACTTTCAATATATCAACACACATTACTTGGAGGTCTCTGTTTCTTGATTAAAGGCTGTATTTCATTTGTTTCTCCCCTCATTATATTATATACATATACACACACACACATATATATAAAACATGGTCAGTAATTTCACACAATAGCTTCAGAACATGCCGAGTACATGGATTTTCACATAATATTCTAAAAAAATTCTGAATTAAAAACAAAAAAAGGAGTATCATATTGATCCGTTCTAGTGTCTGGTAAGAACCAGGCAAGAGGGAAATGCTACAAAAGATCCTTAAGGCACATGTGCCCTTTCTCAACTCCTCTAAATATACATACCTATAATTGGAAGAGAGGGGTCTATCCCTTAGGGACAGAAATAAAAAGATACCACGCAAAAGGCTAGCAATAGGTGAAGGGGAGAAGCCTATATGTTTAACCTCAGTTTCTTAAGGCAAGAAGCTATGTAAATCTTACCTTGACTTAAATATCACAGAACAGAATCAAACCAAATAATTGTAGAACTTATTGCAAAAAAAAAAAAAAAAAGAGAAGAAAATCCCAAACCCTGCCTTTTCTAGTGCAAGGTTGTACATTTTTTTTAGTGCTTTCTGAAGTCTAATTTTAGGTGTCCCAAATAATGTGGCTTTTATTATTTCCCTTGGGAAGCTCTTTTCTAGTGAAATAACTCTTTTAGTTCAGGTTGCCTGACGTGCAGCCTAATTTCTCCTTCTCTTAGTTTGATCCCATTTGCACTCCACTGCAGATGACTCTACCTTTTTCCAAGCAAAATAGTTTCTCCTACTGCTCAGAATAAGCTTGGTGGAATACAAGCACTGTAATTCAAAAGTACATTTGCAAGGACTTGTTACACTTTTTGAGTGGTTTTACTTCTCACAAGGCAGTGAACTTCTCATCAGTCAGAGAACATTATTACTCTTCTCTGATCTCAAAACACTTGGTCTTCTTTTGTTCTGTTGGTAAGGATAATTCTGAACCCGGTAATTTCAGGTGTCACAGATTGTTCTTTGCATGTTCGCACCATGTGTGCTTGAATAGCAGCTGGGTTTAAGAACAAGAACAAGACTGCTGTCACAACTCAATGAAAATGTAAGAAGTCAAGCTCCGGATTTCTGAAGGCCCAAATAAAGCCTTCAGCCAGACTTTAATTTGAAGTGTCAGACAAGACAGGAGGAGCAGATCTTTCTTCATGGACTGCTCTTTCAATCTTGTGCTAGATTTGCCTGTGGGAAAATCAAAACCTCTGCCTAAGCTTTTCTGAAGCTTTGGTCTCACTATATTCAGCTACCAGACATGCACAAACTCTGATCCAAGTGCTCCCTAAAGGTCTCTCCTGAAGTGTCACTGACACAGCCTCAGTGCAGGGTTCTCACTAAAACTAAATCCTGCTGGGTGCAGAGAGCCACACTAAAAAACAGTGGATTTTGGACAGCAGCTCACATGTCTCCTGCCACACTGACATTCAGCAGAACCACCACAGGTGTACCTGCAAAGACTATTCTAAAATAACTTTACCCATCAAGGGAAGGGAAGGCATGAAACAGCTGTACCTTTAGTATAGTACAATGTCTAGAAGGGGAAAAGACAGAGGGGAAAAAAATCACAATTATTTAAATGTGTATAATATGCATTTATGCACTAAACCAACTCTAAATATGGGTATTTTTTAAATGGCCAGTGTCCTTAGGTCTTTAGGTGGTGTAGTCATTGACATGAAACAAAACAGTTGGAATTGAAAATCTGATCCTTATAACCAAATTGGAGAAAGGACTACAAAATAACAGATTCATTACTCTTCATACTACTGGATTTGCAATCACTACAGCTGCACACTCTGAAGTAGGTAATTCAGCTTTGGGAAAAAGTACAGGTTTTCTTCCTTCAAAGGTAAGGCTGGAGTAGATATTTCAAAGGTGTGCAGGAGAGGTTATCTGTAATATTGGTCTTAGTTTCTTGATGAAAAACTGAAGGAAAAAAAGTAGACCCCAAGCTTTTAATCAACTTTTATATAATCAAACATGATTTCCTCATTAACTGCACTGTTCTGAGTTATAGCTTTTAAGTTGTTATATTTCAATAGAAAAGTCAAATAATTTCAAAATTACCTGTGAAATAACAGCATCAATAAGCATTTGCTGCCACTTTCATGATCTCAAAAGCAGAAAATTAGCATAATTGTGTGCCTATTTGCTCCTGCAAAACACCACTGAAAAAACAGCTGAAATCACTGGTATGAAAACTCCACAGATCTTTTAAAGACAGTATAATACATGTAGATACAGGGAAAATTAAAAACAGAGAACATGAAATGTATGTTACACAGATCAACTTTCCTGCTGTTACTATCACGCAGCTGGAAAAGACTTGGGAAAAGCTTCTGTTTGGAACGAGCTGGTTTAGATTCTAATTTTAAGAGAATCAAACAGTTTAATATTTAAGCATCAGATGCTACATTTTTTTCTTCTTTTTAGAGTGTGAATGACTTTTTGTGTTTAGAGAACCCAACAAGAAAGAATCAAGGTAGAGCCTCTGAATATCCTGTCTCTTTTTCACCCTGCAATGATAACCCCATTCACAAAATAATCGATAGTCTTTGCTTCATTTGAGATATTTAAAAACTGTGCAGAAGTGTCAAACTATTAGAACTTACATTTACAGAAGGAAAGCAAATACCCATACCTATCTTACTAATATATGTATTAGGACTTTCACATGCATATTCCCACAGCTGACTAAGAAAACTCCAGCCTTTTACCATCTCCTGACAGTTGTACACCTAAATTGTGTACAACTCGAGAGAAGTTTCTGCTCTCAGTCACCATTTACATCACTGCAACTTAAAGCAGAATCTGACTTTTTAAATTCCATTGGAATGTGAAAACCCTCATGAAGGGCTTTTTCTTCATTAAATACATGATGAAACACTTCTAAGCAGCACTTGTCTTCTACAGGGTCTGTTGGATTGTCTCACAGCACATTACAGTATCCTGAATTTAAGCCAAGGACTGTAAGTTCCCCTCAGCTTGGACTATTTCCACCAGGTTTAACACAGTAAAGGGCTGCTTCCCCCTTCTGCCTGAAAAAAAACCCCAACCTTGCATGACTCTTATTCTGTCAGAAGCCTGATAAAATTGCTACAAACTGTCCAGGGCTGACCCAGCAGAGACTACAGGAATCTGAAGACGCCTTGCTTCCATATGTGCTGTGGGCAGATCTCTGCTGGGTTGCCTATGGTGCTGAGGCCAGAATTTACAGTGCTATGCCTTGACAAACCTCCCTTCAGAGGCAAAGCTGCACAGATGACTTCAGATCCCTGCATATGACTATATCAGGGTGTAGCTTCCTCTGCTCCATGGGGATCTGTCATAGACGACTGATTGTAAGGGAGGAGAGTAAGAGAATTCACCATCCACTTTTAAATAAAGAGCAAGAGAAAAGAATGACACATACCAAGAAGAAGTATGTTGTGCCTATAGTAGTGTTAACCTGAAGTTAGAGAGTCAAAAGACAAATGAGGTAAATTAGAAGCAATTAGGGCTTGCACAAAGACATAACTTTTCAAAGGAAACAATTTATACAAAGAGTTTCCTTGAAATTAATACTGCAGCATCCACACAAAGACAGACATGGCTTGTTTCACTGCCAGATACACAAACAATGGTGAATTTGATATGCAGCCATTAGCAAAGTTAATCATTGGCCTAAGCTAAAGAAAGTGCAGCTCAGTAGACATTCAAGGTCACGGCCACATTCTGAAGACAACTGTTTACTCTTATACTCCTCAAGAGTATCAGTGTGAGCAGTTCTTGATCTCTCTCTGTAGAGGTAATTTGATGTTTCGGGTCAACATTTGCAAGTTTTGTAGCCTCTGGTAAGAAGCTAATTGTATGTTTTCACGTAAGTATTAATGATCTATTTCTTTATAGTTACTAATATATTTATTGACTATAATTTTCATAATACGGAGTTATTTGAAAATTATTCCTGTACACAGAATGGTTTCCACAGAAAAAAATCCAAACATTGCTTAACCAATTCCCTTAACAGAAGAAAGTTTTGCTTTCCAATAAAGTAGCTAGCATCAAAATGGAAAATGCAAACAAGGCAGCATTCAACATCTTGCTCTTCTATATTTGCTACAGACAGCTCAAACCATGCTTTAAAATGCCAGTCAAGTCAAGAACAGAATTTGCTAACGTGGGTACCAGAAGATTAAACTTTAAAAATCCAGTTCTTAAATAATTCTGAAATTTGCACTTTCAACCACATGATATTTTATCAGAGTGTTTTCACAGCTTTACATCTTGGAAAGATAAATTTATAGAAAACTGCATGCATGCCACATCAGGCTGATAGCTATCAGCTTAACAAACAGTCTAATACTGTCAATGCAAGAAAAATAAATTTTGCAGTTCAACATACACCATGCTTTCCTACAATATAGTTTGAGGCCCCAGCATGGACTGTGATCACTGTATGTGCTAAGGAGCATTGTCTTTCACAAGGGATGTAAAACACAATGATCTGGTCACTTGCAGGAGTAAGTTGGCAGGGAAATCCTCACCTCAAAGAAAGAATGGGAAGCTTTGATTCTGGTTTTCAGTAAAAATGTGATTACTTAATTTCCATTCCAGTGGTAAAAATGTTAGCCCTAATGGCCTAACTAAAACTGTAACTTCTGAACATTCATTCTCACTTTCCTGCCCTTTTCTGTCAATCCTGTTTAAGCTTCTGTCCCATTTCAGTGACATAATTGATAGCTTCATCTCAGATAGTCTTTACACCTGGGTAAGGCTTCCATACTTAAAAAAAGTTCCATGCAACTATATACCCCTATGTTAAGTAAGCTTTGCTATGGTGCCATAATATCATATTTTTGCTATTTTAATTAACTCAATTGTTTGGAAAAAATAATATGCAGTATGTTCTTATTCTTCCTTAAGCGTCAAAGCTGATACCAAACTCCCTATGTGCATAAAGGTGTAAATATGCTTTCCTGTACAGAAAATTGTTAGCTGTTTTTAAAGGCAGTGCACAAAGTATCTAGCTCCAATCTTAAATCCATTTACTCAGGACAATGATTTTACTTTGTACAATGAACAACAAATTGCAGTAATTTGCAATTGCAACAAAAAAAAAATTCCTGACAAAAGAGGATTTGATTTGTAGGCCTAGTTCTGAATTGCTAATAAAACAAAGTGCTCAAAAAAACCCAATATGAGTTTATTAAATTGAAGTGTCAGCCCTTTGACTTATTGAAGGTCTTCATTTGTAATTCTTTGGGAAAGGCATTATATTTAGAGAGGAAATTGTGATTGATAACTACCTGTACACATGGCATAAGCAATGAACATCAGGGATTTGAAAATACTCAACTAACTTTGCTGCCTGATGAAGAAGGAAAATGATTCTAGGGATTAAATGGCAGTAGAATTTTTTTTGCACTTGTTTCTATCATAGGCACAAAGGAGAAAAGTGTTTTTCTTTGAAAAGCTCCCAGGTATACTTGCAGAGCAATCAGTATCTGCTACCATCAAACCAAGCAGGTTAAAGATGAGGACTCACTTGTTTCCATGAATTCTGGTTTCTGGTTTCCGTGAATTCATGTTTTATGCTGGCTATGGACTTCAGCTTTCACATTAACCAGCCTGAATCTGGCCCATCCTCTTTCTTTATTTCACCTTGTGAACATTTCTCCCCTTTCCTACTGGCTTACCAGTCTCTCCATTCCCACCCTCCACTTTCTTTGCCTTTGTCATCATTTGCTGCACCTTTTGCCTGCAGTTGATGCAAGGCAAGAAGAGGCATTTCATTTGAAAGGTAGAGTTGTCCGCCCTGGGGAAAGAAACACTGCACATGGAGCAAAAGTTAGTAACTCTGCATGATGATACTAAAAGTTCAGCACAGGCTACTAGTACTGGGAAAAGGAGAAGAAATGCAGAGCTAGGCTGATCCAGCTCTGAAAAAACACAGAAAATGTAATTCTAGGAGATATCAGGATTTATATCCTGACTAGAACTGATAAGTATTGGTGCAAATGTACAAAGCCCCACCTGATGGATTGAAGATTGAAGTATTGGAGAAAAACAAGCAGGTCAAACAGTCTGGGCAGAGGAAATATGCAAAATAACCACAGCATACTCATTTTGCAACTACTCCAGGCCTTTGCAGCTCTTGGTACAGTCTGTTCAGAGCAAGCCCAAGTACCCCCACATGGGACTGCATTATTTATCCTACTGTTAAATCAATGTAAACGCATGATCACTTGATCCAAGGATATTTTGTACAATCCGCTTTTGCATAATTTCCTTGCTACTTAGTCATTTCAAGACTAAAAAAGGCTTTCATTCTGCATTAAATGTCCCGTTAGGCCCCACATCCATCACTCACACAGTACATTACAGAGATAGTCTCCACCCCCTCTGCCAATTTACTAATCTAGGGGTTAATCCATCTCTTACTTTTTTTATGCCAAATTTTCCCTTGTTTTCAGTAGAAGTGAGATCAGTTCTTTAGGGTTTAAGTTTGAAAATACTCCAGGAAACACAATCTGCAGCAACAGAAGTAACATCACTAACATGTATTAAGCTGTTCGCACTCACACAACTGACCAACAAAAGCAACTTTCTGTCCAAATCCCAGGCAGAATTTGACAGACATTTTTGCAGTGATTTACATATCCCCAAGAGAAGCAAACATTCCCTCTGAAAATGAGTTGCTAAAACTCAGTCTGTTTTCCTCGTATGTAAGCTTGGCTTGCCTTTTATGTGCCTCATGATTTTCTTTATGTGTCTACTCACCTAACACAGCAGATCTATAGATTTTGAATAGATATAGCGTTATTTATTTTCTCCCTTAGCATATAAAAAATGTGTAATTGATTTGGATGAAAGCCAAAAACCTCTCAGGACTGTTTTATACAGATCAGTAGTATTGCTGCCTACGTATTTTTCTCTCACACAAAACTGTGCCAGTTAGGAAAGCAATAACATAATAGCTTTAAAACAATAGGGTAAGAAAGAGACACAAAAGACCCCAAGATCTCCTTTGTGATGCAGTACCATATTCTGTTCTCCTCTATTTTCTTTTTATTTTTGTGTGTGTGTTTTTTGGGTGTTTTTTTTGTTACTTACAATGAAAAGAGGAAAACATGATATAGTAACTAGAAAAAAGTTAAATGGTACAGCAATCATTTAGAGACCTGTGTATCGCTCATGAAAGGGACCAACACGAAGGGGTTACTATCTCTAAACCTATTCATTCACTTTGTTCATTTTACCCCTCTCTTATGAACGAAGCAGAAGCACTGTAATTTCTAGCCAACACTTCCATTTATCAAGGCAGGAACAGCAGTTGCCACCAGTGTAAATGGAGGATATAGAATATCCTTTACACAGAAGCTGCAGAGCAGAGAGTTTATTTAGTTTTCTTAGACACTTGTAAGAGCAGGGTCAAGACTTAGCAAGCGTTTTCAAGCTGAATTTTCTGTTCTTAGTGAACTTAATCATGTAAGGACTTTTGGTCCAGTTTTGCTCCACTTTTCACTTTAGCACTTACACTGTAGCTGTAGCATAGCTGCTGTGTTGCTCTGCTCTGCCTGGGCTGGCTACAGAGTGACCCCATTCACAACTCGGATGGTTATATATCTATTTGTAACAATGGCAAAAGATGACACAGAGTCAATGCAAAGGAGAATTAGGCTCTCCATACATGATCTTATTTAAGAGAGAGAGATTTCTGGTAGTGAAATCCATTTCAGCTGTTGTTTCAATTACTACGGCATGAAAACATGTTTTTCACATCTTGTGAAAATCCTTTAGCTGTTTCACATTCTTTCAAAGCAATCAAAAAGCAGCTTTACAGCTGTCATGTATGTAATACTGAATGAGTCCACTTCATGATACTCAGAAGTCAAATTAAGGCGGGCATATTAAAAAAAATACAATTTTGTCTAAAAATACAGATTCTTTTTTCCATTCTGGAAGCCCCAAGGACATTTTTTTCTGTTTGCAAATATAACAATCTTTATATCTCTGTTATTCCTGGCTATGAGGCCACCAGACAACCCTGATGCAGAATGATCACAGATAAAAAAGCAACTGTGAAGTGCTATTAAGGTTTTGCTACTAGAAGCCTGTTTTCAGAAAGCTTCAGTCTTTCAAAGACAGTAACTACTTTGTGTTAGAACACAGACTAATTGAGGAAGATTTCTAAGAACAGTGTTAAAGGCTTTCCAGAAAGCTGCATCTCAAAACTACATAGGAGCCACTGGTAACTCAGTGTAATGTGAGTACTAAAGGCTTCTAGATAAAAGACTTTACTGGATATCTCATTTGATTATTATGTCTATTTAGATACTAGTTTCATACGCACTCTGAAGAAGATAGGAATCTTTATTCTGCTGCAGCAGAGCCTAGTATCATCTCCCCAGAGCTTCAGGTTTTCATCTGTGATTTCATTTATTAGAATTTAAATGAACTGCATAAAATACCCACGTAATAATGCAGCAGATGCTCACACACATGCAGGATCAGTAACTTACAGGGCAAGAAAGCTGAACTGAGCCCATCCTGTCTCACCTACTTTGCATGACTGAACAGAACTTGTCCCAGTCACAGAACAGAGACAAGAAAAACTTCCACAAAACCAAATGCTTCTGAAAAAAATAATGTAATTCTTACAGGTAAGTTATGACTTACAATCAAAGAGATTTGACATCAGTCTTTTCACTACTTTGCTTGTCTTTGGAGCTAAAATATTTTAAAATATTAATATTAAACATTTTAATACTTCACACAAGTCAGTATTTATTTTAGATGTAAAACAGTTGTGTTATTCTACTTTGGAGTTCTCAGCATCTCTCTTAAGATGTGCAAATATTTTTCTATTTGTTATGACTAAGATATTATTTTCTGTTCAAGGTCTTCTTTTCAGAGGACAATGAGTTTCCCAAAATACTGACTACTGACCTCATCAAGCAATAAAATTACTAAGTATAAAGATCATCTATTAGCATCTGGCTATATTCTGTTAGGACATTCACAAACAGTGCTGACTTTTATGGTATGATTGCTGAGAAGTGACACTGCTATGTTTTATTTACTGTTAAAACCCAACTATCTAAATACTTTTTGCAAGTTCAGATTTAGTAGTTGTTATGTACAGACTCCAAACATTGACTGTACGTTCCCCTACTGCAGCAACAGAAATTGAGATGTTACAGGGACTCTATTTATATTTCCTCTTGCATGTGCGGAAGGTGAGAGAAAAAAAGAAGAAGTCGCCTACATGATTTGATAAATACAGTCATCTGTTGCCCTTTCCAGTGCAGTACAATCACAGAATCTGAATTTCAAGTGCATCTCAATATTTTCAGGCATAGATCCAAACCAGCAATAACTTGAGCACTGCAGCTAATGAATTAAACATTGCATCTGCCCCATAGCAACCAAAGTCTGTATGCAAAGTTGGTCAAACTATTTATACACCCCTGTCTTCAGAGAATATATATCCGTTATTAAAAAAGACAAAAAAAGTTTCATACTTAAATTGCAAACCCCATTCCCTAACCTGCATCTTCTATAGGAAAAACATCAACTCCCACAGCATTCTTTCTGGTTATGAGTCTAACCCAGATTTGTAATCATCATCTACAGCAAAACAGCCAAAGCAGTCTATCAATTAAAAAACCCAGACTTACACAATCTGCTTTAGGGGTCCCACACTGAGCTCCTCATATGTTATCTTGCACATGGAAGCCTGACAGCAAAGCAGACTCAACCTTTCCACTGCACGCAGGGCAATGTCCCGTACGAGCCGTGGGTGGCAGCAGCGCCTGCACCGCCTGCGCATTCCAGCCGGGACGCTGTTTTGGGTCACGGGTTCACGCAGTGAACAGGAACCATCCCCACGCGCACCTGTGCCTAGCGAGTGTCCCAGCTCCGACTGCCATCACACAGCAAAGTTGTGTTCGTTTCCTTGATCATCTGCCCTGTGGCTTGTCCTTCGGTACAAAGCACGCGAACTGAAGACGTTAACACCGATTATACAAACACACGTTGTGAAATAAACAGGAGCTTGTCCTGCATTTACAGATGGAGAAACTGAAAACACTGATTGTATCAGGAGGCAGTTCAACGACTTGATTCATGCAGCGTGCACAGTAACAGGTATCACTGCTATCGCAATTTCAGCAATATGTCACTCTCTGAATCAGCAGGAGCACTTGCAGACTTTAACCCATAAATCCAGACTGCCCCAGAAGTGTTCTGTGTGGAAATCGTCGAACTTTATCTTATGTCAGTGTTTCCTCCCCTAAATCAGGCTTATTTTGCTATCTTTCAGAAATCTCGCTTAGTAACATTCCACTTTCAGGCGCAAACAAAACAAAGGCACGCTGGTCTCATGTGTCCTCCCTATTCTCAAACTCCTGAATTTCTTGAGAGACACAAGCCCAGCCCCCCTCCACAACCCCAGAGATGCAGGCTGTCACATAACCCATCATCTCTATGCTTTTGCAAACTCCGAGCATATACAAAGAGAAATAAAAAATCCGCAAGCAATCCTTTGCCAACACATTCCCTGTCGCTCTGTATTAGCTAGCGCAAATAGGCTGATGCGAAAGCCACTAGATTTTAATCTCAATTTTATCTATGTTAATTATTATTAAACCTTTAAGAGCTTCCCTCCAACATTTCTTCAGCACCCCCCTCCAATATGTACATAAGTATTTAATACACGGTACTTTTCACACTCACTCAGCCCTGTTTTCTCGGCTGACCTATTCCAGCACATCTACTTCAAGGACGACAACTAAGAAAAAAAAACAACTTCTTGCCATCCACCGCTGCCGGAAAACAGCCCGTGTTCCTCTGCTGGACAACACAGAGGAGCAGCTCCGCGCACAGCCCGTGCCTGACCTCGGCCACGCTTCCCCTCCGCCGCCGGCGGTGCCCACAGCCCGCGGGGCGCGGGTGTCGCGGTCACCCCGTGCCTGGCGGCCCCGCCGCCGGACGCTGCCCGGGGCCGAGCCGCGGCACCCGCTCTGCCCGCCGAGCGGTCTCTGCCCCGCCGCACCGGGGGAGCCCCGGCCCGGCCCGGCGGGACCGAGGGGGGGCGGCTGCCGCGCCCCGGCCCGGCGCTCCTCCGCTGCGAGGGGGGCCGGGGGCACCGGGGACCCCCAGCCCCGCCGCCCGCCCCGCCGCGCCCACCTGCTCGGCGCCGGTGCCGTCGGGGCCGGGCGGCTCCTCCCGGGCAGAGGGCGCCAGGTACGGCGGCCGCCCGTCTCCCCCGGCGGGGGGCGGGGAAAGGAGCGCAGGGATCCTGGGATCCGGAGGGGGAAAAGCCCGCCCCGGTCTTCACGAGGGAATAAAAATAAATATATATTTTTAAAAGTAGTAATTTAACACACACGCACGCACATGCACACCCCGCCCACCTGCAGGCCCCGCTTTCCATCCCCACGCCTGGGAGCGCGGCGGCTTCGGTGCGAGGGTGAAGTCCAGCTGCAGCCTGGCGCAGCCTCCCACATGCTGGGGCCTCGGCAGAGCCAAAGCTATTTTAAAAAACCCACGTGCATGCCACAGTGCTGCCCCACGGCACGGATAAAAGATGGCACTGCCCTGTCCCCCTGCCCAGACTCGTCCACCTGCCAAACCACTTCTGCCCTGCAGTGCCCTGAGGGCCTTGCTCTTGGCGCTGGCTGGGCACCCTTGGCATTTGTACCTCTGATTGTGCACTAGAAGCATCTGGAAAAAAAAAAAATTAAAATCTTGTTTTTTTCTGGATTTATTCCAAGGCTGCTTGCCAAGACAAGACTAAGGTCTTGCCCTAATGAGCCTTCCATGTTTCTGGCAGGGCAAGGGAGTTGCAGTGGAGCAGCCTTCCAGAGAGCTGGAGGAATGGGGTGCCCCGAGTTTGTCATGTGCGAGTGTCTCAGGAGTGACAGTGCTGATGAATAACTTAAAAATCATAACATGGGCTCTGGTCTGCCCAGCAGCTTTTGGATGGTGTTTTCAAGTGGTTGAGAGGCAGGCCCATCCTCACTGGATTTCTCTGGAACACCTGCTTAACTGTAGAAATGTAAAATGGTGTTTTTTGTTGTCTTGCTTGCTTATAAAACAGTCCAGACAAATCAATGTCACTTGGACCTGAATGATGGAAATGTCAGCCTGAGATTAGTGGGAAGTCAACAATGAGCTGTTGTGGCACTTCTGCTCATCAGGGCAGGGGTGCAAAAACCAGTGCTCTAGATCTCCATGTCCTGTCTGTCCAGAGGTGTAAGTTTGATTTATTATTCTGAAAATATCCTCCTGTTTGCTTGCCAGACTAAATAATTTTCAGTCCTAAGTATCTGCCCCAATTGCTTCCACAGTGGTCAGGGAGTTCTAAACCCATTTCCAGCTGGTCACAAGTTTGAACTTCAAAGCACAAGAAGGTCATAGGTAGTGCTCCAGAAAAATCAAAATGTCAGCATTTACTTTAAAAAATAGATCTATAATACCACACTTGAAAACTGCTTTCATTATTCATGCAAATTAGTCTCAGCTGATACTTGATTTTAGATTGCAAATGCTGAAATGAACTTTGTCCATCTTTTGGATTAGATAGAAAAAGAACTTCAGAAGAACAGGTTGCAAGAGCTGCAGGAAAAAATTGGGTTTGTCCCGTTTCTGAGACTTTTCTTTCATTCAGTTTCTTTCACTTCCCAACAAGGTCCACATAATGACTGCAGAATTTGTCCAATGCAGCAGCAACCATTTGTACCTACAGGGCTGGACTGACCCAGTACAAAGGTTGCACACCGGTCTGGTTTGAAACAAGCAGCTTTTCCTGTGGTACACCGTTTGCTCACATTTAAAACACTGCTGGAGGTACTACTGCCTCTTGGCTAGTTACAGAAACTTGTCAGGCATTATATTTCATTCAGAGAATCCTACTGGATTGCATGCCTAGGAGTTATGAAACTCTTCTCTTTCTGCTTTGTCTTTGGGAGATGTAGATGAAAAGGAAAATGGAAGGTGTGCTCCCTTTCCAATGCTCAATTGGAAGGAAGGCACTTCTGGAGTGCATGATGTCAGTGGAAGAGGCCAAAGACTTCTGCATAACCTTCAAGGAGTTCTGTGAAGGCCAGTGCACTGAAACACTAATTTCTTCTGGTTCTTCACATGTAATACTCCTCCTCCTCCTTCTGCTTGTCTTCCACCCTGCTGTATCCAAGATCACAGAAAGGGTAATGCAGCAGGGACAAAACTGACTCTAATATAGGATAATAATATAGGATGTGCTTCTCATGGGTTTTATTATCTACCAATTTAAGATTATTTGAAGTGTTTTAAATACTGAAAATTTGCCTCAAACATATTTGTAGCTAACATTGATATGCTTTACAAAGCATAGCTATAAATACAATTGTATTCTCCATACATTCTGCCTGCATAACTATTAAAAATTATGTTGTGAATCACAATTATATTTTTACTCTTGACAAATGCTTTTTTTACATGGATCGAACAATACATCAATTTCTTTAGAAAAGGAGAATCTCTATATGTGTCTTAGACTCGGGCTACTGGTTCTCTGTAGCTCCTTGGTACCATTTCATAAGCAACTGTAAGGGTTATTTTGGGTTTTGTCACAGGCTGGGAACCTGTCTCTGAGGTCGATTTGGAGAAGATTTTCTGTGTGGCCGTGCTGAGCAAAATAACAGCCCTGGCCTGTCATCTTTGTATTTCAGAGCAGACAGCTGGTACTTTTCTCCTACAGCTGCTATACCTGGTACTTTTCTCCTACATTTCTTTCCTTTTCTGTGTCCTGCTCAGCTGAACCCCATCTGAAGGTATCTTCAACGTTGTCAGACTTAATGAGAAGTTTTGTACCCTTTCCATTTCTGGTTCTGTTCCTTCTGCTGAAAGCCAAATTCATTATGAGCCTATAGGTTCTAAAACATGACAAAAGTGTAGTCTAACAAGAGTACAAGTGAATGTCAGGATAAATCTAACCTAAACCAGGAGGAAGCAGAATCTCTGTCTTCTATACAAAGAATTCATGGCCATTAAAGACAGGAGGGATGTGAATTGCCTGTGGTGAGCTGCTGCCGTATCTGATGGGGACTGAGAGAAATTTCATTTTGATACACTATTTTTTACTGCAAAAAAATATAAATTAGAACAAAAACCGACATATAACTTCATAGGAGTTTCCTCCTGTTCATAACTTGTTCAATATGAGATGATGATCATTCTTAGCATATATATAATTGACCATTTCTTAGTTAAAACTACCTTTCTGCACTTAAAATGTGTTTATGACACTGCCATCTTCAAGACTCCTCAAAATCCCATATAAGAAAATGAAAAATACCTGAAATAAATGAAATCAGTGAAAAGGTGGTTGTGTGTCCCAAACAGAGAAAGAACCAGAACTATTTGGCAAGGTTACTGATTTTGAGAACTGCAGTCTGTGAGGCTTTGCTGGCATGTGTCAACATAAATACTTGCCAAAGAAGTGCTTATACTTATCCTAAGTACTTACACTTCTTTTCCCCTCCAGACAATATAAGAAAAAGCTGAAAATCTTCTTACAGCATTTGTGTCTTGGTGTTTTGAATAAGAAACACATGTAAAGCTTTCTAGTCACCACTGAACACAAACAAAAAATACATAACTTTAACACCCAAATAAAAAACAAACTTTGATCAAGACTAAATAGGTCTCAAAAAATACAAATTGGTTTGTATTTGCCTTTGTTTATGCACACACTTGTAAAATATAACAAAAATACTCAGAGCTCAAGGCATTTGTGACTAATGTAAAAGACAGGTTTTGCTTAAAAATGCATGAAACTTACAAGCTTAAGAGCAAAAATTAAAAAAGTTTCTTCCTTTCAGGGTGCCATTTGATTACACTTCTTGATAGCTTTCAGCATTTGAAAATTGTTACAATGATAGTCTCAACCATTGTGTTTGATGACTTTGTTAGCTTTAGAGCTAATACAGTTAACAGAGACATTCCTATGTATGAACAGAGACATTTCCATATATTTGTCTCCAAATATTTACCTTTCCCTTATTGTTGGTACAAATGAAGTGCTTTCCATAGAGAATTAATAATAGCTCAAAATTTAAATTTACTCTAATATATTTTAGAAGAAATTCCTAAAAGTGCTTCAATTGCTTGTTACAGAACAATGGAACCATGTTTACAAATGCAGTTTAGACAACAATTTTGAGGAAAGCTGTAGACAAATAATTAGTAGAGATGATTTCCCTAGAGGGGGATATTAGTGTTTACTTTTTTTCTGCGTTTTTAATCCAAATCCTAAACCCTTACTCCTGATCTTGTTGAGCAAGCTGTTTGCTGAGTTCATTGGAAATGATGTCTAAGTACATTCAGGCTCCTAGTAAATAATTAGTGCCCAATGTCAATTTGTTCTCTAATTGCATTTCTTCCGCTTATTTCTGTTTGTGCTGTGGGATGTCTTAAAAAGTATCTCTTAAGAAAAAAAACTTTGGATTTTCCTCGGAGCTTGGTTCTGCCATTCGTTTTCTGCGTGACCTCTGTGAAAGTACTTAATCACTTTTAATAGTGTGAGTGGAACAAGAATGCATTCATTAATATTTGTGAGGCTGCCAGATACTATGCTGCTGCAAGCATTTACAGTATCTTAAAAAATTATAATTGCACTATCCAGCTGGTTAATGTTTATCCAGTAACTGAACAGCTAAACAAAAAGCGGAGAGGCAGACCTACTGTTTGCTCTCATCGGTATTGAATTTGAAAGGAATTTTTCCATGTTAAAGCTGTAGAATTAGGCAGTAGATGAAATACCATTAGCAGGCCTCTGCAGAGAATAATGAGCTGAAAGCATGCCCGGTGCTAGTCTGCAATTAGGGTGAAAAGTGAAATAGGGCAAGAATTAGAATACCATTTCGGGCTCTCACTTTTCAGAGCGTGCCCTTTTCATCCCCACCAGGGGGAGCCTACTTGAAGTGAATAATTAGGAGGCACAAATAGTGTGCTTGAACAGGATGCTTTCCTTTGCCACTTTCTTGAAATAGAAAGATACTTTGTGATCTTTGCATGACTTTCTCCCCCGGCTACCCCTCCCCTCCTTCCCACCCCGCCCCCTGAAATTCCTTTTGCTTCAGCTATCGCATTGCAGCAGAGAAGCAGCATGAGTGTTTTTCTGCATCCCAGGCCTATTATTCTGAACACTTCTGTTTTTAAGCATTGATGTCAAGATTTAGCCCAGAGTTTTCCCAGAACAGCAAATGGAGGACTCCTACATCATGGCATGCATAGCTATTAACGCTGCATGTGCAACTGAGCAGTGAGGTGAGAGTCCACATCTGTTCATCTTGAATACAAGTGACCAGATCATCCTTACAGGTCCTGATGATAACTCAGGCATAACTGACTGTTCTCAGCAAATTATTGTACTTCCTTGTACTCTGCCTCTAGAGTGCTCCTCTCCTCTGTCTAGTTCACCACCAGTCAAACCTGAAATACTGTTCAGCTCCACAGTCCTTAAAATGATGCTCATATAGAGGGGCCAGTCTCTGTTGTTGGATAGTAGGAGGCATGCAGGCAGCAGGCCTCATGATTTGTTTGCATAAGCAAATTTTCAGCTTTAACATGTAGATGTATTATTGAAAATCCTTCAGATTTTCTTTGAAGTAATAATTTCACCTTTTGTGTCTAAAGAAACATATAGCCTTGTTTGAAACTAAGATTTCTTTTGAAACCAAGAAATTCTTGACTTTGAGGATGGTGAGGCACTTCAACAGGTTGCCCAAAGAAGCTGTGGATACCCTACACCTGGAAGTGTTCAAGGTCACATTGAGTGGGGTTCTGAGAAACCTTGTCTAGTGAAAGGTGCCTCTACTCAGGACAGGGAGTTTGAACAGGATGATCTTTAAGACCCGTTCCAGCCCAAGCCATTCTAAGATGTAAATTAAATTTTAGTAAATGCCTGTTCAGCATTCCAGCACTTAACAACCAAATCTGAAATTTTATGTTCTGCTGCAGACAAAAAGCCTTCATGTAATACCTGTAGGAACAAGTCGGCTCACACCTATTCTTTACAAGTGGTGGAATCAACCGTTTAATATATGTTTAAAAGGATTTTTCTTTTTGAAATGTAGTTGCTATCTCTTCCAGCTCATTTACAGTACTTTAGACTCATTGTGGGGATCTGAAGAAGGGAGTGCCCTCTGCTGTGTTGTATGCAGATAGGAGTTTCAATCAAGTTGTTAAGGGAGAAAGATTGCACTTGAAGGACTATCATCAAGTTCACTGTCAATATTCTCAGCAGCCGTTACTATCACTGCTCAGAGTGACATTACTATTTCAGTCATTCAATGAGGTAAAATCCAATGATAATTTATTATCATGGACTACTTCTAAGTGGAGGATTTCTTCTCATATACAGCAAGTAATACAGGTTATGGTGTGGCATTCAGGAAGTATTACTAAAAACAATACAACAAGACTCAAAGAGATTATAATGAATAATTGCAGGAGGAATGTCTGGAGAGGGAGAAATTAATGAGAATCATTGAGAATAGAACAGATGTCATGCAATTGGGAAAAAATAGTAGTCACAAACCATAAGAAAGAGAGTTTCACAGCTGGGATTACAGTGCCAAGAATCTGTTCTTCCTGGCCTGGGCTGCTCTTTGGAAAGGCACTACCTCCACAGAAGGGAGCCTGTGTCAGTGGTGAGGAGAGCCAGAGAAACAAGCTCGCTGAGGGTCAGAGGGCAGAAATGCTGCAGGACTGGAGTCCCAAAGGGACTACCCAAAGGGGTAGGACTTCTCTAGGTACTCCTGGGAGGAACTTGAGTGGTTCCCCTTTGTTTATGTGGTTACTGAAAGCACTGGGATGGAGGTAGCTATTGGAAAGAAGATTGCTGGGAAAGGGGGACAATCAGATAAGCATATGGAGGGAAATAATAATTTCTGTTTGTGTGTTCTTTGCTTACTTTTCTTTCTCTGTAGTTGTGTCCCTTTCAGGCCAGACCTTCAAATTACAGACCTAGCAGAAAAATGGAAATGAGGAAACAGAGCAAGTGTCTATGATCAAAATATTTTTCTCCTACACCAACCTTGAGCTCACTCATGCTGTAGAAAATGCAGAAAGCAGGGAGATCAGTATAGAACAATGCATTGCATATGTTTTCTTTCCACAAAACACTTTAGAAAGTCTTCAGAAAAGGTGTTCAAGGCCTCAAATGGGTGGCAGGAGCAGTGCAACTGATGTTTTTATCTTACTTTTTTTAGAATAAAACTTGACAACATGTTGGCAATAAGAATCAAAAGGAGAGGAATTAACTCTCTCTCATTCTCTTTCTTCTGTAATCTTTTTTTTTTTTTTTTCCTTTCTCCTTTTGCTCCCTCTCCTCCCCCTCCCCACCCCTTTTTATTTTTTTTTTTTTCTATTTATGGCAAACTGACACGATAATTTCTGGGAGTTGGTGGTGTTCCCATAGAAACAGCCTTGATTTGATGATATCACTGCAGGTTGCTGCTGTTATTCTGCTATGTTCTAATTACAATAAAGTCTTTATAGATACATTGTATTTAAATCTTCAGACTTTTTTTTTTTTTTTTACGCAATTGGACTGGTATAATTTTCGTGTTTCTTATGACCACGTTTGAACAGGGGCCAAAAAATTTATGATGATCAAGACACTGTTCTCTTTGAAGCGATCTTTTTGTCTCGGTTCTCCAGCATTCATAAAACCCAAGTGGGCT
This sequence comes from Sitta carolinensis, assembly GCA_032173965.1. Classification (NCBI taxonomy): domain Eukaryota; kingdom Metazoa; phylum Chordata; class Aves; order Passeriformes; family Sittidae; genus Sitta; species Sitta carolinensis. The sequence continues at coordinate 35,161,439 of CM063284.1, read as the reverse complement.
TTTATGCCTAATAACAGTAGTTATAAGTGGCTTTAAGTGATTTGTGGGATAAAAGCTGTAACTGTTACGTGCTACTGAGGAGCTGCTTCTTTTACTCAATGTTTAATACTTTGTAATAACAACAGTTTTTGTTTCAGGATCTCAATGCACTTTCCGTTATTATGACTTAAAATGCTAATGAATTCTGAATTAAAAGCCAGATGTAAAAGTATCTGAGAAAAAACTCTCCAGAGAAGTAGTTCGATTGCCTGCAGTAAGTGTCCTGCAAGTTACAAAAGGCATGGTGTGTCAAAACCACCTTTTTTTCATCTTCTTGTTTGCATCCACTTCCCCTGCAGGGCATATAAAAGGCTTAATTGCCAAGTCATCTGTTCAAGACACTGACATGAAAATAAAATTGTGGGTTTTTTTTTTTTCTTGTTTCTGAAGTGAATGATGTTAAGGGATGGAAGGGCAAAACAGGATTCCTTCGAGTTTGTGTGAGTTTGAGAGAGAGCCACTACAGTTCTGACTGATGCTGACAGAGATGGGTCACCTCCTTTGATACGTAAAAACTGCAGTTGCAAAGTTTGCTACCATCTGGTTTGAGGTGACAAAACACCAAGGATTTGTCCCAGCTCTCATTCTCTGCTTTCTCCACCTGAGGTAACCTAGCCCAAATAAGCACAAGCATTGGTGCTCCTCAGTAGAAGGCAACATGAGCAACCTGACAAACTTCATCACTTCCCAGGAAAAGCAAGATTAATAACCTTTTGCAGAGGACATAGTAATTTATATAAATGCAGAAGTCCCACGAGTGGAAAATCTATGAACAGAATTTGGGGTGAGATCTTGTTTCTGCTTTCGCTATCAGAAACTTGCCATCAAACTCCCTTTTATTTAGTGCTATTATTGTGCTTTGTCATTTGGTTGCAATCATTTATTTATTGAGTCACTATATTCATCCTCAGAAAACCTCTCATAAGTAAAGAAAATTTACCTGAACAAGAGGTAAAATGGGTCAAAGCTGAACACATTCTTAGAAAATATTGGGAGATGAAATGTCATTTTTATACTGAGGCTGGAGTGTGATGTTTGTGGTAGGATCAGAGAAAATTGTCTGAGGATCCTTGATAGTACAACAATAAAAGAATACAGGGATGTTTGTTCCCTTAGAAAGTATTTCAGTATCCAGAACTACCCGATCAACTCATCTCATGAGCATAGCATGTACTTCAGCTCAAAAGCTAAATGAATAAACAGGACCAGCCCAGATGAAATAATTTCTAATTGAATTTCCAACAACAGTATGCAGAGGAGCAGCTCAGCACTAATCAGGCTGATTATTCTGGTGTTCAGCACAAGAGGGCTGTGGAATGAGAAAGCCTTGCCTAAAAGCTGCTCAGATAGCCTGCAGTTCCCTTCCCCTCTAGAAAACTCTGCAGCAGGGCAAGGGCTAAACATCACAGGTGCTCTGGAGCAGCAAATGTGGTGCAGAATGTTTCACCAGCCAAATTAGTCTCGACGAAAAGGGCAGAATGACCCTTCAGAAAACCAGCCACTGGCACATTGCTTGCAATCAGCCAACACCTCTGGCTTGTGCTGCACTGCCAAGTCTACCCCAGCCAACTGGGAAGTCACTAACAAAGCACATTTTAAATGTTTCCAGGCAACAAGGTCACCATATCTTCCTCAGTTATGACATTTTCCTTTTACCCAGCAGGCAACCACTTTGTCTTAAGAGCTAATTTCTGCCTTTTCTTTGCCTTCTAGGACTCCCCAGAGTCCCATACCACCCTTTTGTCCAGCTGGGGGGGAGGGCAGCTTTTTGGAAGGCTCAGTTAAAAGGAAGTGATTTTGAGGCAGAATTTGCTGAAATCAGAGGTTTCACACCAAGTGGCTTCTACCTCAGCTACTGCTTTTAATGTACTTAGTGATCTTTCTTTCATGGATCTTTTTTCTCTACTCATCTTCAAGATCATCTATGTCTCATTCTGATTTATAACAGACTACTCCTTTACTTCATATCTTTCTAAGATTTTCTAGTTTTTAGTTTGTCTTTTGAAGAAAAGACAAAAAAATCCTTTTGATTTGACTGGAATACATGACTTTTTATTTTATAGTTTGGAAATAACCTGAGAATTAAACAATACTTTTCTCTTTTTTTGCAGATGGTACATTTCTTTGTCAGCTTTTGTATATGTAGTTTGGAATAAAATGAGATTTATTAGGCAAAATTGTTGTGCTTACACCAGATTCAGCTTAACGTATCTCAACAGCATCAGAAAAAATTAATTTTCCTGCCTGCAGTTAAAGCCTAGGTTCATTCTACCACAGGAAGGGAGGAAGGGACAGAGGGGAAGAATAGGACTATGGAGAAAGTGGGGAGGACAGTTCAGGAGCTCCAGACTTGCTGCTGCCAGAGGAAGGGATGGGGATTACAGCTGTTTATTCTGAAATGGCTCATTCTCTAACCTAACCAACATAACCTAACCAACAACCCTGATTAGGTTTTCAGGCTCCAGCTTTGACAGAATGAGAAGCAGGACCATGGATGTGTGCTGCCTGTATTACAGCTCTTGTGGTCTCTGCTGCTTATAGTTGACCTAAATCCACATACAGCTCTCATGTAGGGTACAGGAAGATGATCAGGTCCCTTTCTTGTCTGATATAGAGCAAGAAATTAGATGTAGGTCTGATGTTGTATGAGAGTGCCTTGGTCCTTGATTTAGGGAGTGTTTGAACATCTGCTCTTGAAACTATCCACTTTGTTTAAGTCTGGTCATTGGAGCTGGCCCTGGAAGACACACACAGGAGCCTTGAACTGCACCATTCTTTGCTCTCTGACCCGAAGGACCTCTATGGGCAAGCCCTGTGGGAAAGACTGAGAAAAAGTGTTGTTTTCATGACTCTGTCACTAAACCTGGATGTTGTTCTTGGTTCCCAAAGCATAGGTTTATTTTTTATTCTCACCAAAATGCCCATTTCCTCATTCTGCTTTTCACCCAGTTAGTTCAGCACACAACTGAAATGTATGTTTAGCTTCACATTATGTTAACAACATTATTGTTGACTTTCACTCTTCTTGTAGTGGTTCCTTTCTTATATGTACATTACTGCAGGGTTAAGGTGTTGCAGAATTTGAGCTGAGTCTACAAAAATAAAAAAAAATCCTGAAGGAAGTGGTTTTGTCTCTCTTCCTGAACCAATTTCTGTTTTCTTTTCCTGTGTTTCTAAGTTCTGTGTGTTTTTATGAAACTCTGCCAATCTGATCTAGTGTGTATTTCTGCAACTTTAGGGCTCACACATGTGACTGAGGTACGAGAGCTTAAGAAGTACTGCACATCAGCTAAGCCATGGCAACTGTCCTGTGTTCAGGCTTAGCCCACAGTAAATGCGATATAATGTGAGTTATCTTAAGCCTCTTTCATGACAGACTTATCTCTCCTCTGTATTTTCCTGGGAGGCTGCTGGGTATCATTATTCCAGCTGCATTGATTTGGCTATTTGGGCTCTCAATCCCCCTACTCTGCAAGTAATTAAATCCCCTCCCGCTATATATTTAACCTTGAAAATCTTACCTTACTTTACTTCACTTTAATTGGCTACTGCTGCAGATACCTTATCATACTTTGCTCTTATGTGGAAGCCTGCACTAAACATTACAGGCTGGTTAGAGGAAGGTTTTCAGTGCAGAGGAGAGCAAGAACAAGAGTGGTTGCAAACAAGACTGTACACAAAGGCAGATAATCCCTTTCTAAACAAATGGCTGATGCATAACAGACAACTCACCTGACTGCTGATGCACGAGGCTCCAAAGGCCTGATCAAAAGTGATGAATGAAGAGAGAAGTATAATGGGTGCACCCAAGGGAATGGCAGATGCAGGATCAGGGTCTGCAGCTCCTGCTTGGAGATGACCTTGGTGAAGTCTTACTTTGGTTATGGGGCAACTCTGGCAGGCACTGCCAGGGCTGCAGGCCCCTTGTCAGGTGCATTTGTGTTGCAAATGCTGGTGCTGAAGACTGCAGCTAGGCAGAGGTTAATGCAATGCAACAGTGGCCTGGAAAGCTGCAAGTCTAATTATTACAATTGAGCAACTGAAGTAAAGAGAAGAGTGTGACTGCTAAGAGCTCAAATACCAGACAAATGAGCAGAATGTCTGTAGTCCTTCCAGGGACCAGGACAAGCCCATCTACAGCCTTTAAAGAAACAGCCTCACCTGAGTACTTGTCATTGCTGAGGCTTGGAGTTTGTGTGTTGGGAAAAGTATGTAGCCCTTTAGAAAGGGAATGGTAAAATCATAAAAATGATATGTTGCGACATACAAGAAACTAAATAAATGCATACAGAAGACAGCAGCTTGAGGGTTATGGGATTCTGGGAGCTGGACAACTGACCTCTGCTCAACTGACAGTAAACAGTTTCTGTTTGTTATCCTGCCTTAATAAAGTAAGGCTAGTCATAAATCTTGTGTCAGCTTGAGCTCTGTGGCTGAGCAAGGCTGGGAATGAATTTGGTTCCTGGGAAAAATAGGAATTGAAATCAATTTAGGAGCAGGCAATTGTGGCTTAGCAGCTGCACCCTGGGGAGCCAGGAGCTGGAGTGAGGCTGGCCTTAGGGAGCAGCTGGCACAGGGTGGGCCTGTGGGAAGAGCTCATTTGAGAGTGCTCCCTTCTCATGTCGTGCAGCATAACAGGTCTGAAACAAGTTAACAGAACTGCTTTTGAACAAACCTTTTCTTAGCCACATTTTCAGCCCAGCTAATACACAAAAGTGGAACTAAAGCAATCCCAACATTCAAAGCTCAATAATGTCCAAACTCAACCCTCTTTCCAAAAATGAGCTAAATATGGGTCAACTATGGATCAAATTTTTGCATCTCAGGGTCTTCCCTGCAGCTAATAACTCCAGGAATATTCTTCCCTTATTATGTCTGTAGTCCATCTGCTGCATGAAATGCAGCAGATATTTAGTAACCTCCTCCAAAATGAAGAACAAGACCACCTGTCAAAGACTGGTGGAACTGGGTGCAGTAGAATCATCCTGCCAAGTCACCAGGAGGCTGCCACATGTTCAAAAGAGATTAGGGCAATCATGGGACACCTACAAAATCTGCCTTGAATGTGTGCAGTCAGGTTATTACTTTCTGTAAGAGTTTTTATGTCTTCAACAGATTGTTCATTGCAACATTGGGTCTGTGAAGAGGAGACAGTTAGTCTATTTCACTATTTCATTACTTTAACATAAATGAAATTGTACAAACACATTATAATTAAGGGATTTTCAGAGTAAACAACAAACATTGCCTTAGACCCGTGAGCAGATCCCTATATTCTGAGACAGTTGCCAAAATGGTGACTATTTTCATCACAACAGAGAAATAAAATCTACACAAAATATGTTAAGTTTTCATTCATGTATATGAATATCTAAAAAGGAAAAGGGTTTGATTTGATGTAGATAGAATTGTCGCTGCTGTAGCAGAGTATACATGCACCCAGACACAGGAGGGTGCTGCTAAAGAAATCTGATCCTCGTTTTCTGCTTCAATCTCTCAACGTGGCTTAAGCTGACAAAAGGATTAATAACCTTGTCACATCACAGAGGTTACAAGTCACAAACTGACACTACTCCTGTTGCTATCACTGTAGGAATGAGAATAAAGGCAAAGAGAATAAGAGACCATTTTGATAGTGCTGTTCATAGCTATTTATTCATTAAACTGGGAGTTTAAACACAGCAGTTCATTGTTAAGCCCACGGCCAAATTTCATCTGCTGGAGGTAACCAGACTCAGCTGAACTGAAGTGCAAACCCTTTGTGGTATGTGATACACACCCCATCTGTGCTGATGTATAGAGGCATTTTACAGCTCACAGCTACGATGTCAGTGATCTTCAGCTCAAACTGTAGCAGCACATACATCCCTCAGGTTTGTTTCCCCCAAGGTCTGAGGTTCATTCCTGAATGTATCAGTCAAGGCAGCAGCCTGCACTCAGGCTTCCATTGTAAAAAAGAAATTGCATGTGAGACCTTGATATGACTGAGAAGATGGCCTAGTAAATATGATTAGACACCACCACATCTCAGGCAGCCGAGATCAGCACCTTTCATGTAAAAGCTGTCCACACAGTAGACTGGGACATTAACTTTGAATGTACCTTCACCAAATAAAGCTTTACACTAATCAAGGGACTGCAATTGTGTGATCAATTTGAAGATGTAATTATTACAATGTGCATAAATCAGGTATTTTAATCCAGCAACAGCTACGTGAGTAGAGGACAGATAACACACTGATATTGAGGTGCTTTGCATCTTTATTCCCTACTGTAGCCCAGCTAACCTCCAGTATTTGCACTGTTTAAGCTGTATCAGCTTAAAACCAAATATAATTAACATGCTAACCATCATCCTGCTAAAACAAGGCTGACCTAGTCCCTTGAATTTAGAATTTACTCCCAACCAGTATTCATGTCCTGACCAAGGCTAATATAATTCTCACAGATTTGTATGCACAAAGGGAGGATGGTGCTCCTGTGAGTGACAGAGCCTTCATTTCCCACACTCCTTAGGACTCCGTGCTGCTCACTGCACAACAAATTTCAATTGCGCCCTGCTGCTTTAATCAACAGGAAGCAAGAAAGTATAGGTCTGGCATTCCTTCCAGGTTTTAAACAAACACATAGCTAGCTACATGGTCTTATGAACATATTCCAAGCCTGAGTAATGTTTGCATAACTACATGCATGATAAAACACTGGGTATTTGAGTTTTGCCACAGTATTTTCAGGACATGAATTGTACATGTTGTAATACTGTGACTGTGGCATAGTGGCCACTTCCTGAGCACATTCTCTGATATCCACGGGGTAACTGGAGCTGGAGCTTGTTTTCAGGTTTGACTTTCAATGCCACTGCCATAAGTTGGACTTAAGCATGCAATTGGTCTTGAAAGATAAAATTATTTTAAAAAGCAGCAATCTTTGAGTAAAATTTCTTTTGGGTCTGCTCCTGAGAGGCACTTAGTCCTTACTACTCAACAGGGAGCCTGTTAGCAGTATTGATGGTTTGATGAAACACAAGACAAGGTTCCCAAGACAAGGTTGTTTGTGCTGGATCACTGGCTCAAAACAGAGTATAGTATAGTTGGAAGGAGGCTCTTTATTCCAGAGAATGAGTGAAAAGTTGTCTTGTGTATGTGTGTGTACTTTTGTCTTTGGAGCTGGTTGCATTTGGTGATGTATTTGGTCACAGTGCAATGAATCACCAACATGAACATTTCATGGTGGTTCATGGATCACTGGAGACATAGAAGACTTGCTTTGTTTTAGAGCCCAGAAAACAGTCAGTCTGACTTTATTTTTATTTTTTAAAATTTAATAAGTCACATGGAAGTAGAGATTTCTCCTCCACATTGTAAGTGCCATTTAAAAAACCTGGAATATGCAGGAGAGGATTAATGATTATGTAAGCACTGAATTTCACAAAGGACAGGATTCTAAACGCCCTTGCTTTTGTTAGGTGGCAGAACACAGCCTGCAGAAGTTCTGGATGAAATGGCTTCTCATGAAGTCTAGGAACATGGGAGGGGCAATCCATGGACCAGGAACTGGCCACCTCTGCAGATTTCATGAAGACTATGGGTTTTTTTCTGCATAACTGGCTGGCTTTTATAAATTGCAAATAATGTTGGACCATAGAAGGTCTTATTATTTCAGGGTCCTCCAACAGTACTGTGGAAGCCAGGATGAAGGTGGTCTGAAAGTACTATTTAAAGAGGACTTCACTTTTTAAAAATTGCTAGTTGTGATCCCAAGAATTAAGGTATCTCAAAGGGACATAAAAATGTGTTGGTTTTGCAGAAGAATCAACGATGGAAATTATTTTGTGTATTTTTCTGACTTCTGTTATAGAATACAGAAAATACTTCTGAAATGGCAAGCAAATAAGAAAAGATAAAGTAATTACAAAGTTATATTCAGTGGACTAATCACATTGACCTCCACATAGATATAGCACATGAAGTTCCTGTTCTTCCTTCTTTCAGCACTTTCAAGTCAACAGTTTTCTTCTGTGAATCAAGAAATTCACTTTGAAGCAATACCTTTTGGTAAACCTGGTGTGGTAAATGGAAGCAGAGCTAGTGCCCAGATAATGTCTCCCAGAATGGTGACTCCACAACCTCTCTGAGCAGCCCATGCCAGTGCAGGTCATCCTCACAGTGATGGCTGCACTAGGTGATCTTCAGAGGTCCCTTCCAACCCAAACTGTTCTATGAGATGGAAAGTGTTTCCTGATGTTCAGACAGAGCCTTCTGTGTTTCAGTTTACGCCCACTGTCCTGTCACTTAACACTGAAGAGAGGTCTTCCATGTACCTTTGTTCAGATATTTGTACACATTGATGAGAAACCCCTGCTGAGGCTTCTCTTTTTCAGGCTGAGCAGTCCCAGCTTTCTCAGCCTTTCCTCATACTCTGCAGCCTGGGATGATGTTGGATTCCTGCTGCAAGGGCATACTGCTAGATCATGTCCAATTTGTTGTCCAGGACCCCCTAAGAGTAATCCTGCTCTCCCTGCAATCATAGTGTTTGCAAGTAACATTTATTAGGCAAGAAATATTGTGACTAAATAATAGCATGCTAATTTTCAAGAGACTTAGCTACTTGAAACCCAGCCAGCTAAAAAGGTAGATGTGTTAATGCAATCATTTCTATTGAGTTCTCTGAATGGTGGTAAGTCAGAGTTGTGGAGTTCAGGTGGTTCTTGTCTTCATAATAACCAATGTCAGAGGTTCAAATAAAAAGTTACCTACTTAGGGATGTTTCTTTTAGAGCAGGGCATGGTAGTGAAAGCTATGTCATCTACATTTAAATGGTCTACCTCCTTAATTAATTCACTCTAAAATAAGAACTACCTTTGATTGCATTATCCTTAATATTTACTTTGCATGTGTTATTATGGCGATATTTTGATCAGGCCGTCATTTCTAAGCAGTGCCATCCACCTGCTGCCTAGGGGAGCTGGAAAAAGGTATTAATTCCCTTTAACCACTTGGTGGCGATCTCTTAAAAATTATGGAAGCTAAAAGTATCTTCCTTGTTCTTTCGATTTTGGTATAGATAAAGGAAAACAGAGATAAGACTTTTATACATCAGAATAGCAGTCATAAAGTCTAGCTAGAGGAACACAATATTCCAGAGTCTGATTTTTAAGCATAAGGCGTCTCAGCAGATCTGGCTATACTGAAAATAATATCATTTTGTAATGTCACCTGTGCCAAAGTATTCAAGTACTACAGAGTTTATTATGACTTCTCAGAAGAAACAAAGATCTTTCTACAGATGCAGAAAGAGAGGTAACTCACAACTTTGAGGAAATGTTTTAGGTGTAAATCCTCTCTGACTGGCATGTGTTTCAAAGTGAATTGCCGCTGCTTTTCAGACGCTGTTGAGGCTTTTGTTGTCTCTGATGCATATACACATAAGCAAAATTTTTCTGCTTACACTCTGAAGGGACTCGTGTCAGCAAGTCCTAAATATGTACCTATTTATTATAAGAATAATACAGATTTAGAGTCACCTATCTCTGTATGAATGCAATGTTACATTAGCTAATCTACCTTTGAATTTGTCTTTTCTTTTATAGTTAGGCTGTGCTATTGACAGCGAATGGTGACCATTTTCTTGCAAAACAGTGCTGCTTCCTAAATTCAAAGCTCTTCTGATTTTTACCATACTTTCAGTACATGCAGTGCTGCTGTGCTTGGTCTTTATTATCCTTCTCTGCATTTAACAGTAAGAGTGGAGTACCTGCCCAAAATATATTTCATCTCATTCTCTGATTATTGTCTAGATTAGGAAGTCACCAGGAAGGCCATACCTTTAATGAAGACCTACCAACTGTGGTTCTGCAGATATACTAGGTCCTTTATTGTGCCCCCAGATATGAAAATGGAGGAGGCAATGTGAGCAACAGGACAAAGAAAAACAGAGAATCGTTTTTGCGAAACCTAGCAATTAGCCTTTTCAGTATACTGAGGGTATGTATTGTCCACAGACAGTATTTCTAAATGGGTTAGGAATAATATAGTCTTAAAACGTCACAGTCTGCATAGAAGCATGGTTATATACTTCAATTTCTTTAAATTAGTTGAAGTTTATTTGAGCTTTTTAAAGGAGTGATGGTTTAGATACAAAACTAACAGCTGGTCATGCATCTCCCAACAAATCTCCCAGGTCTGAGAGAGTTTACGAAAGTAAATTTACTGTCAAAAGTAAATGCACCTCATAGATGCATCTATTTGAAAAAGTATATGTAGTTTAAGGATTATTCTGATTGATGCTGAGATATGATTGAAGAAGTAATTTATTTATAGTTATACTTCTCTTGAAGTTTTTAACAAGTGTTTTAAAACTCCAGTGATAAGGAGCTGCATAGCACTGCAGTCCTACAGCAAAAAAATTACATTTAATATGAGGTGACCACTACCTTTTCCTAACTCAATCAGGAGCCATAAGACATGCCCATTTCCTTTTGACAACAATTAAATGTAGAGATATGGATTTCAGGGAATAAGATAAATAAATCGAGCCTGGACTCTGCCAACTGCAAACAAAAGCACATGAGCAAAGGTTGGCACCACACCCGACTACCCTTAGCTCGCTTATTTTCATTTAGTTAGCTTAGTTACAGCTGAACAGCTTGAGATACGCCTTCTTCAGTCACAGGACATGCTGGCGAGATCAACAGGACCAAATAGACAAGGGTCTTTGGATCTCCACAACTTTCATCTCTTGCTTATCCTAATGAGATAAGAAAATAAGTGTCTTAATTTTTCAAGTTCTTAAGAAGCGTTCAAATTATGAAATAATAAAAAAGCAGTATCACAGAAGGCAAGAAAAAGCCCTTAGCATAGCTACGAGATGGGAGGAGTGGGGCTCCTTTGCCAAAGAACTGTTTCCAAAATGCTTGTCCCTGTGTAACATTATTATAGCAGTCATTCCTGCCATGCATCTCACAGAGCTACGTCTTCATTACTGGCTTTTGGATTTCTTCAAGAAATGTAACTCTCTGGGTGGCGTGGAAATGCAGAATCACCCTTCTGAGCAATCACTTGGCTTCTGGCCAAGATGTTCTTGCTGTCACTGAGCAAAATGGAAAGGAATTATGACCACAATAAAACTTTCAGCTTACTAATTGCTATTTAATTGCTGCTCAGAATTTCAATTGCATTAGCTAGAAATGACAGTGTTGCATAAACACCTGAAAGCACCAGCTGACTCTTCAGGAATAAGGGAAAGGCAGTGTCTGGCTGCATGAGTTCATGTGCACATTTGGAAGCATTGGACAGGAAAAGGCTTCTCTTCCCCACTCTGCATGACACATGGCCAAGAAGCACAGGGATATCTCCACCAAAAAAATAGCCACTGAGTCTGGGTGCTTCTTTGTTACAGACTTAATGTCCCCAGAGAATGTACGTATCTTCCAATACAAGATTTCTCTGACAATGGGCTTCCTACTTACAAATGGAACTCCTGGATTTTTTTGTTTCCACCCCCACCCAGGAGAAACACTCCTCTCAAAATGTTGAGCTTCATTAGAAATGCAGTCTGAAAATGCAGAATGAAAAACAGAAAATTAAAGCAAAAGCAGAGAAGAATCGTCTACTTCCCTTCTCTAAATGGGGAAAAGAGCAGCGCACAGGGAGAGCTGGGGGAAACAGAATGAGGAGGATCGTAGTCAGCCTGCAGTGCAATCCAGAGCCAGGACACAATCCATCAGAGGCAATGACTTCCCAAGAGCAGAGGGTGATTGTGGTTAGAGTGGGCTGAGATGGAGCTGCTGGGCTGCACTTCAAATGCTTTCAGAGCAGCCCAAATCTTGAAATGTCCTCAGCTCTGTGCATGTCAAGAGGGCAGACCTGCACTTGCCGTGCACTGTGTGCTACCTCTCCATTCCTGGCACTGATGGGTTAATAGCTAATTCTCATTATGTGAGTCTGACTTCATTGTCCTCTGCAGGCTCTAATCAAAAGAAGGAAAACTGATCCAGAAATCAGTATTGTCCCATCAGCAAGAGTCAAGGTGCCTTCCCTAAGAACTATGTGAACATTCCCTTTCTTTCTGCACTCCTCCACCACCATTCTGTGGCATGAAGGGTGAGCCACCAGCACGTAGGCACTGCAGACTTTAGCACATAACACTGGCAGATGTCCCAGTGAGGTGTGGGTGACATTTTGCTTAAGGTAGCACTAAAGACTACATAGATTCAAATCTATTTTCTGTCAAAAGCTTCCTGTCTGATTTTGGTAAAATTACTTCCTCTGCAAAATAAGGCATAAAATAATTTCTTTCAGAACTTATTTGGTGCACAGACTTTCTCTCTGAAGCAGTAGTGCATAGTAGTGACTACAGAGAAATGTGGATTTTATTGAGAGTCTCTTGACATGCTTGTAACACATAATGAAATAATAAAATAGTAGTTGGGAAATTTTCTTAGTAACCCATAGATTATCTGGGTTGAGGGATTACTGTGGTTAATGAATCTGACTTCACATACACCCTGAATTAGGAGGTTTTGACAAACATTTTCTTGCTTGAATTGAAGCCTTTTATCTATAAATAATTGTATTACTACCTTAAAATTGAAATGATTTTATAAAAAAATTACATCTTATTTATAATCTGGGTTTGCTGCCATCCTGTCCCAGATCTTGTTATATCTTTGTCTGTGAGATGAAGGAGCCTGAGATCAAAGTTTTGTCATGCTGGGGCTCCTTTGTTAAGCTAAATAGATTGAACTCTTCTTGTCTCACACTGAGGTCTATTTTCCAGTGCTTTAATCATTCTTATATGATCTTACATGATCAGTCTTCTCTCTAATCATTCCCAGACAAACGAACTAGATGTTCCTTTAGAAGTGGCTACACCAGTGGAATGATGGAGGCAGTATACCTTCCCCACTCATTCTCACCATTCTCCTGCTCACACATCAAGGTTTATGGTACATACTTTGGCCACTGTAAGCTTGCAAAGAGGACTTGCCTTTCATGGTCTGAATGTCCTGTGGTTTCTGTAGGTTTATGTATTGTTTGATGTGACCAGAAAACCCAGACTAGTCTTTGTGCATTAAATCTCTTTGTTTTTGTCCTCTATCTTTGTATAAGCTCAAGACTTCAATAATTGTTAAGACTGGGAATTATTTTTTTCTTCCATATCACTGATGAAAAATGTTAAATTACACAGAAATAAGAGCCAATTCATGTCAGATTTTACTGGCAACACAACCATGTTAATTTCCTACTAGAAGTGAGATTTTAAACATGTCAAATATAAACTATTAAAATTTTTTACTTTTTGTTGGTATTTTTTGACTTAATTAAATAGCTAGTATTTTTCCAAGAATATTTCTGCATGTAACAATTTCTGTACCTTACTGGCCCTACTTTATAATCAAGATATGCAGGGATCAGTTTCTTCTCCTTGCAATTTCTCCATCCAGTCTTTAAAACTGAAATCTAAACACCTTTGAAAGGGAAAGGCTAGTCTTATCTCCATTGTCCCATCTCCATTCTTCTGTCAAGGGGCAGGGAATATGGAGGCACGAGAATACCTCAGAATCAGAGAATCACAGAACCAATTAGGCTGGAAAAGACCTCTGAGATCATTGAATTCAGCCCATGACCAACATCACCTTGTCAACTAGACCATGGCACTGAGTCCCACATCCAGTTTTTCCTTAAACACCTCCGAGGACGGTGATTCCATCACCTCCCTGGGCAGGCCATTCCAGTGTCTAATCACCTTTTCTGTGAAGAATTCTTTTCTAATACCCAAAATCATGTCCTAAACATCCCCAGGCACAGCTTAAGACTGTGTCCTCTTGTCCTATTGCTGATTGCCTGGGAGAAGAGACTGACTCCCATCTGGCTACTCCTTTCAGGGAGCTCTGGAGGGAGATAAGGTCAGTGAGTACCAGGAAAGGATCAAATCCTTCTGTCTAGAAGGAAGATGGACAAACTCCTGATCACCAGCAGTGAGGGCAGCAGAGTGCAAGCTCTTCTTGCAGAGGTTGTGCTCCCTAAGGAGTGCCCATCTGCACCTACATCTTCTTGCTTTGGGCACATGCTCTTCTGCAGTCTCCCTCCGGCTTGACAGTTTTGGCACAGGTTTACCCAGACAAATTTTAAACTGCTCTTCATCTCCCACAAAATTCAGAAGTCTGTGAAATCTGTTTACAAGGAAGCAGTAAAAGCTTGTCTTCATCTTGCTGTATGGAGACCCAGCCACATTAGATGAACAGATGAACATCCTGCGGAACCAAATGGGTGGCCAGCAAATGCCAGTTCTTGCTCCATACTCTGAAACTCTTCAGCCAAAGACTTTTGCTGCTATTTAATAATTGGATTTTTATTGCTAGTCGCTAACCTAAGTTGGCGGATTTCCTGTTCTGAGGCTGCGCTTGCTGCTGACAGATGGGAATGTGAATATTTGCTGTCTCCTCGGATTTGTGCAGCTCCAAGGTGGGCAGTGTTGCCTGCTGTTTAAATGAAACATCCAGGGACTGCTGCAACGGGCTGAGCTGAAACATTCCCTGGTGTTGATTCATGCCTATTTTAGGGTTCTCTAGATACAAACCAAACTATCTAAACAACACTTTTACTTGGTTAGGAAATGAGTTGCTCCAGCTCATGTAAGAAATGGTAAATGTTTGTGGGCACAGTGTGAGAAGTACTGGGAGAGTAAAACACATCAAACTCAGAATCCTCCCACACTGGTTTGCTCTGGACCCTGGAAACACCTGCGCTCACTGGTTCTTGCTGAGATTTTATCTCCTGCTTCTTCATCAGAGCCAGCAGTTCCTCTTAACATGCACTTTGCAGAAGTCATTTATGGCTTCGGCTTCTCCAAGGCCAGATGGTTGCAATCCTCAGAGTAATTGTGGAAAGGGCCAAGTTTTGGCATTTACACCCCCTTACAAATCTTACTGCTGAGAAAGACCCAGCATCACTCCCAATAAGATGCTTTCCTTTACATTATTCTACCTTCCCATAGTACATGCCAGGTGTACATGAAGGTGTTATGGCCTTTGCTGGTGTCAAAAATATCCTAGGTCCAGAGAGGGACTGCAGTTATTCAGCATGTTTCCCAGGGCCTGACAAATGTTTTACGCATGGTCAGTTTCATATAAATTTCTTTCCTTGGTGGGAATGCTCCTCCTGTGTCCATAAAAGAGCCATCAGAGACAGACAGCCACTATTTCTCCCTTTACAACCGTTTGGAAGGCTGGAAGGAATTTGAAGAGATCCTTGGCTCCAGCCTCCTGCCCCAAGGCAATGTTAGCTATATTTCTGAGAGGCCCTTATCTTAAAGCTGTGTACAGCAAAGGCAAGCCTTCCAACCTTTGCTTTTTCAAATGTCAAGCCTAAGCTTCCACTTTGAAGTCGAGACCTATTACTCCTTGCATTAGCTACCAAGGACACAGGAAACAGATTATTCTTTCTTACAGCAATTTTATAGGTGTTTCAAGACCATTACGTTTCCTGTTCTTTCTTTTCCTTTCTAGATTAAAACCCTCTAATTTCTCTTGTCTGTCCTCATATATCATGCTTTCTAGTCTTCTGCTCATGCATATTAAATACCTCTCATAAACTCTTTTTACTTACACTCCCTATTTTTTAATGCCTGAACGATTCAAACTTGGATGAATGCTCCAATTGCAATCTCATCAGGGCAGAACAGACTTGAAACATTGTTTCCTGGGCCACACTACCCTTGATTCAACACCTTCTCTGCAACAATTTAATAGCATTGTTGGTGAGTAAAAAACAAGTCATGGTGTTTAAGGGACTCCAGGTATCAGTATGGCATTCCTGGTCACAGGGGTCAAAATGCACCTTCTGGAAGAAAAGGACTCAGAAGCCTGGACAAATGAAACAATCATTACTTTTATATAGTTTTTTTTTTTTTTTTTTTTTTTTTTTTTTTTCTTTTTGTTGATGCTATTTTGCTTTCAATGAGACTTCCTGCTGTTTCTGCAATAAACTGGAGAACAGTACATCAAATGCCTTCTCAGTAAAATTATAGGGATCTTATGCTCATTAAGGATATAGACTCTTTGGTAAATTACTGTCATTCTTCATTTCACTGAGCTACTTCTGTGACGCAGCTCGTCCAGACTGCACCAATTCTCACTGCCCTGGTTGTTCTGCTACCACAGCCCATCATTTGTATGCAGTCTTTGCACTACCTTCCTGGTAAATGCCATGCTAGAGCAAATCTTCCTAACAGCCATATTCTCTTGGTGCCGTAAAGATTATTTCCCTCTAAACTGATTGACTAACCTCCTCCCTGTCTTCCTTCAGTTCCTTAAAACCAGCAGGCTGCTTCATCTGAGGTCAGCTGAAACCTAGAAGGGACATTTCAAGAACAGCTAGGGGAATTCCATGCTTTTTTTCCACTGATGACAGCAGAAGCTGGATGTCTAAAACATATTAACATTTGAAAAAATTAAATAAGAGTTCTATAAAGCTCGGTTGTGAAATGTCTCTTGGCCTCTGTGATTATGTGAAAGGTTTTAAGATAAATGGTTCATTGTTTTTAATAAAGGACTTTTAATCCTAAAGGGTGCTGTTTGTAACTCCCTGAAAATACTATGACTCATTTCTAAACATTTTGTCTACTTGAATGAGTAATTCCATGTTTCATTTTACAGAGAGAATACAGCAGTCATACCATGAAAGGAAAAGGACTTTAAAGAGGAATAGTTCCACACTTTGTTCTGTCTATCTCTGAAAGAGCTTTCTTTCTGTTTCTTTCTTTTCTTCATTGAATTGTTCTTAATTTAAAATAGAAGACATTGAAACATATCTTGGTACTTAGTGGAGAATATTCCACAGGAAACACTAAGGCATTTAAACAGATACATGAGCATGAGTTGATCACTAACTAGTGCAAGAAGCAGTGACTCATGGTTTGGGTACACAACTTGAAAAGGAATTTAAAGTATTTTCAAGGAGGAACTCACTTTTTCCTGAGAAAAAGAACTGCCAAAAAAGAGGCAGAATTTAGTAATTTATCCAGGGCCACTAGCTCAGAGCTTGGCAGTCAGGATTGTTTTTTACCTACCTCTAAATTTCTCTTGGAAATATCCCATCCATTTACCAGGAGGCCACCCACTTTTCAGAACTCGGCAGATGACAAGTGAAGTTACGTGGCTCATCAAGACCAGCTTTACTTCCATGCTCTCCTCCAGCTTTCCCTTCTTGCCTTTTGTTTGCATTCACTGTTTACATTCACAAGGCATTTCACAGGGGCACAGGTGGCTTCCACTGAAACTGTGGTCATGGGGTTATTTTTTGGGGGGTTGGGGGATTCTTTGTCCATGTTTTTGTTTTGTTTAATATGAAGTAATTCATTGTCTTCAACCCCAAAGCCTGTTTGCCAAAACATCTCCAGTTACCAATCTTCCAGCTGAACTAAAATATCCATTTCCATAGCAAAGGGCAATAGCATACACTAGCTTTGCTCCACCTGAATTGCCAGCTTCCAGCTCCCCAAAATGCTGTACTCTCTCTCTCCTTGCAAAGAGGGAATGTATGCTGATCAGTGAATAATGCCTCTGCTATTGAAAGCATGTCAACTTAACCTGCAGGGAATATGCCAGAGAAATGACTGATTTCTAAGTTAGCACTTGGGATTTCAGAGGGTGGCATTGTTGTGAGTAATGAGCTCGTGGGAAAGGCAGTTGCAGAAGTGAAGTTTGCCAACCAGAACAGGATTATAGAAAGTGAAGTTCAGTTGAACTCAACCACAGCTACAGGAAGGTGTTGGTTTTTTGTTTTTTTAACAACTACTGGACTCTCAGCTGTTCCTTCAGGGAGTATTTCATCTTTCCTTAATTCAAAGCACGACATATAAAAATAGTGTGAAAATACAGCACAGCAGAAACGTAGAAATCTGTCCTCACAAAAATAGCTTTTTTGGTGCCTTTTGCCAGGGGAAATTTTTTAAACCATTTATTTTCTTCAGGGAAGTCTTCTCATTCAAAAAATGAGGCTAGTCCAGTGTCTGTCTGCTTCGTAGTCATTAGCTTACTCATGTTTGTAAAGCACTTTGAATTCCTCATATAATGAATGTTACTACATAAATGGGAAAATGTGGTTGATCTCTGTTAAAGATAAATCACTCTGTAGTCTGCATCTCTCTCTAATAAAAAAAAAAATCCTTTTCTCAGACCTCTCTAACACAAGGGTTAGGGCTGTTGATTCATTGAGGCTGGCAATATTTGATAATCTCTTAGTTCTTTGAAGCCTGATTTGTTTTCAGAGATTAATCTAAAACTGTGAACTCCAGTGCACCTCAGATGCGCAGTTCAGGCATATTCTAATTTTTAAGATCCTATACAAGGATTTGTTAAACCAGACCAATTGGTAACAAGACCCTGATCTCAAAGTAACTATTTGACCATAACAGAGAAATAACCTTTTAAACTATACTAGGTTCTGGCGCCAAGACTCTGCCATGACCTGTGTTATGAAAATAACATAATCTGTGGCAATATAACAGTACTGAGTTAGTATCCATAGTCAGACAGAGTGTAGATAACGAGTACATTTTGCTGTTTTAAAATAGCTCCCTGCCATACATTTACAAGGGAATGATAGATGGCTTGTATACTTTTTATGGGACTTACAAGAGAGCATGTATCTTGCAGCTCTATCTGATGTACAAATTTAATTTCAGTATTTGTCTCTCTAACAGATAGATTTATGGCACCCAAGTGCAGCCGAGCAAAGGTCTGTCCAAGCTGGTGGCTGGGCTCTGTGGCAGCCAGTAGCAAATGTTTAGGAAAAGAGTGTAAGAATAAAGCAAATGCACAATTATACTTCCTCTGGTATATCCTCACAGATCCTACCAAACTAGCTAGGGCCTACCCAAAAGAGGGATTTAGTCCATACCTTTGTATTTAATAGTTCTGATGGTTTTTGTTTTCTTTTTTTCATCTGCAAATTTATTAATAACATTTTTCTCAGCTTATATGTTTTGTCTCCACAACACCCTATGGCAAGGAGTTGCACATCTTAATCCATTGACTGTGAAAAATACTTCCCAACTGCTTTAAACCAGCTTTCTCAAGCTTTTGCATAGAGAGAAAATAATAGTGTTCTGCTCACCTTTCTTTGCTGTTTTTGACTTTGTAAAGGTGAGTTATGTCTGTTATGTTACTATTTTTGCCCAAGAAAATCTGTCTAATCTCATCTCGAACAAAAACCCTTCCAAACCTATGACAGCCTCTTCACCTTTCTATACCCCTTCTAGTCCTACCATCTTTTAACAGAAACTGAAATAAGGACCAGAACTGCCTTTGACAGTCACACTGTGGTCACATCATGAACTTGCAGTTTTCATGTTTGCTCTCTGTTCCTTTACTGATAAACCTTAACACTGATTTACCTTTCTGCACTGTCACAGGGTACTGGACTGGTGTTCTTGCTGAAAAAGCCAACACAACAGTTTCAAGCTCTCTTTACTGCATAGTAATAATTTCTGGAGAATTTACTATTGCAAGGGTTGTTTTCCTCAGACTTATTACTGTACTGATGAATCTTTGGCTTTCATCTGTCATTCTGTTTATCAAACATTGAGATTGTAGTTAAACTCTGACTTTTCAGAATAATCAATAGCCTTGTCACCTTGCACCCCACTGCCTTTTCACCAAGAGCTTCTTCCAGCACTTGGCTGTTTATTACTCTTTAAAATTTTTGTCTTTTAAAATATTGATTCGTGAGAGGACTATTCCTTTTTCAATTAAATAATTTATTACCCAAGTAACAAGGGAATCATTCCACTCAATTTTGATTGCTGTGGAAGACAGCTTTTCAAATCCACTTCCTTTTTATGCTTATAGCTTCAGTCTTTACACACAAGTATTAAAAGAAATGTCTTTCTTTATACGTAACAGCTCTGGATGCTGCAGTAAAATATGTATAATTTTAAAATACATATGGTGATTGCTGCACACTAAAGTCAAAACATTGCTTTAGCCATATAGTCCTATGGTCCAGTAAAGCTCTCCATGTATCTACCAGTAATTATGTGTTTTCCAAAGCAGTAGGAAATCAAGATGTCTCTGCAAATAAATTCTGGACAATAAAACCAGAAAAAACCTCATAATAGCTCTCTTGTCTGTGAGGCCAGCAGGGACTGTTGGTATACTCCTCTGAGTATCAGATATCAACAGTATAATAGGAAAGCTTTTCTGTCCTTAGCAGCTTTTCCCAATTGGAAAATTAAATGTCCTTTCATCCCCCAGCCATGGATCAGGATTAGCTTTAGTACATTACTACTTAAAATGCCAGTAAAGGATTTCTTAATAGGCATTGTGTCGTGCCCATAACGCAAATAACAATAAAAGAATGAGTGTCAGCCCTGCCCCAAATTTGTTAGTGAGCTCTTTTTCTTACCATACCAAAGCAGACTGTTTGCCCATCAAAAATGAACTGTATTCCCCATACTTTGGCTGATCAGCTTTTCTAAGCCAACAAAAAGCAGAGGTACTCAGCACAAGCAGATGGAAAATTAAAAGGCCTTACATAGAGAATACATAGTCAAGGACCTTTCACCTATGTCATAGCAGCTACACACAGCTGAGCAGAGGACAGCAGCAACCCCACCTTGTGAATGGATCTGCTAGGGAAGGTGGCAGAGAGAGATTAAAAACTATTTTGGCCCACTGAGATTGCTCCAGGCCCAAGACAAAACCATGTGGATACACTGAACTGGTAAGAGGCCTATGTGCTATTTTTTTAAAGCTCTGCACCACTTCTGGCAAGAGTGAACCATTCATCCTTTGTAATGCCTTAAGCGCCCAGGCATACTTCTACACAAGTATTAAGAACATGAAATTAAGCCTTCCTCCCCAAGGAATCTAATAAAATTATAGGCCTGAATTACTCCTGTTTTATTTATATACAGTACTCTTAAATTTAATCCAAATTAAGCAAATCCTACAGTGTGTTATTAGTTGTGGATAGCAGACAGCTGTAGAAAATCTGTGAAAGTTGTGTCCTTAGCTGGGTTGCCCCTGTCAAGAGGAAGGCCCGCAAACATGAAAATTAGCGTTTATACCATCGTTGCTAATGTATAAAGCTTTAGAATATTTATGCTTAATATAATTAAAAGCCTGATTAAAACCTCTTGGAAATCTCCTGGTTGTGTTTTCCCTTGATGTACAAGTCTGCAATTTCAGCATGCCTCTCGAGACCTCAGAGGGCAGAGAGAGCGCGAAGACTGATGCATCAAAGAGCAAAAGGTTTTAGTGTACGGAAAGCTTAAATCCTCCAAAGAGGATCACTCCTGACAGAGAATTAGAATCAATAGCAACAACTATTGTCGATGCCCAACAAATAAATGTTGTAAACTGCATGTTCTCAAACTCAGAGGAGGGTAAGTAAAAAAATTTTGTGAGCGGCAGATTTCATCTGGGATTCACAATTCCTACAGGTTAAAATCTCAGTAGTTACTAAAAGTAAGTTGTCTGATTTCTTTGCCTCAGCTTGGTGATGCAATTTAAAATAGTCCCTGCTCCAGAGGGCATTGAGTTCCTTCAAAAAGAACTTCAGATTTTCTTTTTAATTTGTTTTCCAAACAAATTATGAAGTACCTGTGACAAAAGAAGCATTTTGAGTGATTTTTTTTCCTTGAGCTTACTACAGAGGTATAAAAAGGCAGGCAGTCTCTGTGAGACTGAGGCTGTTGCTGAGGAATCCCACACAATCACAGAATATTCTCATTTGGAAGGGATCCACAAGGATCAAGTCCAGCTCTTAAGTGCATGGCCCATAGGGGGTTAAATTCACGACTTTGGCATTATCATCACCATGCTCTAACAACTAAGACCTAAAAACATAAACTATGAACATAAACTATAAGAAGCTACTCTGTGCCAGTTCAGGAAATGATCAATGCTAAGCAATTTTATGTACACGTGAAAGGGTCAGTTTCAAATGGTTAGAATTGTAAAGGTAAAATTCTCACACTTCTTGCAGATTAAACTTTTACCAGGGTGTACTCTAGATCATCTTAAGGTTACTACATACTGATTTAAAAAATATTTTCCTTGGTATGTAAGTCTAAAATCTGGAGTTATCAGAAAGAGTACGTAAGTGTAAAACTCACACAAAGTGCCAAGGGAACCCTGGAGATGACAGATCTGGATGTCTCCATTGGGAAGGAGATGAAACCTCCCAAAGGATGTGGGTGAAAAGCCTTTCACATCAGCCCCTCCCTGTAGCAGGAAGGACATTGTTTATCACTGTGTAATTCTGAATATTTTATTGTTTGAACATTGGACAGTTAAATTGCCATAAACACCTGCATGCCATTTCACCCTGCACATGCCTGGAGCTCTTCTCTGTTTATTGTTGGTTTGCTTAGGGTTTTTATAAATGTTGAACATGACAAAGCATTTAAAAAACACTTCATGTTCTAGGTCAGTCACAGAAGCTCCTGCCAAGTACTCATTCACCCCTAGGAGCAGAAAGCCATCCCTTCTGTTCATGCAGCTCCCATGCAGAGGAATTCAAAAGCATTTAGGAAATACTATCTGCCTGTGAACAAGTAAATGATGTGAAAAAGTACAGCCACAATTAGATAAAATATGGCAAAGTTATAGCTCATTGTAGCAGTTGCAAAAGGTACCTGTTAGGTTTGAACCAGAGAGAAACCAGCACTGACAAATGCGCCTTTACACGTACTCTTTCATAAAGGGTGCAAATTACTTCTGGCGTGATAGCAAAGCTATAAGGAATTTCAGTTTTGGACTACACTCCCGACACAAAGCTTAGGTGCTGGGTTCAGGTGAAAGTTCTAAGGACTGTTACGAGTACTTTGTATCCTACCTTTCTGCCGGATCATGCTTTCACCAAGGTCACCTCTAGAGCCTAGGATTGCCTCTTGAGCTCATGTGCTAGCACCGTTTCTTCCACGAAGACATAGAGCTTATTTTCATTTTTTTTTAGATACAGGTTTTTTACCAGGTCAGACCGAACATCCATCTAATCCTGCACCCTCTGACAGTAATTAATAGTAATTAATAGCAAATATTCCCTTCTCATCTCCTGAATAGGATAAGCATGGGATAACTTCTGCTATGCTCTCCCACTTCTAATGGGACATCGACACTGACTGAGAAATTTCCACTGGGGGGTTATAACCCCGTCTTTGTACTGGAATTTGCCTAATAGTTTTTGAGCCCCATCAGCAGGACTGAGATACCTAACCTGACATATAAAGCACTTACAAGGGAGGGGGCTCAATTATGTTTCCCTCAAGTCTGAAGGGAGTCAGATACTGTCATGAGAGATACCTGGGGCCATAAATCTTCCCAGTCTATTGGATGGGCAGGTTTCTCTAACTACCTGATATCACAAGGCATCTTCATCTTCAGGCATATTTTTAATAGCCTCTGGGCAGGTTCAGGGTGAAGATTAACAGCACAAGCTAACAGAGCAGCTGTAAGGAAGACCGATTAAAATGGCACATGTGTGATACATTGCCATAAGCATTAAAAGAGGTCTGCCAACGTGCCTGTCTTAAAAAACAATTATGAGTGAAAAGTCTGCATATTCTCTACATGCTGGGATCTCATCCATTGGAAAGGATGAAGAGCCTTGGCTTAAAATCCTTCAGAGTGCACACCAGTTCCTACTGGTGTGTAAGGGCACATAGATCTGTCCCCCATAGTCAGCATCTTCAGATAAGATCCTGCCACTCCTATTCACAAGAATTTAATGGTTGTGTTTATCAACAGATACAGGCCTTTGAAAAGGGAATCCCTCCCCATGAATTTAGCTGTTTAATCACCTAAAAATTACTGTTCTCTGAGTTCACTCCGTAGTCAAGCCTTCAGTGAACCACACCTCTTCTCAAATCTGTCAAACATTTCCAAAGTATATTGCCATGCTACTTAAAGGCAGATAAAAGCAGGTGGTAAAGCTGCAACAGGCAGCAGAAACACAGCTCCCACAGTAGCTTTGATTTGGCAAAAAGACGAAGAGGCACTTCTCCAGGTTCCCTGTGGTATTAACATTGCTGGTAGTAGTTTTTACTTCCCATTTTGCTGGTTGAGCAAGTTCTCTTCCCTCTTGAGGGACCGCCAAGGTGCTCTAGGAGACATGAGGTAGACTCAGCCTCCTCAGGCCCAGTGCCACTGAGGAGTCACACAGGGTGCGCAGGGATGCCCCAATTCCCAAGCAAGACAGGAAGGACAACATTTTCAAAATGTTTCCTGCATGCTGATTTGCACAGGTCCATGTCTAAAAGCAAATCCTTCACTTACTCTGGAAGCTGGCATCTTATATGCAGATACCAAAGACTGGGTGTATTTCCTGAAAATACCCCACTTGCTAGTGCTCACTGTGCATTTGCATGCAGAAGTTGCTAAACTGACATTTCCCCAGCCTTGGGAACAAGCCCTTAAAACCTTTACAGTGATGGTTCAGACGCAAAACCAAGTTAAAATTGTGCTGAGGGCTTCTACTCTGGATTAAAGGGTTTTGAAAGGTGTCGTATGACTGCTGCTTGACATGGGCATTTGTCGAAGCAAATATTTTTAAAAAGTGCTTGAATAGCTCTTAATTAAATGGGTTTGTATTGTGCTGCATGAGGTTGTGACCCATCCTGGCTGGAAAAGCCAAACAGGTAAAAGCCAAAGCAGTAACTAACACAGAAACACAGGGAGGGATGGGGGACTCCCTACACCTCGGGAATTAAAACCCTCTTCAACCTTTGGTCTTGTTCTCAATGCAAACAAAGGCATGAGAGAAGGTTTCATTGGGCTTTATAAAGAAGCTGTTTAGTAGTAAAAGCTGATCTACAGGCAGTGGACAAAAGAACAATAGCCCTGCCGAAATGCTACACGGGGCTGAGGTTCTGTAAGGAATAATTTCAAGTTGACTGGAAAAGATCAAATAGCAGCTTGAAAGCAAGAATATAGCAGGGAGGAGGGGAGAAAGCAGCTACACTGCTTCAGCACAAACAGCTGAAAATATAGAATAAAAATTACATGTCTTATTAGGCAGCTCTTTTACACTGTTAACTCCATTTTCATTGGTAAATAAACCAGAAATTTTCCTTTTTTACCTTCTCATCTAAGTACAATTTTGACAGTTCTGTGTAACTACACTCCTTTTTTCATGAGGTTTTACTGAAGCTTAGAGCCACAAGGGTACCGAGACACCATTGAAGCAAATGGAATCAGACACCTCAATGCTTTCGTCAATGTGACCCTTTGACCACACTGGGAATCTGCAGCTGCATGAGGGGAGACACATTCCCACACAATCACATTAGTTTGCACATCTTAGGATATAACTCAATTGTTTTTCCTATGCGTGCAAGCAGGATGCCAATGCCACAGATGCAATTCCACTTCTGCTTGTCTCTGGTTCTAGTTGAAGTCTCAGCCACGTCCTGAAGTTGCTGTGATGTGTTAAGTTTAAGTCATGTTAAAACTCCCACATACCCAAAGGTTCTTCCCAGAGATCTAAAACTTTTGAAAGCCCATTTGACACTCTCGCCTCCACTTTTTACACCTTGGTTTTCTTAGGTACTTTCGGTATAGTCTGATTTCTGTTCTCAGACTAGATGTGTAATTTTGTTCACATATTTAGAAGCTTTACTTTAGCCCTATTTCCTGCATATTTCTACTTTCTTTAAAGTAGAGATGATGCATGCCTTTTTCCAGGAAGATTGAAAGGATCTTCAAGGACCTTCTTCAGGTAAGCTCTCTTCTGCAGAGCACTCCATAACTGCAAGGTTACAAATTTGAGTTTAGGTTTATGCGTAAGTCATAGGTTTATCTTCTTATTTTGTGGAAACCTTCTGCAGGTGACAAGCTCAGCCAAATTCTTTTTTCAGAAAAAAAAAAAAGTGAAAAAGAATCAATAAAACTAGAGAGGTAATACACAGTGTGAAAGAATACTCATTAAAAAGGTATATGTATGGTAAACTATTACAGCAGAAAAATAAAAATTTATGGATTAAGATAAAATAGCTGTCATCAACAAAAACAGATAATATTTTGAGTGCTTCAACTGATCATTTAAAGTGAGGCCTCAGCTTTCTAAAGCTTATGTGATTTCAGCCATGCTCAGCAATGTCTGCTGTTCTAATGTGATTCTTCACTTTCTCACTCCTTGCCATTTCAGAGGCAATTCAGCAGATGTTAATTAACACCTGTGATAGCTAATATATTACCTAAAGGCATTTTCCTATCTACTGTTAGTCAGTGGAGAATTGAGCCAGAACAAACCATAACTTGCCAGCCTTAAAGGAAGAAATTAAACTACCACTAAATACTCAGTGCAGTATCTAGCCATGGGCTTGTCTCTTCCTTAACTCTATGCCAGTGTAAAATGCTGTCCTTGTATACTCTTTACATCTGCCTATTTCATAAATTCTAGTTCTCTAGCTGTTTTAGGGTCTAGCAAGGAGATTATTATAGCACTGGTGTAACAAGGACAATGTATAAAAGAACACAAGAATAGAGAAGTCAGAAAATATGTTTTTTTTCTCCTCCTCACCTTTTTGCAGAGGTCTGAGCTACAGAATTTCTAGGAAGTACTGCTGGCAGGATTTCTCTTTGAAGTTTACACCATGCTCCTAGTCCTGAACCCAATGATGTTAAACAGGACAGGTGAACCAATTCTGTTTTTTTTTGAAACTTGTCACTGAAAGCACATGCCAAGATAAACACAACCAAGAATGCACAGACTACGAGGCTCCTTCGGTTTCCCAGGTAGTCATAGTTCCAGAGTCAAGGCTAAGGCTCAGTTCTGCTCCTGTTCATAAAACTCAGTGGGAAAGAGTCCAGAAACAGATCTATTTTAATTTTTCCTTTTCCCTTGGCCACTGAAGTGCTGCCCACTCTCCTGTCACTGAGAAGCTCTTGAGAGATCAGTGCATGGTTTATCTGCTCAAACATTTACAGACTGAAGATAAAACACAGACCCGGAAAGCAAAATGAACTTAAGTCAGCAGTGGGAAAAAAACAGGTGAGTCACCAAAGTTCAAGTGCACACTACTCTAATTTTTCACTTGAACAGGCATACAAAGGTATGGTTCTTATTTTCAGTAATGGGGAGAGTAATGCTCTTTACCTCCTTATGTAAAAGGAACTACCACGATGAACAGTAACTTTGGATGAGGGGAAAGACCTGAGATATTGCAGACAGGCAGCAGGAGATTCACAACATGCACAGGCTTATGTCTGAGAATCAAGCTTATTTCCCACATCCCAAAACATTTGATAGCCTGGTAACTAACTCTGAAAGGAACCATTCTATCTCATTGTACTCACAAGAAACTTGATGTATAGATCTGATGAGGATTACTCACCAGGGTAGATTTTTGTTAAAATCATGCCTTACAGCTATCATGGAAAAACACTTGCTATCCCCAAAACACGTATTATCTGATGTTATATTGCTTTATCTAGATAAAATGGGCAGTAAATCAAATTCATAAGCTGCAGCTGCTAATCAATATGCTTTAGTTGAAGACTACATTCAAATACTGTTTCTTAGAGCTACTTGTGAATTTCAGATGGGTCATTAAGGATAAAACCGATAAACTACTTCACTATGTCTGGTGTCTATAAAATTGAGCAACTTTCTCTCTTTTGTTGTATTCTGATATGAAAAATCAGAGCCAGGAGGTTACCCATCTTATTTACAATAAATTAGAGATGAAGGGGAAAGGTTTACTTTTCAAAATGATGTAATTATATTGTCTCAAATACCATTCTATAACCAATCCTCTCTTGCCCCAGTTTTTAAAAGACATCTTAGAAAATACAGGTTTGGGTTTGTTTTGTCCTACCAGATAGAATCCCAAGAGGCAGCAAAGCTAGCTTCCAATTTGTGCCTGCATCTGTAACAGCTTGTCTTCTGATATCAGCTGCTTAAATGAGCCAGATTAAACATGGACTTTAAGGTCGAGCATCCAGCTGCGCTGGCCAGGCCAAGGCCAGGAGGTCTGTCCTTCAGATTTTAGCCTTCACATGAGTTTATCTTGTGCAGGGACAAGACACTTGACATTTTAAATATAAAATTATCACTGGTGCCATTACAGTGAAGAGAGAACTAAAACAACAAAGCAAAAAATACACCACCACCATAAGAACCAAAAAAAAAAAAAAAAAAAAAAAAAAACCAAAGCAAAAAAACCCAAAAAACCACCAAAAAATCAAACAAAAAAAAAACCCTATAAACTTCTCCCCACCCCTAAAAATCCCACAACCCTCTAAACATTGAAGACTCCTTTCTTCATCCAAACAGTAAGGTCCCATCTCCATTCTTCTAGTTCAGTTTAATTCATACCCTGACATAACATTGGAGGTTAGAAGTCTTGAGGCTTTCAAGGCATTTATTCCAGTGTTTCCAATTTAGGATCATTTTCTGCAGGTGCTCCCTATAATCTTTGTTGAGGTCCAGACTGACCAACCTACAATAGCAATGAATGATTCACCAGGCAACCACTCAGAGATTTATTTTTAGTTTTGGCAAGAGTAGGAATAAGCAAGCATATACTTTGCAAGTTTATTTGAAAGGTTCATTCTATTTGCTAAATACTTATTTTTTGCCCCAAACCAGCAATCCTTAGCATCTGGGATAATATTAAGAAAATTGCACTATAACTGACACAGCTGAGGTTCACCTCATCTGCTTATTTCCATTTATTTTGTCAATATGTCACTGTTTACTTTTAAAAATATACAGTGAGTACTTTCTTAGTCACCTATTTCCTCCACTTAGTTTCTGATCCATTATCTTTATAAAGAAGATGAGAAAAAATGCCCATACTTAGAGTGCAGACTGTCTTTTAATAATCCAATGCCCAGAAATGCATTCTTGTTATAACAGAGAAAATATTGTGCATTACAAAAGAAACTATTTCCACTTCAAGGATTAAACCAGTAATTCAGGTGCTCCATAAAATGCCAGGGCTCTTTTCTGCATCACCTTAATTAATTAACATGTGTACAGATTACTTAAGCTATATTTTGTGCTCTGGTTGAGAAACAAGAGGACTATTTCTGTGCAACAGGTTATGGCCAAGAGGCTGTTCCATCCTCCTGGCCCTGGTACATGGGTGAGCACTAAGCTGCAGGTACTGCTGTACGCAGAGGGCAGGGAAAGCGAGACGAGGCAGCCAGCCAGTTTTCTCATGGATCTAGTTTTTCAGTGGCTGCTATCATATTCATTGAAGCAAGGATTTGACTGAGCAGGAAGATAGAATTACGTCTCCTTCCCACAGCTCAAGGTCAAGATAAAGATGGAGGAGCACCGTGAGGTATTTTTCATGCATTTATTGACTTTGTATTCTGAAGTATTCAAATTTCCAAGATGAAAGTGTCATATGCAAGAATTAAGACATGGCTAATATTTAGTCAAATATTAGTTGGTATTGATATTAAATCTTAGCAGCAGCCATCTAACAGCACGCCAGACTTCTCAAATAAAACCCAAATGGAATATTTCTTGTGCCTAGGTAAAGACTTGCAAGAAACAAACCTGAGGCATTCCCAAAGAGCAAACAGAGGTTCACTGTAGAACAGGGCAGATTTGAGGTACAGAAGAGTGGAGAAAACTATTTTCACAACAGTTTAAGGATTAAAAATGCAGAAAGGCATCCACATGAGATATATAAAACACTAGTCTGTATTCGTTCTCCATCCTCTGGCTAGTTCTGAGGATCTGACCCTCACAGAACTCACACCAAACCAGATGCAGGAGTTAAGAAATGTATCAGTGCAATTTTTGCCTACTTGTTCTTCTTTTTTGGCCACAAACACATACAAAAACCTTACTTGGACCTTAGAATATATAAACTCAGGCAGACTATTTCTGCCTGTAATAAATATGAACAGTTTGCCCTCCAAAAGCAGTATGACAACACTGGCAGCAAAACCAGCCCTTTCTGCCTTATTCCCCCCCACTCCCATCCTGGGTTAACCATAGCTGAAATATGGTTTTTCATCCACCTCTCGGTTTCCAGCTTTTAAACTTTCCTCCTTCTCTCTCCCCTGCTTTTTTCCAGATATTCTCTGATTGCTTCTGAAGAGAAGGATTTCAGATGTTCCTTGACCGAAGAGGCCTCCCATAAGAAAAGCACCTCTGAGGAGAAAGTTTAAAGAGCTCCCATCACCCCACCCCAGATCTTTGCTTGGCCAGAATGTAGTCAGCAACATAAAAAGACAGTCCAAATCCAGTACCTTGTAGTTTTACTAAATGAAATTTTAAAAAGCATGTACCTACACACTAGGTGGGAAAAAAAAAAGCTTTCATGGAAATAGATTTGATGCTACAGTTCCTTTGTCCTTGGGTTCGAGAGTCTGAAGGAGTGAATGACCAGTGAGCACTTCGGCAGCTACATTGCCTGAATTTATTGCACAGGAGCTTTCAAGGTTCATTACATATTACTGTTCACATTGAACCATGGGGCACTTGCCCAGCATCTAGTGCAGCATTTCAGTGATTGTCAGTGGCTGGTTTAATCCATATTTTCAACTGGAACTCAGTTCTTGTTTCCTTTCCAGTCACTTTTTAACTGACCTCAAATGATTATTTATAACCAAACAAAATCATAACTGCATAATACTTGACTGTTAGGAAATAATTTTCAGTGCTTGCTACTATGCATCTCATATTCAGAAAAAGTCTAAAACCATTTTCACAATATAAAGCATATTGCAAATGCATTTAAAATAAATAAGTCAGTTGCTGCTACATCACCTACTATCAAGAAATTGTAATTGCCAAGTATTTTTAGCTGATTTTGCTCTGTAAGGCACAACACCAGTACAAATCTGGCTTATATTTATTTGTCCAAAAATCCAAGAGCTCTTAGAGGGAGCAGATTTTTCACTCGAGTGAAAGCACATTATCTCACCATCAGAAGAAATCCTGGGACACTTAACCTTGCTTCAAAAGACTCAGACACAGCAAACAGTAAACAATTCCAGTGGTGCCCAAGCCAATTTCCACATTAGAACTGCAACCTTGCCTGTGCCCTCCAGGCTGGTCTCCTCTCTCAGAAGAATGTTTACATCTTATCCCACAATTTCTTCATTGGAGCTTCATTATTCTAGTTATCACCGATTATGCAAAAATCATGTGTTCCCAGGGTAAATAGTGTGAATTGCTAGACACCATGGGCCTCCCTCTGTAACAGAACTATGAGGGACCAGTCTCTGAAACGCCTACTTAGTATCACACAGCAAGAAGAGGGAGAATAACAGCATGGCCCTGCCTTTTCCATATGTAAATGTGATGTGATGTGGGACACGGGCGAAGGCAAGAGCCTTCCCCTCGCAATTTTGATCCCCGGCGGGGATGAAGGACGTGTTCGTGGCTAACGGCAGGACAGGCGCACTTTCGGCACCGCCGGAGGTCCTCGGCCCTGAAACTGGATAAGAGCACTTTGTTCCCCCCTTCCTTCGATAAGACAGCTCGAGAGATGAAAGCAGCGAAGCGCCTCCTGGGCTTGAGAGCCAGAAGGAGCTGGGTCACCGGCCTCAGAGTCAGCACGTTGGCTCCTGGCAAGGGCTGCGGGAAGGTTCAGACCCCACCATCGGCTTTGGGATAGCACCTTTGAGTCCGCTCACCACAGTACAGGGAGTGGGGTGTTTATTTGTGGTTTTTTTTTTTTTTTTTTTTTTTTTTTTAAAGACAATCACATGGTCCCGTCATCCGGGGGTTTGGTATTGGCGGTGTTCATGTAACACAGCACGCGATTCCCCGGCCCGGCAGCGGTGCCGGGCTCCCCGCACTGTCCGGTCAGCGTTCGGGAAGCCGCTGCTTACATGTCACCCAGGGGTCCGAGCCCAGCTGTGGGCCAGTCACTGACTCCGGCTGCCTGTCCGACAGTTCTCCGGCCACCCATCCCGCGGCAGCTCCTCGGCAAGCTTCTCCTGGGCTACTCGGCCCCTTGGGCGGCATGGCCTGGGGCGCCGCCGCCGTCGAAGACCTCGGGGCTGTCGGCCAGCAGCGAGGTGCGCACCTTCCGCCGCTCCTTGAAGCGGCCCGAGTGGGACACTCGGAGGCTCCGCCGATTGCCGACTCCGCTTCCCGCGGCGTCGCCGCTGCCCAAGGGAGAGGGCTGCTCCTCCCGGCCGTCGGGGCTGGGGCTGTCGGCGGGGGTCTCGCTGGCGACGGGATGCGGCGGGGCTACCGCCACTTCCTTATGCTTCTTCTTGCTGGTCAGCGATTTCCACCAGGGCCCCGCCGAACCCTTCACGCCGGCCCGAGGAGCGGCGGTGGCCGCGGCGCTGTCCGCCATCTCGGGCTCCTGCGGGGGGGAAGAAGGCGAGGGCGGGTTGGCATTCGGGCCCGCCGCCTCCCCACTCGGTCGGCACCGGGAGCCCTCTCCTGCAGCACCGGGGGACGGGAAGCGCTGCCGGGGAGGTGTGCCCGGCGCCCGGGAGCAGCCCGCGGGGAGGCACGGCTCCTGCGCCGGCGGCCGGGCGGGCACGGGGGGAGCGTTCCGCGCCCCGTCGAGCGGCTCGGAAGCGCCGCCCGCCGCCGTGTCCGGCTCGCACAGTCTCAGGTAAATGACGGCCCGGAGCCGGGCCGCAGGACCCGCTCCCATACCCGGCTCCCTTCTACACCCGCTTCTATACCCGCTTCTCCCATACCCAGAAGCTGACCCGAGGTCCGGTACCTTGCGGTTGCTGCCTCCCCGCGGGCCGCTCCCGGGAGCCCGGCCCGTCCTGGGGCTCCCGCGATGGGTCTCCTTTCGCTCCCCCCCTCCCTCCTTCTCTCCTTCCCTTCTCTCCCCGCCCCGCCGGCTCCCTGCGCAACAGGTACGGGAGGCAACACTGACCTGCGGCGCCCGCCCGGCGCTGCGGGAGCGCGCTCCTGCCCCCCGGGGAAGCGCGGCCGCCGCCGCACGGCCCTGCGGTGCCCGGCGCAGCGGGGACGGAGGGCGGAGGGCGGCTGGGCGGTGCGGAGCGGAGCGGCGGCAGGTGCCGGCCGGCCCCGCGGCTCGCCCCGTGGGCGGAGCAGCGGCCCGGCCAGCCCCGCTCACCTGCCCGGCTCCTGCGGGCGGGGCAGGAGGGACCGGCCCCGAGTCAGAGGGGCTGCAGGGGGGAGGGTCGGTGTCCCCTGCAGGGAGACCCGGCGGCGGAGAGACAGGGGGAAGAGGAAGATGAAGAGGAGCAGGGATCTTCAGCGCAGGTGAGGCAGTGCCGTGAAATTCGGGGCTGCCGAGATGGATGCGGTGTTGCCAGCGTGCATGGCTGAAACAAAATATCACTGCTTTTTGTTTGTGCAGGTGATGGATGTGCGTGGGTGGATATTTTATAGCCTCGAAGAAAACAGAATTATGGTTAACTGCCCTTCTCTAAAAAACGAGAGGCGCCGTATGTCGCACGGTGTAGTCTGATAGTTGTATTCAAATCGACTTAGTATTGGGACTTTGACTTTCTGCGTGGTGATGGATATATGGCCATACAAACGACTTTGTAGTTTTTTTGTTATTCACCAAGAAAGGAGAAAAAGATTTGCTTGTGCCACACCATACGTTAAAAGTGATGGTTTGTTCTTTGGAGAACTATGCCATGTAATATGCATTTGATGCCTAATGCCCTATTAGCTACACAGTCAGCCACTCCAGGATGCCTATGATGGTGCCGGTAAAAAGTGTGTGAAAGCATCATATTTCAGCCTCATCTTCTTTTGCAGATCAACTGCTATTTGCAGCTTCCCTGAATAGCCCATAAAGATAAGAGATATGGAAATTGGTGAATGCAAGTTACTGAGGGAGAGGACCCTGAGGCATGCACTTAAGTTTCTCCGTAGATTGCCCTCTTCAAAGGCAAAGGCTTTTGGATAGGGAAGCATACACACTTGAAAGTATTTCAAACTGTCTATCATACTAATTAAAATCAACAGCAAAAAAATTCTATGGAATAAAACACTCACTTCCAGACATAAAAGATGCCCTTTACATTCCCTCCTAGCATTTTCCAAGACACAAAGCACCAGGGCATCAGGCTGTCTTGAGCCAAGGATAGCAGCAGAAACACAGGGTCAAGTTTCTCCTTGTGACTGTGACCTATTGCTTTGCTACTCACTTGTATCTCTAGAGAAAGAGAACACCAGCATCTGTCCCTATCTTGTGTCCCACGGAAGTGCATGGGGAAAAGGGAATTTATGTAGAAATAAAGATAGTTTTTATTTTTAAATGCTCTTTTTGCAAAAAAACTTACTGGTCATATTTTATAACTTTCACTCTGCAAATAGGCTTGTAAAAAAAATTTAGTATTTATTTTACTTTGATTACTGTGCACCTGACCTCTTAGCTCACAAAATGCCAAACTTACATACAATCAGTGTGGGTTTTTTCAGTTAAACCCATTTCAAAGAGTCCTAGAATATGAGATATTTCCTTTTTGACAGTGTACTGAGAGCAGAGTCTACTGAAAAGAGAGGCAGGTTGGAAATCTTTGTAAGAGACGTGGGAGTGGGAGGATGCTGCCTGCGTGAGTCTGTGATGGTGCAGAAGGACAGCAAAACCTGCTCTGCTTTTGAAAGTCACAACATGCTGTTCCACAAGACTGTCACTAAGGTTAGTTAGTGTTTATATAAAAACAACTCTGACAGTGAAAATGTACACTCTCTCCTTTTCTTGCTTCAACAGTACTTGTTGCATTCTTTCACTATACATATATTTATAGTGTTTATTTAGTCAGAAAAGTAAATAACATATTGCCTATTTCAATGCATGGAAGTTGGATAGCACATTAATTTATTAACACTGCTGCAGTTAAATTCTCTTCTGTCTTTACAGGAGTCTGAGATAAAAAGTAATGGGATTTTGTAGTCCCAGCTAGGGTGGATGTGCAGGATTCTAGCAGATGCCCCAGTACACTGCAAAATAAAATGGTAGGGCCTTTTTGACATTATGACATGCACCTTTTGTGTACAATTTGACCATATTGACATAAGTTTCTTCATAATTCTGCAGGCTCCCCAAAATTAAGAAATATTCTGGTATTTTCCAAACTTAGATTTTCAAAGACTGATTTTAATGTCAGTCCTCAGTCAATCTTATTTACAACCCTTAACTGTTACTGCAGTGAACGAAAAATAAAAATAATGCTTCTTGCAGTACCCACTGTCCATTTTCCAAACTTTGTAGACTCTACTCTGCTCATATTGAAATTGGACTCTGGAAATCTTGGATTGCCAAACCACACCCTTATCTAATTGTCTAATTTTCTCATGGAGGGGACCCATCTCTGCTGGCAGGACAAGAGAGGCACCGTTCACTGCAGACATCAGCCTTCCCAACACCATGGAACCCTTTGGCTTCCAAAGCTCTGATATTAAATGCAATTACAGTTCTACCAAGGGGACCTCCAGAAGCATAACATGCACTAGTGAATATTGCTATCAGAGCTCTCACAAACCCTGAAATCCCAGACCATCAGGCAAATACAATGGAGGTTTGAAACTTGGGTTTCTCAAATGCAAACTTTAAGGCCAAGGACATGTTCACCCCACCTGAAAAGAGCATGGCACTGGCACCTATGGAGAACAGAGCTCTGCTAAAGTCTATATTCCCAGTAATATTCAACATTTGTATCTTCAAGTTTCAATTAAATTCTTAACCCTGCCCTGATATACAACTGAGCAATTGGCTCATAGAAAAAAAAAAAAAAAAAAAAAAAAGCAACACTGATACCTGCTGGCACAAGTTGTCCCTTTAACATTCAGCATTAGAAACAGGTCTTGGAACTCCTAAGTATCAGAGCCTAAATGTTAATTTAAACCAATGGACTGCTGTGTACAGAAAAAGACCACATGAACAACTGTCTCCCATTTGTGTCAAGCCACCAATCCAGAAGAAGCCAGCAGTAACTTAATTTCTTGTAGATTTAGACTTCCATGGGCTAGCAACATCTCAAATCTTACCTTTTACCATAATAACCACAGGAAGGATTCCAACCATTTCATAACAGGCAAGAACATTTTCCCTCTGGACACCTGGCTGCTCCTCAAGATTGTGGAACTGCAGCATTCATTACCAGTCCACATATGCCCTGCTCAAAATAAAAATTAAAAAAAAAAAAAAAAAAAAAAAAAAGAAAGAGAGAAAAAAAGAAAAGCCAAAATAGTATCAGGGCATGGGTTTTAACCCTGCATCTGGTGTATTTAGTTGTATTGGTAGTGACTCCCTGGCATAATGTCAAATTTGGGCCTCTGTCTGCATGTGCACTGGTCAGGCATGGTTTCAAGGCAGTAGAAGCAAAGGATTATTCCCCTTAAGCAGAATGGATGAAGTTTGTCCCCCTCCCCAGATTTATTGCAATAGGCTTTGCACCCTCCAACACTTCAGTTCACAACCACTCCTCATATAAGAGTCTAGGACATGCACTGAACCACAGCCTCTGGGTATGAAAGCAGCAGTTTGATGGGCTGAAATACAGCCCTTGCACAATTTTTGAATAAGTGCCTCTAGGAAAAAAAAATGAGTCTCAAAGGCCAGAGGTGACACTGTGGGCCCCTGAGAGGACCTCATTTAAGTACAATGTAATATGGATAGGGCATGATTCCCTTGACCCTGTTTTATCAACTGACACAGATGTAGTCTTAAGTTTTCTGATCTTACCTCCAACAGTAAGGCAGACAGACAATGTCCTTATTTACATGGGCCCTAAAGTAGCTCTGTGAAGGGAACTAGCCCTGTAGTGGAATGTAAGGTGTTAGCTTAGTGCTAGTGCTAATTCTCATTCAATGGGAAGTTCAGCTGCATGAACAAATCTGTCTCAGAACTCTACAGATTCTGAAACTTTACCTAAAACACCCATAAGTACAAGGAAGGCCAAAACTTCATCAAAACAGACCATAAATACAGCTCCTCAAACTTTCAGTTCCCAGCCAGCCTCTGACACCAACCCTATTCTTACATCTGTATATCCAGGAGCAAACTCAGTCTGATTCTTTGAATCCCAAACTCTTAAAATTCATCTTCTCTTTCACCCTTATAGTATCTGAAGAAAAAATTAAGGTCCTATTCCTTCAGCAGATGAGAAGAATATGGATATATATGGTGACTATTGACACCAGTATCCTTCCTAGCTCTGAAGGCCTTGAAAAAAGTCTGTTCATCCAATATCCTTGTTCTTAACCAGACAATCCACACATTGTATGGGAAGACAGAGATGATCATTAGTGATACCAACATGCTGCAGTTTTCATAACTTTGGGAACCATTCAGTCTTTAAGGCTTTAGATTTCCAAGGTCTGTCCCTAGTTCCCACTTTAATTGTAGCTGTGACACTCATGTCTGAAACAGCAAAAACCCCACCATGAACAACAGCCCCTTATTAACATCATCCCTATTCCTAATACTGAGGGCTGTGCAGCTTGCAGTGACAATACTGTTTCCTCAATATTTGGATTACTAACCTAACCCTAGGTGTTACCTATGGATGTTATGGATACCTATGGAGCCCAGTCTCCCAAAATTCTTGGGCAGCAGCATTTGGTAATTAATATGGATTTTTATGCACATTGATCATCATATGTGCCCTACACTAGAACAGAAATTAAGGTATCTTCAAATATGGCTGGCAGCAATTTTTGCTGTTCAAGATCTGCAGTTCCAAACCCTGCCTCTAACCCTACTCCTCATTCTAACATTCTTTTTTTAGTGGTAGCAAATGGCTCATACTTTCAAGAAACGGGAGAATATTTTGACTGGCACCTTGTCAGGCCCTGCAATAAAAGCAGCTTCCAGTGGCAACCTTGGTTTGTGCCATCTCCAAATCTGCTGCAAACTGAACCCTGACAATTTCTCTACTTATAAGCAGCTGCTCATTTCTACTGTAGTTTACAAAGCACTTGCTCCATCTGACACAAGCTTTCTTCCTAACTGCAGTCCTTAAAACATTCTGCAATAATCCATGTCCTTCAGGCTTTGAATGCCCAGTCCTGATATTATCTGCAGCATTAGCATAGTTGTATTCAGAACTCCATGCCTTTGTAGAAAGATAAAGTATGGCCCCCATATAAGATCCACTGATGTCCTGAATCTGCAGGCCCTAGAGCATTCAGCAATAATCTTAGTTCCCTAAGATTCAGATTTCTGGATCTTAACCATTATCTTTAATCAAGGAATGAATCTCTACAGCTAAAGAGCATACAGCGTATTGATGCTCTCACCCTTATCTCTATTAGCCCTATAATCTCTTCATTCCCTTTAGATAGCTGTAGGGATAGCACTGTAATTCTGCTTTGAAAATCCAGTTAGATGGCATTCTTCTTGCCCAAGAACTACCCTACTCAAAGGTAGTTGAGTTGTGCTTTCAGTCCCTTGTTTTGAGTTGGGGGCTTATTGGCACTGCAATATTTTTCCTCTTTTCTGCAGAACTTCACTCTGTACTTGTCAATAAAAGAGGTAAGAAAATGGTCAGACAGGCTTCTGAGGGAGGTTGCACAGGAATTGAACTAGACAACCTTTAAAGGTTCCCTTCCAACCCAAACTATTCTATGATTCTGTGATTCAGTCCAGCTATTTATTACTCCAGGTATTCCCGTCATCTCAGTCTCACTAAGCCCAGAGTTTAGCCCAATACCACACCTGCAACCCCTTCTCCCTCCTGTGTACCACACTTCCCAGTAATACACAGCCTAGGTCTGCCAAAAACTTTGTTTCAGAAGAGACTCCAAACCTGATACATTCCTTCCCAGAGTCTTAGGATAAGTGTCCCTGCAGCACTGACTCTGTCAATGACTCATATGTTGTGTGAGCTTTGAGAACGTTATGTGTGGGTAAAAGTGTAGTCTTACCTCTTCTTTAGAAATAAAATGCATGTGGTTCCAATTCACCCAGCTTTGTGCTCTGTTAGACCTGTTTTGTAGCTTAACCTGACCTCAGCTTGCAAAGCAGAGTTGAGAATAAAGCTGTCTTCTTTGTACTTTGTAACTTCATGTTAAAAAAAAGTTTTCTTTGCTATACACTTTGTTTCTCTTTCTTCCCCCTCCCCCCACAAACTCTTCTTCAGTAACTTCTACATCCTTTGTCCAATTCCAATAGTACTTGATGGCAGGAGAGAGATAATTAAGTTTCTCAGGTACTGGTGTCTGGGTGGAGGACCCTCCAGTTGGTGTCTCATTTGAGGAAACCCTTTGACAGTTCCCTGT
The DNA here is from genome assembly GCA_032173965.1 of Sitta carolinensis. NCBI lineage: Eukaryota > Metazoa > Chordata > Aves > Passeriformes > Sittidae > Sitta > Sitta carolinensis. The sequence goes on along the minus strand of CM063284.1, from coordinate 35,122,242 downwards.
CCATAATTCTCAGGATGTGTGTGCTTTGGAGTCAGACACGGAGCATGCTGCCTTGTCTCCAGTGTGGTGGTGGTGCCAGAAAACAATTCCTTTGCTCAGTTCCCTGGTGGGTTCCAAATACTTAAACCTGACAACAATGAGTCTCACAAAGAGGAGTAAAAAGAAGAGATTTCAACTGTTCCACAGCACTCTAGAAAGCTACTACCTTACAAACCATTAACATAACTTTGATGTAATGTTTCACTGATTGTGGCAGAGACATTTCTGCTTTATGGAAGGCAAGTTGTCTCACACCAGTTGCTGTGAGGGTGTACAGAGTGGCACTCAGAACATGGGGCTGGTTGAATGGCAGATGGTAATCGGGAATGGGTGGCTACAGGAGGGGACTTGCTGCTTCACCAAAGGCCTTCTCCAATAGCTGGATTTCTGCTGAACACTCGCTGCAGCAGGTTCCACTGCAGTCAGACACTGGTGTCTCACCTGCTCCTAGAGGTGCAGAACTGTGTTCTACTCGAGATGAAGTGACCTAGCAGGGAAGTTATATGGGCTCACACACAGTCTCCTGGAGCACCTTTCAAAGGACTCTTACTACTTGCTGCTAGTGCCTCATGTGAGATGTCATTATGCTCTTGCTAAATGCTTTGAAGCAAAGGGAAGGATTTGCTTTAATCCAGTCATATGAATTTTTTTCCCTGTGTACTGGATTATATGTTTCCATTAAAGGTAAACATGATTTTTCTACTGTCTCAGCAGTCCGTTTTGCAGAGAGAAGTGTGCTGCTTTTTTACTTCCTCAAATGGTGAATCTGAAATGGTCTGACCTCAGCCGTGCAGCCCAACCCCAGGTGCAGCGGCGATGGCCACAGCGAGTCCGATGAAGCAGGCACAGCACAAGGTGGCACTAATGAGGTGTGGAGGGGGCGGGATCCGTTTGCCTCCGTGCTCAGTATGCCCCGAGGTTGCTGGACATCGGCCAAGCGAAACGTGAACAATTTAGTAGATATTTGTGTTTTAAGATGCAGAATCATACTCATCCCTCTGTCCAACAGCTTAGAAACTTCTGTTCTCCAGTCACTAAGCATGGGTGCTTCTAGGCACACTGCTCTCTACCGTCATCAAATCCTTAAGATGGGACATGTGTTGGAGATTCCAGACAGTGAGACAAGCTAAAGCTGCCTGTGTGCTACCTTAGAAAAACAAATCATAATGGAACTGACCAGGAAAAAAATAAAGAAAACCATTATTAGTCAAATGTCTGTGTTCAAGAGTGTGGAAAAATACCCTGATGGCATTGATTCTCGGATATTGATTGGATTGATGCTGGGGTTCATTGCTTGCTTGAAGATTTGCATAGAGTGGTTCAGGGTGGTCTCTGAAAATAAATGTGCGCATGTGCTCGGCTGTGGTAGTAAGGGCAATGGAAACCTAGTGCCAATCTGAAACTGCAAGATACAGTAAAACTGTTCTAAATTTTTGAGCAGGAAAGTTTCCAGCAATGTCAGAATGACAATTAGCAATTGATTTTTGTTCGGCAGCTCGCCGTGTAGTCAGTGACAGACACCAAAACTCTTTTAACACATTTAATGGGATTTTTCCTTCCATTTACACTATCATAAATTACAAAGCATATTCCACTTCACAAAATAAAACCATTTCCAGATAATTTTTATGACAGTATTAAGTAGTACATAACCTACAACAAATAGTCCTGTACAAGGCAGGAGGATCTATGGAAGATAGAAGTATTGGGAACTCAGACTATTTAGCACTTGCTCCGCAATCTGGGTTAATCTATCTAGCCCTTAGTTATTTCTCTAGAAGACGACAAATTTACAGTCATACTCTCTACCTCTCTTCATTATCATAGTTACACATATTTTTCAATTTGAATAGAAGCATGTGCTCCCTGAAATAATTCAGGAAACTGCATCACCGAGTTACCAAGCATGTGATACAAATGATCAAGATGAGGGAGTATTAGAATTTTTTTTGTACTGAAAATTGAGTTTGGTAGTAAAGTATGTTGATTTTCTATGCTTGCAGAAACATGTCATGCTGAGAAACAGTTTTAACATTAGGAATAAGTTGCAGTTAGACTATGAACTCTGTAGGTCAATATTTGTGAGGGGAGAAAAATATTAAAATTCGGTAATAATTAAATTTACCAGCTCCCACATGTCCTACATATTCTTTCTTTCTTTATTTTTTTTTAACAAACCATCAGGAAACACATTCAAGATATATACCTACAATTTTAGCAGATTTACTGTACATTTATAAATAGAGAAACATGACAAAACATAACTCAATTTTTACAGAAAAACCAAATCCTTCATCATTCACCCAAAAAAGTGCTGACTTTCAACAAGGCCAGAAAATATCCAGTGTCCCAGCATCATGTAATTTATATATTACAGTAATCCAAGAAAAATCTGGCATGTGAAACTGACACTACCACCAGGACTTAAAAAAAAATTCTCAAGACCATATTTTACATGAGAGAAGAAAAAAAAAAAAAAGAGAAAATACTATATGTTTTGGGAAATAGCAACTGGCTAGAAGTGTACAATCCTAGGATGCTAGTGCCTAAATGCAAAGAAACCTAAGGAAATATGCACAAGAAAGGTATTCTCCTTTAAAACACTTGCAATGGAAGAGGTATGTCAGGATAATACTGCATTAGTGGCAATTGTTTTCAATATATCATAGCAAAAATGCAGGAAAGAATTATGTGAAAATAATCAATGCACCGCATTGATTTATAGTTTGCTAAAATAAAATGCCATTCTTTCAGCTAGGTAAAGTAAAAATATCTTTATAATATAGGTTCTGTTTCACAATTGACATATATAATTATGTCTCATGAAGAAGGAAATGTATAGGCGTATACAAGTAACACTGATTAAGTACCTTTTTGCTTCTCTAGCCATATTAAAATACGTTTTGTGTTTCTTAATAAGTTAACAATAAAATTGTTTGAAACTTCTCAAAACAAATATACATCTGAGTCAAGGCAAAAGATACAAGGTAAGAGGATTTTTTCTGACCTTCTTTTTCCCTTCTACAAAGAGGCATATGTCTATGAGACATAGGCTTTCCCTAAACATTTTGGCATCCATCTGCAACTTTGCAGAAATTGAAGTGCAGTCAAGGAACTCTTCTCCTTTCTGTTTAAAAAAATTTAAAGAAATGTTGTTTTTCCTTCAGACTAATTATCTTAAAACAAATGGCTTTGAAGATATGCCTCTCTGACTAGAAGAGAACATCTTCATTTTCTATCAATATCTGCACAATTAACTTCTGGTACCGCATGTCATTCAGTGTAGCAAGGGTACTGTCCTCTGGAGGTCTCATTAAAGTAGGTCCAAACACTATTCCCAGGTTTTCAGCATTCATAAAATTCTCCTTTTCATGCAAGGTAACCCTAAAATAGAAGAAAAAAAATTAAAAAAGAAAAAAGAAAGTAATTAGTTGCTTACTTCCCAGAAAAAAATAATATCTGCATCTTTGTCTGTAGTCTTGCTTCACATCAAAGCACTGGTACACAGACTTTTTTAGTAACAATTCTTACTTTACCTCAATATAATAACTGTGTCCACAACAAGTACAATGCAGCTATGGTGGGATTGTGATTTTTAGTGCCTTTAAACACTTCTCATGGGCCTCTTCAGTGATTTTTCCATGTGACTGTCTGTTACAGTGTAAGAATTAGCTGCAATTGCTTTTTTTAAAAGCATAATCATGATTTAAATGATGAAATGAGTCCTCCATGCTACAGTAACTGCAGTTCTCTGGCAGGCTGTGCTTGGTGTGTATCACATAGGGAGTGTGGGTATGCTCCACAAATACAGGCACGGATTTTCCTTAGACTGCTGATGGTCCCAGACATGAATCTAGCCTGCAGGAACCCACCCCTTCATATGGATGTTCTGCCTTGTTGGCTGCCTCAAGCCAACCAGGAGCTGAGTGATTCCAACTACTTGTTATACTTTAGGAGCAGGCTGAATCCTGCACCTGCCTGGAGAGGTGGCTTGCTTAAATTGGGCTGCTATAAACGCCATCTATCCTTGACACAGAACAGAGGCACTTCAGGGAAGTGCCCAGGCTGTTTTGTTTGCTGACATAGGTCATACAATGTAAATACAAGAATAGATGGACTGCTTGTGGCTGGAGCAAAGAGAGGCCACCAAGGACTGGCCAAGCTGCAGAGAAGTCAGCCCTGACTGGAAAATCAGTCAAGCCTGCTGGAAAATGCACGGTGTTCTCAAGGTTTGCCTCCAGGTAACAGTGCTGGGTCACATCAGTGTTGTCCTATTTGAGTGGCATATTGAGTTCAGTCCTGAGAGTGCTCTTGCACTGCAGTGTAGGACAGCCACATTCCCTTGATCCATTATGGTCCTTGATCAGTCATGGACCAGACATTTCCTGTGAGAAGTACAGCCCGGATAACATTTCACATCTCCTTCATACAACTACTCTGCCAGGGTGAAGAACATCTGGTTTTGGAGACAGCTCTCCTGACAACAGCTGGGGCCTTCCCTAGCCACAGCAATTCCCAGCTGGGCATTGTGAGTGGATTCACTCATGCCATCAGGGGAGCACAAAGTGGCTGGAACCAGAACTACTCTGGTCTTCCCTTGTTTGCAATGTACTCGGGTGCTTGGTTTTGCTTCTGTTGTCGTCTGTCTGCAGAGAATGGCTCTGTCACAGAAAAATGCTGTTCCTCTTTGCTTTCCAGACAGAAATCCATTAGTGCCCCTACTCGCAGATACGTCCTCATCTTCTAGCACATATATTAGCTGTGCTTTGCAAGGAGCAAAGACAAACCAAGGCTCTGAAGCTGAAGCCACCTCTGTGCAAGTGTATGTCTGACACTCTGCTTTCCCTCTGTACATATATGCAGCACAGATGTTCAACAGCTGTGCAAAGTTACACAGATCTTATTAGCACCTCTGTTCAGGAGTGTGGGGCTTGATGAACAACTGGGGTGAACACAGAAGATTCAGAGCTTGACTGCAATGTTAGCGTGGATGGAGTTGTACATATTTCACCACAGGGGGGACTGCTCATGCTATTGCATTTCCTCCAATTTTGAGCAAGTTATCAGAAAGGTAATTAATTGACCGACAAACTCATACTTTGTTGCTGATGTTGCTTCTGCTGGATTTTCTTGTGCTTTTAACAACTCTGGACTTTCTTGTTAATTGAGAAACAGCAGTGGTGTAGAGACTGCAGTCCTTATATAGATTCCCTTATACTGGTGCATATTTTATCCATGCAGGAGGAGTCCTGAGGGGTTGAAGTTGGAACTCTGTTTTTAATCTACAGAACAGCATTGTCTGAACCTTAATGATTCTTTCCTCTTTCACATTCAGATCTCTCCATAGGAACTGACGTGCACTTGATTTCCATGCAGACACCAAAAGCTACAATTTGTGAATGAAGAGGGTACTCACTGCATGATTTGCAGATATTTGCGAGAGAAAGCCGAATCAGCACTTCAGACTCTTTTTGCCTCATCAGTAGTTCAGCTCAACAGCTGAAGCAATGCCTGGACTGCAGCTCATGAGAAGCAGGAAGGCAAGTCCATACATGTCTATTAAAAATTTGCTGCCAGGATATGATGATACTGATTCTGCATGCAGGTCACTTTTCTACAGGTTCCACAGGCCTTCTTAAAGGCTAATGTGAGTCATCATCAGTTGTCCATGCATATATACTGATAAGGGTGGGTATTTGCACATCTCATTTCTGCAGAGTCCAAAGAAGCTTCTGCATGCCCAGGTAATGTCCCATCAAGGGGAAAAATTTACTCAATTGTAATGACCTGAGTTGATTCAAAATGAAGAAAAGTCTCTGCATAATGAGAACCTGATAGAGCATGAAATGAGCTTCACAGAAGTTCTCTGATGCAGCTTTATGTGAATTGAGGTCTTTTTAGGTTGGCATTAATAGTACAGAAAAGTACAGATGAAACCCAGGAAGTACTCCACGTTTACGACTATGTTGCAAGTAGTGGGACAACTAAGAAGAGATCAGTGATTTTCTAAATAAAAGGTCAGTAGCTTTTTTCCTCCCTTATCCCTTTTTCTGTTTTCCAAGTAGCAAAGTTTAACCAGAGACAAGGAATAACTTGGGCAATATAGTAATAAATGAAGGTCTGCTTTGAGATGACAGCACCAGTCTGTACTCAGCTTTTAGTTTTTAAAAACTTACAAAGAAGACCTCTTGAGACATGTAAAAACCCAAAGAAGCAAAGTAGAGTTAGCATGGTTTTGAAAAACAGTTTTGCATGAAATTAGTGGAAGTGATGGACCCTCTCTGGAGCAGTCCTTAATTTTTCTAGGTTCCTAGCTAAAAACTTGGAAAACTTGGAAGTACACTCATAAGTACCTTAAAAAAATTAAATTTAGGCACTTTTGAAAATTTTGTATCCCTTAGGAAGCTTTATGAACCCCCTCATGGATGCCTTATGTATGCTTTAAGAAGCTTTGGAAAGCAAATGAGAACATGTTTAAAACAAAGAGAGATATAACTGTATTACTTTACTAGTCATATAAAAATAGGTCCTGCTTGATTCTTGGCTTACTGTGATGTGAGCAAACAACTCACAAGAGACAGCTCTTTCCTTTTAGGGTTATTGTTCAAGAAGACAAAACAGGAGGTAAGGGGAAGCAGAAGCAAAGTATGGTCAAGTGCTGCCTCACAGCAGTACATCTCTGGAGTACCCAGATTTCAGATATTATCTGCCTCAGGGAAGCATGACAAATGTCAATTAACTCTTGAAAGGTTTGCAATAATATGCCAGCAAAAGGATCTATGCTGTGTAAGCACACAGCTTACATGTACTTATACAGTTTGTCTGCTTATCTGTAACATTATTGGTTTAGTGGCAGTGCCCTAATGGAAGCTTTATTAGGACTTTCTGTAATATTTCTCTTTCAAAGCAGAAAATTGTTAAGCTCTTCAAGAATTACTCTGCATGTCAATTAACTCACTTTTTGAGATGAATCATTAGGTATCTAAGTGTCTCGTAGTGAGCAGCAGGGAGTAACATCAACACTTCATGTATTGCTTCTAGCCGTTCATCAGGGTTGGAGATTTCTGTAAAAGCACCAAACAGGATTAATGTTAATAGGGCTTTCCATGTGTACACAGCAATAAATCAGGAAGATAACTTATTATTATGGAATCATTTACAAGCCATTGACTGTGCTTGCAGGGATAAATATAGCACTCATAAATGTGACACTTAGCAACTTCTGCATCCTTAAAAAAAAAAAAAAAAAAAAAAGGTTTTAAAAAGAAATCACCAACAAAGGCCACCCAGGAGTTATCTCCATGGTCTGTAGCTCTATCCACAGGTCTGTATAGGTACAGTACCTGAGCTTTGTTAAGTGCCTCGCAATATTATTCTGCCCAGAACTGTCCCTTTAAAATATTACACAAGATTGCTTCCATTAGCCTTCAAAACTAGATGGGAGTGTAGATACATGACCTTAGAAGACTATGCTTAGATATGTAGATTTAGCTAGAGATTGAAATTACATGGAATTACTTCAAGATTTCTCAATGTATTTAAGTATGTAGGTATCAGTGTTCATTTAAAACTGTTTGGCGATCTCTAAAAATCTGAGCAGGATTCACACTATTTTTTATCTTGACATACAAAAAGACACTGAAACAACACTTTCTGATACTAGTCAGTTATTTTGATACCATAGATTAACTTTTATTTATCCCATCTGATGAATAATCAGGCAAAAGCTTCATGTGAATAAAGGACATGGAAGAGAAGGAATGAAGACAGCATCCATTTTCCAGGTTTTTTCTGTCCTTTCCTTTAATGTGGACAGCTTTACAGATGGGAAATGTAAATAAAGGTTGGTACAAATGCTAAGCAATACTTACTTGCTGCCTCTATGAACTTGGAATAGGTGTCATAGGTGATCACGGGAATTGGTAAGTCTCTGAAATACAGCTTCAGTGCTCCAGCAATGATGTTTATGTCTGGATAAATACTGGCAGAAATATCAGCCTTGTCACCATCTAGAAAAGGAGGAAGAAATCTGTTTAAAACCACCCTAATTCTAAGACTTCTAAGTCAGATTTATTGTGTACAACCTGACAAGAAAATCAACCTGAAAGAGTCTGGAAGTCTTAAATGAGAATATATTGCTACCAACTTTACAGTATATCAATGAGGAATGGTAGTTTCTTTATGTTTTAGTAAACAATTTATTTGCTTGCATCTTTTGGAAGGCCTGGTGATTACAGCATCCATATCTGCAGTGTGAGACCTCAAACATGCTGTTTTAATGGTGGATGAAAAACCATGATAATAACACATTTCTTGCATTTGGCCCATTTATTCACTGAAACAAAGCTATTAATAACTTGTTCTAACATCATATTTTCCATCTGAACATCAGTGCATAGGAGTATGAACCATTTTTTCATCTCCACTTGAAGAAAGCGAGGCATAAAGAAAAAACGCAAATTTACAATGACCCTCAGGATACCAGTAGGAAAACCCAAGAAACATCCAAATCTTGCACATCTTGTACCAACATGTCTATAGTGATTAGCTGAAAAGAAAGCTGTCTTATTTTCTGCTGTCTTCTAATGTCTTAATATTTGACATATTTATTTATACCAATGATCTGAATTTAAATAGACATGCTAAGGCATTTAGCTATACAATTATTCTGAAATGTGCACCACAATTTTTAAAATAAATATGGATACTTGCAATGGATGAAATGCAAACAGATGAATTATGCATCTAAAAAGGCATATGTTTTTTTGCCACAATATAACAGTTAGTCAGAACTCTCTTACAGAGCACACATGAGCTTAAAGTTTACAGGTGCTGCTGGGAAGTCCTGTCTTGCAATGAGTGAAATTACAAAAAGTAGCAGCAAGGCAGGATCACTAGAATTTTTCAAGTTCAAATGACTACCTCTGTTCTGTTCTACCTGGTACCCTCATAACCACATTTTTCTCCATATCAAGAAATTCTGCTGCCCTCCCTTCCTGTCTATCTTGGTGGTCTTCCAAGTAGAAATATGGTCAAATACAGGGTGTGGCTGTCTGGATTTAATCCCCAGATTTACTTCAGGCTTCTTGGAGATGAGTTATGACCTGTAGTCCCTATTTCCCACCCTTCAGCTAAGGATACTACACTTCCCTCAGGGCAGGTGGTGCAGGTGAGAACCACATGGTGAGTGGGATGGTGCAAGCTTCTGCCTGCTTGTAGAGCAGAGAGGGGTTTGCTGTGTCTGCCAGGAGGTGCAGGCATGAGCTTGGGCTGGTACCTCCAAGGTGCTGACATGTGGTAAAGCCACTGCCTTGCTTGTCTCACAGTAACAGCGCTTGTGGACATGCCCTGATACAGACAGATGAGTGAGGGTGCTTGATACATGGCATCCAAGATGGAGATAAAGGCTTTCACAGCACAGTAAAAGAGTTTATATTGATTGCAGACATTTTATACAAACCTATGGCATTCATCTTGAAGGGATACGTCCTCTTCTATGTATGCACATAATTCTCATTAAGACTAATAGCACTACATGTTCTCATCAAGAGGAGATTATATGCTTAAGTGTTTAAAACAAACAGCCTTTCTTGATGCAGCTGAGCAGTCTGAATACATCCATCAGCATTTAATTTAATACAGCATCAATAAGCCCTAGGAGGATGTTTACACTGCCCCAATCTTCTGTTTAATCCACACATTTCAGGGACGGTAGCATTAGTCCTGTAAAGCTTTGGTGGAGAGCTCCATTTAATTGATGGACACCGAGCACTCAAAATGCTCCACTGAAAACAGATACCTCCAAGGAACCAGCAGCTGCATCAGAACAGATACAGCAAAGCACAAGCTTACATTTATTATCCAGGTCACCAGTACACTAAATGGAAGTGTTATTTTTTAGTACTTTTAAAAAGCAGCCTAGCAAGCTTCCTTAAAGGGGCAGTTTAACTTGTGGTACTTCAAACATACCTCTTATTTACATATGTGCTTACTGTAGGAAAAATTATGAATTCCTTAGTCAAAGATTTTACTCTTCTCTTCAGAGACAAATACACATCCATTGTAAACGCACTGAAGTTTATTTTAAAGTGAGCCCATCTTTTGTAATATACCCTGTATATTTTTGCAGCAGATATGTAGGGATTGGTGTGTGTATGCATGTAAGAATTACATGTGGTTTACATGGTACCTTCTGCATTACCCCAGTAATTGTTTTGACTCTTCAATACAGGAACTTTTTCAGATTGTAGCTGGTACTTTCAGTATCATTGCAGAATCCATATGTTAATATAGTTTGGGGTTTTATTATATTTTGGATTAAAAACACATAGCACATAGTCAATTTCAGCTTTACAAACCTAATCCTACCCAAACCCCATAATTTCTCTTTCTTTGTTAGTTTGACTCTCGATGTATTTTGTTGCATTATGTTGAAATTTGAATATCTCAAGAAAAATAAAATTTTTATTCTTTTCCTTAAGGGTTTCACCTGACTTTGGATGCCATAGAAATTATCAATAGTTCATTTCAGAATGAAATAGAGTAAGCATTGCATTCTTAAAGCCTCATTCATGCCCTCTGAATACTGAATTAGATTTTATTGAAGTTCCTTTCTCCTAAATGTTTTCTTTATTGCACAACCTTTACCATGCTAGCATGCTTCTTTTTCCTTTTTCTTGGATTTGGAATTTGACAGGTTTTCAGCTATACTGGCAAAAGAGTATGAATTAGGATGCCTCTAAATACTCATGTAATATTTAACAGCATAATATTTTTAGCAAGTGTATTGTACCAGCCAGTCGTACAAACAAGTGGGGGGACAGAATGTGGTGGTGACAATGGCAGCTCTGTGGATAAAATGCACAATGGGTGTTCTCTGGATGCCACAACGCCACAGCTCAACAATGCTGACAGAGAGCAACTGTCATTCTACAGCACCAACATTCACCAGATTAAATAAATCCACATTATTCCTCCCCTTCTCATTACAAAAATCACTAAAATGGAACATTGTCAATGCCTCGGAGAGCCTAATGCTAATTTACAGTAGGGGTATTTACACTGCTTGGGCTTTGGAAGACAGTTTAAATCAGATGAGGACTAACTTCAGCCTTTTTTAAAACCAACTATCCCAGCTACATTTGGCCCAATAACATTATTGGGACACTATTCTCTTCCGGAGATGGTAACTTTTTTTCTGTTCTTGCTGTAATTCTTTGGAAGAATCAAGTGACTGCCTCTTTGTCAAGGCAGAGTTAGTCAGAGGGAGGGCTGGCTGCTCTTCATTGCACTCCTTCAGCTGCACATGAGATCAGCAGGAGAGGTCCCCCATGGCCAAGTCAGCTCCCATGCCCCATCCTACTGTATCCTGCTGTCTTCTGGCCCCTGTGGCTTGATGAGGAGCTTGGAACCATAACACTTGATGGCACTGTTTGAAGGATGCATCCTGTGCATTAAAATGGGAGGACTCCTTGCCTGTCTATTTTCAAACACTTTTATTAAACGCTGTATTTCTGGAGATGCGAAAGTGTCTTGGAATTTTATCCAGGTGCCTGAGGACTGACTCAGAAACAATGGGCAGGAAGAGACCTCTGGAATGCAGAAGTGCAGTGTTCTGCCACTGCAGGCACCTTGTCATAAACCCTGCAACTTCCATTTATAAAACTAGCTAATGTTTTTCATCCCTGCTCTTATTAGAAGGTTGTTTGAAAGCCTTGCTTTCAGATGGTTAAAAAATGGTCCTTAAATTGTTAAATGAAATTTATTCCTGGCCAGTGTACATCCTGCAGTAGTGTGCCAAGACTATCAATAGACTATCAATTAGATTAAAGAGTTCTCTTCTCTGGTTCATAACCCTGATCGCAGCACCTCCTTTGACTATCCTCTCCCCCCACCAAAAAAAAAAAAAAAAAAAAAAAAAAAAAAAAAAAAAAGGTTTATTTCCTGTCATTTTAATTTTACTGCAGTAAAAATTTGAACAGAAAACTTCCAGGAGGTGTTGAAGGCAAGATCTGCCACCTGGCACTTAGATCCTTTCTCTCCCAGGTCTTTCACCTGGGACAGAGAACTGGAATGATCCTGATTCTTGGGATAGTTCACTCCATGCTGCTCTGGTTTCTAATACCAGAAGAGTTAACAGGGCAACAGAAAAGCAGTGTGTTCCTACCTATGGGGCTGGGATGCAAAAGAGAGGGCAGAATCCCTGTCTCTGTAAGGATCGGACTGGGAAGCAAGCCCTGAGCAAGGCTGGAAGTGTCTTGCCAATTCAAATTTCTGCCAGCAGACAACCACCTTCGAGCTGTACAACCCACAAGTCAGAACAAAAAAAACTATTTTGCTTTTTGTAAAATTCTTTCCTGTAAAAAATCTCAACTCTTCCTTCTTTTCTACCCAGTTCAGGGAGAAAATATTTTCAAAACAGGAAAGTGTTGAAAGTTGTCAGCTTCTGGCCTCCACAATGCTCAGTCCTCTAGCATTAGTTTATGTTCTTTATTCTCTTGCTTTTATTCATGCCTTTTTACATGCCCTTTTATTCATGGCAACACTCTTTCCTTTCTTAGCCCTTTCCCCTCATGAAACTGTTAAGAAAAATGAAGATGCAGATTTTGGTCAATTTCTGCCCAATGACCTTCCCCACAGCCTTTGTATACAAACCCTGTTCTTGCTTTCTCTGCTTTCAAGTTTATCCATGCTTTTTTTCCTTTGGAAATCCAATATTGCTAGTCACCTTCCTGTTTCTAGGTGCTGCTGCCTTTGTAAATCACACTTTCTTCCTTGCTGTGGGTCTAATCCAAGTGTGTATTGCCATCAATTATGCTGGGAGTATACTTCATAAATAGGCAATAAACTGAAGTGGCTCCAGTGGTTCAAAGCATTTGCAAAGGAACTACAGCTGCAGCCATGTTGAAGTCATGCTCAGACATAAATTTAAATCTGCTTTCTTCCAACTCCTCCCTCTACAACATGTGCCTCTCCTTCTGGGTTTCATCCAGGTTGGTACACTTTGAGGAGACTTAACACACAGAAAAAAAGGGTTTGCTGGGCCAGATCTACATGCAGGGAGCAGAAAGGGACCTGTGAGGACTGTGAGCCTCCCAGGATCATTGCCTCATGTGGCACTTCTGGAACACTATCTTGCCATGATAGCACTGTGCATCTCTCTGGCCCAACAAATGGCTGACCTATGTGTGCATGTGCATATGTTCACAACTGCAGCATCCAACATATTTTAAAATATGTATTATTTTTTAAAGAATATTTCAGGGTGAAAACAGACAGTTTTGAAATTCCTAGCTGAACTTTCTTTACAGAGATGTCTTCATGACAAACTGCCTCCAAACAAGAAATGTTCAGGCACAGCAAGTGTGAGATGTGCCACTCACAGACCTTGCTGGCCAGTGTAGCCTCCCCTGGAGCCCCCACATCTCCTGCCCATGGGCCCCCAGTGCCCTCAATCTCTGCCTGAGTGACATCCTAGCTGTCACAGCTACAGCTGGTGGGGGCCATCCACCCTTCTGGTCACTACCCTGACCCACAAACTGACTGTCTGGCTTGACTGGACCTGCCTCGTACCCATGGACTCGTGATCACAGGGCAGTGTCTCACCCTATTCCCTACCATGGCAGAGGCAATACCTGGATAAACTAAATAGGAAGGAAACCACTATTTATAGGAAATGAGAAGAACAGTCATGTAACTTGTCAAATGTACTTGCAAAGGTATTTTCTATCGATGGAGGCTCACTTACATACACACTTCAAGGTAGTCTTGTGTGCAAACACTTGTGCACAACCAGAATCACCATAATCAGCTCAACCAATTCAGAAGGGCTAAGAGGATGGTAATCAGTCAGTGTTTTAATTGTTAGTTTTTCAATATGTTCTACAACTGATCTCCTTAATGACTTTTTAATCTGTTGTGCAGATGCAGTCACGTGCACAGTGGTGCAGTGCCTTCTACAAGGCTACATGTAGAAGGACTTCCCAGTTGGAGTTCCTGGTCCTTAAAATCATAAATAGATTATTGTACTGTAAAGCACTGAGTCTATTAAAGACAGGGCTAACAACTTTCCCCTGGTACTATCTATGCTCACACTTGAACTAGGATCCTAGGCTGTGCTGCTAGGTTGAGCAATCATCCAGTACCCCACTTAAGCTTCTACAAACCAATAGTTCACATTTAATTATTTCTTCCAACTATGAAACATAATTTCTTCTTATGGAAAGGACTACAGATCACTTTAAACTCAGAAAAGACAGGTTGCTTTCTGTACTTCTGCTTATATGCCAGTTTCATTATCATGGTGCATATATAAACCCCAAAAGATTTGAAATGTCCTAGAACTGAAAGCTTAGATTAAAACTGTACAAGATTGAAAAATAGTGTACCTCGATCAAAGGCCATTTTCACATCCTCAATGTGCTCAGTGAAGCCTGAAACTCTGTAGAGGCCCTCGGACTTTAAACCTGATAACAAAAGTTCTTGTTAACTTAGATTCAGTAACCAACAGATATTTAGGCTTAAGAACAATAAAGCAAGCACAACAGATCTACTAAGAGTAGCAAAATGTTATTTGTAATGTGAAACTCTGGAGAAGTTAAAGAAAGATCAAGATGATGCAAAAAACTTTTTGAAGGATTAAAGCATTTTAGAATCTATACTTTCTGAGTTTTTTAGGTACATGGTTGATTTGATTATGTTAGAGAAAAATATTGCAATTTGCTAATGGTGAGGCATGTGATGTTATTATGATTTATTCATTTTATGTAGGAGATTTTCCTGGATTTGGCTATAATTAATAAAGCTTTAGAGGTCTCCCTTCCTTTTACCAGTTGCCTAATGATAAATAGCAATGCAAGTAAAAGACTGCCTTTCCCTACGAGCACAATTCGTTCCTGTTTTGCCATCAGCTTTTACTTACACACAGCTGATAGATGTGATGGATACAGTTCTTCCCCACATCAGTACCTCCCTTCTACAATTCTTTCAGCACAAGAGATCTGCTTACTTGCACAACTCTCCCCCCCCCGTTGCTCCTCACCAACATGAAATGCAGGGCAGCTCAGCAGAGCAAGCCAAATTATACACACATTATTAATTTCAATCCCAAAATCCCTTATTGTAACTATGCACTGTGCTAACCTACTTATAAGTTCCAATATTCTTTGTTTACTTAAGAACAAAATCAGAATCTTTCATAGTTCTATGGCAATCAAGGAAAGAAATACAAAGACGTTGAAAAAACGGAGAGCAGGCAGCAGATTTTATCTCAATCAATAAATGTACAAGTAAGTGATTAGATCTCAAATGCAATGTAGCTTCCTGCTATATCATCAGAGTAAAGCTCTTCTGTCTTAGTCCATACTATTCTTTCCATTTGTCCCTGCAATGATGATATAATCCTGCTAGAGCTTTACAGAGCAGTGCAAGGGATTTACTAGTAAGTCTTTGAGTCAATTCAGTAGATGATGTGTGGGTTTGAAATCCCCATGGCTGGTATCAGTGTGTTGCTATGCAGATTACTGGAATGCCATGAATTCAACATTATTAGATTCCTGTACTGAAGCTGTGACTAACAGGAAAATTTGGCTTATTGGGCAGCACAACATGCCCATTTGCTATCCAAAGGAAAAATACATGAATATTACAGAAGGGATACTTGATTATTGAAGGGGGTATGGTTTTCCTTCAACCTGGCACACATCTGTTTACCAAAAACCTGTCACAAGCTTGAGTTTTGGCTTTGACATGCTGCCTGTGCCACAGGATGCATCAGTCGCTAACCGAGCAACATGAGAAAGCCCGTGCAGTTTGTGTCCTACCACAAAACACCACAGCTCCTGACCTCACCTGTTAGTCACTTCCAGTCACTCGTGTTCTCCTGCCCACAATGTCTGTAAAGGTTATTAAAAATGCATTTGAGCTAAAGTTATTTCTCTGAAATTGGATGTGTCCCTAGGTATGTTAAAAATAAAGTAATGAAAAAAGACACATAAACATGGACTTAAAAGTTCACTTTCAAGTTCACCCCTTTCAGAAGTGTAATGTAGTACATGTTTTGACATGTTTTCAGAAAGCATTTCAGGGAATTGCATTAAGGAATGCCATGATTTAGTTTTACTAGCTAATGCAAAGCAATATATCACCTACACTAAAACACCCCTTTCCTCATCCTGTCCTCAGCGTGCATGAGCACAGCGCCGTGTTCTAGCTCAGCACGTAATTTAAGCCACCCTCATTTCACTGCATCTGCTGCTCTCCCAAGCTCACAAACCTCTTGCTTCGATCTCCCGGATGCAGGAATCCACCACCATGGGCCTCTGGGTGTTGTGGGCCTTCACCAGCGTGGTGAGGTCACAGCAGTAGACTCTCTTTATCCTCTTGAGGTCGGGCTGGCAGTCGTTGGGCACGTATTTGGAGCACTGCTTGTGTACGTTCAACCCACAGTCTGCAAGCAGAGTTAGCCACGTTAACTCATTAATTCACTAATACTAATGCTGATAGGTCTTGTCTAACAATTTATTTCCCTGGTCCACATCAAGCAAGGGGCACAATTTCCCCATCAGTCAGGAAAGACAAAGTAGTGTGGAGATGAGCGGGATAAGCACAAAAATGTGTAAAAATCTCATGGTGGGAAAAGTAAACTCCAGCAGGGTTGTCTTTAAAAGCTTTAAAAACACTGGATGCCCCTTACACTCCTCTGAGCTGAAGGAGTGTGCTGGTGCAGTTTGGATCTGTTCATTACTGGACACACAGTTCAAGGTGTTGCATTTAAACACGTGAGACTTAACTTCTGGGTATTTTAGATTAGCCATAAATATAAATTGGCACAGTAGTGACTGTCTTTTGCTGGCTGTCATGTGGGTTAGCACTGATCACATTCGGAGAACCTAAGATTCACCTGAGCACTCCAGCTGGGACAGTGCTGGGAACCAGCATGCCTCACTCCCACATTCCTGCAGTGTCACATTTTGGCTCGCTCTGCCACATCAGCAGTCTCCCCATCCCTGGCTCATCACTTCATTGGTGACTTAGTGTCCCCTGTGGCTTAGCCTGTAGGTCAGCTTAGGCATATAAAACACTGTGAAAGGCATGATGTAAAAAAGTGATTAATTTTACAAATAGTTCTGGCTGTCTTACTCCAGAGCCAAATACTGCCCTCTGTTGCTCAGGTGGGTTTCTGTTAAATCATCACTGCTTCATCTCCACAAACTGAATTTTTCTAATCAACTCAGGTATTCAGACACTCAAATTTATAAGATTCAGTAAAGCAAACACCACCACCGTGAGTTGCATTATCTTACATAACTCTGATTCCTGTTTTAATGCCTTCCCAGTCATGCTCATCACTGATGACCCTTTGAGATAATTTAATACTAAGCTATTAAAAATGTAAACAGGACTATTACTCACAGCATGTTTCAATATTATACTCTATAAAATATTAATCAAGCAAAATCATAAGCTCACCTAAACATTTAATGGAATTGAGTAGTTTTTTGTGTGTTTTTACATACAGTTATTAATGCATAATACATTATTTGAGAAATCTAAACAAATGTGAGAAGCTGCAGTTAGGATCCTGCCTGCATTGTGTTCAGTGCTGTTCTCCAGGCATGTGAAGTTAAATTTAAATGCATCTGTCTACTTAGAGTTAAATGCTGGTAATTTTATGAGGGAGAGTGTTATGTTTCATACTAAATAAATATGCCTTTTTGTAAGTTTAATATTTTATGTACATGAACAAATACACTGCTGCACATTAGTGAGGTCAGGTTTTGCAGACTTGGTGTTTAATAACAAATAGCTTGAAAACCAAACTACTGCTCCTCTTTTTTAGTGTCTTTCTCATATTCTTTGTGTTACCACTATTCATCTACAGACAGACAAGATGTAGCAGTAGCTGAGGCTGTACTTATTAAAACTGCATTTGTGAAAGCTATTTTGAACCTTCAAACTGTGGTCTAAATTAATTTTAGGTAACAACCACCTCCTCTTTCTATGAAAGGCAGATCTCAGGGTTGGATGTGTTTGGGTGCCAGTCTGAAATCAGGAATGCCTGGAGGTCAGGGCAGGGAGAGGTAAGACAAACAATTTTTTGAAGTGATTTCAGATCTGGAAAAAGAAGTTATGAAAATCCATTTGTAATGCACAAAATACTAATTCAATTGTTGGATCCAAAAGCACATGATGTGATTATTATTGCATTTTTGCAAGGTACTTTTTTTTCCACAATAGAACAAACAAATTTAAAATAATTAAGGCACTACTAAAATGCCAATACAGGCACCAGAAAACTAATCCCTCTTGGAAAATGAAGGTCATATTTTTTTGTTTTATCTTGAGGTGGGATACTTCAGGCTTGCAGCAATGCATGGTATTTTTATGGGAAACAGGTGGCAGCCTTTTTTTGCAGACAAGGGCACTTCCCAGCTATTGGTAGCAATAAGAGGAGTTAGGAAGCCTCATTGCTGTCGGGCTTTGCCATTTCCAGTGCTTGCATCTTAAGACATAAAAACATCAGGGATAACATAATAATAAAGAACAAGTTTGAATGTATACAGCAGGCACAGGCACAGGCATGGGCAGGATCAAGGTACTTGATCTACTAGTAGAGGATGTAACTCAGCAACCAAGGGCTGATGGCTTCATTTCTAAACCAGCTGCCGAGGCAAATGAAAATGTGCTAACTTCTATGGGAGAATTTCCTTTGTTTTTTAAAGAAATCCCAGCCCTCCACTCCTGCAGGGAGTGCAGGCTGGGGTGGGACAGATGTTTGGGCATTTCAAGAGAATGACAGAAAATGCTGAAGTGCTACCTGAACACCTCACTCCCTGAGCGATGAGACCCCACATGAAGTTGGCGCAGTATTCACACCAGTGCGGACCTCGAAACGTATGGACCTGTAACACAAATGGGGGTGGGGGAAAGAAATGGGGTCACTGGAGGCAGATGGTCTGACAGATGGAGCAAATGAAATGGATAAACAACAGAAGACTCAGTAGGAGTAAATCTTTAGCACATAGTGCCCACATCCTTCCAACGTCTAGATGAAATAAACCATGGGAACAGAAATTTGCTTTGATCTTGAAGTTTATCTTTCAATAGGCTTAACATAGCAGAGAACCAGGCTGTGGATGACAGTGAAAACAAATAATTTTTTGCCTGCTGACATTCTAGCTATAGCAGAGGGGAGGAAACCAGGAGAAAAGAAGCAAAACTAATAATCCTAAGAACTGTAGATAAAAGCACCCTTCCCCAGTCTAGCAAGTAATTTGAACTTACATAGGGAAAAGATGTCAATAGACTCTTTTTCAGAAGATCAAACTTCATTTTGCTACAGTCCAGACACAAGTAAATAATAAAGAATAAAATGATTTGTGGCTGACAGAGCCCACATCTCCCCAGCCAGGATTCGCTCACCACCGCTGCTTCCGCCACTGCTTTTCCAAAGGATACAGCAGGAGATCTTTTTTTTTAAGAAGTGTATTCTGGTAAAGTAAGCATTTAATTTTCATTGAAATGAAGAGTAAATAGTGAGGTCTATGCCCCTGCGAATGGGCATGGTATGAGCTAGTTCTGGCCAGAGACTTAATTGTGCTTTAACAAAACATGAATCATGCACACTCTGGTTGCTAATGCATCCTTTCCTTCTCTCTGCTCTTGTTTACCCATCGGGTGAATGGCTGAAAGGCCACTTCCACCCCTGGGATGGGAAAAGCTGTTCTTTGCTTTTCATAGAGTGAAAAAACAGTCACTGGCCTTTTTCAGATAAACTGTAAAGTTTTAGGCCAAGCATTTTGCATGCTAATGTTTTTTGCCCCATTTGTCTGCAGGATCACACCAGCACAAGCCTGTACTCTTGAGTTGAGAAAGATGAAATATTGTGATTTTAATACAGCCATGTGTTCCTGATTTTGAGATAAAAATGTGAGCCTGACTGCAAATGGCACCTGACTGACTACTCACAGTCAAATAATCATGTTAATAAACTTAAAGCAATAGTTCTTCCTCCCTTCTGACAGTGGATGGTCAAAACTGGAATGTTTGACTTTTTTGAGATGGTATTTTACCTCTCAGAAAAACATTTATCTCTGTGAAACAAGACTTTGCAATAAAGTTTGAGATAGATATATTAATAGATATAGCCCCATACTTCTTTCTCATTTAATTTAATTTCATTTTGCAGAGTGGGTAACATGAATTTCACACACAGCTTTTTGCAGGGGTAAATGGCTGTACGTAACAGCTGATGACCTGAGTTTCAGTCATATGCAGTATGCAACCTTCAGTGGATACAACACTACAGATAAAACTAATTATGCCTGCATCTTTATCATTTATAGGACTGAAAGCCACATAATTAGTAGGTCTGCACCTGCACTTAATTGTGGGTGAAAATCATCCACTGTGGGAAGATAACTAGCTGCGTCTTCTGCTTTGCAGCAGTTTACAAAAGCTAACCTTGTGAGAAGGGGTTGTAAAAGCTCAGCCAGGACTTTTAAAAATGCACCATTTCATAAATAAAGTCCACTGCAGTTGCTAGGATATTTGGGGCCTACTTGCTCACTTTACATAAAGCTTATTTCAACTGATCTTGCTGAGGCTTATTTTGAAAATGGTAGCTGATTATTCCTTGATCTTTCCTGCCATTAATTGGAAAGTCATCAATGCTGACTGAGGGCTCCAATTGAGAAGTGCTGACAGCGCATCCTTCCCTTGTTCCATTCAGCTCGGTGGCCCTCAAAGGTTGAGTTCTCTTTATTCATTCACTTCAATTTTTCACGGATCCGCATTTTAGCTCAGATGGCAAGCCTCCAGCTGAAATACCCTGTGAAAAGCTAGTCTTGGTGGTTTCTGGCCAAGTCGAAACAGGGAAATTAACTGCAAAAGGGAGGAGAACTTCAAAGTTTCTAGATGAAGATGCAAAAATTCCCTTAAGACGCAGTTTAGAACTAAGTCTTTTATGGCTTGTCATTAATTTAAAAGAAATAACGGAGAAAGCCTGTTCTAAAGGAACACAACATTTTTGAATGGTAAATGGGAATTTTGACTGCAAGACTGGCCTCATCTGTTTCAAACAGGGAAAGGTAACAGCAAGTCTCAGATTTTTGAGATGGAGTTTTAGTTTTCGCTCCATCCTTTCTAACCACATCATTACAGACAGGGCTTAGATTTTTTTGGAACTATGATCCAGAACTATTTCCCTACCTACTGGTTCCTACCCCATCCTGAAGTCTTAGTGGACCTCTCTGTGTACACACAGCATAGACTTGAGCTGCCTGAGCTACTTGTTGACACATAAGTCAAAGTTTTTAAAAGAATTTACAGGGAACTATCTCTTAAAATAAGCCAACTCCCTGACATTTCAGACTATACACTGTACTTTTCTTGTTCAGTCTTTCATCCTCTTCCAATGAAAAGTTGCTTCTTATGTTCACTGTCTCTTCTCTGCTGGACAATCTCACACAACTCTACCCTGCATGTCTCTTCTTGCTGCCTTCCTGTTCTCTTTGCCCTTCACCCCTCTGGTGCCCTTGCTTTCAAATGGCAGCATTCCCCCTGCAGGCACTACCGTATTCACTTCCAGTTTGTGTCTGAGTCATCTTCACAGAGGGGAAACTGAGACCAAAGTTAAGGAATTCGAGTACAGTGGCAAAACAAAATAACGCTGTGAGCAATACTTCAGAAATTAACAAAATCAATTGTCTTGAATTGAAATGCTTTTTTTTTGTACAGTGTTGTTTCTGAGACAATATTGGTTTTATGTGACAGTGTCTGAAGACTTTTCTATTTGCTTTCCAAGAAAAGAAGGTTTTTTTCAGACTTTTGCCTGAATACAGACAGACTCTTTTGTGGACTCCTGCTGAACCTGAGCCCTTCACAGAGAAGAAAAGCTGACTCTGATGTTATTTTTGCTTAAATAAATGCACATAATCTTTGTGATGCCTGTAAAAGATGCCCCCCCCCCCACTCTTTGTCTTCCAGAAGCAGTATTATCTGCAGTGCTTAACACAAGGGGAAATTTACCCCACAGCCCCCTCTCTTCCAGCAGATCTCCTGACTTGTCTGTAATCAGGTGCTTTTACTCCACTAGCCTGCCTGCAAATGGGATTTGACCATGCTGTGGTGGAAAACAGGCACAGTATTGTGGTAAATGCACATTATTCAGCAGTATTTGCTCACTTAAAGCAGCACAGAAGCCCTCTCATGAATTCCCAGACTAGAACAAAAAGTGTGGAGCATCCTCAAACTCCATGCTGCTGCCCTCAGGAATGAGGTTGACCTCACCACCAGCTGAGACCCCACTCAAGTTGGCAGGTAAAGCACATCTGAAAGAGGCTGCTGGATCTGAACTGGAACAAGATGCAAGAAGACTTTGGGATCCAGTTAGGCTGACACCCATGTAGCTAGAGAAATACCTCTGTGTTTTTCTAAACAGGGCTTCAGAGATTTATTATTCTCTTTCCTGAACTATGGTATGTCTACACTGGCTTATGCAAAGTTGTCCCGCCAGACAGACGCCAGCTCCAAACCTAAATCCATGTGACTGTGTGGTGTGCTCAAGATGAACACAGCTTAACAAATCAGCCTGGATACTAAATCTTTTTTTGTCCACTTGCCTTGAGTGTCTTGAAATTTGGAAGAGCGGTTGAATGAGAAAGCATGGATGCTCAGAAGAGCATAAACCTGGTGCCCTCATGCTCCAAACTTCAATGCTGCTTTTAAATTTTAGCTTGGCAAGGATGGAGGGAGAAATGTCCTTGCTCTGAATTTATGCCTTGTGCCTATTTCCTTCTTTTGTTCCTTCACTCTTGCAGTAGGAAAGATCTTTGGTATAAGACGTACGAAAATCCCATCAGCTTCACTAGAAATGTGCTCTTCATTTTTTACATTCTTCATGGGTAAAGGACAAAAGCTATAGAGTGCCTGTTTTTTCATGAGGAATTGCCTAGGACAAGATTATGAGGGACACTGTGACACATAACCTTTATCCCGAGAAACTGAGATGAATGATATAATGCACATCAGTATTCACCTAAAAATGGGGAAGACAACTTTTTGAATGTCTTCAAAATAGCATTGTCCTTCAGATAAACGCCATATCATCATAGCCTGAGTGCTGTCAAAAGCCATCAGCATCTTTCCCCAAGACCTATAAAGCCATTTTTTCTTTAAAAAAAATTTTAAATGATTACTTAACCCTTTTATGTAATGAATATGGAATACATTAAAGATATTCGCCTTAAATTTAAATGTTCTGTTCTGAGTATACTATCCACATTTTTTGTTCAACAACTAAACATGTTCTAATATGTTCCTTTGGAACAGTAACTGTATTTGCATAGTGAACATATTTGTCCATTAAGCAAATGTAACACTTTTGATTGACCTTTCTGGACAATTTTTTGAAAATGTTTGTTCCCTAGGGTCTATTATGCCTTTACTGGGATAGAACAATTATTTTCTGCTGTTAAGTCTTTTAATACATATCTATTTTAATCATGTGGCTTTCCAGTTAAACTATGACTCCTTTGAAACAAAAAGGAACAGAAACTATACAACAGCTAGATTGTGCAAATGCAAAGTTAACTGGGCACAGGTCCAATTATAAATCAAAGCCAAAACAAGGGAAATTTTGAAGAGGAAAGAATGCATGGGTCAAAGTGGAAAGAAGTCTCAGTCATGAGAAAATATTTTCTAGTTAAACTAAAATAGTTTCGATATTAAAATGATAATGAGGGCAAAACCCAGAAAGAATGAAAATTGGCTTAATCAAGCAAGAAAACACAGAGTGTTTCCCCTGTCTCCTTCAGCGCTGATCAGAGAGATAAATATCGACTTTTCCGTATACTGGGTCAAGGAAGGGGAATGAGAAAAGGGATGCTATTATTTGCTTTGTTCACTAATATTAAATTATTGATTTGCCAATGATAGCAAAAGCACTGCAGAGGTTAGCAATGCCTGCACAGCAGAGTATGTAGAAAAATAAGAAGTAAAACTTTTTTGCTAAGTGAAATTATTTTGAACAGTGCTTCTCCTTTTTTCAAAGGCCCTACATGAATATCAGAAAATTCTTGTTCTGCTAATGAGTTGAACTATTCTGACAGTGACCCAGATCACCATCCTCAAGGAGCGTTAACTAAGCTGATGTTTCAAAGCTGAGATACATTCCTTTCTTGTCTTATTACTGCCTCTAATTCTCGATGCTCATCCCGATAATCATCAAAACAACAATTTGACAGCATTAGCTGTGGTAACTGGCTGGCACACTCTGAAACCAGCACAGTCCTTTTGGCAAAACATTTTAATACAAGCTGCCTGGAAGGTCTGTTTCCAAAGCTGAGTCACTTCCCTGCTGCAGTCTGCCAGAGACAGTGCTTGGGAAAAGAATCCCTAAGAATCTGATTTTGTACGTATAGACAGCAGAGAGATGATCCATTTAAATGTCCCTGTGTTTGCCCGATTTGTTTTAGTTTGACAAGCAAACACAAGCTCAGATCCTACAGCTCAGTGGGACTCTGAGAACATTTCCTCAGCATATGGAGGGGGAACAAAAGCTGGGAGACAATACCACCACTGTGCTTTGCTTTATTGTTAGGAGCACCCGAGCTCTCTCAACTTCTTCTGAAATCAGAAATGGTCCAAAATGTTTGCTGGCAAAATCTCACTAGCTTCTAATAATAGCTAGATTTTGAAAAGGGGCCTTTTTTATTTAAAAACTCATGCACTTAATATAAAGACAATAAATATGAAATACATTGTTTCTGAATAAAAAAGAAAAAATCTGTGAAGAAGAGTCAAATTTTAGTCAAATAGTACAGTGAGCAGGAAAATCTTGTTTGGATTAAGTGCTATGTAACAGCATAGTAAGAAATCAGTTAATGGGACTTTACATAGGAAGAAAAATTAATTTTTCAATGCTTTTCTTAGAGCAATATAAATAGGTATATGCAAACCTCATCACAATAAAAAATAAAATGTGAGGCATCTCAACATAACTTTTTAGCTGAAAATAATAGCAAGCTGTGCTTACCTTAAAATTGTGTGCTTTTTCATAGTTGAAGTGGTTGTCGTTCTGAGTTAAGGCTGCTCTTCTGACCAAGGAGGTGATCTGCGAATAGGCAAAGAGTTTCAGAGGTTGCCACAAAAGTGCCCCCTTGACTCCCACCTTCACCCCCAGGGCCACGGCCAGGAGCTCTTGGCGCTTCCTTCCTCGCTTCGACTTGTGAACAACAGCGCAGTTTTTCTCATTTTCCAGCCACAGGTCCTCTGAGAACATAGCGCTGGGATCCCAAATCTTTTCCCTGTCTTCCTCGGCGCCGGGGAGCCTGACTGTAGTCAGCACGGTACAGTTTGTCCAACTGCTTCTGATGTTAGACAGCAGATTTGAAGCAGCTGCAGCCCATTCTGCCGAGACCTCTGGCATGTGACTTGAATGGGCCGTCTTGTGGGACGGAAGGAGCTTCTGCATCTGAATAAGTAACGGCCTGTGCCGTGCAGTTTCTTGAGGCAGATGTGTGCCTCGAACAATAGCAGGAATTCATACAGTGAGCAGCCTCCCCCACTGTGCTCCCCAGCGGGGGTCTCCAGATAGGTGCTGCTGAAATACCGCCTGGGGGACACGCAGCTTTACAGCTTTACCCCAAAAGGCACTTCCAGGGAGGAGATCTCCTCAACTCTGCAGTGTGTTAAAAAATGAACAAGCAAACAAAAACCCCTGGAAAGCCCACACAACTGAATCCAATGCTGCATCCAATTACACTCAGACTCGGAGGCTTATCAGGCAGCAGTCTGCATGCCAACAGATTAAGCCCTTAAAACCATGATGATGGTTTAATCTTACAGGGCAAAAAGAATCTTTTTCTCTTTCTCGCTCTCTTTTTTTTTTTTTTTTTTTTTTTTTTTTTTTTTTTTTTCATATTCTGCACAAGGGAAACAATCCAGCAGTACTCCAAGCATTAGTAGCACTTTTATACAATGGTTTAAACTAAGCATTTTGTCAGTGTGCTTTTGGTAGCACTGAGGTAGCTCAATGTCAGGAAAAGCTGAAAGCCCAGCTGGGACTATGCAGGCTTGGAAACCCTGGAGCCCTGTGCAGCACTTGAGAGAAGGCAGCAGAGGAGCTCCACATGGATGCAGGAGGCCCTGAAGAACAGGGTCTTCAAGGTGGCAAGAGTGGTTGTCCTTTGCTCTGGTTACCTGCATCTACAGATTTTGAGAGGAACTGTTTTCTAGTCAAAGCCCAGGGACAGGAGGTATTGGAACCCTGACCAGTAACAGCTTTCAGTGCTACTTTTTTACAGGCAGGTAGTTCCGTGTCCCAAGACACAGATGTCTGATACTGAGCATTCACTGAGAAGCACATTCAGTGTTCCCTCCCCACTGGTTTCCTTCCCTCTAGCTCCCTTCTTCTACTCCTTTACTAAGTATTCCAATTCCCCATCCATAAGAGGAGGATAGGAGTTACCTGCTCAGCAGAGCACTGAGAGATTTAAGTCTAAAGGAATGCCTAATGCTCAAAGTGCTGCAATAGAAAAGAGTGGGGAGCTGCCAGTGCTGCTGGAAAAACTGCCCTATTGGAACGGGAAACACTAAAGCCCACATCAGCCTTTTACAGTCTGCCCCACTTCAACTAACCCAGAAAATATGTGAAATTGAAGTATTTAATTCACTTATATTAAGTCATGAAGTTGACCTTGCATCTGTTTTTTTGTCTGCTTTTACCTCAGGCTGAAAAGTCAGAAGGTTCAGCTAATTCACTTACTAACCCCTCCACACAGACTGCCTGCACTTAGTAAAAGTGATGCTCTGCTGATTTGAAAGCCCATGGGGACAGATGGCTGTCTGTCAGTAACATCAGGCTATGCAATTCCAGACAGTACCCTACTTAAGGTTTTCAAGAAGTTGTGCACCCTGCAAAATCGGCTTCTCAGTCATAAAACGATGCACTTACTTTTGTGTATAGCACACTTCTTTCTTTCCCAGGAAACTCACAACATCACTTTTTACATGCTCCCACACTTCAAAGCTTCTGCTCCCCGGAAGGGAGGACTTCCACACAAACCCTCTGCTCCCTGAGCAGCTGCTGCCCATTCAGCTTTTCCCAGGGCTTGGCACTGTTATCTGACCACTGGTGACAACTGGCTGTGCTGCATGCATGAACATTGCTCTGCCTGCAGGAAATCCCTGCTGCTCTTCCATATGTCCTCTTGTAGTGAGTCCCAGTTTCTGCTAGCTAGGGACCTTTATCTGCTTTTCAGCAGGTAAGACAGACTATAGCTGCCCAGCTCTTTCTCCATGTGTTTCAAGAGGTAAACAGTACAGCTTTTTGACAGCAGCAATGGCGTCAGTCTGGGCCATCACAAAGGAAAACCTTGGAGTTGCTCAAAGTTCTTAGCACATTCCAGTTTCTTTCCTCAATGCCATTTAAAATGTATTTATAGTTTTCAGAAAGAAAACCCCCAGACTAGCTCTGGATTGTCAGACACCTCTGAAACTACAGCATCTAAATCCCCCACATATAAATAAGCTACTTTTTCTCTAACTTCCAGCATAACACATCCAAAGTCAGAGAGAGGTCGGTTTCCTAATAATGCTCTAATATTTGCATTTATGTCACTCGACTGATAAAAATCCCATTATATAACCAATATCTTTTACATAACATGGCAGATTTGATACTCAAATGACAGGCTTATGATGATACATCTTGGAATTTCAATTTATTAAACTATTTTTGGAACATCAGACTGTCATCCTGGGATCAGACATACAGACATATTTAATGGAAACTCTGGGTGCTCACACAGAAGCATTAAACTTAATAGACTTGGGGGAGGAAAACTCAACCAAACTGGCTCATATGACTAAGGCAGAGCAGTATTTACTGGTTATCATATATGAAATTTTATTTACCCCCTGGGTATCTATCTTGCTTGGGCCCTGTTTAGACAGTTGTTCAGGGGGATTCATTGCAGACATGGGATGTACACAGAAGGCCACCAGTGACTGCATCCTTTTAAGGAGCTTAATCAAAGCTCTGACAGGTTTGTTGTCTAAATGGTGCTGCAAACCTCAGACGAGCTGGACCATATATACAACCACTTCCTCCTCTAAAGACAATGCAACCTTCAGCAATGACAAATTCTCAGCTGCAATCAGTTCCTGATACCACAGGCTCGACCTAGTGCTCTTCTTCTATCTGCTCTTTTTCCTAATGAAAAATTGTCTGCACATGGTGTCAGCTCATTCAAAGACCATCTCTTGATCAACTTGGTGAGTTATCCTAAAGAGGAGAAGGTCAGTGGCTAAGAATATTATTGCTGATTGTCACTGAATGTGAAGCTAGTGAAGGCTGGAAGGAGAATATGGGTTAACTGTGTTTTCAGACCACAGAATTTCTGCTTAATGTATAGTCTTAGTTTACTAGTCTCTTTGTAAAACAGATGTGCTGTATAGGAAATTGAGCATTTAGAGACAAATAAATGTCACTGAACCAGAATAATAAAATTAAGGGGTGGAGCATGGGGGATGAGGGCAACAACTCAGCTGTTGCACCATTTCCAGCACTTCTCCGCAGCACGAGCTGAACCACACCATTGTCTCTCCCTCCAAAGACTGGTGTCTTGTTTGCTAACAAAAGCCTCGGGTGCAGGAAAGATCAAATTACAGTGTGAAAAGCTTTTGGTTTTGTACATGTGGTATGATTTCTCTCGCAGTTGTGTGGGCAGTGCAGAGGACTTGCTGGAAGCAAGCCGTGGGGGAACTCTGCATGCTGCCCTGCTTGTCTGTGCCAGCTCCATCGTGGGAGTGGTGGCTCCTCTTCCTGAGGTGCCACCATGCCTGATCGTGGCTGGCAGGGAGAGGAGATCAGGCTGCACATCCTTGACTTGCTGCTCTGCCTGCCAAAGGACACAGCTGTGGGGCAAAGGAAGAGCACAGGAAGGTCTCTTTGGACGACACCACAAGTGAAAAGGACATTGCTCCATGATGAGGAACTGTGACAAATCCATGACTGATCTCTAACTAAACACACTTAACTCTGCACATAGATACAGTCATAGGTCAAAGAGAGGCCTGTTTCCTTGCAGGCACAGCACACTGGGTTATCTGCCAGACAGATTATGTTTGCTCAATCGCAAACACGTGGAGGAGATGACACACAGAGCAGGAATCTTGCTGCTATTGGGTTTTTCCTAGTTTTCTCCCACGGAGCTCTTCCCATGATGCATTCAGAACACATCAAAGAAGCCATCTCTTAGCAAGACACGGGGCACGGAGGGGAAATGCTGCTGAAGCCAAAGGCCTTTGCCATACCACAATCCCACCAGTCCGTGCCTCCCACTGCCACGGCACTGTGAGCTGCCGTTAAAAGGCTTCTGTGCTGCTGAAACAGTGGGAGGAAACAAGCTCCAAGCAGAAAACATGCTGAACACAAAGCCGAGCACAATGCATGAAGAGTGGTGTTTGCCAACCTGATCTTATAAAACCCACTTTCCTAAGAAACCCTCAGCTACTGGGCTGCTGCTGTTCTCTGGTTTGCCTCTTCCCCACCCTAAACCTAACAGTCTCTCTTTTCTAGCAGAAAACTTCCTTTTAAGGTGAACTGTCATTCAGTAAACTGGACACTGTTAATTAAAAAAAAACAAAAAACAAAAAAAAAAAACAAACAACAAAAAACACCCAAAAGCACTGCATTTTTTTAAGGATTAAGATTTATCTATTTATCTATAGTTTTGCCTTTGCTTTTTACTTGGAATGGCGATTTTTTTTTTTTTTTTTTTAAATGACCACTACTACCTCTGAAAATTATGACTGACCAGCTGTCAACAACATGCATTTAAGTGTTTAGGGAGCAGACTATCTACACTGAGCTCCTGTTCCTGTTCTGGAGAGCCTGGTTGCACTTCTGTCACCACCATTCACACCTATCTTGCAGATAATCCACAATAAAAGAAGCTGTTTATTTAAGAAGACTTCCAAAGTACATTCTCTGTTCTATTGCACAAGATAGTTAGTTTGTTATAGATACACACTGGTGACTAATAATTGTTTTTATTATACTCACATGGTATATCCTATATACCCCCTTTTCAGTAACCTTCCCAGACTGACCCCCTCCCTGAATGTCTCCCATTTGCTGTATTCCCTTTACCCCACACCCCTCTCTTATCTTGATGTTTAAAACCCCCACACTCACGTGGTGGGGTCTCTCTCTTCCTCCCTGGACCAGCAATAAACCACTGGCTCTGGGTCCCGGAGCAAGATTGAGCTGGCCTCTTTCCTTTCATCACTAACCTGGGCCCACTCCTATGGTTAGAGCTAGCCCGAGTTAAGACCATATCAGGACTGGGTCACAGTGTTATTCTCTGATGTTAAAGTTATTAAAATTGTAATATTTACATCTCTCCTAAATTAAAGTTATTATTTATCTCCATCTCAGCAACCAGCTGTCATTTATATGCACTTATTTCTGACTGTGTATGTATTCAGTCCATTCTTCCACAGATAAAAATATAATTTACCTATAGTAAATGGAAATATAATCTCCCTTAAACTTCAGATCTCCTTTCTAAATCCTCCTTGAACAGATTTTTCTGTATGCATCATGATTATTTTTCTCAAAACAATGTAGTGAACCAAAATATACAATAGCCAAAGGTGAAATAGTATATAATCATGAAGGCACTAGTGAGACTATTATTAAAAATAATAATTGCTGTAAGCCTCTTATGGTGTATTAATATAATAAACCATTGTCTATTTTGGAACAACAACTGGAGATCGCATTAAATGGTATGCAATTATATAGTCATCTTCAATTAAAAAATAGTGAGTGGATTAAAAGATTTTATGTTGTCAGGCAGTTCTATCACTTAATGCATGAGTTTGTGGATTTCCCATCTACCTTTGTATTTAATATATCTGGAATAGTATTTTGATTTCTTTTCTTTGTCAACTATAATAAATTGTGTTACAATTTGTCAACTATAATAGACATTGTGTTACAAATACAATCTCAGTATCATGAAAGAACTAGTGCAGAAATGAGGAAAGGAGCTAGGCAAGGTATGAACTACTACAGCAATTCCCTCAAATAACCCTGTGGAGATTAACATGGTAACAGCAGGTCTAGCCTATTTATTGTCTCGACTTCCTTTCCTCCCACTCTCTCCTTTATCCTTCCCAATCCATCTCCATACTTGTCAAGGTTATTAATGACGTTTTCCTGGCCGAGTTCATGATCCTCTCCTTTGTGCTTAATATTTATGACCGAAATGGCTGCAGAGGGGCAAAAGAGAAGAGGCACGAGGACTAAGTGGGGCAGACAAGAGCAGAACCGCACACCATGGCCACTGCTGCTGCTGCCATGGTGGGAAAGGAACACCGGCTCCCCATGGAACACCAGCCCCCACAGGGCTGCCAGGAGCCACTTCATCTGCAAATAGGGCTTGCTTAGGGAAGCTGCACTGGATTGATTTCTAAATTACCTCTTGTTCTCCCTGGGGATACAACACATGCAACTGACTGAATTTGCCTGCCTGCTGTGTCTGTCAATAAGTACTGTTATCACATGTATGGATCAATGTGTATCCATGATAACATCTGGCCTGTAGGCAAATGAAAATGCAAGCATGATATTTATCCTGATATTTGCAAAATATTGGCAGTGATCCTGTTATTCTGTCAATGATGATGGTATTTTTTTTGACAAGAGAACTAATACAGTATTTTTTCTAACAAATAGACATTACAGAAGAGGATGGATGGATGGATGGATGGATGATGGATGGATGGATGGATGGATGGATGGATGGATGGATGGATGGATAGCAAGTGTCTAATCTAAAACAGTAACATGTTCTTGCTTTATAAACAAAGGAGAAAAAACAAAAACCTCCAGATAGAGGTCTTCTATGAGAGGTCAAGTCTAAAATGGATGAGCGTGAATTGCCTTCTTGAAGGTCACTTATGGATCATATAGGAAAACTCGATGGCTCTGGTAGAAACAGATATCTTTACTGTAAGACATTCAAAATTAGGAAAAATCAATATCTCTCTGTACTGTTTTCTGTATCTATTCTTCTGTTAGCTATTTGATTTTAGAACAAATAAGTAAGGAATAATTTATTTTATCAGCCTCAACCATATCTGTAAGTAATTATAGATTAACAACTGTACTTTGTTTTGGTTATCAATACTCCCATACTTCAGACTGGCTGAGACTCATGCTCTGGAAACATGGAATATCCAGCTTACTACACAGCTGCATGCAACTATACAGGTTTATCTGGGCTCATTGAATGAACTTTTTCAAGAATTGTAACTATAGAAGGAAGAGTCTCTATTAATACAGATTTCTCACACTGGCTATGTAGGTAGCCAGTATTTTGACATCTCACCCACAGAGGAAATAACATAACAACATAATGAAGTTAATACGACATACAATGGCCTCAATGAGTTAAGAAGGAAGTGACTCATGCTGTCTGCAATATATGGGACTATTAGTCAAGAGACAGAGATTTAAAAAAAATTACCTAAACATTACAGTTTTTATCCAGATCCACAGTGGATGCTGGCTTAGCACTTATACAACCTGCTCATATTTTTACATTTTCACTGTGAAGTTCTTGCTTTCCAAAGAAACAGTACTTTGTTTAGGAAAGCCAGCTTGCCATTGATTAAAACCATCACTGCCCTGCAAGGAGACTGCAGAGCTTGGATCAGAGCCAAACCCACAGGGCTGCCACAAAGAAGTGGAGAAGTTAACGCTCTAACTTCCCTGTCTGGGGAGAGGCAGGGAGGCAAGAACATCCCTTCTGAGAAAGACTACTCCTGTGAGTGAGGTGCAGTGCACTCAAAAGGATGTGATAAGTGTGAAAGGAAAAGCTGGCAAAAGGTGTGGAGATGCCACAGGCAATAGCAGACCTGCCCTTGGGGCCTCTAGGCTTGCTCATGTGGGGTTGTCATCAACCAATACTACTTAACGGAGCTACCTGGATGTCATGCTCACACACAAGGTTAGACCGAAGACCATGTTTTGTGAGACTGCCTTAAGTCTGTGTAATGTCAGCTTTTTAATAAATTCCAGTGCTATACAGATACTGTGTTGTACAAACATACAAGGCTTGGATGTTTGACCTTACTCCTTGTTACTCTCCAAATGTATACATGGCACCCTACACAAACACCTACACCCACACTTTCGGGATAGTTCTCATTTCTCTGTCTCAAACACTACTACACCCTACAGCCAGGTGTTATCCTAAAGAAACACAATAACTATTTTCAACATACACAGTGAAACCTAACACAACAAAAACAAA
Source organism: Sitta carolinensis (assembly GCA_032173965.1). Lineage (NCBI taxonomy): Eukaryota > Metazoa > Chordata > Aves > Passeriformes > Sittidae > Sitta > Sitta carolinensis. The sequence continues at coordinate 35,088,871 of CM063284.1, read as the reverse complement.
CACAGTACAAAAAATAAAAGTTATAAAGTTCTTCTGTCTCTCACTTTGATTTCTGATACTATAGGTTAGTGACAGCAAAATTCTCCTGGAGTGTGACCAACTCATCCTTGCAGCACATGCTCTGGACTGAAACTTACAGTCAGGGTGCCTGTTCATATAGAGAAGAAAAAAATCTGCCCCTCCTGGGATTATGATAAAATGTGGAGAAAAACATGCTTCATGAAAGCTTCCCAGAAACAACAGTCGGACAGCAATGGTATTTATGTCTGGAGCCACTAACCGCCCGGCAGAGCCAGCAGCTCTCCAGAGGAGCTGTAAAGTGACACTGACGGAGCTGCCAGAATGTAAAGTATGCTGTGGCAGTCTTAGGAACCAACAGCGGCACCCCAAGTTTTGCCCTAGCTTAAGACAGCTCAAAACAAGAGACTTTATTGTGGGTTAAACAGAGATTTATGCAGCCTGAAAGGGAACAAATAATTTGTGAACCAGTGATTCATGAACTGGTGATCATATTGTCTAAAAAACTGGCAAACTGTAAAAATCTTCCTGGACAGTAACAGTTCAGGAATGGATTCTCAATGATGTGTTCATTCAGCACTCACAGGGAGATGGGAATGATAAGCAATTTGCAGGGGGTACAGTGCCAACATCAGCATCAAGTGGCAAATAGGATTTTTCTCTAGTTTTGGCAGTTTCTTGGTGGTGTGAAGGAACTCTAAAGCTTCAGTCTCAAACTTAATTCATATGACTGAATTACACTGCTGCTCAGCAGTCATGGCACCTTCAGATAAACTACACAGTACAATGACCTAGAAATGCAGTCATGTGTTTTCCATCATTAGTAATATTTCTGTCCCATTTTACTGCAGCATCTTGTGACTTTTCCCCATAAAAAACATAAAGTCTGTACACAATGTAAGGTGAAAGGACTTATTCATGCCATTTAGGGAACAAAGTAGGCAATTAGCAAATAAGAACACGACATGTTTTCAGGTTGAAAGAATACCTTTTAACAAGATTGAACCAATAGCCCTTAACCAAAAAAAAAAAAAGGGGAGAAATGCTAGTTTCATAAAAATGCTGTGCTTTATGACTGTGAATTTTCATTTTAGTATTCTTTATGAACTGAATTGCAAAAAACCAAAGAGGAAAATAGAGAACCATTTTCCACATGCAGAAGTGAAACTGTGGCTTGGAAGAGAACACTGGTTTTAGTGATGGCCCAGCCATGGCTGTCTGACAGTTTGTGTGAGCTCACTTGTATAGCCGTGAATGTCCCAGGACACGTTCCCCTGAGACAGGAGCAAACAGTGCTTACAGCTTACCTCTTTGTGAAATATGTACTTCTGTCCCATCACCTTTAAAGAATGTCACTCACTAACCCTGGTAGTGACAGACTGTGTCAAATCCCAGGCTGTCATCCCAAAAGAAGTGGTAAAGCTGTATGGTGCCTGCTATATCTCTGGCTTGGACATATGTGTTTGCTTAGAAACAGAGAAGGAATCCGTGCAGAAAAATGTGATGAGGGGGTTAAAGAAAAGACAGAAGCCTCTGAACTCAGCCAGGTTCACTTACCTATTTCATTATACACCTGCACTTTACCCCAGGAATGTATTACATCCCCCCCCTTGTTATGTAAGAAGGGTTCCTATAGCTTGTGTAGTTTCTGTTCTGAAATGGACCCAGCACAGAAGAGTTGGGACTGGCACCATATATGGCAAAGCAGAAAGGCATCAGCAGGAATGGGCAATTTCATTCTATGTACTCTCCTCCACAGCTTCTTCCAGTTCACCTTGCAGAAAAAGCTGCTCAAAGCATAATCAACTTCTTTCTCTCACAAACGAGGTTTTGAGCACCTTGGCCCTCATTCAGCTTCCCTTTTCTCACAAAGAAGCAAGGGAACTCCTGTGTGCTGTAGCCTGCACACAAAAGCATGGCTCACTGTGCTTTAGGAGGGCATGTTACAGGATAGGCAAACCACTCGAGATTGCACTCTTTGAACTTGCATAAAGTACCAGAGTGTACCCAAACTGCTTTATTTTCCCTTCAAAATAATTGTTTTGTGTCATTTTGCTTTGCCCTCTTCCTGAAGCTGGCTTTGTTACTCCTTTATTCCTTGGGTAAGCAGCGGCACAGCTATCCTTGAAAACACACAGGCATTCCCATGGTCACTAGAGAAACACTCAGACAAAGGCTGACTCCACTTCTCTGCTAGTGAATAAACACACAAAGGCCATATAATCCTAGTTTTATTTTTCTGTACAGGTGTCATTTGACCCTGATAGCCTTATAACCTCCTTTGACCTGCAGTCCATTGCCCTCTGGTATGAAGCAGAGGCTTTTGTTCCTGATGGCACACGGTGCACAGCTGCTTCCATCATTTTCTAGAGAGGGACAGATGGCTGCTCTCAACACAAAAAGGAGATTAAAAAAAACTGAGGGAATGACATCACTCCTCAGCCTGCGATTCAAATCATGGGACCTGTGAGGCTACCAGTGGCATGCACTAACACTGCAGTTGACTCGGCCCACAGGCAGGAAAAAGTTTGCATTTTGGAGAGTAAAAGACATTTTTAAAAAAGGATACAGTTGCCAACACTCTGATACTTATATTCTTTAACAGTTTTTAGTTAATCTGAAAATATACTATCCTATCAGCAGCAGCACTTCTAAAGTACTCTGAAAGCAACACTGATACTGTACTCCTATCCATGGCTGAGTTCAACTGCAATAACTTGGTTTAAAGCACATTTGTTTTGTTTCACTTGCGATGAAGAGTTCATAAGACGTAGCTGGGGAAACACAATACATTTCCACCACTAGGTCTAATCCTGCTATAAGACTTTGTAGGTAAAAGATTTCATGCATATCTCATACAGCCATTTAAGTCAATTAAACAGAACAAAACAAAACAAAAAAAAAGCACAAAACATTAGTTCTGGAAGTAGTAAGCTTTGTTGTCACTTTTGTGCCTTGAATTCAGCTCCAGATCTATGAAATCACTGAATTATTCTTTTTGTGATTGCCAGAAACCAAAGGTATTTATCTGAATTTATTTATTATCTTAAGAACATTACTTGATTACTGTTGGGGACACAGGAATATGGCCTTGTGCTATGTGTGGTACCTGGTGCCATGTGCACCAATGTTTTTCCTCGAGAGCAGAGAGTTTTGCTTTGCAACAGATGTCTCATTGTCAAAGTGGCAATGTTAGCTGCTACCACCCTCTTTATGTTACTGGCAGGCACTAGATGTGCCGGAATGCCGCCATGTGAAGGTGATGCCATTCCACAAAGAACATAAAGAATAAAAACTCCTTCCAGGTGTGGGTTTTTTTTTTTGTTTGTTTGTTTGTTTTTGTTTTTCCCTGAAAGGAAAGAAAGCAAGCAATTTCATCTCTCCTTGAGTGTCCGGGAAAATCAGAGATGCTCTCCTCCATGCAGCCTGAGCTGGGGCTGGGACCATCACCCGACAGTGTCCTGGCACAGCTCCTGCTTCAGCCCCACAATCAGGCCCAGGCCTGAGGATGGTTTTGCTCCTAAGTGGTCATCAGCATCTGTGGGAGATGTCACTATTTGTGGATCTGCCCAAAGAACCAAGCAGAGCCTTTCCTTGCATGTAAGCACCGGAGTAAGGTTCAGGTTATTCCCTTGGGCACAGCTGCACAAACCAGCTCTGTCTGGGAGACTCCTGGAGCAAAGCTGTGGCTTTCAGTGTGTTTGCACAATAGTGGCCAGGGATAGGAACGCCAAAAACCATTATGCTGATGAGACAAGAGATGTAACAGCTCCCATCCAAACACACTCTGAGTTTTACTTTTGTCTCAGCAATGCTGGTGGCGACACCAGCATAGAGTGGAAGGCCTCAACTGTAAATATATTACACACCTTCCACTGTCATTAATTCAGAGTAGATGGAATTCAGCAAACCGTAGAGTTAGACCAGAGGTGATGATTAAGAAGAGTGATGATTCATTAGCTTCATAAAGTAATATCATGTTTTATTTGCTAATCTGAAGAGTAGAACATCTTATCAGCCAGTATGCTTGAACCCGAGTGACTTTTCAGGGAAAGAGTTTTTGTTGCAGAACTTGTGACTCATCAGACCAGGGACTTTGCACAGGGAAGTTCTGACCAAGAGCCAAATTAAATTTTTTTAAAAATGTGGAAACACTTAGGTTTAAATTATTTTAAAAACCAATTTTCAGTCTCCAGTTTGAAATGTTTTACTAAAAACAGTTAATAGAACTGTTGGAATGGTTTCAGTCAATTGAACTTAAATGTTTTTCTGCCTTTATCCTGCCTCCTCAGTGTTCGGTCATGAAAAGCTGATTTTTACTTTTATCACAAATCAGACAGAAATAAAAACAAAAGAGCAGAAATTATCCATTACTGTTACAACCCTCCACTACATGTTTTGATAAAATGCTAGTTTCAAAGGTGATCTTCTAATGATGACTGCCAAGCAAGCTGTATTCCCAGTATGAGCTCAATACAGAGACACAAAGGCTTTACATTAATTTTCTTTTTGTTAATCAGTTGTTCCCCTGGGCTCTTTTAATCTGTAGTGGCAGCCTCAGTTCCACTGAGAATGTCTTTTCTGCTATCAAAACAAAAGGCACATATCTAAACACTTTATAATTTCAAGCAAAAAAGAATCTCATTCTCCTAGTTGAAGAAAGCAGTAAAAAAGACTCGTGTCCTAGAAGGCTGATGTGAATCATGGCCATCTTCTGCTTTCATTTTTGCTCTCTGGGGATTTCCAACGGAGAGACAGACTTAACCCAGCCAGCAAGGTAAGGGGCCACACCACAGCCATGCCCCTGTGAAGGCTGAGGGATGAGAAGTGCTCCTGAAGGAATGCCTTGAGAAGGCTCTCAGCTGTTTGCAAAGTATTGCACTTCAGTCCCTGTGGAGGGGCCAGACACACTTAACATACAAGGCATTAATGAAGAATTTACTCAGCCAGGACCAGAAAACACAGCATTTTAAACCTGGAGTTTACAGGAACCAGACAAAAACTTGCCAGAGCACAAGACAACTGAAATCAGACTTCACTGCACTGAGACAAAACCATAGCTCCACACACGTCCTTTTGGATAGTATGTTTTCACAGCACACTAATTATCTCCATTTATATTACATCAGTTTCCAAATTAGATTTTTTTTATTTCAACATAAAAAATAACAGCTCATTGGTTCTACATTTGAAAAAATACACTGAGCACTTTATTGTTCATTCAAACAAACTAAGTTAATTTATCACTTAAATGCATTTTCACTTCATTTTTAAGCCATTTAATCTTTCAGAAGTTTAACAAGGTGGTTTACTATTGCTGTAATACAGGGAGATTTCATTAAATGACCTGCCATCTTCTATCAGCATCATTATGATTGCATGCTGACCTTGTTTTATTTTAATTTATAGCAATGTTTTGCTCCTTCCCAACATGGGTTCTTAGTAACATCACAGACTGGCACGGAAAGCAAGCCAGTTGCTTCCATTTTCCCTGTTCTCAATGTTTCATTTGCATCCCAGTTTCACAGCTGTCAGTGCTGCATGGCACTTTCAGGGCATCAAACCTCGATACTTTCCTGATGTGTAGAATTAGTTCTTTCCACTTGGGCTTTTTTTCTGCTTTCTTACTAATCTTCATTAATTCCAGCAGTGGCAAAATGTTGGGAAGAGAAAGGTTACCTCTACAGGCAACAATTCACAAGTTGCATCAAGCTTTATAGATTTAAGCCTTTTAAGCCTTAACTTGCTTAATTTGTTTGCAAACCTGTGTGGGGAACTCTTTTGCTTTACTTGGTTCTTCTTTTCAGAGTCATAATTAAAATCATGAGGCAGAATTCTTGTTCAAACTTCAGAAGTTTATTCTTTTCTATCTTAGTTTTAGCCTCACTGATTGTGTTTCTACATACTAAATTAACAAGGCAAAAAATAGAATACAAAGAGAAACTTCAAAGTCTTTTAAGCCTAATCTATCTAATTATGAGTTGCCAACAAATTTATTTTAACTTCTAACCCAATAATTAGTCATTCATGTCCTGCACTGCGGATCTTTCAAACTAATCACACAAAATCATTCGAACTTGGAAAAAAGAAAAAGAAGACTATGCTCTAAAATTTCCATCTTGTTACATATATATTATTTTAACTAGATGCCTTAAATTCTAAATTTCTTGCCCTGTGATATAACACACTTCTATTCAACTACACAGTCACAGACTCAACACTATCACTCAGTTTTGAAAGTCTTTCCCAGGACCTCAAGTCAAATGCAGTGTGTCTTTGTGGATCATTCTCTGCTAGCACAGAAAGCTTGAAATTCTCTGTGTCCAGGGTTCCAACACAAACCAACGTGCAAAAGTGCCTTACAACACGTGTGTGCCACTTGCTCCACAGTGCACGAGTCACTGCAGAGGCTCTTGCTTCAGCACAGATTTCTGGCTTGGCTTTAGGACGAAGCAACTGGTAGCAGCAATGGGGCAGGCTGTGGTGCCAAGTAATGTTTCTAGAGGAAACTGCTGCAATCACCAGGTAGTTGCAAGTTAGGCAAATGAGTGCCCTTACTAGATAGCACTGCCTAGAAGTGCTAAAGAGGAGCAGAGAGTGCAGCAAGACCTCAGCTGCAGGCTCCAGTAACGCACCACAGACAAGCTTTGGGAAGCTTGAAGGAGCTGTGATCATCAAGAGCCAGCCTTGCAGGTGGCTTCACCACATCACCCAGATTCAGCTCCAAGTTATCTAGAACTTGTCTGTACCACTGACTTCCACATTGCCGCCTCCATCTGCAAGATGCAAATCAACCACTTGTGGGTGAGATAAAGCCCTGCACCTCTGAAGAGCCACACCTGAGTGGCCTCTGGCAGGGTGAGACAAGGGGGAACATCTGTCCTAGGGAGCTCCCAGGACAAAGAACCAACACTTGGAAATAAACAAGTGGTTGCTCTCAGCTAACAAAAAAAACCACTAAAAAGCAATTATAGCTGTTTCCCCTGACAAATGTCTGCACTGATGGGCCCAGCAATGTGAAAAACATATGTGTTTACTGATAAGGGGAAGAGTTAGGAACCATCAGCTCTCTACACCCAGCCAATAAGGACTAGGTACTGGGTTCTAGCAGGGTTCAAAGCAAAGGGATGGGGAAGCATCACTTTTTAAAAGCACAGCTGTTCTAAGCATCAAATGAGATCAGAAGAACCCTGGAGATCAGTCAAGGATAAGGAGATTATCTCCTCGGTTTCTCACAGACCAGTGTCATGGAAGTTTAACCTACAAGTGAAGAAGAACAGTGGCAATTCTGGCAGGTTTTTCCATATCTGAAAAACATAATTTAAGGAATCAGAAAGTTGTCCTGAGCGGACAGAATGTCCAAAACATTCTCCAAAACTAAAATGTCAAAGATAACTTACAACAGCAGCTCTTTTATTTCTTACTTTTGTATAATAAAATGTTCTACTTGGAAGGAAGAAGAATTCAGTGAATGCTCAGTCAAGACTCTTCTGCAGTTTGGCACCAGCTCTAAACAGTAATCCATGCCTTGTCATTTTGACAGACTTTTACCTTGTATATTTTTCACCTTCTGCTTCCTGCCCCTGTGTAATTGCCTGTCTCAGATATGAAATGGGCCATCCATTCTACTGAACACATTTGGGCCACTATTTTCAATGCAGTTTTACCTATGCTATCCACAATATCAATATTCCCATGATTTCCTGTTCACATTCAGCTGAGATGACTCTGGTCCCATAACCACACGAAGCACCAAATGAGAAAAATACTTTCTGAGCTAATTCAGCTTGTAAAGTTCCATTTTTTATTTGCCAAGATGTCTGGAATCACTACTGCACATTAAGTCATTGCCTATAGAAACTTAGTTGTTTTAGAAGAGAAAAAAAAAAAAAAAGGCCCTCTTCAGTTACCTTTATGATAATTCATGCAGCAAATTGAGTGATTAGACTCTCTGCATTTACAGAAGTACTTAGCTGTATGCTTTAGCAATACTGCAGTTTACAGAGATTTATACTTACAGAAGCCCTTTAGGGCAGGATCACAGAGCAAGAATTCTCCTTTGTTTGGTAAATCTGTACAGTCTCACTATTTATTGTTAACAAGAAATGCCATCATATTTACCATTAGCAAATCTTCTAAAGCCTGCAAATTATCAAGTAGCTGCACAGCTAATTCATAAAACTCATTACTATTTTAAATTGTCACTACTTGTTAAAACAACCTACAAGAGAGCATTGTCTTTGACACCCAATTTCCCTCGGTTCATACTTGGGTAAGAAAGACTCCAATTGATGGGACAGACTCTTTACTTTTCAGTAGTGTTTATTATTTGCATTGTAACAGTGCACAGAAGCTTGAGCCTTTGACCAGGTCAAGGCAACAGCGACGTGGTACAAACACAGAGTCAGAGACCTTCCCTGCCCGGGAGAGCTTACACTCTAGAGAGCTGCCCCACCTTCGGAACAAGCACATTTCTTTTTCACACAAGACAAAAACATGAAATGAAACATAACCACAAGAGACTTAAGGTTGTAAAGAATAATTTTCTAATATCAGATCAAGGACCCATTAGTAAATTACTAGAGTATTTTAAAAGTGCACTATAAGTAATACCCCAAGTAATAAAGTTCCTGTCTCTGCTTAAGTGCTGAATTCCTGACTATAATGCAAACGAAGAAGAGGACAGAAGTAGAAATCCCGTTTTAACTCAAAGGTTGTTCTCCTTGCTGTCCCTGTTTTGCCCAGAATAACCAGATCCCTTACTTCTTCAGGGAATAAAGTACAAGTTCAGGAGAGAAATGTGTACAACAATGGCCGGTCAATGTATTCAGTGTTTATAAGAATCTAGAGTTCTCCCTGAGTATTATCATGGGATGTAGATGATTTTATGACTCGATACTCCATTTTGTAATTCCTGACAAACCCCAATCTGCCCAAGAACCCTGCTATTGCAAAACTCTGCAGTCCACATCACATACGCAACAAAAGTATTTTTAGAACATCTACTGAAAAAAGTAGTTTAGTTCAAAATGAGCCTCTCTTAGACTTTCCATTAAAATACAACTTTAAAATAACTTTGTAACTTTATAAATAGACTGCAAACTAAAACATTTAGGAGCCAAGAAATACAAAAGCTAAGAACTATCTGAAGAATTCCCACCCTGCCCTTCTGGGTGCAACAGAAATCTTACCTACTTACAGACAACATATTTGGTCTAATTTGGTGTGTGTGTATCTATATATACACACACATACGTATACATATAATATATAATATATATATATATATATATATATATATATATATGTGCTCATAGAGTCTGTCATTCCATGAACATAACAGGAAAAGGCAAATACTAATATAAAGGTGTTGTGGATTAATGTGATAATTTGTCCTACTGTGAGGGGACTAGACTCGGCTAAAAAGCATGGGGTTTGTTCTCTGTGAAATTTCTTGTATTTCTTCCAAAATTTTAAACTCCAGAGGAAGTGGTGGGCTTTTGATGGAAGGAGTCTTCTGGCAAAAAATGGCCCACATTCAGGTCTGCTATGCCTGGGGAAGGTCTGCCAGCCAGACTGTGGTTTGGGTTCTCAGCTTAATGGCAGACTGCCTAAGGCCCAGGGAAGATTAGCGTTCAACATAATTAACCCATCTATCAGGCAGATTAAACTGAGGCTCAGGACACCCAAAGAAATCCAAGGATGGTGAGGTGTGAATGCTGAGGGGGAGGTGTGATGTGTGCGTACATATGGTCACTTGGACTACATAAAATATATATTTTTTTTTTTTGACCATAACATTTCAGGCTCAAATACATCTTTTCTGAAAATTAAAAAAGAAAAAAACCCTCTAAGTCTTGCTGGAAGACTTCCAAATATCTCTAACCTGTACTCCTGCTGAAGGAGATAATGCTTACTGAAAGAACCAGAACTAATTTAATGAGCAGTGGGCCTACTTTTTTAGCAATGAAGATAAAAATAAATATTGAGCAGCTGCCTACTTGACTATGCAGCAGCCACAGGCTTTAATCCATTTGATAGACCGTAAATCTGCATGGAAACCAAATAAAGTATTTTATATTTATGAATCTATTATATGCATGTAATGTAACATTAACTATTTGTCTTTAGTATGTCTGCATTTGTACATATCTTTTGAAATTCTACACACATATAATATATGCATATAATATGCATATCAGTAGAGAACAATCTCTAGATCTGAATTTAATTAGTTGTACATATTTGAAAAATATATTAAAGACAAAAGGAAGACTTGGCATGCTAACTGGAGCTGTGCACAGTAAATAGCACCCTCATATACCCACAGTCTGTCTCTAAACTATACATTGTTGCACTAAATTGTGTATGGGTAAAATACAATAATCAGGATGTTTCATCAGAAATATGCAAATATTTAGACTTTTGGATGCATAATTTTGGATATTACTGTCTCACGCAACTGTATGTTATAGTAGTGGATATATGGGGAAAAAGTACAGTATTTAGAAAGACTGACCACATTTTTTTCACATGGATCTAAGCTCATAGTCAAATCAAAAGAGAGTGTTTTTAAAAGCAAAATGTGTCACCTATTCTTCCTGCATACCTTTCAAATGTTATTGTTTAAAAAAAGATTGTGCAAGGAAGCATTCCTAAAATAGGAATCTTTAGCAGCTGTGTCAGTAAATATGTTTGGTAAGAAGCTCAACTATCTACCCAAGGAAGATAAATCATCTTTCCCTAAAATGGTACCAGCAATTAGCAGAATTTATAAGACCTAGGATCCTTCTCAGCCATCAGGAAGAGTAGTGCCTTACATAATTTAAAACACCAATGAGGATGTGAATTTTATTTTCTCTCATGCAGACTTTGCAAGACTCTTCCCTGCTTTACCACCTCCAGGGTGAAGGAACTTTCACGCCATTTACTCAGGAGCAAACCTGGAGCACCCCCCTGAGGCTCTGTATGCCAGGTTGTAGCCACCAGCCTTCTCTTCCTGGCGAGGACACGATGTCCAGATCACCCTGCATCTGCTCTGGGCACCCTGGGATTCACTTCTACACAGTGGTTCTCCACTAGCATTGGGAACTTTGCTTCTCCCATTTCCTTCTAACATTTAAACTTGGCAGGCTACAGAATCATCTGCTTGGACAGGTTGGCTGGATTTTGGAGAGTGAGTAGCAAGGACGAGTACCAAGCAAGACTGACCTGCCAGCATCATCTTTTTTTTGGATTTGGGCGTTTGTTTCGTTGGCTGTTTTTTTTATCTTCCTCAAAATACCATTCCAGCTGTAGGCCATGCTTAAACTCTACTATGTTTCTGGGGTTTGTAAAACACAACTTGTTGCAGATGAGCATGAAAAATAAATCATTACAAGTAATAAATAAATACAGCCCAGAAAGGTTCATTTCACCCTACTTCAGGCAAATCCCAATCGATTACAAGTTTCTAGGGAAAGTAACTCGCTTGCTTATTTGTACATAAAGTGCCAAGTACACATCAGTGCTACTAAAGAAAAAAGATATTAATAAGAAGAGAAACTACTAATAGTATTCCTCAGGATATCTCTGAGATGAGCAGATATTTGCAGTGACAAACTGACGGTCACAGTGAGCATGGTCTAGGGATAAACCCTCCAAAGCATGTTCTGAAAAGCTGATTATTTTCCTCTTCATTACAATATTCCGACTAAAAAATTTTGCTTCTAACAACCACGAAGATGGTTGTTACCCTTAGTGTCAAAAAAGGTTCTAATCAGCCATATCATGCTCTTAAAAAACATCAAACATTCCCTGTCATTTGTTTTATTTGTTTCTTCCCATGACTTCACAGAACAAACCGGTGGCTATTTTTCCGTCACACTGACTTGTGCTCAGCAAACAGCTGATTACTCATTGTCATGTATGTAAATCTTTGAAGTGCAAAGAAAAGGAAAGAACACCCCTGTTTATTTCTAAAGTGAAATTCCAGCATCCAGCAGAATTTTAAAGCTGATTTTTCTAGGGCAATACTTCTTTCATCCCGCAATGCTAAATATTAAATAAGAGAGATCTGTCTTAATTCAAGCTGAGCTCTGACCCTTGAAGTCATATGATACTGTGTTTACATGAGCAGAGGCTATTTTTCTCCAAGCTATTTCACATCATGCATGTTCCTCTCAAACTCTTCATAATCCAAAATGTTAATGACCCTCCCTTCCCTCCTGGCTCGTCAGGGAATTGGGAAGCTGTGGAGCCTGGATACTGCACAACAATTTTCATCAGAAAGCTGGTATTATTCCTGGTTCATTGACAAGAGGCTGACTCGTTACATTAATCTTTTCTCATTTTTGGCACCTAATTGGAGCTGCAGCTTGCATTTTTTAAATAACATTTAATAGGCTATATTATTTCCTATATTTAGATAACAGATCCCATTAGTTTCACCTGCACTTACTCAATACTTCTGCAGAATCTAATTTGTGCACTCAGTAGCAGAAGTAGCCTCATTAGCCCCTTAACATGTTTGAACTACTTGCCAACACAAAATGAAGGCTCTGGGCAGGGATGTAAACCAGCCTATTGTGCAACTTCCAACCAGTTTCAACACTGCAGAAGACTTCTTTTCCATTTTCATCACATGCCTTTCACTTCCATAAATAGCTGGGCAAAGCTGCTTGCCCACAACCACCCACTCACTCACAGCCATGACTTAATAGTCATCGAAAAGTGGAAACAATTGAAAAGTAGTCAGCTACTAGTATCAGTTGTGGCATTCAGGGGAAAGCAAAGTTTGGAAATTCTTCTTGTTTTTACACTGCTTGAACTGAACCCAGGGAAAGCAGCATGTTTAACTATACATCCATGCTGCTCTAGTGGACCAAAGGTTCTCCAGTGCACTGAGTGAGGCAGGAAACCCATACAAAAGAAAAGAGATCCTGCAACTAAAACTTCCCCCACTGTGTAAATGCCCAGTTGAGGTTGTACTGGTGACCCTCTGTCAGGAATTCCTTATCTTAATTTTGTGCCTTCAACACTCTTTCAGCATTTGCTCTTCAGTCTAATTTCTTTGGACTCCTGCAACAATGTTAATCCATTTTCCAAGCTAAAAAAGTGTGAGTTGGGGAACTCCAATGACTCCAACATGGTTAATTGCCCAGACTGGACCAAAGCCTAAAAGAATAACAACAGACATGCAGTATGAACCAGCACAGCTCAGCAAGGAGTAGGTAATAACTTTGTGGATGTGTCAGTCATGGGAAGAGCATAAGGAATCAATGAATTTTCACAATTTTTTTTGCTGACAACAGGGCAATTATGAGACTACGCCCCAGAATTTTTAAGTCCTAAAAGAGAGAGTGTTGTGTGCTGGCCAACCTTGGGCTCCTTCAGGCTTTATCTGTTAAAGTAAGCAATTTGTTGGAGCTAAGCCTCCACCACAAGGAGTGGGCATTTTTCAACAGAAAAATGCTGTGTAGAAAAATTCCCAATGAACTACTACTGTCAAAAACTTGTACTTTCCCTCGACCTCATCTGAGTAGTTTTCAGCAGTCTGAGAAGAAAATCCAGCTTGACACATATGTGGAAACCTCCCAGCCAAATGACTGAGGCTGAGCAGAATAATGTTTTTTGGGCCTTCTTCAAACAGAGAAAATCATGCATTTATCCCTCTGCACAACCAAGACAGTAACTCACCAGGAGAACAGTCCCACTGAAGAAGAGAAGGAAGCTTAATCTCTCTTGGAATCAGGGCAATTCAGAAAAATGGAGAACAAGTTTTAGAAGTAGCCTAATTGGAGATTTAAAACAAACCAAACCCCGAGGATGCCATTCGATGCATAATTTTCTGTTGTATTTTTTCTGTATATCTGAGCACATGTAACTCCAAGCACAATTTGGGGAACTGGAGTTTGAAAACTAGTTGAGAACAGAATGTCCTGAATTATTCTAGTGTCTACTCAGGTACAAAGACAAGACCCACTCTAGAGGCTCTTCTCACCACTTCTGCAAGGAGTTAGGGTAAGTTCCTCAGCTAAGGACCTAACTCCATCACAGAAGGTAATGTCCCTTTTCAGCCAGAGCCCTCATTTTGAAGGAAGGAGGTAAAAATGAGAAATTTCTCACAGATGTCTAATAGATGGAGGAAAGGAAAGAGATTGCTTCAATTTTATCTGCTGCAGGTAAAGATATGGGCTCATTACCCCTTCCCAAACTGCTACTCCCAGGAGCTAAAGGGAGAGCAGTTGTTCTTTTCCCTTCAGTTCACTTGAAAGAGAGGAGAAGTCTGGGAGCCAGATGCTACTCAACTGCTTGAAAAACAGCTTGAGTAAAACCTCTTTATTTTCTTCCGCTGCATGTAAAAACACCAGCCACTTTTTGGAGAGGAAGGACTCACCCCCTCCTCACAATTTCAAATGAGCAGGTCTTAGATTTTTGGCTAAGAGCCCAACTCACCCACAGACACATTTTCTTCCAGCAGCTATCAAGCATTGAAAATTGTGGTCAGCTACACCTGTGGTATTCAGGGAAAAGCAAAATTTGTTGGTTTTTTTTTTTTTTTTTAAAGCCACCTGATGCCAATCTGTAAAATATAATAACTTGGCAAGTCACAAACACCCAGAAGCAGGCTGCATGGCACTGGTTAGAACCAGTAGAACCCTGTAGCCATGTATTTTGCAGATAGAAGTGTTTACAAACATAGGGTGGAACAAAAGGCAGAGGTATGTCTTATCACTGCACTTGCACTTTCAGGAAGGTAAAAATTATGCATGAAAAATGTATGTAGCTTAAAAATATTATTAAAAATAAAAAGTAATATCAACTTCAAATTAGCCAGGATGTCTTAGAAATGTGATTGCAGTGTATGTCAATCTCTTTTGTCACTTGCCCTGACTAGAACCAACTGACTCCTTTTAGCTAAAATTGATGGACCAACAGATTGAGTATCATGAAATTTGATAGCTTTAGGTGAGATGTGGTCTGAGCTGCTTGACCAGCCTGGCAGCCATGCCTTTCTGCCTCATTCGCAGATGGCGAAACAAAAAGGAAATAAGGGGAGAAGAGGGTAGAGGAAGAAGAAATGGAGTTGAGGGATGGATATATGAAAGGTCTGGAGGGATGGCTGGGCTTGCTGAAGTGGGAGTACGGTGTGCAGAAAGATAGAGCACAAATGAATAGGGAACCCAATTCCAGGGCATCACCAATTCCAATGCTCACAATGAAAAAAAAAACCCTTTATAACTGGCTCCAAGTGGTTTGTGTCAACCAGAAATATCTGGAATTGCAGAGATTTATTCTTTTATGTATTAATAGATTTTAGTGCTTAAAATTTCAAGGCATTGCATATCTTTGCTATGGGACTCCCTTTAACCCCTTTGCTGCTGGTCCTTCTTGCATCTTCTGTGCTGCTGCAGAAGGTGACAGTTTTCCTTTGCTGTGCCGGTGCTCCATAGGCAGAAACCAGGGTATCTGTGTTGGGGTTTCTGAAGCATAAAGTGGGAAAAAGCCAAAAGAAAGACTTTTTCTTGTCCTGGGAAGGCAAGAGGGGAAATAATGAGGAAAACTAAGGGTGGCATAAAGTGTGTTTTAGGACGATAGTTTAAATAAAGGAAATAAAAATGATTGAAGAAAAAACCACAAGGTAAGGGGTGGAGATATTTCAGTGTGTAGATTGGAGACAAGTCTGTTGATTTCTCATGGTTTTACCAAGATATTTCTCCTTAAATTCTTAGAGTGTTAAGGCAAAATTCCTGCTGGGGGGATGCTTCTGAGAGACAATTTTATGTAGTAATTGAATTTGTAACCTTTACTGACTGGGGTGAAAGTTGTCATTTCCTCCAAGATTACTCAGAGCAACACCTGAGAACTTTTCAGGCAGAATCACAACATAGAATCCCAATCTGAAACCTAAAATGTTGAGGCTCAACATGTTTGCTTGCTGGCAGGGAATGTAGAAGGCTGAGGAGAAACACAAAGTAGGCTGTGTTCTCAGACAGGTCTTTTTGGCTCCCAAAGAACAGGTGTATTTAGTTTCGTTTTTTTTTTTTTTTTATGGAGCAGCTCTGAATTGCCTTTTTTTCCAGTCTGGATCCCCCTGCTTTCACTGGTCTTTTTCCTCTCCCTTCCATGCTGCTCTTCCAGAAAAGCTACACATAAAAGAGCATGCCTCCTGATAAGCATCTGCTTCAGGGAAGGAGACCAAGTTGTCTGCTGGGTTAAAAAGCCTTTAATACACCTTTTCTGGGCATCCTTCTCCCTAGTCTCAGGAGAGCCCCCATTTCCACTTTGACTTTTGAAACAAGTCAGCCACAGCTTGAACAGACTTATAGAGGCTGTCCTGATGTTGCTCTGATTAATCCTGCTATGACCAAAACACTGTGATGTCCATAATTTCTTTAGTTAATATTGAAAAAGCTGAGATTGCCACACATACAATGTCAGATGAAAATACTTCCCAATGAGGGTTTCCCACAAGAAGCCTGGATGACTTTGAGGAAGTTAAAACAACAACAGTCCCAACACTTTTTCCCCATTTTCGTACATGAGCGCACACTAAAAAAAAAAGGTGTTGTTTTTCTAGAAAAATAATTTATTACGGACATAGAAATCCTTAAAATTTATTGTTAAAAAAATGTGTATGTATTCCACAAAAACAAGGCTCCAATTCTTCAATGTCTGTTTTTGGCAGGCAGATCCTACACCAGCCTCGAGTTGATACAAGCTGTTGGAGAACCAGATCCAACAGTTTCTTAGTCTGGAACTTCTTTTGCTTTACATAATTTTCATATTAATATATTAGTCATATTCAACATCTACATAATAGTTATGGTATCCATTTGGGGCCAAAAAGAATTAGTTTTATTTCTTCCTTTAAATGATGGTAAGCACAACATTTATCAAAATCCCTGTGTATTTTAAAGGGTTGCTCCTAAAAATAAATACTGTGGCTTAGCTGGATCCAACCCTTTATTATATATGTGTCTGTAATACATGGCCATTTTGATCTGAATTTGGAAGACTTCTTTCCACTTGTTGCTGTGCCTTCAATGTCAGATAAGATAAGAAGGCAATTTCTGTATATCCCTCAAAAATTCCCATGTTTGATCTTTGAGAGTTTGTTTAGAAATGTGTATATGTTGTTTTAAACGAAAAGGGAAGTCAACAGACACTAAGATCTGCCTAGGCAGATATTTATTTCATATTTTCGATGTTTGCTTTTTTCTCATTGCTTCTCTGGAAGTGATGTCACTTATCAGAAGACATTATTAATGCTCTGTTCCTCAGCAGCAGCAACAGGAAGTCACATGTTTCTCTTTGCAACAGAATCTGGATAAACCTCAAGCCCCATTATGCCAAAATTGTCAATTGACACTTTAAAAGATTCATGTTGCTAAAGCGGGATGGAGGCCGATATTCTGCCCTTCAGGATAGAATCCAAACAGTGGGAAAGATTTGCAAATATCCAGTAGGAAGAGGTATAAATAAAATCTGGTGCTACACACTCTTCCTTCTATGGAGTTAGGCTAAACACCAACACACAGCTATATTTATCATATTTGGTCATCCCACAGAGATGGGACAGTACATCAGAGCTTGGTGCTGCCTCTTCCCAAGGTCCAGACACCTGAATTTCTTCTAACTGTGTGCAGTGCCCTACTGCTGAAGTTTCCCCTTCACTGAAGTTTGCCAATGACAGTAACTCAATGTCTCATATCCTGGGGCAAACTGGTGGTGACTCTTTGTACCAGCTGGCATATGGGGCTTTCTAAAAATCCAGTGGTTTCATACTCTTGTTGCCCATCGTCTCAGGAGTGCAGATGGTACAAGTTACCAGTCACTGACTCTCCTGACCCTCTTGCCTGGTGGAAGAGACTGCAGCGTAGCCCAAGGTGACTGCAGTATTGGAAGACAATGCTTAATTTTATTGCCTACCCTTCTGAATGGAGCAGCAGAATTTCTTCTGAAGTGACAGCACAGCACTTGTATTTTAAACAAAATATAAAATAGAGAAAATATTGATTACTGTTGTGGGACATATACAGACCACATCTTCAGATTCAACAATAGCTCCTTGTTTTGAAATGTCTCCTTCAAAGGATGTGGAATCTAACCACATCCATGGTTTTAACTTTTTTAGAAACTATTTAAAAATAACTCTCTCCAGCTTCTTGTTTGGACAGTCTCATGTGTCAGAACAAGTTCCTTGGACTCCTTTATTACACCACCAAAAGTTCTCAAGCTTGATTTTGAGAAGAAAAAAGTAAAGCCCTGGAAAAGCAAGTAATTAGACTGAAGAGAAGGGCCCAAAGCTGAAGAAGGTAAAGCTCAAAGCACCATTACCAGAGATACACCCATGAGGCCTCAGCAAGGTCATAGATGTGGAAGCTGCAAAACTTTTAATTGGAAAAAGAACATTCTATTTACTAAGTCTCTCCTAAGCACACAATGTGAAATTTTACTCAGAGTTGAAAAACTGAGGTAGGGACCTGTTGAACCAAGAGCTAAAAAGAGCCAAAATCTGCTACATTCAAACTTTTACTTCCATCTCACTGTCCACAGCCAAAGGCTCACCACATCCCTGTGGTGCTATGCTTAAATGCAAGTCACATGCTTATCTACTCATCTGAGGAAAGATTTATTAAAGTCAGGGGAATTTGGAAATTCAGGCTTTGGCAACTAAACCTGATGAAATCTCTAGCACTATCTCTTCTGTATTTGTTTTACACCTACCTATAGAGATGTACAAAAATTCTGCAGTTTTTAGATCCAGAAGTCCAAACTATCAAGACATCTATAAAAGTGTAATTAAGGCAAAATGTTTTGACTTTGGCATTGTGCCACAGAAGAACGTTCAAGGGAAAAAGGCTGACGACTGAGAACAGTAAGCAATTTTTTCAAAGCCTTTTATGCCATTTCCGCTATTGTTTCTGTCTCTTGTGGCTCCATGGTTTCTTCACAATAGCTGTCTTTTCCATATTTGCCACTGAGATCAATAAATAGTTGTTAATTAAAAGAAAATCTGCTGGAGGTTGTACTTTCCTGTTGAAATTTATCACAGTCTTTTGTGGCAACACCTCATATTCCCAGACTACAATGCCAAAATGGGCTTGGTCTTGGTTTGTCATGGAGATGTGCTTGGGTACAAACCTGACCTTTAGTGACAGTTCCACTAGCACACATGTGGCTCCTTAACATCCCTCCCCCACCACACACCCTCCTCTGCAGACTGACTTCTGCGAGCTGTTAGGTATACAAAATACCTTGTGCATCAATATTACTATTCCAAATAAACCACCATGAGACCATATTTACAAAGCAACCTTAATTACCACAGCCACTGACACATGTCTCTTGAATTAGACAGATCTGTACTTCTGTTCTAAAGCCACTGTTTGTGCATCTTTGATTTCCTGCTTTCCTTTCTGTGAATCAAAGAAAGTGTCCTCCACATGTAAAGTCTCTGTGCAAGAGCAGTGGAGATAAGGTCTGTGAGGAAGTATCTCACCAGCTGCTGAGATACAGACATTATTTCATGGCTACGTACAGAGGAGAAGGGCAGATAGTGATGAACTTCCCGTTATTTGGCTAGCAACTGCCAATCACAACACAACAGGTTTTCAGTGCAGAGGTCCACCAATAGAATGATTGGGCTAAACTGTAAAAATGGCAAGGCAGACAACCAGCTCAGTAATATGGATCCAAGTTCAACAGAATGTACACTGCTAATCGAAAGAGAAAAGCATCCTCTGATGCTCTGTGTGACAGATACTTTCACCAGGTTCAGAGAAAGCAAGCAAAAAAACCTTCCAGCACTGTCCCAAAAAAAGACATCCTGCTGAAAATAAAACAGACAGTTCAATGCTCATTACTGTGCATTTTGCCTGCACCTGTGTGTGGGCTGAGAATCCTTTTTACTGAGTTTCTTGCTTTTTAAATATATCACAAACACACACATAGACAAAACATGAGACATAGACCTGTCAGAGGCAGACTAATGTCAGCACTTCAGCCTCCTGGCTGTCAGGTCTGATTCCAAATAACCTTTTGTCTTCTTGTTCCAGCTACTAAATTACAGATCAAGTGAAAAATGTAATTATACCCAAAAGGCCATGGATAGCATCTTGGAATACAGTGAATTTTGAACAGAACAACAATAATAAAAAGATAAACTAGTATTACCTGTGGTGCATGGCTAATCCAAAATGCTCCACGGTCTCACATGAACTATCATAGAACTGTTTCCTAATTGACAATTTCTCTTTTTCAGGGATACAGACAATTCCTCCCACACCCCCCCACTCCCCTGGCAGTTTTTTAAGCCTTGTGGAAAATGCCTCTTCTACGTTGCAATAAATACTCAGTTATACTGTTACTGCATTCTACTGTATTGGGTTTTTTCCTTGAAGATGATGCAGAACTTGTGTTTCTTAAAGTCATATGAAGCTGAGAATATCAAGACTTATTTTCTGTGCACAAATTTATCTGCTAAATTTTTACAGAGGAAAAAATATAAAAAAAATATAGGAATACATTCTTTTCTCAATTGGCTCTGATAATGTTATATTAGATTGGAAGTGCTATCAAAAACTGAACTTACTTCTTTTTCATTTGTTTATAGGAATATTAAATACTCAAGGACTTTATCTGCATTCTTGCACACATCTTTAAACACACAACTATTCAAAATACTAAATCATTCTTAGCAGCACCTGACAAGATAAAAGTAGGTGGTGGTGCTGGAGTGCAAACCTCCACAGTTGTTAAGTCAATTTACATACAGTCAGAAAGGTTGCTGATGGCTGAACTTTTTAATCTCCTCTTTCTTTTTAGTGTCAGGATTCTTACCCTTATTTGGGTACTTGTACTTATGTTTTAAAAGGAAAACAGGCAACAAACTGCAAAAGTATTAACATTTCAGCTACAGTCCCTTTATTTGCAGTCTTCTACCTCAAATACAACTTGTAGAAGAATCAAGATCTCCACTTCCATTTGCTACCACCAAAGAGGGGTCTTCTGAGTCTGAGAAGATATGAATATTTACTACTCCATAGACAGCTCAGGCTGTACCTGCTCAGGAGGCTGGCTCAGCACAGCCCCAAGGCACTGGGCCCTGGAGATGTGTATCACAACACACTGGTCCACATTTCTAGCCCTGGGCAGCTCTAACAGGACAGCAATGTGCCTCAACCCACGGTGACGCAGGCTGGCTCTCATTTCAGCTGGGGCAGTGCCACACCTTTGTTTGAGAGCATACACTGTGACATACAAAGAAAGAAAACACTACAGGTACCCTAGCTACCTCTTTCTTTTTTATATTTTATATTTGCAAAGTCAAAATTATTGAGAAATACAACAAAGGAAATAGGAGAAAGTTTTGTATTTTCTCACAAAATTCAGTGTCTATAGGTGGATGATACAGAGCTTGTGCACTGCGTGCATGTGGAGAAGGAAACAAGCCATGGAATTGAGAACTCATTAAAAAACCACATATGGAAAAATTCCCTATAAAGTATCATGTAGAAGTTATATGAATCCTGCATTGAATGCCATGTCTCATAAAAAGCAAGTTATCATCACATGATGACTTGACTCTAATCAACTGGGATTCTGCCAGCCCTCAAAGAAACCACAATCCAGACTTTTCTCTTAATTCCTAGTACTTTGAGGTCTATGAAAACCCTAATCAGGTAAACAGTGTCCTTGAAAAGACTCTCTTTAGTCCAATCTCTGGCAGTATACTTCAATTTCAGCCATTCTGGAAGTGCCTTAAGCTCTGTCTGCAAATTCACTTGGCTTCAATTCTGACAATGCATTATAGACCATATGGATTTAGGAAAGTCCAGTGATTAGATTGATCAAATTAAAGGAAGGGGAACAGAGAAATAAAGGAAAATTATTTTTCCTCTACTTCCTAAAATATATACAGAAATAGAATTAACTTATTTGAAACAGTTTCCCAGGTGTCTCTCTATGTACTTAGGTCACAAACCACAGTTTTATGAATGCAGCCTGGCAGCAATCAGGGATCCAGCCATGGACATGCAGGACAGCTGCTCACTGTCCAAACTGCTTGCTGCTCCATTAGTATTTTCCTGAGGCCTGCAAAAATAACAGACATAAACCCCCTTACAGAATTTGGGCACCAGAACTACTGAAAATGGCAACAGGCATAAATTCATCTTTGTGCTACAAACCACAAAGACTCTCCTGATGCCAGAGCACAGATGCTTTGGACGCAGTTTTGATGTCCTAACACAAGCTGTCAGAATCACAGAATCACAGAATGGCTTAGGTTGGAGGGACTTAAAGATCACCTAATTCTAATACCAGGCATGTTTGGGGCACATCTAGTGCTTAGCAAGGAGAGGATCTATCCCCATAATCTTGTTCCTATAGCAAAGTCTATTTTCCATACTCCTCAGCACTGAAATAATGAACACACCCCTACATACTTAGATCCCTTTTTATATGGCCAACCTTGTTTGTACAAGCTCACACTCTACAGATAAAACCAGTTCTGTCAACTCAGGTCCATACATGAGTTATGCCAGAGCAGACTAACAGACAACAGGATTCATCCCAGAATTTTGGCCGGTGGGGCACCTACAACTCCCTTCCTGCAAAACCCTGTACAATCAGCAATATGAATATCTCCTGCATGAACAAAGTTTACCTTCACAGTATCTGCAGTTAGTCCAAAGGATCTATTTGTCAACTTAGAGCAGACATAATAAACAGTATTTTTTTGGTAGAGGCTAAGTGCTGTGCCCTGGTGATGACTGTGGCCCTGGCTTTTCTCAAGGATAAATTGTGTGAAAAAGCTTTTTTTTTCACACAACAGAAGATAGCTGCATTTATTCTTTCACCAACAGAGAAGCAACAGCATACATTAAAACTACAGCCTGGCTGATGTAAAACGTGTCACACAGACATGCAGAATAAAAGCATATTTTCTGCCAATAAGTACTTAGCCCTAACCATTGGATGCCATTACTTTAAAACCTCATCTCTGAAATCAAAAGCTGTGCTTTTTGTTCACATTAGAATAAATGTTTCCTTCATTTGAATTTTTAAATGCATTATATATTCCCACATTAGCTTTTCAGATAAGTAAAACAAGTAAATCATATAAAGTCTTTGCATATTAACCCATCACTATTTACATAAATACTCCGAGACTGGACCCTTCTGTAGGACCATCTCCATGTACACAGCTATTCCTTACAGCACTGCATTTCACAATCTGTTTTAAAACAAAAGTGACTTTGAGAAGCTAAAGACTAAGGCTGAAGTAAGCAATGGTGTTGTTGTGCCACGTTTTTTTAAGAGCAAGATGAATGCCTGTTGTCAAAAAAAGGCATCGGGTGGTGATGTTCCCATGAAACCACTCATTGCACAAGCACAAATGGGTGTCAGCAGCATAAGATACCCTAGTTCAGTCCCCAGAAACTCTTAAGTAAACATGCCACCTAGTGTTTAATTGTGACAATTTCATTCATAAATCATCTTGATTGATTCTCCCAAGCTGTTCCCTGCAAGTCTAGGTTGCATAGAGACTAGGCAGAGTTATCTGGAAAGGCTTTCTCCAGATTTGCCCCCTTCCTCCCCCACAAAAAGCCCTGTCTCAAATTCTGTTCTGCTCCCAAGAAACTGCCAAGAGCCACATCCTCCTTTTATGAGGAGCCTGCAGCTCAGACTAACATGAACAATGTAGAAGGCACTGGAAACAGACCTCAGAGGGCCAACCCCACTGTCAAGGTCCCAAACAAGCCCGACAGACTTCAGAAAAGCTGCTTTGTACTACCTGCCAAATGGCACCTGGCACAGACTTCCCACATGTCCCTGCCTAAAGGTACTGGGCAGAATTGTTCTGGGAAGGAGAAGCACTATTTCAAGCTTACAGCCTGGCAAAAGTGGATGAGACATCACAGCTGTAGGTACTGCTTTGATGGATGGAACCAGCAGAAAATCAGGGAAAGATGCTTTCAAAGTATAACGTCTTCAAAAGCAGTGAGGACAATTCCTCTTGAAGCCATGGCAATCTCCTCCTTTGTCACCTCCAGCCAGCCCCTGCTTAATAGTGACACACCTGGCTTAAATGCAAACAGCCCTCCCTAAAGAAGAGCTACTCCTTGTATGTGGATCAGCTCCTTTCTATGCACTTAAAAACTGCCAAATTCTCCTCTTAAAAATTCTAATTGAGATTCTCTTGATGCTTCTGTCATGGACACTCATTATGTTCCTAGGGATTAAATTCCTATACTGAGTGACACCATAGCACAAACTGTCCTGAATTTTCGGTAACTTCTTGTTTGCACTTTTTCCAGATCAATAAAAATCTTAAATGAAACTCCCATTCCTGCAGTACTTCATCATCCACTTTCCTCCAGCTCATCAAGTTGCTGTCTATCTCTATTCTTTGCTTGAAATTCCTCTACCTATTTTTGGTCCTGTGTATCCATGCTCATGAGCCAACCAAATCTGAATTAATGTCAAGAGTGCAGTTTCATGAGAGATTGTACTACTTTACTAAAAATCCAATTATTCTGCATCTGCTGCATTCTTTTCACTCAGTACTTTTGTAAATCTATCAAAAAGGCAATCAAGTCTAACTGGCAGCATTCCTTCTTTATAACTCATGCTGACGACTGTGCGCAGTCCCACTGATCTCCAGGGCTGAGAATGCATTAAAAGGAAGAGCCCACTGTTACCATTTGTACTTGTCACTCCACAGCGTCCTCTTCTCCAAATATGAGCAGTTTTTATAACTGGTTCCTGAATTTTGTAGTGCAACATCAGCCAAGAGCAGTCAACAGCATGTACCTCACTGTGGCCACTACCAGCTGTCCTCCTGCCCAGGCTGCTGCCTCCTCCTGCCTGGCAGTGCCATCAAGCTCTATTAACTGAGACTGTTAATTATTAATCTATTAATTAGGTCTGCTGCTAACCCGCCTGAAGGTGACCAGGGAGATACCTGCACCTGGATGTATCCCAGCTGCAGGATGTGGATGCAGGCTGCTAACCTGTCTCTCTGTGGTGAGACCAAATGAAAAAGCCTTGGACACCAGGATTGTGGCTGCAGTTAGTGCCTCACTGGTGCTGTGGCAATTCTGAACTGAAGGTTGAATGCCCCCTCCTCCCAGGGGGGAGGAATCAAATAACTTAACTACTTTAGCACATTGTCTTCATCTAGCCAAGATGAACCAGAGCCTAGATACCATAATTTCAGACATAGAGAACCACAGAGAAATAGGACTAGAAGGTGCTGTGAGATGCTTTTCTCCTGCTTGCCTCAGGTATCCATGCTGTCTGTGCCATTTCTGCCAGATGTTTTCTAATATGTTTCTATGCCTTCTGATGAGGGAGGTTTTGTAACCCCTCAGGCACTCTAGCCCAGCATTTCATTATTCTTTCTTTTCTCCCTTAATAGCTACTCTGCAATGCTCATCACCGTATTTCAGTCCTATCATTTCTTGTCATATTCAGCATGAACACAGAGGACAGGTTATTTTTTCCTTATAATTATCCAAGCCAATGCATGACCTGGACATGCACATCACTTAAAATACTTATTTTCTAATCAAAATATAAAGGAAAAATACTACTCATAACTTAAATACTCTCTTATTGACACTAATTCCGAGTCCTCCACTACCAGAAATTAATCTCTCTCTTATATTTAAGAAGTTGAACACTCATCTTCCAATATCAAAACATGGCAGTTTAAAAGTGCTTGTAAAATTTCAGCGCCTATTCCTACACAGTGTTTCACAATTCATGCAAAATAATCAAGTATAGATTTTTACTTTAAAAATGCCTTTTCATTTTCCAGTGGCTAGACAAATGAAATGTTTATGCTGAAGGCTCCATCCTGATCCTTGCAGATGTTTGTTTATATGAATTTAATGCCATCAAACTGTGTAAAGAGTATAAAAGCCAAGATAATATACCCTCACATAAGCTTTTATTTTTACTACATCAAACTAAGCATGGTTTTCATGCAACAAACATTTAGCTTTAGTGGAATTATTAATAAGATCATAAGAGGAACATACCCAAGAGAAAAGGATTAATTTATGAATTTGGTAGAGCCTACCTGCAGATACACAGTACTGTACTTGAAGAGACAAGTGGCATTTGCCTTAGGAGTACTACAAGCACTTCTGGTGTATTGAATAATTTTTAGTACTAAACAGAAATTCTCATCTGAGAAAATTTCAACTTAGTTGTGATGTTCACATTGTTTCCATTTGGCTGTCTTTCAAAAACACTGAATTGGAAAACACTGTGGTGGTAACAAACTTGATATTTACCTTTGTTCCATAAGCTTAGCAATGCCCTGAACTGCTCCAAGACTCAGTGAAATCCTTGGGGGTCTTCCCCTTAATTCAGTAGCATTTGGATCAGATTATACCCATTGCATCATGTCACTTGTGAAAATCAGTATTGTCTCCAATTTACAAGCTCTCTTCAGGCATAATCATATCACTTATTCTGCTTAAGGCAAAAGTCATGAATTCTAAGCTGACGGTAATAACACAACAGAAACCAGGAACCTGGAGAGGCGTTAACAGTTCAGGGAAGCAATGAAAGCAAATACTTTGCTATGGAACGTCTCTTTCTTTTGATTCCCTCAATTTCCACTACTGTTATAACTGATAAAAATTATTTATGTAAAAAATCCTTGTTTAATCAGGCTAAAGATTAGGTAAATAGTTAGGAGTGCCACAGCCAACTACAAAGGACTGTCTATTTTCCTGTGCCTAAACATAGACAGCCAGAGGGAAGGAATTGAAACAGACACATTCCACAATTTTACTTCAGTGGCTTTATTTTTTTTTTTTAATTTATTTCTTATATAGTGTCTATTTTATATTTATGATGCACAAAATAAACAAAAAGTTGCAGAGACACAGCTGGAAAATACAAAAGAATGCCAACACTGAAGGGCAAAAGAAAATGATCAGCCGAATATATTTTTGGTACGATGCTGTTTGTCATTTAAAATACAAATTTATTAAAATATATATGCTGGTAGACTTACTGTGTTAATATAAACTCCTCCTTGCTGTGCTATAATACCAAAGAGTATTCTGGATGGAATCACTCCTGAATTGCTCACAGTTATTTAAAGAAGAGAATCAGCTGTGTAGTTAAGCACTCATGTCAAGGCACACTGCAATTAAGTATGTACATGTGGTAACCTGTGTGTAGAACGCTACTCTTGCAGGACAAGCCTGAGTGATTGGTGAAAGGAATTCATTACTCCCAAAGTAATTTTGATGTATTAGTTTGTTGCTTCTAGCAGCAAAAATGCCACACACCTTTTATCACTACATGTTTTACTTAACCCTGCAGATAAAGGCCACCTTTTCGTACAGGATTTATGTTGCTTTTTATCAGTGTAGTGTCTGAGCATCTTCTGGAAAAAATCAGTACTGCCAGGGAGAAGTCCCTTGTGAATTCTGTGGCCATGCATACAGGAGTGTGACTGTAACCCCTAATAAAAGACGATGGTGGGTTGTTAAGGTTGTTAATATCCATGTAGAGCTGAGCATTTAAATTTTTTTTGACCAAGCACACTGCAAAAAGAAGGGAGTTGAAGGCAATGTAAAATATACCACATCAAATTATCAGTGCCTTTCAAGCCCAGAGTCTGCAGGAACAGATGTTTCTGCTCACTACCTTCTTAACCCTAAGATCTGCTGCTGGGGCAGCACAGTACCCTGCAGCCCTCCTGTGGAAGGAAATGCTCAACACCTGGATAGACATCCCAGAAGAGAATTAAACACTATCTAGCAACTTGTAATAGGATCATTAGAGGTTTAGAGAAGCTGCAGAATGGGAAGAATAATGAATAAATGAAAGACTGAAAAGATTTCTTTGTTGTTGGCTAACAGCAGTACCTGCAGAAAATTCAATGAAGAGACAAAAATGGAGTTGTAAGATGAGGCTAAAAAGCCTTCAGAAAAGGACATGGTGTGAATAACAATGTAAAAGTGTCAAATACTTACAAAAATTGAACCAAACCATAGGTTGTCTTAAAATTGACTGCCTTTTGTACAATTTTGATGTAAGAAAAACAGCAGTGCCCCTAAAAATTTAATTCCATAACCAGATTACATCTCCAGTTAAAGGATGCTAGAAAATAGTCTTTCCTGGAAGTCTTGCATTTTCTTCTATGGGAAACTGTGTGAGCAGCATGACTAATGAGGACAGTAATATCAACTTCTAGCAGAGTTATTCTTCCTTTTCTGTCACCTTTGCCTTAATAGGAATATTTTTCTTATCTGTCTATTACTTGTGTGGGATTTTCTGCCAAGGAAATCTACAGCCTCCCAGACTTCATAATATGCTAATCATTTCAGCTCTTTAGTTCTAGCTACAGTGTTACCTGTGGGCTCTGTCATTTGCACTTCAATGTCTAGTTATGAGTTCCACCAAAACAGATATAGAGAGGTTACCATGTCAAGCAGCAACACAGTTTAGTGCAGTGTCCACTGTGAAGTTTCCATGAACAGCTCTCTCTTGGTTTAGCCCAAACTCTGCACTATTCTGTACAGACCATCACTGCTAAATGCCTCATGCTGCTTCTGGCATGTACTTGCAGCCAGAGAGCAGAACAAGCACTCCAGCCCAGGCTCTGAGCAAACTCATATTTCATGTACAACCGGTATGTTTAAACTGACTGAGCCAGATCCGACTAGGAGAGAAGTTGATGGGAGCTTTGCCAGGACCTAAGAAAGCAGAGACCTGGCACTGGAAAAAGCCTTCCTTAATCTTTACTGCTCTTACCAACAGTTTGTCCTCTTTCAGATGGATTAAGATCATTCCTTTTGCAAACACTTTAAGCTCAAATGCTGCCAAGGGTTTTCTTTAACTCCAACCTGCTCTTCTCATCAGACCAGCACAGCAAAGAAACAAGTTGTGGGGCACAGCCTTTGTCTGATACAGAGCACTGTGTCACAGCATCGAGGTCTCACCCAAGGCACGGGGTGGTTGCAGGAATGCACAGGGCAGGTCACAGAAGTGGGATTGAAAGTGCAAAAGCAGGGAACCAGGATGGCTTTTCCATCAGCAACTGTGACAGCTTTTACCTGATCAGAGCATTCATGAAACTAAAGCTTGTATTTACTTCCCACATTTCAATTCCTCAAATATATTTTCCAAATTACACTTGCTGAGGTAGGATTAGAAAGGAGTATTATTTTCTCCTGGTCTGTGGCACAAAGATTGCTGACTCAGTAAGGGCAGCATTTGAAGGAAAATGTGATAGCAATAAACGTTTCAAAACTACATATTTTACTGACAGATTACTGCAATTTTTTTCACTCCTATATGTGAAGATTAATTGTTTACAGCAGGTTACACTTCTCCTGCATTCACCATTAACTTGAACTACTGGTAATTAATTACAGGCTGCACCAGTACCAGGTACTTATCTTCCCTACATCCTCAGTATGTGTTCATTTGCCCCAAGTACAGCATTCCATAAGCAGAACAAACACAAAGCAAGCGATCCCAACTTGCCCAAGCTTAAATCACAATTCTAAACAGATAACTTGTGATCATCAAATTTTCTTTGCACAAAAATTCTCTCTATCCAAAATCCTTGTTGAACCTGGATCCTGTTAAAATGACAACTGCCTACACTACTAAGAAAGAATCTGCAGCATGCTGTTCTCCAGCAACACTTCACTCCTAAAAATCATTTCGGTTCCCATCAGATTAAAGATCTGTTAAACTATTCAGGCTAAAATCTAGAATCTGGGTCTACAAATCAAGCACCTCTTCAAAAGCAGACAAAAATAACTTTTGGATGAAACGCCACCATTAAGTATCTTAGAGCATAAATGTTTTCTTAGGCCTGATATGAAAAATGTTGGATAAAAAAGAGCATGAACAACAACAGCTTAATCCAGCCAATTATCACATCCCCTTCTGGAATGGGCATGACTCCACTAATTACAACCTCACAGAAATTATCCTTATGGGAATAGACAAGTACCCCAGGCAGTGGCAAGGCAGTGCTGGCTCATCCCGCCAGCCTGTGCCTTGGCGGCCCCCTCTGCCAGCCCACCCCACGGAAGCGGTGGAGCGGCTGGGATGTGGAATGATCCCCACGGTCAGTGTGGGAGGCGACAGGACGGACAGACTCCCTGGTCGGTGTTAACAGACCCACCGAGGGGATGAATGCCTTCAGCTGCGCTTTCACACTCTGGGATTCGCTCTGGTATGAAGCAAAACCTCGCTTGTCAAGAGCCTAATTTCTTAGAAGAGTACTGGTGCTTAACCTTAGAGCACTGAACTCTCATCCTCCTCTTGAGAAATAATGGAAATTTTTGTCTGGCATGTACAGCTTTCCCCCATCATTTCTGGGTCATCTAGGCAGTACTTTCAAATAAACCAGCTCAATAATCTTATTTTTTAACATTTTACCTGTTCAGCTGGCCAGAGGAAATAAAATTTTCACACATTCAGCAAAGAATTTACTTTGTAGAAAAAACGTCATACTGAATATTCATTAACTTATTTCTTGGGGACTGAAATTTATTGGAGTTACTGAAGTGGGCAAAGTGATTTGTGGGCAAACCATGGCCTTTGTCTAAAATGCTGTACAAGACATATCAGCCTCAAACAAAACATCTAACAGAACTCTCACTGAACTACCACTTTCCCATAATATTCTTCTGCTTTAGAGGACTCCTAAAGTTTTATATAAAAACAAACATGAAATTCCCTTTATCCTGTTTTATCCCCATTTGTTAGTACTGACAAGTGCCCGATAATTCACCAATTTATTCCAAAGCCCAGTCCATACTTTATCTGAGGCTACTGGGAGTGACAAAATAGAGGATGACCCCTGAGTCTGCTACCAAACCTCTCATGACTTCACCCAGGAGTATTTGAATCAAAAGCAGCCATGGTAGGCTTCACCACACAGACTTCTGTGAGCTTTTCTTTTCTAAGTTGCTAATATTTTAGTTGATGTAATATTTTCTTTTTTACATGGATTTGCAGAGATGAAGAAAAACCACTGGTACTGGTAGAGAAGCCCACTGACAGTCCTAATCATCAATATCGAGGTATCAAGGCTTCAGCTGCTACATCAGGTCTCCAGCCTGAGCAGAACCCCTTGCCTATTTAGTCCCACTCCTCTTATAGCTGTGACTGCTCCTCCTGGCAAGAAAAATATGTTAGAAACAGCTGCTATTCCTCCTTCTGCTTTTCCCTCTGTGGGAGGAAGGCAGAGAGGGTTGCCAACAGTGTAGTCGCTTAGCTGAAGCCAGCTATTTTTACATGACAGCACAGCCACAGAGCCCAGCCTTGCAGGCTGCTCCTGCCTGCACATACAGAAATCCAGATGAGCACAAGTCCTTGTAGGCCAAGGACCTGCCTTTCACATTATGAGCCACCTCAGAGACAAATAATCCTCTAAACACTTAAATTTCATTCAGCAGCAATACAAAAGAGGACTTAATACAATCATTACTGAGGTCCAGAGGTGTGTTTTCACTATTGCCAGTGTATTACCTCAATTCTAAATATTTTCAGGCACAGGTGCCTAGAACTAAGAATGCAGCACTCCTCTCACATTAAGCCAGTATAATAATTTTTCGAGCTGTTATCAGGGAAGAGTCTTGTGCTGCATTTCCACTCATATAAGGTGGACAAGGCATCAGGTGTGGCAGAAAATTCACTTATTTTTTCTTCTGGCTGAGTCAGTTTTAATCTGGAGCTGTTAGCTAGTGTCACCCATTGTGTGGCTGCACAAAACTGTACGTCAGTAAGGTGGTGGTGAAGGAGAGAGGCCAGGGGTCCCTTCAGCAGTGGTTTGCTTTCTGTTGGTCTAAAAGGGTTTTTACAATGCCTACTTTGATGCCCAGCCTGAAGAATGGCATCCAACCACAAGCACAACAGAAAACACAATCTATTATGGAATATTTGGTATTAGAGCAAACTTCTCTGAATCCTTTGAGAGCACTTTGAGAATAACAAATGACTTGCTCCTCAACTGCAGAAACTGTAAGTAAAACTAAACACAATTTTGAAACAGCATTTTTCCTTGTAAAAACCAAATTCTTCTGATTTCCTAGAGAATGTAGCATGGTTTTCAATCACCATGATTGCTTTATTACACTACATGCATGTAATAATGTTTATAGCCACCCCAGTGATGATCCAGTTCCAGAACACCCTCTGGATGATTCTCTTACTTACACAGAAACATCTACACCAAAACATTTGTCACACTGCACTATGTCTACTTATTGTGCCTGAAATAAAGTAAAAATTCCCTTTCTTATGCCTGTTACAGTACTCAAAATCACCCCATGTCTAATCACTGGAATCAAATGAAGGAGCATTGGATGCCTCAATGGCATCTACTCTTCTTGGATATTACAACACCATTCAGTTGAACCAAAAACTCCCATCACCAGTGGATTCATTTTGAAATAAAAGTGAATGGAGGACTTTTTGAGCCATTCTCCAAAGGCCTTTCCTAAATAAATGTAATTATCAATGGAATTAATTTGTTATAAAGGATGAATAGGTTTACATGTCTGGTCAGTTACTGAAGCAATTATTATTACTGAGAAATCCAAACCAGTAAATAATCAGCCAATGCAGATATGTGAACCCAAGAGATAATTCTCATAGGAATTCCCTAGAGACATGAGGATATACATAAAAAAGCTGATCTCTTTCATACTTGCTAAGACTATATGACAGCAAATTCACTCCCTGCCTTCCAAACAAAAACTGGATCTAGTTCCCAACTAGCTGGCCAGCCCACTGAACACTAAAATCAACAGTCACACTGCAGAAGTATGCTTAACAAATGTCAGTAAGTCAATTCAGCACAAGGACCAGACTCAAAACCAAACTTTTGTTTGACAGCTCTTGCTGCCGCACCACCTGGGAAATGAAAATATCCACATGTCACTGCTTACAAGACTGTTTCTCATATGTAAAATAATTTCTAATTTTACATCTTCAGATGGCTGCTAACTGCACAAAATTCTCAATATATCATCATTTAAGTCCTAGTCCATACAATGCTATGAGATATGAGTGCATAAGAGGAGACCAAAAGCAAAGCCCACTTCAAATGAGAAGCACGAGAAGAAATGGAGGCAAACAGACAACATCCCAATTTCAGATCCATGAGAAGGAAAGAAGACACACAATATCCCAATTTGAGACCCATCCACCAAAGGCTTGTCAGAGAAGAGGAGCTTTGAACCACGTACAGGAAGATAACAAACTTGAGCTGTGGTGAAGGGTCAGTGGGAACCAGTCATAGCCCTACTTTGGAAAATACTTGAGTATGTACATGGACAAATATAACCTGTGACCAATTTTAGATGCAGCTCTTAAGGTAAATGATATAAATCCATATATTTATGCGGTGAAAACATTTGCATTTGGTACTTATTAGAAAGTTTTTTGTCTAAAGCTCCAGTCAAATATTAGTTGGGAGCCAAGGTCATATTAACAGGATGTAAACTTGCAGTGGGATAGCAATAATTATTAAAGTACAGGAAAATAGAAATGGGACTTCTGACAAAACTTTTACTTCTCAGGTTTGATAGAAAGATTAGTATTAGTTATGAAGATTTTAAACTGGATACTTACCTTTTCAACTGGAGTATTTTCTTCACTGGTTACACTTGCTTTTCTCGATTCATTTTTTGTTCTGCTCAGCCTCCGGGATACTTTTTCTCTAAGCAAAGTGGCATATCCAATGTGCTCATATATGGGGTTTGTTGTCATTTTGGAAATATACTCAGAAGCCTTTGTTTCTATATACAATGTTATCAAGCCATCTGTAACCAGATCATGGATTGATTCAAATCTTTTTCCCCAACGAAGTGCTTCCCATCATAGAACAACCTGTAGTTTAAGGTCTGATTACCAAATCTGCAAACACCAGAAAAAAAAACAGAGAGAAGAAAAAGAGAGAGAATGCAGACTGTATTGAACGCTCTTCCATCTTGAAGCATTTTTGAGGTGCAGAAAGCAGGTGCTTAATCACATATGGGCAAATTTACAGTCAATGATGGACATTAACCAAGTAATCAAAATCCTAAGGGTCTGAATCACCCTCTGTCAGGAAGCCAGGGAGATCAAGCTCCTAATTCAGAGCCCAATTAAATATCCCAAGTTATGTGGGAGAACTCTAGCCCTATTTACAGCAGGTGTAACCTACTGGGATTTTTAAAGTGTTTTAATAATCCAAGCGTTGTAGTAACACACTCAGTTTGTCACATTGAGGTTAGAATCTCATCATTGTTTAAAGTATTCAAAGATATTGTGTTAAATGGTCCTTATATCACATCAAAACTGCAGGCCTTTGCAAATTTTGTTGGGATTTCAAATTCCATGGTTTACACCTCTTATTTTTCGCCCACATTTTTCATATAAAATCCCAATTTTTAATTAAATTCAGTTTTTGATTCTACAAATAATTATCCAGATGGATTTGGAAAACATGTTGTTTCATCAAAACAATAGGCATTTTGCCATAATTCTTATCCTCTATTTTTTTTATTCTTCATTTTGAAATCTCCTCCAAAACCCTAAAAATCGTGTTTGTTCTTTTTCAGCTGACACAAATTGGTTTTAATTTACACTACTTTTTAGTTGGCATGACTCACCAGCTTTTCCAGCTTTACCATCTGCACATCAATACAAATTCTAAGCATGATTTCAGCACTGTATCACAGCTTCTTGGGTAACTCCTCAAAGAACTTTTCTTCATGTCTTACCAGCAGAAGGGTAAAAATGCAGACTTTCAGTTTGTGTATATCTCACAGGAGTAATAATGCTATAAATTGCAAAATATTGCCAAGGAGTTTGTTTCATCAAAACCCAACTGAATATCTTGTCCTCTTGCTGCTGATACACAGAGTCTTTAAGACCTGAGTGGGCAGGTTTTGAATGACACAGCTAAGCCAGAAAGGCACCTGTGAGGGGCAGTGATTTTAGAGCTTGGGTTCCCACTGAATTTTTCATTCAGTTGAATAACAGCAGACTCTTACTTCTTTGAGCAGCAGCATACCATGCTACACAATGTATTTCTAAAAAAAGTTGAGTTCCTGCTGGGGAAGAAAACTGCCAGTTTTCAGCTTCTGGATGTCATGACTTCCCAGCTTTATTTGGGGTTATTATCACAGATAGTTGTTGATACTTATACACTACACTGAGCTCAGAGGACAACTTGGCTGTGTCCTCTACCGGGACGTGTTCCTGTTTTGTATTCACTCTCGTCTTTTATAGTGTCTTAAAGGAGAAGATCCATCTTTACAAAACTTAACTCTAGGTAAAAAAAAAAAAAAAAAAAAAAATTGAAAAACTGGCAGTGCTTCTGAAAAAGGACCTCCTAGCCAGGTGCTGAAGGAGAGTTGGGTTGTTGCAAGTACCGTGATGGTCAAACTGGTGACAGGAGGATGTAAAAGCACTCTGGTATCACACAGTGTAATAGTGGAGACAGACTTCACTCAAAAGGGACCAATATAATCCCCTCCACTAAGCACATTTCGATTGGAACTTTAAGCCTCTATTAAACTAGCATTTACCTGAGAGCAAGGGTGTAGCAGCCGGGTTGCCGCTGGCTTTCTCTAAGAATATACGCTCCTTCTACACCAGCAAGTATTTCATCTGCTTGCTCCCGAGAAATGATTCCGTGAAACCTAAGGGGAGATATTTCAGTGACTTACAGAATAATCCAACCAGAAAAACATCCTTCTCCACCCCAGAAAACATTTAAAAACTTCAGCACTTTTGAGCACCATGGTCTAAGCCATCAGGATAGCATCCAAGGAGCAGGATGGTCACCTGGCCTGGACAAGTTCAGCATAGACACAAAAATTTACACTGGAAATGCACTTTCAGGCAGGATAAACTCAGCTGCACGCAAAGATTATTTTCTGTAAATGCCCTGTCTTTTCACTTTTGTGAAAAGTAACTTTTGTGAAAACTTTTGTCTTTTACCAGTCTATGCCCCTCCTCCTTGTTTCTTTTCTAGTGGCCTTAGAACAGAATTGAAAACTAGGCAAAAAGGCATTAAAAAAAAATTGAATTATTGCATTTTAATATGTAGTTATTTAAAGAAATGTATTTACATACATAAATATTTAACTATAATTAAAATCATAGGTCTTCTTATAATCAATTTGCTTTATTTTAATATTATATTGCTTCCTCAAATTTGTAAGGAAAAAAGAGACAAAAATGGAGACAATTATTCAAAATTCTATTCTGCATATATTAAAGTAGAAGAAGGTACAGAAAAGTCTTGAGAAAAACATTGTTTTCTTCATGTCAATGAGCTCCTCATTCAGAGCTGGAAAAAAGCAATACTTCTCTGATTCTTTTGTCATTGCTATTTTAAGAAAGAAAGAGGGCCTAGGATGCACAATTAACCTTATGAAAACCAATATTTAGCAGTGATCTCTCCATAAGTACAAATTCAGTCTTGACAGCAGTTTGAGTCTTAACTCCTACGCACATTTTGCTAGCTGATAAGTCTCCAAGGGTCTCTTTAGAGGTTTTGAAAGTTTCTATTTTTGCTGCTGTCTAAAGAAAGGCACTAAAATTTACTGGCCTTCAGCATTTTCTCTTTTCTGACAATACATATGAAGTGGCACATTCCCAACACTGCCTCTGGCTTGGTAGTGAAAGAAAGAAAAACACATTGGATGTAAATGCAATTGTTCCTTTCTCTTTACATTGTCTTTTCATAACTAATGCATGTTGAAAATATTAGGTTTAGATGACCTTTCCAGAGCAACTTTGTGTTAAAGGTAATGTGAATTGATTCATCTTTTCTCCCTGTACAGGTAGGGGACAAGGATCCTCTAAATGACATAACTGAAACATGATTGTATCAGTAAACTCGTAATTGTAGTCAAAAAATAATAAGCACAAGCTATTTCTCACAAAATACAGCAAACATTACGTTAGATATTAGGACAAAATATCTGTGATCAATTTAAGAAATCACTTGGATGTGATACTTGGGGCACCTGTGAAATTTCTTTAACCATGGGTGGTAAGCACTGGGTAATCTTGGCCTTTCTTATCGATATTTTTAGTACATTTTTTATAAGAGCATGAAAAGAGCTTGTATGTGGTACAGGATCCCCTGAACTAATGCCTGCCTTTGACAGCAGCCGACAAGAAATGCTTACAGAAAGAGTGCAAGAAGCAGTGACATATTTCTTTCACTTCTCATCCCTGTCTATCCATCCCTGCTTTAGACACAATCGTGTCTGATCATATGTGACCTTATCCTTCATGTATTTGAGAATCCCACTTGTAAACCCTTTTAGAACTTGGTGCTTTTGGCCTCTGCAGCTGCCTCTGGCAATGAACTTGAGAAAGGCACTGTGCACATCCCCTTCTTGGGCACCACTGAGGTGACCTGTTCTCCTGTGGCAGGAGCTGCATCCCTTCATTCCACCATTGCTGCCCCTCGCAGTACCTTTCTCTTCTCCCATAACCTTTGAGAAAAGGATGAAGAAAGCATAGAGAGGGACCAGAAATACGTGCACTACTTAAAATGCAGCCACATCACAGATTTATATAGTAATGTAATGATGGCTTTTTCAGTTTCTTTCCCTAGAAATTCCTGTTTCTCTTTCCAAGTACTACTGAGTACTGAATCAACAGCTTTTATAGGAATACCTCAGTACTCCTGAAAACTCTTTTCTGAATGATAATAACTAAGGTGATCTTGCCTGGACAGGTTCACCAAGATGATGTCTTACAGCTCCTGTCAGCCCTGCTGCTCCACAAACCCAGGCACGTTCCTGAATAAGAGACTGCAGCAATGGTTTTACAAGTCCTGCTGTAAGAAGTGTGATGTGTTACTCAACTAGCTTCTGTCTTCAGCTCTGTTGTACTCTAGTGGCTAGATCTGAATTCATCATTGGCAAAGGTAATATTTAAAAAATGGAACTTCAGTAATTAGGGGCAAAGCTACTGGCTCTTGAGGTTTCTGATGGTAGAAAAGGACCATTAAACACAGATGGTGTGTCTGGGATGGAATAGAAAATAGAACATGGGATCTATGTAATTCAGCTAGTGGAAGGGGCTGGGGTCTCAGCATATTACTCTAGTAAAGGCCAAATGCCAAGGCTGGGTGGCTGCTGCAGTGGCTGTGCCTCAACTTCACCTGCCCAGATCTCCAAGCTAACACACAACACAGCCCCTTCCTGGTTACTTATCGGCAAAAAGGCTCCCAAGCAGAAAGGAATTACACTCCAGTAGGTTGTTATTTTCCGTCAAAGAAAAATACACCTCCTCTTTGGGTATTGTGGACCCCATAACTTTAGCAGGGGAATAGCAGTTACACAAGCAGCAGCAAACACATACTTCCACAACTCATTAGGGTGATGAAAGGAACATATACAAAAAGGTAGTGAGAGAGACAAGCTGCTTCTCCCCTTCCCAGTGCAGAACCACTAGAAGGTTTAAAGAACAACTAAAATAAAAGGAAGGAGTACCCCAGACAACATTTTTTGCCCAAAACTCTCCTGAAAGAAGTAAAATATACATGCAGGCTCACACAACAGCAAAATCCAAGGATTGTGACCAGCAGCAATGGACTGCTACACAGGAATATTATTAGGCTTTCATTGTATTTGTCTCCCAGTTGAAGTGAAAGGTAAAATAAAATATTTTATTAGACCTCCATTGTGCCTTTTTTCTTTTTAGTTCTAGAGTAACAACTTTTGAATATACCCAAAAGACACTTAAAAGAGAAAAACACTTACTCTCTTCCATAATACTTTGGTCTGTTCTCCACCTAAATTTTGAAAGAAAGAAAAAATGTATTAAAAACATAATTCTAAATAAACTACATAAACATAATTTACTCTTGATTAATAAGGAGTACTACTGCACCCATCTAAGCTACAGTATTCTGCAGACTCAAAACTGTGTCTTGAACAATGCTACACAGAGGAACAGAAAAAACCAGAAGAGTTGGTTTTATTGATATATTTCTGGGAGGAAAAACATGTACCCATGGTCAAAAAATTAGAACTACACATATGAAATCTGACCAAACAGACAGATAATATTTTAGTGCAGTTTTGCCAATCTAGTATTTATAACATAAGTAAGAGTCTATTTGTTATTATGCCCATTGTATATATTTATATATCCCTTATTCATATTACATATGCATTATGTATATATACTATATGTACTTTATATACTTATGGACATTTATATACCCTATCTAAACGGCTTTTTGCCTTTATTGGCGACTGACTGAAAATAAAATGTTTAATACCCTTGGCAAAATCAGTGTTTTATGCATTTGACCTAGTCCTAAATTCCATGAAGTCTCAAGCTTTTGAGGGCCTGACCCAAAGTACACTGGAAGTCTCCGGGAAGACTCCCAATCATTTCAGAGCTCTTCAAATCAAATCTCAGGGGTGCCAGGCTGTCACCCAGGAACTCTGGGCAGGGCGAGTCCCGGCTCATTCCCGGTGCCATTCCCGGTACCTGCGCCCCTTCCCGGCGGGGCCGGCAGGGGGCGCCGCCCGCCCAGCCTTGGCGCGGGGCCGCTCCCGCGGGCGCCCCAATTAACGCAGCCCGGCTGGGATCAATTAACGCCCGGGGGTCATTAACGCCCGGGGAATCATTAACGCCCGGAGCATCATTAATGCCCGGAGTGCTGCTCAGGCGCGTCCGCGCCCAAGTGTCCGCAGCAGGAGCCGCTCCCTCTCTAGCCACAGAGCGCTCCAGTGGTGCCATCCCGCCGGGCGGCAGCTCCGAGCGGGGCTTCCGTGCAGTAAGCGCGACAGAACTTCACCCACGATACCCACAAAGTCTCCGAATTGTTGAAGAAGATTAGCTGAGCTCTGTATGTCTCAATGAAGGTGTCTATATGGGCGGGATTACTGCTCCCTATATGCTAGCGCGTCTATGGCAAATTACGGTTTCAGGATTGTTTCGTTCTTCAGCATAAAACCCGTTTAGTGATTTTTCCCTCAATTTCTCTGACTGGATATAAGTGCTCTTGTTCTTGTTTTCATGAATTCTTATTATTTCGCTCACTAAAACTTTCAATTGCAAAGGTTTTCTTTTCACTTTTTTCTTTTTCTTCTGAATAGCAAATGCATAACTGCCACATTTTGATTCAATAATCTACACGCCAAGCACTGAAGAGAAGCAGCTGACTTTCTACCCTGCAGTCACTAGGGCTACAACACAGCACAAGATGAACAAAAGTCTGTACAAGATAATGAGAATCTTCAATAGAAGGCCTATGGGAGTTCAATCAAGTCCTTGCTGCGCTTCTTTCCCAGCTCGGCATTTCTTTTCTAGCACGGCATTAACAATAGCAGTATCATACCCTTGGAACTCCTGCCCAGGAATAATACCTTGATACAAACATTTCTGAGCTCTGATGGGCAGGAATAAGAGAAAAGAAAACACAGAAGTGAAGAGAGACCAAAATCAAAGGAATTACCAAGTGCAGGAGCTGTGTTTCTACGTGCATATATGGGAACTTAAGAGAAGAAAGTGCATGAATTCAATTTAACTTTCTATTTTTAAGTAAAAAAAATAATATCAAGAAAAGATATATTACCTCTAAAGCAGATTGTTCGTATGTTCATCTTCAATAGTACTACATGACTTTATTATCTTGGAACTGTGCAGCCTTCCTGTCATCCTCATAGACCTTAATAACCCTTGAAAGCATAGATTTAGCTGGCAACTCAATTAAAAATTGGGTATCAGAAGCTGGGTTACGTAACATCACCACATGCAATCTTCTCTTTCATGGAAACAAAGGCTACTCAGTACACTGAAAATTGCCAAATAAAACACTTAGACAAAAGAAGTAAAGCATGACTTTTAGTTTCTGCTTTTCATTTCATGACTGCTTCTCTTTAAAAATACTGATTTACCTTAATTGCATTTATATACAGAATAAACCCCAACATTTTCAATCTACCTCAGAAAAATGAAAGAGTTACTTGGACTGACCTTTTAAATTAGCATTAAAGCACAGATTTTCCCACATATGTATATATATGTAACAATATATATATAAAGTATAAAAGCAATCTGGAAATACCTCCTTGAACAAAGAGAGGCACATGATTTCATCCTTCTCACACTATTTATGCAAAAATAGAAACTTTTCTGTGAAATTTTTATCATTTGACTAGCAACTGACTGAACCACCCTGAATAATGTGATTTCCACTTTCCCTACTGTTCGTGAGCTAAAGATTTGCTCTACTGAGAATCCACACAAAGCTTTTCTACTTCTCTCTTCTTCCTCCTACTCTGTAGAACAGAAATTTTCACTCCAACATCTTCTAGCATTCATGTGTCTAAAATCACCTAAACTTCAGTTTTGGGCTTTAGACAGGAAAGATACTGTAGTATTTCCTGAAATGAAATTTTCCAGACCATCCAGGTGCCTCAGAATCTGTAAGTCTCCTCTTGTGCTTACTGCAACCTTTACCCTGAAATAATAATTTCTGTCCTAACCAAATTTGCCACTAGGAACAAACGCAAGGAAACAAAGTTAAAGCAAGATAAAAGATCAAAAATAACATCAGGGTCTCTACATCAAAACCAGAATGTTGGACTGAACTTGGAAATAAACCAAAAGCCTGCACAATTGATGAAGCAGAGGCTTAAAAATATATCAAAGGAGCCAATATGTCTGTTTTGTGCCGACTGCAGACTCTGTAAAAACTTCAAGGGAAATTCTATATATTCCAGAAGGCAAAGGTGACTGAAATTCAGTTGGGATTAGTTTTCCCTCTCTTGTTATAAATGGGCTTGCACACACAAAGTCAAGCAGATCCACCTAAAAGAACTCTCAGCAGTGGAAAGAGCAGAAAATCCACAGGTAGGGAAGTGCCTATTTCTTGGTGGTAGGAGCCCAGAACAATCAGCCCTATTCGGAGGACTGATACACTTAGTGTTTTTTTGCATAGATAATGCCCATGAAGAACACTTTCATCACTTTCAGTATAGTCCTCACAATTTCCTTGCTGGAAAAAGAGCCACCTTTCCTAGGCAACCAGTTGGCTCTAATGCATAACTCCCTAGACATGGAGCAAGGGGACAGATCAGAGGGTTTGAATCGTTTACGGATTCTTATGCCAACAGATAAAAACAAAGTACAAAAATGAG
Source organism: Sitta carolinensis (assembly GCA_032173965.1). Taxonomy (NCBI): domain Eukaryota; kingdom Metazoa; phylum Chordata; class Aves; order Passeriformes; family Sittidae; genus Sitta; species Sitta carolinensis. Next base: position 35,046,692 of record CM063284.1, on the reverse strand, counting down.
GAAAATTACATAAGGCAAATTACAGCTCTTCACTAGTGAAAACATACTTTGCCTTGAAGAGCATCACAGCTTGCTTTTACTTCCCCCATACAGAAGATAAATTAAATGGTTTCTTCCTTTCCACTAAAAGTACGTGGCAGCTTTCAATTCAAATGTGAGATGATAATTTTTTGGCTTAGAAAAAGGCATTATTGCCAATTTCAAACCAAAAGAGTGCTTCCAGAGCAGGCATTTCTGGCTGTTGTTCCAGAAACCATGGGGAATATGCTGAAAATCCTTAATGAAATTCATAGTTGTATAAATTGTGAAACACCAGTGAATGCCAAAATTGTTTAAAACTCATGTCACATTGATCAGGAAATAAGATATATGGTAAAACAACCTAAATCACTACTAATCCAGTAATCTTACAAAGCCAGCAACACTCAATGACATCTAATCTTGATGCATGCTCAAAGAGAAATGAAACCCTGCACGGCTCTCCTGGCACTCTACAAAGGCCTTTGGAAGCTCTTGTTTGAGAGACTCTTCATATTCCAGCCTTGAATCCCAGCCTGCAAAACCTGATTACCTCTCTCCACCCCCTAAAAAAACCTTTACTTGTTCACAGTCTAGTTTTACATAATTTTTTATAATGTTGCAGCATATCCTTTAAGGCTGTACTTGGATTTGATGTGCAACACTGAGAAGAAAATAAGCCTTCTTAAAATGAGCTAGCTATCTGAGCTAATTCAATACATTATGTTTACATAATTTTGAAGTTTACTGAATTTCAATGCACGGGGATTTGTGGCTCCTCTTCTGGCCAGGATGGTTTACCCCTAACATGACATACTCCCACTAATGTACAGATTATTGTATTAAAATCCCACACCACTCCGCAAGATAACTCATCACAAAACTACTGGGAATCATGCAGGCAGGAGGTGAGTATCCCCTAATGTGACAGATTTTCGTTGCAAACATTGACATCTGAGCCACACTGCACTGAAGATTTCAAGATACCCTGAAGAATTCTTTCTGCGTAAGTACTACCACAGAAATAGAATAACCCTAATTTCAGAAATATTTAATTTCTCTTCAGCTTCATTGCACAAGACGTATTTCCTTATCCAGTGGCCAGAGCTGAAATCTAGAAATGCTGGAAGGAAAGTTTAGAAATCCCCCTAGGACAGCAATTTTCTAAGTAAGAAGGGCCAGCACAGTATAACATTGTGTACTGTGGACCCATTTCAGCCACTACCTTAATACATTCATGACGAGAATATAACAGGGATGGAAAACAATAAGGTGGGTAGTTGCACCTGGTTCTCTGTTCTTCAAAATACAGAAAGAACAGAGAAACAAGATCCACAAGTTAATAATGTTGGTGTGTTTACTCAGCACAGGCAGCGAGGCATTTTCCCAAAGGAAGCTTAATCTGATATTTTCTGTTTGGAACAATCCTAATTATTTTTCAGTAACTCTGGTTGACTGGATATAAATATGTTTTTCAGCTCAGTTTGACATAAAGAGAAATAGAAGGGTTGGAAGAGAAGCTTTCAAGACAAACCCAGTAAAAAACAGGCTTTAAAGAAAAGGAGTTTATTGTCTGTATTTTTCAGCTTTTGGCAGATTTATCATAGGCCACTGCAAACTTTATACCTACAATCAACAACCAAAACGGATTAAGGGAAATTGCAGGCCCCCATTAAATGAAGGAAAGCTATGCTGTATTTCATTACTCCTATAAAATCTTTTTTTTTGGCTCCATATTTTTTTAAGGGAAAAATTCTACTTAGATCAATTAGCATGTCTAAAGTTCTCTCCAAATAGGACAAACTATTTTGCATCAATGATTCTTAAGCAATTTGAGAGAACATTCTTTTGGAAGGGAAATATTTATCTTTTACCTTTTAACCATTTTTTTCTTTATTACCTTATCAGGCTCTCTGGCACCATTGTTTTCAAAGAGGAACAGCTCTTGGTTTTGCAAAATGTTTCACACCACAAAGTCTGTTGCTAATTTTATCAGTGGGAATTGCAGCAACACAACATCTCTAGTCCCCAGCCAAGGATGGGCCAGTTATGGAACTTACAGTGCACCTACATAATGAAAGATGGTTTTCCCCTAAGGATTTTCAGTCAATGTCACATGTAACTTCCTGAGTATGTTCTTGTGCTTTGATTGTGTGGTAAGGGAGGAGCAAAGGTGTTCCTCAGAAAGAAACTAGCAATGCTCAAGTCCCCAGACTTGAAGAAGATGCCAGAAGGTGTCCAGAGAGAAGGGTAACATGAATGGTTTGAAAGTGTGCATCTCCTTTTATCAGTCAGTCACAGAGCCACGGAGACGCCAGACACTTGAGGGATTCACACTTAGCCACGAGACAGCAAGAGATTATAGTGCCTCCAAGAAAGTAGCTGGGAGCAAGATGACAATCCATTCAAAACACCAGAGGGCCAATGCCTAGATAGATGTATGCAGAAAAGGATCCTGCCATCATTACAGATCAATAAAGGAACTTGAATCACTGGATGCTGTCTGTAGCAAAAGCAGCTGAACCCAGAATGTCAAGACACCTCAGGACAGACCTCTCCTTGCAATGCCCACTCAGAAAGTCTCTAGATGGAATACTGACAGTGGGTCTGGCACGTCTCAAGGACTGGAGCAAACAAACAGAGTGAGCAGGGGTTTAGCAACCGTGAAAAGACATGAAGAAAGATTGGCCTAAAGAACAGAAGATAGAGAGGGCCTGTAGCAGATAGGTACAAAGAAGGCTGCCTTCCAGAGGAAATAAATTTGCTGTCTGTGTATTGACTAGATGTGACAAGAAGAAATAGGCTTAAACTGCTAAAAAATGAAGACAGAACTTAGAAAAATGTTAAAATTAATCAAACACTTACTAAATAAGCAGAGGAAGTCAATAAATGTTCATGAAGCCTTTTTCAAGGCTTTAAGAAATGGATATGCAAACATCTTCTTAACACAGGAATGACAATATCTTGAGCTTCTTCTGGCCCCAGGACAGCACAGTCCAGCCTGTTCCTCATCTCTGCCTGGACTGTTCTCAGGAGATAGGGATAAACAAGGAGCAGACTTGAATAGGCTGTAAAAATCATATATGAAAATATAATAATACTCTGCCCACCTCTATGAAGCTCTCAGAAGAGAAGGCAGCACTGAGAAGGCAAGGCACCAAGAGAACTGCTCAGGTGGAGAAAGCCAAGCCTTCAAGTGATAAACTTGTCACCACTTCACTAAATAACAGAAGCCAATTTAAATCCATCGTCATCATAATGAAGTGCCAAAATGTGTTTGGTGTCATCTAACAAAATAATTCTGTTGAAAAATTTACAGTGCCAGGGAGAAGGTAGGAATGTTCTTCACCACAAGAAAGAATGTAAAATAATATACAACAAAAGTGAAGAGCACCAAGAATGTTTTCATTAGCTGCTGTTCAAAGCTGCACATCTCTGCTCCAATGGCATGCTGCAACCTATGGAGAAGGTTAATGCATAATGACTCTTTTGCAGAAGGATAACACATAGCAAAGAAAGACAGGAAGCTCTGCAGATCTAACTGTTACTGAAGCACTTACTGCAGGTTGATTTCCACTCAGTCAAAGTTGTTTCTACGATTTTTAAAGACAAATTATGTTCAAATAATTTAATTCACTTGTTTACTTGCTTGTAGCAAACTTTCAAAAGAGCTGCTTTAAGCCATCCTTTCTGAGGGTATTTTTAACTCAGATTTGTTTCCCTTCTATGACCTTGAACAAGCTGACCAGGAGCCAATAATCAATACACCAGATAAAACACTCTAAACTCCAGAAGGTAACAAAAATCTCTCCCAATATGGACATCTTTATTACAACTAAACAATAACATATTTCTATATATATACTCAGCTCTAACAGAAAAGATCAAGATTGAACAGGAAAAGAAAATCCAAATATTTTCTCATGCAGTAAAGAAAATAATGGTTTCCTGAACATGAGCTAAAGAAAATGAAATAAATCTAATCAAGAAGGCTGCTGCTAAACAGTCAGGGGAGACAGGGTCAGGTTCAAACAATTTCAACAGCAAAAGCAGGAGTCATCTATTTTGTTACGAGGCTTCCATTCACTCAGTAAGGGCATCATTAAATGTAAAAGGAATATCGATGTTATCCTGAATGCAGGATGAAAAATTTGAATACATTTAAACTAGGCTCCTTTTTTTCAAGAATGATCTGTTGAGTCATTTAAATGGGAAGAAAAATATCCCCAGGAGTAGCAGATAAATGCAGTAAGCTACATCAATGCTCTGGATCCTTCTGTAACAACCGAGAAGCACTAAAATATTCCTATGACACATGCCACAACAGTCCACAGTTCCAAAAAGATGTGTGTAACTGACTGATTGGATCATTCTTGTCTTTAGTTATATACATACATGTACAGGAAGTATAGGAAGACAGAGAGATGTGCAAAGTTTCTATATTTATTCATATTAGGAAATACAAATTCATCAGTTCCTCAATATTCTGAGTTCCTGGTTTTGACTGGGGTAGAATTAATTTTCTTCACAGTGGCTGATATGAGGCCGTGTTTTGGATTTGTGATGAACACAGTTGATAACAGAGAATTTTTTTTACTGCTGAGCAGTGTTTACACAGAGCCAAGGTCTTTTCTGCTTTGTCATACTGCCATGCTGGTGAGGGGCTGGGGTGCATAGGAAACTGGGAAGAAACACAGCTGGGACAGCTGACCCCAACTGACCAAAGGGATATTTCAGACCATGGGGCATCATACTCAGTACAGTAATGGGGAGTAAGGGGGAGTAATGGGGAGAAGAAGGAGGGAGGGGGGAACATTTGGGGTGATGGTGTTTGTCTTCCCAAGTAACTGTTACATGTGATGGGGCCCTGCTCTCCTGGGGATGGCTTTCCCTATTAAACTGTCTTTATCTGAATCCACAGGCTTTTACTTTTATTATTCTGATTCTCTCCCCAATCCCACTGGTGGGGCAGTGACTGACTTGGCTGCTGGCTGGGCTTAAACCAGGAGAGTTCTTCATCTTGAAACTTGAAAAAAGATACCAGACACAAAGTCTGAGAGCAGAGACAGCAAGACCCCCTTCTACAGGCACAAGGAATACTGGCCTGAATTGGAACAGGTATGTAAACCTGTACAAGCACATAGCTTTTTCACCTACACATAGGTTTATTGATAAACTTTATCTAGGTCGAGATATGACAGAGGCTTTCATTTCTTTTGCCTTGAAAACTTCTTATACTCAACACCATGTCTAAATAAAAAGAACCAGCTTAAAAGAGTGATAAGTAACAAGGATAAAAGGAAATAAAAATCTAGGAGAATAGCAAAAATCACAAACTCAGACACACACACACATCACACACTTCCAAGGAGAGATGGAAAGGAGCGTGAAACTTTGCAAAGATTCCAAGCAACCCCAGAGGGATAATTAGCATGTTCATCAGTCCATAGAGACAGCTACCTACAGTTTGTGCTCATCAAACAAGTCAGAGCTTGCCATCATGTCTTCCAAAAAGATGGTTTTAACTTTTCCATTTCACAGTGATCAATAAATGCACCGACTGGTTCATACTGTAATTCCTCTGATGAAGATGAACACTAGTCTAATTTGCAAATAATAACCTAGACCATTAGTAAATCAAAACTGAGGAAATTCAAGTGAAACAGATAAACCTCTTCTAGTTTTGTTTAGCTGTAACTACTTAAATGAAATATTTACTATCATGCCTGCAGAATAATTAGGAAGCTTTCTCTTCTGTTCCGTAGTCAATGGACTGTTAAAATGAGAATGATGTGGCTTCGTCTGAGTGCTCCACCACCTCACTATTGCAGCAGAGACTGCAAGACTCATGGACTCTAGGAGAGATGAGATTTCCTGTCAGTCACTAAAATGCCTTGGAAAAAAGCACCAGCAAATTTCTCTGATATGATGAAGACAAGGGAATTTTGGGCAAGCAATATTTCAGCCTCCCTTCTTTCTTTCCCTTCAGCTACAAACCATAGGCATTCTGTGGGGCAAAATTCACTAAAAATGACATTTTTCTGTACAATTTTAAACACACAATTTAAATTTACGTAGAAAAACCTGCAGGTAGCCAGTTTCCAGGGACGCTGGGTACAATATATTTTGACATTCCACAGGCCCTCTGCACCAGCTAAACTGAACACCCTTCCTGGCCTTCAACTATTCTCAGGCACCACCAGTGCAGCCAGGCTTCCCACTTCTTTGCTATGGGTTTCAGCTGAAGAACTTTCCTCCTTTTGTCAATGTCTATTCAAAATTGCTCTTTAGCTTCATTTGCCTGCAGACTACTGCTCTGTCATCTTTGTTTCTATCATAAAGAGGATTATAAAAACAATTAAAGCATCAGCAATATTATAAGAATTTGAAAATATAGGGACCATTAAGTCTTACATGTACAAACATTTTCATTAACAAAAACAGTTTTCAGCATTATTCTGCTCATTTTCACTTAATTGCTGGCTAATGGGGTCTCTTGGTGTGTCACTGTGTGTGTTCTGAGATTTCTTTCCAAGGGAAATATAATATAATATTCTGAATTATCTCAGATAAGCTCTCAGGACTTACAGTAAAACACACCTCATGGCAGTGTCTGACTTTTCGCAGTAGAGTGATTTGAACAAGTGCCATGAAAATTCCCATTTACTCCTATTATTTACCACCAATTTTATGGCCAATTTCAATGCCCTATTACAGCTCTCTAGTACTTTACCACAGTATAGAAATTGTTCTTAGAAAGATGAGGGCAGAGGCAAAGAGGAAATATTCAGCTTGTAAAGGTCACTAAGTGAGCGGAATAAGGGAATTCATGGAAGACTTATTGCAAGGATTAAATACGTATTATCCAATCAGATAAATTATTCAAATATCTTACTAAGGCTGAATTTTAACAACCTTGCTCAACCTTGTTTAATCACAAGATTTTCCTGATGTACAAATATAAAGTATTGTTGTATCTGTAAGAAGGACTAATAAAAGTAACCAGTGTTTTTAATATTGCAGTTGTTTACATGATGCTCTTTTAATTGCATTGTTCTCAGCTTGAAACCCATGCTTCAGAAGAAACTTCTTGGAGAACTGAGCAAAGAGTAATTTGCAACAGTTCAGTTTTGGAGATGTGCAGTAATCCTGTACATTTGCAGCTGGTAATGCACAAGATGGCAACAGCTTCAGAGACCTGCTAGTGACCATTTCAGCAGTTATGCTCCATGAAATGCCACTATCGATACACTTGTTTTGATAAATCTAGGTAATGGATACCCAGAGGGTCAGAACAGTTTCTGACCCTCCAGCTGGTAAAAGACTCTCAGCTGTACACTCTAATATGCCATCATTATTTTAATCTCTTCCAATGACTTAAGCAAAAAGGATTTTTTTTTTTCCAGAGAACAGTCTCCCTTTTGTAATCATATTTGTTTTTAGTCAAGAAACCATAATTTTTATGCTGTAAAGGCAGAAACAATAATCTCTATTGCTTCTGACACAACCTATTTTGAATTCATAATGACAAAGAAGGCAATTAACTGACATTTTTCTACATAATAATATAAGTTAGGGCTCTAAGGCTTTGTCTACACTAGGGAAATTTAGGCAAATTTCTCAGTGTTGCTGACACTGGCTTGGCCAAGGCACTGTTAGGAATGTGGAAGGTCTAATGCAGACAAATTCACCAGCTATCATAATCAAAATTGCTATCAGGAATTAAGGATTTCTTGTAAGAGAATGTCACAAGTATGAATATTTGTACAAAAATAATCTAAGAACTCATGAGTAAGACTCTTTCCCTCTTCTAAAAAGATTTGATTGTGCCTATTGTTTAACCAAAAATAGTCCAAAGTAATGTCACCATTCTTCCTTAATTCTTTTACTTAGTTAAAGCCTCCATTTCTTATTAAGATATTTTAACTTTGAATAACCTACTCCTGAAATACTTCTTAAAATTAAGAATCATTTGACATGTTCTTTTTGAATAAAACAAAGAAGTTGAAAGCTTGAGTTACTTTCTGAGAATGTAATTTTTTCATAAGCATTTCTGTAGAATAAGCCCTAAAATACACTTTATAATATGACTTCCTCACAACATGGATCAGATTCTTTGGTGCCTATCACCACACCACTCAATATTTAAAAGCTACTCCTCCACCTGAACAGTGCTTTTAAACAGAACTTTTTCTATTTAAAAGCTAAATCATTAAAACACTGCTGGAAGGAATACGGTTACAAATGAGGATATTGGCAGAAATCCAATGTTATTGGGAAGATAGGATATTCACACTAGTCTGCTGCCAGTGGTGATTAATTAAAAGATGTTGGATACCTGAAGCCTGAATGGTTCTTTCAATATGATTCCCATTGCAGGAATGACCTGCTTTTGCTGACAAGATATTTATGCAACCAAAAGAAGAAAAGGCAAATCATGATAGCATAGCTCAAAGACACAAAGATATAAAAGTTCATGTTTTATTTACATGTCCCAGCTTTTAGTCTGGTGGTTTACACATCAGGAGAGGTGATTTCTGTCGCTACAGTACAGTTTATCAAGAAATCTGCACAAATTAGATGGCAGAACTACAGAGATCTAAGGCTAAAACCCTTGTGACTATGGAGCAACAGAGAAGAAATGGAAGAGCAAATGAATGTAGAGAATGTAAAAGATGACAATGGAAAAGGTGGAGGAACGATGAAAATGCTAAATGGTGAAAGAAAAAGAAACAACCTCCAATCCTTGTTTATGTGTTGTTGTTACAGATTTGGTTTGCAGCAGATGCTTCAATTTCCTTGCAAAGTATAGAATTTGCCAGTTATGAAAGACATCTTCCCACAAGTGTGAAGGATTTAAAATTATTTGCAATTTTTAATTTGTTTGAATTAGTTTGAATACTAAATTACACATGGAAATGCCCTCGGCAAAGTCCACTTCCTATGATATGAACACAGGGAGACAAATCTTATCCATTAGCCACACATCCTGCTGACACCTTCTCTCTAGATGATGGGTAAGCACCATTTAGTTGTGTACTAAATAACTATCATATTTCCAATTAATATATTTTCATAAACAACACAAAATTAGATTTTGAGATCCTTCTATGTAATTGGCAAACTCAGTATTAATAATACACCATCTTCAGTGAAGCAAGCCTGTAAAATCATCAGTTGACACTGAAATCAAACTAGAATTGAGAAAAGCAACCCCAAAACACCCACCTTACAGACTGCATGCTAAGAAAAAGGTTATAAGTATCATAGGAACAGAGTCCTGAATTTCCTCTCTAAAATAATCTGTGATGCTCTATGAAACCACTTTATAATAAAAATTGATAATACGAACCACATATCTGTGGATGTTGCTATCTTCTAGTTATCAGGACATCCCACCTGCCACACCTCCCCAACTATATGCAGAAAAAAAATGCACCTCAGTAGTGTTATAGTAGTTTTTTGGCTCTTGGTTCAGAGAATCTGTGTTTCTGGCAATCAGACTGTGAGCAAATGCAATTGAGCATAGAAAAAAAAAAAGATTCAAAATCAAAGTAAACAAGAACCAAAGATCGTATTTGCACGAATTCATACTGCTTTATATACCAACCCCTAAATAAAGTCTCTTTATTTTCAGCTGTTTAACTAACTTAAAGCAAAAATCCAAACAACTCAAAGTAGGACTCTGCACTCTATGAAGCGAGCAACTGAAAATGGTTCATTAGTTAGAACCAAACCCAGACTATGTGAAACAAACATATTTTGCTTATTTTTATATTATCCTTTGTCAATTATGTATTTATTTAATTAATATGATCTTAGCTTCTTTCTGCAAATCTTTGGAAGTGACTTGAATAGGTACTAAATATGTATGGTCTTTAAACATCAGGTAAAAAGGATAACTTCAGTTGTACATAACATGCTTCTGAGTTCAAGGAAATAAGTTAAATACAGCACACTGGTAAGGAATTCACAGCTGCACATTCACTGCCCTTGTGTAGATAATCTTGTTTCTAAAACAAGAATATCATTGCTACACTTGATTTTACCTTGATTCAAATTTTCTCTCATGAAGGCAAAATATAAAATGCTTTACTTGAGTTAGCATAATATATTTTTGACTAAACTTATACAGATTAACTTGTATTCCCACAAAGATAAGTTCATATTGTAGACATGATTTTCTTAACATTCAGTGCTTATTAATCACGTTTTCTAAAGCCAAGTCCTTGCTCAAAGTAGTCCCAATGTGAAATAGGTAAAATAGATAAACTATTACATCAAGAAAAGAAACTCCTCTAAGGCTGTGCTGGAAGAAAAAGAATTGTTTGCCTTAATTTTTACCTTAAAAACTTTATATTTTTAACTATACCATGACTAGTTTGATATCTGTTATGTGATATTAATTCAGTAGAAACCTTACTGTCCTCTCCTTTAAAGAACACCAGCCACAGAGACCTAACTGTCCTTTGGTTTGCATGAGGATTTCAGAGAGGAAAGCCTTGATAAAACCTGTCAGCACATGTGCACTGACATCCCAGTGGGCTAGCGCATGCTTCTTCTCTCCAAGCCTTGTCTTTGACAGGGAGAGAGGGTGACACAGGGGTTCACCCACTCTGGTGTTTTGCTTGACCTTCTTAGCATCCTGTGTGTTTGTCTTAGGACCATCCCAAACTGACAGGACTTGAAGACTCCCAGACTGAGGCACTTGAGAGAAAAATGCAGCGCTCTTTTAGTTAAGGCTCTGGGTGGACTCAGGTAAGCTCTACTCAATTCCTGGCTTTGCAAGCGATTTTCTTCACGCACCCAGGCAAGTATCTGGCCTTGCTACAAAACTTCCTGCATCACACAGAAGTGTTTTGAGAAGTATGTACATGTTTGAGAGATGCTAGGACTCTGCTTCCATGGTACACAATGTGGGAACAGACAGAACAGGACAGAGCTCAGGATGATTTCTGGGAGTAGAGCTGTGTATTACACCAATGAGGCGCAGTTTCTATCTTCCTGTACATCATCTTTTACACCCTGTGCAATCACTTCATGTGTTCAATATTTCTACTGCTAGTATTACATGTCTATTTGCACAAAATTTGTCCCTGACATTATGAGATAAAGCCATTGCGGTTTTTTTGATTGAGCAGAGACATCTACATGTTTTCTGTCACTTTTATGGCATGCAGGTTGATGGACTGACATACTAAACCAAGTAGAAATGGAAAAATACAGAAGAAGAAAACAAGGGAATAAGATGACTCAGCCAAAACTGAAGCCCTGCAGATTTCTAAATATTCTAAAATCTTCAAAGTCTTTGTGACAAAGCAGAGCTCTCTGGCTATCATTTCAGTGTTTTAACTTGAACACAGTATTCAGCAGGAAACATTCAACAAACTGAAGCTATGTGTATCATGTTGAAACTTATCACACAGACATTATTATGCAGATGCAGGAAGATAAACACACCTTCATTTTGGCAAGGAAACTCAAAACTTTAGGTAGTTCACAGAAAAGTACGCCAAACAATGATGGGTAAGTACTTGCCTAATGAAGATGTTTCTAGTGGTAGAATGAGGCTGACATTCCTAATCAGCAAATATTATTCAGCTTTAATTAATCAACCTTAAGAGAAAGGATTATATAAAACAATGGCATAGAAATTGAAAGCAAATAATACCCACAGATTGTACAAAAGATTTTTCTGGTAATCTTATGCTGCTGACAATTCATCAGATATAACAAGGTAGAGCAAAAGAACTGACCTCCCGAGGACAGATGATTCTCTTGGGACGTGGTGCCTCTTGTTGCAATTGATACACTGTCAAACACAAAAATGTACAGATCATTAGAAGATGGAAACATACACAAACTTTTATTCAGATGAGTCTTTTTAGCCAGGGGCTGCAGAGAAAAATGCAAATGTAAAGATGACAGCAAAATGAGGTATTTCAGTGTGTCTCAGTCATTTATATGAAAATCAGTTGTTGACTGGCAAACTAACTCAAGTGATCAATGCTTTAGCTATTAGAAGTATTATCCTTTTGTACTGGTTTTTACATTTCTATACCAGGGAAGACTAGCCAGAAAGACTTTTTAGGTCTGTCCCAGGATAAAATCCCACTTTTGTGTATACCATCCTGCAACAACTCACGAACAGATTATTTATCAGTAACACCAGCAGTTTTTTGGATAGGCCAAGAAAAGGTTCAATACCTTTGAATGGGTTTATTACAACCTCAGAATTTATTTCAAGATATGCTGGCAATTACTGAGGAGCAAGCAAACATTCCTTTCAGAGCAATTATGCCCTATTCAAATGGCCCTGGATCAATTTTGCAAATCTTCTGAGGGCTGCAGGAGAGAGACCTGAGGCTAGGGGTACTTGCTGCCTGGCCCCCAGACTCTTCACTGCATGTATTTAATGAGATCCTCTCCCTCCCTTCCACTCCAGAGTTGTGAGAAGTAGCTGACATTCATGACAGTAATCAATTCCAGCACAGACAGACTGTCTCTCCATAACTCCAGTAAAAATCCCAGAGGTTTGGATTGCCTCCCTCGAGAAAGGCCTTCTGTATGCTGACCTTCTTGTATTTGGAAAGATCATGTCGTGTCCATGAATTTTTTTAAAATTCTGAGTTTCCAGGACACGTTTATTCACAATGTTAGTAAAGCTCAGAATTATGCCCTGAAAGGTGGTTGTTATAACATATATATATATATATATATGTTTTATAGATAGATATAGATATAGATATACAGATAGAGATAGAGATGATATAGAAAGGTGGAGGAGTAGCAATATCTCTAGGTTTGATAAACACAGAAGCCCTGTTGCAGAAAGTGAATTGAAAAGGTAGGTGTTAGCCCTCAGCACCTTTTCCCACCTTCTGCACCTTCTCTTTAAATGGGGCTAGAAGCAATGAAATCTGGAAAGTGGGGAAATCCTCAGCTTGCACCCAAGTTCTTCACACAAACTTGATGGGACATGAAAGCTTTGGGGGCTCCTGCTTTCTGCTCATGTCAAAGTGGAAAAACCCATAACCTCTTCTTTAACTGATCCAGCCTTCATCCCTGACTCCTTGAGAGGCATAGAAAGACAGTTCATCATTTCTTATATTCCCTACAAATTTTAATGCTGGATGTGATCCAGCTGTAAATTTCTATTAAGGCTTTGGATTTACTCTGCATCATTCAGCACTGTCAGATCTCCGGCTACTTTTCACAAGATTTATGATAACTTGATAATATTTTCATAACTCCATGATAAATATGGTCTTTCTTACCTCAAGTAATTTTATTACTAAGATTCAAAGACTCCTACTCTTTTGTGATCAAACAACTCGTGTATCCAACTAAAGTGTCAAACAATGCATGAAAATTTTGTTCAAAAATCACATGTTTTTTAAACCTCTGATTGTTCTGGAGCCTGAGATCATGATTTTAGAATTAACTTCTGAATGTCTGAAATGAGCATAACCACTGATTGAGCAAGTTCATGATGCTTAATACTAAACACATCCGAGAGGAAAATAACTTTTTCCTTCCCCTCTATTTCCAGAGAAGGAGAGAAGGAACGCTAAAGATTCAAAACATGGCAAGAATATGACTGCTCCTCATTTAAAGTAAATTATCTATTTCCCCAATTAATTAATTTGAATTCTAACTGAAAAATCATACTTCATAAAAATTCTATTTTTCAATAATCAAATCTGATAAACATTGACTGACACAGCAAATTAAGCTAATGCAACTGTTTCTAAGAGAGCTGTGATAAGAGTGATGCAAAACAAGTTGATTTGAAGAACACATAACAAGCCTATCTTGTGACGTGCTACATTTTTGAGAAATGAAAAAAGCGAAGAGCTCTCTAACATGACCAAAAGCATCTCTAAGGCTGATAACACTAACAAAGCAAGGGTGAGGAGAAGAGTCAGCATTTCACAAAACAAAGGATGGAATGATTAACAGGAAAGGGCAGATACATACATGAAAGACCTGAAAGCAGACACAAAAACCTGGATGCCTATAGGATGCAGTGGGATAAATCAGTGCAAGGATTCATGATGAGTGCAAGGAAGACAAATCATCTTAACAACTGTGTTTTGAATAGAGTGGAAAAGGTTACTGTCATTCTCAGAGAGAGGTAGGTAATTAATCTGTGCAATAATATGAACTGAGAAACATATCTGATTTAGAAACACATCAGAAGAAAACATAGTAAGATTATTACTATACAAACAAATAATTACAAATTATATGCTAAATGTACTGGATGCGAAAAGGGCCCAAGCATGATCAAGATTGAAAATATCGCAAATGGGAAATGGTTTCCTCTGAAAGACAAAAAAATTCAGATTTGGCCAGATTAGCTTTAAATTGATAGTCATTAAACTGACAGAAGGACAAACCAGTGGAACAATTGGAGGGAGATACAGAATCATTAGATGGAGGGAGAGAAGACAGATTGGGAGCAGAGAAAGAACTGAAAACCACCAGTGGCACTGTGGTAAGGACACCAAGCAGCTCAGTGGGAGGTTCACAGAGAAGGGACAGACAGACAGACATACAGCTGCCAAGGATTCCCAGTAAGGTCACACAGCAAGGCAAGGGTGGCAAAGGTAAAACAACAGTGAAAGCTCAGTTAAGTGAAAAACAAGGAAGGCAGTGCCTCACAGACAAAGGTATTAAGGAGCAAAGCCAGTGTGACCCTACCAAAAGCCGTGTTTTCCTCTAGAAAAGTCTCTGCTGTTTCTGCTTCAAATGATTGCTATGAGAAAGCCTGCTAATGGGCTATGAATACAGTGCAGTATTATGGCTAAGGTGACTTGAGAAAAATGTGCCCTACAGCTAAGTTCCAATGAGCACAGACACCTCATTAAGTGACCTCATTTTCAGAAGTGCTGAACATCCTGCAGCTCTGCCTGATCTCATTATACACTTTTTCCAAAGTGCTGGGCACTCGCATTGAGGCTGACATTGCTGAGACCCCAGCACAGTCCAGGGATGGTCAGAGATTCAGAAAGCATATGTCCCTCACCTACTTGCTCAAATGATAGACAATCCTTGCCTTTCTGCCTTATTTTCCCATCTCTGAAACTCTTAAAACAGAATTCAATGTATAAGACCACGGTTAAGTGAAATAATAGAAAAACACATTTAATGCAGTGGCAAGCAGTGATTGACATCTGACCCAGTCAATTCCAGCATTTAGAACTGACAGGCAGGTTACAGAGAAACCCACTGTGATCATAGAAAAGATGACACTCAAACATAATGATGCATTATTATTTTAGCCCTGAGAAAATTAACCTTATAAAAAAGTCAATTGCATGCAAAAAGAAAATGTATTATTACTGCTCTCAGAGAACTGCATCAGACCGGGAGTGGGTTTTTGTTCAGCATCAGATGCAAATGAAATGCACAGTAACAATACACATTAAATATTAGGCAAAAATGCAGCACTGCAACAGAAAAATGTAGTAGCTTCTGTTTGACCCTTGAACATTTTTATCAGTTTCATACTTCAGAAAGCTTGCCAGCATTCATAGTATCATAATCACATCGGAACTTACAGTGTTAACAAAACTTAAATTTATTATCGAATTACCTGAGGAACATTTCTTTGAGATGTAAAGTAGCTGGTTAGAATATATCTTTCTCTCTTTTGTTCCCATTAGAGCACTAGTCTTGTCTCAGGGATGAAATAGGAAATTCTACAGTATGTTTTAGGAAGAACTGTCTAATTCCAAAATCCAATCTGCCTAAGAAACAAAGGGGTGACATGCAAAAATCAATGCTTACTCCTCTTCTGCCAGGGAATAAGGGCTATCACCCATTTCGTCATACTTTTTTTTTTTTTTTTTTTCATTCTGCAGTGTGTCAGGTCCTCAAGGTTTCTCCTTTAACTCACCTATGATGAGTGTTCATTGATGCTCCAGTGGAGAGGAAAAATTCCTATCATTGCTCTTATAAAGCAGCAAGGAAACATTTCGCCTTCTGTCTCAGAATGTTTCGCAGAGTTCCTTAGTTCTACCTCCTCAGCCTCACCTCAGCCAGGCACTTTTTATCCATGTGCTGAGCTTGAACAATATGAGCTGTCCTATTTCTGCAGGATTACTCACATGCTTAATTAGGAGCCTAAGTGCTTGGCCGAAACAAAGACTTAATTTCTTACAAAAATGAGTCTCGGACACTGCGCCTATTATTTGATGAAGGACAGAAGGCAGGGAAACTTCGTGAGGAGCTGAAACACGGCATCAGCTGATGCTCTGTGCCTTGCCTCTTCGCTTCCCACCAACACACTGATCTTGAATAATGCAAACAAACATTGAAGTGGCATTGACACATGACTGACTCAGCACATGCCAATCTCAAAGGGGTAAAAGGAGGAAAAGTGGTTTTATATCTCTTCAAAATTCAAGCACATACGTGCAGAGGCTGGAAACCAGCAATGACTATGCTCTTTCAGTCAAACAAATTGTCTACTCCTCCCAAAAAGCAGGTGAGGTAAGCAGGTTCTCCTCTAAGAGGACAGTGCAGTACTGGAGCAGGTTACCCACAAAGGCGGCAGAGGCTCCATCCTTGCAAGTTTTCAGGACTCAGTTATGTAAAGCCATGCTCTAGAGCCAACCATAGTCATGCTTCGAGTGAGAAGCCAGATCAGCTCACCCCAGAAGCCCTCTAGCCCACATGCTGTGATTCTTATCTTTCTTTATTTACTACCTCAGTGATGGTAAAATGGCAAAATTCTATTTTCTATAATACTTCCAACACATGGCAGACTACAAAAAGAAATCTGTTATTGGAATTGTATAAGAAATCTCTTATTTGTTGATCTGCTTCTCAAATAAAAATGCAGTCAAATCCACAGTCTCCACTAGAGACTGCTGGCTGTTAGAAACATTCCAAACTTTTTCCCAGGTTCCTTCCTGTTCATACGAAATTATTCTTGCCATTTCTTTTATTGCCTGTCTCAGAGCTATCAGAAAAAATCTGAAAAACTTTGTGACCTGTGAAATCTATGTGAAATTCTAACAATTCTCCATCAGCAAGTGAGGATCTTATGCATTAGAAGTGTCCATGTTTTCCAAACATAGCTGAATCAAATTTGTACATTATGTCAAAACAGTAAGGCTTGAGTTCTGAAAATGTTGCACTTTGATTAGTATTTGTCCATGGACACCTGCAACACTATTAATTTGAATACTTTGTCCATATAAACAGGAAAATCTGCCTTTGTTTAGAAGCTAGAAGGATTCAAGACTTATGATGTCAGTAAAAGGCCACACAGTCACCTAAATTTATCCAGGACTTAAAATAAGAAATCAAAACTGTATGTGAAGTATCTTACTAGTATGTTAGCAAACTTGAAAAGTTACTAGTAAAATACAATGAAAATAATTGTCAAATAGGCAGTAAACTCAAAGTGCTAAGCATGAAATACATAAGTAAGTGAAAACTGCCACAAGATAGGACAGCAGATTGAATCATAGACAAATACTATTGCTGGACATAACATCTATAATTAATTTACCATATCAGAATTCTTCTTGCTGAGTAAAGAAGCATACATTACCTACCATCACAAAGAAAAATGTGTATCTGTGGCTAAGCAGCCTCAGCAGTAAATCTTTTTAAGCTTAAACTATCTTCTGCGTTTTGGAGCTGTGCAATTTTTCCAAAGTCATTCATGCATGCAGTTCAGACACTGAGACCATGATTTTGTCATTACCACAATACTGGCATCCTACATACAGTAGAATAGGAAATTATATATTCATAGACTATTCATCCATTCTGGTTGCATTTGGTTTCTTTTTTTCCATTCAAGAAAATGTTTCCTTGGACTACATGTAAGCTATGAGATAAAAGGAACCAAACTTTTTCACTGCATGCAGTGATCTCTCTGCTGTACAACTGGGCAAATTAAGAGCAGGTAAGTAAAGGTATATGCTTATTTACTGACCTTTTTAATGAAAACTTACTGCTAAAAAGGAAGTATCTGTCATTTGAAATGCTGGTCTTCTCAGAGTCAATGGGAGCTTTTTCATTGATTTTGAGTAAGCCAGGTTCCTCTTTTAAAAAAATTCACTCAACTGTCTGCTTCTTTTCAAGTACTCAACAAAGAATGCTGGAATGGTGCAACACTTGTGGACGTTTTAGGAGGTTTCTCTTACATGTTCAAAACATTACAACAACAACAATAACAAAAAAGTATCTAGAAAACAGTGTTCTGAGAAGCAAGTTCTGTAATTTACAGGCATATTTAGATTGAAAAAAATCCCAGTCCATTCTGGGGCAGAATGTCATTCTCAGATAACATAGAGGTGATGTCTTTGAAGTCAGCAAGACAGTTTAATGTGCATATAAGTGAAGTCAACAAGTTTATTCTAGTCTTTAAAATTACACATGTACATGCACGTAGCTACTGTGATCATTGTCTTTTTGTAGCTGCATTTTGGTAATGGCACTGTACTGGATTTGCCACAATAAAAGAGATGACTTTTGCTTATGATAGTTCTGTATCTGAAAACAAAAAGAATAAAACAACTGTCTATACCCAAAGCTACACTCTTATTAAAGTTCCAGGAAAGGTTTAAAATAAAAAGATCAAATTTAAAGGCCATCCTTAATAAGGGATTTAAAAGCCAATATTATGCCTTAGATCTGTGCTACTCTATTAGAAAATACATCTGGAACAAAGCAAAAGAGCATAAAATATGCACTTCTGCACTGCACTCTATGTAAATGATTTTTCTAAAGGCAGACAGGAAGGTTCAAAGAGCTGATAATGCTGTCTCCAACTTCTAAACCACCACTTCAAAAATCAGCTTCTATTGCTAAGGATCAAAAAAATTATTATCTTAAAGTGATTTGGTGACCCATATAAAAAGACAAGTATTCTCAAGCCTGACCTTTAGTAAACATACAAAGCATTAACCTCTACCTCTGAAATCCTTCCTGAAAATCTCAGCAAAGAAACCATGAAACTCAGGAGCTGCACACTGTAAGGCAATGAAGGGAATCTGGCACACATAATCCTGCTGCCCTTGTTCCATGGAAATCCAAAGAAGTTCAGGTTTTGCTGCTGTTCCGTACAATAATTTGTACAAGCATCTAGTACATTTATGTCTTTCTTTCAAATGAAAAAAAAAGAGAAAAGACCCAACAGTGACTGACACCTTGATAAGGCACTAAGAGTATTCAAATTGCTTGTATACTCACAGTATGATTTCCATATTGGAGGCTGGTATTCTTCAGCATCTAAAATAGAAACAAAAAGGGAGAAAGAAATCAGTCATTTGGCCACTGGGTCAAACTGTCAGCATGCATTTTTCTGCTGAGAGACCTCTACTTGTCAGCAAAATTCATATTTCTTTCCCAAGAGAGATGATAGCCTGTTTACAGTACAGTTTGCTATGTGCGTGAAGAATACAAATTTCAACCACTTGTGGATCCAATGTGCTTCTCCCAAATTATTCAAATGTAAAAGAAATTAATACTCACCAGTATTTTTAAAATAATTAACTGTGCTGGCAACTACATTATTTATTTGCTTTACCTGGCATGATAAATAGATAAATCACTACTGGTTTTCAATGTGGTTTTTAACCCCACTAGTAAGATTTGAAAATGAGCATCAACAAATAACACACGTCGGGGCTAAAAAGATGCACAGCTTGGGTTGGGACTCAGATGCACAGACCTGACAGTTTCAATGAAAGTCAATTACACTTCTTGAACCCACTAGCATATGTAATTGGCATATTTTCCAGAAGCTGAATCAACAAAAACAATATGAAAAAAGACGGAAGAAGGAAAGCCTGCAAAACCTGCCATTACAAACATCTTACATTATTGTAACATTATTGACAAAAGAGGCACAAAGTGTTGGTCTTTTCTTAGTGACCACTCCATGGGGAGGTTTCCAGCTCTCTGCAAGAAAGCCAGTTGCTGTAACCTACAGAAATCCCAGCAAGAGGCCAAGCTGTAGCAGAAGGAACAACCAGCGACAAAGGGTGAGGTACTGGGTACTAGTTTGGCTCTGAACTGTCATGCTGCCAAAAACCTTCAAGTCATTTACCATGGGTATGTCATTAACCTGCCTAAACTGTGCAGGTTAATTAAGGTGTTCGTTATTTACTAAACTTCTACTTAAGTTATGTTAATATAATTCAATTATAGTTGCATAGCTCATGCTCCTTGTCTATTTACATACACACAACTACTTTGAATATAAAAAAACTGCAAAAGTCTGTTTATTAGGAATGTTAATCACTTACTACCATCTGCCACTTTTAACTCTATTGTTTTAGAAGAGGATAAATCTAGCGACAATCACATTTACTGCCTGGAATATCACCCTGCAACCATTTGTAGATATATTGATTGGTAAAACCATTCAGCTTCAGTTTCAACTAAATCCACCTCACAACTTCGATAAAGTTCAAAAAACTCCCAGATTGACAGTTATACTGCACTGTGGCAATCCAAGAGTAATTAGCTTGCAAGTTCATTATGCAGAAGACTTATTTTAAATTATATGAGGCTATTCATAAGATGAATGAAATTTATTCATAAAATAACTAATTTTTTTCTCTTCCCAAATCATAATAGCATTACATCACTCTTCCCCCACCCCACATCAAGTGCTTCACCAAAATACCATTATACTGTGTAATAAATTCTTCTGTAAATACTTCTGTGCTACTGCAAGAGAATTTCTGAATTTCCTTCTTCACTTACTACATTTTTTCCAATAGAAGAAACACTGAGATAATGCAAATATCTTATTATCTATATTTGTGACTTCAGATAAGGAAGTAATAGGGGGAGAAACAATAAAAAACCAATGAGCAAAATATTGCTTTAGTCTTCCAAATTAATTAGAAAGTGCACAGTAAATTCTACAGTGAAAGCTGATGTACAAGTGGCCTTAATGTGCTTCATTAGCGAGAGACAGACTGATGGTGAGGAAACACTGTAGCCAAAACGGAGAATCATCCAGGAATAAATCATAAAACTCCCAATGATTGCATTTGATTTGTCACAGTTATGAATCTGTCAGCCCTGGAAAGTATGGACAGAACCATTCCTCAATAGCTAAAATAATTCTAGAAAACAGCACACTCAGAGGAAACCCACGTGTCACCAGCTCCACATTCACAGAGTACTGCCACGTCCTCTGTTCTCTTCAGCTGAAAGCATGTCCCTAAATCACAGGGAACAAAATGCCATAGTGATAGTACTAATAGAGTTTATTGTCAAGCTATCATGCATTTGATGGCACCCCTCTGTAGGGAAATAAAGAACAATTAGTTTAAATACAACTTGGAGACAAGGGTCATGGTTGAGGATCAGGGAGAGGTCTAATGAAACCCAGACAGAAACCCTTTTCCTCCTTTGTGGCAGGAGGCTGTTGGGCCCCTGTTTAGACAGCTCTCATCCTTGTAAAATAAAGTCTTAGGACTCCCATCCTCATTGACTAGATTAGACTGAACTTCAACCATTCTTAAGTCAGAGGTCAGAAGAGGCAAATCCTGCCTGAGCAGATTTGATAACTACTGTTTTCCCTTTTAGAAATTTCTGTTCTTCTGCATTTTGTCATTCCTCTGTATTACACAGCAGCTTTACTCATTAAATTGTGCTCCATCACCAGACTTTAAACAGCAGTTCTGGCTCATAGAAGTTACCAATACAAGTTTGGGTGGTTGGCTCAGTTACTATAGGACGCCTCAACTCACACAGCTTGTGCTTTCACTTCTGCACATGGTAATGGTCTCAGCAAGGACAACAGACCTCAGTTTCGAGTCACTTCACAAAAATCAATCAATCAATCAATCAATCAATATCAATCAATCAATCAATCAATCAGACTTGGCACAAATGACAAATTCCCTTTGTTGATGTCTACGAAATTATATCCCTCATTGAACTTTGATCATAATGACTATCAAAACTGTGACTGGCAGCATGGGGAAAAGGGTTCACTGAGGTACTCTCAGGTGATAAGACAGGGTCTTTCCCATTGCTCTTTTCTTGAAAGGTTCATGTTTTCTACAGTGACTTCTTGTCTAGATTCGGAAAATGTGCCAGCTAAGGTTGAAAGCAGTTGTCAAAGGAGAAACTCAGATCACAAGATGAGTAACAGCTCTGAAAAAACCAACAAAATATCCCAAGGTCATCTGTGACATACTTTTTTGAATGTCAGCATAAGAGAGACTCACTGTAAAAGAATACAGAATGTCCAGTTATGGTATTTTTAAAATTCTTTTAAGTCTTCTCAAAACTGTATCATAAATGACCTTGGCAAAACCAGAAAACCTTGGAGTACTTACTGCAAAGACTAGAACTGGCAAAAAAGCATGAGAGACTTCCACAAATAAATAATATTACAGGCAATACTTTTAAGTAAAAGCTTTGACACATATGGGCTGAGAAAGTGAATAGTTATTAAACCTAAAAAAGGACTAGAAGTCAGTTGCATGCTAAACAGAAGGGCAAAAGGAATGCAGAATGCTGACTCTTGAGGAATATTACAGCTATGAGAAGGTTTCTCAAAACGCAAAATTGAAAAAAAAAATATTGGAATAAACTGTCAAACCAAAAATGATACTTGGAACTAGAAAATGGGAGTAAGGGAAAAAAGGGTTATTTCTTCACTTTATTTGCTTTACTCTTCACAGAGCAAAGAGGATCAAAAGGATCTTAGGAAAAATACTTTTCTAAAGCTGATGGGCACTTAAAGCTGATTAAGTGTAGAAAGACTACAGTAAAGGGAGGAATGAAAAGTTGTCAAAGCTTAAAGCAGACAGATAAAAAGTTTTTTCAAAGAAACATGAAGACAGAATATAGTATTAGAGTCAATAGTGAGCACTAAAGGGTTAATACTTTACTCAGAGATATTCTTAAGCAATTTCTGAGAAATGATCTTACATTAAGTATATAGTAAGTAAAGTTATCCATGGACTTCAACCCTTGATCTTCACTGGGCCGGGCCCTGTACCAAAGTGACCCCTTTGTGGATGTAGTTGTGAAAGACACGGGAATGACAGAATTACTTTTTACCACTTCCTTGTACTTAGTGAAAATGATGATGTAATGCCAACACATGTGGGTTTGTGTTGCCAGCACTGGGACTGACTTGGCTAAAGCAGACCTAATAAGAAACTAAGTTCAACGTGATTCTTCTGACTATCAAGACTGGTAATGCACTGAAAAGAGTAAACCCTGTTTTACAGGAAAGCCCACAAATTATGCCACATGAATCAAATATTTCTGACTTATAAGTGGCATATCTAAGCATAAGAACAGTAAAAAATATCCACACCGTAGCTATATGCCCCTCCCAGTTCTAGATATGCTAAAAAAGTATTAGTGATTCCCATGACAGTAAAGATTTAAGCAGACTAGCAGCAGGACAGCTACCAAAAGGGAACTGTCATTATTTACTGATTTCTTAGTGTCTTTACGAAAAAAGAATAAAGATTTTCTTTTTTTTTTTTTTTTTTTTCTTTATCCTCATTAAAGGATTATAAAAACATATTTTTCAGTTCACCTTGGAAGAACTGCCTCGGTCTAGATTCCCTGCCACCATTGTCTGAATTTTGGACTTCCTTTCCAGTAACAACTAATTTTAAATCTATGACTTGCATGTGCAAGGAAAGACACTTGTGTGTGAGGAAAAGCCAATCTGGAAGTCACTGGTTTACTGGCAGTGTGCAGATAAATGATTCACCGGATGAACAAGTCTAGTTACTAATTTTTTTAATCTTCTGTTGCTATTTTAGGACTAAGACTAATAATTATGAGTATTTTAATGCCCTCTGTATATTTCCTTTAAATAGTTTTTTCACAGGTTTACTATGTACACTTTCATATTTATTGTTTTGTTTCCAGAACAATGTTAACATACTTTTTTAAATACATTTTTCTTATTTTTATATATGTAATTGTATATAGAACAGAAAACTTCTGAGTAAGAGCTTCTGTGAAAGATAAACAGCATTTGCACTCTTTATGGACATGGTTGTTTTAATATTTTTCTTCATACAGGCAGAATTTTATTATTCACTTTACTATAATGTGGATGGCTATGAGAGAGCCACAGGATGGTTGGGATTGGAAGGTACCTGTGGATGTCATGTGATCCAAACCCACTTCTCAAGCATGACCACCTACAACCATGATCAGACAGCTCCATCTCCAAGGATGGAGACACCACAACCCCACTGGGCAACTTGTGCCAGTGTTTGGTCACCCTCACAGTGAAGAGGAGTTTCCTGATGTTCTGACAGAGCCTCCTGGGTTTCATCTTTGTGCCCATCGCCACTGGCAATGTCACTGGGCACCACTGAAGAGATGGCTTCATTCTCTTTGCACCCTCTCTTCAGATATTGATACACTTTGATAAGATTCCCCCGAGCCTTCTCTTCTGCAGGTTGAAGATCCCAGCTCACTCAGCCTTTCCTGGTAGGAGAGATCCTCCAGCCCTGCAATGTCTTTGTGGCCCTTTGTAGGAATCTCTCCAGTGTTTCCAGAGCTCTCTGGCACTGGGGAACCCAGCTCTGGACACAGCAATCCAGCTGTGGCCTCATCAGCACTGAGCAGAGGGGAAGAATCTCCTCTCCTTTGACCCACTGGCAATTCCCAGGATACTACCAGCCATCTTCAGGGAAGGATACATTGCTAACTCATTTTTAACTTGGGGTCTACCAGAACCCACCAGGTCCTTTTCTTCCAAGCACTTCTCCAGGTGGGTAGTTCTTGGCACACACTGGTGGATGGAGACTAAAGTGAAAGAGTAATATGGGGACTTCTTTAGAGGTCATAATTTCTTTTCTGACACATAAAACGTAGATTCATTCTTTAGTTTCCACTCTGTGATTAAAAAAATACCAATTAAAGAAGCTCATTTTCTCCTTATCTGATCCCCTCTTGGCTAATCTTGATCTGGCGAAGGGCTGGTTTAGTTTATTTTGCCCTCTCAATAATTAATAAACACACATACACACATATGTAGCTTTGCAGTCATTTTGAAAACTACCTTAAATTGGCACATTTTTCTAAGTTTGATGGCACTCATTTGGCATATACTTTGGACATCATGATGACTTCCATTACATATGGTAACTACCCTTACAGGTACATCTGACCACACTAAGAAAGAATATTCTTGTTTTTAAAGTTGCAAATAATCATACTGTCACTCTAACTCCTGAAAAGTCACTGCTACTGTGGAGAGCAAAATTAACTCTCTTGCAGTTAATAATTAGCAATGGAGCTGTTGAAATATTTCAGCATGTCAAAAACTCTGTTTAATGTTTCATTCAGAATGAATAGTTGCTCATGGAGCAGTGAGCAGTTGCCAGCTTTATCACTGAACTTTCTCATCACAAGTACATGGACAGCTAAAATATGGAATGATACTTCAGTTCTTGTTTTAATGAGTCACTTTAGCTTTCAACATAAGGTACAGAAATGATCAAACTGTTTACTTGCACCACAGTTTATAACTGGTGTATTAATTCAGATGATGGGAGCTTCCCACTGTGCTGTTCTCTCCTAAAGAAAAAAATACTAAAACTCAGCAATAGTCTGTAATTTAAATGTCAAAAAAAGCTCACAAAAGGGGTGGAGTTCTCTCTCACACAGCAATTAGACTGAAACAGTAAGCTTTTAATAACCAAAATATAAATTGACAGTTATTTTGTATCTTCTGCCTACCACAAACTTGCTAATAGAAGCCACTGCTCTGAAGGTAGCTCATTTAGCCAGTGCTAGCAATCAGGGTCATTCCAGGGTCTTCTGCTTTTGCTTCAGATTTCAAAACTGTATCTTACCACTAATAGACAGGTGGTCAGTCCCTAGTTACTCTTGTTTAATGCATGTGTCTGCTTTACTAAAATGCAGGTGAAAGATCGTGCAAATAAGCAAACAATCATTTAGAAGAGTTACTAAGCATCAAATAAAATATGTCTGAAGTAAGCGAGTTATTAGCAAGCTATTCCAACAGATCAGAGGAGATTTGAAGTTTTTAAATCCACAGCTAAACTTGTAGAACTAAATTATAAAGAGTCATGTTCTGTAGTTGGTGAGGGGTGTTCAGCCAGCTATGACCATTGGATTGGAGCAATATCCCATTAATTAAAAAAATATGCCTCTCTATTCTGCACAGATTTAAAGAGAATTAAAAGCATGGAAAATATAATTTTAAATTTGGAAATTGAGAAAGGATAATCAGAGTTTTCAGTAGGAATAGAAGAAGTGAAAAAGGGAAAGGTATCTGTACAGTTGTAGTTTCCAAACTTTCTTCAGGAGTCTAGTCTTTCTTAGGGCCCAAAAAAATAGAATTAAACAAGCTCTTCCAGAGTGCAAATCCAAGAAGCTGACAGGGATCTAAGTAAGCTGATGAAAATGTTCCCAATGCTTTAAATATTTCCCAGGAAATATGCAAGATTTAAGAGTGCAGAGGAGTAATTGCACTACCTAATCTTAGATAGGTAGGTTCTTTTTAATGCTGAATCACACTGAATCTATTGCCCTTGGATGGCATTTAAGAACCTCCATAATCTAAGTGTTCTGAAAAGTTTTTTCCCCAGAGCAATAATGAATAATTTCCTTATACAGATTATTAAAGATTTGTGTCTAAAAGCTAGAATGTTAGACAATGAAAAATCATCAAAAATATCTGCATCCTTCATTGTCAAAAAAATCTGTTGTAGTTATTAGCTGCCATTAAATTTAATCTGGTCCCTAAAAATTACACCCAAACGATTGTTACCATGCTCTGTTTTAACACTAAGGACAGGGTAATTAAAAACTAACAGCTATTTCCACCTTTTTATGTTTTTAACCTATAAACCAGAGGCATCGAGGCATTAGAATTGGACCACCAGAGCTCTCTCCGACTGTGAGATTGGACATATTTTTAGGAATAAACACATGACATAAGTTAAATCACATCACATTAGCAGTACCTTCTATTTACTATTTAGCTTCTAACTAATAACAAGATAGTTCCTGCCTGCAAATCAAAACCAGATAATCAGGTATATCAGAGCCTAATTCTGCTGCAGTAATTTTATCACTGTACAGGATATGGCAATGCATTTCCAGTCATTTTCTTACTGCATCCTAAAATTCACCACACAACCTTCCAGCCAATGATCCCTGGACTCAGCACAGCAGTTCAGGAATGGTAGGAAAAAGCATATGATAGAAATAACTACAATAATGCCAAAAAATGGCATTGAAATAGTCACCATGAATTATTTCAATTAGAACATTTATGCTGAAGTATTGCCAGCACATTCCCAGTTCCAGAAATTCACTCATACATTGACATGATACCCCTTTATCTGGCTTATCAAAGGAGCCAGCACATTCCCTGAAAACTTATTAACCTTTAGCAAAGTCCAAATCATTGCTTTTGGTAACTCTGTTATTTTTGACGTGAGTCATTTTATAATCTCTCTGAGCAAGGGCACAAGTGTTTGTGTGCTCAAGGATGTGAGGTGGTCCTAGTCCTGCAGTTGGCTGTGAGGCTGTTCATCAGCTTTTAGACAACCACCCCATCAGCCCCACACAGCCCTGCACTTGCCCCTTTCTGAATACAGAATATAAGTATTTCTAAAGACTGAAACTGCATACTCAGAATGAAATGGAAATCCAGTAATTTGTCTCACTCAGCAAAGCAATGGGAATCAGAGAATTTACACTGGTAGCTTAAAAAGATCACAAAATATGTTGTATTCAGCACAGGGGCTACGCATATCCCAGGGACCTTAATAAACTCTGTCGCCTAAACACACCTTCAAGCCTTGGAAATCAGAGATGAGAACTGTCCTGTCGTTCAGAGAAGGCATAATGATCTGCAGAAGAATAAAAGCTTAGCAAATAATTAGATTTTACTTTGGCTTGCTTTACAGGTCCTGTCGTTATTGGTGTAATATTTGCGTCTATACATTAAAACATGAAAAACAGGAAAAACACCACCCACCTGCAAAGCATATTTATCATTCCCACAGCTCTTGGGTAAAACCTGGAATAAATGGGACTCCTAGGATAAGAAGCAACACTGTACCTATATACTTTCCCTGTCAGAAAAACGTGACACTATTAATCATATTCTTCGGTGGGCAGTTTCATGTAAGTGTATCAACTACGTTCAAGGCCAAGTGAATAATTATTTTATGAGCTGCTATTCTCTGAATCTTCAATTTATCTCTTCTACGAAAATAGTTTGGATTAAGGTCAACTATTACTCAGGCACCTACCTTCTCTTCAAGCATGTTGTACAGTTGGACAAACACTTCAAAGCTGTGTCATCACCCACCATTTAACTGCTCTCCCACTACAGCTGTTTCTGCTCTTACTATTTCCAATCTAAACACTAGAGAAATGTTAACCTTCTTAAAATTCAGTTCCATGATAGTATGTTTACATGGACAAGAATCTTATGTCTTAGAAAGATCTATGTAACTATACCTTCCTCTCTGCAATATTAGCCATAAAAGAATTACTACCAGTATCTAAAATACTAATATGGAGTATTTTCCCTCAGAAGAACATGGTTTATGTATTGTTTCCTTACTTGGGAGGAATTTTAATTGCCATGTGGAAGTCCATAATTCTTCCAAGAGCTTTTTACTACAGCCTGGCGATTTTACAGTTCATAATGAGTTCTTACAGTATCATATATTTACAAAATACCTTGTAGGAAACACTATAAAATTTAAAATACACTTAGGTCTTCCACAAGTTTAATCAAACTAACCAACAGGTCTGTGCAAAATGTCCTGATGCCTGGGCATAGGTGAGACAATTCCTCTTTGCAACCTGCAATGCTGGCAGCGTTCTCTCCAGAGAAACTTTGGTCAATGGCATATCTGATGAGGCCAACACCACATCACTCTAGCATTTTCATTGTCAAATTAAAACAATTCCAAACCAGTGCTCATAGGAAAACTGTTCAAGTGTCTCCAGTGGCATCGAGTGAGAGGACAGAATTCAGCTACCAACAGTGTATAAAGGAAGATGCAACTGCAGCCTGGATAATACTCCAGCTTCCTACTTTGCAAATTTTAAAGATGCAGACAGAACAAGAATACCGTATTTAAGTGTCTTAGAATACACGAAATTTCTTTGCATGTTATAAGTAAATGAAATAGAGTGGAAGCAATAATTCCTATATAAAAATGGATTTTGCTTCTGTGTAATTTGAGATAGGCTGGTTATTTTTACATAAATAAATTACAAAGGAAGGGAAAAGCACTATTTTTCCCAGTAACTTTTCTGGAATTGTTCTTCACCCTTGTAAAAACAACAAATAAAATTTGTTTCTTACCCCACTTATCTTATAGAAAGTCTCAGAAGATGGTAAAGCTAGTGCTTAAAAGCACATCCATCATATCTTCGAGCATAAAATCAGTCAGTAAGGAAAAAAAATACCCTCTTCTATCCTGTTATTTTTAAAGATACACCCAATTGCCACAACTTTGAACAAACCCTCTTACTCATCCCCCTCAAATACTTTGTGTGAGGGCAATTAATTATGAATAAGGTTATGGCTTTGGCACGACAGCATTTAATGTATTTCATTGCAAGGCTCAGGGAAAGGGAGCAATAGTCATCAAAAGTCTTGCAAATGTATTTTCTGTAAGCTTCCAGCAGGTAAATAATAAACAATATTCAATACAATACCATTAAGCAAGTACACTTTCTACAGTGAATTATACCCTGAATAGTAAAGTTTATACATCAAATATCCTCTTTATTTTTTCTGTGGGCCAAAATCAGCAGCTGATCTATATGATCCAGCAGAGTCTTCCCTTTAAACAGCAAATTAGTCAGAATTCTTTAAATGCCATAGCACAACCACAGCCTTTATGATGAAACCTGGCCGAATGCAGGGCAGAATTACAGAAGCTGTTTTGTCCTTGCACCCAAGCTCCCAGGGCTCACTGGAGGTACCAATGCTTTGGCAGATCAGTACCTATGGACACAAAAATGATGCTTTCCATCAATTGCTTCCCAGTAATGTAACAAAGGAGAGCTTTGTTCTACTGATAACATACTGATCTTCATCCAAGCAAGGTTCACGTTCAAGCCTTTAATTACTCCCGAAGGACAAACGTGTGTCTACATGCTCAGACGCTCAAAACTGACTATTGTTTCTCTGGAGCACAGAGGGGAGAACAAAACAAATTCAAGCCTTTCCTTTGGAAAGATCTGGCAAAAGTCCAAAGGAAAATGATGCCATTCTTTTAAGCTAAGGGGAAGGGTTGGTGCCAAGCAAGAACTGCACATCTTAATAGCAACCACTGCTCTGCAGTTCTGCTCTCATCCTGGGAGACATGAAAGCTGGGTAAAAAGATGAGCTAATTCACTCCTGTCCAACATCACCAGAACTAGGACAGGTATTTCATCTTGGAAGTACACCAATACATGTGTATCTTCTTCAGAAAAGTTTTTCCTGCTTTTCCTGAATGTTTGTTATAGCATACAGGAAAGCCTGTCAGAGCTTGTCAGATCATTCTAGTAGCAAAACCTCCCAAAATACAGATTTCCTTGAGAGCCCAGAGGACGAGCTTGCTGGTTGTCTGTGAGTTTATTGGCAACATCGGTTGTAACTAATGACTGAGACAGTGCGCTGGCCAACAACTCACCCCAAAGGAAGCTGAGGTTTTGCCAGGTTTTTGCTTAATTTCACCAACATTATTTGATGCTTACAAAGGAGATAGTGAGCAACTGTGTCAGCTTTGTGCACCGAGAACAATAAAAATATTCAACAACTGTAAAATATACATTTATTTTATACTTTTACAACTTGTTCTTATTATTTTCAAGTATAGTTAAAGGTATACCCATCTGAGAGAGTGAATATGCCTGCTTATGACAGCAGAAAATAGACCTGAATATTAAAAAGAAACACATCTCAAGAGGCAAGGGCAGTGAGACTTAAATCTAATTTGCAAGATAAAACTAACCAGACCACTTACTATTGCTATCTGATAGCATTCAATATTGCTTGAAATTCATTAATAGGCTACGGAATGTAAGTACAGTGCACGTATACAAATTTAATTCTATTAATTTCTAAATTAGAAAAATCTAGTGAAAGAGGAGGAGAATAATTATAAGGCAGTCTTACCAAGCTGTGGAAAAGGCATAGCAAAACCAGTCTAAATCTCAGAAGAAAAATTATCCCATGAGACTCCCACCTCCTGGGAGTGCCCATTATTGTGCTAGGAGAACATAAAACTGACAGCCATTCAGAAAGACCTCCAGAGCAATTTTGGCTTAGCTCTACTGCTTATCTTACCTTGTCATCTTTTTAGAATATCTACAAGCTTCCAACTAACTTACTAATATTGTATTTTACTTTTACAAGCAAGCAATAAATGCTTCTTTTATAGCATATACTTTGCTTAACAGTGCAAATGTTGCAAAAATGTTTATGCATCTTAAATAAAAGGTCATTCAAATTTAAACAGCTTTATAGAGTAATAATATTTCATTTAGCTCTGCCTACTAACTGCTGATTGCTTAGTCAGATTAGGTGGAACTCCAAATGAAAGAGAGGCAAAGCATTTTATTATCATTAAATATTACCATTATGGCAGCATTTGGAACCCAAAATCAGGTTTGGTGTTACGTCCAACTGCTAACAAGTACAGTTTAAAAATAAAACACAGCAGTCACTGACCTAAAAGTGCTTGTGATTATAGTGTGTGGCAAGCATCCAACAGATAAAAGGAAAAGAGATGGAAAAGGAATAGGGTAACAGGAGTGCTATCCATGTCAGCCATAAGTACCAGTCACAGCATCCTCCCCTAACTATTAAGAGAGTAGTTTCATCTGAATGTAATGAAAAGATAACTAGAGAACAGAAGAAGATGCTGGTAAAAAAAAAATAAATTAAGCAGCACAGAGCATGACATAAATACACTAGCAATAACTTAGGATAAGCTGATTTATTATTACACGAGAGAGGTTTGCTTATAAATGTTAAGGAAAAATGTGGAGATTTAGTTTCTTCTGAGAGCACAAGGAAAAACAACCTCAATACATTTATGTTACATTTTTATAGAAGTGACACATCACATAAATAATAGAATTATTTTGGATCAAGGTTTTAAAATAACCTATCTCTACTGAAGAGTGAATTATGCCAAAGCAAACTGCAGCCCACCCTTGGCATATCCTTCCCTGATTAAGGTGCAACAGAGAACAGCAGGCAGCTTCATTGTATTTTCAAAGGCATGCCTATAGCCTATTGCTCAAAAGTTCGATTTCAGTACATCACTTCATCTGATGCCAGTTTACTTACACTGCTGCTGTGCAAAGTGTGGTCCAGGGTCCCCAAACGGTAAACATTTTCAACTGATAAATGCTTCTTTTCTGAACCTAATTTATTGTCTAGAAGAACCACATTTCCTCCCAGCTTCTCATTCATTAGGGCCTGAGACTCAGTCCCCAGCAGGATGAGGCAGCCAGATTTGAGAGCAGTCATGTATATCTGATGAGGTCCACGAGGCACCCGGTTGGTGCCATTAGACAGTGAAATTCAGGAGAATGCCAAGTTCTGCCACAGGCAATTTACGATGACATAACCCTTGGATAGGAGGAGACGTGAAATGTGAGTTTCCATCCGCGGTTGTGCACAGAAGTACTGGCAGAATACTAACATGGGGTGGCTCTTCAAGATCATCAGCTGCAAATAGTCACACGTCCCCGAGAAATGCATTGCAGGCATTTTTAATACAGCAGGAGAACCTTGTACAAATGCTATTCTCAAAATGCTCACTTGAAAATGCTTCAGTGTTTTTATAACAAGAGAAATGACTGATTAGGTGCCAAAATGGTTTTATACTATCTCTGAAGAAATGTTTTGGAGCTCTTATGATTTCTCTTAAAACATTTTCAAGTTGCAATGTCCTTCAATGTACAAGTGTCTTTTTGTACCAGTTCCAACAAGGATTTCAGAGCTGAGCCCTGACTGTGCCCGCTGTTCCACGGAAGTGTTATTTTTTGCATATCCTATACTGGTGCACTATATTCCTGCATTATTTATTCTGCATCTCAATTATTATATTTATTGTCTTCTGGACAATATGTAACATCCTTGCATGGTTTACTTGAAAAGTGCCACAAAATATATATTAACTTAAAATTTAACAAAAAGTGAACTTAGGTGGGAATAAAGTAGCATAATCAGTATTGAAAAACATCTCCTAAGAGGTAAAAAATGAATGCAGCCTACAACTGAGACCTCCATGGTGTTTCAACTCAATAAAAAGTTTTTTTATCAGAGATTGCCAAACTTTGATTTATAAAACTTACAACCGCTCCATTGATTTCAGTAGGGTGAGAGTGATTCATTTCAGCCACAGGGCTGTCCAGAGTTATATAAGCACCGTGAGCTCAGAAACCCCAGTGGTCATGGTGTTAAACTGTGGATGGTTCTCATGTTCTTTTGGTAAGCTCAGTACCAGTGACTGCAATATATTCTACTTAACTTTACCAATTATAATAATTTTATTCATGCACTATATAATGCTAACCAGAGCCTACTACTCTCATTACCCCTTACAGCCCAGGACTCTTGCTGCTGAAAGTACACTTGATCTTTGCATGCCCAGGTCTACAGAAGTACTCTCCTATGACAGAATTTGCATGCACTGCTAAAGCAGTAAAGATTAAAAGCACCTATGGAACTACAGAAGTCTGTTCCTTGAACTATACACTGGATGAATAAAGATTCTGCCAATCACTGAAAGAAGTGTCCAGCCTGATGGAACAAAACCCAAACAATTATTAAAAACCTCTTTAAAACCTAACTTAAAAACCTACCAAGATCCCAAAATAGAAGCAGTATCAAACACTTTTTGATTCAAATCCATTTTAAGTCCAATTACTTCATCCTTAAACATTGGCAAGATAACCTTATTTTAGAATAGAAAGCTGAATCTTTGCCTATAATCAAAGTAAAAGACAGTGCACCTGACCAAACAACTGTACAATCAGATTCTGAAGTGGATGTCATTCCAATAACTATATCCTAAAGTAGATAAAAAAGTTTATTGAAGTCCAACTTTTCTTTCTGAATATGCTCATAGACATTTACCAGCATATATAGATGTAGATTTCTCTACCATATCTACTTATTATTATTTGGTCTTTATTTTTACACATATGATCAGTGTACTAAATCCCTCTCACATGCTCACTGCAATGCTTTCGATCCCTTATAGTTTCACTGGGTTTTTCATAATATATGAATCACTAAGTTTTCTTCCCTCTTTACACTGACCTTCAAAATAAATTTCATGGTTTTACCAATTTTTTATTCAGTTTCCTGAGTCCGGCTACACAAAATATAAACCAGTGACACAGTTCAAGGATGTAATAGGAGGGAACACCCTGACATCTAGAAATTATAAAGAATGGTTTGCAATTAAAGGACAGTACTCAATCTTCAGACATTGAGTTCAATTTCTAAATCTTCCAAATGCTCCCTGTTATGCTCCA
Source organism: Sitta carolinensis (assembly GCA_032173965.1). Taxonomy (NCBI): domain Eukaryota; kingdom Metazoa; phylum Chordata; class Aves; order Passeriformes; family Sittidae; genus Sitta; species Sitta carolinensis. The sequence goes on along the minus strand of CM063284.1, from coordinate 35,012,147 downwards.
TTGCTAAATGAGAGAGAAAAAGTTCCTCTCTGAATGTTTTTGGGAAAGAAGTCACCTTGCCCCAAGTCATGTGCAGCAGCAGAATCCCTGTTCTGACCTTTAGACATCATCACAAAATGAGCCAGAAATACATCTGCGGCCTCAAATAACAGGACACATTTTAAAAACAAGCAGCCCCCTCAATCAGAAAAAACAGAAAGAGAAGGAGACAAATCCAGCTTCAATGCAAAGTTCAGCAGATTGGATATTTCTAATCTGACAAAAATAACCCCATGGTGCTGCCGTGCTCAAATCAGGGCACAGAAATCCATGGCAGCTGTGGAGAGCATCACTGAAGAGGGGCATGGGGAAGGAAACTGCTGTTGTATTATGAATCAAAAAGTGTCTCAGGAGCTTTTTCATTCAACATTCCTGAACAAAAATCTCCATAGCAGTCAGCAAAAGCTGGATTTGTTTCCTCCACTCTGCTTTTATCTGCAACCCTGTCATGGTAGAGGAAGTAAGAACTTGAGGGTGTGGGTGTGGAAGGAAATCAAGAAGGAGCCTGAGCTGGGATACAGTTAGTTTTCCTCCTTAGTAGCTTGTACAGTGCTGTTTTGCATTTAGGATGAGAATAATGTTGAGAATACACAACCAGTCCAAAACTGGCCAAGGGGGTATTTCCCACCACAGAGCATCATGCTTGGTATGGAAACTGGGGG